>JAQPPZ010001206.1:2400000-3659508 GCA_028583015.1 Wollemia nobilis
CTAGTAATGCACTCCAGGACCAAGCACGTTCTAATAAAATACCATTTTATGAGAGAACATGTGACAGATAAGCAATTCATATTGAAATATGTTACTACAAAGGAACATATTGCAAACATTTTCACTAAGCCATTTCCAAAGGAAAATTTTGAGTATCTTAGAGAAAAATTGGGAGTAGTTTTACTCCTACCCCAAAATTAATCATCTCAAGGAGAGAAGGTAGGAAGGGGACTGAGCTAAGAGTATTATCTTTAGCCCCAAAGTATTTTCTTTGCCATTGATTTCAAAGGAGGACAGATTTGAGTAAGGGGGAAAGCATTCAGTTAGGGGGAGCAGTTTCTCAGGGGGAGTAGATTTGGAATCCAGTGGTTGGAAAAAGGAAATTTTAGAAAGGGTTTCCATAAATGACAAATGGGGAGATTGTTGAAAATTTTGAGTATATTGTTGTCATTGATGTCAAAATTTTTAGGTCATAGATTGATGACATTGGTTGCAATTGATATCTTGGCATACAAAAAAGACAAGGTCTATAAGTTGGTTAAAATGCAGGACAAAGATCATTCTTAGTGCAAGGAAATTAGTAAAAAGAGGGTTATAATATTTATATTTTAATCCCAAGAGGTTTGGAACAAATTTCCAAGTGTTTGGTTAAAAGGTTGAAGGTCATGGTTTAAAAATATTGAAGGAAGCAAGTGACTAAGGCTCAAAAAGAAAATAATATTATAATATTTTAATATTATAATATTGAAGTTAAAAGGTTAAATCCTAAGGTTCAATTATAAAATAACTATAATATTTTATATTATAAATTATTTTAAACCCAAGGTGGGTTTTGGCACCAACTTTGAAAAGAATTTTTAAATTCTTAAATAGTGTCGACGTCCAAAGCAAGGTGGTAAATCCATATTAATATGGATGATTTTTCTAGCCCTAAGGTTGTGTGTTCGATGTGCAAATTATTCGTTTCCTTATGCGCGATGTGAGAAGAAGAAGACAAATTATTTTAAAAGTAAAAAGGGCTTTGGACATGGATAAAAATAAAATTTTATATTTTATCTCCATCCAGGCGGTTGGACTAGCAACAGACTAGGCAGTATTAAGGTGTAGGGCAAAAACCAGGTTGTGAGTTTGATTTCGAGCGATGACAATTTTGAAAGGTTTTTTTTGGTAAGGAAGTGAGCATGTAGGTAAAAGTACAAATTATGCACTAGTATTTTGTGTGGTCGGTTGGCTTAGCGACATCCCAAGCATCGTGAGCATGCTGGCAGATAGGAGGTGTTGTGGTGAAACCTCATCCACAATAGTTTTTTTGCACAAGATATTGTGTGTGAGACAAATTTTTGAAGAAATATCCCCATAAGAGCAAGCTAAGAGTTGTGAGCAGGTTAGAGGTCGATTTTGAGTAGGTTTTGAGGTAGACTTGTGAGCAGGTTAGAGGCATATTTTGAGTAGGTTGTGAGGTAGAATTGTGAGTAGGTTAGAGGTAAATTTTGAGCAGGTTTTGAGATAAACTTGTGAGTATATTGAATAAGTGTTGTGAGCATATCAGAGGGGATAGAGTTCTCCTATGAAGAGAGATCCACAAACCATAGCATAGGGGATAGAGTTCTCCTATGGAGAGATATCCACAAACAAGAGTAGTGGGGATAGAGGTCTCCTATGGAGAGAGATCCACAAACCAAAATATAAGGGGATTGGTGTCTCCTTTGGATAGAGGTCCATAAACATTGTAATAGGGATTTGATTCCCAAAGATTCATTGAGAAAAAATTATAAGGAATATTTTCTCCGTGGAGTAGCCCACATTGGGTGAACCATGTTAAATCATGTCTCTCATGTGTGTGATGATGTGTGCATTGTTTACTACTTTGATATTATTGTTGTTATCATTTGGATTGAGAAGTAATAATTGTTTATCTTATACTGTTCACCCTTACTCTCAGTATAAGCTTATGTTCTTCAAACATGCAATGTGGTTTCCTCTTAAGACTTGGATCAAAATCAATAGAAGATGATGTGGCTATATATATTGTTCAACTATATTTTTTGAAATTCCAACATTGATAATGATGCTAGTGGAAGGCTATTAAAATCCATGATGGTGGTTAAGTTAACTCGATATAGTATATCAATGAGATATATCTATCCTTGGGTTGTCTCCATAATTACATATAAATCAAATGGTTAGATCATTATAAACCATTATCATATAACATATACATGATAAATTCATGTTGATCTAAATCTAAATATGCATGTCACAAAATCATAATAATACTGAGTTGAGTTTAGGTGTGGTCTATATGATGTACCTAGATCATTTGGTGTCATTATTCTTCTTAAAGGATGATCTCTATAGATTTATGGTGTCCACATTGACATCACACATGAAGATACCTTATATGGGTATGCCATCCTCTAATCCTTTCTATACCTCTCCTAAAGCTACCTCCTTTGGTGTGGTGCTCCCTAGCCACAACTTCCTTCTCCATTAGAGAATTATTGTTGGTACTTTAGGCCTCTACTACTCTAATCTAGCATGTAGTTATGGCTTCTCTAGGTCCCCTAGGTCTTTGTGTATTTGATTTCTCTTCCTCTACACCTGTTATTTCATGGTGATGTCTTATTGGAAGTACACATGTAGGGTATGGTCTATTGGATTTTTCTATTTTCCTTTTCCATATATATTTAAAGTGGGTTTGAGAGAGAGCTACCTATCTATATATAGATCCCTAAACTATTTAGGTAATGTGTTCCATCATATATGACTTCCACCTTGTAATGATGGTCCCATAACTAAAAATTTACCTACACTACACTCAACTAGTGATGGTCATATTTCCCTATCTAGCATTTATGGTGGTAGGTCATGCATAAGATCTAATGACATAAGATATGCATCAAAGGAGGAACCTATGGGTGCCATGTCCCTTCCATGTGTGGCCATATCCTGATCCAAATATCATTGGGTTATATATTATGAAGTAGGCCTAGTGGATGATACATGGCAAGATTCTCCCAAATCTATTTCTATAGCATATAAATAAGTTCTATATCATGTGACTTGCAATATTGGATCTGTTATAAATCATGATATAGAAACAGAGTAGTGTTCATCCTTAGGTGAACCCCTTGTTTGGTCATCATTGGCCCTCCTCCAAGGCTAGGTATAATGGATACAAAAGCACAACAAGGATCTTATTAATACCTTTATGCCAACACACAAAGGAAAACAAGAGAAGTATCCCTCTACACCTCACAAAAGGTACACAATTAGTATGGAAGATGTGATCAAGTAAAATTTTATATTTTATGTCTAGTTGGAACTCACTGGTCACTCAATTAGTGAATGTTAGTCGAGTCATATTTATCCCTTCAATCCATGATATTTTTCCCATAACTATAATCCTAGTAATAAAATGCATGTCCTATAGGATGACCATGATTTCAATTTGCTCATCTGGAGTAGTATGACATAGGAAGGTGTTGGTTATCATGTTACTAAAAAGCATGAAATTATAGTAGAGTAAAATATAATGGAAAATATAGGATATCTCAATCCAATATTACTCATGAGGCCCCTCACCTCCTTAGTCATGTGCTACTACAACCACCCCTACATCCATGGTGGCTCCCTCCTCCTCCAGAGTTGAACATATCCCACCCTACTATTGCTTATCACCTCAACCAACCCAACATTGTTAGCCTCTATATTATTTTAGCCTAGGATACATTTAAATCCTTGGCCTCTCCTATGTTTAACTTCCTTCAATCGACCATGCTTAGAGGAAGCTTAGTATAAAAAGAATTGCATGATCACAATTATTGATTTTTGACCAAGATCATTAATTAGGACCAAGATTACTCCTATTTGGAAAAATCCATGATCTCCTCTTTTTATGTGTTTCCATTATTATTTCTTGTATCCATAATCACTAGTTTTGAATAGGATCACCTCTTTTCTCACATCTAACTGTAATCACTAATTTTGACCATGATTACCATTTTTCAAAAGTGGTAATCTCGGTTGACATTGATTTTTAAGATTTTTGGAATACGTTTGGGTGTTTTTTGTCCATCCTAATTTGAACCTACCACTTATATTATGTGGTACTAATGACACTTTCTATGTTGTCCTAACTATTTCCTAGCTAACTGAAGTGTTTATCCATTTGCTTTATTTTTATATATTTGTTTATTTTAGCCAAAAATGATAAAATAGGTTAGGAGACCTATGTATCTATCATTTTCTCCTCATTTTCTCACCATTGAATATCTATGTACATAAATAAGATATTATATGATGGCATAGTGATCATGTGAAGTCTTGGGGTATGCTTAAAAATGAAAATTAAAAATATATCTTTTATCCACCAAATATATTCTATACTATTGAATTGCAAAAAATATTTTTTACATAGTATTTTGCTAAGTTTTATAGGGATATATATATTTTTATTAGGGTGAAAAGAAGGGATTTTTTAAAGGGTCCCAACCCTTTTTTATAATACCACTCCTCTACATTAAATCAAACAATGAAGAATTAGAGAAGTGTAGTAGTAGAACAAGACAAGAAGTCACATAAACCCCTTAAAGGAAAAACAAAAACTAAAAAAATTCACTTCCTATGACTACAAGATGTGAATAAAGCTTACAACCATGGATTAATAATTTAACCAAATTTCTATTTATCATAATCTTACAAATACCTCACAACTATACTCCTCAACTCATTAAGAAAATCAACCCTTCATATAATTGGTTTAGGACTATCTACACCTTTATTGGCCAACCAATCCATCACTTGGTTTCCCTTTGAATAGATATAAACTATATTAACCTCCTCTAAGGCTACAATGACTATATCCACCACACCACTCAATAGGAACCCTACCAAAAAATAGTAACTCTACCATATAACAATATCCCACTACTACACTACTCAACATGAACCGTACCATAAAACAATATCCCACCATTAATACTATAGATAGTGCATCACTAAATAGGAATCCTACCACAAAATAGTAACCATACCACATAATAGTATCCTTTAAAATGCCACATGGGCCATGCTAAAATTGCACCCCATCACAACCACCATCGAGAGTTGTTGCACTGCTTAATAGGACCCTACCATAAATAGTATCCCATTGCCACACCATTCAATAGGAACCAAGTAATCACTTCCTATGAGTAGACGAGGTGAATAAATATTACAACCATTGATTAAAATTTAACCATTATTTTATCTATCATATTCTTGCAATTCCCTCTCAACTATACTCCTCAACTCACTAGGAAAATCATCCCTCCACAGAATTGGTTCAAGACTATCTACAACTTTATTGGCCAACGAATCCATTGCTTTGTTGCCCTCTTGATAGATATGCATTATATTAACCTTGTCCAAGGATGCAATGATATCTCTTGCATATGATATAATTTCTGATATGTTCCAACTAGCTTCATATTATCCCTTAAGCAATTAATAATATTTAAAGAATCACTTTCAATAATGACCCTCTTTATATTCAGTTGCTTCATTAAGCTCATGCATATGAATATGACCTTTATTTCCTCCATATTATTAGATTTCATACCATAATATTTTACAAATACCGCTATGATATTCCCACTTGGATTTCTAAAAATTCCCCCTCCTACCCTACCTGGATTTACCTTAGCTATCATATCAAAGTTCACTTTAATCCAATAAAATTGAGGTGGTTTCCATATTGTATTCCATCTAGTAAATTTTTGGGGACAATATCATAATTTGAATTACATGAAAGCCCAATTTAAAAGCAATTATATCTTCCACTACCCTTCGTCCATTATTATGATCAGGTATAATAGAAATATTATCCTTAACTACAACTAGAATTCTATTGAAGGTTGAGATTTTATTCCTGTATATTTTCTTAAATATTCTATTATTTCTTTATTTCAAATACCCCAAAAAATACGAGGTAGGGTTAGCTTCTAATATTGAGATAACCCTAAATTGGAAAAGGGAGATTTTCATTGTTCTAATTAATTTTTTAAATCCTTTGGCTTCACCCATTAAATTTTAAATTCCTTCATCATCAATTCAAAAACCCTTGAAGATAAGGGGCACTCCATAAACATATGTTTGACTAATTATTCACTTTTAAGATATAACAAACATATATTGGGAAGATAAAATCCCCTTCTCATTAATTTTTCCATTGTTAAAATTTTATTTTGTATAGCCAACCACAAAAATAAGGTAATTATTGGAATTAAAAACTTGCTTCAAATGTTATTTACATCAAAGCTACCTTGGAAAAGAGAGTTTTGGGATTCATATCTTGATTTAACTGAATGGCTATCAAGGGTATTGGGGACCCAAATAATATTTCCTATTCCTTTATTTTGTCTTAAATGATACCCTTGTAGAAATTGGTTTATCTTCATAATTGCTTGCTAAATATCCCTCAAACTAGAATGCCTATGAATTTTTTTCCATTGCTTGCCATCAATTCCTCCATTTATAAAATATTTGAATTTTATTTTGAATAAATCAACCAAAATATTTCTATCAGGATTCATCTCATCAATTAGGCCTAGAGGAGTATCCATGAGCCATGAGTATTCATAAAAATCAATCTAGGATCCATCTCCAAACCTCCACCAAATCCCTTTCCAAAGAAGCAGTCTTATTTTAACCAAATTATTCTAAATAGAGGAACTTGAAGGAGGGTTTGCACATCTTAAAAAAGAGTTATTATTCTCCAAATATCTAGCTTTTATTATCTTTACCCATAAGGCCTCATTCTCTTGAATCAACCTCCATCTAGTTTTGCTAACCAAGGCTTTATTAAATGCTTTCATTTTTCTCAATCCCAATCCTTATTTTTTAGGATTACAAACCCTATCCAAAGCTACCAAGAATATTATATATTTTTCCTCTATACATTTCCATAATAATATCCTTTGAATTTGTTCCAAGTTGCTTGCTACTTTAGCTAGCATTTTAAATAAATACATCTAGTAAATAAGCAAGCTTTGCAGAGTTGTCTTCACCAACTAGAGATTCCCAAATTGGATTAAAAGCACACCTTTCCACCCTACTAGATTTTTCTAAAATCTATTCAAAATAATATTCTATATTTTTTCCTTCATTCTACCTTTAAACATGGGCATCCCTAAGTACAAGGAGGTCAACTCCTCTACTCCAAAGTTGAGAAGTCTAAAAATTCTTTGTTGTGCAATTATCAGATTATTAATGAATTAAACCTTGCTCTTAACAAAATTGATCTTTTTATTATAATCCTATTAATAAGTTTCAAGAATATATTTTATCTCTCTCATTTCAATTACTGAAGCTTTGCCCACTAAAATGGTATCATAAACAAATTATTGATTATTAATTACCGTACAATTTGAAGTTGGTTTAAAACCTTTAAGCCTTACCAAAATCCTAGTTGTAGAGAATGCTCTCCCTAATGATTATACCATGATTATAATAATATATGGAGAGATAGGGTCTCCTTTTATTAAACCTCTCTCATTACCAAAATACCCTACAAGTTCCCCATTAACAATTATGGAGAACATAGCAAAAGAAATATGGGTCCCAATCCATTGTCTCCAATGGTCATGAAAGCCAAATTTTTCTGATATTTTATTGAGTAAGTACCATGAAACCCTATCATATTATTTATACATATCCAATTTAAGAATCATCCCAACATTTCTACTTTTCTCCATAGAGTGAGTAACTTCATGAATAGAAATTACTCCATCCAAAATTTGCCTTCCCTTCATAAACCCTCCTTTTTGAGAGATAACTAGAGGGAGGTGTTCCTTTAATCTATTGACCATCAGTTTGGTTACAACTTTATAAATAATATTACAAGGACTAATCAACTAAAAATCCTTAAAAATGTTTACCCCTTATTTTTTAAGAACTAAGACCAAAATAGTAGAGTTAAAGCCTCTTGAAAGACTACCTATAACCTGAAATTCCCTTATAGCCACACTAACATGTTCACCAATTACATACCAAAATTATTGAAAAAAACCATCTATAAATCCATTTGGTCCTAGAGCCTTATCCTTTGGAATTGCAAACACTATATTATTCACTTCTTCTGAAGAACACAAGCTTATACTGAGAGGGGGGTGAACAGTATAAGATCAACTTTTACTTTTCTTTCCCAAACAATATTATCCAATATTATCAATGGCAATATCAATAGCAGTAATCAAAGCAATGCACAAATCATCACACACATGAGAGACACAAATTTAACGTGGTTCACCCAATGTGGGTTACATCCACGGAGAAAATATTTCTTCTAAATTTTCTCAACAAATCTCTTGGGAATCAATTCCCTATTACAATGTTTATGGACCTCTGTCCAAAGGAGACACCAATCCCCTATGCTCTTATTTGTGGATCTCTCTCCATAGGAGAACTCTATCCCCTTGCTTTGGTTCGTGGAATTTGATCTAGGAGAACTCTATCTCCTCAATTGGTTCGTGGATCTCTCTCCACAGGAGAACTCTATACCTTGCTCTGGTTCATGGATCTCTCTCCATAGGAGAACTCTATCCCCTTGCTCTGGTTTGTGGATCTCTCTCCATAGGAGAACTCTATCCCCTCTTCTCTAGATGGTGAACTTCTAGAAGACTTCTAACCCCACTACTATAGCTTGTGGATCTCTCTCCATAGGAGATCTTTGTCCCCACTACATTAGATGATGGACCTCTATCCACTAGAGACCTCTATCCTCTCTACTCTATCACCTCCAAATTTTACTCTAAAATCTATCTCAAATCTGCACCAAACCTTATCACAAGTCTAGCACAAATATGCTCTAAATCTTCTCACAAATTTGCACCAAACCCTATCACAAGTCTAGCTCAAATCTACCACAATACTTAACACAAATTCTATCAAATCAACAACTATTTCAATTCTCTCAAACTTATCTCAAATATGCCTTCAAGCCTTCTCATAAGACTTGATCAAATCTACCTTCAAGCCTTCTCAAAATACTTTCTCAAATCTATCTTCAAGCCTTCTCAAAAGACTTGCTCAAATATATCCTCAAGCCTTCTCAAATAATTGCTCAAACCTATCCAAATATTTCCAAATCTTGCATACAAACAAATACTTATATCTCTTTTAGAAATACTTTCTTCAAACATACATATTCTACTTAGAATTCATTTAACCTCTGGAACATATAGAGAATGATATGCACTATCAAAATCTCAATATGTTCTTCACATCCAATCTCTATCTCTTGCAAAATCCCTTTCAAATCAAATCAAAACAATGTATAACTTGCTTCACAAAACTGATCTATCTTTCTTGCAAATTTACTCTCAAACATCAACCTCAATAATGCACAAATTTCCCTCACAATATTTATCTCAAACACTTTCACAATTGCTTTCAATATCTCTCAACCAATGCTCAAAAGGTTTCACAATGATTCACAAACTTGTCTTCAAACCTAATACAAGTAGTTCACAATCTCTAGCACAAATGTCTCAATCTCTTTCAACAATGGAAGCACACTTGTTCTCAAACTCTATCTCAAATATTTCCAACACCATTCAACAATGAAGTACAAGCCCTAATACAATTGTTTCCACTTTCTCTCAACAATTGATGCACATGTAGATCTCAAACCCTAACTCAAATATTTTCAACAATGCTTACCAAACAATCCTTTTATCTCCACCTTATATTTCAGAAACATTTACTCAACAAAAATACCTCAAATAAAGAATGATGTGCCCATACCTCTTAATTTTCTCTTATGGAGATATGTCTTCAAAAACCTGTCTCAAGATGTCTTTCTTATGCCACTTTCAAGGGTTAGTTATCATAACACTTTTCAAACCAACCATAACATCTTTCCTCAAAATTTGCTCATAAAAATATTTAATATTTTGACCATCACCAAGCCCTCTTAATATTTCTCTTTTATCAAAAATTACACACAAATTTAAACCATAACAATACCTTATCACTCCTACTTATAACATCCACTTCTAATGCAATATCACAATTTAATACCCTATGTCATACATCAATTTATTTTCAAACACCTTATTGCTCCTTTTCTTTTAAAAGTATATTTCAACTTTATAAAACATAACCTGATTCTAATATATCATAATGTCCTCAAAATATTAAAATTTATACCATTGTCCTTATGTCTCCCTAAACAATATACTAAGCACTTTTAATTTCCAAAATAAAAACCTTATGCCTCCCTTGTTAAGCGCTAAGCATATGTCAACATTAAAATTAAAATTTATGCCCTTACCCACATCTTCTGCCCCCACCGTCAGGATTTGAACACTCAACCTCACAGTGCCTATGCTCTAGCATGAGCTAGAGTGCCAACTGGGGTGGCCCCATAGGTTGGAATAAAACGTGCACCAAGCAACCCTTATGCCTTCTTGTCCATCCAAATAAAATCATAAAACTTCATTGCCATAGGGATTTGAAACCATGACCAATCTTATGTCATGCCTTATGCAGGACCTACCTACCACTTGGGCTACCAGCCCTGGTTGAAACCAAAAACAGGCGCTTTCCGTATATTCATCGTCTCTTTTTCAAAAATTGTGTCATGTCTATTCCCTTGGTCTTCCCCTTCAACGAATGGTGCTGCACTCCACGAAATTGATCAATGTGCACTTTCTTAGACTTTGAAACATGATTTTTGTCCTCCTTTAATATGCATTCCATGGTTTTTCTATGACGTCGGCTCATCTTTTATTTTCCACCTTTAATTCGAATTTTGGCACCTTTGGAAAATTCAAATTTAATTTTTATTTTTACCATAATATTTAACCTTGGTGTTAAATATTTATTTATTATATTATTTAACCTTGGTGTTAAATAATATTTTTGCCTATCATCCTTCATCAATTTAATTTCTTTTTGAGACCTTTGTCAATGCACTTCCAATCCTCCTTTTAATGAACTATTTTTGGCTTAAATATTATAATATTATAATATTATTTCTTTTCTCTTAAACCATGGGCTTAAAACTTGGGCCTTCAACCTTTTAACCCATCATTTAGAACTTTGTCCCAAACCTCTTTGGCTTATAATATAAAATATTATAACCTTTCCTTTTTATCAATTTCCTTGCATTGGGATGAACTTTGCCTTGCATCTTATAAACCTTATCTTATTGCCATACCAAACTATCTTTGGCATCAATGATAATTAATGACATCAACCTTTGACATCAATGACAACACAATTACTCAAAATTTCCAACAATCTCCCCCTTTGTCATTGATGGCAACCCTTTCTAAAAACTTTTTTTCCACTACTGGATTTCAAATTTGCTCCCCTTGATCTGAATGCTCTCCCCCTTACTCAAATCTCTCCCCCTTTGACATCAATGGCAAAGGGACTCCTTTGGGGCTAAATATAAGACTCTTAGCTCAGCCCCCTCCCCACCTCCTCTCCTTGAGGTGATTAATTTTGGGGTGGGAGTATCTCTACTCCTAGCATACAATGCTCTTTTTCTTTGTCAACCTTCTTTTTCAACATACCCTTTTGATTCTTTTGAGTGTCCCTATTCTTGCTTGTCTCTGGAAGTTCTGGAAACTTTGTTCTACACCACTTGGCCTTATACCCAAGATTATTGCACTTGTAACACTTAATGTTGTAGTTCTTGGAAGGTGCAAATATCTTGAAGTTCCTCTTGGTGAAGCCATAATCATTTCTGTCATGAACCTTGCAATGGATTGCTTTATGACCAAAGCGATTACAAGAGTAGCAATACCCTTGAAAGAAATATCCATCTTTGAATGAGTTGACATTCCTTTTAGTGAGGCCATACTCCTTATTTCCATGAGTCCTGCAATGCATAGCCTTGTGACCAAACCGATTACATGAAAAACAACGTCCTTTGAAGAAATCTTGTCTTGAACCCTCTAGTCTCTTAGTCCTTTCTTTGCCTTCTCTATGATGATCCTTGTTTCTTGTTTGTGCATTGTTTCCTTTCTTAGTGAAGCTTCTATTCTTCAACTTATCCTCATAAGTCTTAATTTCTTCTTCACTCTCTTCCTCTGAAACTTCCTCTTCTTTTGAGCTTGAGCTTGACCCTTCTTCTTGTTTCCCTTGTCCTTCTTCAAAACCAAGTCATATTTTGATAGATGAAGATCTTTGTGCATTGATAATTTTATCCAAAGTCTTTGAACTTTTCCCAAACCTGTGTAGCTTGTCCTTAGAATCTTTCACTTCCATCCTTAGTGAAACTACCTCATGTTCTAATCTTTCACATTCTAACTCTTTTACCTCTAACTTTTCAACCATGACCTCTTTAACTCTCCTTGCCTTAGCTTTTGAGTTTGAGTTTGTTAGGTCTTGTAGAAGCTTTTCTTTTTCTTCCTCATGTTCTTGAACTTGAGCCTTTAGTCTTGAATTCTACTTTCTAACCTTTTTCAATTCTTTGAGAGCAACAATAAGTTCTGCTTCTAGATCAACTATGCCTTCCTCTTCATTTTCTGAATCTTTTTCTACTTCTTGGTCTCCAAGAGCATCTTCATACTTTTCAACTTTATCTTCAATAGGAGCATCTTCTTCCTCTTCTATTTCCAAAAATAGAATCTCTTCTTCTTCACTATCTGAGAGTCTTTCATCACTATCACTTGAAGCCTTGCTTGCCTTGTTAACATAGAAACTCTTCTTGTGCCTTTGAAAGAACTTATTTTCATGCTTGCTTTGACCATACCTGTTTTTCTTTTCATGCCTGGATTTTCCTCCTTCCTTTTTCTTATGATCCTATTTCTCTTCACTACTACTGCTTCCAACTTCTGGAAAATTAGATGCATAGTGACCAAAATTACCACAATTAAAACATTTCACAGTCTTCATACCTTTGTGCTTTCTTGAGTCTCTTGTTTCTTCTTCCAATAGCTTCTTCATCACTGCTTGACTCACTACTTGATTTTGGTTTCTTATATTTTGTCTTATTTGAAGCTTTGAAAGTTGCCTCTCTCTTGGAGTTGGGATCCTTTACTATTCTCATCTCATAAGCTAT
This sequence comes from Wollemia nobilis, assembly GCA_028583015.1. Lineage (NCBI taxonomy): Eukaryota > Viridiplantae > Streptophyta > Pinopsida > Araucariales > Araucariaceae > Wollemia > Wollemia nobilis. The sequence goes on from JAQPPZ010001206.1 coordinate 2,413,058, forward strand.
GAGAATTCCATGTAACTCATCCATAGTCAACTGATCAATATCTCTCATCTCTTCTATAGCTGAAACCTTTCCATCATACCTCATAGGGAGTGATCTTAATACTTTCTGAGCAACACTGGAGTCTTCAATTTCAAATCCAAGTCCATGCATGGTATTAAAAACCTCATCCACATGAAGTAAGTAGCAATATCTTCCTCATCTTCCATATTCAAATCTTCAAACCTTTTCTTGTGGTTTTGTAGTTTTTCCATTTTGACATTTTTATCTCCTTCATATGTTTGCTTCAATTTGTCCCATATCTCTTTTGCTGATTTGCAGTGCATAACTTTCACAAATTTTGCTTCATGTAATCCACTTAAGATTCCATTCATAGCCTTGGCATTATTCACATGTAACAACTTACCATATTTATCTATGGGAGGAGTAGTTGTAGGTGTGAATCCATCCTCAACTGATTGCCATGTCTCATATCCTTGTGCCATCAAGTAAGTCTTCATTCTTATACTCCAAAAAGCATAATTGTTCCCATCGAACAATGGTGCCTTATTTGATGAGGATCCATTCTGAGATGCCATATGTGTTCTTGTAATATCTTCCTTCAAGTTGTTAGACTTTTCTGAAGGAACCCTCTTTGATACCAATTGAAGAACACAGGCTTATACTTAGAGAGGGGGTGAACAATATAAGATCAACTTTTACTTTTCTTTCCCAAACAATATTATCCAATATTATCAATGGCAATATCAATAGCAGTAATCAAAGCAATGCACAAATCATCACACACATGAGAGACACAAATTTAACATGGTTCACCCAATGTGGGTTACATCCATAGAGAAAATATTTCTTCTAAATTTTCTCAACAAATCTCTTGGGAATCAATTCCCTATTACAATGTTTATGGACCTCTATCCAAAGGAGACACCAATCCCCTATGCTCTGATTTGTGGATCTCTCTCCACAGGAGAACTCTATCCCCTAGCTCTGGTTCATGGAACTTGATCTAGGAGAACTCTATCTCCTCAAATGGTTCATGGATCTCTATCCAAAGAATAACTTTATCTTCCTAGTTGGTTCATGGATCTCTCTCCATAGGAGAACTCTATCCCCTTGCTCTAGTTCATGGATCTCTCTCCATAGGAGAACTCTATCCCCTTTGCTTTGGTTGGTGAACTTCTAGAAGACTTCTATCCCCACTACTCTAGCTTGTGGATCTCTCTCCATAAGAGACCTCTATCCCCACTACACTAGCTGATGGACCTCTATCCACTAGAGACATCTATCCTCTCTACTCTTATCACCTCCAAAGTTTACTCTCAACTCTATCTCAAATCTACACCAAACCCTATCACAAGTCTAGCACAAATCTACTCTAACTCTACTCACAAATCTACCCCAAGCCTTAACACAAATCTAGATCAAATCAGAATTTAACTCTGCTCACAAATTTGCACCAAAACTATCCCAAGTCTTCTCACAAGACTTGCTCACCTACCTTCAATCCTTCTCAAAGACTTGCTCAAATCTACCTTCAAGCCTTCTCAAAAGACTTGCTTAAATATAACTTCAATCCTTCTCAAATACTTGCTCAAATCTATCCTCAAGCCTTCTCAAAAGACTTGCTCAAACTTGTACAAATATTTCCAAATCTTGCATACAAACAAATGCTTATATCTCTTTCAAAAATACTTTCTTCAAACATACATATTCTACCTAGAATTTGTTTAACCTCTGGAACATATAGAGAATGATATGCACTATCAAAATCCCAATATGTTCTTCACATTCACAAATATTGCATTCCACTAATCCAATCTCTATCTCTTGCAAAATCCCTTTCAAATCAAATCAAAACAATGTATAACTTGCTTCACAAAACTGATCTATCTTTCTTGCAAATTTGCTCTCAAACATCAACCTCAATAATGCACAAATTTCCCTCACAAGATTGATCTCAAACACTTTCACAATTGCTTTCAATATCTCTCAACCAATGCTCAAAAGGTTTCACAATGATTCACTAACTTGTCTTCAAACCTAGTACAAGTAGTTCACAATCTCTAGCACAAATGTCTCAATCTCTTTCAACAATGGAAGCACACTTGTTCTCAAACTCTATCTCAAATATTTCCAAAACCATTCAACAATGAAGTACAATCCCTAATACAATTGTTTCCACTTTCTCTCAACAATTGATGCACATGTAGATCTCAAACCCTAACTCAAATATTTTCAACAATGCTTACCAAACAATCCTTTTATCTCCACCTTATGTTTCAGAAACATTTACTCAACAAAAATACCTCAAATAAAGAATGATGTGCCCATACCTCTTAATTTTCTCTTATGGAGATATGTCTTCAAAAACCTGTCTCAAGATGTCTTTCTTATGCCACTTTCAAGGGTTAGTTATCATAACACTTTTCAAACCAACCATAACATCTTTCCTCAAAATTTGCTCATAAAAATATTTAATATTTTGACCATCACCAAGCCCTCTTAATATTTCTCTTTTATCAAAAATTACACACACAAATTTAAACCATAACAATACCTTATCACTCCTACTTATAACATCCACTTCTAATGCAATATCACAATTTAATACCCTATGCCATACATCAATTTATTTTCAAACACCTTATTGCTCCTTTCTTTTAAAAATATATTTCAACTTTATAAAACATAACCTGATTTTAATATATCATAATGTCCTCAAAATATTAAAATTCATACCATTGCCCTTATGTCTCCCTAAACTATATACTAAGCACTTTTAATTTCCAAAATAAAAACCTTATGCCTCCCTTGTTAAGCGCTAAGCATATGTCAACATTAAAATTAAAATTTATGCCCTTACCCATGTCTGTCGCCAGTGTTGCTAGGATTCGAACACTCAACCTCACGGTGCCCACGCTCTAGCATGAGCTAGAGTGCCAGTCGGGCTAGCCCCATCGGTTGGAACAAAATGTGCACCAAGCAACCTTTATGCCTTCTTGTCCATCCAAAGCAAATTGTAAAACTTCATTGTTGTAGGGATTCAAAACCGTGACCTATCCTCTGCCATGCCTTATGCAAGACCCGCCTGTCGCTTGGGCTACCAGCCCTGGCTGAAACCAAAAACTAGTGCTTTCCCTTATATTCATCGTCTCTTTCTAGAAAATCATGCACTATCTATTTCCTTGGTCTTCCCCTTCAACGAATGGCGCTGCACTCCATGAAATCATGTCAATGTGCACTTGCTTAAACTTTGAAACATGATTTTTGTCCTCCTTTAATATGCATTCCATGGTTTTACTATGACGTTGGCTCATATTTTATTTTCCACCTTTAATTCGAATTTTGGCGCCTTTGGAAAATTCAAATTTAATTTTTATTTTTACCATAATATTTAACCTTGGTGTTAAATATTTATTTATTATATTATTTAACCTTGGTGTTAAATAATATTTTTGCCTATCGTCCTTCATCAATTTAATTTATTTTTGAGACCTTTGTCCAATGCACTTCCAATCCTCCTTTTAATAAATTCTTTTTGGCCTAAATATTATAATATTAAAATATTATTTCTTTTCTCTTAAACCATGGGCTTAAAACTTGGGCCTTCAACCTTTTAACCCATCATTTAGAACTTTGTCCCAAACCTCTTTGGCTTATAATATAAAATATTATAACCTTTCCTTTTTATCAATTTCCTTGCATTTTGCCTTGCATCTTATAAACCTTATCTTATTGCCATACCAAACTATCTTTGGCATCAATGACAATTAATGACATCAACCTTTGACATCAATGACAACACAATTACTCAAAATTTCCAACATCTTCCCCTACGAAGGGTCTTAAGATATTTTCATTACTTTCTTTTGAAATTACCCTTGGAATATGAAGTAGTAGTTGTTTTATTACTTGTTCATTCATATCCTATTCCTTAGAGAGTAAGTTTTTGAAAAATAGGACTACTTCATTTCAGATTTCTATTTCATATTTGGTCAAGGTGCCATCATCCTTAATTATTTTTTTAATTTTTGTTTGCCCTTTTATGGTGAAGAGTAAAGAGGTGTTTTTTAAAGTTGTATCACCTTATCTAAGCCAAAGAGCCTTAGAATTCTGCCTCCAGAAGACTTCTTTAGCAAGGATAGAGTGAAAATATGATAATAACAATTTTTCTTTCAATAATATTTTTTTCGTCATTCCTTGCACCTAAATTTGGATTTCTATATCTTTTAATATTGGACCAAATTTTGCTAAAAACCTCCCTATTCCATTTTTTAAATGTTATATTTAATATTTCTTAACTTCTTGGAGATCTTGAACATGGACGTACCTAGGGTATCAACATTCCACCATTCTTTAATTTTTTCCTCCAACCTAGAATGTAAAGGCCATATTAGTTCAAATCTAAATGGGCTTTTGAAACTTTTCTTATTATCTTCAATTTCTAGAAAAATAGGGTTATGGTTTGAGCTAATCTTAGGAAGTATCAAAAAGCAAGCATAACAATTCCCTACAAACCAATCTCTAGTAACCAAAAATCTATCCAATATAGTTTGAATAAGACTTTCCCTTAGTTTCCTATTAGACTAGGTATAATTGGCTCCCTTTAAATCCAAGTCTAGCAGCTAAAATTGAGAAACAAATTTTCCAAATTCTTCCAAAATATCTAAAAAGGCTTGATTCCATCCTTTCTTGTCACTTAAAAATAAAGTTGTATTGAAGTCACCTACAACCATCCATGGTATATCTAATAAGTTTTGTCTAACCTAGATGAGTTCCTACCATAATTTCCTTCTTTCAACCAAATTATTTAGGGCATACACATTAGTCAACAACCACTTATAGTTCCTACCAAAGTTTTCCACACAAAACCTTTAGCTCTAGAAAATATATTGTCATAAATTTTTATTTCTTGGAGTAAAAATATATTTGGTTGGTTATCCTTTCTCAAGGATTTAACCACCCTCTATTTTGAAGAGGCATTCATTCCACTTTATTCCAAAATATGTTTTTCATTTTTTATCCCTTTTGGAAGTCTTGCTTCCACTAAAATTTAAAATTATTTGTATTCCAATTGTAGTTTATCTTGCTACTTTATTTCTAAGCTCCATATTAGTTGGTCTACCTAGTTTGGATTCAACCCATACATCTATTGTTTTTATAGTATTCATAATGAGTCTCACTAAAATTTCATATTTTTTAGAGGTTAAGGGTTTATTTTGAGTAGATTTTTTTGAATCATACAAAGAGCAAGGAACATAATAAACATTTTTCATACCTTGTCTAGGAGCAACCTTTGGCTGAGATTTTGCTTTAAACAATTGTGGCTTTGTTCCCATAGGAATTGGGTTTTCCTCCTCTATTACTTTTGACTACTCTATATTATCTTACTATTATTTCAAATTTTCATCTTCTCCCCCTAGGCCATCCTTCTAGGAATTTTCTCCATGTCTCTCTTGATCCTTATCTACAAATTCTTCCTCATCGAGGGTTTCAACAAGACTAATAAAATTATTTGCATCCAATAAAGGGAACTTAGAAGGATCCTCTTCCATTTTATACTTTTATTTTGGTTGCTCTTTCCTTCTTACCTTATTAACCAATTTTATGGATAAGCAACTTTTCAAAAAATATCCTATTCTTTTACAAAGTTTGCAAAGTGCTAGAGAATTTTCATATTCATTCAGTTGATCCCAAAACTCATACTTAAAAACTAGCCTAATAGAGGTTGAGATATCCTTCCCCAAATCATCATTAACATAGAACCAAGAAAATATAAATATAGCTTTTGTCTTTGTTGTTGAATCAAAAGCTTTTAATAGTCCTATTGCTTTAGCTATACCTACTAGAATATATTCATCCCAGAATTCCAATGGAATCCTTGGTATGTGGACCCAAATTGGAGATAAATTTATATTTTCATAATTTGGGTTAAAAATCGATCTTGCCTTCCTAAAAAAAAGGCTCCTCTTCCCATAAAACCAAGGCCCTTTTGTTAGGGCATGGCTTAAGTCTTCATAGCTCATAAAGAAAAAAACATAAAACTCTCTAGGAGAGCTGCAATATTGATATTCCCTCTTAGATTCCATTTATTAATAGCCCATTTACTTACTATATCTAAATTCATTCATGCCCTAATAAATTTCCCAACAAGGCTATTCTATTTTTGGTTCACTAGTCTATCTGCTAGCTTTTTTAGGATTTTTAAGCAGAGTTTCTCATCTATATCCTCTAAAGAAATATCAAAATTTTACATCTATTGAATATGACCACCCAAGAGTTTATCTCTTTAAGACATATCTTCTAAGGTTTCTTAACATCCTTCACTATCTTGACATACTTATCTCCCTTAGCAAATCCACCGCCAATGCCACCATTGAGGCCCAGATCCACTGCCATCAAAGCCCACTTGCCTCAAATCCATCAAAGATAAAGCCCACCACTTTCAAATCCTAAATTCACTACTACCAAATCCCACTTATACCATATTTATTATCATTTAAGCTTATATCCACTACCTCTAAAACCCAAATCCATCATTTGAAGCCCATAATTATTATAGCCCAGATTCATTATCGCAAAATCCCTTCAAATATTTATATGGATATCATAGAGGTAGTTCTTCTAGATATTTTAGCTTAATCTAGACTCATTTGTGCACTTTATTTTTTTAATATTTGAATCCAACTATCATTTTTAATTATTTGGTTATTTTTAAAGGTAAATTCCTTTCAAGCTACATGGGGCAAGCCAAAATTATTTTAAGCTAGCCAAAATTTCCAAGAGAATATGTAAGTATTAGGTATGTTTTCCTCCACTTGTTTATTATTTTATTATTTTTTTGGTATTTTCTATTATTTGTTAGACAATAAATTCAAATTAAAAAAAACATTGTTTTTGAACCCAAGTGTTGTAGGTGAGTTGGAGAGGAAAGGGAAATCCTCTAAGAGAGGTCCCAGGTTCAAATCTCCACCCTACCAAAAAAAAAGCTGAATTGGGTATCCAAAATCCAATTGATAATGTTGGTGCGGGCAGGGTCGGGCACGAATCCCAAGTGAATTTGATGGTGTAGAACCCCTATTCGTGGTGTCTTAGACCAAGGCAACCCCGCAAGGGGTTTTTCACTTAAAAAAAAAAACAAAAACATTGTTTTTGCATCATAGCATAATATTTACTTTTCTATTGCTTCTACTATAGCATATTTTCTCTTTATTATTTTCCTCTAAGGACTCTTAGTTGGATATCCCTTGTGGTATTGCATTTTATCCTTAGAGAGTGGTAATATGTATTTGTAAAAATAACACAAAAAAATGATGTGTAGGTGGTGGAGAGTCCCATCCTCCTAATATGGGATAAGGGTGAACTAACCTTGTTAGTCATCTTTTCTTATCATTTTTTTCTAAACTTGCACAAAACTCTAAACCAAGGATAAAGGTATGATTAAGGGACATGTTTACATGTGTCCCCAAAAATGTGCATCCTAAAGATCAATATTGTCATGATTTATACTTTAAGAAAAAATCATGGTCATTGATCACTTTTTAAGGGTTTTAATATCTAATTATGATCCTAGCATGATTTTATACCTAGGGTTAAAATGACATATTATTTGATCAGTAATATGATTTTATAGCTCTAACAATAATCCTCAACTTGAAAATAAAAAGTTTTTTCACTCATATACTATAAATACCCATTTTATCTCATCATATAGTTACGAACATCTGCTTATACATATGATATACTATAATATGCTTATAAGCTTACTAATATCCACTTTTAACAATCTTATATTTACTACCTCAAGTACTACCATAGCACATATCCTTATTATATTATCTCTATCTATTTTGTTCTTATAGATACAATCAAATTCATCAATCATTGGTTGAATTCCTTACACAAAGGAGGATAGGATATTCCACTAGGATTGTAGTTACAGATCAAATTCACCACTTGAAGATCAGTTTCTAAGGCACTTTAAATCTCGTACATTGATCCTAGGTGTGGTCATTCCTTGGTATACTAGTGATAATATAAGCAATATAGAATAAAATATAGAGTTTTAAATGATTAATTATTGCAATATTTATAGATGGTATAGTCCTTGATACCCTATATTATCAAGTAATTTATTTGTTGCATTAAGATGAAGATTTATGGATTTTTTATATGATCCTAATGTAGTAAGCTCTTGATTATTATTCATTACATTTTAATTTTTATAAGGATAGTTTAGCTTAGTTATTGCATGATTGTTGATTTGTCATCTTGGCTTAACGTATTTTGGTATATATTATACTAATTCTTGTAATTGTATGAGATATCCATTTTTTTTTATTAATTAGTTGGCATGCATCAAAAGTTGGCATGAATATAGAATTTAGACAAGGATGTTAAGAAGTTGAAGATTTGTTGATGACAACTTAATGATAATATGTACACATGAGTTTTAATTATTTTTTAGTTTCAAACTTGGTCATTTTTTAATTTTAAAATTGGACCTATCTTTTGATGGGTCATTAAATAGTGTTTTTCAATAAAATTTTCTATCCATGAGCATGTGATGGATAAGAGGTGGCTACATAGTATAATTTGTGCATAAAACCAAGGTCTAATAAGATGTGGCTACATAGTATACTTTATGTACAAAAGCAAGGTCTGATAAGATGTGGCTACATAGTATACTTTGTGCACAAAAGCAAGGTCTACCAATGGATGACAAATGTTACCATGTTGTACTAGTAAGATACTAACTCATTAAATAGGAGTTCTCTAATTCATAACATGAAAATATATCCCTTTAATATATTTTTGGATATTTTTGTGCCTTTAAATATGCATAGTTTGACATTCAATTCCACTTGACATTCAAATCATAGTAATTAGATATTTGCATAATTAGTTGGGGGCTATGGGTTTGAACCTCCATGCAAATTATTTTGTTATTGCTTTTTCCCTTAGGTGATTATTTTATGAGTTCAAGAATTTAGTTAAATGCCACCAAGGACAATGTATTGGTAAGGCACTTACATAGGTTGTGGGAAGTTCCAAATTGAAACCTTATAATTATGAATTTTTTATTATAGCACAGTGGAAGACGTGTATTTTGTGTAATGCACAAGCCCTTTATCTATTAGTTAACATGTGGATATATTGGGACATATATATTTTACCTATTAAATAAATAATATATATATTTAGATGTAAAAGTGTGTTGTGATTGCTTGGCTAGGCCAATAGGCCTAGGGAATTCACCGATTCAAGGATTTGGCTTAAAATCCCCTTAGTGATCAACATGGTATTGAACAACCAAATAAATTTTTACCGATATATATATATATATATGAATTATTATCGGTATCATACTGATAATTTAGAGGTTGGTGAGGACTGACCTATTCAAATCCTAGAAATACAAAGATAAGATATCCAGTGCATCCTTCATATGTTATCTCTCTCTTGGTCCCATGATAAAGATTGTTTTGGATGAAACAACACTACTTAGGGTGGGTATTCAGTTGCTTAAGGTTATTTGGACTTATGCTATAATAATCCCAACTAATCATCTAACATCTTTTCTTAGTTGTGGGATCAAAATCTCTGGCCTAAGGTGAGGTTATTTACTTGGCTTTTATTGCATCGTAAGGTGCTTACTGGGGAGCATATTATGAAGCATGGTTTTCATGGCCCTTCTAGATATGAAATGTGTGAAGAAAATGTGGAAAATCTCAGCCATATTTTTATTGAGTGTACTTTAGCCTCTGAGATTTGGAGGAGAATGACCACTTTACTTGGCTTACAGTGGTCCAATTTTATAAATTTTGAACAACTTTGGAGGGATTGGCCTAATCAAGAGGGTGTTGATTATTTTATTAGGCATTTAGTTTGGATGGGTTCTACCATTCTTCTTTGGAATATGTGGAATGAAAGGAACAACCAGATTTTTAATCAAGAAAGGAAGGATATTCACTATATCTATAAAAAGACCATTGCCAACTTAGTTGAATTAGTCCATAAGCTCCTTAATCACCCCCAAAAATCCCACCAAATATGGGATCAAGTGATGCAAAGATTGAATATTAACTCTTGTAAGAGAAAATAGCTTAAATGGAATGTGAGTAATTGCAAGATGGATAGAACAAGGAATTGGCAACCTCCTCCTAAGGATTTTGGAAAAGTCAATACCGATGGATCCTCTAGAGGGAACCCTGGAAAAGCTAGTGTAGGAGGAATTGGTAGACTATCAGATGACTCCCCGGTTTTTACTTTTACTACAAATTTGGGTATTCTATCCAATAACCTTGTTGAGGAGCATGGTATCCTTAGAGGACTTCAAGAGGCTACTATTATTGTATGGGAAAAGGTACTAGTTGAGTCTAACTCTCAAATCATGATTAATCCTTTGAAGAATCCTTCTAAGAATCATAAGGTTGATTGGAGAATAAAAAGAATTATTGAGAAGATTCAATTAATCCAGATGGGATTTTTAAAAGTTGATTACAATCATGTGGTCAAATATCAAAACAAGAGTGCTTATGCTTTAGCTAATTATACTTTAGACAAAGGTGATCTTACTTGCTATGGCCACCCTCCTAGATGGTGGGATTCAAAAATAAGGGAATCTCTTCTTTCTATCATTTCTTTGGATGGCTCCAGTTTTGAAGGTACCTAGTTTCTTCTTGCTTTATTTTTGCTTCTCTTTAGTTCGGTCAGGGTATTTTAGTTCCCTATCTCAAACCAATATTTCTTTTGTTTCCTCTATTGATTCTTGTCTTATTAGTCTTTTTTTCAAGAAAGGTCATTGTTGTGTTCTATTTTTTTCTTTTTATTTTCTATTTATGTGTGTGATTTTTTTGTGTTGTTTTTTTTGTTCTTGTGTTTTTGTTGTTTTGTTGTTGTTCTTGTGTTTTTTATATTCTTTTGCTTGTGTTTCTATATGTTTGTGTTAATTGGTGTTTTGGTGTGTGAGTATTTTTTATATTTTTATTTTTCTCTATTGTCTGTTGTTAATTGTTTATTTTATTTATTATTTTTTAGGTTTTGGTTGTTTTTTTTTCATGTTTTTTTTGGTTGTGTCTTTGTAGAATTCTATTATTTTTTGTTATGTTTTTTCTGTGTGGTTTGTGTTGTGTTTTTTTATCTTATTGTGTGTGTGTTTGGTTGTGCTTTATCTTTTTGACACACTCAAGGAGCATGTTTTTTATTTTTTATTTTTTAATATTTTTGTGTGTTTGTGTTTGTTTTTGTGTTCTTTTTTTTTATTGTTTTAGGTTTACTACTTGAGTATGTCAAATGTGGTAGGCCAGGTGCAAGCCCTGGGTGATTTTGGCGGAAGAGATAACCCTACCTCCTTGGATATTACGCAAAAGTGGTATCCCTTCTGGGATGTTTTCCACTTATATATATATATATATATATATATATATATATATATATAAAGAAATCAATCATTTAAACCCAAATGTTATATTCCTATTCACTAATCCAATAAAGTTAAAAAACCCAATTAGAGTGATAATGTTAGCACTGTAGAGGTGTCATATTTAGGATGTGATAGGTGGTAGTATCCAATCGGTAAAATATTTTGAGTTTTTTTTTTTTTTTGTACTAATTTGCCCAATTTTTTAGAGGCTATAACTTTTGCATACAAAAGCATTTCAAGCCCATTTTTTAGATTACATAGCTTTTCAATCTCTACAAACTGGTGAAATTAATTCAATGACCTATTAGTATATCTTGGGTCTTTTTTGTGTAAAATAGATCTAGTTGAAATTATTCTATTTAAATTTGATGAAATAAACTCCAATAGGCCCATTGACATGGTGGTTTTTAAACCCACTCACATCCAAGACATGTAGGTTCAAGTCCACATAGGCAATAAGGTGGATTTGGTTGGTATTTCCTTCTTCTATGTGATGTCATCCCCTTGGTGGTTTATGAATAATCATGTTTTATTAATCTTATTAATAAGATATTTAGTTTTAATTTATTAAAGATCACTTGTATCTAGTTAAGTAGGGTTATTTTAATTAAAATTACATAAATGGATCTAAGTTAACAAATAAGGAGAATAAAGCTTTAAAAATTTAATTATATAATTATTGCTTTGATATATTGGAAGGTATTTTATACAATAAGCATAAATAAATTTAATATTTGTTTAAAGAACCCTAATGGCTTCATCATTAAATATTGAATATGGATATAATGAAAGAAGAAAAAAATAAAAAAAAAAGGAAGAAATGAGAATGGATATGCAAGGAAAAAGGAAAGTGATAAAGAAGAACAAGATTTTTACAAAGTCAAGTCATATTTATGAATTTTTTTACTTTATAGTATATTTACTTTAAAATAATATATATGTATATATTTGCTTGTTATAACATTTGAATATTGTATTGTTTTGATATGTATATTAATTGAATGATTTACATTAAATTGTATGTAAATTGTGGGATGGGACCTTGGTTGGATGTTGGAGGTTGTAAAATATATAATATTTATAAAAAAAATATTTATTGTTTATGATTTCTAAATTCAATCATGGATGCCCTTGTATTTGATATCCTCAAATTCAGTAAATGTTATATGAGAAATGGGCCAAGTCCAATTGGTGCTTCCTAGGAACTAGGGTTTGAGTGGATCCACAAAATATTTGATTTATGTTTAGGTTTTATTTTATTGTTTTGTAATAGTGACTTATGGTGATTCAATGTTTTTAAACAAGTATCATGTAATTAATTATTTTCTTATAGAAAATACAAATAGAATCTTCTAAAATTTGATGGTCACACAATAATATTTTATGCTTAAACTATGCTTTTTCATTTATTGTAAATGTATAATGATGGGATTGATGCAATTTTGCTAGTTGAGGTGGATAAATGTATATGTCCTCTAAGAGACTTGTAATAACCAAAATTTACCCATTAAAAAACCAACCATTTTTTTTATTTCATTGAGAGAATCATGCTAGCAACTACTATAGTTGAATAACCATTGAGTGTTTCAGGCAAGCACCACACCGAAATTGACTTAATCAGAATCTATTCTAGTGTATGGTAGTGGTCAAATTTCCCATAATTATCATGGGAGTTTACCAGTCTATTTCAATCGAAATGCTCTTTTCCCAACAAGTTCAACCCATGTTAAACTCTTTGTTATAGTGTTACATTCCAAACATAGTCGTCGGCTATGTTTCCAAGGAAGCAATTATTTGATATTTATATGTGATGATTTAATATGTTTTGATTATTCATCTATCATATATTTCTTATTCCATTCATTTACAAACTTCACACATTGCCTTTAAGGTGGGGATATGCCCTCCTCAAGAGGTAAGGTTATTTCGCATTGATTTTCTTGAACTTAGTTGTTCGCTCATTTGCAGTTATTCATAGAATTAACTATGCATGCATATGGTAATGTTGATAGCATATTAGTGATACTTGGTATATAGACCGTAGAAGACTATTACATGTGGTATCAGATTTGGTTACTATTTCAATAGGGCCTGTGGTATCTCTGTTCGTACATGTAATCGTCAAAAATCCATCGTCATCCCAATGTAGATGAGAAACACAATAACTCACAGTTGGCAAGAGCTTTTACTAGTCATAGGCAATAAAATATCTGACTTCCCCAAGACTAGTGAGCATGCATATCAAAATAACATTACCAAATGACACCATTTCAAGTAGAAAATACTCATTAACTAGTTCAACGAAGGTGATTTTGACGTATCCGTATTCAACAAGTGAAGTAAGACACACAGGAAAAGAATCCAAATTTTCACCCTCGAAGAAGTATTCGATACACAGGCATTAGAAACTATGAGATTCACTCAAAAATCTGAAAAATAATCTCTGCATAGCATTAGTTGATGGGCAACTAATCAGAAGCATAAAAATAATTTATATTACCATATATCCTAAGGTACAATATTTTAATAATTTTTTTTGGTCTAAATAGTTTATCCCACACACATTGTTTGTGGTCATTGTGAGGTTAACATACAACTAGGCACCCCTAGTTGGCTGTGACTGTGGTCACATAGCCTCTCCCTAGCTCATGCTAGTACCTTCGAGTTGTCCTCTGAGCAGTTTGTGGGGTTGGTTCCTCATGTCTTCATTGTCTTGTCTGATTTCCCTCAAGTAACATATCTATAGTATTATATTTTCTCTCTATGCCTAGTACATGTGGCATCACGTCTCTATGTGCCCAATACATGTGGCATTTCATCTCTTTGTTTCTAGTACTCATGTGTCCTTGTATGAATCATCATTGTCATGTCTACCATAATGTTGGATTATCTTACTTATGTTGTCATAACTTAGCTTCTATCTCCATCTAGCATCTAGTTACCATCCATGTGTCTTGTGGTACCAACAGTTCTTATCATTCATGTCACATCTATGTGGTTCATTATCCATTAGTTGTTGTCCTACATAGTGGTAAATTTTATCAGTGTATAGTCTATCAGTAGGTTGTATCATCTGGACGCTATCGTTATCTATTGTATAGTGTGTTAGTAGGTTGTCCTTCATGTCTGATCAGGATCTTGTGTCGTGTTCTTATACCTAGTCATGTGTTGTTGTCATTCGTTGTTCTAGTCACTTATCCATGCGTCGTCCTTGTTATTGGTGTTCCTATTGTCCAGTTTGAATCCCTGTTGTTGGGTCTTGTAGTTGGGTTGTTGTTTCCAGTGGCATTATCTTTTGTAGTTCTTGTGTCCAAAATTTTCTCACCATATATAGTCCAAAAGTCATCAAAAATTTGTCCAAAAGTCATCAAAAAATTATCGTCGAAAAGTTGTCCAAAAGTTCTCATCGAAAAATTGTCCAAAAGTTTTTGAAACGTTGTTAGTCCAAAATTCATTGAAAATTTATTGAAATATTACTAATTAAAAGTTTCACGGAGACCCATCACATATGTTTTGCATTTGGAGCAACATTGAGAGCAAAAATTAAACCAATTTTTTTTCCAATATCATAAGCATTTTGTAGAATCAAAGGTGAAATAGGGTCAAAGCAATTACTAGCGCATGAGCAAAAAGTGGAAAAAAGGACCATACGGGTGACTATCAAGTTTCGAGGATCCAACCGAGAGGAGTTTGGAATCACCAAGAAGACCTCATAGAAGCAAAGGTACACAAAATTCTTCTTCTCTTGTAGGAATTTTTAGCTATAACCCGGGTCATCCTTTGATTAACAAAATGGCATCCAATACCTCCCCAAATAATTCCCATGAAAACATCACTCAAGTGGAAACCGGAAGCCCCAAGATCACTGATGAAACCTTAATTAAATTAGTAAAAAATATTCATATCATGAATAACAACATAACCCAACTACTCACCAGACAACCCCAACCAAATCCTTCTATCCCAAAACACTGGAGTACTGAGCATCAGTATGAAGACTATACACACCATAGAGGTCATAATGGTCATTATCAAAATCTCAATGGACAAAGAAATAATGAGGATATGGGAAATGAAGAATTTTTTGAGCAACAAAGGGGTTTTGATAGACCTTCCCAAAATTGCATCCATAGACAAGGGAATAATGAGGACCAAGATAGGCACAACGTTTACCACCAAAGAGGTCCTACTGGAGTCAATTTTCCATGCATTGATATGCCCACATTTGAATGTCATGATCCACATGGGTGGATAGCCAAAATGGAAGGCATTTTAGACATATACCAATTCAAAGATTCAAAAAAAGTTCCTTTTATGACAACCAAATTGGGCACTGAAGCTTATCAATGGTTTTCATGGTACAAACGTGAGATGGGAAACAACCTCTATTGGCAGGATTACTTCAACACCTTTATTCATAGATTTGACAAAGGTCCCATAAAGTCCTACATAGTGTGATTGTTGTCACTTAAATATATTGGATTGGTAGGGGAATATATATCATAATTTAGTAGTATGCTTCACTATGCAAAAGACTTACAATCAGTTGTGGTGGTAGTGGATTTTAGAAATGGATTGAAAGAGAATATTGAAGTCAAAGTGGACTTACAAAATCCATCCAAAATAGATGAGTGTATAAGGATTGCCAAGTTGGCAGAGAAGAAAGTGTTAATAGTGATATCCATACGACATGCTTCCTATGGTCAACCTCAATATCACAACTCTTTTTGCATAAATGATATTCCATCAGATATTTTTGCTATAAATTTTGCAATCACCATCCAAAATATCAAGAATGTGTTCCATGATAAAGCTTTAAAATTGAATATGTTGATAAGGAAGATGAAGAAATAGAGAACAACTCACCTAATAATTCCCTAGACGATGACAGAATTGAATATAGGGTGGTTGTATATGGGGAAGATACTATGGAAATTTCAATACATGCTCTTATGGTGTTATGAGCTCACCATACAATCAAAGTATAAGGATTCATTCAACTAAATAAGGTAACTGTATTAATTGATTTAGGAAGTACTCACAACTTTATTGACACAATGCTTGCCAAGGCATTAAACTTGCACATAAAATCCTCCAATCAAGATAAATTTCAAGTTAGAACTACAAGTGAGAGTAGCACTCAATATATAGGTAAACCATCTTCAATTTCATTACAAATGGGAAGTTATTTTTGTTAGGGTCATTTTTTTGTTATGAATTTAGGGAATTCAAAATTTATCTTGGGAATCACATGGTTAGAAAAAATGGAAAACACGTTCGATTTTAATTACAAGAAGTGCTTTGTTGAATGGAAATAAAATGGAAAGACAATTCACCTCCAAGGAATTACAACACCTCCATAAAAGATAGTAAGTTTTCACAGCATGGAAAAAATAGTAAGCAGAGGTAGTTATGGATTCGACACTCAAATTAATTGTATGGAAATGCAAGCACAAGATACACAAAAAGTCCAATATTAAGATCTACAAAACATTGTGGTGAACTATGATAAGGTCTTCCAGGAACCAAAGGGACTACCTCCAATAATATCCCACGACCATGCCAAACGATGTCTCAAAAAGGTGATCGACTAGAAAGTGAAATCTCAGTCGAAATTACCAATACTAGATGTAGACAGGTGTATATATCTCTAGCTAGCAGCCATTCTACAAAGCAGAACACGCATACTAAAATCTTGTCGCATCCAATAATTTCTCATCAAATGGCAGGGTCTACCAGAAGAAGAGGCTACTTGGGAACCTAAAAGTATTTTCAAGACATTTTCAGATTTGAGTACAAAGCTTTTCGAGGAGGGGAGTCATGTTACATTCCAAACATAGTCATCGGCTATGTTTCCAAGGAAGCAATTATTTTATATTTATATGTTATGATTTAATATGTTTTGATTATTCATATATCATCTATTTCTTATTCCATTTGTTTACAAACTTCACACATTGCCTTTAAGGTGGGGATATACCCTCCTAAAGAGGCAAGATTATTTCACATTGATTTTCTTGAATTTAGTTGTTCGTTCATTTGTATTTATTCATAGAATTCATTGTGTATGCATATGGTAATGTTGATAGCATATTAGTGATATTCGGTAGACAGATCATAGAAGACTGTTGCATATAGATTTAGGTATATTACACAACCTAATAAGTGATCATGTGCCTTGTTAACTACACAACACTTTGGAAAATGTAATTAACTTTAAGATGCAATTCTTAACATCTCTAACCATATCAAAAATGGTTTATTAAGGGAATCAACCATAGATTCATATAGGTGTACTAGCACCTACCATTTTAACTCAAGGTTTACTTCATGTTGCTAGATTCACTTATCCATGTTTATTTCATTATTAGTTTCCATATTTTCTTGTCATTAACTTGCAAATTCATCCTTTCAAAGTCATAAATGTAACATTTCAAATACAACATAGAGAATGAATTGTAGCATTACATTTCAATTTAACTCTATTATACACATCAACAATTTTCACATTGTACAATGAAATCCTTTTAGTATTTACAAAGCCACAATGAAATTATTACAAAATTTTCCCAACACTTATTAACTAAACAAAATATTCTACTCATAATTAATCCTTGTTGTTACAAAGTAATTACAGTATACTTGAGGTAAAATTATAGCAACAACAACACTTCAACTCAATTTCAGGTTTAGCAGGAGGATCTGGTTCGTTTGTCTCAAGTTTCCAGTACTAGAATATTGGCTACTTGGGATCAGGACAATCCACCACATGATATATTCCTATTTATCATAATGCACTTACACTATTCTATCAAAGATATGCAGGAAAATCATACAAATAACAATATCATTTCAGAAAACAATCATTCATTTCATCCAAGAGTAGGGAAACCCCATAAATTTTCCTAAGAATTAATATTTCGTATTCCATTCATTCCATTTTCATTATACATAAATCAACATGCCCTTTTCTATGCAAAATGTAAACATCAACTTGGCAATGAGGAACCTCCATAATTTCCTAAGAAATTGTAACCCTATTACCAATTTCCCCCATCCAAAAATCATTACAACACAACCATATTGCCAAAATAAATCAAGCAATATTATTTCATAGTACCTAATAATCCACAATCAAAATCTCCTCAAGTAATTAAACATAATATGATGTTTTACCAAAGTCACAATGTAGTAGACAATTCCTTTTTAGAAGCATTATCTATATACATCCATATTTAATCTCTAATTTTTTTAGGATCCTTTTTAAGCTTGATAATCAATTTACAACTACCAACTATTTAAGTCTCAAGATCCCCATTATCCTAGCCCTTTATACAAATTTAAACCCCCTTGTTTACTTCACTTAGACATAACAAGTCTGGTAAACTTGGCACCATCAATGGGCCATAATAATATTTCCTTCCTAAAACCTTTTAAATTCATATTACTCTATCTTTACCATAGTTCTTTAGGTAACTATTGTCATATTTAGCTTTTAGAGACTTTTCTTTTAAACACACACACAAGTACTATTTTTATCTCTTCTTACTATTTTATAAACTTTATCTGAGTTCCTAAAGACCTAGGGTAATGTATAATTTAACATTTTCCCTAACACTTTTCTAACCCAAACCCATAGTTTAGTCTCAAGAATAAACAATACTTAAATACATAAACTTTTTCACAAAATACATAATATTTCAAAACCCTCATTATAACCATTAAACCACATAGTTCACTGTTATTATTATTTTTCTTTAACTATAACCTCCAGCATAATAACAAGACATGACACAAGGTTTCAACAGAGGGCATCATTTGAACATAAAGCCATAGTGAGTAATGGAGGTAACAGAACCTACGACAACCATTTCTCTAAGGAGTATACATTATTTTCTTTAATTAATAAACCTAAGTGAAAATCAAAGATAATACATCACACAGAGACTCAATGAAACCTAGATTATGTTGTCTCCTAAGTTCTTGAAGATGCGTGCTATAAAATATAGGGCAGAGTTTGATATTTTAACAACCAGTTTACACAACCCTAAAGCTAGCTCCATGAATTCTCAAGTGCACCATCTATATTACCATTATTCACGTTGATTATGTGCATTATCGTGGCTTCAAGGGCACGACTATGGAGACCCTACACAGATCAAGCAAATACAACCTCTTCTATGGCAAAATCATAATAGGGTTTCACAAGGAAATTTAATCATTTTTTTAAAACAATCAAACATAGCTCTTCTGCTTTATCCAAACCCTAAAACCACCATTATTTTAGCATTTACATAAATATTATTTCATTGGAGACTCACAAAGCTATTATAATTAGACATAAACAATATACGTTGTTTTTTTTTCTCAAAGAAGGAAATCATTTATACTCAAACAACACACATAACAAAATAACATTGCCTTTGCCATTTTTATTTCCTTTAGTACATACTATGATAGCATCTCAAAAACCAATAATTTTCAAATTCAACATAAACCTTTAAACATCATAATTTTATAAATATTTTTCAACACTTGACTCATTTAACCCAACACAACAACATATCATCAACTAGAAAGGCTCTAACCTAACTCGTTGTAAGAAAATATTCTAAATATAAGCCTTAGTTAAAAAATTTGAGCTCGTTTCCATGAGATTCCCTTTTTTTAGGCCACAAGATAAATGAGAGGAGGATTAAGCGAGAGATTCAGAACTCCTTCTAGTTTATGTTCTGATAGAGTCGGAGAGCATACTCCCTAGGATATGTTGAATTCTCAGCATCAAATCAATAAAAAATGCAAGTGTTTGGTTTCTGATCTGAAGTTCTTAGAGAGCATATTACCTAACCTACTTCCATTGATTTTTTTAAGATTCTGAATGCCCTAGAGAGCTCTATTTATAGCCTTTGTTACCCCTACCCCATGATCTATTTTTTTATTATAAAATTGGATGGGATAAACCTCTCATTAATTTTTTTTTGAACTCGATGCTACTTTGACCATTGCACCAAAAGCGGTCCAATCAAAACTTCACACCTATCCTTTATAGAAACTAACCTCATTACTTTTGTTTAAACCCAACTAAAAAATGTTTTAATTAACACAAAACTTGGGATAAATTACCGTCTAATTAAATATTCATTAAATACAATCCACCCACCAAGTTGCACTCACTTAAATCCCAGGTTTAACTTGCTAATACAAAGTTAATAAGACAAATTAACCACTAATTAAAACAACAAAACATCTTATCCAAAAATTACCCATTTGCTACATTTAATTATTCTAAAAATCATTAACTAAATCCTAGATAAATATTTTAGTTCATCACTATATTTAGCAAACAATCATAAAATAGGAGGTCAAATTGGGATGTTACATACTCCCCCCATATACTAAACATAGTCCTTTGTGTTTCATTCTAAATTTAGTATAAAATAAAACTTAAAATTCATACAAAGAGCAATCAAACAAGTTAAACATTTCTATATGCAACCTATATGATGAAAACTACTCTAGCAATGCTTCATATCTACACTATTGTTTTTCCCAAGGCTGGCATTTTTAATATAGTCAACTATCACCAACCTTCTAGGAGACTAGTCTAGGACATCGTAGTTCAATAGTGTAGTGATGAAAGGTGAGGATAAATTTTTCTTGCCAACCACTTTTTTTTTTACCCTCTAGATTGTCTTTGTCATCCTTTCCCTTTTGCCAATTCTTGTTCCTGGTGGTCGAGAAACTCCTTCTTCCAACTGAGAAGAACAACCTCTTCCACCTGACGAGAATCTTCTAGTTCTAAAATGCAGCAAAAAAAATTCAGCATACCATATTCTAAAAAATAAAATATCTATACTACATACTAAATTATAAAGTACCATTTCTAGTTTGATAAATCCATATTCCAAGTATCATAAAAAATAAACATCACCGATCCATAACATACTAACATCCATCATCATACTATATGTAAGTACCAATCCTATCGTCAAAATATGTTGTTTTCTACATCTAATCATCAGTCAGTGTCATTAAACAAATATGGAAAATGTTTCTTCATGTCCTCCACCTTTTTCTAGGTGGTATTTTTCTCTAAATATAGATCCCATTGGACCTTGCACTCCTCCAGGTTTCGCTTTTGCATCTGCTTAGTGTGAAATTCCAAGATCTTCATGGGCTTGACCTTGATGTATGTTGGGTTCACCATTTGCAACTTAGAGACTTCCAAAACTTGAGATGGATTATGTAAATATTTACTAAGCAAAGACATATGAAAATAATCATGAATCTTTGCTAGGTTAGGTGGCAAGTCGATATGGTATGCAACAAGACTAATATTTGTCATTATGGTGAAGGGTCCCACATATCTAGGATCCAATTTGGTGGATTTTATTACACTCTTCATAGGTTTGACCCTTAAGAATGCCTTGTCTCCTAGCAAAAAATCTAGAGTTGTCCTCCTCAAGTCTCTTTATTTCTTCTGGTGATCTAAAGCTTCCTTAAGCCTTTGTTGAATTACTTTCAACTGCTCTTCCATCTCTTTCAAAGTTTTGGTTCCAAGAGTAACCTGATCTTTAGGATTATCCCAAGACAATGGGGTTATGCACCTTTGGCCATACAATGCCTCAAAAGGATCTATTTTTAGAGAGGCATGGTACCCATTATTATATGCAAACTCAAATAGATGTAAGAAATATTCCCAATGATATTTTTGGTCCATGTAGTACATGCAAAGCATGTCCTCTAATACCTGATTAACCCTTTTAGTCTAACCATATATCTTAGGATGATATGGTAAACTAATATTCATGGAAGTCCCAATTTCTTGATGGAGAGCCTACAAAAAATATGATGTGAACTTTGAATCTCTATCAAAAATAATTATTTTAGTAAACCCGTGTAACCTGAATATTTCCTTAGCAAACCTATTAGCCACAATAAATGCATCATCTGTAGTACTACTAGGAATGAAATGAGCAAATTTAGTTAGTTTATCCTCTACCACCAATATGGCATTATGTTGATACCGAGTTTTAGGTAACCCTACAATAAAATCCATTGATATTACTTACCACCTTGCTATTGGTACATCATGAGGGTATAATAGACCCACTGGGTGCTTGTGTTATACTTTCACCTTTTGGTATTCAAGACATTTCACCACAAAGTTGGTAATATCACGTTTCATCCCTGGCTAGTAGAATGTCTTCTTCATGTTTTCCCTCATATTAGATCCTCCTAGATTAGTAGAATAGTGAGATCTGTGAGCTTCTCTCATAATGAATCTACGTAGATTGCCTACTTCTGGAACCACAACCCGCTCCTTAAAACATAAAAACCCATATTTGAACCCAAATTTTTGAGCCACTTTTGGATCCCTGGTTATTTTATCTTTCACTTTAAAGTAGTATGGGTCATGTGATTGAGCTTTCCTAACTTGATCCATAAGGTCAACATGACTTCTATTCAAGGCGGTAATATGTCTTCTTCTACTTAGCGCATTAGCTACCTTATTTTCTTTGCCCTTGATGTACTCTATCCTAAAGTCATACTCCGCTAAGAATTCAATCCATATTATTTGTCGAGAATTAAGTAGTGGTTGAGTTAAAATATATTTTAGACTTTGATGATCAGTTCTAAGTGTAGGTAGCAAATCCACCTCCCAGAAGAAGAAGTGATTAAAAGGATTTGCTCAATTTTGATAGTTTTGACACAAGTGATAGTTTGCTCAAGTTTTGTAAATCATATAGTGAGGAGAAAACCATATAGTAAGGGGTAAAACCATACAATTGGAATGGAAAATCATACAGGGTAGTAGCAAATCATACAGGGTGCACCAAAATTCATCCAAATGCAAGGGAAATGTAATTTCAAAGTGAAATGGTGCATAGATTTGCTAACTAAGGTGTTAAACTTAGTAAAAAGCCAATTTAATGTATTCAGTTGTATATGGGCAGTTGTAAATAATGGATTGTCTCAGGAACCACTTTGGAATGGCTTGGGCAACATTATATAAGGCCCCATTTTCAAAATTATAGGTCTGGTTGCTAGAGTGAAGAGATAGTACTTGTAGTTGTTGATTCTCTGAGTTATTGCAATTACATTGATATATTTTTCCACATTGTAATCGAATCCATAGACATCAATGAGCATAATGATGGTTGTGGATGACTATGTATGATCCTGGTAATGATGAACAATGATTTGTGGATGAATATGATGTGTTTGTGTTTTCTATTAATTGTTATAGATTAGTTTTATGCATTGTTGCAACCCTGTGGTAGAATATGGTACTGGTGAACTCTGGAGAATGATCTAGAAGCATGGAAGCAGCAAGGAAGATGTATTGAATGATGTTGTATGATTTTTGGATGTAATCAGACACATAGGATCTCTCAACAAGCCGATTAAGTTGTTTTGCCTATTACGGAGATTGCATTGATTGGTCTATCAAACCCTTAAAAAACATCCCAGAGAGAGATTGGAGCAATGGAACATCTATATTAGCATCAGAATATGTCGTTATTTCATATAAATCGTACATCATTTTCCTTACAAATCGTACAAAGTATTTTTACCCGATTTGGTAAAATAGGTGATCGATAGAAACTTACCCGATTTGGCAGTTTTGGGGAATCGACTTGATCGATTACAAAACTGTGTACGAAAGCCTCCAAAACTAAATCTATCAATTTTATGATGTGCAATATCATACCATATTCGACATTGTATGATTTGAGATCGTACAGTGTAGGCATTGATGACCGTACAAGGTGAATATAGTTCGTACAAGGGTAGTTCGAGTGAGCATATGACCGTACGATTTGGTAAGTGAGTTGGGTTTAACCTATTGATCATTATTAGCTCTAGAAAATACCTCCCCATTAGGAATAATCCACCCCTATGCTACATTTGGCACCATTGCCTTATCGAATCTGGCATTTTTTGTTAAAATGGGTCAAATTTGATGAAGTTGAATACTGAGACTAGAGGTGATTTTTTATGATGGACACCAATGCATGAAACCATGGGAGATAGGAACTAAGAGATAACATCCTAGTAAGAAGGAGCATGAGGATTTATCAAAGAAACCATAGTACTCAAGAACCAGAGATAGAGCAAGTTTGGACATCCAAAGAAGGAGACTTTGAGGTATTGTTGATAGAGATAGAAGTCGAGGAAATAGAACCACCAAGCGTAGAGGCAAGGGTTGACAAAGGAAAAGTGCAAGATGATGGAGAGTGGATGGTGACACCTGAGAAAGTGATAGAAGAGTTTCCAGAGAGTGTGGAGGATGGGAGTCAGGCACTAGAGCAACAGGACATGAGGTCTCAGGAGGACAGACCAAGACCACCTCCCTCACATCAGTGAAGGAGGTCACAAGGTGAAGATGCACGAGAATTTGGTCACCGAGTGGTGGGACAAAACAAGATACCTCAAATTGATACTTCTGATGACAACAGGAGTAAGACACCCCCAAGGAGGAATCAGATAGATATTCCAAAGGATACCTCAAGTGATAGTGATGACTCTCCTAAGATGGCTAACAGGGCAGCCAAACAAAGATGTCCACCATTTTTAGGTGAGGGTAAGGAAGACCCCACATGACATATAGGGACTTGCATAACCATTTGGAGAGAAAATGGTGTAGATAGACCTGAGGATTGGGTAATCCTATTTCCTACTACCTTGAGAGGATTGGAAATTGATTGGTATTTGAAGAGAGAAAATAACATAGATTTTTAGACTTGGAATCAGATAAAGGAGAAATTCATCGAAGAATTTTGACCTTTAAAGGATGATGGAGACATTGTTATGGAACTTTGCGTGACGAAGCAAAAATCTGATGAGGATGTGAAATCCTATAACCATAGACTAAAGCAATTAGTCGATAAGATGCAGATGCCATTGGTAGATGTTCTAGTAAAATGGTGGTTCGTAGATGGATTACTCCCAAAATATAAGAAAAATATGAAGGCAGTACCATCAAAAATGTATGAAGAAGCACTCAAACATGCAAAGAATTTTGAAAGTGAATCAAAACAAATGTATACGGGAATCTTGTCTCATCCCAAGTCGAAGGAATCAGATAGTGAAGAAGATGACACTATACAGAGGATGGTAGCATCATTTTGCAAGGAGTTTGATAAATTCATAAAAGAACAAAAGGTCAAACCTGAGAGAAATGACATATGGTGCACGGAATGCAAAATGGAGGGACATACAAATATGAAATGTCCAAGGAATGACTATTGTCATATTTGTAATGTGATGGGGCATGAGGTAACACTATGTCCATATAATGCAAGAATACACCCACAAGTATTGTCAATCCAGGACCAGGAAGAGAAACCGAAGACCCAAGGAAATAGGCAACAAGCAACAAGTGGCGGTTATAGAAATAGCATACGAGGTGGAAGATCGAACCAAGGTAATCGAAAAGGAGGACAAAGTCATTTACAGTATGATTCGGAAGGAAGACCGATCATACAATGTCGCAATTTCCAAGAATGGGGGCATTTTGCAAAAAATTATCCTGCACCTCAGAGGCAAGAGACACCACAAACAAACACTACACACATGTGTAGATGGTGTGGTCCGGGGAACCACAAAGAAGATAATTGTCCAAAATAGGTGAGTTCGAGTAACCCATAGAACATTAGTTATTTGGACATCGAAGTTCCTCAAGTTAAGGAGGAAACCCAAGAAGTTTTAGCCATGACGAGAAATCAGGCTAAGAAGGATAAGTATCCTGAGCCAACAAAAGAAAAGCAATGCTGGCAAGCAGCAAAGAAAATATTGCAAGAGGAAGCTGAGAAGATTAAACCAACAGAATCGAGAGTAGATAAGGAATTAAGAAAACCATCAGATTAGGAGGTAGTTGTGCAAAATCTGGCAGCACAAGTTTTGGATACCATAATGGAAATTAAAGTATCCAACCTCTTAGAAGCTATTCCAACATTACAGAAGGTAATGGTGGAAGAATTGTAGCCACAGAAGGTGATGGGAGTACAGAGCCAACCAATTCAAGAAGAAGAGTGGAAAGATCAATTTATGGATCCAACTGTATTGATGATTGATGTAGGAAAGAAACCTGCATTACTACATATGGAGATCTTAGGACACAAATTGACACAAGTTATCATGGATGGAGGATCCAACGTCAATGTGCTACCTGAGAGAACTTGGCTAGAACTAGGTGCTCCATCCCTATGGGCACCGAGATTCTAATTATATGGTGTTGACCAGAATGGCATTGAGACAAAAGGAGTCTTAACAACACAACAAGTAATGATAGTTGAACAAGAATTTGTCTTGGATTTCATTGTGATTACAATGCAGAAACCTACATACGATGCTCTCTTGGGGAGAGGTTGGCTATGAGTAGCCAAAGTTAATCACAATTGGGGAAAGAATCAGATCACTTTTAAGAAGGGACAACATAAATACATGATTAATTTAGCTAATCAAAGAGTTAGTGAAGATATAGCTACAACTGATGAATCAAAAAATTCCTTAGAAGATGAAGGGCATGAACCTGATGGGGAAGGAATGTTGTACCTAGATGAATGTAGCGAAGATGAAGCTCGATCTGATAGCGGACTTCTTCATTGGAAAATGGAGGAGTACGAAATGTTTCAGCCCAACTACCTCTATATTGAATCAGAGGAGATCAAGGAAAAACAAGACAAACCTAAGGTTAGTAAAGAACCTAAGAAGGAAGTAGAAGAGAAATGGACATTTCCAAAAAGCTTTGTAGAGTATACAGTAGGAGATGCAGAGATTGATACAAGACCGACACACCCCGAGAACGTAGAGAAAGCTATGAGTGAACCAAAAAATATCAAATATGAGGGACCTCAGATAGTAGACATCAATCTAGGAATGGAGGAGGAACCTAGGTTGATTCACTACGGTGATGATTGGAATCCGGTATTGAAGGCAACAAATTTTAAGATATTCTTGGAATACAAGGATGTCTTCGCATGGACATATAAGGACCTGAAAGGAATTCCACCAGAACTATGTGTCCACAAGATCACACTAATGCCTGGTGCTCAACCAGTAAGGAGGAGACCATATAGAATGAACCCAAAGTATGTTGCATTAGTGAATGCGAAGATAGAAAAGATGCTAGAAGCAGGGATTATATTCAGGGTGACAAATAGTGAATGGGTTTCACCTATAGTGATCACCTTGAAGAAGGAAGTGGACAAGATCAGAATATGCGTGGACTTTAGGAGTCTAAACGTTGTAACTATTAAGGATCCCTTTCCCATTCCCTTCACAGATTCTATCTTGGAAGAAGTTGCAGGACATGAGATCTATTCATTTTTGGATGGATTCTCGAGATACAATCAAATCAGGATTGCCGAGGAGGATAAGATGAAGACCACATTTATTGTGGAGAATGGCATCTATGCATATAACCGAATGCCATTTGGGCTCTGTAATGCCCCAGCTACATTTTAGTGCATCATACTGTATATATTTGATCAACTAGCAATGGGGAACTTCAAAGCATTTTTGGATGATTGGTCCATCTATGGGAAGATCAAGGATCATCTTCCTACCCTTAGTGAATGTATGAGTAGGTGCAAAAATGCACAGATATCATTAAACCCAGGGAAATGTTTTTTGATGGTACCATATGGGAAATTGTTAGGACACATTGTGTGCAGTGAAGGATTGAAGACAGATCCTGATAAGATTCGAGTGATATTACACATGGAAGAACCATTTGATGTGAGTTCACTTAAGACCTTCCTTGGTTCGACAAGATACTACCGAAGGTTTATCAAGAATTATGCACATGTATCCTACCCATTAGATTCCTTAATGAAAAAGAATATTCCATTCAGATGGATAGAGGAACATCAAGGAGCCTTCGAGGAGTTAAAGGCTAAGTTAGTGAGTAGCCCAATTTTGGTGTTTCCTAATTGGGATAAGGAATTCCATGTCCATGTTGATGCTTCAAATTTTGCAATTGGATGTGCTTTAGCACAAGAAGGATAATTTAAGCTAGATCAACCTATTTTCTTTGCTAGTCACCTTTTGTCAAGGCTAGAGAGGAACTATAGTACAATGGAAAGGGAAGCTTTGGGAATGGTATATGTCATTCAAAATTTTAGGCATTACCTACTGGAAAATCCCTTTGCTTTCTATGTCGATCACCAAGCACTGTTGTACTTGATAAACAAACCGGTGATCCAAGGATGAGTCAGCAGGTGGCTCATCACCCTTCAGGAGTTCGTATTCCGAGTAGTGGTGAGACCTGGTAAGAAGCATGTAATTGTAGACCAGTTGTCTCGGATACGATCAGGGGAGCCTGCAGGAACAGGAGTTCCTGATGAATTTCCAGATGCATAATTATTCGCCATCGACATTGTTCCATCATGGTACAAGTTGGTTGGCCAATATCTATCCACAGGTGAGTTGCCACAAGAGATGACGACAACCGAAAAGAAGAAAATAATAATGAAGTCAACACCTTTCCAGATAATAGCAGGATTACTATATAAAATGGGAAGTGATGGTATCTTACGGAGATGTGTAATGGATGAGGAAGTCAAGGTGGCATTGAAAGAAGCCCATGCAGGCTTAGCAGGAGGACATATGGGACCAGATGTGACTGCTAGAAAAGTATTGCTAGTAGGGCTATGGTGGCCCACATTGTATAATGATGCAAAGGAGCATGTGAAAGCATGCGATACTTTCCAAAGAGTAGGGAAGCCAGTCAAGAGGGACTTTATGCCCTTACATCCATCACAACCACAAGAGTTGTTTGAACGGTGGGGATTGGACTTTGTAGGACCATTAAAAACATCTCAAAAATGGAAGTGTAGATACATCATAGTAGCAACAGAATACCTGACAAAGTGGGTTGAAGCAAGAGCATTACCTGATAATTTAGCCAAAAGCACAATGAGATTTTTGTATGAGAAAGTAATCACAAGATTTGGTATTCCACTACAAATAACAAGTGATCGAGGGGGACACTTTGTTAATGAGATTATCAAGATGCTGACAATAGAGTTCAAGATTTTACATTCATTGTCTAGTCTGTACTACCCCAGAGCAAATGGGTAGGTGGAAGTGATAAATAAAGTCTTAGTATCTACTCTATATAAAACCTATGGAATAGAGGGAGCAGACTGGGAGGAAAGGTTACCATCCATTTTGTGGGCATATAGAACAACTTTTAAACCAACAATGGAACATACACCTTTCCAACTAATGTATGGACAGGAAGTCGTGGTGCCAGTCGAATTCTTGATACCAAGTTTGAGAGTCGTAGTAGAGCATCGCTTGGGAGATCAAGAAAGTTTGGAGGAATGACTGATGACACTAACCAAGCTAGATGAAAGGAGAGTCATGGCACAATGGGCGATCGAGATAGCTCAAAAAATATGGAAGGTATGGCATGACAAGCACTTGAGGAAGTTGGAACTTAGTCCCGGTGACTTAGTTCTAAAGTTTAATGGAAAGAGGGAAATCAAGCCAGGTAAGTTGAAGATGTTATGGCTTGGTCCTTATAAAGTAATCGAAGTAATGAATAATGGAGCAGTCAAGTTATAGAACTTGAATGGGACAGAGGTACCCAACACTATAAATGGCTCAAAGTTGAAGCCTTATAAGGTACAATGTTTATTCATTGCTTCAGAAGAAATTGAATGAAGAAGATGAGCGAAAGCTCAAGATGAGGCTCACCATGAGCCAGGTCCATCATAGGAAGAACCTGATATGGGACTCACACGCCTATTTGTAGAGGGGGAGGAGACACAACTGATAGTTGAACAACAAGAGTTGACACCCCAAACTGGTGAAAGAAGAAGGATACGAGTTCATGTCAGAAGGGTGGATGGGACCATACGAGAAGAAGAGGAGAGGGTTTCTCCAGGATCGAGTAGCTATCAAGAGATAGCACTATTACCTAGACCTATGACTAGGAGGTACCCATAGGAACTACCTCGATAGACTGAAGGACGAAGGAGGATAGGGTTAACAGTGCACAATGAGGATAGAGTGGACATGTTCAAAATGGAAATTCTAGAGGATGATAGGGATGAAACTGTAGATGAGGAACTGGCCAGACTTTCTCCATTGGCTCAGATTGGGCTATTACAGTAGAGGATGAGAACGCAAATTCAGCAATTGCAAGAAGAATACCAAACATTGTGGAATCACAATGTGAGGTTGAGGGAACAACTCATCCAGGAGTTGGATGGTACCATACGAAGACTGGATGAATAATGAGAAGTCAACCTACGAGAGGTTGAAGATGAATATGAGGAGATGGAAGGATTAACTCCAAGAGATGGGGGAGGAAATGAAGGCGCAAGCACAGGTTCACCACCCCCACCGAATGAGCAACCAAGGACAAATGAAGATGTAGAAGCTTTAGACATGACGAATTCCAATGATGAAGGAATGTCATGGTTGGTAAGAGAGCTTAGTATAGATAGTAGTGATGATGATGAGCCAGAGAATCCTTATAATCCTCAGAGGGATCATGACCCTCCAACTAGTGCATCGAGACAAGGGGAATCAGAGAGAATTCAAAGGGATAGATGCAATATTGATACGCAAGCTTATGCAATAGCTCATCAAGAACTGAGAAGACAAAGAAGGGAAGTAAGGAGATTGGAGAGAGTGATGAATTTGCCAATTGATTGGGTAGAACAGAGGGAAGATGGTAGAACTGACTCTAGCTCTGAGATAGATTTCTTGGATGCATATAGAGAAGTATTGGTAGCATCATTTCCCTAGAGATCCTTTGAGGAAAGAATATGGAGATGTCGCTTAGTCCATGCTGATAGAAGAATCAAAACTTTACAATAGTTGTCACCCAATCGAAGTCCACTAGCCAATATTGAGTTGGTAGAAATTACTCTTGATAACCAAGGAACAAGAGGAGGAATTGGACGAAGACCTCTAAGACTCCAATATGGAAGAGGAGGAGGTAGGCGACTAGAAAATAACCAAAATCCTACTGATGTTACATTTAGAGGAGGTAGAGGAAGAGGAAGGTTCTGAACCCCTACTCCTAGATGGCCAGGAGATAATCCTTTAGCATGCATGAACTGGAGAAGGGACCAATGAGATATACCAAGAGTGAGAGGCATGTTACCAAATCTTGTAAGAAGATGCACATGGGAACAACCACCCATAATTAGACAAGGACCTCAATGAGTGAGGGGTAATAGGTGATTACTCCAAGAAAGGGAGGAATCACCAATAGAGTAGAGAAGTTTGATGCCAAGAGGAAGTGGATGGGGTAGATACCCACATGGTAGAAACTTAGCTGGAAGAGGAAGGGTACACTTTGTAGAAGAAAGAAACTTAGGCCATCAACGAGTTCGATCGCCGAGTTTGGAGCAAGAATTGATCCATGGAGATAGGTGAAGAAGTCACTCAAATGATAGTAGAGTGGTAAGGACACCACTACCATGGGATAAATCACCTGTAAGGCAAGAAGTGGGACCACCAGGTGAGGAGACTCCAACTTGCCATTGTACAATCCTAAATTGTACACATTGTAGGGGAAGAGTCGAACAAGCAGTAACATCACAGGCAGAGGTAAGCCAAGCAAGGGAACAAGAGGTACAAGAGGATACCATTAATCGAAATGTTATGGTCGAACCTCCAGGTCAAGATTCATATGGGATCGTACAAGTGAATGTCACTGTACGATTACCTAGAAGGTAAGTATAAATAGACTAGGATGAGAAAAAAAGAAAAAAAGAAAAAGAAAAAAAGAAAAATAAAATTGAAAAAATGTGTGTGCCTTAGTTGTGAAAATCCCTCGGGATGCAATTAGGAAGGAAGAGGTTGAAAACCGGAAATGGCGGCCTCTTCAGAGAGAAAGAAATCTGAAAAATTTCTCTAAGTGCTTAGATCGTACAAGTGAAAATTAAGTTGGAAATCTGCAAAAGAGAGAGATCGTACAAATGAAATTGACAAAATGACATGGGAAACCATACAAGAGGTCATGTTGTATGATTTAGATCGTACACTGTATGATTTGGTCCATGTCATACGATTTTCAACTACCCATTTAATGCGGCATGTGGGAAAAAGCAACGGTTGGAGGAAAAGAAGGGGGAAAAAGACAAAATTTTAAACTAACTACTGAGTTGGAAATCATCTAATGGAGGAGATGAAAAAGCATGCAATGTGGTGCAATTTTAGATTTTCTTGACGGTTAGGGTTTCGGTTAGGGTTTTGAAAATTCCTTTAAATGGAAAAGAATTAACAATTTCACAATCATACAAGCAGAATTCAATTTTTTTTAGGAGATTGAAGGTGGAAAGCGTGCAACTGAAGGATGAAGACTACATGGGCAATAAATATTCACCAGCATTCTGAATCTACAGACCCATTTTAAAATTTGCACCAAGGAGTTCTTTTCATGTTCAAAGAATTAACCTGGGAGAGAGAAAACTAGGGTTTTTACTCCATAAAAGGGGGAAATTCAGATTTGTCATAGAAATAATAGTAAATTAGGTAGAATACATCATTGTACGGATTTTGGGGTGATAAATTGTTGTTTAGAGTCAAAGGAAGTGGAAATTTGTAAACGGGTTGTGGAAATTGCAGAGAAATTGGAGATTTGAACCCTAAATTCGGAGGAATCTGGCAGAAGTGAGCTAAGAAATGCATGAAAAGGTGAATGAAGTCCATACAACCATAAAAATACTACCATAAATTCATCAATTTGAAATAAATTGTGCCAGGGTTGAAGGATTTGAAGAATTGCTACCGAAAAGCACTGAAATAGTAGATCGGGGCAATCCAGAAAATGGGTCAGTGAAGGATTCGACAAAGGAGATAAAAATTTCAAAATTTTCATCACTTAGGGTTGGAAAAGTCATATTGTATGATTTTGGGTGCAGCATGTATGATTTCCAAGAAGAATAGTGTAGTTCAGAGGATTTTCAGGCCATTTTTGGTAGTTTTTAGAGATCATACGAAATTGTATAGAATCATACGAATTCTAAAGGGGGGCAGCCAGGAAGTAACATCGTATAGAGTACTATCACCCTATACGATTTCAAGTTGCAGCTATACAATTTGGAGAAGTTATGATGGTTTGAAGACTGACGGGCTAGAGATTGAACTATAAGGAAAGAAGAGTAGTGTACGATCTAGGAGCGATCGATGGAAGGGAAATCATACAAGAGAGTGTATAAGGGCATATTGTATGATTTACAGTAGATTGTATGATTTCAAGATATTTTTGATTGTGGAAAGAAGTGGTGTGGAGGTTAAGCTAATCGATGAGATGTTGAAGGAATGATATCAACAGAAGAGTTTGGATGTCGGTTAAGGTGGATTGCAGCCAATAGGGTGGAGAGATCACCAGGTCCATTGCATGAGAGAGAGGCATACCCATGGTAGCACCAAGGGTGATAGTCTCAATTCCATGAAAGGTATGGTAATCATCCTTGGAGGAGAGGAGGATATAGGTCATGGAGGGGACAACGACATTGGTGAGCAAACCTGAGAAGAACACCACCAAGGCACCGAGAGGAAGAAATGGCACAAGAAAGAACCTCAAGGAGGGAGCTAAGAAGTGAAATTCATCTGCCAGAGTAGGAGGAGCATCTGAGCAGTGGACAAGAAGAATGTCAAGTGGAAGTGACAAAGATTACATTTGTACAACATGGAGCTGAGGCATGCAAGAAATGGTGGAACGACGAGAAGAATAGGGGTCATCCTTGGAGGAAGACATTCGAGGATGCGCATGTGGTGATCATCGCACAAGTTCCGCCATTTCATAAAATATTTTTTGAGAACTATCTCTTGTAGATAGTTCAGGCATATAACCCTATGACCCGAACTGCCTATGTCAATGTGGGCAAGAGGTCAGTGAGAGTTGATATTTTGGTGGAGACATTTTGAAAGACATTTGGCTTGCCGAAAGATGGTATGGAGATAGTGAAAAATTGGTAGACCCAATAGAGGCATACCACCTCGTCACTACCATGACCACTATCAAATCACTGATGAAAGCAAAGATCTCAGGTGCAGGAACATGAGGAATAAAATAGAGCCAGTTGAGAGGAGAACATTGGGCGTGTGCAATGAATACAATCATGGCTTGACTGTTAGGAGATATAAGGGCCACAGAAATGCCAATGTGGATGGCACAATATGCGAAAGGTATTACCAAGGGGATCCAGTATGATTGGGGTACCTTTCTAGAAAGGAGAATGCATGAGGCACTGAAAAAGAGACCAAAGAATTTTGGGATGACTTTCCATGCTATTGGATTGTTATTGAATGTGGTCATGGAAGCAAGGATGCAATTTCTAGGATTGACGCCACCTCGAGAAATCAGACCAGATCAACCGACAATATTGATGTGGGTGAAGTCAGTGCCGATATCAAAAGTGACTCCGGAGAGACCTCAAACAAGGAGTGAGTGACATATCAATGAAGCTCAAGAAGAGACCACTCCAGAGGAGGATGTTGATGTGCATCATAGGTGAAAAAGGCCTAGATGGCTAGAAGAGGAGCTAGAACAAGCACCAGCACAAAGACAGCAGGAGCAGCCACTCATCCAAGAAAGGGAGAGAAAGCAAGGAAGCCCCATAAAAATAATGATGAGAAGGCAATTGGGAAATAATGGTGAGTAAACTAGTTCCAAAAGTACAGGAGAAAGAACAGTCAGACTCAGAAGCGATGGAACTGGATGAATTGTATTGGACAGAGGTGGAGAGAATAGTAAAATCCTCGGAGATATTTTCATAGTTTGAGAAGATGAATGCCTCTAATTTTTTTAAGGGAATTGAGGTAGGGCAAGATGGAATAGCCACTACCTAGGAAGAAGTAGAAACAGGAATAAACACCATAGAGAGAGAGCCCAAGAAGAAGCCTCATTACAAATTTGTAACAGGAAGCTCAAGTAAGAAAGATGCACCGGAGAATACGGAAGCATCACAAGAAAAAGAGGAATTTGTTGCTGAGAAAGTCATGACAATGAATATACAAAAAATTCCAGAAGAAGTGATAGAGGAACAACATGTGGGTAGTAATGAGCAAGAAGTGGCCCAGGAGAATACTGAAGAGCAACAGGTGGGCTCGATCAAAGCAGAGAAGGCCCAAGAACAAATTGAGCAGCAATCTCAGGAGGGGATTGTAAATATTGAAGATAGTGAGGAGGAGAAAATGGTAAAACAATCTCCACCTCGAGAAAATAGATATAGAGAGAGCACTACAGGAGCTCGGAGGAAGCTCTAGCCACCTTATGGAGGAGGAATATGTTAGAACTCCTACAGAAGAAGAACTGCGAGGAATGCAATCCAGTTATCTTCTGGAAATACCATGGTTCCATAGAATTGCAACTGAAGAGGAGGCACGTGGAGTAGAGGATAAGGTGGAACACTTATTCTCTCAGTTGGGCCATGTGATCAATAGTGCCAAATTAGAATTTTGCATTGGCCATGTGGGAGAATTGAAGTTGTGGGAAGAACAGGTGTCTCTCGAATTGGAGAGGATAACATAATGGGTGAGCAGTGCAGAGCATACAAGGAAGATAGTAGACATTCATGCACAACATCCATGGGGGTTACCCAAGGAAGAGGTAACAACAATGTTGGGAAGATAAGACTTTCCAGAAGGGGTGGTCACGAACTACAGGAAATATCCAAGGGTATACTTGGATAGAGTCAACCATCCGACCTATCCTACAAATACGACAGAGTTGGAATACAAGAGGGTTGCTACTGGAGTGGCCATCACCCTAAGGAAGTTGAACTTCCTAACACACTGGATTGAGTGGCTGAGCATTGGATTGGAACAAATCCATCAGCTCAAGGAGGCACAGAAGGAGGAAACTGTAGCCACTCAAAAGGAATTGGCCGCAATGGAAGAAGAACTGTAGAATAGCAAAACTATGGTAGAAGAGAAAATAAAGAAGTTAGAGGATGATCTATCAGGCCTCAGAACTGAGTCTGAAGCCAGAATCAACATGCTTGAAGAAGAGAAGTGATAGATCTCACAGATGGTAGAGGATAGAATTAAGGAGTTGGAGGCACAACTCAAAGCAAAATATGAGCAGATGACAACTCAGTTGGCCAAAAAGAGTGAGCAAATGGCTACACAAGCCAAGAAGATAGAGGAGCTGATGAAGGATAATAAATGGTTGAATGATATGGTCCTAGAGAAGCAAGCTCAGTTGAAGATTAAAGAGGACCAGGCTCGAGCCATGGAGGCAGATATCAATCACCACCTGCAAACCATTACTGAAAAGAATGAAGAACTATAGGTGGCAGCTCGAGCAGAAGCTCACTGGAAGGAGAAGTTGAAGAAGAGTGCCTCAGACCATGAGAAGAAGATGATGGAGTTCCTAAAAACTATCGAAGAAAAGGCTAACTTTCATGGAGAAAAAGCAGTAGAAATGGGAAGCTACGCAGCCAAGCTGAAGAATGAATGAGAAATGTATAAGTCACAGGTTAAGGACTTAGAGGTTGTCATGGTAGAACATGAAGCACAGTGGAAGAAGCAGAATGATTTGGTGAGGACACCGACCAAAGTAAATGGGAGGGCAGATGTAGGCAGCAAATCCACCTCCCAGAAGAAGAAGTGATTAAAAGGATTTGCTCAATTTTGATAGTTTTGACACAAGTGACAGTTTGCTCAAGTTTTGTAAATCATACAATGGGGAGAAAACCATACAGTAAGAGGAAAAACCATACAAATGGAATGGAAAATCATACAAGGCAGTAGCAAATCATACAAGGTGCACCAAAATTCATCCAAATGCAAGGGAAATGTAATTTCAGAGTGAAATGGTGCATAGATTTGCTAACTAAGGTGTTAAACTTAGTAAAAATCCAATTTAATGTATTCATTTGTATATGGGTAGTTGTAAATAATGTATTGTCTCAAGAACCACTTTGGAATGGCCTGGGCAACGTTATATAAGGCCCCATTTTCAAAATTATAGGTCTGGTTGCTAGAGTAAAGAGATAGTACTTGTAGTTGTTGATTCTCTGAGTTATTGCAATTACATTGATATATTTTTCCACATTGTAATTGAATCCATAGACATCAATGAGCATAATTATGGTTTTGGATGACTATGTACGATCCTGGTAATGATGAACAATGATTTGTGGATGAATATGATGTGTTTGTGTTTTCTATTAATTGTTATAGATTAGTTTTATGCATTGTTGCAACCTTGTAGACACCTAAAACGTGTCATGTCGATGGTGATTACTCATGTGGACATGCTACAAGACCATATGGAAGATCTTGGATAGACTCCAAGATAGAGCAGTGGTTCTAACAACTCAATTTGTGCTTCTTGGCCTAATCATTCTGAACCGCAGCCCAGACCTACAATCTATAGGCTGAACCATGGCTGAGACCTATGGTTTGCAGTCTAGACCATAGCTGTAACCTACAGTCTTAACTGAAGTTCAGTTGGCCTTCATCCGAGCCAAATTAGTTTGAACGACCATTTGTTCTAGAAGAAGGCGGTTAATGGATGGAAGATTTCAGAGGCTTCCATTCCAACTATCGTAACCACCTCTTCTTGATCTTGGCTTCTCCATGAAGCCACCCCTAGCCCTAGGGCATCCTATAAGTACCCCTTCGAATTAGGGTAATGATATATTATGAATTGATAGTGAAGCACTATCGAATTGATAATATACAGATATAGAGAGTTGATTGATCAAGCGAGTAGTGAAGCCCTATCAAATTGCATACTGAATTCATGCATTGGAGAAGGCCACTTTGCTATTCACCCAAAGATCAATTTGCCATGGAAGTTCTAGGAGCCTAGAAGAACTAAGAAACACAAATTTGAGCAAACGAAGGCCCATAATAGTGAATAAACCATTAAAATTGTCAGAAGGACACCGAAGGTGACCCTTGAACATCAATTGGACAAGTAGGTCAAGCCCACTATCCCTGATTCTAAGGGTAAACTCACTTGAGTGCTAATAGTGGCTTTTAGTCGTGGTTTACAGTATAGACCGTGCATCAGTGCTACGGTTTGCAACAGAGGTATCATCACCTTACTATTTTCATTTTTTCCATCTAGTTAGATTAGATTAGTTATTTGCATGGTTAAATTGTAGTTTTAGAGACTTTTGACCTTGTTTTCATCATGGTAATTTAGACATTAATGACTTCTTTTCATGTTGAAATACTTCATTTCAAGTAATTGATTCCATATATTGATAGTTGTGCTCTTATTTCATGTATTTTCATCAATATTGATATTATTTTCATATGTTTAGCATGGTAGACATATTTTCTTGATTTGATGTCATTATGTTATTTTCATGCTATTTGTCTTTAAAGGGCCTCATCATGAGAGGTTGCCTATGCTTTTGAAATTCTTGTGTTGTTTCATGATCATAGGAAACAGGGAGCTACAACTATTCATTTCCTTCCTCAATGTGAAGAAGAGGGTCCACTCCACCCTAGAGTAGTTCGTGTCACCTTAAGGGCTTGATAGTGCATTTCACCCCTGAGGGGGATTGAAATAATTGTAATTGCGTATCAAAATAGACTATCCCTAAGAGGGATTTACTTGTAATCAGAAAATAATTTATTTTAATGGAATAATAGAGTTATTTATTGTAATTACTATGTGTTTTGTCCATTTATGTGTTTGAATATCAATTTTACTTTGTTTATGCAATTACAACATTTTGGGTGCACACCCATTTTGGTCGTACACAACCCTGTGGTAGAATATAATATTGGTGAACTCTAAAGAATTATATAGAAGCATGGAATCAACAAGGAAAACATATTTAATGATATTGTATGATTTTTGGACATAATAAAACACCTAGGATCTCTCAACAAGTCGGTTAAATTATTTTTCCTATTGCAGAGATTGCATTGATTGGTCTATCAAATCATTAAAAAACATCCTAGAGATAGATTGGAGCAATGGAAAATATAGACTAGCATCAATATGTGTCGTTAGTTCATACAAATTGTACATCGTTTTCCTTAAAAATCGTACAAAGCATTTTTACCCGATTTGGTAAAATAGATGATCGATAAAAACTTACCCGATTTGGTAGTTTTGGAGAATCGACTTGATCAATTACAAAACTATGTACGATAGCCTCCAAAATTGAATCTATAATTTTTGTGGTGTATAATATCATACAATATTTGACACTATATGATTTGAGATCTTACAGTGTAGGCATTGAGGACCGTACAAAGTGAATATAGTTTGTACAAGGGTAGTTCGAGTGAGCATATGATCATATGATTTGGTAAGTGAGTTGGGTTTAACCTATTGATCATTCATATCTATGGAAAATACCTCCCCACCAGGAATACTCCACCCCTGTGCTACACTAAGTTCAAAAGGTCTTCCTATTAGGTAGTGATGCCAAATTTTCAATGCATGCACAACTACTGCCAATTCTAAATCATGGGTGGCATAGTTACCTTCATGTGTCTTCAACTTCCTAGATTCGTAAGCTACCACAAAATTATATTATGATAAAACACCACCCAAACCCTCAAAATATGCATCTTTACAGATAGAGAAGTCACCTAAAGGATCTAGAATTTTTAAGATAGGAGCGTTGGTCAGTACCTTCTTTAATGCTTGAAAAGATGACTCACACTTATCTGTCCATTCAAATGTCTTTTCTTTCCTTTTAAGGTTTGTAATATGGCAAGCAATTTTAGAATAGTATTTCACAAACCTTCGGTAATATCCAGATAGTCCCATAAAACTTTGGACTTTTGTCACATTGGTAGGAGGTGGCCAATCCATTATCACCTCAATTTTCTTAGGATCGATTGCAATACCATCTGTTGAGATAACATGCCCCAAATAATGTACTTTAGAAACATAGAATTCATATTTGAATAAATTCCCATATAGTTGGTTTTATCTTAATATTCTTAGTACAATCCTTAAGTAATTTTCATGTTCTTGTCTATTACAAGAATAAACCAGTATATCATCTAAAAATACTAGAATAAACTTATCCAATTATCTTTTGAATACATTGTTCATTAAGTTCATAAAGGCATCGGGTGCATTTTTCAAACCAAATCATAAAACTATAAACTCGTAATGACCATAGTGAGTCTTGAAGGCTATCTTATGTGTATCTTCTCCTTTAA
Organism: Wollemia nobilis; assembly: GCA_028583015.1. Taxonomy (NCBI): domain Eukaryota; kingdom Viridiplantae; phylum Streptophyta; class Pinopsida; order Araucariales; family Araucariaceae; genus Wollemia; species Wollemia nobilis. The sequence continues at coordinate 2,453,610 of JAQPPZ010001206.1, forward strand.
ACCTTAGATGATGATAACCAGATTTCAAGTCTATTTTAGAGAAGATAGTCGCACCCTTAAGCTGATCAAACAAATCCTTTATACGTGGTAAGGGATATCTATTTTTCACTGTTGCTTTATTTAACATTTTTTAATCAATGGATAACCTTAAAGATGCATCCTTCTTCTTAAAAAGTAAAATTGGTGCATCCCAAGGTGATGCACTAGGTTTGATTAATCCCTTATCTGAAAATTCTTGCAATTGTACCTTTAATTATTGCATCTCAATTAAATTCATTTTGTACAGTGCCCTATGTATCGATTATGTTCTTGGAAATAAGTTAATTGTGAAGTCAAATCATATCTTTGGTGGTAATCTTGGTAGATCATATGTAAAAACATCCTTAAATTCCTTTAGAATAGGAAAATTTTCCAACATTTCCACCATTTTTTTCCTTTATTTTCTCCTTAATTTTGACTATGTACATCATTTCGCCTTTCCTAATAACTTTATTAAGTTGCAAAGTGGAGATTAACAAAGGTCTAAAATCTTGTTGTTCACTATGCAACTTAGTTCTTTGTTCAGTAGTGTTAGTAAAATTGACCCATATTTCAGAGAACTTGATCATGGCTTTGTGGTCCTTCAACCAATCAATGCCTAAAACTATATCAAAGGTATGTAGTGGAGCAACATAGAATTTACAAGTTATAGATTTTGTGGGTAGGGATATTTCTATTGTGGGATAGTATCGGTTTATTGAGTAGGTTTATCTGGAACCGTACTTGACTTTCCACCCATATGTCAAAGATATAGGATTCTCTGGAATATCCCTGACTAAGCTACTAGAAATGAAACTATCTGTAGCACCACTATCTATCAAAACTCTAACACTTTTTCCAAATATCTTACCTTGTAAGAGCATAGGGGTTTCCTGACCATCAATGTTCTGGTTTCCTATAGCTGAATAGATTCTATGTCCTTTCTTTGTACTTCTTGGGTTAGTTCCAATTCGACAAGGATAATTCTTAGCATAATGAGGGTCTCCATATTCATAACATGCAGTATTGGAACTTTGAGTTAAGCCTTGTCCTAAATTTTATCTATTATATATAGGAGTAGGTTCTACCTGGTTTATGAGTTTAACTTTCTTAGCATTGGTAGAGTTTTGGTCCTTTGGTTGGAATTTATTTTTAAACCTTTTGGTTGTACCAACATTGACTTTACCAGTTTTATACCCTTATCTACTCTTATAAGTTGGCTCATTGCTCCATTTTATTTTATGTGGGTTGGGTTGACTCTTCTTAGGTTCTAGAGTGGGATTGCTACCTTTTACATGATTAAATTATGCCTAACATGCCAAATCATATGCTACTTCTAGATTAGTAGGTTTAAACATGTTAACCGAAATCCTGAGCTGGTGGTCTAAATCATATTCATCTTATCATCCTTCTCATAAGTTGGAATGCACTTAAGGAGTCTAGTGAAATTTTTGTAATAGGCATCCAATGACTGTTCCATTTGTTTGAGTTGAGTGAATTTATCTAACTTCTTGGCATAATATTGTTCTGTGAGGTATCTTTTCCAAAAAGCTTTCTCAAAATTTTCCCACTCATAGTGTATGATGTTAATTTTTTGTCTTTACAATAGGTTTCCCACCATTCTAGTCCAGATTCAGCTAACATCCTAGTAACAAAGACTATTTTTGTAGTGGATGATTAATTTTTCATGGAGAAATAAATAGCCAACTCGTTCAACCATGACTCAGCTGAATCTTTGCTTTCTTTTCCTGAGAAATTTTTTACCTTGACATGTTTCAAATCCTTTTCCAACTCAACATTAATTTATATATTAGCATCCTGGTTGAGGTCAACTAGTTCTTCCATAGCTACCTTATTTGGAGCTTTAGGGGCTCTATTTTTTCTCCTAATTTCATTCCTAATGTTTTTCTACAATTTTTTTTGGTGGATCATCTGCTCATGATAGCTAGCCATTTCACCTTGCATATCTTACACCATGTTGGAAAGGTTCTCAATTCCATCAGGGTTCCTAGAACTTTCACCGATTTTGCCTTCTACAATATTGTCCATATGGTTTAGTCAAATTCTTCGAGGAGGCATCTTCGATCCACTCCCAAGATTAGGTAGCATATTTCTTGGTAGTTTAAGGAATGTGTTAATTCACAATCTTATACCAGAATTATTTTAATATGCACTTTCATATACCTAGCTATGAAACCTGTGTTATTCTCTAGGCTTTTAACTATGTTTTGTTAATAGTTCTACCCGCCATATATTTATTGTTTGAAGATAACTCGAGTTGGAGATGCATAGAAATAGAATAAGGTGGATTTTTGGATTAGAGAATCAATTGGCAAGTACGATCCCCAAAAGAGCATCAAGTACACCACTTAAAAACCAAATTAATGGAGGGTTCATCTAACTCTTCCAATCTGATTCACTAGGGGTTCACATGGGAGGCAAGACTTACACAATTTTCCACATCTGTACCTCCATTCACACTTGAATTGTTGTGATTGTTTTAGATTTACTAGTTCAAAATTTTGTACCTATCTTAATCAGGATCTGATACCAACTATAATAACCAAAATTTACCCATTACAAAACCAACCATTTTTTTATTTTATTGAGAAAATCATGCTAGCAATTACTATAGTTGAGTAACCTTTTAGTATTTATGGTAACTTGATCAAATTCTATCCTAGTGTATGGGAGTAGCCAAATCCCCCATAATGATCATGGGATTTTACCAGTCTATTTCAATCGGAACACTCTTTTCCCAACAATTTCAACCCATATTAAACTCTTTGTTATAGCTTTAGTTATTACACAACCTAATCAGTGAGCGTGTGCCTTGTTAACTACGCTGCACTTTGGATAATGTAATTAACTTTAAGGTGCAATGCTTAACATATCTAACCATAACAAAAATGGTTTGTTAAGGGAATCAACCACAGATTCACATAGGTGTGCTAGAACCTGCCATTTTAACTCAATGTTTACTTCATGTTGCTAGATTAACTTATCCATGTTTATTTCATTATTAGTTTCCATATTTCCTTATCATTAACTTGCACATTCATCCTTTCAAAGTCATAAATGTAACATTTCAAATACAATATAGAGAATGAATTGTAGCATTACATTTCAATTTAACTCTATTATACACATCAACAATTGGCACATTGTACAATGAAATCCTTTTAGTATTTACAAAGCCACAATGAACTCATTACAACATTTGCCCAACACCTATTCTACTCATAATCAATCCTTGCTATTACAAAGTAATTATAGTATACTTGAGGTAAAATTACAACAACAACACTTCAACTCACTTTTAGGTTCACCAAGAGCATTTGGTTCATTTGTCTCTAGTTTCCAATACTAGAAGATTGGCTACTCGGGATCAGGACAATCCACCATATGATATATGCCTATTTATCATAATGCACTTGCACTTTGTATCAAAGATATGCCGGAAAATCATGCAGATAATAATATTATTTCAAAAAACAATCATTCATTTCATCCAAGAGTAGGGAAATCCCATAAATTTCCCTAAGAATGAATATTTCCTATTCCATTCATTCCATATTCTTTATCCATAAAGCAACATGCCATTGTCTATACAAAACGTAAACATCAACTTGGCAACGAGGAATCTCCATAAGTTCCTGAGAAATTGTAACCCTGTTACCAATTTCCCCTATCTAAAAATCATTACAACACAACCATATTGCCAAAAGAAATCAAAAAATATTATTTCATAGTACCTAAAAATCCACAAGCAACATATCCTCAGGTAATTAAAAATAATATGATGTTTTACCAAATTCACAATGTAGTATACGATTCCTTTTTAGAAGCATTATCTATATACATCCATATTTAATCTCTAATTTTTTCAGGATCCTTCTTAAGCTTGATAATGTTGGACATTTAGAGTCAAAGTTGTCATTGATGTCAAGGATAAATTGTCATTGATTTCAAAAGGTCAAAAGGAGTAATGCAAAAGGTTGATGGTAAAATAAAATGTTTTTATTAAAACCATGGTTGGGCAAAATAAAAGGTTTTTTATTAAAACCATGGTTGGGAAAAATAAAAGCTTTTATTAAAACCATTGGTGGGCAAATTAAAAAGGTTTTTCTAAAAACCTAAGGAGGCTTTAATTTTTAATAAAGCCCAAAGAGGATGTAAAATATTAAATTTATAATATTTAAATTCTATTGAATTTAAATAATTATAAATTAAAATATTAACAAGGCAAATGTTAGTACCGACTCACAACGCATTATCCTCCACCGACATGCATTGTAAATAGGGCATAAGGTATTTATACCTTAGCCAAACCAAAATTTGTTATTCAATTAAAAGTTGTGCATCCAAAATATTCTAAGCTCGTGTGAAATGTAATCAAGCACCTCCAAATTGCAAGTGTGGTAGCGGACGTTGCATCGAAGGAAGAGCTAAAGGCTCTTTAGGTTCGTGAGGAGGTCAAAGCACATATTGCACTTTAAGATGTCAAAGGAGCACGTGTCTCATGTGGCATGGAAGCTATGGCTAAGGCACTGTGGACAAAGTGGTGCAATTTTGAGCCCTACGGATTGCAAAAAAGGGAAATAATTTTTTTGAAGTTATTTTAATTTGCATGTGCTAAGGTCTTAGGAGGAATAAGGTGAAAGTTAGAAATTATATTTGTATATTGCTAAGGTCTTAGAAGGAATAAGGTGGAAGTTAGGTTATGATATTAACCTAAGTGTTGAAAGCTTATTTTGACTAGGGTAAATTTGTTTTACCTTAGAAAAATTGGAAATTGATTTATTGCATTATTTTATAAAGTGATTTATTTAATTAATGCAATATTAAGTAGGGAATCATAAGTAGAGTTCGGATTATTTTTGAGATATATATCTGAAAAGGGTTATGATGAAATTAAAATTTTAAGAGGTTATTTTGATGAGTTAGAGTTTTGGAAGAAGTGTTTTTATTGAATATTTATGTTGTTGGATATAATTTTAAGAAGTAGAAATAAAGTGTAATTAAGTTTGATTATTTTTGTAATTGAGAATTATTTTGAGATAAAGTTAGTGTGATATTTTATCATCTAACCATTGATATTTTCCAAAGATAAAATTGTGATTGAGACAAGTTTTCCAAGGTCACTTCTACATCAAATAAAGGTATGGGCATATTCTTCATAGTGAGTGATTGTTGAAAGTTGTGAATGCAAAGTTGGAGTGAAAAGGATTGTTTGGTAGGCATTGTTGAGTTTATATTGAATTAATGCTTGAAGGTTTTCTAAAATTGAGAGTTGTTTATAAAACCTTATTTTATAAGAATTGTTGTTGAAGTGATTGATTGAGTGAAGAACTTGAACTAGGTTTTGTAAAGATCATGAGAATATTTATTATGTGAAGATTATTTTATAAGCATTGTTTTTGAAGTAATTAATTGAGTGAAGAAATTGAACTAAGGTTTGCAAAGATCATGAGTATTTTTGTTATGCGAATATTGTTTTATAAGCATTGTTGTTGAAGTGATTAATTGAGTGAAGAACTTGAACTAGGGTTTTCAAATATCATGAGTATCATTGTTATGTGATATTGGTTTATGAGCATTGTTGGAAACATTTGAGTGAGTGTTCATATGTTTGGACTAGGGTTTTAGAGCAAGGATTATTTCATTGAGTGATTGGTTGAGTAGAGTTGGTTGAGCCTAGTCAAGTGGATGTGTCAAGTGATAGTTCAAGTTATTTGAAACAAATTATTCTATATTCTAAATTGATTTGAGAAAGAGGTTGAGTGTTGATAAGTGTGAAACATATTGAGTCTCTAACAATTATCTATATGTTTCCAAAAAAGTGATTGAAAGTAATTAAAAATTTTAAGTGTGAAGCATATTGAGTCTCAACAATTCTCTATATGTTTCTAAAAGGAGTGAGTGAAAGTGATTGAGCATTGAGGTGAATGTGAAGCATATTGAGTCTATAAAAATTCTCTATATGTTTCTAAAAGAGTGATTGAAAGTGATTGATAATTGTGATGAATGTGAAGCATATTGCATCTCTAACAAGTCTCTTTATGTTTCCATGAGATTGGACAAGTTCTAGTGTGGACTTGTTGAACATATTTGAGGTAAGTCTTAGAGAAGAATTGTGGATAGTTTTTGTGTGAGCTTTTATGAAAGCTTACAATACATATTGAGAGTAAATTTGGATAAGTTCTAGTGAGGACTTGTTGAGAGCAGATTGGAAAAGTTCTAGAGCGGACTTGTGGATATATTAGTGTGAGCTTTTATGGAAGCTTACAAGGCAGATTTGAGATAAGTCTTTGAGAAGACTTGTGAGTAGAATTGATTGATTGATTTGTTCAAACCTTGAGTGAAGGTTTGGGGTAGATCTAGCAGTGTTTATTTGTGATTGGATCAAGTTTTGTGTTAAGGCTTGAGGATAGATATTGAGAAAAAAATTATGCTAGACCGAAGGACTGTGTTTAGTGTAGATCAGAGGACAAAGATTGAGGACAGATTTGTGCTAGACCAAAGGACTGTGTTTAGTGCAAATCAAAGGAATATGTTTAGTATAAATTTGAGGATAGATTTTTGTGCAGATTTTAGGATAGGTTTGTGCTAGACTAGAGATAGAGATTGAGCAGATTTTTGCTAGATCAAAGGACTATGTTTAGTATAGATTTGAGATAGAGCTTTAAAGGTGATAGAGTATAGAGGATGAAAGTATCCAGTGGATAGATATCCATTATCCAGGGTAGTGAGGATAGGTGTCTTTAGTGGATAGAGATCCATTATCCAGTGTAGTGGGAGAAACAATTATTCAAGAAAATCACTAGTCAAAGGTAAGGAGAAAGAGTTCTCCTATGGATAAAGATCCACAAACTTGATTAGGGGATTGGTGTCTCCTTTGGATAGAGTTCCATAAATATTATAATAGAGATAGAATTCCTAAGATATTTATTGATAAAATATTAGTGAAATATTTTCTCTATGGAGTATCCCACATTGGGTGAACCACGTTAAATTGGTGTCTCTATTGTGTGTGATGATTTATGTATTGCTTTGGTTATTGCTATTGATATTGCCATTGATTATATTGTATAATACTATTTGGGAAAGAAAAGTAAAAAGTGGTCTTATACTATTCACTCCCTCTCTCAGTATAAGCTTATGTTCTTCAATTGGTATCAGAGTTGGTTCCTTCAAAAAAAATTTAACAACTTGAAGGAAGATCTTACAAGAACACAAATGATAAATAAATGCAAAAGTAGAACCATGATACACAAGAAGAAAAGAACACATATGGTCATGAAAGAAAAGGAAGATGAATTCAATGTTGTTGTTTTGGGAGGAAGAATAGAAATGGATTCAAGAGATGAATCAAGCAGTGAAGAGGTAACCAGATTGATAAAATTTTGTACCATATGTAGGAAGATAGGTTACCTTGCAGCTCATTGTTCACAAGAAGGTGAAGAATATTTTTTTTATGGTCAACTTGATCATGATGCAGGTTATTGCAATGGTTTTAGTAGTGGTTAAGATGAAGATGATATTTTTAGAACTAAATTCCTAGAGGATGGTTCAAAAAAATATAACAGGGACAGTCAAAATAGGTATGAAGAAAAAACTCTACTTTTAGCAATAGAAGAAAATGCTCCTATTGAAGACCAAATAAAAGAGAGAAATTTAGAAAAAGAAAAGGAAGAAGATACTCTTAAGGAACTTTTTGAGTTGAAAAAGGAGAACTTAGAATTAAAGGCTCAAATACAAGAGGATGAGAAATGTAATACAAAGCTTCTACAAGATCTCTCTAACTTGAAAGTTAAGGTTGAAAATTCAGGGAGAGCGGAAAAATATATGGTTGAACAGTCAAAGGTAAAAGAGCAAGAATGTAAAATATTTATTTTTGATCTCAAATAATTAATAAGGGAGAACTTAGGATTAAATTTTTAATCCCAATATTATGAGAAAGTAAAATCAAAGTTTCTACAAGAACTCAGCAACTTCAAAATCAAGGTTTAAGAGGCAAGAAAAATTGAATAAGGTATGGCCAAAAAATTAAAGATAAAATATCTAGAGTGTGAAATATTAGAACATGAGATAGTTTCACTAAGGATGGAAGTAAAAGGTTTTAAGGACAAGCTACACAAGGTTGAGAAAAACTCAAAGATTTTAGACAGGATTATCAATGCACAAAGATCATCAGTCACTAAAACAAGACTTAGTTTTGAATAGGAACAAGGTAAATAGGAAGTAGAAAAAGGAGAGTCAAGCTCAAGCACCAAAGAAGAAGAAGATTCAAAAGAAGAGAGTAAAAGAGAGAGTGAGACTTCTAAGGATAAGTTGGACAATAGAAAGTTCAACAAGGAAAGGAACAATGCATGAATAAGGAAAATATGGATCAAGAAATAGGATAGGGTAGAAGAGACTCAGATACCAATGGGGTCAAGGCAAGGTTTCTTCAATGGATGATGCTTCTCATGTCACAGGTTTGGGCATAAGGCTACACAATGTAGGACACATGAAATATAGGAATATGGAAGTTTTATAAATAGGCATATTTTTCAAGGGTATTGCTACTCTTGTAATTATTTTGGTCACAAGGCAGTAAATTATAGGGTTAATGACAAGAAAGGATATGGCCTCACAAGGAGTAATTTCAAGACATTTGTACCTCCAAGGAACTATAACTTTTAGTGTTATAAGTGCAACAATGATGGACATACAGAAAATAGGTGTAGAGCATTGTAGACATGAAAAATTGACTCATTTTCCTTAGTTTTCCTCCTATAAAAGTAAGGCCATATTTGAGCTTAATTTTACCTAAACATATTCCCTCTAAATTTCCCAAAACCTACACCATTGGATAGGGCTTGAAAAGATATTTCCAATGGTATATTATATGTCCAATTTTGATACTATTTGATCCCTCAAATTGCCAAAAATATATGTACATGTCTAACCTCCTAGCAATATCAGATCGCCCGATCTGAGATTGTATGATTCTATATGAGATCAGGTGATTTTGTACGAGATCGTATCACCCGATTTCATCCAAAACTGAAAAATGCCTACATTAGCAAGGTGATAAAATTTAGTTGCAATCTCTTTGTCTATACTTAGGCAACTACATGGAATTTTATGGATTAGATCCAACAATTTTGTCCAAAATAAGGGAAGTTGTAACCTTCCTCATTATTAGCCCAACCTCTCAACCTATTCAATTCAATTTAATCCAGGATCCTTGCCCTAGATTTCTCCTAGAATTTCATATACTTTTTCTCTAGTATTCCACATATTTGTTGTGTTTTTTTGGAGGTTGTATTTGTGCATCGACTAGATTTGTGCAGGATCGTATCGCCCGATATCACAAAAAATTGCCCAATATCATAGAAAACTACTCGATATCATAGGAAATTGCCCAATATTTTTTGAATCAAATATTTTTATTGTTAAATATTCTTGGGGGCATCTAGAACTTAGTTTTTTCATTCTATAGTCCCATTTATTTTGTTTAGAATCATATTTAGATCATCTTAGATTCATTATACTTGGTATTCTAGCTTGCATATTTCCATTTCATCACTTTTTCATAAGTATTCACGTATTTAACATAGAGTCATATTCAATAATTCATCTATTGTACTCTTAAGTTCATTATTCTTTGCAATTTAGTTTTGTAGATGTGTATTATCTTGTGAAAACATTGTTTTCTATATCAAAGTTGTCAAACTATAGCGTCCTGTTCCGATCTATTGGATTTTTGCATAATCAGATCTCCCGATTATCAGATCGTACTACCTGATCTTGCTTGATTTTGACCAATTTCATCTGCAACAAAGAATCAAAAACTACATCAAACTTTCGAATAAGGTCAAAATTTAAATTTCTTTTAAGCACTACATAGTTCATTTAAATTCACTTTTTTGCTATTTTTTGTCTTCATAGAAATCAACATTGCATATAGGTTAATGTAGTTGCATATTGGCCAAACTAGGTGTATGTGAGATTTGATAAAAGGAACACATTAAAATAAATCCCAAAACCTAGGCATGGAAACTACCATAAAATGTTTCCTAGTGAATCCACCTAATTCGTCAAAAAATCACCATAAGATGGTACAAACTTAAGTACCTCTCCTCTGAGGTGTAGACCTATCATTCCCAAATTCCCCTTTGAGGCACAAACCCATTAGACTAAAGGAAAGGAGTGTGTAAATTTTAGAACTACATTATTTGGTGAACCTGATGTGAAAAATATAGGCATCTTTCTAATTTATAAAACATAAAAAAACATAAAAATTACAAAACATAAAACAAAAACCAAAAATATCATTAATTTAAATTTGCACATTTTCATTCCATAGATATTAAATTTCAACATAGGAAGAGTTGTAAGCATAGATGTTAAAACAAAATGCCTAGAATTTTGAGAAGTGGTAAGCAATTAGAATCTGATTACATGGAGGAACAAGATCAAGAAAACTTTGATGATAGAGTTCAAATAGAAGATGATAGAATTTTAGAACAAGGTGAAGAGAATAATAAAGAAGATGAAATAGAAGATCTTGATCAACCTACATTACATGAAAAAGGAAATATTCAATTCAAGTTTCTTGGAAAATTTACCCAATTTATAAAAAACCACGTAGAAGAGTTTAATCAAGTAGTACAAATTTATAATTTAGAAGAAGGTGATATGGAATCAACCTTACCATCTGCATTTTGGATACATACAAATCCATTATCATAGATGAATTCAATAGACCAAGATAATGATCAAGCAAGACCATCTAATCAAAACATGATACCTTTAAATAAAAATGTTCAAAAACCAATGGCACACACATCCAAGATTGCTGCTAGCAACCCTAAAAATCCTAAACAACAACTACAACCATTCACGTCCATCTTCACTCAAGTTCTTAATCAACAAATTTCAAATCAATGAAAAGCTAAACAAGTTCCAAATACCAATCATTATCAATAGAAAGTTCAACAAAACACAATCCTATATAAACTCCATAATACTATTCCCACACAAACTTTACACAATAGTGTTTTAGTTGGAAATCCTTACATAACAATATCAACTTATCAAAGATACAACAACATGATACAACAAAACCAATTTGTTGGACAACCACAGGGACTTGAAGCCATGATTAAATAGTTAGCTCCATGTTTATATCAAATAGATCCCTACCATCCCTCCTATAGTTATAGAGGGATGTGTAGACAACCCTTAGATCCTATTGTGGTTGCCCAACCATACCCAAAACATTTCCCTATGTATGTCCTCCTGATATATAAAGAAATCGAAGATCCTATTAAGCATCTTCGCATTTTTAGGATAGCATGTCATGATATTTCTCATGATGATATTTTGTTGCTAAAAATATTTCCTAAAAGTCTTGGAGGTATGGCTCTAGAATGGTACTATCAACTACCTATAAACTCTTCAAGGAACTTTGAAGAGATAGCATAGATGTTTGTCCACCAATTTAGTGATTACATAGAGAGGCATGTAACCATTAAGGATTTATACAATCTGAAACAAGGTAAGGATGAGAGTTTTACTGAATTCTTGACTAAGTGGAGACAACTCTTAGGCAAACTACATTTTGCATTACCTCATTGTGAAATTTTTGATATATTTATTAGTAATTTGCAAGAACAACTATCTTATGAGCTTTCTACTGCTATAGTAACCTCCTTTGATCAAGCCATTTATCTAGCTAGGAGGGTATAAGATGCCCTCATTAGAAGAGGACAATTTAAAAAGAAATATGAGGATAAAACTTCTAATAACCAATTTAAGAATAAATAAGTAGTAGGTGATGGAGTTACTGATAGCATAAACAACTCAAATTTCAACCTTACTAAAATTGTAAAGAAATTTGTATTGAAAATCCCTGATAAGACACTAAGAGAATTTATAAGATTGAATCAACCCGTGGCTATGATTTTACCTCAATTATTGGAACAAGGCTTAATATGGTTACCTGAGGTAAGACAACCAGATACAACTATAGCTAGATTTAGAGATGATTTACATTGTAATTTCCACCAAGTAGATTGACATTCTACAAATTCTTGTAAAAGGTTAAAGCATATGATACAAGACTTAATTGATAAAGGTGAAATGGAAGTAGAACAATTTCCTTCAAATAATAATCCTCAAAACAATACCCAAAAACAACCAACCCAAAATGCTAATCAAAACTTAGATATTTTTCAACATCCTTTACCCAACCATGGTAAAGAAACTATGAATCAATTAGAACATCATAATGACCCTCATCCAACTAGATATATGGGAACCATTAGTAGTCTCTTGCCATATCAAAATATGCAAACATCCTATATACCTACTTTATCTGTGGTCACAATTATATCAATACAATATTTTTAGTCATCTTCGGATGATACTAAAAGTGACACAAAAAGTAAAACAGGAAGTGAACTAGATATTGTCTCAAATATTTTTGAGTATTAATTAGATCGAGTTACTCCTATTATAGATTTATCAGTTTTAGAAGAACCATTCCCTAGGAGAATGACTATTTGACCCTCATCTTGATAAATGCTTACAAATGAACAAGCAGAAAATGCTAGATCCCACTTTGGTCACTTGCAAAATAATAACATTGTAGGCACTATTAGAGCCATCATTAGACAAAAATTCAAAATAAAAATTCTCAAACCCAAACAACGACTGAAAAATGACCACCATATTCTTCTCTACAAAACATTTATTCACCTCAACCTCTTCATAATGGTGGTATTCTTCCCATTAAAAATTCATGTCAAACTATTAAATCCATACGTAATTCTTATTTATCATCATTGCAATCACAACCATTTCAACCTTCTTATTTCAACACAACACATTCATATCAACCAGGAAATACTTCTTCTTCTAATCCTACCATGCAATCACATCATACTTCACAATTTACTCATCATAATTCTACTCAAAATCAAGAAGAAAGAGGTAAAGAACCAATTTTTGATAAACTCATAAGAGAACTAATCAAGTAGGAAACCAATCAAAAATTACATCCTAATGTGTCCCATCACAATGATATCACTAATATTGTGACAAAAACTACAAGTGATCAACCTCAAGCTCAATCAATTCAATTTGATAAAAAAGAAATAAATTATTCATCCAACCAACCTTTAAGACCTCTCTTAGTTCTGAAAAATAATCATAAATAAGATACAAGAATAGAAAACCCATATTTAGTGTTGAAGTCTCAACCTAAAGTCTCCTTCAACATTCAAAAACAATGGGACAATCATCCACAAAAGATATCTCTTTTGGAGATTTTGCGAATTTCTCCTATTCATATGGAATTTTTGTTATTTATTCTCTCTTTATTTATCATCACTACAACAAGTTCTCTATTATTTTTCTCTTTATCATCATCGTCATCTTTTGTCCATCACTTTTCTTCATCTACATCTACTTATCATTCTTCACCACAGCAATCTCAACTATCAACGAATCAACTTCAATCACCTACACCACAACCAAATTGTTCTTCAAAACCTCCTTTAATTTTGAAGCCACCTTATACATGCTATAATCAAAATAACCTTGTATAGTGTATATAGATCACTAATTCCATCATTAAAACATCAAAAACAAAAAAAAATATCAAAAAGCATCAAAATTTTCAAAAATATTTCAAATTGTTTTTTGCATCAATGTGTGTTGTTCTCCAAAAATCAAGTTATATTTTATTTTATTTCAGATAAATTCAAAAGTTATCTTGAACCATACACTTAATTTACATCTTATATAATTTTTATTTTATCACTTTGATTATAAATCTCTCTTGTATCGAAACTCACTATTACTTCATTAAAAATTTTGAGTTTTGGGAACCGATATTGCTACTTCTTGAACCAAGAACACATTCTCACATCGTAAATATGATTTGTTGTAAACTTCAAAATTGGATACTACATAGTAGTCATAGTTCCATAAGTGAAAATTTTCCCTTGCTATTCTATTATGTGCATGGTCTAGAATACTGAGAATTGGCCAAAGGACAAGCTTCCCCCCTACTTGAATAAAATACCTTGCCCTACATATTTGTTCTTTATTCTCTCTTTCTTTATCATCACTACAACAAGTTCTCTATTATTTTCCTCTTTATCATCATCATCATATTTTTTCCATCACTTATCTTCATCTACATCTACTTATCATTCTTCATCACAACAATCTCAACTATCAACCAATCAACTTCAATCACCTACACCACAACCAAATTGTTCTTCAAAACCTCCTTTGATTTTAAAGCCACCTTAGACATGCTATAATCAAAATCACCTTGTATAGTGTATATAGATCACCAATTCCATCATTAAAACATCAAAAACAACAAAAAAAATCAAAAAGCATCAAAATTTCCAAAAATATTTCAAATTGTTTTTGCATCAATGTGTGTTGTTCTCCAAAATTCAAGTTATATTTTATTTTATTTCAGATAAATTCAAAAGTTATCTTGAACCATGCACTTAATTTACATATTATATAATTTTGATTTTATCACTTTGATTATAAATATCTCTTGTATTGAAACACACTATTACTTCATTAAAAATTTTGAGTTTTGGTAACTGATATTGCTACTCCTTGAACCAAGAACACATTCTCACATTGTAAATATGATTTTTTGCAAAATTCAAAATTGGATACTACATAGTAGTCTTAGTTCCATAAGTGAAAAGTTTCCCTTGCTATCCTATTATGTGCATGGTCTAGAATACTTAGAATTGTAAAAAGGACAAGATTCCCCCCTACCCAAATAAAATCCCTTGCCCTACATCTAATCTGGGAAAGTATCCCAAAAAATAAAAAAATAAAAATAAAAAGAAAAAGAAAAAACAAGAAAATAAGAGAAGAAAATAAAAAGTAATAAAATCCCCTTGTTCAAAAATGGACAAGAAATCCCTACTCCAAAAATTAGAAGAAAATAAGGGGGTAGTGAGCTTGAATCCCTAGAATTCCTTAGCTATTTTAAAACCATGAGGTAAGCCCCATAACATGTGGTTTGTGCCCAACCCACTTGACCTTGGGTAATCCCTTTCACATGGAAACATGTTTGTCACATTAGCGACCTTCTTTTGTACAGACCAATGTCCGCTTGTGGATTATCTATTTTTTAGTAACTTGAATTACATAGTAGTTCGGTACAATGACATACACAAAATCATGGTTAATGAACATTTCACTTGCACACACATTGGTTCATAAAATTTTACTTGTATCACTACCTTACTCAAAATTGGTAAATCAATTTCACAAGCACACACATTTGATCCTTGAGATATTTTGTATCATTGTGTTGAATCAATATGGATAATGAACTCACTTATCACACACCAGTTATTTATAAATTTAATTTTGTCTTAGAAATAAGTTAAAATATTCCTTTGAAGTTTGTTAGACAACATTAGTTCATCATTTATATTTCAAAAGTTTTCAAAATCTTCAAAAACAATTTATCTCAAAAAGAACTTGTAGTACAAAATCATTCATCATGCATTGCATTTTGACTTTGCAATGATGGTATAATTCCTAGGAATTATTCTTCTCAAATTTCACACTAGGAATTCTATGCCTAGTGCAAGTCATATTTCTCAAAATTTTAGGTCTAAAACATTCCATATTTATTAATCTTCTTAAATATGTGATACAAATTATTTGTTTCATATCAACTTATGTCTTAAAATAAAACAATTTCATATTATCATGCATTGCATTTTTGACTTCAAAATGATGGTATAATTATTAGTAACTATTGTTCTCAAAATTTTCACACTAATAAGTCTATTCCTAGTGCAAGTCATCCTTCCCAAATTTTCATTCTTAAATCACATTTTTCACAAACAATAAACCTCATCAAAATATTTATTAAAAATCAAAATTTCTCAAAACAAAATCAAAAATCTTCTATCATCACAAGCCTCAAGAGTATACTTGAGCACCACAAAAATCCTCACAACAGGATTCACTTCATGACTAAGTGAGAACTGATCTCCACCAACGGTCATATAACAACACAACATCGTTCAAGGTTCATTGTCAATCCATCAAATCTATCATCACAGAAAAACATATTTTTCAACACACTTTACAAAATCATTTTCCTTTTATGTTAAGCATGATAAAAATATTCAAAAAAATCAACGCATTATTACAATAAATTATGTCACACAACCATCATAAGCAAATGTAATATATACCCAAAAAATTACACAGTCACATAAAACAAAGAAGTTATATATATATATATATATATATATATATATATATATATATATATATATATATATATATATTTAAAAAAAAATTGAGTTATCCACCAACCGTAGAATTTGGCATAAAAACATGAGGGGGCATCCTAGTTAGTAAATTAGTAATTATTTTTCTAAAACATCAATTTCCCATGAACTATTTATTCTAAACCATCTACTCTTTTTATCCATGTCAATCATAATCACTTCTACTCAAGTGTATACACTTTTCTTTGACACATTTATTGATCATAAATATGCCAAAGAGGGGGCAAAATGTAGACATGAAAAATTGACTCATTTTCCTTAGTTTTCCTCCTATAAAAGTAAGGTCATATTTGAGATTAACTTTACCTAAATAAGTCCCCTCTAAATTTACCAAAACCTACACCATTGGATTGGTCTCAAAAAGAGCTTTCCAACGATATATTATATTTCCAATTTTGACACCGTTTGACCCCTCAAATTTCCAAAAACCTATGTACATGTCTAACCTCCTAGCAAGATCGGATCACCCAATCTGAGATCGTATGATTTTGTACGAGATTGGGTGATTTTGTATGAGATCGAATCACTAGATTTTATACAAAACCAAAAAATGCCTGCTTTATCAAGGCAAAAAAATTTAGTTGCAACCTCTTTGTCTCTACCTGGGCAACAACAAGACGATTGCGGGATCGGCTCAAATTATTTTATCCAAAATAGGGGAAGTTGTAACCTTCTTCATTTTTAGCCCAACCTCTCAACCTATTCAATTCTATTTAATCTAGGCTCCTCACCCTGGATTCCTCCTAGAAATTTTATATACTTTCACTCTGGTATTCTGTATCTTTGTTGTGTTTTTTTGCAAGTTGGATTTGTGCATCGACTAGATTAGTGCATGATCGTACTGCCCGATATCACAAAAAATTGCCCGATCTTGTCTGCATCAAATATTTTTGTTGTTAAAGCTACTTGGGGGTATCTATACCTTAGTGTTTTCATTCTCTATTCTTTGTTATTCTATTTAAAATCATATGTAATGTTCATTAGATCATTTTAGGTTCATTGCTATTGATACTTTAGCTTTTACATTCACATTTTGTTGCTTTTCCATAAGTATTTATGTATTTAGCATAGAGTCATATTAAATAATTCATCTTTTGATATTTCAAATTCATAATTATCTATAATTTAGTTTAGTAGATGCATATTATCTAGTAAAAATGCTATTTTTTGTATCAAAGTTATCAAACTGCAGCATCCTATTCTGATTAGTTGGATTTTTGCATAATCAGATCACCTGATTATCAGATCGTTCCACCCGATCTTTCTTGATTTTGACTGATTTCATCTGTAACAAAGAATCAAAAACTACATCAGACTTGCAGATATAGGTTAAAATTTACATTTCTTTTAAGCACTGCATAGTTCATTTAAATTCACTTTTCTGCTATTTGTTGTCTTCATAGAAATCAACATTGCATATAGGCTAATGTAGTTGCATATTGGCCAAACTAGGTGTATGCGATATTTGATAAAAGGAACACATTAAAAAAATCCCAAAACCTAGGTGTGGAAACTTCCATAAAATGTTTCCTGGTGAACCCACCTAATTCATCAAAAAATCACCATAAGAGGGTATGAACTCAAGTACCTCTCCTCTGAGGTGTAGACCTATCATTTCCACATTCCCATTTGAGGCACAAATCCATTATCCTGAAGGAAAGGAGTGTGTGAATTTTAGACCTACAAGCATACATTCCAGAACCAAGCAGGAATAAGAACAATAATAGGAACAAGAACATGAACATAAAAAGGAACATGGATATGAATAGGAATATGAACAAGAACAGGAACATGGACATGAATAAGAAAGAGGATTCTCAAAAGGTTCAAAAGGGTAAACCTTCAAAATTATGGAAAATGAAGATGGAAAAAAATAAATATCAGTGCTTGATGAGGGTAGAGATACTCCCACCCTAAAATTAACCACCTCAAGATGATGTGGAGGAGAGGCTAAGCTAAGAGACTCATTCTTAGCCTCGAGCCCCAAAGGTGACCCTTTACCATTGATGTCAAAGGGGGATATATTATAGTAAGTGGGAGAGATCTATGTTTGAAGGAAAGAATTCAGTCAGGGAGAGCAGTTTCCCAGGGGTAGAAAAATGAAAAGGTTAAGAAAATGGTAAAAAGTTATTGGGTTGCCATCAATGACAAAGGTGGATATTGTTGGACATTTTGAGTAAAAATTGTCATTTATGTTAAGGATAAATTGTCATTGATGTCAAAAGTTCAAAAGGAGTAAAGCAAAAGGTTTATGGCAAAATAAAAGGTTTTTATTAAATCCATGGTTGGAAAAAATAAAAGGTTTTTTATTAAAACCATGGTTGGGAAAATAAAAGGTTTTATTAAAACCATAGGTGAGAAAATTAAAAAGGCTTTTATAAAAACCTAAGGAGGCTTTAATTTTTAATAAATCCCAAAGAGGATGTAAAATATTAAATTTATAATATTTAAATTCTATTGAATTTAAATAATTATAAATTAAAATGTTAACAAGGTAAATGTTAGTGCTAACTCCCAAAGCATTATCCTCCATCGATGTGCATGGTAAAGAGGGTATAAGGTATTTATACCTTATCTAAAACAAATTTTGGCATTCTATTAAAAGGTGTGCATCTAAAATATTCTAAGCTTGTGTGAAATTTAATCAAGCACCTCCGAATTGCAAGTGTGGTAGTGGACGTCACATCGAAGGAAGAGCCAAAGACTCTTGAGGATCGTGAGGAGGTAAAATTGCATATTGTGCTTTAAGGCATAAAAGGAGCATGTGGCTCACACAAAATGGAAGTTGTGGCCAAGGTGTTGTGGAGAGAGTGGTGCAAGTTTGAGCCCCATGGATTGTGAAAAAGGGTAATAAATTTTTTGAAGTTATTTTAATTTGCATGTGCTGAGGTCTTAGGAGGAATAAGGTGAAAGTTAAAAATTATATTTGCATATTTCTAAGGTCTTAGGAGGAATAATGTGGAAGTTAGGTTATGATATTAACTTAAGTGTTGAAAGGTTATTTTGGCTAGGGTAAATTTCTTTTACCTTAGAAAATTTGAAAATTGATTTATTGCATTATTTTATAAAGTGATTTATTTAATTAATGCAATATTAAGTAGGAAATCAATATTAGAGTTTGGATTATTTTTGAGATATATTTCTGAAAAGGGTTATGATTAAATTAAAATGTTAAGAGGTTATTTTGATGAGTTAGATTTTTGGAAGAAGTGTTTTGATTGAAGATTTGTGTTATTAAATATTATTTTAAGAAGGAAAAATAAGGTGTAATTAAGTTTGATTATTTTTGTAATTGAGAAATATTTTGAGAGAAAGTTAGTGTGATATTTTATCATCTAACCATTGAGATTTTCCAAAGAGAAAATTGTGATTGAGATAGGTTTACCAAGGTCACTTCCACATCAAATAAAGGTATGGACATATTATTCCTAGTGAGTGATTGTTGAAAGTTATGAATGTAATGTTGGAGTGAAAAGGATTGTTTGGCAAGCATTGTTGAGTGTGTCTTGAATTAATGCTTCAAGGTTTTCTAAAATTAAAAGTTGTTGATAAAACCTTATTTTATAAGCATTGTTGTTGAAGTGATTGATTGAATGAAGAACTTGAACTAGGGTTTGCAAAGATCATGAGAATATTTATTATGTGAATTTTTTTTTATAAGCATTGTTGTTGAAGTGATTAATTGAGTGAATAAATTGAACTAGATTTTGTAAAGATCATGAGTATATTTGTTATGTGAAGATTGTTTTATAAGAATTTTTGTTGAAGTGATTAACTGAGTGAAGAACTTGAACTAGGATTTGCAAAGATCATGAGTATCATTGTTATGTGATATTGGTTGATGAGAATTTTTGGAAACATTTGAGTGAGTATTCATGTGTTTGGAATAGGTTTTGTGAGCAAGGATTATTTAATTGAGTGATTGGTTGAGTAGAGTTGGTTGAGCCTAGTCAAGTGGATGTGTAAAGTGATAGTTCAAGTTGTATGAAAAAAATTGTTCTATATTCTAAATTGATTTGAGAAAGAGGTTAAGTTTTGATAAGTGTGAAACATATTGAGTCTCTAACAATTCTCTATATATTTCCAAAAGAGTGATTGAAAGTAATTGAGCATTGTAAGTGTGAATCATATTGATTCTCTAACAATTCTCTATATGTTTCTAAAAGGAGTGAGTGAAAGTGATTGAGCATTGAGGTGAATGTGAAGCATATTGAGTCTCTAACAATTATCTATATGTTTCTAAAAGAGTGATTGAAAGAAATTGAGCATTGTGATGAATGTGAAGCATATTGAGTCTCTAATAATTCTCTTTATGTTTCCATGATATTGGACAAGTTCTAGTGTGGACTTGTTGAGAATATTTAAGGCAAGTCTTAGAGAAGACTTGTGAACAAATTTGTGTGATATTTTGTGAAAGCTTACAATATAGATTGAGAGCATATTTGGACAAGTTCTAGTGAAGAATTTTTGGGAGAATATTGAGCAAGTTCTAGAGGTGTGGATGGATTACTATGAGATTTTATGGAAGCTTACAAGGCATATTTGAGACAATTCTTTGAGAAGACTTGTGATCAGAATTGATTGATTGATTTTTTCAAATCTTGAGTGAATGTTTGGGATAGATCTAGAAGTGTTGATTTGTGATTGGATCAAGCTTTGTGTTAATGATTGAGGAAAAATTTTGAGGATAGATTTGTGCTAGATCGAAGGACTGTGTTTAGTTTATATCAGAGGATAGAGATTGAGGACAAATTTGTGCTAGACCAAAGGACTATGTTTAGTGTAGATAAGAGGATAGATTTGTGCTAGACAAAAGTAATGTGTTTAGTACAAATTTAAGGATAGATTTTGGTGTAGATTTGAGGATAGGTTTGTGCCAGACTAGAGACAAATATTGAGCAAATTTGTACTAGATCGAAGGACTGTGTTTAGCATAGATTTAAGATAGATCTTTGAAGATGATAGAGTATAGAGGATGATAGTCTCCAGTGGATAGAGATATATTAGCTTGGATAGTGAGGACATGTGTCTTTAGTGGATATATATCCATTATCCAGTGTAGTGGGGGCAGTAGTTCTTCTAGAATATCACTAGTAAGAGATAAGAATAAATATTTATCCTATGGATAGATATCCACAAAATTTATTAGGGGATTGGTGTCTCCTTTTTATAGAGGTCCATAAACATTGTAATAGGGATACGATTCCCAAGATATTTATTAAGAAAATATTAGTGAAATATTTTCTTTGTGGAGTAGCCCACCTTGGGTGAACCACATTAATTTGGTGTCTCTATTGTGTGTGATGATTTATGCATTGCTTTGGTTACTGCTATTTATATTTCCATTGATTATATTGGATAATATTGTTTGGGAAAGAAAAGTAAAAAGTGGTCTTATATTTTTCACCCCCCTTCTCAGTATAATCTTGTGTTCTTTAGATAATAAATTTAAAACTACCAACTATTTAAGTCTCAAGATCCCCATTATCCTATCCCTTTATACAAATTTAAACCTCCTTATTTACTTCACTTAGAAATAACAAGTATGGTAAAATTGAGGCCATAAATGGGCCATAATAATAATTCCTTCCTAAAACCTTTTAAATTCATATTACTATATCTTTACCATAGTTCTTTAGGTAACTATTATCATCTTTATCTTTTAGAGACTTTTATTTTAAACACACACACACACAAGTACTATTTTTATTTCTTCTTACTATTTTCTAAACTTTAACTGAGTTCCTAAAGACCTAGGGTAATGTATAATTTAACATTTCCCCTAACACTTTTCCAACCCATAGTTTAGTCTCAAGAATCAACAATACTTAAATACATAAACTTGTTCCCAAAATACATAATATTTCAAAACCCTCATTATAACCATTAAACCATATAGTCTACTATTATTATTATTTTTCTTTAACTATAACCTCCAGCATAATAACAAGATATAACACAAGGTTTCAATGGAGGGCATCATTTGAACATAAAGACACAGTGAGTAATGGAGGTAATAGAACCTATGACAACCATTTCTATAAGGAGTATACATTATTTTCTTTAACTAACAAAACTGAGTGGAAACTGAAGACAATACATATCATAGAGACTCATAATGAAACCTAGATTGTGATGTCTCTTAAGTTCTTGAAGACGTTTGCTATTAAATATAGGGCAAAATTTGACATTTTAATAGCCAGTTTACACAACCCTAAAGGCAGCTCCATGAATTCTCGAGCACACCATCTACATTTCCATTATTCACACTGATCATGCACATTATTGTGTCTTCAGGGTCATGGCCATGGAGACCATACACAGATCAAGCAAAGACAACCTCTTCTATTGGAAAATCATAACAAGGTTTCATAAGGAAATTTAATCATTTTTTTTAAACAATCAAACATAGCTCTTCTACTTTACCCAAACCTTACAACCACCATTAATTTAGCATTTACATAAATATTATTTAATTAGACTCACAAATCTATTATAATTAGACATGAAAAACATATGTTATTTTTTTCTCAAATAAGGCAATCGTTTATACTCAAACAACACACATAAAAAAATAACCTTACCTTTGCCATTTTCATTTCCTTTAGTACATACTATGATAGCATCTTAAAAATCAATAATTTTTAAATTCAACATAAACCTTTAAACATCATAAATTCATAAACATTTTTCAACCCTTGACTCATTTAAATCAACACAACAGATCATCAACTAGAAAGGCTCTAACCTCACTTGCTGCAAGAAAATCTTCTAAATCTAATCCTTAGTTAAAAACTTTGAGCTTGTTTCCATGAGATTACCTTGTTTCAGGCCATAAGATAAATGAGAGGAGGATTAAGCGATATATTTGGAACTCCATCTAGTTTCTATTCTGACAGAGTCAGAGAGTATACTCCCTAGGAGATGTCAAATTATCAGTGTCAAATCAACAAAAATGCAAGTGTTTGGTTTTTGATCTGAAGTTCTCAGAGAGCATATTCCCTAACCCACTTCTTTTGATTTCATTAAGCTTCTGAATACCTCAACTATATCTATTTATAACCTTTTTTACCCCTACCCCATGATATATTTTTTTACTATAAAATTGGGTGGGATAAACGTCTCATTAATGTTTTCTTTGAACTCGGTGCTACTTTGACCATTGCACCCAAGGCGGTCCAATAAAAAATTCACACCTATCCTTTCTAGAAACTAACCTCATTACTTTGTTTTGAACCCAACTAAAACATGTTTTCATTAACACAAAACTTGGGATAAATTACCATCTAATTAAATATTCATTAAATAAAATCCACCCACCAAGATGGACTCACTTAAATCCTAGTTTTATCATGGTAATACAAAGTTAATAAGACAAATTAACCACTAATTAAAACAAAAAAACATCTTATCTTTAAATTACCCATTTGCTACATTTAATTATTCTTAAAATCATTAACTAACTCCTAGCTAAATATTTTAGTTCATCACTATATTTAGCAAACAATCATAAAATAAGGGGTCAAATTAGGATGTTACAAGACTCAAATTGTGTTTTAATTATGAAATTAAATATGGATAATGACATCTATTGTTCCTAGTAGTTACTTGAACCACTTGGTGTTTGGATTACTCCTATGAATGGTAGAGTATAATTTAGGATTTTATTACCACAATGGTGAGATTACTATTCCATAAGCCATTATTTCTAAACAATATCATTAAGATGTTGAGAGAATGATCAACAATTTTTTTATTTTTTAGGTGTCTTCAACAAGCTTACACTTAAATGGAAATTAGAAGGATTATTAAAGTGAATAATTCATTTTAAATATAGAGTAATCTAGTGTGTATTATTTTTCAATGAATTAGTGTTGTATATCCTTGCATGCATTCATTAATTTCTAATGGTCTATGTGATCCAATATGGAACACTAGATTATGGAGAGATTGATAAATTTCTAACACAAATATTTGGTAAAGTGGTCAATGTGTAGGATAGATAATTAGGTACTTTAGACTTCCTCCAAGTCATATTGACCATTTGAACATTCATATTCAAAGATATAAATGGTTAGTGCAAACATATTTTGTAACCATAAACATATCATCTCTTATATACCAAGATATTTATCTATTATAAGAAAAAGTAAAGAGTATTTTTATTAATATAGAGAAAGTGTAGAAAAGTACTTAGTACCACATGGATATTTTTTTAGGTTCAATTATTTTGGCTAGTGATATAGTGCAAGATCAAATTGAGCTCAAATAATTGGAAAATGATACATCAGGTGCTCTATTATTTCTTAAATGTAATTTGGTGTTGAAAGTTGGATTATAATAATTGGTATAGAATATAACCATTTTGTCTTATCTATTTCTTTATAATATTTATTGTTAACTATTTTACAAAATGGTCACTAGAGTTGATATTTCTTGAATTACTATGCCATTTATTTCTCAAAGCATCTGAATGTTATATAATCTTCAATGATATTTACTTATCTAAGTTTCAACATGTCTTTTATTCCTCTATTATTTTACTTGCATTAAATATTCCTAAGAATTTTTTATCCATCCTAATTATAATATGAATCCTTTTACCTATGTCTTCTTTTAACCTAGATGGGAAAATCTTCAATGTGAAGAAATAATTTTAACCTCACCTAATCTAAAGTAGATGATCTCAAGTTAATGAATTTATAATAGAAATGAGAATATTTTTTGAATGAAGTTCCAATCATGACAAGTATGTGGTAGAATTGCAGTTGCAATAAGAATGCCAATACTTCCTTAATTCTTTGTTCCGTAAGAGTGCCTTATAAATATATTAGCAAATTGTTTTTACTAGTGATGCACCTTTTCTCTATGGATGCATGGACCATTTAAAATATTCTCCATTTCTACTAAATTTTTGTATAGGATGTTAAAAAATTTACCCTATTTTCATAATTTTAGGGTTTGGTTGGTTACCTAGTTTCATCATTAATTAAATTTTAAGTACGAGCTTGTCACTCCAACAATGTGATGTCAAAGTAATCTAGTATAATATTCATATATTCCATTTCCTATTGGTGGTGGTAATTTATATTAAACAATTACTTATCACTAGGTGATAAATATTAGAATTAATATTTAAATATTAAATTTATCAATATGACTATTTAAGTATTAAAAAGAAGAAATGCAATATTGTTTGAATGTAAATATGTTATTGAAGTTATGTTACTTGCTATGCATAAACATTTATAGTTAAGATATAATTTGAAATATGGATATGTATAATATTTAATAAATTAGAATTAATATTCAATATGAGGTTTTAACATATGGTATCAGAGCTAGGTTGTTAAAACAAGGACCTTTTGGGTATAATCAAATTTGAATTTGATATTCAAATTCCCAAGAGAGGGTATGGAGCATGAAGGGATCAGGTGCAACAAGGGGAGGAGTAAAAAAAAAAATATGAGGTGTTGCAACAAGTAAGCATGATATTCCTCTACATAATGACGAGCATTTCAATGATTGCATGTGTTAAGGTCTGTGATATATACAAAACTTGACTAAAGTTATCATGGAATGATTTATAGGAGCAAAAGATGAAATACAAAATCCATCAACAAATAAATTAATAAATCCTTTGTATGAGAAACTACAAGACATATTTGTGGTGAAGGAAGCACAAAGGTATACCTTTAAAATTTTGAATAAGATTGAACCACCTAAATTTGCTATAAATGTTGAAGGACAGAGGAGAGTGACTTGCGGAAATGGAAAAGTGTTTTTGAGCTTTATGAATTTTATTGTAAGGATTAATATTATCATTTTTTATTTAGAGGGTCCTACAATTATATGATGGAAGAATGAAAATATAATAATAAAACTTGATAAAATGGAAGTCACTTGGAAGGTATTTGAAGAGTGGTCCAAGGATAAGATATTTGAAAATTATTTAAAAGCATATTCATGAGTTTTAAAATCTTCATGAGTTTTATAATCTTCATCAGATAAGTGGATTGGTAATTGTACATGAATAAAAGTTTGTAGAGATCTAGGGAGATATTGACCCCTAGAAGTGAATCATTTTAGTAAACCATTTACTCCTTGGATTGAGACTAATATTGACTCAAATTATCAATATAACTCAAACTTTCACTTAGTAGGAATTATATAGGCAAGATATTCTTATAGAATATGGACTATATTGACCTCTAAAGTATAAAGATCAATTTTAGTTTAGTTGTACAAACAATTTTTTTGGGTTATATCATAAGCATTCTACACAAAATCAAGGATATTTAGGGCAACCTAGATCATCTTAGTTCACTTGGTATTTTGAATAGAATATGAGCAAGGAAGGACCTACAAAAAACCTATTATAAATGGAGGTATTTTGATATTTCAATCATCATATAAGACAATTCCCGTATTTTAGTCTTGAGTGCAAAAATAAGGGTTAGTGAGACCTACTCAAAGTATAACTAGTGTTGGACTAGCTAGAGTTTTTTTAAAATTATGAAGAACCTCATTATGCTTGGATTTGATCTCAATAAGGATAGAAGACTATTAGAATTGGACTTCAATCATCAACACAAGTGGGAAGTAGTACATTTCTATAGCATCGAGTATTTATGATGGTGAATGATAGAGAAGTAAAACATTAAAGCTTAGTTACTAAAGTATATAGTATTATTCATGATCATAATATAACCATTGTAATAAATTTAGGATACACCACTTATTTCATTGATGTTTATTTTATACATAATATTGCTTGGATAATCAAAGATGATTATTGCTTCATAGGCCTAGCAATTCATAATAAGGGTTGTGCATGTCCAATATATTTAGGGGTTGGAAGATGTGCCTAGAATTGTAAGTGAAACATTTTTTAACATTAGATATTATCTTAGGAATGAATTTTTTAAGTAGACATCAAGAAAAATTTATTATTATTTTTTGATATATTTGAGGGGGGTTTGAAAGGACCCCAAAACCTTTTACAAATAAATAAACAATAGGAATATCCGCACAGGACACAACCAGAAGGAATTACAAAGAAGGGGGATCTAAAAGATCGTCTTGAAATACCAAAAAGGAGTAGTAACCAGAGATATGGAGTCTTCAAGATGTGCCAGCAAGATAAATAGGAATTCATTAAAAATTGGGGAGATAAACCTACAAAAACTAGCTAAAAAGAGAGCAACCACGATAGAGGTGGCTTAATTAGATTTGTTGATAGTTTTAGGCACCATATAAATTTTCTTGGTGTAGATTCCCAAGTGTTGCATGATATCCTCCACCACATTTGGTGCTTGTTGAAGAAGGGTCTAGGTTGGCTAGGTAGCATTAGACATAGAGGATAGTGTCATCCCAAGGCCATC
The DNA here is from genome assembly GCA_028583015.1 of Wollemia nobilis. NCBI lineage: Eukaryota > Viridiplantae > Streptophyta > Pinopsida > Araucariales > Araucariaceae > Wollemia > Wollemia nobilis. The sequence goes on from JAQPPZ010001206.1 coordinate 2,481,367, forward strand.
CATAGGATTCAAGATGGACTTTTGCTCAATATGGGTAGAGGGTCCACTCAGAGACCCTAAACTCTTCATGCAAATAGGGGTACTATCAACATTTTAATTCTAAGGGGAATCTTCAATTTTCACTTTTTCAGGAAAGTCTTCAACCTTAACCTTCTAATGCTTTAAAGGAGAATATTTTGAAGTATTGAATTTATATTTTCCTCCAAAATATTTACCTCTAGAGTTTGAGCCATAGGTCAATTTTCTTTAGGGCTTAGTTGAATCATTAGAGGTAATATCTAGGTCACCACCTTTTTTTATGGCCTCATTTTGAGGGCTTTTCTATCTCAATATTTGGCCATGGGCAATGTCAGTGGGCCCGATAGAACAAGTTAAAATTACCATCTAAGTCCACTTCTAGAGGGTGTGCCTATAAAGAATCAAGTGCAAGCCTTGGTGGATTGGGTGAGAAGAATTTTCTTTCCTTGCACTCTCAATAAAGCATTCCATTGATATTAACAAATATTCAAGAACATTAATAGCCTTAATGTTCTTGAGATGATTTTAAAAATCCAAGTGGAAGCTCCAAAGGGGGAAATCAATTTTGTCAATTGTAAGGTATTGCATTACAGGGATCATGACCCTATTCCAAGATACTGGGAGGGAATCCATGATGATACTCCATTTCTCTCTGCCAAATTTCCTTCCTTTTACAATGAAGTAATTAGTATCCTCAACTAGTGAATGGTTGTCATAGTATATGACTATAACATCATTTGGTAACTCTATCACCTCAACCAAAAATCATATGTTGAATCTAAATTGAGGGTCAAAAATAAAAACATGTCCATTGTCCCATGATTAAGTAAATTCATTTTAGAGCTTAGATTCACTTTTTCTAAACTTCTTCAAGAGGGGAATGAAGCCATTATTGGAGAGGATTTCCTCAATAATGGCTTATAACTACAAATATTCAAACTCTAGAATAACCATTTTTGAATAGAGAATGGAAGCTTCAAGGACAACTAAGCACTCACACCTCAAAAATAATGGAAATTTTAGAATAGTACAATGGTCTTATTTACTCCTACATAGGGATTTAAAGAGTTTAGGGAGAGCATAGTCGTTTGAAGCTTGCAAATAATGCATGGTGACTATTTTAGAAATCATTATACATCTTGGTCGTTGATGAGAATTGTACTTGGAGATATTTGGATCATGTGTCCAATTTGGTAAGATGATTTCATGACCACCAATGAGTAAAAGAGCATTGGAAATGATAAAATGGACATGCCTTGTTTCATGAATGAAAAATGTGGATATGGGCCTAAGGTTTCTTTGTGAATGAATGCTTGAAAAGGCTCTCTTGACAACATTGGTTAATATCTTGGTAATCAGAGGAGCACGAGTGGAAAAATCATCAAGGAAATACCAAGAATAGTGTCTGATAAGGATTCGATTTTCTACATCAGTTATAGGAGGAGACTCAAGGTTCACAAGAGGATAGGATATTGGGGGATAAAGGAAAAGGTAGGCTGAATTGAAGACACTCCAAGAATATGGTTCAATGAAAATGAGAGAGGTGGAAATGGAACTAATGAAGAGGTTCTCAATGGATGATGGTACCCAATCCAAGATAGAGTGGGAATCGAAGGTCATGGAGGTGGTAATCAAAGGAATCAAAACTTGGGTTCTTTGTGAAAAAATTCTAACGTGGTGAGCTTGTAAAAAGAGGCCTTGGGTTGATATAAAATAGTGAATATATGGACACAACAATAGGATCCATAGAGGTAAACAAGTTGGGTAATACAAGCGGTAAACTTAGGGATAAATAACATATTCACTGGTTGGATTAACATTGAAAGGATAATGAAAATTATTCCACCACACATGAAGATCTTCTTTATTGAGACTCAAGTTGGCCATTACATCAGTGGCTTTATTTCCTTATTTGAAAACATGCTAAATGGCTAGATTTCTATGGCAGTAGAGAAACCTCTTGGATTCTTTGATTAGGTTGAAAAATCTCCATGTAGGGGTATGATTCCCTTTGATATAGTTTATGACATTTAGGGAATCTCCCTTGATGAAAATATTGCAAGGGTGATATTTAAGAATGGATAACCCTTGGAAGAGAGCTCTGGCTTTAGCAACATTTTTTTATTTAAAGCCAATTTTTTTAGTGAAAGCAAGAATGAAATTTTCATTGTGGTAAATGATGATGTCCTCGCTACCAGCCTTACTTGGGTTATCTTTGGTTGTACCATAAAATTTTAATTTTAGCTATCCTTTTGAAGGAGGAATCCACTTGATATTGGCTGTATCAGCAAGAAGGATAGAAGGATATGAGAGATCTATGGGGAGGTTTAGTGAAGTTGCAAGATTGAATTCAAGGCTAAGACTAGGGGTCTTAGTGCAGGGGGTCAACTGGGCATTCTCAATGGTAGCACATAGAACTATGGTTCCTATCAGTAGAAGATATTTAGATATATTTGATAATTCTTTGTTGTTGCATTCTAACCAAATTTTCCATAGGTAGTGTGGGAGACAAAAGGACCATATCATTTTGAGGTGATTGTTATAAAAGGGGTTAGGCCATTGGAGTAACTCAAGAATAGTGTTAAGTTGGACCCAACCAATCTTGAAGGAAGAGAGGAGGAAACCAAGGATTTGACAAGATAAGGAACACTCCAAGAAGAGGTGATGGGTTGAATCCCATCTATATCGGTAAAGATAACAACAATTAGAGATGATCATTCCCCTTGTGCTAAGGTTTTCTAAGGTTAGGATTTTGTTTTGAGTGATAAGCCAAGAAAATAATATGATTTTTGGAATCAGGAGCTTGGTCCAAGTAATGTTGGTCAAAATATAGTAAACGAGGGCATCATATTGAAGGAAATAGGTTGATTTGACCATGAATTAACCATTATCATAGGCCTTACAAACTAGGGAATCTAGGGAGTTGTCACTAGAAATGACATAGGTTATAAGGAGAGTGGCCAACTGATTTGCAACAAAAACCTAATCTTCCCTAAGGTTTCCAAGGGGAATCATCTTCCACATATGACCATTAGGATAATTATTTAGAAAATTGATAACTTTATCCCCAAAAATGAAGTCAATGATGGGCTTTAAAATGGCAAGGTTAGGATAATCAAGTAGAAATTGGTCATAGAGCCAAAGGTCCTTCCAAAAATTGATGTTATACCCATTTCTAAGTTGCCATATAATACCATTATAAATTATATATTTGGATTTAATGACTACATTCTAGACTATTGATCCTCTTGGGAGAATCCCTTCATCCATGAATTTGTTGTTGTGGCAGTATTTTCTTTTGATTATTGAAACCCAAGTGGTGTTGGCATTAGTGAAAATCCTCTATCCTTGCTTGGCTATGAGGTCCATGTTCATTTTTTTTAATTTCTTGAATCCTAATCCCCCTTGATATTTCTTTGAATAGATCTTGTCCCAAGTTAGCAGAGGGAAAATTCTTCTATTCTTGGTCCTAGAACACAAAAACCTTTTCTAGATTTGTTCAATTTTATGGCAGACATAATTGCAAGGGATTTGAATATAGACATGAAGAAAACATGGATAATTTATAGGTAAACATGCATGAGAGTGGCTTTGGTAGCTTGAACAAGGATATATTACTTCTAACCTATGATTTTTTTGAGAATAATTTCAATGACATTATTTTACATGCATTTGGATGGGTTACCAATGAAAAGAGGAAGGCCAAGATAAGTGGAGGGTAAACTAGAGATGGTTCATCCTAGGATATGAGTAGTCCTTAGTTACCTATCAATGCAAGTATTGAGGAAAATATTGTTCTCTTTAAGTAGTTGTTATTTTTACCGATGGACTCTTAATAGGAATTTAGGATGGTCTTTGTTGAGTTGTATTTAGGAATTGATGATAGAGAAGCTAAAATTGTATCATCAACAAATTGTTTATGAGATATTAGGTTAAGGGAAGAGGAGGCCTTCATACCAAAATGTCTCTAAGGGAACATGCAACTTTAAGGGATCTACCAAGGGACTCTACAAGAATGATAAATAGGGTGGGGTATAGAAGATATCTTTGCCATAAGTCTCTAAATATTTTGAAATAGCCTGTAGTTGACCCATTGATGATGACTAAGAACCAAGATATCATGAGGCATTCCTTTATGAGAGCAATCCATTCATTATGAAACCCAAATTTGGACAATACTATAAAAAAGAAATGTAGACACCAAATCCTAGCTGCTTATCCTCCATCCACATCATCCAATCACATCCACCCTTTATTTATTTATATGTATATATATTTATATTTTATATATAAATATAAGTGTTTTATATTTATATTTATATATTTAATATAAATATATATGTATGAATAAATCACAACTGCTCATTAATGTTTTAATCTCAACCATCCATTTGACTTGATCCATGTCACATTGCAAATATTATAATCTTAGCCATCCATTATGTTTTAATCTTGACCACATGTTGGTGTTATCGAAACCCTAACATATGGAAGGCAAGTTATAAAATTTCATTAATTATCATAAATGAGGTTAAAGTATCATTTTATTTCTAAGTATTATTTTGATTCTTGATCCCTCATTTCCATCCCTCCTCAAAACCCTAGCATTCTGCTACCATTCCCCTCACCGTCATTGCTGAATCCTTAGTTTTCAATAACCAAAACCCCTGCAAACCATATCTATTTTTTAGTACACTTCACAAAAATCCTTGAATGGCTCCTAGTATCTCATGAACACTATTGAGCATTCCAAGAACACTATTGGGCATCTACCACCATTATTGAATGCTTCCAAGCATTTTCCAGTATTCTAATTTGTTGTTATCACACCCTCGAATGCTTTCGAGCATTCATAAAAATTCATATCATAGACATAGGAACGCATATAAAAAAAACAAATATTCTTAACAAGGTAAAATATTTTATTAATTTATCTTACATTTTTTGCATTTTCTTGCATTTCATTATTTATAGTACGAGGGTTTTGTAGATCTATTTTGAAGAGGGTCTCATATACTGAAGCCCTCTCATATGCTATTAACCTCTTGGTGTTGTTGATATATTTATAGGTGTAGGAGCTACATTATTGAAAGTTGTTGTAGCTAGGGTGGCCCTGCAGGGATACTCAAGCCCACCCCCAACTTGTTTGGAGTGAAAATGAGCATTGAAGACACCAACTATTCTTGTGAACGAGGGTTTTGTAACCCTCAACATTGTAAAATTGTATCAAATTTTGTAAATCATATTGTAACCCCCATATTTGAGGCATATTTATTGTACATTTTATATATCCAAGCTCTTCCCAATTCCATATTAATAATATTCTTTATTTTGTGTAATATTATGTTGATTCACTTTTGATAAGATTACTTTATTTTGTGTTGCTCATTTTTAGCTTAAAAAATGGTGATCATAATGGGACCCATACAAGGTTCTATATTTTAATTTACCTTATCTTTTTATCTATATTTTTGTATTTCTATAGCAATTTTACAAATATTTGATTGTGCAAAAATCATGAAACTAGGGTTTCTAGAAGTAGCAGAATTTGACCTGTGGCTGTGTAGATGGCTTGCAACATTTGAGGAATGCCTTACCAAATTTAGGAGATGCCTCACCACATTTAGGATAGTTGGGAAGAAAAAAATGTAGGCTTCCAGGTAAGTCTAGATCAAAACCCCACCTCCATTTTCTATTTTTATTGCTTTTTAAAGGTGAAATTGAAAAGAAATACTTACTTTCTGTTTAAAAAGCAATACATTTTTGCATTTTTAGGCATTTAAAAAATTTTCTTCATATAGTTTGCACATAAGGTAGATTTGCATTTATGCATCTACGCTAGTTGCATCAAAATACACATCATAATAAATTTGAAGTTTTTGCTTTATGTGGTGTTTTACTTTTACTTGAGTGCTACTTGTAATGAAATGAAAAGAAAGCATAAATACCTATATTTTTAGACTAAATTCTTCCACATATACTTCTTTTAAGATGGAACCAGCCATTGATATTCAAGAATACTCCCACTGTTGGAATCACTTGATGATTCAAGGTGGATATTAAGTGGTGTACCCTAGGTTATTTTGAGGTAAATTGGTATTAATGTCCTTGGTTACTATCTCAACTGAGTAAAATTAGATTTCTTGGCATTGTATGAACACTATAGACAACTAAAAATTTAAAAATAATCACACATGAACATGCATCACTTTAAATATCAGTGCATTAGACTTCATCACCAACCATTGATCAAGATTAGCGATGGTGTGTTTCATCTCCATCCACTGTCTTGCCCCGTAGACACCATATCATCCCATGAGAGATTTTTTTGTATTTCATCACTAGGAAAATCCTCATTTGCCATCCACCTTAGGAATTCATCTGATATAGTAGTCTAGGCTTAGTCATACATCAAAACACACCAACCGCATTAAAAAAACATTGTTGCAAGACAGGATTTAATTTCTTGTTTTATTTTGTGTGCTTTCCATTAGCATTCCATATTTTCACACAAATTCATCACATTCACTACCCTATTTGGCTAATTATCTTATGGTTTCAACTCAAAACCAAGATAAAATAATGAGTCAAGCATCCACTTGCCAACCCACTTCATCCATGGAGTTCATCATCTCTTTCTCATCCACTTTTATGGCTAACCCTACAAGTGTGACACATACAAGCTATTCTAGTTTTTCTACTGGGTATTCACATTGTGTGTTTTCAAATATAGATGTGTTGGAAAGGGCTATTCACACTTCCATCCAAGATATTGAGCCTTCCACACCTACTGACACCTACATAACATATAGACATGAATAAGGTTGGACTTTATCTAAGACCAACCAGACCAATCTTAGAACAACTCAACATTCCACATAGCCAAGTTCCTTCTTTTTAGTAGGAATATGTTTATTCACATCCATCCAAATTCACCCAAACCTACACCAATCCTATTTTTGAGGTATCATATGCACCTTTGCACCACATGTCTCCACCTCAACATAACCAAATAGCTTCCATTCCATCTATCCACACTACCACTTACAATAATCCACTTTATGAAGCACATGTCAATGCAACTTCACTTATTCCATCTACCATGCCATCTAATACTCCTCATTTAGTTGAGATTCCTTTTGCAACTTATCCCCCATAAACTTCCGCCAACATAGCCAAAATTCACACCTCACCACCATCCACTTATATCACACCATTTGCTTCAAAAATTGCCAAACAAAAAGTATGGTAGCACCTTAACCAATTACTCATGGGTCAGCAAGATGCTAGTTCTTATCCCCAAAAGTAAATACAAATAGCATATATCAAGCCACATACTGCTCCAAGACAACACACCTATTTCACACCTAACCTATCCTAGGTGTCACTATATTCTTAGGTTTTTATACCCACACCTCCACTCACTCATACCAATTCTACTTCCACAAACTAGCATAGTCAATTTCCTCAAACCTCATCTCCATTTCATCAATAACAAACACTTCACCACCAAGTTCATCATGAGGCTCAACATCATCAAATACCTCTCAAATCATCCATTTATCAACATCATATTCCATTTCAATAGTATACCACTTCACATGCCCCACATTCACATAACTAGAAAGCAATTCAATATTTCTCCACACATGGAGAAGACCCTAAAATCCAAGTTGTAGACACCATAATCTAGCCACTTGTCATCCATCCATGTCCTTCAATCACAACCACCCATTATATATATATATATATATATATATATATATATATATATATATATATATATAATAAATATATGTGTATTTATATGAATTAATCCTAACCATCCGCCATGTTTTAATATCAACCATCCATCCATCTCAATCCATGCCACTTACCCAAACTTAATCTCCACCCTTCCTCATGTTTTAATCTTGGCTGCTCATTTTGTGTCATTGAAACCCTAACATGTTCAAGGGAATATTGTAAAAAAGGAGTTATTTTTATGAATCAAAACCTTGGAAATCCGTAGTCCTTAAGAGCCTTGAAATCCCTTAATCCTCTTTGCCCTAGCCACTCCACCATCACTTTTTTCTCTCATCACCCCTCATTGCATCATCTATTTTAGCCACCACCAAACCTATGCAAAACTAGATATGATTTTGCAATACTTCCTTCAACCCCTAAACACCCCCTAGATCCAATTGAGAGCCTCTAGGTATTTTTTGAAGTCTCTGGTGCATTTGTAGCCTTTAAAGAATACCTCAAGGTGTCTCCCATAGCACATATATAGTCCTACAACCCTTGGGAAAAATTCGAGCATCCCCCGATCATCATCAATCAAACTAGAAATAGAAATTTGAGTGTTGATAAGGTAAGAGGTTTATTTACATTTATTTCATATTTTTTGTATTTTATGTTTACAGTTATATTTTGCAACATCTAGGGTTTTAGTAGTTTTAATATTTCTAAGGGCCTCACATAGTGGATCCCTCACAGATGCTTATAATCTCCTTTATATTGTTGTCTCTATTTGCAAGTATAGGATCATAAATCTGGAAGTTGTTAAAGGTAGGGTGGCCCTTTAAGGATTCATAAGCCCACTTGCAAATCTTGTTTGGAGTGAAGACAAGCGAGAAGACACTAGCTATTATTTTGAACTAGGATTTTGGATAACCCTAGTAATTATAAATGTGTATCACAAAAGCATTGTAAAACCTCATATTGGGATATATCTATTGTATAACTCAAATATATACCAACATTAATAAAAGCTTATTCATTTTGTGCAATCTTGTGTTATTATTGTGCTTTTGTTACTTTATTCTTGCATTGGTGTTGTTCAATTTTAGTTTACAAAATGGTGATCATTGTGGTATCCCCAAAGGGTTATTCATGCTAATTTATTTTTTCAACTAATTTTGTTTTTTCTATTTGCATCTTGCAGGTTCCAAAAATTTGATCTCACAAAAATCGTGTAAAACTAGGGTTTCTGGAAGGGTGCAAAATTTGATCGAAGGTTGCGTGAATGCCTTGTAGTGCTTGAGGGATGCCCTTAAACTTTAAGAGAATACCCTACAAAATTATAGAGTCTCTAGGGTGTGTTTCATAGACTAGAAAAGAAATACGTAGGCTTCTTGGTAAGCCTACTTCAAACCCTAACCCATTTTTGTGTTCATTTTCTTGCTTTTTACAATAAAATTAATAAAAAGAAAATAATTTATTTTCCCTATTTAAAGCATTTACATTTTTATTTGCATATTAGGCATTCACATCCATAATATAAATTGCACATAGATCACATTAATTTTAAATTCTTCCTTTTGCTTTCTGATTTATTCATTCACTATTTCTATATGATGTTTGCATTTGAAATTACAAAAGCATAAAATAGTTGCATAGTAGAGTTGAAAGCTTCTATTTTACTTTTATAATTTGAAACAAGGTTAAAATATTTAAGTATACTCTTATTTTTAGAATCACTTGATGATTCAAAGCAAAATAATTAGGTGAACCCTCCACTATTGGAATCACTTGATGATTTATGGTGGGTCTTAAGTGGTGTACCTCTAAGTTCTTTTGAGGATATTAGTATTGATGTTATTGGATTCTAGTTTAGATGATTGAAATAGGTGTGTTTTTAACATTTAGTGAATACAATAGAAAACAAAAAATCTTAAAATGAGTCACACACATTGCATGTTTCACAATAAACAACTGTGATTTGTATTTCATCACCAGCCATTGTTTGAGATTTGGCAATGGTAGGCTTCATCTCCATCTGTCAATATCTGCCCTTAGCAACCATAGTCACCCATGAGAAAAAAATTTGGATTTCATCACCAGGAAGAATATCATTTGACATCTAGCCATAGATTTCACCTTGCATAGTAGTTTAGGTTAGAACATCTATAACACACAAAACTCATAAAAAAAATCATAAAAATCAAAATCAATTTTTTTTTGTAAAGCATAGGGTTAAATTATTATTTTTATTCTATGTGTTCTCCATTTTCATTGTCTTTCTACACATTCCACACACTTTTCCACCTTCATATTAATCATTGGATTATGGTTTCAACCTAAATCCAATAAAATATTCTAAGTCAAGCCCTTGCCAACAAAATCACTTCATCCATGGAGTGTTCCACATATGCCCCTACCACTTCTGTGGTTAACCCTATTAGTTGGATACAAACAAGCTATTCTATTTTTTCTATGGGACCATCACACACTGTGTATACCTCAAACATTGATGTGTTACACAGAGCCACCAACATTCCCATTCCAAAAACTAAGTCATCATATCCCATAGATTATAATATCACCCACATAGACATGGCCAAAGTGGAAGCTTTTCAAATATTTACTATGTTCTAGAATAAATTAGCAGTCTACCTAGGCATAATATTTTTGTTTAGCAGGAACTTACCCATTCCCAACCTTCTAGATTTACCCATATATATACTAACCCTCTTTTTGAGGTGTCATCTACACCTTCCCAACATTGGTCCATTCCACAATAGTCATGTGATCAAAGCACTTCCATTCCATCTTCATATACCACTACCTATGGCAATCCATTGTATGAAGTACATGTCAATACTATTTCACAAATACTAGTTTCCATTGTATCCACTACCCCCCATTTAGTTGCAATCCCTATTGCAACTTATCCTTCATACACTTCATTCATTCCAACCACATCCGCACCATATGATTTAGATATGACCATACAATATGCATGGTAACACCTTAATAAATTTCTCAAGGAGTGAAAAAATGCTCAGTATTTTTCCTAGCAGCAAGTTTAGGTGGTAAATATTAAGCCTCAACCTACTTCCACTCAGCCTATATTCTTTGCATCAAATCCATCATGGCCATTCCCACACCTCCATCAATTTACACTCATTCCATTCCCATGATTCAATCCAATAATAGTCCTCAAATATCATCTCCATTTCATCATTTACAATCATTCAATCATCAACATCACTAAATTCAATCCAGCCCATCAAATCATCAAAATCTCATCACACCTCAACATTTCATCACTCCATATCCACAAAATCATCAAGTTATTCAGGGCTTCCACATACAAGGGGGAGACCCTTAAATTCAAGCAATGCAACAATATATTAATAGTTTAATGCAAAATGCTCCTGGTTTTATGAACCAGAAGTTAACCTTGAGATAACTTAACAATCAACCATTTCAATTTTTAGTATCATCACCGCCATATCCGATAGAATTTATAGTACCAAAATTTGATAAATTTAAGGGGACTGAGGACCTTGGAGAGCATGTGAGCACATTCATCCATTCATGTTTAAGAATTCAACATCTATATGGCCTAATGCTCAAAAAAAATTCTCAAACATTGGGGGGAGATGTTGTAGAGTGGTACAACCATTTGCTTCATCATAGTATTTATATTTTTGATCATTTGGTAGACTAATTTCTCAAAATGTTTTCCCTCAATATTAGAAAGAAAATTTCACTGACTGAATTATATAATTTAAAATAATTTGATGATGAGTCAGTCTATGATTTTAGCAATTGTTGGAGGGTTGTTATCAAAAAATTGCCATTCTCCCTACCAATGGAAGAGCTAACTCAATTGTTTATCAAGAGTTACTTAAAATCCATCTCTTGTTTATTAAAATTACAATAGTATAGATCATTTGAAGAAGCTCTTGCCCAGGATAGCATAATTGAGGAGATCAAAATCCAAGAGGGTATGCTAAAGCTAAAAAAGAAAGAATGGTAGAACAAGGGCCAATCAAAAGGTATCTATTTTGGCCAGTCTAAGTCAAATCAATGAAATCAATTAAATCAAGTGGTCATGAGCCAGCTGGTAGTGGCCCAACAATAATAGACCATGCAACAAAAACCATAATAAATTGCATATCAAGTGGTTCCCCCACCATCACAAGTTCAAAACACAGTGCCAACTATGGAAAATCACTAATGTCGACAATCTATTCCACAAAATCACAAATATAGCCCCTTAGCTAAATCATATACCTCCATATTCCATAGGTTGGATGACACAAACCAACTTGCCTTTCCTAAGGTCAAACCAGATGATCCCACCAAATGTAGCAAAAACTATAGGAAATATTTGTTTTACCCTTATCATAGAAACAATGGGTATGATATCAATAGTTACTATAAATTTAAAGACATAGTGCAAGATCTAATTAACTTAGGGGCCATCAAGCTTGATAGTCCCTTAGCTCAAAAAACCAAAATCTTGGTATCTATAAAATACCACTTCCTCATCATGAGAAAACACAACAAATAATAGGAGGGTCAAATACCAAGACTCCTAATTAAGTCAACCATGTTCAATAGTACCAAGGTTTTATGGGTGCTATTCATATAGTCACCTGAGGTCAAAAACACACAATTAAATAGAATACATAATAGTAACTTGTTCAATCTCCCATAGCACCACATGCAAGTGTGTCTCCAAAACCTACCAATTCATCATCTCCCATCCAATTTTTTGCCAATCCTTCACAACCCATTCATATTCTAAGTCATCCATATCCACCCATTCATCCTCCCAAGCCAATACTGATTCATCCACTTCCACATCCACATCCACATCATCCCAAGTTGAGGTCCACCTCACTAATCCTGGTATTGGCAAATATGTGGTCCAATACATCACAATCAGACCGCTCAACATCCAAACTGCTAGGGATTATGATTATCCATGTGAATCATCCTTATCCATAGAAGTGGTGTATAATATGGGTTCAATATCCAATAGCATAAACCAACACCTACCAATGTACAACACATGTCAGGTTTTCCATCTTGGTATTTTCATAGAGTCAATTGGTAAGGTTATGGCCTAAGACGACATGAATAAGAAATGCACAAACTCATTGATACTTTGTATCGAGAAGTGCATGACCATTTAGGTCTAGGTTATCATCCTTATTCATTCACCTCTTCTTTTGAACAAGCTTTTCAAAGTCTTAATTTGAATTTAGAAGAAGAAACCCATCACCCTGATGACTCTGAAGATGAAGTCTATGAATAATTTGATGTTATGTTGATAGATTTTGATGAATCTAATGAGCAATTAACACCCATAATTCCATTCACCGAACAAGATGAGTTTTACCTAATAATGTTCTCCATACATCAACCCATCCTTCACTTTCTTCTTCCACAAGAGTGATATGAACAAACTAGTGAACCAAATGCACTTCATTGATCCATCTCACCAGCCAATTTTGTAACATATATACATAATTCATAATAAAAATAAATAAAAAACACACAAAAATTCAAAAAATAAAAATCATTGCATTGCATATACATGGCTTTTTTCTAGTTACATTTATTTGTGTTGCTCTCTATTTTTCAGGTTACTAGAGCTCTAGCATCGATTCTAGCTGAAAGTATCTATCCATACTTCCCATTGCCAACCACCATTTTCCACGTTAAGTCAACATGAATCCTATTGAATTATTCACCCCACTCCGTAATCCATATGATTTGGAAAAGCCAATTCCAATTAACATGAGCCTTATTGATATGGACTAAATTTCCTCACCTTCATCCTTTTTTGAATTCATCCTTTTCAAGGAATTATTAAGGGCTTTATCCAACTACTTTCCTCCATCACGTTTACCTTCTACTTCACCTTTGCCTTTAGATCTAGAGGTTTTCCAGGCAGATATAGAAGAGGTTGAGTCAAAAGAGTTTGATAATGTTATAGATGACATTCATTTTATCCCAATGCTCTATCAACTTGAGGAAGGTTCTCACATGTCTATTGAAGATGCCATTGACATGAATCTTAGTTCAGATGCAGACAATCCCTAAATTATCAAACTTGGTAAAATTTTATCCATCGATGAACAAGAGAAATTATTTACTCTCCTCAAGAAGAAGGGTATTTTTTCATGGTCTTACAAAGACATGCCTAACATTGATCCTAACTTGGTTGTCCACAATCTCACCTTTCATTCTGATTCTAAGCCGGTCCAACAAAAATTGAGAAGGATGCATTCCACCATTGCCCTCATGGTCAAAGAAGAGCTTCAAAAGCTATTATATGTGGGTTTCATTATCCCCATTGACTATCTTGAGTGGATTTCAAACATGGTACCCATTCAAAATCCTAACGAGGCAATACACATTTGAAATGACTTTCAAGACCTTAACAAAGCATTTCCTAAGGATGACTTTCCTCTACCAAACATTGATACTATTGTCGATACTTGCATTGGCCATGAAATTATTTTATTAATGGATGGTTTTTTAGGATATAACTAGATTTGAATCAATCATGATGACCAACACAAAATAACATTCACTACACCTTGGGGGACTTTTTGTTACAAGGTGATGCTCTTTGGCCTCAAAAACATAGGTGCCACTTATCAACATGCCATGACATACATCTTCCATGATTACATGCATAAGATCATTTAATATTATATGAATGATCTCTTGGTAAAATATAAAACTCAACAAGAGCACATTGGTATCTTGGAAAAATTCTTTGATCGACTTCTAGAGCATAATATAAGGTTGAACCCCAAGAAGTGTGTATTTTGTGTTATCTCAGGAAAACTATTAGGATTCATTGTATCCAAAAGAGGTATTGAAGTGGACCCAAATAAATTCAAGGCCATCATGGAGATGCCTCCCTAAAAAAACTTGAAGGAATTGCATAGCTTACAAGGAAATATTCAATTGATCCTTCACTTCATTGCATAACTTTTTGACAAATGCAGGTCATTCAATCACCTGCTACAAAAGGGGGTGACATTTTCATGGATAGATGAATATCAAAAAACTTTTTATGATATCAAGCAATACCTAGCTTCTCCACTAGTATTAACTTCTCCTCATTTAGGGATCCCCTTCCATATTTATGTTTTAGCAATGGACTTTGCATTAGGGACAATGCTTACACAAAAGAATGAAAACAATCGAGAGCAAGCTATATATTGCATTAGTCAAACATTGATAATGTATGAAACCAGATATGCTTACATGGAAAATTGTGCTTAGCAATGGATTTTACCACAAAGAAACTTAGATATTACATGCTTAGTCATACCACATATGTCATAGCTAATGAAAATCCTTTGTATTATATGATGTCTCACACTTAAAATAACACCCACACCACAAAATGGATAATGCTTCTCATTGAATTTGATCTTGAGTTCATAAAAAAAAATTCATTAAAGGTCAGGTCATAGCTGATCAACTTGTGTAAGCTCCACATCCTAGTGATAAACCATTGATTATTGAGATTCCAGATGATTTGGTATTCATTATCATTAAACAATAATAAGATGTCATTCCAGAGGAATACATTGATATCACTCTCTTCTTTTATGGTCCTAAGTGTGAAAAATTTCAAGGTGTTAGTGTCATGTTTCATACACCCCAAGGGATACCTATCCCCTTATCATTCAAACTTGACTTCCACTACACAAAAAACAATGAAGAGGATGAAGCCTTAATCTTTGGTCTTCAAGCAACTATAGCTATGAGCATAAAGCATATCCAAATATTTTGTGATTCTCAACTTGTTGTTAGACAAATAAACGGAGAATACCAATGCAAAGAACCTACCATAAAGCTTTACCATGAAGTAGCAATGAAATTGTTTGTCAAATTTGATTGGTATGATATAGATAGTTTTCCATGTTTGACTAATAGATTTGTATATGTGATGGTCTTTCTAGTATCATTGATTCCAAAGAAATCTGAAGGAGAGGTACAACCACTCATTGTAATAATGATCTCTAAATTTGAAATTGTTTGTGTTGAATATAAGGATGAGAAATATGTTTTCTTTATTCATTCAAAACCATATGAGTCTTGGTCAAACCAAATAATAACCTTCCTCAAGTTTGGAACACTCCCATCAGATATTTCATGGACTACTAAACCACTTTCAAATAAAATGTAGATTATTTTACTCTCTTGGGAGATGTGTTGTATAGACATGGTTATGATGGAGTCCATTGTATTGAGTTTGTAGATGCACAAAGAGCCATAGCTGAAGCTCATGATGGTACTTTTGGTGGTAATTTTAGTGGAATGGCCATTGTAAAACATATTTTACACATGGGTTACTATTGTACCACCATGGAACAAGAATGTTTTACGTATGTCAAGCATTGTCAGTATTATCAACAACATGCTAATTTAACTCATGTACCATCACAAGCATTACAACCTATTCAAATTCTTTGGCCCTTTTCACAATGGGGTGTTTGATTTGATAAGAAAAACCTCACCTCATTCTTTGGGATAACATACATTTATCATCATAGCCATTGAATACTTCACAAAATGGGTTGTGGAGATTCCTCTAACTAGTACGACATGACATCGATTTGTGGAGTCTATACTTCACCATATCATATGTCATTTTGGTATCCCCTCAAAAATCATCTTTGATAATGGAAATTCTTTCAGGAAAAAGGATTTTCAAGCACTTTATAGGAAATATAATATCCAACACAGTTTCTTGACTCCTTAATACCCACAAGCAAATGGATAAGTTGAGGCTACCAACAAGACCTTAATTGCTATTCTCAAGAAACTAGTCAAAGAAAATCATCAAGATTGGTATACTTAAATCCCCTTGGAATTATGGGCTTATCGAACAAGCATCCATACACCTACTAGGGAAACACTATTTTGATTGGTCTATGGAGCTGAAGTAATTATACCTCTTGAGCTTGAGATACGCTTATTACAAAGTTCATTGTAGGAATTAATAGATGATGATACTTGCTATACAAGCATGTTTTGACCAACTCACGCTTCTTGATGAAAGGTAGGTCAATGCTTTAGAGAATTTACAAGTTTATCAAGACTTCCTAAAGCATGCTTATAATGCCAAAATTCATCTACATGAATTCTAAGTAGGAGATATTGTTCTTAAAGAGAATCAACAAAACACCAATGCATTACTACATCTTCATGATAAATTTATGGCTAATTGGTTAGGTCCGTACATTGTCACTCAAAAATTGGGTAAAGGAAATTATAAGCTTGCCAATATAGAGGGAGTTGAAGATCCCAAACCACTTAAAATAATCCACTTGAGGGCATTCTATGATTAATTATTAATGTGATTTATATATGTATATATACATAGCTAATACACAAAAATGACATTGCAATTCACAAATTAAATTTTACACATTGCATTTCACACATTACATTTTACACATTGAATTTAACACATTACATTTTACACTTTGCATTTCACAAATTGCATTGCATAAATTTCATTTCACAAATTGCATTTCATACATTGCATTATGCACCATCATCTTCACACATTTCATTTCATATTAGGGGTCATTTATTTAGTTCATATAATAATTGGTCCAATACAGTATGTCACCTTAATTAGGGGCACCTTCAAATCATCATCCATTTCATTGCAATTCCATAAATTCAAATTGTCATTTACAATACACATGTTCATAATCCCTAGGTGTTTTTGGTCACTCAACCACTCCTAGTGTTTCTAGAAACATACATGTCAAGTTTTATTTAGGACCAAGTCACATTTTTACTAAGACAATCTTGAGTTATAAGAATTGACTCTAACACTCTCAAACCAAACACAATCACACATCTTTAAAAACATCTTGTGTCAAATAGGGATAACACCATGATTGGGTTGAACCTTGAAGTAAAAAGGGTAATCCTTGTTTATCCCATTATACACATAGTCCAAAAATAAAAAATAGTGGTTTTCACCACTATCACAATAAATTTTCAAATATAAAAGACTAAGTAGTAAGGATAGGGTAAAAATTATCATCACACTTCAATTGAGAATCTGATTCTCCAAAATTCTAAATCTTTTACACATCACACACTATAGATCCTCAAGTTGTAATGATAGAACTACATTTCTAGTCATACGGTTAGGTAGTCCAAATCTATAAAGTTTAGATATCAGATTCTTGGACTATGGATCTAATATCCACTTGATGTATATATGCTTGAATGGTAGTGGAGTACGCTCATGCATGGCAACACATCTCTCTTGAAGAGACTTCTAACTGCACATAAGGACAAACTAGCTTCTTGGTCTTCTCCATAATAGGTGTCATCTCAATTTACTCAAGATGGGTTAATGAACTCATTTTCACACACATTGGTTCTTGATTTCCTTATGTCATTACCATACTCATTATTTGGTAAATGAATTCACTACACACACATTTGATCCTAAAGAAATTAGACAACATTTAGTGGGTTTGTTTGATATCACTAGTAGGTCTGAGTTTCTACAAAATAGTTAGATTTCCATATCGACATCCATATCTTCTTCCTTATCAACATCCATATCATTACATGAGTCTTTCATCTCACATGCCATCATTTTGGTGCCCTTGATTAAACAACAATCCTAACATGGTCAAGAAAAATCTAAACTATGAATTATCATTAGAGCATTTGCATTCATACACATTAGCATTGCATTACTATCCATAACACATATACACATGCATTTACACAAAATTAAAATCCATGTATATATATATATATATATATATCACATGTACAATGAATACTTGAAGGTTATATACAATGGAGCACCAATAATTATAAAAAAAAATACATCTTAGTACTGGCTAACATTTATAAGAGGATCCTTGTGACCCTGAAGGAGACCTAGACCTAGAACCACTATGTCTAGACTCACTATGCCTAACATACTCATATATGGATGAGGATGGAGGATCTGGAAACCTAATATAGTGTTGCATCAATTGATCCTCCAAGTCCCAAATATATCCATATCAGGCCCAAAGGCATAGTATATCATGTATATGATGATGGTTCCCATCAATTAGATTTTCTTGGAGCCTCATGATCCTATCCTCACATCCACCTATATCCACCTATACCTATAGATCCATACACAACCAAGTTATCTCTACATCCAAGGCTGCTATCCCTATATCCTAAGCCACTATATTTGCATCCCACTCAGCCACCATCTTCTCAAGCCATGCCTAATCCTCCTCACTCTAATCTAGAGGTCCCCCTAGAACCTCCTCCATATCATCATCATCACCACCTCCATCACCTCTAATATTTGGAGCCTACTCTACTACATCCTTCACCCATATCCCTTGACTACTATACCAAAGGTGTCTTTGATATCTAGGAGCTTCATTTGCCTCCTCCTCCTTGGCCCCTATCTCATCCTCATTTCCATTCCCCTCATCCACTGACATACCTGGTACCCTCAGTGGATATGAAACAAACCATACATCATACTCCATGGTAGTCCTCGCATCATCCACATCAGGGAGATCTATCTCCTCGTCATCCTCATAGGTCACCCTCCATGTATCAGCGCAAGGTAGATCCATCTCAACTTGATGATACCTATATAGAACTAGTGCCTCAATAATTCCCTATCATAGCCCAAATTTCCTCAACACCTATGAGAACTAGACCAAATCCACCTCACTCCTGTGCCTCCCAAACACCCATATAGCCTACCATAATCTTCGAAGCTACTTCCTATCTCTATTCCAAATAGTGCCTCACCATGGCCTCAAAAGTACCTGAGTAGATGTTAACACTACCCATAGATCCTTGTACTCTTGGTCGATCTATATAGGATGAATCGGTTGTACCTCTTCATCCAATAACCATCTCATAACATAAGTTTGCTTCCCATATGATTCTATAGTAGGTAAACCCAAATGTCAAACCACACTGAAGTGCTCCCAACCCCAACACTATAGTAGTACACTGCACCCTAGCCCCTTCCACTTCCACCTCTTCACCTCATACAAATTTTGGTGTATTTGAGCTAGTAGAGAAGGTGTCCATTCATACACCTGGGGCATATCAATCATATCATACACTAGCCCGATCATGTTCCAAGGAAACTGATAGCCAATGCTATTCGAGGCTATTATAATGGTAAACATGAACATGACCAAGGTAGGTAGTGAATCTAGATTCTTATCCACATACATCAACAAGTACCTTATCCCTTCACCCTTAACACTCTTCTTCTATCATATATATCCAAATATGCAGCTCATTTCATGTCCCTTATCATGTCCAACCTTGACACATAACCCCTCCACTGGTACTTTAAGGATGCTAAAATCATCCTCAAGTGTCATTGTCACCTCTCTAGTAGGGAGATAAAAAGTCCCCCTATCTGGATACCATCTCTTTGCCAAGGTAGATAGATACCCCTCATCCACCTCACCACATCAATCATAGCTGCCCCAACTAGCCCCACATCCTCTAGCCACTTCCATTGCTCATCCCATAATGCATTTCTCACCCTAAGTATGAAAGGTGAGAAATGATGCTGAGCCTCCAAGATCTTCAGCTGCAACACAACACATGTACAATGCACTTACATTAATGTCATATTCATTGCATAATTAAAAAATAATAATTGCACAAGTCTAAAAAAATTATGCCAAGGGCACTTACCTCAGCAACATGTGCCTTTTCTCCTACCTCCACATCCATATAACCCATCACCATATCTTCCACACCACCAAACTCCTTCAATCCATATCACTTCCTCACTCACTTCTTCAGATGTAACTTCCAAAATTCACAAACGTAAAGAATGAATTTTATTTCACCTTTGTAGACTATTTATAGCTATTTTGGGTGCACTGGAACACCCATGGGCATTCACAGGTGTATTGAAACACTAACCAGAGTCTGCAAATTTCTAGATGTATGCTGACATTGGAGAATGCAACAGATGCAAACCAAATTTTCGTGTCAAATTTGGTAGAAAGACCAAAATAATAAACAAATGTAGCTTACCTCCACAAAATCATTTCAAATTACATCCATACATTTATTTCATCACCATATCATGTTTTGTAAAAACAAAAATCGATTTGGATGCTTAATTTTTGCTTATGATCAAAAGGTGCAAAATCGTTTTACCTTTCAAAATGCACCAAAATGGTCCAAATTTTCACAAAATAACCATATTCATCATTTTAATCATTCAATACATCATTTCATTCATCTTTGTGATAATAAGGATTGATTTGGATGGTTAACTTTTGTTTGCGACCAAAATTCATAAATTTGTCCAAAATTGCTTTACAAAATGCTCCAAACAAATGCAAAATTTCACAAAATCATGTAATACAATATTCAATGCATTTCTCATCATCAAATCATAATTTCAACATCATTTTCATTCATCAATCATTACATTTGCATATTTTCCAAGTTCACATACAATTTCAAGTGAACCTTGTATCTAGTGGTCTATCCTATCTCCTTGGCGATTACAACGATTAGTTGTCCATGCAATTTGGTAAGATGGATAAATCACCATAAGGATGCTTGGCCATTATCATAATCTATTATCTCATAGTTTGAAATAAAATTACATTTGCTCCCTCATTTTTGAAGTGCAACTATGTTCAGATTAATTTGCTTCACAACTATCATTAATACCCTTTTCCATGGGATCCCCAACATGGATAACTTTCATCATTTTCCTTGCAATTACACCAGTATCCGAGGATGTAGTCCGGTTAAAGTTATTGAGAAACCATTTAGGAATTCCATGTGGGAATTAGCTACAATCATGAGTGGCCCCGAGGATAGACTATTTTTCTCTTTTATTTTATGCATTTACATCTTTGCATTTTAATGACACGAAAATAAAATTTCTTCAATAACATGAAATAACCCCAAACTTGGGGTAAATAAATTTTATTTTGATTTCCCACATCGTGATACATATTACATGATCATGGCATCTATACTTAGCAAAAACCCCTTTCTCAGTTGAGGCAAAAATAGAATCATTTTACATCATTCATATCATCTGCATTTACATCATACACTTGCACTTACATCATACACTTTCACTTGCATAATTCAAATGCATAATTTCCTAAAATTCTATCAATTGGTTCATAAGACTATTTTTTTACTCTTTTTCTAATTGAGGGGGTAAGCTACACATGCAAATTATTTTATCTTCAAAATCGTATTTGCGCTCCAATGAAAGAAAGTTGCTTCATCATGCCCAACTAGGTGTCTTGTATTTTTGCACCACATTATGTTTCATGCAACATGATACAAAAAGAGGCATCTGTAGACACCAAAATATATCCACTTGTCATCCATTTGTGTCCTTCAATCACAACCACCCATTATTTATATGTATATATATCTAATTAAATATATATATATATATATATATATTAATATTTTATATTATATATATAATAGATATATGTGTATTTGTATGAACTAATCCTAGCCATTTGTCATGTTTTAATCTCAACCATCCATCCATATCAATCCATGCCACTTACCCAAACTTAATATCCACCCTTCCTCATGTTTTAATCTTGATCACTCATTTTGTGTCATTGAAACCCTAACATGTTCAAGGAAATATTATAAAAGAGAAGTTATTTTGATGAATCAAATCCTTGGAAAGCCTTAGCCCTTAAGCACCTTGAAATCCCTTAATCCCATTTGCCCTAGCAACTCCACCATCACTTTCATCACTCACTTTCCATCATTGCATCATCTATTTTAGCCATCACCAAACCCACATAGAATTTTTGGAACTCTTTGGTGCATTTTCAACCTTCATAAAATGCCTTTGGGTGTATCCTATAGTAGATCTATAGTCCCATTATTCTCAGGCACCATTCGAGCATCTCCATGACCATCACCAATCGAAGCAAAAACAAAAATTTGAGTGTTGATAAGGTAAGAAGTTTATTTACATTTATTTTATGTTTTCTATATTTTTTGTTTACAGTTATATTCGACAACATCTAGGGTTTTAGTAGTTTTAATATTTTTGAGGGCCTCACACAGTGGAGCCCTTGCAGGTTCTTCTAATCTCCTTTCTATTGTTGTCTCTATTTTCAAGTACTGGATCATATATCTAAAAGTTGTTGAAGCTAGGGTGGCCCTTTAAGGATACATAAGCCCACTTGCAACTCTTGTTTGGATCGAAGATAAGCAAGAAGACACCAACTATTATTTTGAACTAGGGTTTTAAAAACCCTAGTAACTATAAATTTGTATCACAAAAGTATTGTAAAACCCCATATTGGGGTATATGTATTGTATAACTTAGAGATCTACAAACATTAATAAAAGCTTATTCATCTTGTGTAATATTGTGTTATTACTATGCTTTTGTTACTTTATTCTTGCATTGGTGTTGTTTGATTTTGATTTACACAAGTGATGAAACAACATATTGATAGCTTGATCCAGTATACTCCTATTATGATGTACTAGAAGCCTACCTTGAGACAGCTAGTCAATCAACCTATCCATCCTTCAATACCATCACTGCCATATCCAACAAATTTTACTATACCCAAATTTGATAAATTTAAGTGGACTGAGGACCCTCGAGAGCATATATGCACATTTATTAACTCATACTTCCAAATTCAAGATCAATATGCTTTGATGCTCAAACTATTTTCTCAGGCATTAGGGGAAGATGCTCAAGATTGATACAATCATCTACCTCATCACAATATTTTCACATTTGAACAATTGGCAAATAAATTTTTGGAGAGATTTTCCCTTAATGTTCACAAAAAGACCATATTGACTGACCTATACAACCTTAGACAATTTGAAGAGGAGTTATTCTATGATTTTGGTAATCATTGGAGGGATGTTATCACTAAACTACCATTCTCACTACCAATGGAAGAACTAACTTGAATGTTCACAAGGAGTTTCTTAAAACCCATCTCTTTGCTATTATAGCTACAATAATACATAACATTTGATGAGGCTCTCACTCAATCCTGTGTCATTGAAGAAATAAAAATTCAATAGGGTGAGATAAAGCCTAATAAGAAAGAATGGTAGAATAAGGGCCAAGCTAAAAATAATTATTCTAGCCAACAAAATATAAAATAAGTAAATCAAGTGGTTTTGAGTCAATCGACAATGACTCAACAACAAAAACAACCAATGCAACAATAGAAACAATAAATCAATTATCAAGTGGTTCCCCCACCCCACCAACCTAATATCATAGCACCAACTATGGAGACTCACCAACATTGACAATCTGTTCTACAAGACTGCATTCTCACTCCTTTGTCTAAATCGTATGCCTTCAAATTTTGTAGGTTGTATGACACCAATGCTATTGCCTTGCCCAAGATTATACCTAAATATCAAGTTAAACATGGTAAGGTTTATATAGAACACTTGTTTTATCCTTTTCATCAATATAAAAGGCATGACATTAATAACTTTTGGTCATTTAAACACATAGTGCAATATCTTATAGAGCTAGGGGCCATCACCATCGATAATCTGTTATCCCAAAAAACCAAAATATTGGCATATATCAAAAACCTCTTCCTCATAATGAGGAACAACAACCAACAGGAGGGTAAACCATCAAGCACTAATAAATAGAATAAGCAATAATAGGTAGTTCCATCTCCTATATCACCTCAAGCAAGCATGTCACCACAACCTACCAAACCATCATCACCCATCCATTTCTCTACCAATTCATCCCAACCCATCCATATTCTAAGTCATCTATCTCCACCAATTCATCCACCAAATTTCTCACAAAGACCAATCATCTCATTGAGTAGCTAGTTGACAACTAACCTTGAAATGGATTTAGCCAAACTATTTATTTATGAGCTAATTTAACAATTTCCCCCACATCACGAGGCACTAATGGAAATTCTAAAATCCATTGAATTACAATCCCAAGATAGTAATACCTTCAACAATTTTATAGGGATTATTCATGTGTATGGAGCCTTCCATTACATTTTATGACTTTGAAATTAAATCAATGTCATCATAAGCAATGGACCCTCCATTACATATTATGGATCAAGTAGATATAAAGCCATTTAAATGAGTGTTAATTGACACCAGTTATTCCATTAATATCATCACCACACATACCCTCCAATATCTCAATCTTTCACCATCCCACATAACCAAATCTACATTCACCCTAAGAGCATCCAACGATGCTCTTTGTTCCAAAGTTGGCACTATTTTTTTACCCATATAAGTTGGGGTAAAAAATTTTCACAACATGTTCCACATCCTATAGGGATCCATGGCTTAGAATGTACTCCTTATACACCCTTGGATTAGAGAGATGAGATGTGTTCCCTCAATTTTATATCAATGTTTAAAATATGTACATGAGAGACAAATACATTACATATCGGTGAACATCAAACCGTTTAAGTATTGTAATTTCATCTCAAATAACTTCTATAAACCCACCTATTCCTAACACCATTAACAATATCATCCATAAATTCTTAATCTAAATCTCCAATTCTCGAGGATCTACCCATCACAAACCCACATCAAGCTTCACTTCTACATCCCCACCTTCATCATAGTTGGCTAAATGTACATGTGTTCGATCCCATTCCATGCCATCCATATCATCAACATCAACATCCCAATATATTTCATTCACATCATAAACATCAAAATCCACTACCATTCCATCTACATCAACATCATCAACCATATAACAAACCCTTCAACCAAATCCATATTCATCTTCTCCCTATGATGTCTCACAAGTTGAGTTAATGGATTGTGAGATACCATTCTAGCACACATCCCTCCCACTACCTGAGTTACAAGTCATCCATGAGCCTTCCACATCCACATTCACTCCATCCACCTCCACATCATCTCAAGTTACAATCCACCTCACTAATCCTGGTATTAGTGAATACGTGATCCAAGACATCATTGTTACATTGCTAAACATCCAAACTGCTAGGATTACGATCACCCACATGATCCACCCTTATCCATAGAAATGGTGTACAATATGGGTTCAGTTCCTAATAGAATTAATTTTATGTATGGGGGAATTGATTCATAATTCGATCCACCTCCCCTAGAAGAGCCCAAACAACCAACTACTACCAATATACAACATATGATAGGTTTTCCTTCATGCTACTTTCATCGAGTCAATTGGAAAGGATACGACCTAGGAAAACATGAATAGGGCATGCACGAGATCATAGATGCTTCATATCGAGAAGCACATGACCATTCAGGTTTGGGCTACCACTCTCATTCTTCCACTTCTTCTTTTGAACAAGCTTTCCAAAGCCTTCATTTAGGTTTAGAAGAAGAAACCACCCACAATGATGAATTTAAGGAGGAGTATTATGAATAATATAATGTTATATCGATATCTTCTAATGAATCCAAAGAGGAATCAACACCCATCATTCCATTCACCGAACAATATGGGTTTTATCTTAGAATATTTCCCATCCATCAACCCATTTTTTTTTGCTCCTCCCTAGGGAGCAAGTTGAACCAACCGGTGAACCACCACCTCCACTTCATTGATCCACCTCACCAAAAAAATTTGTAACATATGTATATAATTCAAAAAACAAAACAAAAAAAACCTTGTGCATTGCATGTGCATAGTTTTTATCATTTACATTTACAAGTGTTGTTTACTTTTGTTCAAGTTCCCAAGGTTTCTTCACCAATTCTTAGCTGATAGGACCAACCACCATTACCCACTAAGTTAACATGAATCTTATTGACTTATACACCCCACTTCGTAATCCATATGATTTGACAAAGCCAATTCCAATTGACATTAGCTTCATTGATATGGAATGGATCTCATCACCACCATCCTTTGCTAAATTTATCCTTTCTAAGGAATTTTTAAGAGCTTCCACTGCTTACATTCCTCCATTACCTTCACCTTCACCACCACCCTCACCTTTGCATTCACCTTCAAATCTTGAGGTTTTCTAGGTAGACATAGAAGAAATTGAGTTAAAAGAGTTTGATGATGTCATTGATGACATTCATCTAATACCAATGCCCCATAAACTTGAGGAAGGTTCTCACATATCTATTGAAGATACCATTGATGTGAACCTTAGTTAAAATTTAGACAATCCATAAATCATCAAACTTGGCAAAAGTTTATCTACTAATGAACAAGAGCAATTGATAGATCTTCTCAAGAGAAATAAAGGCATATTCACATGGTCCTACAAAGACATGTCTGGCCTTGATCCTAACTTGGTTGCACCTTGATGCTAAGTCAATAAAATAAAAATTGTTAAAGATGCATCCTACCATTGCCCTCATGGTCAAAGAAGAGCTTCAAAAGCTATTAGATGTGGGTTTCATTGTACCCATTGACTATACTAAGTGGCTTTCAAACATGGTGCTCATTCACAATCCTAACAGGATGATATGCATTTACACTGAATTTCAAGACCTTAACAAAGCATATACTAAGGATGAATTTCCTCTACTAAATATTGATGCTCTTGTAAAAACTTATGTTGGCCATGAAATACTTTCATTAATGGATAGTTTTTAGGATACAACCAAATTTGAATCAATACTGATGATCAACACAAAACAACATTTACTACACATTAGGGGTATTTTTGTTACAAGGTGATATCCTTTTGCCTCAAAAATGTAGGTGCTACTTGTCAACGTGCCATGATATATATCTTCTATGACTGCATGCATAAGATCATTGAATATTATGTGGATAATCTTTTGGAAAAACCTAAAACTCGACAAGAACATATTGGTGTTTTGGAAAAAATATTTGATTGAATTCTAGAGCATAATGTAATATTGAACCCCAATAAATGTGTCTTTGGTGTCACCTCAGGCAAACTACTAGGATTCATTATCTCCAAAAGAGGCATTGAAGTGGACCTAAACAAAGTCAAGACCATCATGGAGATGCATCCCCCAAAAAACTTGAAAGAGTTGCATAGTTTACAGGGAAATATCCAATCTATTATGTAGACACCTAAAATGCATCATGTTGAGGGTGACTACTTATATGGACATGCTACAAAACCATATGGAGGATCTTGGATAGACTTCAAGATAGAGCAGTGGTTCTAACCACTTAATTTAGGCTCCTTGGTCTAATCAGTCTGAACCGCAACCCAGACCTATGGTTTACAGGTTGAATCATGGTTGAGACCTGTGGTTTACAATCTAGACTATAGCTGTAACCTATGGTTTTAACTGAAGTTCAGTTGGCATTCTATTCAAGCCAAATCAGTTGGAATGGCCATTTGATCTAAAAGAAGGTGGTTAATGGATGGAATATTCCAGAGGCTTCCATTCCAACTATACTAACCACCTCTTCTTGATATTGGCATCTCCAAGAATCCACCCCCAGTCCTAGGGCATCCTATAAATACCCCCTCCAAATGGGGAGAAAATATAGAGAATTTTGATAGTGAAGCATTGTAGAAATACTGAGAGTTAATTGATCAAGTGAGAAGTGAAGTCCTATTGAATTGCATACTGAATTCATGCATTGGAGAAGGCCACTTTGCTATTCACCCAAAGATCAATTTGCCATGGAAGTTCTAGGAGCCTAGAATAACTAACAAATGTAAATTTGGGTAAATGAAGGCCCATCACAGTGATTCAACCACCAAACCTATCAGAAGGACACCAAAGGCAACCCTTGAACATCAATTGGACAAGGAGGTCAAGCCCACTATCCTTGGAATTGAGGGTAAACCTATCAGAGTGCTAACCATGGCTTTCAACCATGGTTTATAGTGTAGACCGCTCACCAGATCTGTGGTTTGTAGCAAAGATATTACCACCTTCTCCTTTTCATTTATGTCCAGTTAATTAGCTTAGATTAGCTATTTTTATGGTTTAATTATAGTTTAGCAGACTTCTAACCATAGAATTAAGTTATATTAGTTTCTTTATGTTAGTAATCAATTAGGACATTAATGAGTTCCTTATGCACTTTCATGCTTTTTTTTACACATTTGATCCATGCATAGTGTAGCTGCTGTCTTTCTTTATGCTATTATATGAATCTTGATGCAATCAACATAGTTTAGAAGCACTTTTCATGTTTTCTTGATTATGCATGTTTAATTGTGTCATTATGCAATTTTCCTAAAAGGGCCTCATCATGAGAGGCTTCCTGCATTTTTGAAACTTCTATGTTGTTTCTCGACCGCAGAGAAAAATTTCAAAGGAGAACCAACAATCAAGTTCCTTCCCCAACACAAAGAAGAGAACATCTCCACCCTAGAGCAATTTATGACCAAGTGAAAAGCATTATTAGTGCACCTACCCTATTGAGGGCTTTGGAATTGTATTAATCATATCATCATTTGGGTGACCCTAAGAGGGGCATAATTGTAACCAAGATTATTTATAAATATTAATACAAGGAAATCAATTTTGTTGAATCTATGCAATTGTGTCAATTTATGCTTTGAATGAATGAATATGACATAATACAATAGATGGGTGCATGATTTTTGGTTGGGTCAGAATGCGATCATGGTGGGACCCCACATTTATAGGAGATGACTATGTTTTTCTTGTTTTTTTGCACTTGCAGGTATAGACCATAGCTATCAGCTGCGGGAAAACAACTGAACCATAGGTACAAAGCATGGTTTACATTTAGAACTATAGATCAGACCCGCGATCTCCTTCTGACAACATAGATAGTTAGATTTAGAATATCAGCTAATGCAGGACCTAAGGTAGGTCCTATTTTCAATCCTCTATTAATTTTCTACTCTCTATGTTTTCACAGTAAGTTTAATTTGAATGCAAATTAGGAAAATAACTAAGAAAAGGGTAAATCAATCGTCCTAGTTTACTTTCATATTTTGCTTCCAATAGAAAGGCAATGCTGGGAACAACAAACCTCTGATTGTAGTACACCCTAGGCTACAACATGCTTGATAGAGATGTGTGTTTGGTTTGCATGTGTGAGGCCTAATTAGTGGCAATTTATCATTGTAATATGCATAGTATTAAAGATCATCTAGAATAGTTTTCATTTTCTAAATTTGAAACGTTATTTTATTTAAATAAGTATTTAGAAAATGAGCATGAATTCTACATGATACATTTCTTTTACGTACATTAAGAGGAACCACATACACCACTTGGAACTTAAATGCTAGTGAGTTGGGCTTGACATCCAACCACTAGTAGGGTTCAACGACGGTGGGCGTAACTTCCATATGTTGGCCCAAATCCCACAAACCTTTTGGATACCAGACCAATACCAGATCTGAGAACCTTTTGTACCCTATAATATTTACATGTATTCTCTTCAGAGGGTATAACATTGACTGGGGAAAAATGGGTGAGGAACTAGGAGGACTTGTGCTCCCTTACCATGTGTGGGCTTCATTACCACACATTATAGGTTGGATTACGGACTTGGAGTTCATATCCAAGTTGTCGAGCTATGAGAGTACAAGTGAAAGCCATTAAACTGAGAATAAAATCCAACAAGTTTTGCAAAACATGATAAGAGTTTCTACACTGATACAACAAATCATTGAAACACATCAAACAATTTAGGGCTCAAATTTTAAAATGTAAAGGAGATAATCACATTGTTTACTTTGTATGCTTCTTTATTACTTAATTCATCAAGATAAGGTCCTCCTTAAGGCCACAATTTTTAGTAAGAGAGGAAACCTCTCAAGTCTTGTTTAGTCGGTTCATCATGACGACTAAACATGTTCATCATTCACCTGAGGATCTAATCCTGCTAGAACAACATTCTGATAGTCATTACGAGATCCCTTTATCATGCAAGGGGTTCACCCATATATATCATGGGGTTTCTTTACATATGGTGAGAACCCAAGTCACTAGATCTTCACCTGGTGAGATAGAGAGTTATGGATCATACTCCACAAGTCAGTCTTATAGGGAATCTGAGTCTCATGTAGCCCATGAGAGGCAACTAATCCAAGATCAATTAGAGGAGGCACACCGTTAGAATAAGCGCTTAGAGCATGAGTTCACAAAGAGAAAGAGAGTGCATAAACAAAGGTTGGATGAGATCCAAAGACATGAATAGAGGATTTACCAACAGAAATCATGTGAAGAACAATCATGTGAGTTAATTTCTAAAAATAAGCTTATACCTAGAGTGTTTAGGCAACAAGTCAACACAACTCACCCAGTGCATCATCAATATTTACCACTTAAGCAAGTATATAGCCATTATTCTAGACAAATAGACGTACCTAGGGTTATCAAAGAGCAACAAAAAGAGATGTCTAGGGATCCCATGCATAAGTGTCAGGTTGAGAGTAGTCAAGTCCGATAGGTGAGCAGTGTCAACTCTCAAAGGTCATCATAATCCTTGGGGCATATACAGTCTATTCCACCATATAAGGAACCTATGATTAATTTCCATAATCAAAAAGTCAAACCTATCCCTGTTAGGGAATCTAATCCTCCATTGCATATCATAGCGAGGATACAACTGATTGTGTATAAGTGAGTGTTGGTGGATACATGATCATCGATTAATATCATTACCACCTTAGCATTCAAACATCTCAAAATTCCACCATCCCACATCAAGGAAACAAATTTCATATTGCAAGCCTTCAACGATGTGGAATCCCCTACAGTAGGCACAATAGTCCTCCCCATTGAGGTGGGACAAAATATTATTCCTACATTATGCTATATTTTAGAGGGGTCAAGACAGTATAATCTACTGCTTGGAAGACTGTGGATAAGAACCATGGAGTGTGTACCATAAATAGTGCATCAGTGCATTGAGTACACCCATGGAGGTGAATTTCATGTAGTTGAAGCAGACCTAGATCCTTTCAAGTATTATAAGCCTAAGGATCATCTGTAGGAACCTAGTGAGGCACCTGTGCATCTAAAATTTAAATTGGGTGAGTCTATCCAAAGTGTGGATGCAACCTCATAGATTGTGGTGGAGTTACCATCCCCATCGCTATCACCTATGGAGTCATGTACAACCCTTGAACTCTCAAAGCCATTTAGTAGGGAAGGATTAATGAATGCCATTACGAAGTTGGTCACAGCTACTTTGGAGGTATCATTAGAGGATCTTAACACTCCTATCAAGGAGGAAGAACCTAGCATGGTCATGGATGTACCCAAGTGTATCACACCCTCTTCATTCAACATGTCATCAGATAGTTCTCATGAGTAAGATAGTAAATATGAAGAGATTATAGATGCCAGCATTGCAAAGCTACCCACCATAGAGTCCAATGAGGATCTAGGTAAAATTTTCATCGAGTCTCCACCTACGGATCCTATCATGGAGACATCATATGAGCATGAATAAGGTTTAGTTATCATGACTGAAATAGAACAACCTCAACATGTTGACGAATTACCTACGATGCATGAAGTTCTAGAGTTTTCTCATGATTTTGTGGGAATGGTCAACATTAGGTCAGACAATCAAGTGATTCTTAATCACATAGAGTAGGAGATGGGGCAATCCAGTGGTGTTTTCACATTACCAGGGCTAGAAAATTTGAAATTAATCACTCCTGACTCGTTTCTCATGGCACCATCTCAAGAGCATGAACAAGTAGGTTCCTCACATAAGATTGTGGTTACCGTAGGTGACACAGTTTAATACAATGAAGTGAAAAAACAACTTGAGCTAAGTCATAGGCATGAGCATTTGGATAGCACAGAAAAAGTGTGTTATCAAGAAGGTTCCACATCAACTCAAGTGAAGGAAATAGGTGATTTGCAATAATGGATCCATAGCATCCACTTTTCTATTTCCTTTAAATGACAAAGGTATTTTGAATCAGTCATTGGAAATATATATGAGTTCTTTGTCAATTTTACAATCAATTTTAAGCCATTTAGAATGGATGGAGCATCGAATGGATGATCAAGATAAGGCATTGCATTTTATCAAGAACCTAGAATTACAAAAGCAACCCTTTCCTGAGGATGAATCGCTTCCTATGCAAGTACAAGAAAAGCCTTAGCGAAAGCATAAGCCCATGCGGCCAACCCAACCATTGGATTCTTAAAGCAAACCAATGCGGGGTAAGAGCCCAAAATAGTCATAGTATAGTGGGACTCTATTACAAGAGTCTATGTTTGATATATTTTAGAAGCTGCAAGAGGCTAAGGTCATCACATTACCTAATTTCATCCCTTTAAACCCAAATAGAGTTAAACTTATGGGTTACAGGGAGCATCACTACTATCTCTACCACCAAATAGAGAGTCATGACATTTGATATTGTTGTGAATTCAAGAGTGTGATGCAAAATTTGATAGATAATGGGGTTTATCATGTATATGGTTCTCTTAGAGTGCCCCAATATGATGAAGTAGAGGTTATTCCTCTTCAAGAGCGACCTCAAAGTCTTCAGTCGCCTTGTAGGCCAAATAGGCCAGTGCAATGAGTAGTTTCATTTCAAATGACTACTTTAACTTTGTTTCAAAAGTTACACGAGGCACAAGCATTCATATTACCTAAAGTCAAGTATAGGGCATCCGAGACTGATTCACCTGATAGAGATCCCTTTTGTGTCTATCATCGAATGCATGGACACGATATTCAAAGTTTCCAATAATTTAATAAGGTCATAGAAGACCTAGTAGAATAGGATGAGATCCAAGAGGATGGTTCTCTCGTTCACCCATGCTGAAGTAGAGGCATATTGGTGAGGGCCGTTCTTCATCTGGGGGAGTTGAGTCCTATCACTCTTCCTAAATAGGCCGATTACTATTCAGTAAATAGCATTCACACTGGGGGTATTCAAAATAGCATACTTTGCCCACCAGCCATGCCAAATTAGATAAGGAAAAATAAGGAATCTAGAGGTATTGCACCTCCCTCACTATCGTCAAATGGCACACTCATTAGGAGTATATAGGGTAGCATGCCCTTCCCAAAATGCTCCAAGGGTTCCTAAAACCGCTTGGTTGTGTCAGTCAAATGCCTAAAGGGTTTGTTTAAAACCACTTGATCATCCCAAAAGGCTCCAAGGGTTCCTAAAATTGCTTGGTCATGTCAATAAAAGTTATCGAGGGTTTTCTTATAATCACTCAGTCATCCTAAAAATCTTCAAACACTCTCATTAGTGGTTTTTTCAAGCAAAAAGCTCCAAAGGCATCTGTAAGCCCTTTGTTCAACCTCCAAAGCTCTGAGGGTTTGTTTAAAACTACTTAGTCATCCCAAAAGGCTCCAAGGGTTCCTAAAACCACTTGGTCATGTCATTCAAAGGCCCCAAGGGTTTGCTTATAATTGCTTGGTCATCCTAAAAAGCTCCAAACACTCTCATAAGTGGTTTGGTCAAGAAAAAATCTCCAAAGGCATCTGTAAGCCCTTTGGTCAACCTCAAAAGCTTCGACGGTTTGTAAAACTGCTCGGTCATCCCAAAAGGCTCCAAGGGTCTCTGAAACCACCTGGTCATGTCAATTAAAAGCCCTGAGGATTTGTTGATAATCGCTTGGTCATCCTAAAAATCTCCAAAGGCATTTTTCAGCCCTTTGGTCAAAATAAAAAAGGCTCCAAGGGTTCCTGAAAACTGCTTGGTCAAGTCAGTCAAAAATCTCTAGAGGCATTTGTAAGCCCTTTGGTAAAACCCAAAAGGCACCAAGAGTTTCTAAAAAAACTACTTGGTCAACCCCAAAAGCTCCAAGGATTCTCAAAATTGTTTGGTCATCCCCAAATTCCCCAAAGGTACCCATAATCCCTTTGGTCAATCCTAAAAGCTCCAAGGATTCTAAAAAAAATTCTTGGTCAATCTAAAGGCTCCAGAGGCATGTACTCACCGTTTGGTCAAATTATGAGGCTCAAAACCCATAAAAATTATAAAATCAATAAAATCCAAAAAAAATTGGTAGATCATAAAATCCAAAAACATTTGCATTTGCATTTGAATTTTGCATTGTCATTTTGCATTCACATAGGCATTCACTGCATTACTGCATTGCATATAGGCATTCGTCATCTGTTGCATTCCATAGTAAGAGGGATTATGTTTATTAGTCTTACAAATAACACCATGTTTGTATTTAAATCATGCATATATGCATTTATCATGATCCATCATTCATGTGAGTAATTGTGTTTTTCAACACAACCTATAATGTTGCTATGGAGATATACTAGGGTTTTTTGGTCATTCAGTTATACCTAATGGTCTTATCAAGAGTTGGTAGAAATCTTGCTTTGATTTTGTAGCTAAGGTTTAGTTAGTATAGCCCTTAGCACATCAGAAGCCTATCACTAATAAACAAATTTAAACAATCCTAATACGGACTAGGGGAATATGAAAGCCGCAAAGCAAGACCGGGTATCATAAAGCAAAAAGAGTTATTCTTGTTTATCTCTCTGTGTGAATGGTATACGAAATTTTGGTAGTTGGAAAAAGGATAGGTTAGTTTCCTATTCAGAATCCCTTACTTATAATAAAATGAGGAATATCCCATAGTGATAACCCACATCAATCCTCATGATTGATACCCTAGATCGATATCATAGATCGACTCCCCAGAGTGATATCCCATCTTGATATCAAAATATCGATATTCTCAATCGATATATTAGAAATAATTTTCCCAAGTAAATCCTCTCAAAGGAAAGTTTTTGAAGAAAATTATCAAATGCAAAATACCAAAAAGTGAAGATCGAGTGAAGATAAAAAAACAAGCTTAAATCAAAGTTCAAAGTGAAGATCAAATGAAGATCATAAATCAAAGTTCGAGTGGAGATCAAATGAAGATCCAAAATCTAGTTCAAAGAGAGATCAAATGAAGATCCAATGATAGTTTAAAATGAATATGGAATCGACTCCCTTTCTTCACTACATATGAGTAAGTATCCCAAAAATTGAAGGATAGAAAGGAATGAGCCTAAATCCCTAGAATTGTCAGCACTACTGTATCTTACACATGATGATATGTCTAACACATTAGCACCTCACTTATGAACAAGACCAATGTTTGAATGTAGAAGAGCTAGCTTCAGGTATCTTGCAATGCCTAGTGGCTTAGTCCAACTAAAATCTAAACTTGAGATTGGATAAGACATTTGTGGAACCCCTATCTTAGCAATGGGCTTAAAGAATCCTGCCTAACATTGGGGAATACTTATGTCTTATCTTAAAATAATTATGTGCACACACAAGGAGAATGAAAATTTAGGGCCTATCCTAGAAAAAGCCTTTTATCTCAAAAGTCTAGTGTGGTTAGTATGCAACTTTTGATAAATCTATTAGGGTGTTTGAGTCTCATGGAAAACCTTATAAATTTCTCTCATAGAAACAAAATGTTGAAAATTGCAACGATATAAATCATCGAATTGCAAAGTATCGAATCCATGATACACCATTATATAAAGCACAATCAACATATAGGATAGATACCATATGGATATTAGCAATAATATTTAGACGACCACTAACTATATCGTGCATATTTTTCAAATTTTGCAAAAGAAAATCAAGTGACATATTATATCATTTGCATCATTCCACGTCATATCATTGCATTTCATATATGGGTAATTAATTTTTTAAATTCTTATCTTAAGGATTTTTAATTATATTCATGATTTTTTTACATTCTGTGGTGTCATCCATTAGATTGATGAACATATTTGCATTCATTCCTTATGTTTTAAGTGATTAAAGCATACAGGATCATTTACATTAGATTAGCATCGTGTAAATAAATCATTACATACATTAATGCATACAATAAAGCAATATAAAATATGCATTAAGAAAAAAAACATTGCATCCATATGCATCCATCATAAAAAGCACATCTAAGCATCTAGATCACTGCATATAATCATCATCATAAATTACATAGCTAGCTAGTGCATGACATCATACATCGCATCATATAGCATCAGCATAACATAAGCATTGCATCCATGTGCATCACATAAATATAAAATCAAAAATAAATGAGTACACAGTAATGAGACATAAAATGATCAGTCATATCATATTTAAATGTCTCAGAATACATCAGGAGTACAAAAATACCCGTAGGCTACAACTATGTAGGTCCTCAACCTTACACTTAAAAATGGTATAATACATATGTCAGACAATGTGTACTAAGGAGGGCCTGCACCCCCAGCATGCGAGTCACCATCTGTATCCTTGTGGATCCTATGAGAGTTGGCTCTATGTGTTCTATAATATTAGTGAGTTCGATTGGTCCTATGATTCCAATGGTTGGAACTTGTTGAGGATTGCCCTGTGGTCCTGGTCCTGGTCTTATATGACCCTACAACCTACCTATCCTCGAGAACCTATAAACCCATTAGTTTGATGAAGCCCTCTAGCTGAGAGATGTGATCTACCCTTGCATCCAATCAATCATTTCTCTCCTCTATGAGAGAAGTGTGCCACCTGATATTTGCCATAGGATCCACACCTATGACTAATGGAGCGACTAGAGGTCCCATGACAATATGAGAGGATGTAGGGTCTCACATTTGTAGCCTAAGAAGGTCTCTCTCTGCAACTGCCTCACCTAGCTGTGCCACTACTACATCACAGGCACTAGTGATCTCCTAGACCTGATCCTATACTATTGTAGCTTGCTATGTGAGACTGGTGATCTCCTCCTACACCTTAGCTAGCTACCAATCTTAGTCAGCTAGATTTTCCTCTAGAGTAGTGATAGTAGTGTCTCACTCATGCTGATGAGTCTAATATCTACTAAGCTAACTCTACAAGTCAGCAACCTAAGATAATAGCAACCCCTCTATGTTTTCAAGAGGAACCTCATCCTCCTCGAGAGCCTCATCATCTGGGTCATCCCTAGGAGCCTCCTCGATAGTGGCCTCTATGTCCCATCTGTCCTCTATCCACTAGCACACCCTACACCCATCAGGATCCACCATTGCCTTTGCCTTATCATCAACTTTACCTAGAGACCCTAATTCATTCCACCATAGCATCGACCACCATCCATCGTATGTTGGAGTGGTAACAAACTGGTCAACTCCAGTCTCCTAGAAATCATCTGGATCATCCCCTAGAGCCAGAGGCTATATCTGTATCACTCCAAATTTTTTGCACCCTTACCTTCAGGCTATAGGATCCATGCCCGGAAGGGGGATGCGAGAAGGATGGGACAATACCTCGGACTGAGAGGCCCTTTGAAGGTCCCGCCTCTCGGGGGAGGTGTATAAGGGTGAATTTTCGACGGATGGTGGGGTTCACCAGGAAACTTTTGAATGGCAGTTTCCACGCCTAGGTTGGGAATGTGTTTGATGTGTTCAATTTTATGCTTAATCATTCAAATCCTAGGTTTGGCCAAATGAATCTAAACTGTTCTATATGAAATGCAGATTTAAATGAATACAAAAAATAGAATTAAACAGAAAATACAAGAAATATACTAGATTAGAAAAGCCATACCTGATCCGGATGTCTGATGGAGGTTCTAATTTTTGAAGCAGTCAAGATCGCCTCTGATATGACAGGATCGTCTGCAATCAGACAGGATCATCTGAGATCTGACGAATTCATCAGAGACCTGCAATCAGAGAAATAGACATAGAACATAGAAAATGCAGCAATACTAACAGAGGAAAATGGTGTAAAATGACAATATAGATACTAAAACGATAATTACAAATAGAAATTCAAGTAAATTATAGTATTCTAATGACAAATTATGATCTTATCATGCACTTAAGCTATATGGGTGAACTCCAAAATGTAGAATAGCAGAAAATAACAATAAACTGATCTAAATGCAGAATGAAACAACAGACGAAAAGAGAAAAGTGCAAACTACGGGCACTAATTGCCCCCAATGTTGATTACGATCGAAATCGTCTGTAGAGTGAAATCGTCTCGAATTGGGGCGTGATCATCCGAGATTGTACAAGATCATCTACGATGATCTGAGCTTGCTCCGACTGAAGAATAACAAAGTTCCTGCAAGAAAACTCGAAAAGGGACAAAGGCAAACGGTAGTCTAAGACATTCTAATGCATGTAAAACTCGAAGTGCAGTAAAATTCAGCCAGGGGAATGTCAAGGGGAGGGCCTAAGATTAAATAGGCATAGGAAGGAGGTTGGGAGGTTGGAGATCATCCTAATCTGGAAGATCTCCAATGGGGGAGGTCTCTAACGGTGCAGACACGCTTTTGCCCAACTTAGAGACGCCGTTGAAACAGAAGCTAATTATGAAAAATTAGTTTTGGGACGAAATCGTCTGGACGTTCTTCTCCAGACGAATTCATCCGATCTGAGGCGATATCGTCTGATCGGCGACGATATCGTCCAACGGTCACAACAAATCCTAAAAATGGCATGAAAAATGAGGAAAGTGGTTTAACAGGCGGTTCGGGGTTAAAATTTGAATTTGAATTATTACTAAAGTAATTTTAATTATTTGCTAAGGTTTTACTGCGCCAATTTTAGGGTGCTACATTTTGCCCCCTCTTTAGCGAATTTTCCAAAGAAAATGCGTTAAAGATGAGTTCTTCTCGATCTACGAGAAAGCAAAAATTTATTCCCATTTTTAGGCGACGATTCTAGGTCGAATCGTACGACAGCTTACTATGGTGCCCCCTCCGTGTTTTTACCCAAATCGAACGTTTGAGGTAAAAACATGAAAAAGAAAAATTTTAAAATGTTGTTAATTGTTTTTGAATAAAATTAAGAAAAATAGGGTAAAACCCTAATTCATTGTTACTATTCATTTTCCTGGTTTCTAGAGCTCTACAGACAAGATGGTCGAGACGAGCGCATAGATCGACAGAGGTCCGATGCGGGCTACGGGTAAGGGTTCCAAACTTAATTTAGAATGCTTTAATTTTGAATTTCATGCTTTTTAGATTAATTTTGAATGATTTTTGAGCATCGCGGCCATTTTTGGGCCGTCGACGTCATCGGGATGAAATCGTCTCAATTTCGTCGAAATCGTCTCGATATCGCCGATTTCATCCAAGGGCGAAATCGATGATATGGGGACGATTTCGTACAATAAGGGATGATTCCCTCTTGCGAAATCGGAGATGAATTTGCTCAAATTTTGGATGATATCGTCCAATAGTGGACGATATCATCATTTGTATGAAATTGAACTTGTTTTACTTGCATTTTTAATCACTGTTTTATTAATGATTTTTATTGTTTTGTTGTTTATGTTGCAGAGAGGATTACTAAAGAGCCGAGAATGGAAATACGATGGGCTGAGGGATGACTTGGCCACTCTATCTCGGGCAGAGCGAGATCAGTTGGCTCAAGTCGGCTTGCAGCATGTGGCAGATATGCCACAGGTTTCTACAGATATGGGGCTATTGATAGCCCTAGCAGAGAGGTGGTATCCGGGTTCTTCTTGTTTTTGGTTATCGACAAGGGAGATGACTCCCACATTGGAGGATGTATGGAGGATTTTGAGGATCCCCATACAAGGATGGCTAATAACTCCCATGGCCAATCAGGGCCACGTGATGATGCGACTATGCGGAGATCCGAGCTTCGCCCTGGAGAAGGGCGGAGTGAACATCGAGTCGCTACGCCAGATGCCTAGGGCATCTAGACTGACACAGGTTTTGGCTGGGGTGGTAGGTGGTCTACTGCTATGCCATCAGAGTGGATGCAGACTACCATGGCTACTGACAGATGTGGTCTACGACATGAGAGACCATGGGTACAGGTTTGCTTGGGGGAGCTTTGTACTATGCCGATTGTATAGGATCCTGCATGGGGTCGTATACAAGGGCGGTCGATGTCTGGTCATGACATCACTACTGCAGGTTTGGTGTTGGGAGCACATCATGGTGCGAAGGCCGGTAGGGCTCCCACTAATAGGGATTGATGGGGAGAGGCCCCGAGTTTTCTATTGGTGGCTTCGAAGAGGGTCACAGTGATGGATAGATCTGCCAATGTCCCGGAGACTACTTGACGACCTTGTCTCCGACCAGATCACCTGGAGGCCTTGGAGAGATCATCCAGGGTGGGCCGAGGATGGACAGGAGCTGGCTCACATTAGGCGAACCTGTTGGCTGAGGATGGAGAGGAGAGAGGTGGAGCTCCACCGCTATGACCGAGTTTTGAGGTAGTTCGGTCTATAGCAAGGGATCCCATCTCTCAGGGACTACGAGTTTTCTCGGACCATCCGGGATAACACTACAGTCAGTGGGGCTCCAGATATGCAGTGCTTCTAGAGTGAGGACATGGACGATGCCCCCATTCAGCCAGTGGATGGGGATGATGCAGGGGTTGCTGATGGCTATGATGCCTGGTACGTAGGCATCCGCCCTCCTCGGATGATGAGGGCTCAGGGTCCGATTCACGTAGTTGTGCATCGGATGGGGAGGCGATGCCAGGCGGCCATTGAGGTGGCACAGGGTCACGGTGGGAGAGAGCAGAGGAGGCCACAGGCTCAGCAGAGGCCACGACAGTGGGAGAGGAGGGAGGAGAGACCCCCTTCTCCATGGAGAGAGAGGCCACCATCACTCGATAAGGGCAAGGGTGTCGAGGTAGGAGAGAGTAGCGAGATGGCTACTCTCTGGGTGAAGACTATCCATCTCCAGGCTCAGGTGCAGTCCTTGCAGGATGAGGCTGCACGACACCGAGAGGAGGCCACACAGCTCAGAGATGAGGTCGCATGCCTTAGAGCATGGAGTGGAGGGGCGAGCACTCGGGACCTAGCATGGGCTATTGCCCAGATCACATTCTATCAGATGCTATACCACCATATGGTACCAGAGGGGCAGAGGTTACCGCTATCGGCCCACATTGTGGAGCCTATCATGATGAGGTCATCGAGGACATCATCACGATCAGAGTCCAGGACTCATAG
This sequence comes from Wollemia nobilis, assembly GCA_028583015.1. NCBI lineage: Eukaryota > Viridiplantae > Streptophyta > Pinopsida > Araucariales > Araucariaceae > Wollemia > Wollemia nobilis. Next base: position 2,523,054 of record JAQPPZ010001206.1, read on the forward strand.
CACCACATGGACTACGATGGGGCCACCTCGTCCACCTCAGGGGGGGGGAGGAGATGAGGCTGAGAGCTCGAGGGGTTCTCGAGGCTAGCTGCTACAGACTACACTACATAGATTGATACATAGTGTTTATTATTTTTGATAGAGGATTGAGTATGCCGAGGTACAGATTGTGGCATACCGATCCAGTTTTGAGATGATGTATATATTGTTGATATATATATATAGATGAGATATTTTTGATCATATGACTTGTCTTATGTGTTTGTATGATGCTTTAATGTTTTGATGTGATTGATTTGATGATTCATGTAATTATGTCATTTGGAAATATTATGGTTTGAATGTCATGCTTTTAAAATTTAAATGAAATAATCTGATGTAAACAAATTGGTTGTTTGTGGGATAATTTGATAAAAATAAAAGGGACTTTTAACAATAATTTCAAAGGACATTGTCGCTATTATAGACCATTTCATGGAGTCGCCGCTCACTAGGTCGTCAAGCTAATCCTGGTATAGAAATATTGCTAAAAGTAAAAGAGTGCTTAAGAGACTGTCTTAAGACTTTGTTGTGATGATGCAAATGATGATGATGATGGTGATTTGTTTTCAGATTTCCATGAAAATATTATGCATGAAATATTTTTTTAAAAAAATGATTTTTGCTAGGCATAAATTCCTAAGTGTGATAAAATTTTTGAATAATTCCCTAGGAATTATACCATCATTGCAAAATTGAAGTTTGACATAATGACATGAAATAGTAATAATGTGCGTTTGTTTGTAAAGCATAATTGTGTAACATAATGATTTAAGTCATATGTTTTTATGATTTTAAATAAATGGGAAATAAAATTAGTACAATGGTTTGCGCTAGGCATAGAATATTTAGGTATAAACTTATACCATCATCACGAAATCCAAAGAAGAAAATAATAGTTTTATTGTATGGTTGATTTTTAATTTTTGAAAATAAATAGAAAATATAAAGATGAGGACTTGCGCTAGGCATAAAATTCCAATTTTGGTTTTGGAACTATACCATCATCGCGAAAGTCAAAAGTTATATATAAATGTAACTTTATTGCATGTTTTTTGAAAATGATTTTGATTTTTTTGATAATGCATGTAGTTGTCTTTATACTAAACAACTGTTCTCAAGATAAGAAAATGAAATTATTCCAGACAATTTGCAAAAATATTTCAAAGTATCTTAAAGACAAAAGTTAGATTTATAAGGAATCCCATGTGCGTATGTGAGTTCATTTCCGATCTTGATTTATCATAATGATACACAAAATCTCTCAAATACAAATGTGTGTGCAATTGCTTTGTGCATTTACCGATTTTGAGCAAGATAATTTGATACAAGTGATTTGAATTAACCAAATAAGTGTTCATTAACCATGATTTAGATGCATATAACCGTACCAGACTACTATGTAAGTCGGGTTATCAAGAGCTAGCTAATCCATAAGCAGACATAGGTCTGTACAAAAGAAGGTCGCTAATGTGACAGACATATCACCATGCTAGGAGTTACCCAAGGCCAAGCGGGTTGGGCACAAACCACCTGTTATGGGGCTTACCTCACAGTTTTCGAATAATTGAGAATTCCAGGGATTCAAGCTCATCAACCCTTCTTTTCTTTTCAATGGGTAGGGAAAGGGATTTTATTGCTTTTGCTTTTGCTTGTTTTGCTTTCTTTGCTTTTTTTTTTTTTTTGTATTTTTCTTTTTTCGTATCTTTTGCTTTGATATTTGAGATAATGCTGAAATAGTGCTAAGAGAGTACAAAATGATTCTGAAATAATGCTTCTTTTTCTCATGATTTTGCTTGATTTTTCTTTTTCTTTTGCTTCCTATTCTAGGGATACTTGCTCGGATTAGTTGTAGAGCAAGGGATTTTTATTCCGGGTAGGGGTGAGCTTGTCCTTTTGTCAATTCTCAAAGATTCTAGACCATGTGCATGATAGGATAGCAAGGGAAACTTTTCGCTCAAGAAACCACTTCTACTATGTAGCATAGCATGGACATTACAAATATAATCATTTTATTGTGAAAGGATATGCTTGGTTTAAGTAAATAACAAGATCAATTCTCTCGTGCTCAAACTTTATTTAATTGAATTTTGTGGACTTTGATATAAGAGAGATTAGTAATCATGCCGGATAAAATCAAGATATTTATTTTTGTGTTTGCAAAAGTGAGAGATTCCAAATAAATGCTAATTTATCCAAAATAATTTGAAAATATAACTGCAATACTTTAAGAAGAAATATATACAACAAATATTTTTGAGGAGTTTGATAATTTTGACTCTCTCTTTCTTCTCTATATTATTTTTTTTGGTTTCGAAAGAGTCAATAATATTGTTTTTTGTTTTTGTTTAAATAGTTTTATATATTTTTAAAATGAGACAACATGCAAAATATATACAAATGATGAAATGACCAAATTTTATGCGTAATATCGCTTAAGATGCATAATATTCATAGGTTCTTTTAAATATTTACCATCTAAGGTAGCTAATTTGTATGCTCCCGATTCAAATTTAGCAGTGATAATATATGGTCCAAGCCAGTTGGGTTCAAATTTACCTTTAAGGTCTTTAGTTGCATTAGTATTTTTTTATTTTCTTTTAAAACAAGGTCGCCGACCTCAAAGGATCGATGACGAACTTTCTTAGCATATGATCTTTTAAGCTTGTTTTGGTAGGCACGAAGATGCTCCAAAGCATTGATGCACTTTTCATCTAGGAGTTCCATTGATCGAGTCTCACTCGATATTCATCTCCTACTTTGGTATCTTGAAGTAGTAGAGCCAAAGAAGGAACTTCTAATTCAAAGGGAAAAATAGCTTTCAGGCCATAAACCAAAACAAAAGGTGAAGTACCCATGGAGTACGCACACTAGTGCGATATGCCCACAAAGCTAGATATAATTGATTTGATCCATGTTTGGAAGAGGAAAATCATCTTTAGGCATCAATAATATCTCTAAAGTCTTAAACCCTAACTTTGGTAGCTTCTTTCTGTGGACTGAGAACTACATTTCGAGATCCATTTAGCATAATCAATAGCTTGTATAAAAACAACATTCAAGAGTTTTTCTAACTCCCCTTTGACTAGCAAGGCCACTTTGGGATGCATTTTTCTAAGTTTCTTTTTAACAGGTTTAGCATCTGGATGGACTACTAGATGATGCATGACTATAGAAGGGTCTAAACCTGGCATATCTTCATATGTCCAAGCGAAGACATCTTCATATTCTTTAAGGAATGCAATGTATTGCTCTTGTTTTTCTTGACTTAATTTTGATCCAATACTGATGATGTGAGGATTATCCTCAGTTCCAATGTTAACCTTAATGACGTTTTCTACTTCCATGTGTAGATCTCTTTCAAAATTAGGTGGGGCAGGTGAAACGCCCAATTCTTGTAATTCCTTTAAGGTTAACTTGGATAATTCATCTTGAGGAGTCGTGGCCTCAAGTTGGGCTATAGTAGGTATAGAACCATCAAAATAAAAACCATTGTGTAACATCTCTTCAACGGAGACATCATGGAAAATATCTCCTTCCAACTCATCGTCGGATTCAACAATCATTTTAGGATAGGCTATGGATAGCATATTGCGGGTAGAAGAATTATTCTTGGGATACAAAGAATCTTGTTTATCTAGATAATCTTGATAACATATGAGTTGATCATCATCTTCAAAAGGGAAGGGTTGATCCTTACTAGGAAATAGGCCCACACCACATCGGGCGGGCCATGGTTCTACCTCAAAGGGTTCTTTCATACCATCTTGGAGAGGTCCCAAGCCTTTCCCTTTATATCCCAATTTAAGCATTATGGGTTTAGCTTTAATATATTCATTAGCAAAATAGCATCGAGCATATCCATCACAATGCGTCTTGATGTTTCGGGGTATTCTTCCCCAATCATATCCTTTATAAATAAAAGCACAACTCCCGACTTGGTAGATACTTCCCATAGGTTGTGGGAGGCCCAAGGTACGAGGAGAAGGTGGCAAATTACTTAAGATAATGGAATCTTGCATAGAAGCATTTGTTTTTTCTGATATAAGAATTTTAGATAAATCAGGTAAGAGTTCATCAGAAAGAGCATAAGAGGTAGAAGGATCATTCCCTATATCTTTAGATGTGGAAGGTATGATAGATGTAGATAATGTGGAGGTGTTAATAAATGGGTCTATAGGTTTTGAAATTATAGGGATGGAACATGAAGGATTGGTTGTGGATTTAAGATCTTTTTGAGGTTCTAGTGTGGTTTGTTTAGAAGATTGTTGAGCTATATATGAGGGTGAAATTAATGGAGGAGAAATAGATGAAGTTATGGGTGTGTGTTTCACACGTTTAGATGAAAAATAAGAATTAGGATGTGTGGATGACAGAGCGGGGCAAAATTGAACTCCAACGGGTTCTGCCAAAGCACACATATCAAAGGGTCTAGGATCACCATGGATAGTGACCAACTGATTTTTAAATTCGAATTTAACACATTGGTGTAAAGTTGATGGGACAGCCCGCATTGCATTGATCCAAGGATGACCCAAGAGTATATTGTATGATGCGGGGCAATGTACAATAAACACGGTCGTGTCTAAGGTTCTCGGACCAACTTGCAATGGGATGGTGATAACTCCACACGTTTCTTGTGTTTCGTCATTGAAAGCTTTTATGATCATGTCCGTTTTCTTCATTTCATCACTTCTAAACCCAAATATTTGGTAGAAGTCAAAAGTGCAAATGTTTAGAGATGAACCATTATCAATCAAGACCCTTTTGACTGCTACATCTCCTATTAGGGCAGTAATATATAAGGGGTTATCCTTATGTAAACTATGTTGTGGGATATCTTTATCTCGAAAGTCAATACAATCGACTTCTCGAGTGATGATAGTATTGGACATGGCTTGAGGTTGAATATTTTGAGGTACCATCATTTGGCTTAATGTGAGCATTAATTCATCCCTATGGGTAGGAGAAGATCTTAACAAGTCCAAAAGGGAAATTCTGGCTGTAGTATTGGATAATTGTTCATTAATATTGTAAGGAGGTTTTGGTTGAACATTAGACATATGATTCCCTTTATTGGGATTTTTCAAAATAAATGGAGCTGATCCATCATTCTGAGTTTGATCCTGTTGAGAATTGTGAGCCTGTTGTCTGGTAACAACTCCGATGGTACCTACAATGTTATATTGAAGACGCTGAATTGGTCTCGGTCTAGCGTTTATGGCTTGTTCATTAGGAAGGAACTGATTAGAAGAGGGTCGAGTAGTAACTCTTCTAGGAAATGGTTCTTCCGGAACCATAGAATCTGTGATAGGTTGAATAGGATCTGATTCATTTTTAGAACTATTCGATTGATTTGAGGTGATGTCTATTTCACTTTCAGTATCCGATTCTACATCACTAGGATCCGGTGTTTGAGTATTATATAGGGGTCTGGACGTAACCATGGATAAAGTTGTGTCAAATTTTTGTAAATCATGATTAGGTAAATGTCCGCTAATAGTTCCTACATATCGGGTAGGAGGAGGGACATTATGATGCTCAATTTGATTGGCCACCTCTTTACCATGTTTTGGTAAAGGATGTTGAAATATATCTAATGATTGATTAGCATTTTGATTCTGATTTTGGGGAATGTTCTTTTGAGTATTATTAGGAGGATTTTGTTTAGGTTGAAAGGCTTGCACCTCCATTTCATTATTATCAATCAAGTCTTGTATTTTATGTTTTAATATTTTGCAAGAGTTTGTAGCATGTCCAGGTCCTCTATGAAAATCACAATGTAAATCAGCTCTGTATCCGGGTATAGTTGGATCGGGTTCCCGGATAGCTGGTAATTGAATCAAACCTCTTTCGAGTAATTGGGGTAGAATAGTTGATAATGGTTGATTCAATCTAGTAAACTCTCGAGGTGGTTTATCAGGAGGTTTTAATATAAACTTCTTCGTTGTTTTCGTAGTATTAACATTAGCAATGTTTCTACTATCAGTGACTCCGTCACCTACAACTTGTTTGTTTTTATATTGATTTCTGGATGTTTTCTCATCATCTTTCTTTTTGAGCTGACCTCTTCTAATGAGAGCATCTTCCACCCTTCGAGCTAAGTCTATAGCTTGATCGAAGGTGGTTAAGGTAGCAATTGATAATTCATAGGATATTTGTTCTTGCAAATTATTAATAAAAATGTCCAACATTTCCCTATAAGGTAGCACAAAGTGCAGTTTTCCTATCAACTGCCTCCATCTAGCTAAGAAATCAGCAAAACATTCATCTTTGTCTTGTTTTAAGTTGTATAAATCTTTAATGGTCACGTGTCTCTCGATGTAGGCACTAAATTGATGGACAAAAGATTCAGTTGTTTCTTCAAAATTCCTCAAAGAATGAGTGGGCAATTGATAGTACCACTCTAATGCCATTCCTCCTAAACTTTTTGGGAACATTTTTAGTAATAGCAAGTCATCATGTGATATATCATGACATGCTATCCTAAACATGCGAAGATGCTCTATGGGATCTTCAGTTCCTTTATATATAGGTGGGACGGGTATGGGAAAGTGCTTAGGGTATGGTTGTGCTACAACTATGGGATCCAAAGGCTGACTACACATCTCTCGATAATTATACGAGGGACGGTAGGGATCTATCTGGTCCATGCGGGAAGCTAACTGTTTCACCATGGCTTCCAGATTACTGGTTTGCCCACCATATTGGTTCGGTAGGGCATTAATATGGGATTTGTGAGCATATGATGGAGGGACATGAAGATTAGATGCTATATTGCTATTGTGTAAATTGTTGGTAGGAAGGGTGTTATGAAGAAGTTTTGAAGTTGTATTATGTTGTATCCCAGATTGTTGAAAATTGGTGTTTGGCTTCATTTTAGGTTTTTGTCGATTTGAAGCATATTGATCAATAGTTTGGCGAAATAAAGCAGTGAATGAAGGTCTCTTTTGTGTGGGAATGATTTTAGGCTCAATAACAGGTTCCTTAGGGGGTTGGGTAACCTGTTGTTTTTGCATGTTCTGAATCATAGTGACCATATCTATATTGGATGGTCCAGCTTTATCACTTTCTTGATCGACAAAAGACAAAGGATTAGTGTGCATGTTAAACATATCTTCCATGGCTGCTTGAGTGTCACTAATTTGTCCTCTATCAATACGAACTGCCATATTAAGAGCACCAATGTTATTACTGAGAAATTTCTAGAAATGATCTATATTATCAAAAGCAATAGTTCCATCTGGAGCCATTCTAGGGGATGAGGATCCTTCCTCTTTAACATTTTCTTCTTGTTCATCTACAACAAGCTCATCTTCTAGCTGTTCTAGAGTTCCTCCTTCTGGAATTGAATCCTCAGGAAGGACATTTGGGTTTTTTGTTTTGTTTCCTAGCCAATCTTCTTCTTCTTCTTCTTCAATTTGTTTACCATTCCTAAGTCTAGGCATTGTGCTTAAATTTAGATTTCAACAAATATATATATATATATATATATATATATATATATATATATATATATATATATAAACAAGCTTAAGAGGTATATATTTTAATTATATACCTACTATAGTATTTAAAATAAAATGTTTTGGTTTTGTTATGTTTTTGGTTTTTCTTGTTTTTTTTTTTTTTTTTTGTTTTTATAACAATATTATAAAGATAACAAACAACACACTAAATGCAAGAAATAATAATAATGAAAGCAATGATCTAGTTTTCTATAAACAATTTATAAATATCATTAACGGGCTCAAGTTCTTCAGGAGTCATGAAATGTTCTTCTTCAAATTGAAAATTTTCTTTCAAGAATTTGACAAAAAGTGCTATAGTGATATTATCTGTCTCAGACTATGGTTGGTAGAAATAAAGTTCGTGGCAATACTCTCGATATAACACAGCTCTAGGAACTCTCCTCCACCTTTCCCTATCCGTAAGAACAACCTCTTGGTCTTCTACACGACCTAGGAATTGGTGTATAACAGTTGCGTTCTCGAGGTATTCCTCGAAGGTGAACAATTCTGAAGACACAAGAGCTCTCCTATAAGCTAACCACCTATGGCAAGCTCTCTGAAGTTCATGATAAAAAATGAGTTGATGAGGATCCAAGATTCTATCTAGGGCAAACCTCTTAATTTGCCTAAGTTCGGTTGATCTAGATGAAATAATACCCAATCTCCTATTAAGTTCGTCCCACAAAGGTGGAACTCTATATGTTTGAGATAGTCTAAGCAAAGAATTAAACTCTATGGCTATTATTTGATTTTCAACATTAATAGTGATAGCTAGTCTTTTCTTAGGAGCTACCATCTAAACATGATATGCAACTTAGTAGTTTTCTAATGATTTTAAATGCATCTATGTTTTTTTTTGTTTTCAAAAGGTTTTAGTTTCACGTCGGGTTCACCAAAATGTATCGCTCCAAATTTTTCGCACCCTTACCTTCAGGCTATAGGATCCATGCCCAGAAGGGGGATGCGAAAAGGATGGGACAATACCTCGGACTGAGAGGCCCTTTGAAGGTCCCGCCTCTTGGGGGAGGTGTATAAGGGTGAATTTTCGACGGATGGTGGGTTCACCAGGAAACTTTTGAATGGCAGTTTCCACGCCTAGGTTGGGAATGTGTTTGATGTGTTCAGTTTTATGCTTGATCATTCAAATCCTAGGTTTGGCCAAATGAATCTAAACTGTTCTATATGAAATGCAGATTTAAATGAATACAGAAAATAGAATTAAATAGAGAATACAGGAAATATACTAGATTAGAAAAGCCATACCTGATCCGGATGTCTGATGGAGGTTCTGATTTTTGAAGCAGTCAAGATCGTCTGGAATTTGACAGGATCGTCTCTGATCTGACAGGATCGTCTGAGATCTGACGAATTCATCAGACAAATTCGTTAGAGACCTGCAATCAGAGAAATAGACACAGAATACAGAAAATGCAGCAATACTAATAGAGGAAAATGATGTAAAATGATAATATAGATACTAAAACGATAATTACGAATAGAAATTCAAGTAAATTATAGTATTCTAATGACAAATTATGATCTTATCATGCACTTAAGCTATATGGGTGAACTCCAAAATGTAGAATAGCAGAAAATAATAATAAAATGATCTAAATGTAGAATGAAACAATAGACAAAAAGAGAAAAGTGCAAACTCTGGGCACTAATTGCCCCCAATGTTGACTGCAGTCGAAATCATCTATAGAGTGCGAAATCATCTCGAATTGGGGCGTGATCATCCGAGATTGTACAAGATCATCTGCGACGATCTGAGCTTGCTCCGGCTGAAGAATAATAGAGTTCCTACAAGAAAATTTGAAAAGGGACAAAGGCAAACGGTAGTCTAAGACATTCTAATGCATGTAAAACTCGAAGTGCAGTAAAATTCAGCCAGGGGAATGTCAAGGGGAGGGCCTAAGATTAAATAGGCATAGGAAGGAGGTTGGGAGGTTGGAGATCATCCTAATCTGGAAGATCTCCAATGGGGGAGGTCTCTAACGATGCGGACACGCTTTTGCCCAAGTTAGAGACGTCGTTGAAACAGAAGCTAATTATGAAAAATTAGTTTTGGGACGAAATCGTCTGGACGTTCTTCTCTAGACGAATTCGTTCGATCTGAGGCGATATCGTCTGATCGGCGATGATATCGTCCAACGGTCAAAACAAACTCTAAAAATGGCATGGAAAATGGGGAAAGCGGTTTAACAAGCGGTTCGGGGTTAAAATTTGAATTTGAATTATTACTAAAGTAATTTTAATTATTTGCTAAGGTTTTATTGCGCCAATTTTAGGGTGCTACAATATCCATGGAATATGTCTCTAGAGCCAAGAGCCTATAGATGAAGGAGATCTCTGGAATATCCTAAATTAGAAAAAACTACCATAGGATGCGATAATAAAACTAGTACTCTCTAATATTAGCTTTTTGACTGAGTAGTCATCTATCCCGATGAGCTTGTTGAAGCCACTCGTCAGCCTTCGACCATGCAAGACACTCCATGTAAGGCCACTACTCGATATCATTTGGCCTGAGTCCAAAAAACTATGTGATATAATGTTGGACGTCACTAGCATGGGTCTTTCTCTTGAACCCCTCCTCGTCTTGAGGCCAGCAGGTGCATAAATATGGCCTCACACATAGAGAATACATTCTTCCCTTGCTAATAGTTGATGTGAACCACTCTATGGTCAATGCCACACTAAGCCTCCTCACTTTGAGCACTAAATATGGCATCAAATATGGGCTCCTTAGCCCCAAAAGTAGAAAATATAATGGCCTCACCATTAATGGGGATCCTAAAGATCTTGTAGATGTCCTCTAGGGTCACCATCATTTCACTGGTAGGTAAGTGAAATATGTTGGTCTGCGCATTCCAACACCGGGCCAACGTAGTCAAGTAGGTCTGATCTACCCTGATAGTGGGTAGATCTAATACATAACTAAAGTTGATAGCTCCAAACCATTCCTACTCCCTGATAGTGAGATCTCCATAGAGAGTTAAGAATATTAGGCTCTCGAGCTCTAGAGGTAAATATCTGAAATAGAAAGCATAATATAAGAAAAATCTAACTAAAAATGAGAAAAAATATTTTAAAAATGACCTAAAAATCATCAAAATAGTTAAAAACTAATAAAATTATAAAAACATGTCATCATGCAGGCCTACAAATAAAAATTGTCATTCAGATAGGTCAAAAATACATTAGAAGACATTAATTGCCTATTAAAACTAAGAAAAATTAAAATTTTGATAATTTTTTTCTAAAGTTTGTGAACCGTAGGTCAACTTTGCAGTCCGCATGAGATCAAAAATTGATCTTTGGGATTTTAAATGCTAACTGCAGCTGGCAGCTATGGTCCCCAATTTACCAATTAGGAACCGCAACTAGTACCTGCAATCTTTGACTGAGATCCCGTCGTGTACGATACCACGGCTAAAAAATTTAAAAAAATTAAATCCTAAGCTAACCTAGCCTAAGGTGGGGTTCATTGCCAATAGTTTAGTGTGATTGATTAACCAATTACTTAATTAAATTCATTTTAGTGGTAATGGATGTGACGTCTTGGTTTTTGTATTACCTTGCCTCACCTTATCCACCGCGGCTAGAAGAAGCTTGTCTGTGCTCTACCATCGTGCTATGAGTAGGTGTGCATGCAAATTTTGGTAGGATGTAGGTCAATTTCTCAACTGTCACTATAAGAGCTCTAGATTGCAAGTCGTTGTCAGGGAATAATGAGAAAATTTTGAAAATTAGAATTTTTATAAGCCTTTCATATTTCGTGCGAACCGCAGGCCCTAGCTATAGTTCCAAAAATTGCAAATGGGAACCGCAGACCCTAGATGTGTTTTGCAATTGGCAATAAATTTTATAAAGTACCACAATGGGAAGGTTTAAAATGATCAACTAATGCCTCCCAGGGGATCAAAACTCAATAAAATCGATAAATTTGGAAATTTGGTGATAATAAAGCACCGGGATCCAACTAAAAATTAAAAATCTAGCTAAGATTATAAAGTACATTCAACTGAGGTCGTCGCTATGAAAATAATTTCATGGAGCGATGCACCTCCCAACAAAATAAATAAACTCAATGCATAATTCAAAATATTAAAAAAAATCAAATAATTAAAAACACCAAATGCACGTATTTAGTAACTTACCCTATACACTTGGCGGTTACAACGACTTGCGTTCCATGAAATCCGACAAGATGAGTAAATTACCATAAGGGAATTTGGGGTAAAATGGTCATTGTTGATCTGATATGCTTCTTTTCAATCCCTAAGAAGACCTTCAAGGCCGAACTGCTCCACAAGAATGAGGTATTGCATGTCATTTCTTCTATGACATATTTTTAGCAAATCATCGATCATTTGATTCAACACAAATCTAATTGGATTTGTATCAATTCTATTATCTAATATGGCTATTGCAACCTGACTGATCCATGGGATAGAAATGTGCAATCACTATTAATAGTTGGAATCAAAAGCTGAACTAGGCCTATCCAAGGCATTAATTTGCTCAAATCTAAATTTTTTCAGATCATCCATGGTGTTCAAGTGACATTGTTGCTTTAATCATTGTCATTACCCTCATCGACTCGTTGCTTGAGGGGGTAGTCATAATATCAAATCATAATCAAAATCAATAGAATATCCCTGAAATAATAGATCCCTTAATCTTGTCAAAATTGTGTTCGTCCTTGTGAATCATTGTCAACAACTATCAGAAGCTTACCCCTTAGGGAAAATAGAAAATATGATAATTTTTTTTAACTCTCATCCTTTTGGATTGATAGGTGTGAAAGTCTACTTGGCATTGATGTTATCTGAATGTTTGAGTACAGACTTTTCAAGTTTAAGCCTCCAAAGAGTTGGAAGCAATGATTCCAGGATGTGCATCCTTTTGCTAGACCTGGGGCATCTAATGTTGATCTGACTAATTATCATCATATAACCTTTGGTATCATTTTAGTATGTCTATTTTTGCTTAGTGTTGTTTGATCTCACAATGCATCTCAAAAGAGGCATCTGTAGATACCTAAAATGTGTCATATCGAGGGCGACTACTCATATGGACATGCTACAAAACCATATGGAGGATCCTGGACAAACTCCAAGATAGAGTAGTGGTTCTAACCACTCAATTTGGGCTCCTTAGTCTAATCATTTTGAACTACAACCTAGACCTATGGTTTACAATCTGAATCATAGTTGAGACCTAGGGTTTATAGTCTAGACCACAGTTGTGACCTACAAGTTTAACTAAAGTTTAGTTGGCCTTCAATCCAAGCCAAATTGATTGGAATGACCATTTGATCTAGAAGAAGGTGATTAATGGATGGAAGATTCTAGAGGCTTCCATTCCAATTGTCCTAACCACATCTTCTTGATATTGGCTTCTCTAGGAAGCCACCCCCAGTCCTAGGTCATCCTATAAATATCCCCTCCAAATGGGGAGAAGATATAGAGGATTTCGATAGCGAAGTGTTGTAGAAATACTGAGAGAGAGTTAATTTATCAAGAAAGCAGCAAAGCCCTATCAAATTGCATACTAAATTCATGCATTGGAGAAGGCCACTTTGCTATTCACCTAAATATCAATTTGCCATGGAAGTTCTAGGAGCCTATAATAACCAAGAAATGCAAATATGGGCAAACGAAGGCCCATCACAGTGATTCAACCACCAAACCTATCATAAGGACACCGAATGCGACCCTTGAACATCAATTGGACAAGGAGGTCAAGCCCACTACCCTTGGAATTTAGGGTAAACCTATAAAAGTGCTAATCATGGCTTTTAGCCATGGTTTATAGTGTAGACCACTCACCAGAGCTGTGATTTGCAGGAAAGGTATCACCACTTTACCCTTTTCATTTTTGTCTAGTTAATTAGCTTAGATTAGTTGTTTTTATGGTTTAATTACAGTTTAGAAGACTTCTGACAATAGAATTAGGTTAGATTAGTTTCTTTATGTTAGTCATCAATTAGGACATTAATGGGTTCTTTATGCACTTTCATGCCTTCTTTTACATATTTGATCCATGTATAGTGTAGTTGTATTTATTTACTCTATTATATGAATCTTGATGCAATCAACATAGTTTAGAAGCACTTTTCATGTTTTCTTGATTATGCATGTTTAATGGTGTCATTATGTAATTTTTCTAAATGGGCCTCATAATGAGAGGTTGCCTTTCTCTTTGACAGTTCTATGTTGTTTCTTGACCGCAGGGAACAATTTCAAAGGAGAACCAACCATCAAGTTACTTCCCCAACATGAAGAAGAGGGCATCTCCACCCTAGAGCAATTTGTGACCAAGTGAAAAGCATTATTAGTGTGCCTACCCTATTGACGTCTTTAGAATTGTATTAATCATGTCATCATTTGGGTGACCCTAAGAGGGGCATAATTGTAACTGAGATTCTTTATAAATATTAATACAAGGAAATCAATTTTGTTGAATCTATGCAATTGTGTAAATTTATGCTTTAAATGAATGAATACAACGTAATACAGTAGATGGGTGCACACATTTTGGTTGGGTCATATTCATCAATTCATTGTACAACTCTTAGACAAACGTAGGTCATTCAACAACTTGTTACAAAAGGGTGACATTTTCATGGATAGATGAATTTCTAAAATCTTTTAATGATATCAAGCAATACCTAGCTTCTCCACTAGTATTAAATACTCGTCATTCGAGGGTTCCCTTCCATATTTATGTTTTAGCAACAAATTTTACATTAGGGAAAATTCTTGCTCAAAATAATGAAAACATCTGAGAGCAAGTTGTCTACTATATTAGTCGAACATTGGTAAATTATGAAACCAGATATGCGTATGTAGACAAATAATTCTTAATGATGGTTTTTACCACCAAGAAACTTAGAAATTACATGTTAAGCCACACAAAATATGTCATATCACACAGAAATCCTCTATGTTATATGATACCCCACACTTACAATAACAACCACACCATAAAATTGATAATGCTCTTAACTGAATTCGATCTTGAATTCATTAGCTAAAAATCCATCAAAGGTCATGTAATAGTCAATCAGCTTGTATAAGATCCACTTCTTAGTGATCATCCATTTATTATTGAACTCTCATATGATTTGGTATTTACTATCACTAAACAAGAAGAAGATGTCATTCCAGAGGAAGATGTCAATATCACACTATTTTTTGATGGTTCTAAGTGTGAGAAAAAACAAGGTGCTAGATTTGTATTTCATAAACCATAGGGGGTACCTATCCCCTTATCATTCAAACTTGATTTCCCATTCAAAAATAATAATGAAATGTATGAATCCTTAATATTAGGACTTCAAGCAACAATAGCTATGAGCATAAAGTGTATTAGGATATTTGGTTATTTTCAACTTGTCATTCATTAAGTAAACATAGAATACCAACGCAAAGAATCAATCCTAAAACTTTACCATTAAGTAGCTTGTCTAGATTGAATAATATATTTGTAGATGTGATGGACTCTCTAGGATCATTTATTCCAACAAAATTTCAAGGATAGGTACAACCATTGATTTTTACAATGATCTCTAAATATGTAATTTCTTGAGCTGAGACTAAATATGAGAAGGATGTTCGTTTTATCCATGCAGAGTTACATGAGCCTTGGTCTAGCCAAATAAAAGTATTCCTTAAGTTTGGAACACTCCCATCTGACATATCATAGAATGCTAAATGCACCTTCAAGAAAAAGGTAGCCCATTTTACTCTCTTGGGGATGTGATGTATAGATATGGTTATGATGGAGTCCTTCATTGTCTTGATTTTACTGAGGTCTAAAGAAAAATATCATAAGCTCATGATGGTGCTTGTGGTGGTCATTTTGGTGGAATCACCATTGCAAAGTGTATTTTATGCATGGGTTAGTTTTGGTCCACCATGGAACGTGACTGTTGCAATTACGTCAAGAAATGCCAACAATGTCATCAACATGCTAATTTAACTCATGTGTCATCACAAGCCTTGCAACTTGTTCAAAGTATTTAGCCATTTTCATAATGGGGTTTGGACTTGATTGGTAAAATATCACCTCCTTCCTCGGGATAACATACATTCATCATCACATCCACTGAATACTTCACTAAGTGGGTCGAGGCAATTCCTCGAACAAGTATGACAAGAGCTTGAATTGTGGAGTTTATACTTTAGCACGTCATTTATCATTTTGGAATCCCCTAAAAAATAATTTTTGACAATGGCAATTCTTTCAAGAACAAGGATGTTTGATCACTTTGCAAAAAATATAATATCCAACATAATTTCTTGACACCTTACTACCCACAAATAAATGGAGAAGGTAAGGCAAAAAATAAGACCTTGATTGTTATTCTCAAGAAACTAGTCAAATAAAATCATTGATATTGGCACACTTAGATCCCCTTGGCATTATGAGCTTATAAAACAATAATTCACCTACCTATTGGGGCAACACCATTCTCATTGGTCTATGGTATTGAATCCATCATGCCTCTTGAGCCCAATATCCTTTTATTACAAATATTATTTCAGGAATTCATAGATGATGATACTGCTAGATAAGCACATCTTGAACAACTTACACTCCTTGATGAAAGGTAGATCAATGCCTTAGAAAATTTATGAGTACACCAATATTGTCTCAAACATGCTTACAACACCAAAGTCCATCTATATGAATTTCAAGTATGAGATCTTGTCCTCAAAGAGAATTAGAAAAATACCAAAGCATTGCCACATATTCATGTTAAAATCATAGCTAATTGGTTAGGTCCATACATTATCACCCAAAAAATGGATCAAGGAACATACACAATTTCCATTCTAGAGGGAGAAGAAGAGGCCAAACCACTTAACATCATCCATTTGAGAGAATTCTATGCTTAATTCGTTATATATATGTATATATACATGGCTAATACACAAAAATAATATTGCATTCCACACATTGTATTTCACACATTGCATGTCACATTGCATTTACACATTCACTTTGCATGGCCACTTTCACACATTCCATTCACCATATTAGGGATCATTTGTTAATATTAGAACATAATTGATCCAATAAAATCATGTTGCCTTAATCAGGGGTACCCTCAAGCCATATTCCATTTTCATTACACCATTTCATACATCATCCCTAGGTTTTCGGTCACTCAACCACTCCTAGTATTTCCAAAAAATTCCAATACATGTCGAGTTTTCTCTAGGACCAAGTCACACTTTTCAATAAGAAAATTTTGAGTTATGGAATTGACTCTAACACTCTTTAACCAATGATATTTTATACATATTAAGAACATATCATGTCAAAGAGGGATAATACCATGATTGGGTTGAACCTCAAAGTAAAAAATGTTATTTCCACCTATCCCATTATGCACATAGTACAAAATAAAAAGGAGTGGTATTCACCACTACTCATATTGACAAAACAAAAGAAATAGTAAGGATAAGGTTAAATCCTCATCATACATTGGTTAAGAATTTGAATCCCCAAAGCTCTAACTCTTTTCCAAATCACACACCACAGATCCTCAAGTTGTAAGGATAGCACTAAATTTCCATCTAGATGGTTAGGTAGTCTAAATTCCCAAAGCTTAGATATCGGATTATTGGAGTATGGATCTAACCTCCACTAGGGCTATAGATGCTTGATTGGTAGTGGAGTACGCTCATGTGTGGTGATACATTTCTCTAGAAGAGACCTTTGATCGTACATAAGGATAAACTAACTTCTTGATCTCCTCCATGATAGATTTCATCTCATTTTACTCAATATGAGTTAATGAAATCACTTGCACACACATTGGTTCTTGATTGCCTTGTGTCCTTACCACACTCACGATTTGGTAAATGAACATCTCACACTACACACACCTTTGGTCTTAGAGAAATTAGACAAAACTTAGGAATTTTGGATGAAATCACTAGTATGTATGAGTCTTTGTAAAATAATAAGCTATTCATAAGCCGAAAACATCCATATCATTACATGAGTCTTCTATTTCACATACCACCATTTTGTTACTCCTTATTAAAAAACAATGATCAATAATGGTCAATAAAAATATAAACTATGAATGATCATTAGTGCATTTGTTCATTTGCATTATTACACATACACATCATCATTAAATATACATATGCATTCACACACACCTTCACACAAACTCATAACACAAAAGTAAAGGCCATCTATATATATAATCGCATGTACAATGAGTGCTCAAAGGCTATATACAATGGATCACAAAGGCTTATATACAAAAAATACATCTAATCACTAGTTAACACCTATAGGAGGACCCTTGTGACACTGAAGGAGCCTTAGACCTAGAAACACTATGATTAGAACCACTAGGTCTACCAGAACCTACAATGGAAGAAGAGGGTTGATCTGACAACCCAATGTGGTGTTGCATACATAGATCCTCTAAATCCTAGATATATACCTCTCAAGACTGAAGGTGTAGTACATCATGCCTCTATCAAGATTCCTATGTTATCTCTACCTAGAGCCTCACTATAATATCTAATCCTCCTCTTATAGCGCTCTATACCTCTAGCTCTACATGTAGTCAAGCATTCTTAGCATATTGAGTTGTTATCACTACATCCTAAGCCACTATCTCTGCATCCTACTCTACTACCATCTATTGGAGCTGGTTCCACTCAGCCTCAAGCCTCACCCACTCATTATTATGACTTGGAGGTCTCTATAGAACCTTCTCCATATCATCCCTACCACCATCATTACCTCCAACCTCTAGAAGGTACTATGCTACATCCCTCGCCTACCTCCCTCTACTAGACTAATGATTTATCTGAAACTAGGAAGCCTCCTCTACTACCTCTTCATCCTCTTCATTACCATACTCAACCACCTAACTTGGCACCCATAGAGGTTGTGAAGTAAACTAAACCTCATACTCACTCGTGGTCGCAACATCATCTACATCTAGGAGATCAATCTTGATGTGGAACATCATCATTATTTACCCACCACTCATCCACATAAGGTAGGATCAACTCATACGAATGATGCCTATAGAGTACTGGAGCTTCTAAAACTCCCTATCTCAGTCTAAACTACCATAGCACCCATGATAACTGGATTAGCTCCACCTCACTCCCATGCTGCCCATCCACCCACCTTGCCTACTGAGTCCACAAATTCTCTCCACTGGTAATCCACCTAGCCTTCTACCATGGCCTCTAGCATGCCTGATCTGGTGTCAGCCCAACCTATAGATACCTACACTCTTGGCCACTCTAACTAGGATGACTAGGATGCACCTCCTTGCTCACTCACCATATTAAATCATAGGGCTGATAACTATCCCAATATTTGCACAATAACCCCATAGGATGAGCCACACTAAAGTGCTTCATGCCTTAATATTATAGTAGCACACTACAACCAAATCCCTTTCACTCCTACCTCCTCATATCATAGAGCTCTATATATATCTATGCCAATAACATAGGTACCCATGCATAAAACCAAGGATCATTAATCATGTCGTAAACCAGCCTAATAATATTCCATGGAAACCTACACCCGGTGTTGTTAGGCACCAAAATTTTGGCCAATAGAAACATGATTAGGGTAGATAATGCATCCAAATATTACCTCACATACATAGCCAAATACCTTATCTATCCACCATAGATATTCGTATCCCTCCATCCATCGCTAAAAATCCTCCTCAAATCATACTCCTTATCGTACCCAAATTGGACATGCAATCCCTCCATTGGAACTCAAAATATGTTGTATACATCTTCTAGTGTTATTGTCATCTCCTCGATTAGGAGCTAGAAAGTTCTCCTATCTAGATCCCATATCTCAACCAAGGATGAGAGGTACCCCTCATCTGTCCTCACCACATCAACCTGTGCCACCTTAGATAAACCCATATCTATCAACTTATCCCACTCAATATTTTGCAAGTCCTTCCTCATTCCTAGTATAATCAATGAGAATCAATATCACACCTCCAAGATTAACAACAACAATAACACAATTGTAAATACATTAACATCACATTCATTGGATTAATAAAAATATTTAAAAACATTTTTTTTTTTTTTTGCATAAACTCAAAAAAGAATGCCAAGGGCACTTACCTTAGCCACCTGCACTTCTCCACCTACTACCACATCCATGCCATCCTTCACCTCACTTCACATTCCTTCGCACTCACTCAATCCTTAGATGCTACTTCTAAAACTTGTGAATGCAAAAATGAGTCTTATTTTGCTTCTACAACACCTTTATATCTATTTTCGGTGCACTTAGATGCTCATGGGTGTCTTCCTAGCACACTCAAATGTTGTCCTACATTTGCAGGGTGGCAGATGCTTGCTAATATCTATGAATGGTGTGCATATTGGTTGGTGTCTAGCTCCATAATGCTACAGAAAGACCAAAAGGGCCTAAAATTATAGCTTACCCCCAAAAAACCACTTCAAAATTCATCCATGCATCCATTTCATCATCACATCATGTTTTATGAAGGTTAGGATTGTTTTGGATGCTTCATTTTCATTTACGATCAAAAGTCATAAAAATGCCAATTTTTTTTACAAAAGCTTCAAGATGGACTCAAATTTAACAAAATTTTCATATTCATAATTCTACATGTACATCTCACCATCCCATAATATTTTGTTATAATCTAGATTTATTTGGGTGTTTAATTCTTGATTGCAACCAAAAATCACAAAATTTCCCAAATTGCTTCAAATCATTCCAAATCATTTCACAAAATCATCAAATTCACCCACCAATAATTACATCATCCATAATAATTAATTTACATAATTCATATCATCCACAATTCCATACATTATCACTCAATATTTTCCAATTCCACTCATATTTTTCAAGTGAACCTCGTATCTAGTGGTTTACCCTATTCACTTGGTGATTGCAATGATTGGCTATCCATGCAATTTGGTAGGATGGGTAGATCACCATAAGGACACTTGCCCATCATCCAACATCCTCTTGTTCAAAATCCAATTACATTTGGTCCCTCATTTTTGAGTGAGACTATGCTTAGAATAATTTTCTCAAATGTTGTCATTGATGGCCTTGTTCGTTGGGGCTTGAAACATGGACAACTTCCAATACATCATATCTTTTACACAGACAGTCACTAGGGGCATGGACCAGTAGCATGATTGGTTCTTTATGGAAGGAACCTCACAATAAATCACTAAAATGGTTATATTCCCCTATGCCATTTTGCATTTTCATAACTTTGCATTTCAATGATGCCACATAGCACAATTATTCAACAACACAGGACCACCCTAAACTTGGGGCAACCAAATTTTATTTTTATTTCCCACATCAAGATACATATTTTACATCATTCATATCATCTACAATTACATAAATTACCTTTCAACATTTTCAATTCCACTCATATTTTTCAAATGAACATCGTATCTAGTGGTTTACCCTATTCACTTGGCGATTACAATGATTGGTTGTCCATGCAATTCGATAGAATTAGTAGATAACCATAAGGACTGATGAGCATCATAAATACCCATATTTTTGTATGATTTTCTAATGGTTTTGTGCGGCAGTATTATAAGAGTTGTATATTTTTATGAACTATTATGTATATATTTAAAGGAATTATGTTCATTATTTAATTTGTGTGTGAAGTGTGTTTTGTGTAGATATTTGCTGATTTTATCATCTTTTGATTAGTTGAGGTCCTACGTGGACCTGGCATGCTTCTTCTTTAATGAGTCTAAGGCATATTGGGAAGGGTGCATTACTCTACAAGTAGGTGCCTCACTCTACAAGTAGGCATCTCACTCTACAAGTAGACACCTCACTCTACAAGTAGATGCCTTACTCTACAAGTAGGCGCCTTAATACCATACATCAAGTAGGTGACTTGATCCTTAGGTAGGCACCTTTATGTCATACATCAAGGGCACCTTACTCTTCAAGTAGGTACCTTGATGTTAAGTGCCTTGACCTTGTGGTTGAAGGAGGCCCTGTTGACTATGGTAAACCTTTGACTCCATGTCATGCAGGCTATCCTTGGAAGGCTATTGAATGTATGATTTGTCCTAGCCTTATTGGAAGAAACACATAACCACTTGATGAAGTAGAACACAGGAAACATAGAGATCGAACCTAAAAATCTTCTATCTCAAGAAAAAGATAAAAAAATTTGACTATTTTTATCATACGTCTATTACAGTAACTAAACTATATTAGTTTAGACTGTAACCAGATAATTCGTTGTAAAAACATTGTACAAGAAGCTTTGTGTGTATTATATAAACAATCATACTTATTTGGGAAAGATAGATAATTTTTCTAAGAGTGGTGATGTATGTAAAAATTTAGCATTGTACTACAATATTAATAAAAGTGCTTGAGAGTTCTTCCATTCATGTTCTATCTTCGTAACTAGCCGGTGGAAGCTGCTAGAGCTTGGGCCCACTCCAAGCTAGTATTCCTCCCCTACTTTCTATTGCTTTCTATATTAGATCATTTATTTTAGTGTGCTATATATTTTATTTCCACAAGTGTGTTTTACTGATTTCCTTTATTTTCCAAGCACAATGTGGTGTGATTTATTTTATGATACTTTTATTATGCATTATTTAATTGGTATGGATGAATCAATAATATTTCACAAACACTCCCCCCAACGATAGGTTTAGTGGACTCATCTCAAAATGGTGTTGTAATTAGACTTGAACATGGTACTTCACAAGCTTAATATTTCTTTGATTTGACAATTTAAATGAGAGGGTTGTGACAGAAATAGGACCATATTTAACCAGTGTTTTTGCCCTAATAAAATGGCATCATTTTTAGGGAAGTGCCAATAATAGATTAATTACAATACCTTAAACCTTCCATCTAACTTCGCATGAGTCTATTGAGGAAAAGAGGACCCGAAGATTATTTTATAAAGCAGAGCCCATAGAAAAACTTGAGCCGGCCAAAAAATTTGAACTTGAGTTAGACTTTCCTCAATCACCATCAAATGTGCACAAGATTGAACCCCTCATTTTTGCAAAAAGCTCTTCCTCGTCCTATCATCTAGGAAAAGATATGATTATACAAAATCCTTTGTTTAAAAGGACATCTTCTGAAAAGAATTTTTTATGGAAATTCGTAGAGGATAAAACCATAACACCAGCTAACTTACAGGCTCTCGTACAAAAATTTCAAAATGATTGAAAGGCTATAGAATCCACATTATAGACCACATTTCCTAAAAAATTGGCTGAAGAAGCTTCAATTGGTTTTATCTTCTTGATAGAAGAAGGTACGAGAGATACCAAGATGAAAAACATATTCCCTACCCATATTCATACCTTCAGGGGATACCTAGTAGAATATCTTGACCTATTTTTATTTAAGTTCGATGTCTTGTGTAGGTCCATAGATTATAAATAAGATGCCCATAACCTAAATCTCTTTCCTTCAACATTAGATGACTCGGACCTATGCTGGTTCATCGACTTGGGGAAAAAATAGATCACCTCTTGGGAGGAAATGAAAAATATCTTTTAGAATAGTACCAAGATTTTGGTAGAGCATGAGATTATATGGAGGAGGTTCTGAGCATGACGCAGAAGGAAGATGAATCCTTGGAGGAATATTGAGAAAGATTCAACTTTAATCTATAGAGATCCCCTCATACGAAGCTAGGTGACAAGTCCCTTAGGAGTATTTTTTTGAGGCGACTTAACAACGAATCACTCGAAGCACTCAACATGATCTTTGGAGGTGAGATTTACAAGCATATGATGGAAGACATCCGAAAACTATGTTGTAACTACTCACGAAAAAGAGGTAAACTAGCTTCCAATACCCTAAAAGCAATTGATTCATTAATGAATATGGATATAGAAAATATGCAGGAAGATTTGAAAAGCGATATTCTCTTCTCTCTGGCATTGCATTTGGAAACACTCCTATTGGATAAAAGAAGCAAGAGAACAAAGTTGCACTAGCCTACTTTTGTTCAAAATGTAGAGCAAAACATGCAAGAAATGCATGTCCAGAGAACAAAGTCAGAGTATGTGTTGCTTTCCAATAAAATTATAAGATCTGACTATACCCACAACTTCCAAATATGAAGGATGATGTTGAAGTCACTGAAGCTTATTTCATGGGTAACCGAAGGAATTGGAAGCAACCTCCTATGGGGAACATACCAGTAGGAATACTTCCCTATGGAGTAGGACCTTACATGCTACAAGGGCATGTTCAAACACCCAATATAGGATGGTGGGGACTACTACCATGGATGAACGCACCTCCAAGGGTCTCATTTTCCAACCAGTACCCATGGATGTCATACCAACAACCCAACTAACAATGGAGAAACCATGGTTTGTGGAACTTAGCTCCATAGAATATAGTGTAGGCTCCACCATAGAAAATCTTGCTAGCTCTTCTTGTAGTGAGGCCTACGCAACTACCAACATAGCCAATGATAAATTCAAATAACAAGATAAACCAGCCCGCATACCAATTGGAAGGATATATGTATCCAATGTATAATATTAGTTGTAATCCAATTCAACTTAGATCAGGTAGGCAGTTAGGAGTAGAAGTTCCTCCCCTGATAGAAGAGGAGGAGAATGTAGGAGAACCACCTCTTATATATGAGGTTGAATAAGAACATGTTGCTAGGAAAAAAGAAGCTTCTTTTCCCAAGAGGTTATAGGACCAGAAGAAGTTGATATAACCTAAGTTTGATATCCTTTCAAGATTGAGGAATTTAATGGTTACCATCCCACTTTTTCAAGCTATCAAAGATATTCCCATTTACACCAAAGTAATCAAGGAACTATGTCTAAGGAGACCAGGATTAAATATAGCCTAGACCATTAATGTAGTAGGGAAGTTTGCCAATTTAATGATGGGAAATATGTACCACCCTAAATATGTAGATCCATGTAGTCTGGTTTTGACTGTAAAAATAGGTGGTCACTTTTTAGCTAACACTCTGGTTGATTTGGGCATAGCCATAAATGTTATGCTAAAGGAAACTGTGCAAAAGCTGAGGCTCACAGATTTAAAGCCCACCAAGATGATGTTGCAACTAACTGATAGGTCGACTATAGCATTAGAAGGGATGTTATAAGATATTATTGTGATGGTGGACACATGGGAGTACCGAGTGGATTTCTTGGTTTTGCAGTCCAAATCAAGATTGAGTGGCTATCCACTCATCCTAGGGAGGCCATGGCTAGCAATATATGACATCTAAATTAGCTATTGTGATGTACAAATAACCATTTTAAATGGTCAAAATTTCAAAAGGTTGACTATATCTCCACCTGCATAGTTTGTAGACACATTGGGAGAGCCCATGTGGGATGACCAAGATGAAGGGATGTTGTCAATGCTACAAATAATTATTGCACTAAATGAATTGGAGGAGGAAGCTGATGAAGATGGTATTATTAAGAGTTTCCTCTATTGAGAGTCCTCTCCTATCATTATGGAATCACTGTTGGTCGATAACCAGGATCACCACATCAGAAAAATTGAAATAGAGCCTAGAAGGATACTAAATTTTAGTACTGAGTTAACACCCGTGTAGCTAACTAAATTGAAGAAGATATTAGCCAGGTATCAGCAAGATTTTTCTTGGGACTAATCAAATATGAAAGAAATTGATCTAGAAATATTTATTCATCGCATATATCTAAAAGAACAAGTGAAATTAGATAAAATGAAAATTGAGGTCATCAAGAATCTACCTAGTCCAAAAACTTAGAGAGATTTCCAAAATTTTCTTGGCTCAAATGGATATTAAATATGGTTTGTATTAAAATTCAGTAAAATTTATCATGCATCTGTAATTCATGTGATGAAGTCCAAGATAAGCATGGGGGAGACCCCATCTAATTTAAAATATCCCAAATTCTCAGAAACACAGTGGACAAAAGGGTGTCCACAAAAAATAGATTAGTTCTTAGTTTTCCTTTTTTGTGTGTTGCAAGTATAGTGCCTGCATGCAAGCTATAGGTATCCTGAGAGCAAGTCCTAACAAGCACATATTGCACCAAACCTACATTTTACTGCTTTCTATTTTACAATGTGTTTTGTAGGTATAGCACCCTCATGGAAGCTATAGGCATCCTGAGAGCTAGGGCCTAAAAGGTATGGATTCCATTTAACTACATTTTTATTTTAGTTTTTTTATTTTGCAGGTGAAATGCCCTGATTATATTAAAAAATAGGCATCTTTGGAGATAAGGCCTAAAATAACTCAGCATCCATGAACCTACACTTTTTTATGATGTATAAATTTGACTATTTCCATCTGAAAGAGATATTCCTTATCCGAGCATGGATGTGGGCATTAATTCCACAAAAAGGAAAAGATACTCATCATCGTGATTGGAAGAAGAAAATGCTGATGCAACATGAGAAAAGTTTTGGAAGACCTGATCAACCCTGCACCAGCGAACACGTCAGCTACTACTAACTTTTCAACACCAAGTAGGTGCCTTGATGCCCAGTAAGGTGCCTTGATATTCAAGTAGGTGCCTTGATCAAGGGTGCATTACTCTACAAGTAAGTTCCTACATCAGGGGTACTTTAATGTCCATCAGTATGGGTGATTTACTTCTATTGAAAATACCTCCAAAAAAAAAAGAATAAGTGACAAGGCACCTTGATGTCATATAGTAGAGGCACCTTGATCATAAAAAAAATGAATAAGTGACGAGGTGCCTTGATGCCATACAGTGAAGGTGCCTTGATCATAAAAAAAAATGATGAGGCACCTTGATCAAAGGCACCTTGATCTACAAGTAGGTACCTTTATCAAGGGTGCCTTACTATACAAGTAGGTGCCTTGATCAAGGGTGCCTTACTCTACAAGTAGGCACATTGATCAAGGGCACCTTACATTACAATTAGGCACCTTGGTCAAGGACACCTTACTCTATAAGTAGGCGCCTTGGTCAAGGGTACCTTACTCTACAAGTAGGCACCTTGATCAAGGGTGCATTAATTTACAAGTAGGTGCCTTGATCAAAGGTGCCTTGCTCTGCAAGTAGGTACATGGATGCCATGCATCAAGGGTGCCTTGATACAAAATTAGGCACATCTATATCATACATCTTAAAGGTGCCTTGATCCAATCACTTGCGCAATACGATAGCACAAGGGAGTGATCAAAGCTGACATCATCACTACAAGTAATGGAAATTTGAAGCCACCTAAAAATATCAAGAAATTATTGGGAAGTATTTTTGCATGTCCCAAAGCCAATCGGCAAAGGAGATATGTGTCCTATTATCTGAACCAGTCAGATCTCTATATTTTTAGCATGGGACTTTAAGCGAATGGAGTTGCAGTACCTAAGAAAACATAATTAGCACATGGGAAATATGCCATCACCCTTACCACAAATTACCAAATTGGCATGCTCCAGAATGCACGGGCCACTAATAAGGTATGTGCATAATTTTCCATTAAATATCTATATAATTTTCATAATTAGTGATCCTCTAAAAAATAGTATCGTCACACTATATGATCATCACACCACCGCTCTGTATTTTATGACATTATTGTGATTAATTAGGTAGATACACATCACAATTCTAAGATATTTCTCATATATTTTTGTAAGTTTAAAAATTAAAAAAATGGTGAAGAGGCGCATGTATACACAAATACAACAACACAATATATAATTGTAGAAAAAAAACTTGGAGGGATGAAAACTAGAGAAATTTCATCATGGAAGGCAAATCCAAGAATCACCCCCACAAAAAAAATGAGCTATCCAAGATGAATGAATACTTGCAAAAGATGAGTATACTAGGAAACAGTAGCTAGCAAGGAACCTCTGCTATAAGAAGAATTTTATTATGGAGATGTTGTACCTAAGAGAAAGGAGGCCAAGCTATCTAAAGCCACAATAGTTGATGAATCCCACTGCCCATTTTGGATCAAACTAGATGTTCTAAAAGCAGAACCATTGTCTCCACCTCATTGATTTTAGAAGTAGGCCAAGCCAACATTTCAAAAATAAAAATAAAAAATAAAATAATGCTTTGAACTTTACATGATTTTATTTGGAGGAAGAGATAGGAAGAAAATCATGTATTTGGGAATAGACATATTTACAAATAGGGCCTAGTGGAACAAATCAATACAATCAATGTAGTTGAAAGCCACAAAAAAGGATCAACACCCCTTAGTAAGGTAAACCCAATGACAAAGGAAAAACCAAGGTAGCCAATCAAAAGAGAAAATAGAGGAACAAGGCCAACCAGGAAGGGGTTGACCAGGATGGAAACTACTAGATTTAGGTGACACGAGGGCGTGGCACATGTTAGGCATGGAGTGATGATGAGCATAAAAAATGCTCATATTTTTATATGAGTTTCTAATGGTTTTGTACGATAGTAATAATATTTGTATCTTTTTATGAATTATTATGTATATATTTAAAGGGAATAATTTGCATTATCTAATTTATGTGTGAAGTGTGTTTTGTGTATATATTTTCTGATTTTATTATATTTTTATTAGTTGAGGTCCTATGTGGACCTAGTATGCTTATGCTTCAATGATTCTAAGACATATTTGGAAGGGCACCTTACTCTATAAGTAGATGCCTCACTCTACAATTAGGCACCTCACTCTACAAGTAGGCGCATCACTCTACAAGTAGGCACCTCACTCTACAAGTAGGCACCTCACTCTACAAGTAGGCACCTTCTCTACAAGTAGGTGCCTCACTCTACAAGTAGGCACCTTGATACCATACATCAAGTAGATGCCTTGATCCTCGGGTAGGTGCATTTATGTCATACATCAAGTGTGCCTTACTCTTCAAGTAGGCACCTTGATGTTAAGCGCCTTGAACTTATGGTAGAAGGAGGTCCTATTGACTATGGTAAATCTTTGAATACACATCATGTAGCCTATCCTTGGGAGGCTAATGAATGTATAAGTTATACCAACCATATTGGAAGAAACATATAACCACTTGATGAAGCAAAACATGGGCAACACAAAGATCAAACCTAAAAAAATTCTATCTCCAAAAAAAGATAAAAGTTGACTATTTTTATCATATACTTGTTACAGTAGCTAAAATATCTCAGTATAGACTGTAACCAGGCCTTCCGTTGTAACAACATTGTACATGAAGCTTTGTGTGTATTATATAAACACACAAATTTCTTTGAGGAATACAAGTAATTTTTCTAAGAGTGGTGATGTATGTAATAATTTAGCATTGTACTACAATATTAATAAAAGTGCTTGAGAGTTCTTCCATTCATGTTCTATATTCGTAACTAGCCGGGAAGAAGCTACTAGAGCTTGGTCCCACTCCAAGCTAGTATTCCTCCCCTAATTTATATTGCTTTCTAGATTAGATCATTTATTCAACATGATGTATCTTTTATTTTTGCAAGTGTGTTTTACTACTTTCCTTTATTTTCCAAGCATAGTGTGGTGTGATTTATTTTACCATACTTTTATTATGCATGATTTAATTGGTGTGGATGAATCAATGATATTTCACAAACACTCCCCCAAACAATAGGTTTAGTGGCCTCATCTCAAAACAGTGTTGTGATTAGCCTTGAATGTGGTACTTTGCAAGCTTACGAGTTCCATGGTTTAAAAATTTAAATGAGAGGGTTATGACATAAATAGGACCATATTTAACCAGTATTTTTGCCCCAACAAAGACACTTTCCCATCATCCAACATCCTTTTGTTCAAAATTAAATTTTATTTGGTCCATCAGTTTTGAGTAAGACTATGCTTAGAACAATTTTCTCAATTTTTTTCATTGATGATCTTGTTCGTTGGGGCTTGAAACATGAAAAAATTCCAATACATCATCTCTTTTACATAGAAAGTAACTAGGGATATGGACCAGTAGCATGATTGGTTCCTGGTGGAAGGAATCTCATAATAAATTACTACAATGGTTATATTCCCCAATGTCATTTTTCATTTTCATAACTTTACATTTCAATGATGTCATAAGACACAATTTTTCAACAACACATGACCACCCCAAACTTGAGGCAACCAAATTTGATTTTGATTTCCCATATTGGGATACATCTTTTACATCATTCATATCATTCACACTTTCAAAAAATCCCTTGCATATGTTGGGGTAAAAACATAATACACCACATTTACATCACACATCATTGGAAAAACCCCTTTTCTATTGGGGCAAATAATAGAATCACTCATTGCATCATCATCTATGTCACTTTCATGAAATTTACATCACATCTACATCCACATTTCCAACAACCCCCTTGCATATGTTGGGGCAAAAATAGAATACATTTACACCCACATTTACACTTACATTTACATCCATATTTTTATCAATTGGCTCATGATATTCATTCTTCACTCATTCACCAATTGAGGGGGTAAGCTACACCCACATTCTTTTTGTCTTCAAGATATTTTTATGCTCCAAGGAAAGAAATTTTATTCATCTAAACCAGGTGTTTCTTATTTTTATACTGCATTTTGTTTCATGCAACGTGATACAAAATGGGGCATCTGTAGACACTAAATCCTAGCCACTTGTCCTCCATCCACATCATCCAATCACATCCACCTTTATATATATATATATATATATATATATATATATATATATATATATATATATATATATATATATATATATATATATATATATATATGAGTAGTTTGTATTTATATTTTTATATTTAATATATATGTATGAATAAATCATAGTCGCTCATTAACATTTTAATATCAACCATCCACTTGACTTGATCCATGTCACATTGCAAATATTATAATATTAGCCATCCATTATGTTTTAATCTTGACCACATGTTGGTGTCATCGAAACCCTAGCATATGGAAGGTAAGTTATAAAAGGTCACTCATTCTCATAAATGATATTAAGCAAAAATTTGATTTCTAAGCATTATTTTGATTCTTGAACCCTCATTTCCATCCCTCCCCAAAACCCTAGCATTCTACTACCATTCCCCTCACCATCATTTATTTAAATCACCAAAACCCTTATGAACTAGATTTGGTTTTGTAGTACACTCAATAGAAACCCCTGAATGCCTCCTAGTATACTACAAATGCTATTGATCATTTTGGGAACATTGTTGGGCATATGTTGCCATTATTGAATGCTTCCAAGCATTTCCAAGTCTTCTAGTTTGTCGTTGTCATACCCTCAAGCACTTTCTAGAATTCCTATGACTTCAAATCATAGACACAAGAATACAAATTAAAAAACAAATATTCTTGACAAGGTAAAATATTTTATTGTTTATATCTTACATTTTTTGCATTTACTTGCATTTCATTATTTACAGTTGTAGGGTTTTGTAGATCTAGTTTGAAGAGGGCCTCACACAGTGGAGATATCTCATATTCTATTGATCACTTGGTGCTATTAATATGTTCATAGGTGTAGGAGTTACATTATTGAAAGTTGTTACAACTAGGGTGGCCCTACAGGGTTACACAAGCCCACCCCCGACTTATTTGGAATGAAAATGAGCATTGAAGACATTGGCTATTCTTGTGAATGAGGGTTTTGTAACCCTCAACATTGTAACATTGTATCAAAGGTTGTAAAGCATACTATAACCCCATATTCAGGGTATATATATTGTACAATTTGGAAATCCAGGCTCCTCCCAGTTCCATATTAATAAGATTCTTCATTTAAAGCAATATTGTGTTGATTCGCTTTTGATAAGATTACTTTATTTGGTTTTTCTCTTTTTTAGCTTATAGAAAATTCTAGAAAACTCTATTATAGGTTTTATTCATATCAAGTTGTTAGAGTATATTACATCATTTGGGTCATGTAAATGTACCACCTTTGGTACATAACTAGAGTAGGAGTTTACTTTAGAGTAAAGTTATTTAGTTACTTAATAAGGGCCAAGGAATCTGTATTTCTATATAAAGGCCTCATAGTGATTGATTTATTAGTAGTAAATATAAATACTGTGTGGTATATTTTAGTAGTATGGTATAATATAGTCCTTTCATATCCTTTCATGAGGTGTTCATGTCCTCCATTATATAGCATTGCACTATTTTTTCACTTTCATTAATGGCATATTTTTGAGTTATTTGCATATGTTCATATTATTATTTTCTTGCATATTATTATGCCATTAGTTTATAGTCATCTCAAATTAGTCATCTTGCATCTTGTGGTCGTATTCCATCTACTACAGTCTCATAAAAATCTAAAAATGGTATCAGAGCACATGTTAGATCAAATAGGAAATAGGGAGAGCCACACGTGAGGTTGAGAGAAATAAAAAAATCTCTTTTTATATAATTTTTAAGATAATTTTTGGCTAGAGTCTTTCCATAGGGTTGCAAAAAAACTTATGAATACTAGGACTCAACATACATTCCATTAGATTGACAAATCAACTAGTGAAGTTCATTATCTCTAGAATTATAATTTTTTCCATTCCATTTTATAACATCTTGTTGTAGGAAAATGAGATTACGAGAAATTTGGTAAGCTTCCTACATAGAACTAGGAAGAATATATTCATTAGAATCATTCTAGCACTTGCAACAACAAGTAGAAGACTACATATTTTAGAGACCTAAAAAAAGATCCCATTACAAGAGTTGCAGACCTACAAAGTGCAAAAGAAGAAAAGACCATAGTAGCCTTATTGTAGACTCAAGGAAGAAGAAACTCTAGAGATGAGTTCAGGAGGATATTGGATATTGGTGATCTTCATTGAATATCAAAACCTATAGACTGAAGAATAAAATTCCATAGTAGCCTTACTACTGATTTAAGAGGATTCCAAAAAAGTGTCTTGGTGAAGATAGGATATTGGTGATCTCTATTGCAGATTGAAGACTTCATCCTAAAGAAGTTGGAGAGACCCTTAGAAGGTCCAGTTAAAAAACTCCTAGTTCTAGAATATTGGAGGTTGGTGATCTCCATTAAATCCTGTAGATTGTAGAAGTGAAGAAGTACCAGTAAAGTTCCATTCCATACTTCAAAAGTAATATATTTTAGATATTTGAGAATAAGATCTCATTAGCAACACTTCCATAGTATAATATTTAAGTAAATGACTCATTTGGAAGACCATAAGAAGCTATAAGATTGAAGACCTTGGTGAGGTCTCAAGGAGAAATAAGGAGGAGGCTTGGTAAGCCTTACTGAAGGAGAATCTAGATAACACCATTAAAGGAGTTCCTAGGAGAACTCATTGGATAAATTTACCACCAAGGAGAATTTCTTGATAGTAAATAACTTGGGACAATTATCACCATCTGACAACAAGCCCAAGGAAGAAGGATTTGGAAAGGAGCTTACCAAATTTTGGAGGATATTGGTTAAGACCTCAAGAATTTTGGATTCTTGAGAAGAGGGCCTATATTCAAGTCATAATTCAATAAATAGGTTAAAGGAGAAAGGAACCAAACATTACTACCAAACCTAGCATATTTGAAAATTACCTTTGAAGGCTAGAATGATCATTCAAAGATAGGGGTTTGTTGAATCTTCAATAGAACATTAAAGGCTTCTTAAAGGAAAACTCAGCTATGATTTGGAGGAATTCCCTAGAAAAATTTTGAATTTCAAGGACAACATTTTAGTATAGAAATTAACTATGAAAGGGCAATAATTAGGACAATATTACTAGCTGCAAAAATACAGAGTTCCAGGATACATATTGAAGGAGAATAGAAGTCACCTACTATAGTTAAAGGGTAGCAAGTTAGAGGATCTTTTGGAGCTACAAAAAGGTGATTTAGAAAGTTATTTTGGATAACCAAGTAGAGATACAATTTCATCCAATTAAAGGAAGAAAAAAGGTGAATCTAATCACCTTGCAATCCTTCATATACAAAGTTCATTAAGGTAATAAAATTGGGTGCAAATAGGTTCTTAAGAGCTAAAAATGTGATACCAAATAATGCTAAAAAAACAGAACTCAAGTGAATCAAATATTGCACAACAAAATAGAATTAATGAAGACTAGATATTGTAATAGATTTTGGGTTAACCTACAAAACCCGGTAATTAATGAAGACTTTTATTTACCAAAAAAAAAATATTGCACAACAAAATAGAATTTATATTGATAAAGGAGGGAAGTCTAGAAAATTCGTTGTTACAATAGTGGATCCAAGAATATCTTGATAGAATATTACAAATTTTTCTAGGATTATCCAAAACCCTAGCCACAAATAATTGGTGGTGTCTTCAACTACATATTTGCTCCCAACAAGGTTGATTGGGATTCTTGATATCTGATTTTGTGCCACTCTAGCTTAAGAAGTTGTCCAATGCTTCTGATGTATTGTCAAAACCTGTACACAAAGAAACTAGAGAATTAGTAATAACAAATGAGGGCTATACAGTGTGAATCCTCAGAAATCACAACTTAAAAACCCTAGTTATAGCAATGGAAATGTGAAAAGGATAAGACAACATGAAATATAATAACATAAATGGATTTACCTTAATCTTGCTTGTTTTCTTCTGATCTGTGAGTTTTTTTGTAGATGATAGGCATGGTGATGCCCTAGCATCACTAGAAGGCTAGGAGGTGCTCATAATTCTTATGTAAAATACCCACAGGTTCCTAGTGGTTGTAGGAAATGCCTATGGGCCCTCAAGACTGGTAGGGAGGCACCCATAGGCACTTGGCAGTAGAAGGAAGGATTTTGCAAAAGCCAATATGGAAAGGGAAATGGATGGCAATGGTTGCAAGGATTACGGTGAGAGAGGATGGAGGTAGAAGTACTTAGATACTTCAAGGTAAGATGAAACTCAAGGAATATCAGGGTACGGATTGCTCAAGAACTCTAAAAATTTAGTTTGCTTAGGGAACTTAGGGATCCTAGGTAATTTGAAAACTTAGGGGTTGAGCCATTAAAATGACCTCTATTTATAATACAACCTAGGGCATACTTAGGGTTTCAATGACACTAATCATGTGGCTGAGATAAAATCACATCAAAAGATGGATATTAAATTTAGGGTGTGGCATGGATTGATGTGGATGGATGAACAAGATTAAATGAAATTGAATGACTAGGATTAATTCACTTATATAAATATATATTTATTATATATATATATATATATATATATATATAATATAATATATGTAAAAATATAAAAATATATATAAATAGTGGGCAAAAAATGGTGGGAAATCATGGATGGAGGATAAGTGGCTAGGTTTTGGTGTCTATAGGTTCAATAGTTGAACTTTAGTTACTTAATTCCATTAAGCACATTATTAGAGTTTCAAGAAGTTGCAAAGAAAAGGTTGCATTTTGAAGTCTTCAAAGGAAGTGCAAAGGATAGTTTATATTAAGGGTTATTACCTGCACATTAAAATAGGAGTTAGATATATTTTGAAAAAAAAAATATCATCTTGCTATTATCTAGTTACAGAAAATAAGACTACATTAAGTTGCAAATATTAAAAACCATTTGAGAGTTCTTTAAGAGTTATCATTAGTGCATATTATAAGTTACTTTTAAGGAGTAATAAGGAGATTGCAGTTGCACTATATTATTTTCTCTTAAAGCTTATTAGAGGTGCACTAAGTGTTTTAGTGAAGGTAAAAATTAGTGCAAATATTAATCTCTCAAGAGCATATTGTTTACATGATTATTATATTGGATTCATTGTTACTAAATTATCCAAGTGAAGGATTTATATACTAGTGTTGTCTAATAAAAAATACACCAATACATTGATCTCAAGGATTAGATCAAGTAGAATCCATATCTAAGAAGCAAAATAAAAGCTTCATATCGATCTACATTAGTCCTCAAGCTATACAAGGAACCATCATATCAAAGGAATAAATAGCATCAAAAGGAGACAAGGAACTATCTAAAATTTAGTGCAAAATAAAGTTTCTTATTTATATTACATTGGTGCACCATATCCCTCATAAAGAGGACAAATTATAGAGTGTCTCAAGACACTAAGACAATAAGTATTCTACATCCACTATTGACAAATCATTGAAGGTAGAAGGTGCAAAATTTGGGTAGAGAATATGATCCAATATAGGGATTATAAGTGATGATTTTAGGTTTCTAGAAACACCATCTCACTCACCAAAGAAAGCACCCATGAACTATGTCAACCTATGACAATAGAAGGAATCTTTGCACCCATTACATACATATTGTAAAGCAAGGAGAACAACAGTAAGAAAATCTATGTAAAATCAAGTTGAAGGCTAAAGTATTTTACCCCAATCAAGAATTGAATTCCCAGCTAGGAAGTCATCCTTCAAATCAACCAAGAGCATCAATCGAGTGAAGATATATCATCTACCAAAATGGTAATGTTGGATTCATAGTTGTAGCCAACCCTAAATAAATCATCACTAGAAATTGTAAGCTTACACTCACTGGCAATGAGGAGATCATTGGAGAAAATATTGAACAACTTACATTCACTGGAGAATATATAAGGATAAAAAGAATATTGAGGACAACCTCACATGCATGTTCCACTTGGTACAATATAAATAAGTAATACACATTTCAATAACACTCATACAGGAGCCTAGCGAAGGAGTAATGCTCATCTTAGAGCATTGAATAGAAGCAATCATTTTTATGGTCAGTGAAGGAGTAACGCCCATCTTGGAGCATTGAAATAAGGATCCCAGTGAAGAATTAACACCCACATTGGAATGTTGAGGGTAGAGACAATAATTACATCTTGGAGCATTAGAACATAGATTGTAACCTCTACAAAGTAAATTCCACATTTTCATAGTATCAATAAGAAATTATAACACCTTAAGCAATCCATGTAGGGGAGATAACACTATTAATAACCTAGGTTGAAATACATTCTCACATTGAAGCAAGAATATTGAGGCAATAGCACATGGTTTCAACAAGGATTTTCATTTGCACAGAGAGGTAAAAGCAAATATGATCATGGTAAGAATATAACAAAAGGGAGAGCATTGAATGCTCATCTTCATACAGTGAACACAACGTCCAAATATCCATTGAGAAAGTGAAGTATTAAACAACTCAATTTACTACATTACTAAGGTAATTTCTATATTAAAATTGCTTACTGTAATTGAAGTGATATTGGAGTTATATGGTGCTACATATATGGTCAATTTACTACTATGTTGGAATAACAAGCATTAACCAAGCATTATTAAGTTATAAAGCAAATCCATTTTAAGGCATTATAATTGAGTACATTCTCATATTATACTATTTAAAAATAACCAAGTAGGAGATATAAGGTTGTCAACCTTGGTAAACTCAAATATCAATTTTTAAATACTATTATCATAATTTTTTAACATTCCAAAATTAGGTAGTTATAAGGTATACTACATAAAATCTTAGCTAATTAGAATATAGAAAATTGAACTATTGAAGGTAGAAGAAGGAAATTCATTGAGCATCTAAAAGAGTTGAAATTAATTGGTTACATTTATCTCATACTCAAACTAAAAGGATAAAAGAAATCCAACCATAGAGAACTTCAAATTGATAAGTGCATAGTTCATTAGGAGATATAAGGTAAAATGGGAGTTGATTATTGTTATTTACAAAACATTACAAAATCAACAAAAAAGGGTGAACTATTAATTACTAAGCATTTTATCAATATTATAGGTTACTCTTATTACTAGGGAGTCATAAGTATTACTACTCCTAAGAACACATTAAATAATGCAATTAGAAAAAGAGTAGGAAAGATACCAATATGGCTTAAAGCCATGATTTATGATTCAAAGAATCTAATGGATTATAATAAGGAAGAGACAAATGACAGAAAAAAATAAATAGGATTTAAAAATTTCTCTAAAGACTCAACAACTAATAGTTTTGAAAAAGTAGAACTTTTAGGAATATCCTCTAATAAGATAATAATGGGAGTTGATGATAACTACACTAATTAGGATATTGAAGATCATATTCAAAAGGTAGAAAAGAATAATTTCATAAAAGAAGTAAATATGGCATAGCTTCAATTGTACACACATGGTTTAACTATTTCATCAAGGAAATAGACAAACATGATATTCCTAAAATAGATAACAAAGAAGTTGGGGTACCTCTTCTATGCACCTATTGGAGAAAATTTGGGCATGAGAAGGTAAATTTTTGGAGTTTTTACCCATGTAAATATTGTGGAGAGAAATATCACTCATCTTACTTCTATTACTACAAAGACAAGTACTATAAAATATTTGAGGAGAGACTAATATTTAGATTAGATTGTTTCTTCCAAGTTCTTATTTCAGAAGCATCCACTAACAATGAGTTCAAGC
Organism: Wollemia nobilis; assembly: GCA_028583015.1. Classification (NCBI taxonomy): domain Eukaryota; kingdom Viridiplantae; phylum Streptophyta; class Pinopsida; order Araucariales; family Araucariaceae; genus Wollemia; species Wollemia nobilis. Next base: position 2,561,000 of record JAQPPZ010001206.1, read on the forward strand.
TTGAAATTTTTGAAGATCAAGAAAATAAACCATGCAGAAAACCAAGGAAGAAGTGTTGATCCACTTATGGCTTGCCATATTATGAGATCACTAGTTCATCAAAGACACCTAGAAGACTACAAGGTCAAAGACTCTTCCAATTATCTTGAAACAAAAAAATTAGTAGATTGAAAAAGACAAGAAGAGACAAAATGAAGATAGAAACAAAAGAAGAATGAGAAGGAGTTGATCAAGCTAAATAACATCTGAAGACTGAGGATCTGTATTAAAGACTAAAGTCTTTAATAACAAAATAATATAATACAAGGGGTTGTTAGAGTATATTACATCATTTGGGTCATGTAAATGTACCACCTTTGGTAAATAACAAGAGTAGGAGTTTACTTTAGAGTAAAGTTAGTTAGTTACTTCAAGTATTGTAATAAATACACAAGTGTCAATGTAAAAGTTGTAAATGTGCATGTAGTCCACGTGTACATGAGTCTTAGGTAGAGTAAGGGCCAAGGAATCTATCTTCTTATATAAATACCTCATAGTGAGTGATTTAGTAGTAGTAAATATATAGACTATGTTGTATAGTTTAGTAGTATGGTACACTATAGTCCTTTCATATCCTTGCATGGAGTGTTCGTGTCCTCCATTATATAGCATTGTACTATTTTTATCACTTTCATTAATGGTATATTTTTAAGTTATTTTAAAATGTTCATCTTATTATTTTCCTACATATTATTGTGCCATTATTTTATAGTCATCTTGCATCTTGTGGTTGTATTACCTATACTACAGTCTCATCAAAATCTAACAAAATCTCAAGGAAAAACCTAATTTTTTTACTTTTGGAGATAGAGTGCATGATTTCATGGATGGTGATAACACCATCAATGATTATTATACCCTTAACGATGCTTCTTTGGTATGGATCAATGATGAGATGGAGGATATCCTTCATTCTGTTGGTCATGACTTTGATGATAATTTTGTAGATGACATTGCAAAGACTAATAAACCTAAAGTCAAAAAGAGTTTTGTTACCATGGAACTTGGGGATGAGAGCTAAAAATATTGATTTGACATCCTTGAGGAGGAATTTATTCCTTTGGACTTCCTATATAGCCTCATTGATTTCATTGCCAACAATATCCTAGAAGCATTGAAATACGCATGGAGTTAAGCCATCTAGGCTAAGGTATTTGTCAGTGTACATGGAGAAAATGGCATACATAATTTCATCTTGGTAAAAGGTTTTGAGAAGACATGTGTAATGTCCCTTTTTTAGAAATAGCAAACCCTTACTACGAAAATGCAGAAATTAAGTACAGTAAGGAAATAACTTAGAAATTGCTCATAAAATAACACAAGTATGAGGATAAATCAGCCAGTATCATATATTAAATATTGCTAAACCAATACAATAGCTAGAATGGACAAATGGGTCCTCAAGGAACTCAAAATGCAGATACAAACTCCCACAAGTGGGACGAACTAACCCCAAGGCTGAAAAGATGCAAAAACTCCTCAAAAAGGACCCCAAATGCAAGCATAGGGTTTGGGGCTACCAATAGATCTGAAACACATGACACAAATGCTCCCAAAAATGCCATGAACTCCTCACATATGCCTCTTTTTGTATTTTTGATATTTTAGGGCAATAACACCTGCAGTGATATTGCCAAGACCCCAACCATGCACCTCCAATGCACTATGGGAATGAGCAAGACCTGCAATCTCAACTCATGGAACCTCTAGGGTTTCAATATTCAATTTCGATATCAACATAACATGCCCAAAATGGGACATCTCACTCCCTTATATAGGGTGAGGTTCTAATTTGGAGTTGACATCTCCTAATCCTAAAATCACTTAAAGTGCCTTATTACAACATAAAAACATAAAACATAAATAAACACAACTTAAGTTATGTCTCCTAGTCACATGAACCCCTTTTTCACTTTTATAATTAAGTGTAGGAGACATTTACAAAAAATATTTATTTTTGGGACATTACAAGTCCACCCTCCTCAAATTTCTTGTCCTCAAGCAAAGTCAAAGCTAGAGCATCTAAAATTTTTGCACCTTCCCAAGTAGCATCCTCCATAGGCAAGTCCTTCCACTTCACAAGATATTCTTTGACAGTCCTACTCCTAAGATTTCTCTCCCTTGTCTCAAGGATCAATTCAGGTTCAAGAATGAGCTTTCCTTCATCATCAAGGGGTGGAAAATCTGAATATGGCTGAATATGTTGGCCCAAGGCCTTATTCAAACAAGAAACAAGGAAGACATTTTGTATTTTACTTCCACTTGGAAGTTCCAAAGCATATGCAACATGTCCAACCTTACTCAACACCTTGTAAGGTCCATAAAATTTGGGTTTGAGTTTTTCTGCTCCACTTATTTTCAATGTAGACTGTTTGTAGGGCTGCAACCTAACATAAACCAAGTCTCCCACCTCAAATGAGCACTCACTACGCTGCTGATATGCATACTTCTTCTGCTGATTTTGTGCCGTAAGAATATTGTCCTTCAAAGCATTAAGAATATCTTGATTTTTTGCTGCAAAGTCTCTAGATTTTTGGACCCTTGAATCACCAAAAATCAGATCTGAAAAGTGTGGGGCATCATAACCATAAAGTGCCTTGAATGGAGACATTTTTATGGACATATGATAAGTAGAATTGTAGCAATATTCACTAAGGTGCAGCCATTTAACCCATGCCTTTTTTTGACCTGAAACATAATTTCTCAAATATCCTTCAAGCCATTTGTTAACAATTTTAGTTTGCCCATCAGTTTGGGGATAGTAGCTAGTACTAGGAGTCAATTTAGTACCACATAGCTTAAAAAATTCTTGCCAAAACATGCTCAAAAATTTGTTGTCCCTATCACTCACAATGAATTTGGGAAAACCATGCAATCTAAAAACTTCTTTAAAAAACAAATCAGCAACTTGTACTTGTATGGTTGTAGAAGTTGTTGAAATGGCATAGAAATGAGCAAATTTTGTCAATCTATCAACAACAACAAATATGCAATCCTTCATGTATACCTTGGGCAAACTAGTAATGAAGTCCATGGAGATACTTTCCCATTTCTGATTGGGAATAGGAAGTGGCTGAAGTAAACCAGCTGCAAATTCATGTTCCCCCTTGTTTCCTTGGCAAATAACACATTCCTGAACATGCAAGAAGACATCCCTTTTCAAACCCTTCCAATAGAATATTTTTCTAACCTATTTGTAAGTCTTGTAGAAACCTGGATGGCCTACAAGTGGAGCATCATGCATGGCTGTAATTAAAGCTTATTTCAGCTTTGATTCAGGTACTAAAAACATTCTTCCCTTGCAAAAAATCAGTCCTTCTTTATGGCTGAACCTGTCATCTTCAACTTGCCCATTTTTTAGTTTAGAGAAAAAATCATTCTTTGCATATTCAGCTGTAATTTTCACCTTCCAATCAGTAGAAATAATGGAAAGAGTATGAAAAGTAGGGTTCCTATAAAGTGCATCAGCAGCTGAATTCTTCTTACCCTTTACAAAATCAATTTCAAAATCATATGATTGCAACTTTGTTACCCATTTATGTTGTCTTTAATTCAGTTCAAATTTCCCCAAAAAGTATTTCAAATTGTTATGATCAATTTTTACCACAAACTTGCCACACACTAAGTATTACTTGAATTTAGTCGAGGCATGCATGATAGCTAGCATCTCTTTATCATAGATGCTGAAATTTTTCTCCACATTTGAGAGCTTTCTACTCTCATAAGCAATGGGGCGTCCTTGTTGCATAAGTACAGCTCCAACTCCAACACCTTAAGATGTTTTTGTAGTAAACCTTGAATTTGAGGATGATAGGTGGCTGATTTTTTCCCTTCTGAACTAAAAATTACAGCTGCCCACTCAACGTCCTTATGCCTTATCATCTTCTCCATTATTTTGTATGAAACCTCCAAAATTTTGCAAGAATATTTTGACCGATTTTCCTTGATTCCTTGCAACACCACATATTTCCCTTCAAGCACAAATTTTAGTTCTAATTTTTGATAATTAGTAACATAATCACCAAGTGAATACAACCATTGCACACCCAAAACCATATGTGGAATACCTCCTAAGGGAAAAACAAAGAATTTCTCATCTACTCGCCATGTTGCCAAAATTAATTTTTATGTTTCTTACCACTTTGTTGCATGTGATAAGATCACCATTGCCAATAGCAACACTAAAACTAGGAATGATAGTTGTAGGAAGATTCTTTCTAGTGGCAAACTTCTCATCAACAAAATTGTAAGTAGCACCACCATATATTAAAACAATAAACTTTTCATCAAAAGATCTACCTGGTACCTTAATAGTGTGAAACTGATTCAGCCCACTTAAAGTGGCTAGGGAACCTTTAGGAACTTCCTCATACTCCCTTTGTGCTTCCTCTTCCAAAGGTGTCTCATCTGCCTCATAAAAATCAAGATTATCAGAATCAAAATCAGAATGTAATTCAATGATTTTCATACCTCCTTATCTGCATTTATGACCTCTTTGCCAAGGAGACTTGCAAATGAAACACTTGTTTTGTTTCCTTAGCTCATATTTCTCTTCTTGTGTCAAGCATGGGCCATTTGGGGGCTTATTAGGTGGTTGAAAACTAGATCTGAAACCTTCTCCATGCGTGGGATTCCTACCATAAAATTTCTCTCATTTCAACCTTGTTGCATGAGGTTTCCTTGCTGCCCATACTGCTGTCCAAAAACTATTTTTCTAGCTGCAAAATGTGGTCTAGCAGGTGGATTATGTGCAAAATATTTTTGTCTATGAGGTAAAATATATTCTAAGCTTAAATCTCTCTTAATGGCATCTTCAAGAGTGGCTAGTTCAAAAGCTTTAACTAATCCCTTCACGAGTTCCAACAAACCATCCATAAAAAGAAAAATTACCCTCTTGGGTGAAATATTTTGTACCTAAACTGAAAGTTTTTCAAAATCCTCCACATAGACATGAATGGATGAAGTTTGCTTCAAAGTGGCAAGCTCCTTGAAATACTCTTCCACATTCCTCCTTTCAAACCTATTCAAAACCTTGGTACAAAATTCATCAAATGTATCAATATCACCATGCCCTTGGGTTACTAACCCATGATGCCACCATGAGTAAGCACTACCCTCAATGTGGAGTGTAGCAATATGAACTACACCAGCTTCAGAAATAGGCTCCAAGGTAAAATAATTCTACAATTTTTGAAGCCATGCCCTAGCTGTAAGACCATCTTGACCATTAAATGAGGGAATGGTCACATTTTGATGCAAAAAGGGCTTCTTTTTCTCTTTTTTAGCCTCAACAACAAATTTACCCACAATATTCAAATATTTATCAAAAGAAACTGTTGCCCTAAAACCCTCAGATTTATTACTATAAGCAGCAAACCATTCATCTAATTCATTAGTTACCTCATTTTCCTCCGGTGGAGGTGGTGGAACAAGGAACATAGGCTTGGATGGCCTAGGCAAGGGAGGGTGTGAGTTAGATGATGAATCATGCCTATTGTTGTTGCTTCCCCTTTCTCCTTCCCTCCTTGTGTCATTTGGGTTGCCCAAAGCTGCCCTCAATTCTTACTGATTTGTCTCTTGTAAGGAAACCATTCTTTGCAGCATGTCAAGTAGGGCATAAAATTTTGCTCAGTCCTATCAACTGGCCTTTGGGGCTCCTCAACCTCTTCCCTATTTGACATTTCCAAAGTGAGTATGTTTCTCCTAGTAAAATACTGATGAACAAGAGGACGATGCATAAAACCCTATCAAACCCTAAAAATATGGAAATCTAAAATTTTGAAAATTTTGACCACCAAAAAAAATTTTTGAAACCACAAAACTGCAAATTGGTCAAAAGGGTATCCAAATCTGCAATTTTTATTTTCTAAAAAAAAATCCCTAAAAATCTGTGAATACCCTAAAAATCTGTGATTTTCACTAGGGAACAACTTTTCACCACAGAAACACGCTTATCACCACGAATCATAGGCTGGCAAGATTCTAGCTCTGATACCACTTGTAATTTCCCTTTTTTAGAAATAGTAAACCCTTACTACGAAAATGCAAAAATTAAGTACAACAAGGAAATAACTCAGAAATTGCTCATAAAATAACACATGTATGAGGAGAAATCAGCCAGTATCATCTATTAAATATTGCCAAACGAATACAACAGCTGGAATGGACAAATGGGTCCTCAAGGAACTCAAAATGTAGATACAAACTCCCACAAGTGGGACAAACTAACCCCAAGGCTGAACAGATGCAAAAAATCCTCAAAAATGACCCCAAATGCAAGCATAGGGTTTGGGGCTGCCAACAGATTTAAAACACATGACACAAATGCTCCCAAAAATGCCATGAACTCCTCACAGATGCCTCTTTTTGTATTTTTGATATTTTAGGGCAATAACACCTGCAGTGATATTGCCAAGACCCCAACCATGCACCTCCAATGCACTATGGGAATGAGCAAGACCCGTAATCTCAACTCATGGAACCTCTAGGGTTTCAATATTCAATTTTGATATCAACATAACATGCCCAAAATGGGACGTCTCACTCCCTTATATAGGGTGAGGTTCTAATTTGGAGTTGACATCTCCCAACCCTAAAATCACTTAAAGTGCCTTATTACAACATAAAAACATAAAACATAAATAAACACAACTTAAGTTATGTCTCCTAGTCACATGAACCCCTTTTTCACTTTTATAATTAAGTGTAGGAGAAATTTACAAAAAATATATATTTTTGGGATATTACAACATGAGTTAACCTCGAGAGGAATTAAGTATAGGATGTTTTTGGATAAGAGGGTTAAAGGCCTAGGCAAAGTAGGGGATATGGGGTCCAAGAAGGTTTTTGAAGTGGAAGAAAGCTTCAACAGGGATGCCAAAAATATCACTAAGGATAAACCTATCACTCTTGAGTAGCTCTCTGATATTATTATGGCTACAATGTCTAAGAGTTGAGGTATGAAATAACTTCTTGTTAGAGTCACCTTCTCTTAGCCATAGGGCTCTTGAATTTTGTCTCCAAAAGACCTCCTCTTTTGTTGTAACATTATGGAACTCAACCAAAATTCTCCTTTATTCTTTCTTGATTTGGAGAGATAAATTTGTAGATTAGATTTTCTCTTCTATGATTCTAAGATGATCCTAGATGGATTGTTTATTTTTGAATATTTTGCCAAACACCTCCTTGTTCCACAGTCAAAGATTAACTTTGATGAAACATAGTTTTTTGGTGATTTGAGAGATGAGAGGGCCTATGAAACTTTGATTCCACCATTCAAAAATACTGGATTTGAGTTCAAGATGTTGAAGACATATTTTAAAATTTGAAGGGAGTTTTGAAGAAGGAAGTTGGTTTAAGACCTTCATAAATTAGAGGATTGTGGTTCGATTCAATTTTAGGAAGGGATTGCAAAGCAATATCCTTGAACAAGTGAATTGCTTCCTTGGACAAAAGGAATATATTGAGTCTTACCTAAATGAATTGGTTGCCTATCCTCCTATTGCTCCATGTGAATTTAGTTCCTTTGAGATGGACATCCATTAGCTCATTGATGTCAACAAATTTACCAAAGTCCTTGAAACATCTTGGTGTGATAGTCATCCCTCCAATTTTATTAGAAGAATAAAGGGGAGAGTTGAAATCTTCAATGAGAATATAGGGTTCCTCTAATAATATGATCATCATCTGGATGAGGGTGTTTCATAGAACCAATATTCCTAGAAGATTATTGGGGGTATAGATATTTGAAATAACCCATCTTGCTTTCTTGTCTTTATAATAAAAGATAATATTAATAATTTTATTAAATGAAGATAAAAAATTTCCTTCTACTTTGTTGGGATCCCAAAAGCATAGCAGGGCACTTGAATCTCCATGGGATGGGCTATTTCCTTCATCAATTTTGGTCTCTTGAAGTAACATGATACTAGGTCTAAGGTCCTTTCTCATAGATGACACCAACCTTTACTTGGTTAGACTATTGAGGCCTCTCACATTCCATGAAAGAATATTCATTATGATACTTGGAAGAGAGTTTTTTACATCCTCTACCTGATATGAGAGGGTTTGGTTGATTTTCCAACATTCTTGGGAAGGTTTCCAATGGGGAGTTCAGTAAGGGCTGAAAATAGAGTAGCTTGAATACCATTAGCTATTTCATATTTGAATTTTTTCTTCTTATATCAATAATAGAAGGCCTCCCTTTCTTCTTATCACTACCAACATCTGTAGATATTTTATTTTAATTTTTTGTGATGAGCTTGGAAGGATTGAAAGAGTCATTTGGGTTAGCAGGAGAACATAACTCGTTGAGAAGATCCAAAGGGCATTAGTTAGGGGGAGGGAAAAAATGGATAGATCTTGATGGGGATTGAGACCTCAGAATTGAGTTGGTGTTAGAGTCTCACTAAAGATAGTCTAACTCCAGGAAGAGGAAATTTGCAAGAAGATTGAGTTTATCAAGATAATGAGAGGACCCATACAATGGAATGAAATTATTAGGGAAAATAAAGAGAGAACATACCTGGTCTTGGGATTTGATAGGGGAGGAATGGACTGGCTACTTACCTTTGGAATCAAGGTTGTTGGTTTAGAAATTTTTACCCAAGCTAGGAACTTTGGTCGAGAGATCTATGTCGAGGTTAGGAGCACTGGTAGGGTGTTATGTGCTAGAATGATGGTTCTTAGGAACATGGTCATTTCTCCAATGATTTTCACTGGATTTATTGGGGTGATATTCTTAATTTTTTAATTCTAAAATGATAGAGGGTAATTATGCTGTGAGATGACCTTGCATGTGGCACTCAATGCAAAAGGTGGGCTTGTTCTCATATTCGATTGCCTGGTGTTTGTGGTTTCCTCTAGAGATTAGGTCCACATACATAGCGAGTTTAGAATCAAGGTTTATTTTGATGCATAAATGGACATACACCATCCGATACTTATCTTTGGTTGTCAGGTCAAATGCAATGATGTTGCCTATAGTTCAAGCAATCCCTCTCAAGATTTCTTCATGCTATAACTATACTGGTAAGCCTAGAAGTCTAATCCAAATGGGTTCAAATTTTAGGCTTTGGGTTTTAGGGTCATTGTCTTTTACCCATATTCTAATAAAGATACTTCATCTACCCAATAACCATGGACCACCAATGAGAATATTATTGGTGTATTCAAGGTTATTAAGTCTAATGACGAATAACCCTTTGGAAAATGCAACCAGATCCATGTTTCCACCAAGGCACCATTTGGAAAAGACCCACTTAAGTGGATTTAATATTCAGGTGAGATCCCATAAACTTGCCAACTAGAGATAGGTAATTTTAAAAACAAAGGAATCCATAAAAAAATGAGGGATTACCAATTCTCTGCCATTTGGAATGAGATTAATCAGACCATTTTAGGAAGGTGGAGATAGGGATCCTGAACCTTTCTGGACTATCTTCATAAAGGAGATAGGTTTTGATATTTGGTTAGTTAAGGGGTACCCTCAATTATCATGACTTCCACATCTTTTCTTATGTTATCATGAGGGCTAGAATCAAGGTCATATTCCCTACCATCATATGCACCTGAGTTCCCGTTGGAAGTAAATTCAAATTTCTACGATCCGCTAGAGGTAAATTATTTTTTGGAATCTGTTGATAAGGAAATTCTATATTCAACTGTAATTTGGAGCAAATTATAACTCCAAAGAGGAGTAATATATTAATGAGGATGGACATAAAAAGGTGATTCAAGGAGTGAAAATGCTAGTGTCACTTCCCATGATATTTACAATGCAACTTAAATGAGGCATGAGAAAAGGATGTGCATTTTATGACTTATACATTAAAGATATTAGAGAAACAAATGGAAAATATGTCTTATAGTCTCATCCTATCCTTCATGAATATGCAAATATGTTTTTAGATCATTTTCCAAGGCAACCACTATCAAGAGAATTATATTTATCTATTGAGTTATTACCAGGTATAGAAGTAGTCTCAAAGGCACTTTTTAAGATGTTTGTAGTAGAATTGAGTGACTTAAAAATTTAGTTGTAAGTACTTCCTGATAAAGGATAAATTCAACCTAGCATCTAACCTTGAGGTGTGCTAGTAATTTTTGTGAGAAATAAGGATGGATCCCTCAGGCTGTGTCTTGGTTATAATTAGTTGAATAAGGTTACCATAAAATATTGATACCCTTTACTATGCATTGATGAAATGTTTTTATCAATTTCAAGGATCTACTTGTTGGGCACTAAATTGCATCAAGTTTTCACTCAATACTGTGGTTGTCTATCTTCCTACTTTCTATCCAGGCTTGCACCCGATAGCTGTAGCTCAACACTCAACATTGGATGGACCAAAATAGAGTTTCCGATCCAACCTCCAGAGTAGGTTGGTTCCTTGTCAACTTAAATAGGGTGTTGACACAATTATGCTCACTTAGGGTTTGAAGGTTAGGGTAAGAAAAGGTTAGGGTTAGAGAAATGTGAACAATAGTGGATGGATAGGCTAACAACATTGCACCACAATAAAAAGCTCCGAAAAACTAACCCAAAGACACATAACTCAGATCAACATTATCACAAATTGGATGACTCTTCATTCATTAATGCACAACAGAGAAATATTGCAGATTGCAATATCCAAACAATGATAATCCAAATAACAGAATTCACCAATATCTAGATTCTACAGAAATGCACTTCCTAACAATAAAGATCAATCTCAGAAGTAGATTTCAATTACTTTAACAGCTAGTAATCCATTAATTTGGCACAAACTAACCACTTAAGTATTCACAGAAATGCAGCTAAAGAATTCGAACCTCTGATATCAAGCATGAAGATACAAATTTTGAGGCGAAGATCAATGTAATGCTCCTTCCATTAGCTCTTGGGAATATTTATAGTAGCACAGGCAAACACACTAGAGCCGACCCTTAAAAATGAGGGTTCGACCTCTACTTATAGTTTTGCAAAAATTAAAATTACAAAGAACATTACAAAGATCAAAATTTGACAGCACAACAGAGAGTTCTTGCTGGCATTTGCTTACTGGTACACCCTCTAGGAAATCCGCTGAAAGTGGTCCGCCATGGTAGCTCGGGGCCTCTGCAACTTGTTGGTCGTTTGGCACAAACTGGAGTTTAGGCCATTGGAGATCATGCATCATCGTTGATCCTTCTTGGAAGCTATCTACCATCGTCGATCTATAACCACCTCTGGTTCTACCTTCTTGAAAACCCTCGATGCTTCAGCTTCCTCTCCAACTGAATGTTACAATTCTGGTGAAGAAATATCTTTAAATACCTTAGATTCTTTGACACAATCCCCACCGTTGATCTCCCCCATCGTATGGCTATGATTCATTCTGATATAAGCTTATTATAATGGTGGGGAGAACACAACGCCATTCCGCTTTAAAAAATTGATGACGTCATCCTTTATATCTTAGAAGCTATGGAACGCCAATCCGACTTCCAAATGCCTTGAAGGCTAAGTGGGATCGAATCCGCTCTTTATTCTTCAGATTTCCTCATTATCCACAAGGTATCCATCAATCCGCACAAAAATATCGATGATGTCATCCTTTCTTTACAACTTTTGCGGATTCCATTCTTGTCGAGCAAGTGCATTGGCGTATGATCATCAATCCTAGACCCACCACAATGTAAAGTGACTCTTCTTCCATTCCACACTATCTTCAGAGTAAAACACTACTTATCACCATTCCAGAAAAGAGTTAGTCATAATGTCCATTGTCGCCAATCCGCCTCTACTATGTTTACAACATTCCACCTTATCACCATTTCGGGTAAAAATACTCTATGTGTTCTCCAAATCGTGTGCTCCAACACTTAGCCACTCATGGATATTCAAAATATCAAGTGGTCACCAATCCACACTTTTTTCTTGCTAATGTCATCCTTTATCAAAATATTTATGGATTCAAGACGTGTCGCTAGTCCAGAGTTAAAAACAAAATAAGTCTTCGAAATCGCTCCAAGCATGAAAATTTACTAAGTGTTAGGTGGGCTCATGCCTCCTATCGTGAATCCACTCCAAAATACACTGAGATATGCGGAATGAGGAATTTATAACTTAGGCAAAATTTTCAAAATTTTCCTAAGTATGTGGCCATTTTGGGCCTACATTCTAGCACCTCCTGGTGGATTTGCTTGCAAAGCCAATCGAACTCAGAGTCTTATCCATTGGGCCTTAGGAGTCAAACATACTCATCTTCAAAAACATATTTTATAGAATAACTTCTATATAAACACTACTCTCTAAAAATTTTAACAGTCTCTAGAGAGTAAAGGTTCATATCGAAGTGATGCCAAAAATATATAGAACTCATTCGCTCATATAGAGACTATGTCAAAAATACAGGTCTTGTCACTATCTTCAAAAAACTAGACACAACTCTACTCCTTTTATAAGGCCTTATTTCAAGAAATGCCTTCACACATATTCTCTTCTGCCTCTGTAGGCTTCATGCCTTTATTGCTCATTTCTGACAATTGTCAGAGTCAAAACAAAAATACAAAACTCATGCATATGTACAAAACAAAAATGAACTAAGTGTGAGCCCCTTCGGCCCATAACCGCTCCATCCTACTCTCCTTCTTCATGGGCCTCTTCTTCTTTTTCTTCTTCTTCTTCTTCTAGAGTAGGTGTTTTCTGACTCCTTCCTCCAGAAGTATCCCCAAACAACTGAACCATCAATTCCAAATATTGTAGAGCCTATTTCCAGGCTTCTTTAGAGGGATTTGATGTTTCTTTGAGCTGCTTATAAACATATTGTAGCTCTCCAATGTCCTCATAGTTAGCAGCATTCCCTCTATTCACTAGATCTTCCATGAGATCTCTCAACCGAGTAAAATCAATGATCAATTGGACAACTTGTTCTTGGGGTAGTGGCTCTTCTAGAGAATCTATTCCAGATTCATCCTACAAATTCTCATTAATGCTCTACTGGATCTCTTCCATAGATAACAAGTTATGATCCTCCTTCCAGAGGCCTTTGAAGCCAACCTGAATCATTTCCTTATTCAATTCAACAACATCCTTAATCACCTTTTCAATCCTGTCAACCAACAGCCAGGCTCTTTGAAGTGCCCTATGCTTTTTAACCACTATCTTGGCAGCAACTCTGGAGAGATTCCATTATTTATTAGGAATAGGTTTAGCAGAATCACTGAGTCTGCTATCAACCAACCTGTACATTTGTTCTATCGAAATCACCATAGGCTGCAACTCTCCAGTGATCTGATCTAGCTCTTTCTGAATATTGGAGAGTAGGCGACTGGCATCATTAAGATAATCAATAACAAGTTGAAGCCCTAAACATTTCTCTTGGACCTCAGAAAGCAACTCTTTTCTAATATTTTTCAACTCATTCTTAGAAAATCCTGAAGATTTAGCTTTCTCGATCTGAAGCTGATGCTTTAAATTCTGAATTTCTTTCGCCTGATCTTCATTCAACTTCTTTTGCTCTTCTAATTGGTCCTTTAATTTATTGGCTTCTTGAAACTTCTCTTGCCAACCCTTAGCCTCTTTTCTCAGAGCCTTTTCTACTTCCTTTTGATTATTCAGACTCTTCTTAAGCTTTTCAACCTATTTCTCCAATTTTTCCACCTTCTCTCTGACTATATCATTTTTCACATAGAAGGTATCCAAGTGGGCTTTGGCTATAATCAGCTCATCTTCCTCAGGAAGCTTGTCAATATCTTCTGTGACCTCCTCCACTCGATAATCTTGAACAGTCATCTCAGTTTCAGGTTTTCTCACCAGTGGAGTCATAGATCTTGATACTCTCTATCTAGAAATAGGATCAACATACATGCTTCTTCTTCTGACAGCCATCCTGTTGGAAGGCTTAGCAAGCTTCTCTACCCAATAATCATTTATACTCTGAGTGGTTGCCTGCTCTTTTGATACAATGATAGGTCTTGAAAGACTAGCAGCTAGGGGAGATGATGATACTAGAAATGAAAGGGTGGACTGAACTACTGATGATGGGGGTGAGGATATAGTTACAATAGCCTCTGTGACAATAGTGGACTCTGTAACTACTGTTGTTGTTGTTACTGGTAGACTCATGGAAACCGATGCAAGACTAACAATTGGATGGATGGTTGTACTTGGAACGCAGTGTCCCATTGATGGTGGTGATGAAAAATATGGAAGTGAAGCGATGGTAGATGATGGAGTGGGAACCTCAGATGCTGAAAATGGGATTTGAGGTGGTTGTGATGAAACAGAAGTGACTTGTACCTCAATGGCTATGGATGACACATGTGGTGGACTGTGAGAGGGAGGAGGTACTCTTGTCATATCTTCTTGATCAGAAAGGGAGGGATATTTCTTTGGGGATTCATGAGGATGAAGAGGAGAAGAGGGATTAGAAACCATACCTTCACCTACAGATGTAGGGTGCTCTTGCTCTACCTCTATTTCTTGCTACTGCTCTTGATGAATCAATTCTCTAGTAGCAAAATCAGCTACCTCTTTAGCAATCTCCTCCATATCCATTTTTTGTTTCTTTGAAATTTCTCTTTCCTCTCTTTCTGGAACTCTTTTAGTCCTTCTATGAACCAATTGAAAAGCAGCCATCTCACTCTTAGAATCTTCTTCAAACACATCTTCTTGCACTACTCCAGAAAGTAATGATTGCTCAAAAATAGGATGTAATTCAATTGATGTTGTAGGGGTAAAAGAAAGGGGTTTGAACTTAAAACTTTCATCCTTCTTCTTCCAATCAATATCTTTGTCTAGAGGCTATCCTCCCAAAGCTAAGCGTTTAGGCCTAGATACTATTTCAATAATTGGAGTACTGACAACTTTTTCTTTAGAATATTGCATTTTTCTCATCAACTTAGCCCCCTTAGGAAACTTCTCCACTTGCTCAGTGGTAGGATGAAAGGTTTTCAATACTTCAGCTATTGTCAAAGGAGTTTCTAGCTCTTCTAGTTGAGCCTCTTGATCTGTAGGTGGAGGGAGGGATTCAGAGCCATTTTGGGGTTTTTCAACCATCAATACTATGTTTCTGACATCCTTCTATCTCCAAGTTCCAATATTTTTATTATATCTCCTTGAAAATTCTTTATCAATCTTCATTCCAAACTTGGACTTAGGCTTTCCAATTTCAATCCTCATTCTCCACCAATCTATTATTTTTGCTACATTCCATGGTCCTTCCTCCTATTCTTCTTCAATAGCTTCTTCCTCAGGTGGAGGATCCTTTTTCTTTGTAGACTCAGCTTCAATATTACTAATTGTAGCCTCTATAATCCGATGACTTGGCTTCTTGTCAGGGTCAAAATCAATAATTTGCTCATAAAAATCCAACCATGGAGGCAACTGACTCATATTTGAGACATTCCACTCTAAAAGAGCAGTCTCATCATTGTTTCTACCCTGTTCAAAATGAGCCCTAGGCCTCTTTTCAAACTTATAAGCCTTATCTCCATTTAGGGCTTTATTCCTTGTAGTAAAAATGCCATCAGGGTCATAGCTCCATCTTTGGGGAATATAAAATAGACCTAACCTATCAAGGTATTGGTCAATTTGTTGGCTCTACCCCTTCTTGGTGATGGTAATGTCATCCATAGTGTGGTGGGTAAGCAAAGACTTCCTCTTTCTCCTAGAACCATAGTTCGCATCAATGTACTCCACCTACCTCAGATATTCTAGGGCAAAAAGCCTCTCCATGACAAAGTGGGGTAGGAGAAAAGGTTTACCCATGAAACCATACAATATGATTACTATGCCCTCGGTCAAAAAATACCAGTCTCCTTCTTCTGCACCCTTTGTTCTCAAAATCTGCTCAACCAAGGGTGGCAATCTAGGGCACTTACCATACATTATTCTTAGGGTAGGTCCAAGAAATTCCAAATTGAATCTATAATAAGACTCACTGCTCCTCAAATGACTTATCCAATAATAAACCGGCAAGGGTTCCCCATCATTGGTTTTATCCTTGACCGGAATCCATGGCATTCTATCTTTAGTGGTAGCATAGAACATCCACACCAGACTTGAGCAATGCCTAAAACTAGGAGCATCAATGCCCCTTTTCATACTTACTAGCTGCTCATGTATCCTCTGTGCGAGAAAAGTTGGCCAGTCAAAATAAATCACCCTAATCCCCTTTTTTCCCGCATCTTTCTCATACATTCTTTCATTAGAAATACAATAAGCTGTGGCAATTTTCCAGCCATATACCATTCTATCAGAGTCTAAACCCTCCATGCAAGCCAACATAGAAAATAATTTAGGATTTGCAAATTCATCAATATGAATAGGGACTTCAGGCATTTCATCTTCATTCCTAATTCTTCTAAAATTAAGACGCAACCATTTTTCTATAGCCCTCTTTTTTTGATGTTACCATTGTGGTATAAGCCCTAGCTAGCTCTGTTATGTTAAATGGTCTAGGCTTTGAGGGTGGTCCTACTCCTACGATGAATAATTCATAGCAAAGTTCTTTTGTAATTGTGAATAGGGGAATGCCCTCAGAGGTTTTAATTATTCTATTTTCAGAATCATAGAATTGAATCATAGCAGAGACTAATTCGGGGTAATGATGTATAGAATCATAGATATAGGAGAACAAGAAAGATTTTATAGCTATAGTACCTTGTCGATGCATTGGCTTTCCTTCAAAATATGGGAATTCGAAACCTATCCTTAGGAGGGTCCTCCTTACTCTTGTCATCACTGTATCCATGACTTGTCTGGTCTGATGCACATGAGCCTGTAACCTTGCTCCCATATTTGGTGCCTCAGTGAGTGATCTCTTAGGGGCCATTTTGGTAGTAGTAAAACTTCATTCTCCCTGCAATTCATAGTAAATTCTTTAGAGTATCACTTCGCCTTCTTACCACTCTAGGGATGCAAATAGTTACTAAATGAGCCTCGTGTATGCTTTTCATCACTTTTATTTTTTGGAGCATGCGTATCTTCTACCATTAATGTAGTTATTGCATGACCTCCCCACTGGCACACTTTCCAACTTTTAATCATTCCCTTTGATGGCTCAATGGTGGCATTCTATCTTTTCATTGGTCAAAAATTCAAATTGCGCTGCCACCTCACTGCACCCCTTCAGCTACTCTTTGGTTATGGCATGAGTTCGTTAGCATTGAATGTGGGATCGTTCTATGATTTCCATGTGTCACGATTGAAATTGCTGCTTGGATCCGCTTTGATTTTGAAACCGGTGAATTAAGAGCCTTTTGATTCCACTGACACTTAGAAAATTCTATGCATGAGTTTCCATCTTGATTTCGCTCCACCTTGCATTAGCTTTGAAAGGTTCCCAGATTGGGAATGCCTTTGCTCTCTTTTGACCATCGGCTCACCATTCCATGGGGATCTTAGTGTATTTTGATGTGGATTCAAGAGCGCACGCCATTCTGGAAGACTTTACATAGAATTGAGTGCGGAATGGAACTTTGTTGTGTACTTAGTCCATACTTAGTCATTCTTGCAATTTTTCTTTTTTCAATATTTTTCAAAGAAAACTGATTACAAAGTGCAGAAAGAAATTAAAGTACAAAGTGCAGAAAGGAGGGAAAATAATTATACAATGTATATACATATGTTACAGTGAACTCACTCCTTACACATAGTAGAGCTTGAGATGAAAACCATTCACTGGAATCGGTTGTATGTTTCCCTCCGGATCTTCTAGCTGAAATACATTGGACTCCTTGGCTTCTACTATTCTGAAAGGACCATCCCAAAAAGAATCAAACTTTTCATGCTTGCCTAGCTTTGCTCTATCAACATTCCATCTGAGAACTGAGTCTCCAACTTGGAATTTTCTGAATCTAGCTTTCTTATCAAACCATGCTTTAATATCTGATGAATGCTTTTGAAAATTATCATATGCCTGAGCTCTATTCTCTTCCAATTGTAGCAAATGTGTCAACCTGGTTTTCATAGGATCTTCTTCTGACTCTTCCTCTAAATTGACAAGCTTAAGTGTTGGGATCTCCAAATGGATTGGTAACACTACCTCCTTGCCATATACTAGTGCATAAGGGGAAGTCTTGATGGAATTTTTAATAGTAATCATGTCTACCCATAGAGCTTGGTCCAGCAATAGGTGCCAACTTCTTTTATTACCTTCAAGTGATTTCCTCAAAATCCTTAATAGGTTTTTATTGGTAGATTCTACAAGTCCATTACCTTGTGGATAATAATTTGAAGTATTTTTAAGAGTAATGCCATACTTTCTAGAAAACTCAATATACTTGGCTCCTATGAAAGTTAGGCCATTGTCACTCACCAAGGCTTCTGGGACTCCAAACCTTGAAATCAAATTTTCCATAAAATTGATCACAACATCTTGGTCTGATTTCTTGGTAGGAATGGCCTCTACCCATCTAGTGAGATAATATATGGTAGTTAAGATAAAATTATGCTCTATTGAGGAATTAGGGTTGATAACCCCTATGAAATCTAGCCCCCATTATTGAAAAGGCTCTTCAACTTGAATGGGCTTGAGGGGGGATGAAGCATTCCTTGTCCTTCCAACATATCTCTGACATTTGTCACAAGCTCGGGTGACTTTAAAAGCATCAGTGAATACAGTGGGCCAATAATAGCCTGCTCTTATGATTTTTAAAGTTGTAACCCTACCTGAGCTATGTCCACCAGCTGATCCTCCATGGAACTCCTCCATGACCCTCTTTTGTTGGTCATCCTTTAAGCATTTTAGAAGAATTCCATCCAAGTTTCTTTTGTATAAGCCTTATGGTAGTAATACATATTTCAAAGCATGAAGCTTGTATCTCCTCCTTTGGGAAGCATTTATATTAGGGGGCATACTCCAATTTGGAAATACCTGATCATCTGGTCAATCCAATTAGAGTCTACAATTTGTACTATTTCCACCTGATTTTCTTCTACTGTCTGGAAAGCTGTTACTTCTGCCAATGTTGCAACTTCTATTAACCCTTGGCACAAGGCTCTACCTCTCACTAGCTTGGTGGGGTGTATTTCTACATCATATTCTTGGATTTTGGTAATCCAGCCAGCTCTTTTATCTCCTAGATCACCCTATAAGATAAAACTTCTTACATCTGGATGAACCACATATACCAGGGTCTTGCTCTGTACCAAATACTGCTTGAACTTCTTTAGTGACTTCATCACAGCAAATACTTGTCTTTCAATAAATTTGTATTTGACCTGATAATCATGGAGTGTCTAGCTCCAAAAGAACACAGGATGTTCCTCCCCTTGATCATCTTTCTAAGTGAGTACTGAGGCATAACTTTCTTCAGCTCCATATGCATAAAGAATAAAATATTTACTAAAATATGGGTTTACCAGTATTGGGGCTATTGCAATGGATTGCTTGATAATCTCAAAAGCCTATTTCCTAACTTCAGTCCACTTGAATTCGACATTTTTCTTGAGTAGCTCAGATATAGGCCTTACTTTCTGTGCAAAATCAGAAATGAATTTCTTGACAAAATTGATTTGGCCTAGGAAATACTACAAGGTCTTCTTATTTGTAGGCAAAGGAAGAGCAAGAATTGATCTGATTCTATCTGGGTCTATGGCCATGCCTTATTTTGAGACCACATGACCTAGTAGCTTTCCTTCATGGACTGCAAAGAATGACTTCTTAGGATTGAGCGAAATACCAAATTCTCTGCACTTTTGAAAAACTTGCTCCAAGTGTGATAGATGGTCTTTTTTATCATGGGAAAACATAGTCATGTCATCTAGATAAATCAGAATAACCTTGTTGATCAGTGCTCCAAAGGCATAGTCCATGGCTCTCTAAAATGTGGCTCCCGCATTGGACAGCCCAAAAGGCATCCTCTGGTAGGCAAATGTACCCCATTTTGTGGTGAATGTTGTTTTATACTGGTCTTCATATTTCACCCAAATTTGGTTGTATCCAGAGTAACCATCCAGTAGTGAGAACCTCTCTGCTCCTACCACTACCTATAAGATCTGATCAATCTGAGGGAGGGGGTAGTGATCTTTAAGGGATGCTTGGTTCAGATTTCTAAAGTCCACACACAAGCGTATATCCCCATTATTTTTCCTTATGGGTACCAAATTGGCTACCCAAGTAGAATGTTTTATTGGGTATATGATCTTAGCCTTTAATAACTTTAAGAGCTCCTCTCTCATAATGGCCTCGATCCTTGGATTGACTGGCCTCTGCTTCTGCCTAAATGGTTTTGCATCAGGCTCTAGCTCAATAGTATGTTGGATAACCTTTTTATCATACACCTTGAGGTCTTCATATGACCAAGCCACAATGTCTTGGTATCTTAAGCATAGAGCTTTGATATCTTCTGCTTCCTCTGGTGAACATCGGACTCCAACATTGAGCTTCTTTTCTATACCGACTTCAACTTCTTTATAGATTTTTTCATTGACCTTCATGGCTCTGGTCTTCTTTCTATCCTCATTATCAAACAAACTCTCAAGGGTGACCAACCCTCTTGGGATATGATTGTTTCTTAGTTGGATAATGTCTTGCTGATCAATTTCTTCTGAATTCTCTTCTTGGATAGTGGAGAGACATGCTTCTCTCACCAGAAAGTCAACTATTTGTTCATCACTTTCAAAAACCTGCCAAAAAATCTGCTTGTCTAGTACTATAGGTCTGAAAATCATTTTAATTCCCTTGGCCTTCTTGATTCCAAAGTCTACATAAGGGTTGAATTTAGCTCCCTTTGTTGCTAATGAATCAGCCAGAGTATTCTTTTCTCTGGGAACAAAATTTAAATTTAGGGCATCAAATGATTCCATTAAATCCCATACCCTATTTCTGTAAGCTTTTAAGTAATGGTGCTTACTACTGCACCTATTTCTTACTTGATGGACTATCAACTCAGAATCACCATATATGTTCAAAATATTAATGCCCATGCTTTCTGCTTGTATCAATACGAGACATAGGGCCTCATATTTTGTAGCATTGTTAGTACATGACCATGTCAGTCTGTAAGCAAAATTCTTTGTCCCTTTGGATTGGGATTGTAGGACCACACCAGCTCCTACACCATTTCTGCATTTAGCACCATCAAAGTGCATGACCCATGTTTCTTTCTCTCTTAGATATTGGTTGGATATAGCAAGGATTTTCCTCTCTAATTCAGTTGAGATGCTATATGTTCCCATACCAGTTTCGAACTGACTATAATCTTCTCTGAAAGGCAACTCATCCTCAATGTCCAACTCTTCAATGTTTTCCACTAGCTCAAATTCTTCCATGGGGTTAAGATTGCACATATCCTCTTCAATATTTTCAATGTGATAAGCTACTAGTTTTTTAGGTGTTATCCTTATTCTCTTTCCTTTGAAAGGGATTACCATGCTAGAATAATCCATGTACATACATCCCCCTAGCTTTGTAGTAAACTCTCTTGAAAGACATAATCCAAAATAGGGTTCTAAGTCAACCACAACTATTTCTTGCACTATTGTCACCTCAAGGGCTCTGTGCAACCTCATTAGTACATCCTTAATGACTCCAACTATCTTGAAAGGTGTCCCATCTAGTTGTAACACTCCAGGACAAGATCGGGTATACTCCATACCCATCTCCTCATAGACTACTTTAGGCATGACTATAGTTGATGCTCCTGAGTCAATCATACAATTTTAGACTACCCAACCTTCCATTCTTAGGGATATATAGAAAGGGGGAGGCTTATTATTTAGAATAACAAGTGTCATTTATTTCTTTTCTGATGGCATACTAAGGATTGTAGTGGCCAACCTATTCTATGGATTTTTGTTGAGGGAAGCTTTAAGCAGGTCAATATGACCAGGAATGAACAGAGTGTCATACAGGCTAGCTTTTGATGGAATCCTTTTCATCTCTTCAACAATGTTGTATTCAGACTTAGTCAAGGAGAGTTTTTCCAGCCTTCTCTCTTGCTCACCATATCTTCTTTTATATTTTTGGGTAGCCTCTAATATTTGTCTTTTAGTAATAGAGGGGAACCTAAGCCTTTCTTGATCTTCATATTTAGATCTCATTCGGTCTCCTTCTATTTCCTTTTCTAGTCTCTTAGGAAGACTATATGTCTTCTATTTTCCCTTAGCTTGAGGAATAGGGAAGGTGTCACTGCTCTGAGGGAGGGGATCAACTCTCTTTTGGGAAGGGACTTGGAATTGCCCCATTTTTTGGGGATCTACTTGCAAAGCTTTCTTCCCAGACCTTGTCATAACAACAATTGGGCTTTCCTCAGCCAACTCTTTCCCAACCATGATTTGATCAGGGTGCCATAACATATTAACTCTCCCATTTTGATTCCTTTCAGCTTGATCCATAGCTTGTTGAACATGGTGTTGGTACATCACACAAGACTATGAGTCATGGGGATCATTGCATACTAAACACCAAACATTCACAAGAGTAGTATCTGAAGAACATTATGGCTCCTCATATACTGCATTCACCCTAACCCCAGTACTATTACTAGGACCAGGTATCTGATATTTATTTACATATGGGAATATCCTCTATTGTGACATTTCTTGGTCTCTCTTTTCCATTGAATTCATTCTATTACTCAGAGTTTTTAGAGTATTTTGTATATCCAGGATAGCAGAAAACTCCTGAGATGATTGAGAAGGAAGGGGAGGAAAAGGAGTTACAGAGGATATAGGCTTTGGTTGAGGGATCACATTCATTTGTGGATATGGAGATGATAAAGAAAGGGGGTCCATGTAAGAGGGGTTTGTGGATTGAATTTGGCTACTAGTGGTTTCTGAGTTGTAAGGTAGCATAGTTTTGGGGGGAAGTCTTCCGACATTAATTAGGATATTTTCAGCATGAACTACTACATTATAAACTTGGGGGAAGGTTTCTACTCCTGATTTTTGTGTCTATAGCCCTAAATCTGATCCAAGAGCCTAGATATAATACATATAAGCCAAACATGTAGCTGGTATGGCAGTGGGGGGAATTCTTTTCCATGTTCTGCTAAATCTCAAATTGAAATCTGAGACAGTTTCTTGCTGAGTTTTTTGCATGGATGTAAACTGATTAAGCAGAGAAAAGGGGTCAATAGATTCATTGAATTCCTCTATGAATGGCTCAGCTAACGCTTGCCATGAAGTGATAGTATTATCTTCCAGAGTTCTAAACCAATGTAATATCTTTCCTCTAAAGGACAGGGCTAGAATCCTTACAATAATATCTTCTTCTTTTATGTTGTGGATTGCTGCCAGGTTCAAGATATCCTGATAGTGCTCATAAGCTATTTTCCTAGATCCATCATAAGTGGGGATAGCTTTAGATACATCTTGGGGGATGGCATTCATTTGGGCTAATCTAAGGGGACCGATTGTGTTCCAGCTGGGGTACTTCTATAATGGCTGATTAGGAGCCACATTTTGTGCCATATTTCCTATTGTAGGTCTTATTGGGGGAACTATTGGATTTTCTTCTAGAAGCTCTTCCTCTACGAGGAAATATTGATCTAAAATTTTGGCAACAACAACCCCTCTATAAGGTAACTCACAGTAAAAGTAGGAGTTAGGGTTATTCCTTTTGAAAGACCTAGTATACATGAAAGGACACTGGTCTATAGGGATAATTATTTTTCTAAGTCTAAGGACCAGGGAGTCACCAGGTGAACTTGCTCTTCTCCGCTTACAAGGTCAAGACAATTCACCAAATCTTGATTCCTTCGAGTTGAGATAATAATAACTCATTTGATGGGTTTCATGTTCCTTGTGAACTGGTCCCACCAGGCATGCCAAAAACTATTGGGCACTGAATTGCATCAAGTTTTCACTCAATACTATAGTTGTCTATCTTCCTACTTTCTATCCAGGCTTGCACCCGATAGCTATAACTCAACACTCAACATTGGATGGACCAAAATAGAGTTTCTGATCCAACCTCCAGAGTAGGTTGGTTCCTTGTCAACTTAAATAAGATGTTGACACAATTATGCTCACTTAGGGTTTGAAGGTTAGGGTAAGAAAAGGTTAGGGTTAGAGAAATGTGAACAATAGTGGATGGATAGGCTAACAACATTGCACCATAATAAAAAGCTCTGAAAAACTAACCCAAAGACACATAACTCAGATCAACATTATCACAAATTGGATGACTCTTCATTCATTAATGCATAATAGAGAAATATTGTAGACAATGATTTCAATATCCAGACAATGATAATCCAAATAACAGAATTCACCAATATCTAGATTCTATAGAAATGCACTTCCTAACAATAAAGATCAATCTCAGAAGTAGATTTCAATTACTTTAACAACTAGTAATCCATTAATTTGGCATAAACTAACCACTTAAGTATTCATAGAAATGTAGCTAAAGAATTTGAACCTTTGATATCAAGCATGAAGATACAAATTTTGAGGTGAAGATCAATGTAATGCTCCTTCCATTAGCTCTTGGGAATATTTATAGTAGCACAGGCAAACACACTAGAGCCGACCCTTAAAAATGAGGGTTCGACCTCTACTTATAGTTTTGCAAAAATTAAAATTATCAAGAACATTACAAAGATCAAAATTTGATAGCAGAGAGTTCTTGCTGGCATTTGCTTACTGGTACACCCTCTGGGAAATCCACTGAAAGTGGTCCACCATGGCAGCTCAAGGCCTCTGCAACTTGCTGGTCATTTGGCACAAACTGGAGTTCAGGCCATTGGAGATCATACATCATCATTGATCCTTCTTGGAAGCTATCTACCACCATCGATCTATAACCACCTCTGGTTCTACCTTCTTGAAAACCCTTGATGCTTTAGCTTCCTCTCCAATCTATTGTTACAATTCTGGTGAAGAAATATCTTTAAATACCTTAGATTCTTTGACACAATCTCCACCATTGATCTCCCCCATTATATGGCTATGATTCATTCTGATATAAGCTTATTATAATGGCGGGGAGAACACAACACCATTCCACTTTAAAAAATTGATGACATCATCCTTTATATCTTAGAAGCTATGAAATGCCAATCCGACTTCCAAATGACTTGAAGGCTAAGTGGGATCGAATCCACTCTTTATCCTTCAAGTTTCCTCAATCCACACAAAAATATCAATGATGTCATCTCCTCTTAAAAACTTTTACGGATTCCATTCTAGGATGGGCAAATGCATTGGCATATGACCATCATTTCGGACCCGCCATAATGTAAAATGACTCTTCTTCCATTCTACACCATC
Organism: Wollemia nobilis; assembly: GCA_028583015.1. Classification (NCBI taxonomy): domain Eukaryota; kingdom Viridiplantae; phylum Streptophyta; class Pinopsida; order Araucariales; family Araucariaceae; genus Wollemia; species Wollemia nobilis. The sequence continues at coordinate 2,586,228 of JAQPPZ010001206.1, forward strand.
TTCAGAGTAAAACACTGCTTATCACCATTCCAAAAAGAGTTAGCCATAATTTCCATTGTCGCCAATCCGCCTCTACTATGTTTACAACATTCCGCCTTGTCACCATTCCGAGAAAAAATACTCTATGTGTTCTCCGGAATCATGCGCTCCAACACTTAGCCACTCATGGATATTCAAAATATCAAGCGGTCACCAATCCACACTTTTTTCCTGCTGACGTCATCCTTTATCAAAATATTGTGCGGATTCGAGATGCGTCGCTAGTCCGGAGCGAAGAACAAAAGAAATCTTCCGGAATCGCTCCAAGCATGAAAATTTGCTAAGTGTTGGGTGGGCTCATGCCTCCTATCGTGAATCCACTCCAAAATACACTGTGAGATGTGCGGAATGAGGAATTTATGACTTAGGCAAAATTTTGCAAAATTTTCCTAAGTATGTGGCCATTTTGGGCCTCTACTATATTTTCTAAGATTGATTTCAGGTCTAGTTATCACCAATTATGCATAAAGGATGAATATGTCATAAAAACAACATTTAAAAATTAGTATTGTTATTATGAATTCACAATGGTGCCTTTGGATTAACTAATGATCCTACAACATTTATAGGGTTGATGAATAGTGTTTGTGTAAGTAATTGAATAAATTTGGTGTAGTCTTCTTGAAAGATATCTTGAAATATTTTAAGACAATAAAATAACATGAGGAACATTTGAGATAGGTGTTATAGTGTTTATGGAAACAAAATTTACATGCAAAATATTTGAATATTTATTTTTTTAGTTAGACATAAAATATCTAGGACACATTATTTTAGAAGAAATTACAATGGACCTAAGCAAAATCAAGGATATAATAGAATGACCAACCCCAAAGAATGTGTCAAAGGTCAAATTTTTTATGAGACTTGTTACATATTATCACAAATTTGTAAAGATAAATTAAGGATATCCAATCCTATTACTTCACGATAACATAAGGGAAATAAAGTTATTTAGTCTAAAAATTGTAAATTAGATTTCCAATAACTAAAAATACTCTTAAAAAGTGCTCCCATATTAATAATACAGATCCAAACAAAACTTATGTAGTATGCACTAATGCTTCTATTGAAATGTTAGGAAGTTTTTTGATGCAATAAGAAAGAGTAATTGCTTATGAATATTGTAAGCTCAAAATCCATTAACTCAATTATATAGTGCATAATATGGAATTAGCTACTTTCATTCTTGCTTTGATAATACATAGGCATTACTTACTAGGAAAAAGGTTTGAATTGAAAATAGATCATAAAAATTTAAGATATTTATTCACAAATCCTAATTTGCATGTCTAACAACATTAATGGATGTAGTTTTTATGCAAATAAAATTTTAATATTATATACTTCAAATGAAAATAAAATAAGATGGTAGATGCACTCAAAAAAATAAGGTATGATTATTTTACAATGACTTTGGTGATAGGTCTAAAGGAGAGAATTAAGGAGACACTAGCTATGATAAATGGTTTTGATAGGTGATTCTTGCATGTCAAAGTAAAAATATGATAGAATCTAAACACAAATGGTATTTAATTGACTTAGAAGGAACACAAATATTTTATAATGATATATATGTTTTTAAGGTGGAATAATTCTAGATATTAGTTTTAAATGAAGCACAAAAGGCACCTTATATTTCTCATCTTAGAGTAAAAAAAATGTATGTTGATCTAAGAAGATCACATTTTTGGTAAATAATGAAGAAAGATATTTCTATATATGTGAGTAGGTTTTTGAAGTATCAAAGGGTGAAGGTGAAACATCAACATCCAATAGGACTACTATACTCTCATGAGATTCTAAAGTGGAAATGGGATGTTGTTTCTATGGATTTGTTTATGGGGTTGCCTTTCACTCAATGAATAAATAATGCAATCATGATGGTAGTTAATAAATTAACAAGGGTTGCATATTCCATACCCACTAAATAGACCTATGAAACAAAGGATGTATCTTAGGTGTGCATGGGTCAGTTTACGAGATTGCATGCAATTCCTAAAAAAAATACTTTTGATTGAGATTCTCACTTTTTAGTATGCATTGGGTACCTATTTGAATTTTAATATTGCATACCACATTGAGATTGATGTTCAAATGGAAAGAATTAATAGGGTCTTAAAGGATATATTAAGAATATATTCTATGGATCAACAAAGTCAATGGGAGAAAATTTTGAATTTAGTAGAATTTACATATGATAATAATTACCATAGATCAATTGGAATGGCTCCATATTAAACTCTTTATGAAACCTTTTAAAATTCTTTTGAGTTAGGATCAACTTGATAATTGGGTCATTATTGATCCTAAAATATCATAAGACATGGAGGAATAGCTGATAAGAATAAAATAATATTTGAAATAAGCACATGATAGACAAAGAAATAATGTTGATGCTAAAAGAATTGAAAGGGAATTTATCATCAAATATCAAATAATCAAAATGCAACCACACAAATTTTCATTCAAGTTTAAGAAAGGATAAAATCTTGCCCCTTAATTTGTTTGCCCTTTTGAAAATTTGGAAAGAAATAGACATGTAGCTTATCAACTAGCTCTACCACCTAGATTATCATGTATTATAATTTTTTTCTAATCACACCTAACAAAAAATATATATGATCCTTCACATGTTCTAGACTATAATATTATATAGGTGAACATGGATGGGGACATAAGTTTAGAACCATACCACTTTCTAAATTGAAGAGCAAAGCAATTATTAAATAGGTGAGTTGACCAAGTTCTTGTACAATGGGTTCAATACAATGAACATTTTTGCACTTGGAAAAATGTTGAAGAAATGAAAATCATATAATCACATTTTTTGTGAAGAACTTCCAAGAAAATGTTTGAACTTAAGAGGGAAGGATGTGATCATGTTTTATTAATATTATAATGAGAAATTAAGTTTTGACTAATTAAAAATCACTTGTATCTAGTTATGTGGATTATTTTTATTAAAAATATATTATATATTTCACTAATTGATCTAATTTAGTATAGTAGAAGAATTATGCTTAAATAAATTTAATTATGTAAATATTTCTTTGACATAGTGGAAAGGATTTCATATAATAATCATAAAGTAATTTAAAATTTATTTAAGGAACCCTAACTATATGACCATTAAAGAATTAATATGGATAACAATGAAAGGAGAGGTGAAAGGAGATGTAAGTAAAAAGGAAAGTGGTAAGAAGAACAATATTTTTATAAACTCAACTCACATGTATAATTTTTTTATTTTATATCAACATTTTATATATATAGTGAGAGATATATTGCTTGTCAATATTTTTGCATATTGCATTGTTTTTCTATGTTTATTAATTGAGTGATTTTACATTAAATTGTATGTAAACTATGGGAGGGGATCTTGGTTGGATTTTTGATCATCCTAATTGATTTTACAAGTTGGAGCTTGTTAAATATATAATATTTATAAAAATGAAATTTCATGTTTATGATTTCTAGGTTTAGCTATGGCTACCCATGTGTTTGATATCCTTAAATTTAATAGGGGCTATCTGAGAAATGAGCCAGGTCTAGGTGGGTCCATAAAATATTTGAATTATATTTGGGTTTTATTTAATTGTTTTGTAATAGTGACTTATGGTTATTAGATTGTTTTTGGAACATGTATCATATATTTATGTATTTTCTTATAGAAAATACAAATGAAATCTTTTGGTATTTGATGACCACACAATAAAATTTCATGCTTAAGCTATTTTTTTTCACTTCTTAGAACTGTATAATGTCAAAATAAATATAATTTTATTGTTTGAGGTGGGTATATGTATCATTCCTCTAATATAAAACTTGTGGTGTTTATGTTTGAACTATAAACTTAAATATAGAGATTGTCACTTCATCTAGGTCACATGGTGTTTTACATTAGTGAGAAGGAGCATAGGAAATTTGTTATTCTTGGTAGTCTCTTGAACCATCTGGTGTTTGGATAACTCTACAAAAGATAAAGGATTTTAGAGTTTATAATCTATAGCAAAATAACTGAATACCAATAAAATAAACATGAAAAGAGAGAAGGTTGCCAAAAAGAATCCTTTTTATTGATACACTTTTTACAATATTTTGAATTGCTCCAAATGTATTGGGGGTAATGTTACAATTCCTCTCTTTTGATTACAGTGATTTGATAGGAGATAAAAAAAGGGAGGGATCTTCCAAGATCCCCAACAAAGAATGGTGTGTTCTTTGTCCTTTAGCTACAACTCCAAGGGGTGAGTGGGATTTTTTTATCTGATGTAGGGACCACTCTAGCTACAACCACTCTCCAAGATACTTGCTATCTACGCACATGAAAACCAAGAGGGAGTTAGTAGCACCTGTAAATAAAAACATAGAATTCTACCCTAAAAACCTAACTAGAAAAGCATATAATATAGAAAATAGAGAAATAAAACAAATTATATGCCTTGCTAGAAACAAAAACTTCTTACTAATCAGGCTCGACATATTTTATTGGCTTTAAGAAACCACAGGTATGCGGTGAAAGATGATAAACCATGCACGAGCGGTGTGGAAACAATGCGTATGTGGTTTTGACTATGAAACCATAGATGTGAGGTTTAGGTTGAATGGTAGATTACTTCAAAAATGGACATCTTCGGGTTTCGGATCTTGGTTCTCCTTGGGATGCGTGCAGAGCTTTGATCCTATTCTGGTAGCTTGATGGTACTAATGTTCAGCCTCCTTTGGTGGATGGGGTGAAGGTGCCTTTATAGGCTCCTTAGGATTTTGGAGGGAAATGAGAGGTGGTAAGCCAGGATTACCAAGTGGTAATTCTAGGCTGCCAAATGGAGGGGGCAGTTAGAGTGAGTCACCCAGGGTGTCTCACTTAACTAGGGTGAGGTGGATGCAAGTGGAGTGTTATGTGGAGGGTTACCCCATGTGAAGGGACAAAGGGGACAAGGGTGTATGAGATGTGGCAAGGTGGGGTAGTGAGGTGGCTAGGACACATGTCTAGTGGGTAGGCAAGGTATCCTAGGCTGATTTTCTAGATTTAATAAATCTAGAAAATAGGATAATGTGCAGTATTTTATATACCTAAGTCTAAACTTAGGCATATAAATTATTATGTAGGATTTGATGTGGGGTGGCAAATGGTGACTTTGTGGATGACCAATTTTTGGTGTCTACAGATACCCCTTTTTGTACCGCATTGTGTGAAAACACGATGCGGTGCAAAAACCAATGACACCTATCTTTATTGGATGGATGGACTCAACTCTTCTCGATGCACAAGAATGACCAATTTTTAAAAAATTTTGATGGGATTTTGATTTGATTGCTTACCCCCTCAATTGGTGAATGGGTAAAGGATGAAACCCATGAGCCAATTGACCAAATGTGGATGATGAGATGAGGTGAATGGTGAATGATGTGAATGTGATGCAAATGTATGACATTGACTCAACTTGATGCCCCAAGTTTGGGATTATTTATGTTTTTGCAAATTTACCTTTGGTTCATTGTGGCAATTGTTGTGGTAAAACCGTCAACCACATTTGGAGTTCTTGTTCCCTTGTGACCATAGAAATTCCTTCCAAATGATGGGTTCAAGGAACCAGTCATTCTAGGAATTTGATACTCATGTGATTTTCGATTATTACCAAAGTTGATTTGATTGTTTTCGCTTTTGACCCAACGGAAGGGGTTGAAGGATAACCTTGTGCAAATTTGGTTTGAACATAGCCAAGCTCAAAATATTGAGGGACCTAGCTGATTAATGCCATTTTGATTTGAGTGTCCTTATGGTGAGCTATCCATCCTACTGGATTGCATGGATTGCTAGTCGCTGCAACCACCAGGTGTATAGGATAATTCACTAGATACGAGGCTCACAAATTGATGTGTTGATGATGATGATGATGATGATGTGATTTGGTTGGGGTTTGTTATTTTTGTTGTGCTTTTATTTTTTTACTAAGACTAATCATGCACGTACGGTTTTGCCTTCCCATAATCATGCATCCATGGTTTGCGCCACAAATCATGGGCCCACATTTTTGTGCACTCCAAAAAATGTGGGTGCATGGTTTTCACCATGAAAAGCGGCTATATAAAGGGGTGAGGGGTCAATTTCATTTCATTGTTGTGGTGCGAATTCTCTAAGCATTTTGAGAAGAGAGAGTGAGATGGAGGCTAGTGAGGGGAGTGGAGTTGGTGTGGGTGTGGGTGGTGGTGGCTCAGTTGGAGCGAAAGTCGGTGTCCACTATGCTAAGGTAGGTGTTCTATTCCTTAGCTTTTGTTTTATTTGTTTATTTTTTTGTGTTTTGTTTGTTTTTTTGCAACCACTAAGAGGGGTTGGTAAATTTTTAATTTTTTTTTGTATTTGTAACCACTAAGAGGGGTTGGTAAAATTTTTGATTTTTTTTTTTTTTTGCAACCACTAAGAGGGGTTGGTAAATTTTTATTTTTTTTTTTTTTTTGGATATGCATATATGGGGAAGGTTGAAAGTTTTTTTTTTTTATGAAATGCAATGTTTTTGTTTTTCTTGTTTTTGAAATGCAATTTATTCTAAAATGTAATGTTTTTGTGTTTTTCTTGTTTTTGAAATGCAATTTATTCTAAAATGTAATGTTTTTATGTTTTTCTTGTTTTTGAAATGCAATTTATTCTAAAATGCAATATTTTTGTATTTTTCTTGTTTTTAATCTAGATGTGCACTGATTTTATCTTTGTTTGTGCTCTAGGTTAAGTTTATTACTACTAGACACCAATGGCCCCGCACCATATCCAAGGTGTGGAAAGCTCTCATAGCTGATGAGTGGAAGTTTTTGGAGGTTGTGGGCTTGGAGGGCTGCGGATGAATGGAGACTATTTGAGATGATGAGGAGTTTCTATCTGCTTTAGTGGAGAGATGGGACCCTGATAGGGGTTCTTTCCAGATTTCGATAGGGGAGCTAACTATGACTTTGGAGGATGTTTATCGCATCTTCCATGTGCCTATCGAGGGTTTACCAGTGAGGGTGGGCCACGACAAGAAGGCTACCCTTAGTCCCATATACGGTGATGATTGGGATGTTGACTATGGGAAGGGTGGTATTCCTTACCTTGAGTTGTATAAGGGTAAGAAGTTGGGTGCCCTTCTAAATTTTTTGATGTACATACTAGGCAACATGTTGTTGCCTAATAGTATGGGCTCGAGGTTCCCTTAGAACTAGGTTTCCATTGTGTTGCAGTTGATTGTAGAGCCACAGATCTATGCTTGGGCTCTCACTCTCTTATGTCAGGTGTACTATGAGTTGTATGAGGTGAAGAGGTAAGAGTGAAAGGGGCTCAATTATAGTTTGGTGCTCCAGATTTGGGTATGGGAGCACATTAGAGTTGGCCATCTAGAGGGGCTACCCTATGCCTATGATGGTTCACTTCCTCATGCTTTTCATTGGCGGGTTAGTGAGGAGTCTTCTCCTACTCGCCCTCCTTGCATCATAGAGACTTATCGGGATAGCCTGAGTGGTTTGACACGTGATGACATCTACTGGCGACCTTGGAGAGGTCTTACTTGGGAGGATGATGTGGCACAACTTTGTCAGGTGAGATGAGGTAGATGGATGGTTGGGAGCCATGGGCGAGAGATGGAGTATATCCAGTTCTCATGGGTGATGAGATAGTTTGACTTGGTGCAGGGAGTTCCAGATGCTCCCATGATGTACAAGCGATGGGGAGACAAGCTTAGTCTTCCCTTGACTCTAGACTTTTGGACTATGGATGATGTAGTGGATGATGCAGTCATGGATATTCCTAATATAGATGATGTGAGGATGACTGTAGACTATGACACTTGGTTTATACATAACCTCCTTGGAGGCCAAGCCAGGTGGTGGATGATGCAGTCAGTGGGGATGAGCCTAATGCTGGTGAGTAGGCTCCTAGGTGGTAGAAGCACCATCGAGGTAGTGGGGGTAGGAGGTAGTCTATCATTGGTACACAATAGATAGATGTTGGTACTAGGGTTGGTGGAGATGGTGGTGATGGAGGCCATGATGTAGGGCATGATGTGGATGTTGGTGATGATGTTGATGTTGGTGATGATGGAGATGATGGAGGTGCTCAGGGCTAGGATGCTCCTCCTCACCACACGGAGGAGGAGTGGGGTGTACTCTAGGTATAGTGGGATAGCCTTGAGTGAGGAGGTGATGAGGTTGAAGGGTGAGGTGACTCAACTTTAAGGTGAGGTGACCCGACTGTAGGGTGAGGTGGATGGGTTACGATGGGCTAGGTCGAGCGAGGGTGATGATGTTGCTACCATCATGACTCTTAGAGCTGAGATAGCCCAATAGGTAGCCCGCGAGGATCAATATTTAGCTAATACTCAAATACATGTACAATACATGTGGCATCCCTTGAGGATACTTTGTACCAGCACTAAATTTTATTGCCACTTCAGCCTTCTTCTTCTAGTGTCAGGTTCCAATAGGTAGACTGAGTCTAGGCCAGGTAGTTCATAGTCTCATAGACCATCTGGCTCACATGCTTCTCAGGCATCAACTCAGGGGCCTAGTAGGGGTCATGGGGGTGCTAGCTAGTAGTACATTATTACCTCTTTTTGTAGTTTTCTATTTTTGTTTATGAGCCTCAGTGCTCTGATGTATACAACCTATGGGCATTTTGTACTTATGTGATTCATATATATATACATGGCTTTTTATTATGATCATTTGTGTGTGCACTTTTGTTTTATTGTATGTATGGATGCATATGAAATGATGTGATGTATGATGTAATGGATGATTAATGCTATGTTCTAATGCTCATTTGGTATTTATAGACTCTTTCTTGATCAACATTATCTTGTTGTTTAATTAGGGGCATAGATAGATGGTATTGACATGGATTTATGATATGTGGTAATGAAAATGTTATGGTTTTATTGGGTGGATGATCTAGGGCATTCTTACAAAGACTCAAACATCCTAGTGACTTCAAACAAACCCATTATGTATTTCACAGATCTTCATTATGCAAGGGTTGTCCTAGTGGTTTCAAATTTCTCAAGGACCAACTATGTGTGCCATGATTGTTCATTTTCCATTATGAATTAGGTCAAACTAATCAATTGTAACTTATGCCAATAAGCTAGCTCATCCGAGAGTGGCCTTAGGTCTATACAAAATAAGGTCACTAATGTGACAGATGTGGCACCACACGTAAGGATACCCCATTGCCAGGTGGGATTCATTCAACCCATTACTGTAATGAGGATCACCCCACGATTTTTGAGACACTAAGAGTTCCAGGGATTCAAGCTCCTTTCCCTTATTTTATTTCATTTGATTTTGGGGGTTGCTCATTTTGTGATGGAGCAATTGGATTTTATTGTTTTACACTTGCTCATTTTGAGGAAGAGCAAGGGGATTTTTATTGCTTTGAGGCACTTTTTGGGATACTTGCTCATTTTGAGGAAGAGCAAGGGATTTTTTTTTTGGAAATGCTTTTTGGGATACTTGCTCGCTTTGATGAAGAGCAAGGGATTTTATTGCTTTTTGTAATATTTGGGATACTTGCTCGCTTTGAGGAAGAGCAAGGGATTTTTTTTTTTGGAAGGGTGAAGGTGGAGCTTGTCCTTTTGCCAACTCTGTAGCACTCTAGACCATGTGCATAATTGGATGAACAAGGGAAACCTTTCACTTATGGCAATAGCAACTTTTGATTTCGTTATTCCCAAGTTTCACAATGTTTTTAATGTGTTTTGTTGTGTGTGGTCCAAGAGGAAACTTGATTGACCAGGAATGACCTGTTGCATCTAAAGATTGTTTGAATTTGAATCAAGTTTGTTCAAAACACTAGGGGTGGCTGAGTGATTGAAAATATTTGGAATTTGCTTATGGTTGATGTGGTTTGCGATGCTTGCAATACTTTTGATGCAATATTTTGAAAATTAAAAGACCCACACAAAATAGTCAGTGGTCGCATAATTGTTATTGCTAACAATTATACGATATCTATCCTACTTTATGTGAGTCCCTTAATCAACAAAATATTATAGGGAAAGTTGCATATTATTGTGATTGATGGATTGCTAAGTGATGTAGGATGCCCCTGATTAAGGCAACAAGACATAGTGGACTAGCGATCATCCAAATTAACCAAATGATCCAATGTAATGAATGGTATAAACAAAATGCCTAAAATGCATGTATGGAATGCATGGATGGATATATGAGATTCAAATGAAATATTTTTGGATGTATATTTTTATTTTTTTTTTTTTAGCCATGTATATGTACATATATATAAACTACACTATGCATAAAATACCTTTAGATGTATTATGTTCAATGGCTCAGGTTCCAATGTTCCTTCTAAGTTGGCAAGTCTATACGTTCCTGGACCCAACTTCTACTTGACAATGTATGGACCTAACCAATTAGCCATGAATTTATCTCTCAAATGTGACAATGCATTGGTGTTCTATTGATTCTCTTTAAGAATGAGATCTCCCACTTGGAATTCGTGAGGATGGAATTTTGTATTGTAGGTACGCTTGATGCGATCTTGATATACTCGTAGATGTTCTAAGGCATTGATGTACCTTTCATCAAGGAGTGTTAATTGGTCAAGATGTGCTTGTCTAGCTGTGTCGTCATCCATGAATTCTTGCAATGTGACTCGTAGAGAAGGGATCTCAAGTTCAAGAGGTATGATTGCTTCAGTGCCATAGACCAATGAAAAAGGTGTTGCTCCAGTTGGTGTTCTAATGCTTGTTTGATAAGCCCATAGTGCCAAGGGGAGTTGAGTGTGCCAATCTCTATGATTTTCTTTGACAAGTTTCTTGAGAATGGCTATCATAGTCTTATTGGTCACTTTGGCTTATCCATTTGCCTATGGGTAGTAAGGAGTCAAGAAACTATGTTGGATATTGTACTTGTTGCATAAGGCTCGAACATCCTTTTTCTTAAAAGACTTGCCATTTTCCAAAATTATCTTGGAAGGAATCCCAAAATGATAGATAATATGCTGAAGTATAAACTCCACTATTCGAGGTCCAGTCATAGTGGTCATTGGAATTGCTTCGACCCATTTGGTGAAGTATTCGATGGTAGTTATGATGAATTTATGTTGTCCTAAAGAGGCAGGTGAAATTTTTCCAATCAAATCTAGGCCCCATTGTGAAAAGGGCCAAAGGCTTTGAATGGGCTATAAAGCTTGTGATGGTACATGAGTCAAATTGGCATGATGTTGATATTTTTGACATTTCTTGATGTATTGACAACAATCACTTTCCATGGTGGGCCAATAATAACCCATGCATAAAATGCACTTTGTAATGGCCATTCCACTAAAGTGGCCACCACAAGTACCATCATGGGCTTCAGTTATAGCTCATTGTGCCTCAACAAGATCTAGACATCGAAGTAGGACTCCATCATAGCCACATCTATACAACACGTCCCCCAAGAGAGTAAAATGAGTTGCTTTTTATTTGAACATTCTTTTTGTAGTTCACATCATTTCTAATGGGAGGGTCCTAAACTTGAGAAAGTCTCTTATCTCATCAAGGTAAGAATTGTATGGCTCCACGTGGACCAAACAAACACTCTTCTCACCTTCATAATCTGCTCGTTTGATTGCTGACTTGGACACTATTGTTATGATAAGCGGTTGGACTTCTCCATGTTCATTCTTAGGAATCAAGGATCCCAAATAAGCCATTGCATCCACAAATCTATTAGTCAAACGAGGCAAGTTGCTAATCTCATACTAGTCAAATTTCTCTAGCAACTTCATTGCTACTTCGTGATACTACTTCAAGATTGGTTCTTTGCATTGGTATTCTCCCTTCACTTGACAAATGACAAGTTGAGAATCACCAAAGATGCTTATTCATTTAATACCCATAGCTATAGTTGATTGAAGTCCCAAGATTAGGGCTTCGTACTCTACATTGTTATTTGTGCATGGGAAGTCAAGTTTGAATGATAAAGGAATTGGAATTCCTTCGGGTGTGTAAAACATGACTCCAACACCTTGTCCCTTTTTGCACTTTGATCCATCAAAGAACATCATCATGTCAATATCATCCTCGGGAGGGACTAGTTCTTCTTGTTTAGTGATAGAAAAGATCGAATCATCTGGAAGCTCAATAAGTATTGGTTGATCATTTGGTAAGGGAGCTTCTACAAGTTGATCAACTATCACCTGACCTTTGATGGATTTTTGGCTAATGAATTTGAGATCAAATTCCATTAAAAGCATTATCCATTTTGAGGTATGGGTATTGTTGTATGCGCGAGTCATCATGTAACGCAAAGGATTCTCTCTAGCTATGACATAGGTAGTGTTACTTAGCATGTAATGTCTGAGTTTCTTAGTGGCAAAAACCACTGCTAAGCACAATTTTTTGATATAAGCATATCTTGTCTCATAACTTACCAATGTTTGACTAATGTAATAAATTGCTTTCTCCTTGTGATTTTCGTTTTTTTGAGTAAGCATTGTCCTTAGTGCAAAATCTATTGCAGAGATATAAATGTGAAAAGGGACTCCTAAATGAGGTGGCGTAAGAACTAGTGGTGAAGCCAGATACTTATTTATATCATCAAAAGCCTCTTGACATTTGGTTGTCCAGGAAAATGTCACCCCCTTCTATAGCAAGTGATTGAAAGGCCTACATTTATTTGAGAGTTGTGCATTTGTCTATATTTAACATAAGTTCATGCTTCTTGTCCCACCATGATCACCATTTTTTGTAGAAAAATAACTAAGCACCAATAAAATAAACACAAAAAAGAGAGAAGATTGCCAAAAAGAATCCTTTGTATTGATATTGATACACTTTTTACAATATTTTGAATTACCCCAAATATTTTAGGGTAATGTTATAATTCCTCTCTTCTGATTACAATGCTTTGATAGGAGACAAAAAAATAAGGGGATATTCCAAGATCTCTAGGAAATGATGGTTTATTCTTCGCCCTTATGCTACAGATCCAAGGGGTGAGTGTGCTTATGTTATCCGATGTAGGGACCACTCTAGCTACAACCACTATCCAAGATACCTGCTATCTACACACATGAAAACTAAGAGAGAGTTAGTAGAACTTACGAATCAAAACATAGAATGTTGCCTGAAAACCCTTACTGGAAAAGCATATAATATAAAAAATAGAGAAACAAAAAAAATTATGTGCCTTTCTAGAAATAGAAACTTCTTACTAATCTAGTTTGTCATCTTTTCTCAGCTCTAAGAAACCACAGGTATGCATTGAAAGCTTATAAACTATGCATAGGCAGTGTGGAAATCATGTGAATGTGGTTTTGAATGTGAAACCGTAGATGTGCAGTTTGGGCTGAATGGTAGATTGCTTCAAATGAGGCCTTCGAGTTTTAGATCTCGATTCTCCTCGAGATGCATGTAGAGCTCTAATACTATTTTTATAGCCTAATGGTACTAATGTTCAGCCTCCTTTGATGTATGGGGTGAGGGTGCCTTTATAGGCTCCTAAGGATTTTGGAGGGAAATGAGAGGCTACAAGCTAGGATTACCAAGTGGTAATTCTGGGATGCCAAATGGAGGGGGTAGTTAGAGTGAGTCACCCAGGGTGTCTCACTTAACTAGGGTGAGGTGGATGCAAGTGGAGTGTTATGTGGATGGTTACCCTATGTGAAGGGACATAGGGGACAAGGGTGTATGAGATGTGGCAAGGTGGGGTAGTGAGGTGGCTAGGATACATGTCTAGTGGGTAGGTAGGGCATCCTAGGCCAATTTTCTAGATTTAATAAATATGGAAAATAGGATAATGTACAGTATTTTATATTCCTAAGTCTAAACTTAGGCATATAAATTATTATGTAGTATTTGATGTGGGGTGCAAAATTTAATGTTTAGGATGACCATTTTTTGGTGTCTACATTATCACAATGATGGGATTACTATTCTATGAGCACTTATCTTTGGATAATATCATTAAGAATTTGAAAGACTGATAAAAAAAAATTGTATGTATTGGGTATCTTTGGCAAGCTTACACATCAATGGCAATTAGAAGGATAGTTAAATTATAATGGGAGATTTCATTTTTATGAAGAGAATAATTTGGTGTGTATTAAGTTTTCTTATTAAGTAATAAAATATATGCTTCCATTCATTCATTTGTTGCTATTGTGGCTGATCCACAACACACCCCAAAATTGGGGACCCACATTTTTTGCATATTTTCAAAGAAGATCTCAGTGACCCAGATGCTAAAAATCAAGAAAAAGGGGCAAAATTGCACAAGGATAAAAAGTGTCGCGATATCGCGACATGTCGCGCCATCACTGCCAGAAAATGAAAAGTGTCACGATTTCGCGACATGTTGCGCGGTCGCTGGCAAAAAATGAAAAGTGTCACGATATCGCGACATGTCACAAAATCGTAGGTCAAACCAGTCAAACATTGCAAGGCACGAAAAGTGTAGCGATTTCGCAACAGAAAGCAGCAAAGGGGCATGAAGCGAAAAGGCATCGCGATTTCGCGACAGGTTGCAGCCAAGGTGTACGAAATGAAAAATCATCGCGATTTCGCGACAGGAAACAGCAAAGGGGCCCGAAATAGAAAAGCGTCACGATTTCGCGACGAAAAGCTGGCAAAGGGGTACGAAGCCGAAAAACGTCGCGATATCGCGATAGGTCGCGTTTTCGCGGCTCCAAGCAGCGAAAGTGTACGGAAAGGAAAATATGTCGCGATTTCGTGACATGTCACGTTTTCGTGGCCAAATGCAGCAAGACAGCCCGAAGCGGAAAAACGTCACGATTTCGCGACAGGAAAGCAAAGAAAGTGTACGAAAGAAAAAAGTGTCGTGATTTCACGACAAGTTGCCAGAGTGAAAGAAACAAAAAAGCGTCACGATTTCTTGACAGGTTGTGGTCGAAGGCATACCAAGGGAAAAACATTGCGATTTCGCGACAGAAAGCTACCAGAGTGAAAGAAATGAAAAAGCGTCGCGATTTCGCGACAGGTTGCGACCGAAGGCGTACCAAGGATGAAAAATGTCGTGATTTCACGATAGGTTGCGGCCGAAGGCGTACGGAGATAAAAAGCGTCATGATTTCGCGACATGTCGCGTTTTCGCTGTGCATGAAGACAGAAAGGCTGCTGACAGAAAAATGTCGCGATATCGCGACATGTCGCGTTTTCGCTGTGCAGGCAGAGGAACAAAGTTACATGCTATTTTTTGTCGCGATTTTCATGGGGCCGTTACAGAACATGCAGAAAAGTGCGGAACACGTGGCATACATGTATAAGGGTTATAGAAACGTTACATTCATAGAGAAGATCTCGAGCATGAACGTTTCAAAGTCAATAAAAAGCGGGAAGGTGAAACGAAGCAATCGGGAAGATGAAACGAAGCGATCTGGAAGATGAAATGAAGCATCACAAGGTGAAACAAAGAGCATTGCCAAGCTTTAAAAGTAGAAGCGCAGATTGGCACAGGGGTCGAAAACCGCTGGGAGCAGAGTTGCAGTGCTAAAGGCCAGAGGGTCATTCTGGGCCTGCTTTGAGGCTGTTTTCCTTCCTTTTTCTGGTTTTGAGAAAACCAGATGTTCTGCTATTGTAACAGGATTTATCTTTAATGCAGGAGTATTCAGAAATTTGCATCTTGTTGGCAAGAAAGAAGGAGTTATTTTCTGCATGCATGTTTTAATGTTTATCTTTCCCTTTTTCAGATTTCTAGGCTTATAGATGAAGTTTAATGCAAGTTCTCTTGGTTGCTTCATGCGAATGTCTAAATCTGAAAAATCATAGTAAAACCCCAGAGACCAGCACTTAACTTATCTGGATTGTGCGTATTTTGCAGGTTCAATAGGTTAGGTTGCATGCATGGAAACCTCACATCTTCGGTTTTGCCAGGATGGGATAGCATCAAGCTGAATGCAATTTTAATTTCTTTTTCTTTGCATTTTATTTTATTTTATTTTTTTGCTGCACTTTATTTTCAGAAACCCCAATTTTAATTTTTCAAGCATTAAAATAAAATAAAAAATTAAAAAACTTCAAAATCCATAAATAATTCCTTCATTTATGGCATTTCATTAAATTTCATTTTGAAGTTGCAGCATGGTCATATAAGGATCAGATCACATTTGTTTTATAAGGGTTCATGAACAATCATTAAGTTTCATAGTAAAATAAACCACAATGCCCCTTGTTTTTAGTTACTTGCAACCACTAAGGTGTTCCAAGCATTTTTATTGAATATCTTTATTTGAGATTAATGATACACAGATGCAGAATGCTAACATAACAGGAACCTTGGAGAAATTACTTGTTTAATTTCTTTGCAAGCAGAGGATTTAGAACCCAAATCCTATCGGAGAGTGTGTTTTCACAATCGGGTGAAAATACCACTCAACAGATTGGCGCTAGAAGGAGGGCCTGAAGCGGGTTTATTTTATCGTGATTTTAGATGCTACGGGTTTATAATTGTTTAAGAGCTTTACATTGCTAAATATTTCAAGCCCATTTGATTAGCATCTTCGGCCTCTAACACCACTCAACGGATTGGTGCTGGGAGGGCCGAACGGGTTTATTTTAGTGTTATTTAAATTTAAATTTTTTATGCTTTAGTCCTCTAACACTCAGCGGATTGTAAAAGGATGGCCTGAATTTATTTACTTGTTCTATTTTAATTCAGGTATGTTGTATATTATTCTAACACTTTTTTGATTGTTCATACAGAAATATGTGATTTGATTTAATTTTGAAAATTTTGGTCTCATGCAATTACTTGACATTTGATTTTAATAAGTACATCTCTTAGTTGATGCTAACTTGATTTTTTTTTACATTGCAGGTTGAATATTTAACAGATTTGGTTCTAAAATTACATTTTAAATTCACTAATGGCAACACTTGAGGAGCAAATGGTATCCCTAAGAGTTGAAATAATGTCTCTAAGAGAAAGAATGGTATCTATGATAGAGGATCATTATGAGAGTTTATCTATACCTATGGTACCCTATCAAATTCCTAAAATATTATTGGATTTTTTACGGTGTTTTAACCAAGAGGTGCCACTAGGATACTTGCAAAAACTGCATGTCTACAAGGATACATTATGTAAATTCCAGATTTTCTATGAGGAGGTGGCTTGTAAGTTATTTGCATACATTTTGGATGACAAACCATTCTTTTGGTACATCCAACTACCTATGGAGGTTAGGACTTCTTGGATACAACTAGAAGCAGCCTATCTTTATCATTTTGGTAATCAGGTTGACTTAGAAATCCTGAAAAATCAGTTTACCTCCATATGTAAAGAGCCTAATGAATCCTTGAGTCAATTCAATGGAAGATTTCGGGAGTTGCACTCCCAAATGTGGGAAAATTTTAACACATTGGAAGAGGAAGCCATGAAAGTATACCTAGGATCCATACACCCCACACTTGCTTTACTCATTGAGGAAAAACTGAGTGGTTTGTCCCTAGAGAAAATCCATGAGGTCTTAGAAGAGATAGAACGACAAGGTCTTGAAGAAGAAAAGGCACAACATGCTCACATAAGAGATTGTCCTTCTAAAGATATTGATGCCAACCTACACCAACCATCAAACATAGCACCCTCCACTCCAATGATACCTAAGGTGAATGATCAAGGGGATGAATTTGAATACCCAAATTTTATGACCACCTTAGATGTAGTCCAAGAGGAGGTGCAAATTGCTAAGACAACATCCACTAGTGAGGATCATATAGAGATACACGATTATCTAGATGAAGGGGTTCTAAATTCAACAATGTTTGATATATGTGATAGGATGGGACCCACCATAGAATTGAATGAAGTGGTTGAAAGTGAAATGGAAAGAAAACCAATAAACGAATTTGAAGACATGATAGAGTCTCACCACTTGTTCTTGGAAGATACTATTGATGAGATGTGTAAAATTAAAGATCAAGAAATTCTTCACCCTCCAAATTATGATAAAATTGAATCATGGGTTACTAATTTGGATTATGATGGCCTTACAAATTTGAATTTAAGAAATGACCCACTTTTGGAAATAATTGAACCATCTAAGGAAGGTGAAGATGAATTTGATGAGAAACACATTGATGAATTGGAAGATGTTGAAGAAATAGTTGAACGTCACCACTTTATTTTGGAAGATGATTATTATGATGCTTGGAAGAAGTGGGAAGACTTCACTCATTCCATAACTACTAATGGAACTTGTGTGCCAATTGATATACAAGACAACATAATCGCCTACTCGAAGGAAGACTTTACAACTCCTGTACAATTTGAGGATGTTTTGGAAGAGGGTTTCAAATCTCATCAAATTTTGGAAGATTATAATGATCCCATTGCCAAGGACAAAGAAGAAAAAAAATTGACGAATGAATCAAGAGATCATGTCACAAACATCATGGATTTTCATTCTATGGATTTGGATGACGATTTTTACAATGGTTGGGGGAGATATGATAATGCATTCTTTTCTCACATCTCTATAGATGAAACTCATATTTCACTTGATATGCAGGATGTTGAACCTTCTACATCACACGAAGATCTCATATTTACAAGATTTGAAAAGGTGACAAAATTTGATCATGTTGAATATAAATTTATTGAAAGTGTGGATGCAAGTTTGCATGATGATTTTGAGGATTCAAATGAAGAGATACCATGGATAGTGAACAAAGAATTGGAACCAAATGACAAAGAGATTGATCAATTGGAAGCAACCCAAATGAAGGATCATCAAGATGGGTCATGGGACATACACTTTGACCAAAAACATTTGAGGGTTGAGGATTTGCATGACCATGTTTTGAATTTGAATGATGAAATGTCATTAAAGGTAAATGAAAAACAAGGTATAATTTGTAATCACACCTTTAATAACATTGTTTTAATGAATGGAAAAGAAGTTGATGCACTTGAATTGTTAAATAAAATTCATCAACAATTACTAATTGAATCTAGGATAAAAACTTTTAATGATCCTAATTTAGTAAATATCCTAGATGCTTGTAAATTATTACACAAATTTGATTGGCCTACAAATTTGGAAAATGATTTGGCTTTGAAATTTGTAGAAATAGGCTACTACTTACAAAATTGCATATTTGAAAAGGATAGCCTAATTCTAAATCAAGGAGGGAATTATGAAGTTTACATTTTAAAGAATAGACATGATAAAATTGAAAATCATTTATTGTCTAATCATTTTAGTAATTTGATGCTCACCTATGGGAGTATTATTGGAACTAAATCAAATTGGTATGGTGAGCATGGCAAGTGGAAGTTTGTTGCATTGTTTGGTCTTGTCTTGTTTTTGTGGGATTCCCACAACATTTGGTATGCATATCATGTTATATTTTTGTTGAAATGTTCTAACCATGTGTGGGATCCAGGAAAGTGATAAGCCAAGCTTTGCATCATCTTGTATTATAGTGTACATTTGTATATAGATTTTGGTTTTTGGTTTTTGGTTTGTGTTTTCAAATTTTTATTTTTGGGATTGCAGTTTGGTTTTGGATTGAATAAGTTTTAATTTAAAGTTGTGTGTTTATTTGACATTTTTTGTTTGTTTATAAAAAAAAAATGATGAAAAAGTTGCCTTGAGATGCTAACTTATGTTCTAGATCGGGGAAATATGAAACATTGGAATTGTCTTGTAAAAGCTCCACAAGTAACACAAACAATTTAATAGTATCGTTTGAAACTTGTGATGCATGAAGTAGTCAGTTTTATATGTCAATATTTCATCTGCATTTCAAAGGACAATGCATTCATATTACATCTTACGTTGCACATACATGCCATCCTAGTTGCAAATGCATTTCAAATACAAATCATTAAAGTGTGTCAAATCCTCTTAAGGTTATGCTATCACATAAATAAGAAGAAGATCCTAAGGTTGGGAACTGAGTCTTGAGATATCTAGAACCAAGCACATTTTATACACATTAAAAAGGATCTTGAGCAAAATGATCAAAACCTTGCTTGGAAGAAAAGGTTGGGCGAAAGAAGTATTTCATGTCTATCCTATTTATGCAACATGATCCTTAAAACAGTGGTTTTGACCACTTCCATAAAGCTTAAAGCCTAAAGTCAGGCCGAGTAGTAAGGATAGGGCATAAATTCTCATCTCGCTTAGGTTGAGAATC
This sequence comes from Wollemia nobilis, assembly GCA_028583015.1. NCBI lineage: Eukaryota > Viridiplantae > Streptophyta > Pinopsida > Araucariales > Araucariaceae > Wollemia > Wollemia nobilis. Next base: position 2,606,405 of record JAQPPZ010001206.1, read on the forward strand.
TGATTCCCCAAAGCTCTTATGTCTCATTTCATGATAAATCTTGGATTGGAAGGATCATACTATTTGTCCTCTGCAAAGGATGGGTAGTCATCCCCAAGGTCTAAGCAATAAATTAATATTTTCCATTTTTATCCAAAGCTTGGGTTGGAAGGATCGTACTACGTGTCCCTAGCAAGGATGGGTAGTCATCCCCAAGGTCCAAGAAGTAAAAATTAATTTTTCCATCTCATATTTATATTGGATTGGAAGGATCGTACTACTTGTCCTCTGCAAAGGATGGGTAGTCATCCCCAAGGTCCAAAGAAATGAAGATAAGTCTTGGATTATGGGGTTAGGTATGCCCATGCATGGAAACATGTCTTGTCTAAAAAACAAGACCACTGATTGTCCAAAGGGTTAGACTAGCATGACCATTTATTCCATAATTGGTTAAATTATTTTGCTCAAAGTGAGGTAATGAAATCAAAATCAGAGTAGTAAGAATAGGGTTAAACTCCCATCTCAATTAGGTTGGGAGTCTGATTTCCCAAAGCTCTGATTTCACTTTCACTTACACATGGGTTTAGGATAGTAGGGACTCATAACCAACTTTGGGATCTAATAAAGCAATTCATTATACATACAGTTGATCCTAAGAGGGTTTGATAATCTTGAATGTTTGTGTATGATACTAGAAGAAAGACTATGCCTTTTATAAAAGCAAAATCGCTTAGCATATTTATTAGATTACACAAGTCATTCACAATCTCACATATGCATTCATGTAAAACTGACAATGGAATGTTGATCAATTTCAAACGATAGGGAATGAAAACACATTGCACACACCGAGCTAATACTTGATGATTCTGATGATTCATATATTTCTGATCTATGGGCATTTGTTTATATTTATTATGTGCTAACACATGTTTTCGAGTTTATATACTTCCAGATAGGGTTCTCACTAAAATGCTCAAGAGCATTTGACAGCAGAGTCGCCATTTGTTGTGGCTGATCCACAACACACCCCAAAATTGGGGACCCACCTTTTTTGCATGCTTTCAAAGAAGATCTCAGTGACCCAGATGCTAAAAATCAAGAAAAAGGGGCAAAATTGCACAAGGATAAAAAGTGTCGTGATATCGCGACATGTCGCGCCATCGCTGCCGAAAAATGAAAAGTGTCGCGATTTCGTGACGTGTTGCGCGGTCGCTGCCAGAAAATGAAAAGTGTCACGATTTCGCGACGTGTTGCACGGTCACGGCAGAAAATGAAAAGTGTCACGATTTCATGACGTGTTGCGATCGCTGAAAAATGAAAAGTGTCACGATATCGTGACATGTCACAAAATCATGGTGTCAACGATTCACAACATTGCAAGGCACGAAAGCGTGCGATTTGAGATAGAGAGAAAGGCATGAAAAAAATGTCTGACATCGTCGACGTTGCAGCCAAGGTGTACGAACGAAAAATCGTCGTGATTTCGTGACAAAAAGCAGCAAAGGGGCCCGAAATAGAAAAGCGTCGTGATTTCATGACGAAAAGTTGGCAAAGGGGTACGAAGCCGAAAAACGTCGCGATATCGCGACAGGTCACGTTTTCACGGCTCCAACAGCGAAAGTGTACGGAATGGAAAATATGTCACGATTTCGTGACATGTCACGTTTTCATGGCCAATATCAAGAAGCCCAATTTGAAAAGCATCGCGATTTCTGACAAATCGCAAGACATCAGGATGAAAAGTGTCACGATTTCGCGAAAGCCAAAGGTACGAAGGAAGAAAAGTGGTCACGATTTTGCGCAGACAAAGGTGAAAGGGAAAAATCGAGACAGAAAGCGAAAGCGATTTCACGACATGTCACGTTTTCGCTGTGCATGAAGATAGAAAGGCTGCTGATAGAAAAATGTCGCGATATCGCGACATGTCGCGTTTTCACTGTGCAGGCAGAGGAACAGAGTTACATGCTATTTTTTGTCACGATTTTCATGGGGCCATTACAAAACATGCAAAAAAGTGTGGAACACGTGGCATACATGTATAAGGGTTATAGAAACGTTACATTCATAGAATATTATCAATCGTAGCATTAATCATAAATCTCAAAAGCAAGGAAGGTGAAACGAAGCAAGCGGGAATATGAAACGAAGCGATCTGGAAGATGAAACGAAGCGTCACAAGGCGAAACAAAGAGCATTGCCAAAAAGTATAAAAGTAGAAGCGCAGATTGGCACAAGGGTCAAAAACCGCTGGGAGCAGAGTTGCAGTGCTAAAGGCCAGAGGGTCATTCTGGGCCTGCTTTGAGGTTGTTTTCCTTCCTTTTTCTGGTTTTGAGAAAACCAGATGTTCTGCTATTGTAACAGGATTTATCTATAATGCAGGAGTATTCAAAAATTTGCATCTTATTGGCAAGAAAGAAGGAGTTATTTTATGCATGCATGTTTTAATGTTTATCTTTCCCTTTTTTAGATTTCTAGGCTTATAGATGAAGTTTAATGCAAGTTCTCTTGGTTGCTTCATGCGAATGTCTAAATCTAAAAAATCATAGTAAAACCCCAGAGACCAACACTTAACTTATCTGGATTGTGCGTATTTTGCAGGTTCAATAGGTTAGGTTGCATGCATGGAAACCTCACATCTTCGGTTTTGCTAGGACGGGATAGCATCAAGCTGAATGCAATTTTAATTTCTTTTTCTTTGCATTTTATTTATTTATTTATTTTTGCTGCACTTTATTTTCAAAAACCCCAATTTTAATTTTTCAAGCATTAAAATAAAATAAAAAATTAAAAAACTTCAAAATCCATAAATAATTCCTTCATTTATGGCATTTCATTAAATTTCATTTTGAAGTTGCAGCATGGTCATATAAGGATCAGATCACATTTGTTTTATAAGGGTTCATGAACAATCATTAAGTTTCACAGTAAAATAAACCACAGTGCCCCTTGTTTTTAGTTACTTGCAACCACTAAGGTGTTCCAAGCATTTTTATTGAATATCTTTATTTGAGATTAATGATACAAAGATGCAGAATGCTAACATAACAGGAACCTTGGAGAAATTACTTGTTTAATTTCTTTGCAAGCAGAGGATTTAGAACCCAAATCCTATCAGAGAGTGTGTTTTCACAATCGGGTGAAAATACCACTCAACAATAGCTAATAGTCTATGTGATCCAAGATGACATACTGAATTCTAAAGAGTTTGATAATATTGCAAATATTTAGCAAAAAGACCCATATGGAGGATAGATGATTAACTTCATTAGACTTCATCCAAATTATATTGAGCATTTGAAAAATCATGTTTAGAGATATGAATGGCTAGTACAAGCATATTTTTCTACTATAAACATCTCATCTCATATATACTATAATGTTTATCTATAAAATGGAAAAGTAAAGAGTGTTTTCTAGTATAGATAAAGTGTAGAAAAGTACTTAGCACTACATGGATGTTTGTTAGGTACAACTATTTTGGCTAGTAATGTAGTGCAAGATCAAATTGATTTAATATAATTGGAAACTGATATATTGGGTGCTCTAATTTCTTCATTGTAATTTGATGTTGAAATTTGGATTATAATAGTTGGTATGGAATATAACATTTTTGTCTTATCTATTTATTTATAATATGTATTGTTAATTATTTTAAAAAATGGTCACTAGAGTTGATCTTCTTCTTGATATTACTATATTAATTATTTCTCAAACCATCTTAATGTTATATAATATTCAATGATATCATCTTCTCTAAGTTTCAAAATGTCTTTTATGCATCTAATATTTTAGTTATAATAACGTTTCTAATACATTTATATCATCCCAATCATAAAATTCATCCTTTTATCCATGTTTTCATTTAACCTTGATGGAAAAATCTTTAATGTGAAGAAAGAGTTTTAACCTCACATAATCTAAGGTAGATGACATTAAGTAATTATTAAATATATAATAGAAATGAGAAACTTTAAAGAAGTTTAAATCATAACAACTATGGTATAATTGTAGCTTCATTGAGAATGTCAGGAAATTCCATAAAAAAATATTTCTTTAATCATTTCTTCTAGAAGAGTTCCTTCTAAATATATTAGCAAAAACTATTTACTAGCGATACACTTTTTCTCTATGGATGTGTGGCCCATTTGGAATATTTTCCGCCTAAATTAAGGTTTTGTGTGGGTTTTTAGAACTTTTACCCTATTTTTATAATGTTGGAGTTTATTTGGTTACCTAGTTTCATCATTGATTAAATTTTAAGTATGAGTTTGCCAACCCAACAATATGATGAGAAAGTAATGTAGTATGGTATTTATATATAATATTTCCTACTAGTGGTGTTATTTTTATTAAATAATTATTTATCAATATATGCTAATATTAAAATTTAAATATTATTTTTTCAAAATAATTATTTAAGCATTAGAAAGAAGGAATTAGTATTATTTTAATGTAAATATGTTATTAAATTTATGTTACTTACTATGCATAAAAGTTTGTGGTTAAGATATAATTTTAAAGATGAATATGTATACCATTTGATTAGTTATAATTAATGTTCAATGTGGGATTTTGACATTCTTTTTGTGTTGTTCATAGGATTTTTGGATCAATCACACATAATAGACCCAATATTATCCCTTCCTACCTCGATCAATGCAAAATAATTTAAAATCCTTCTTTAGCAAGAAGGTTTGAGATTCAAACCTCACTTCCTCTCATTTATTTATAATATTGCTCAAATTTGACATCTTTAAGGAGCACTAAACATATAACTCTAACTAATCTCATTGGTGTAATAGTTGGTTAGTTGTACTATATTCAAGATATTAAGATATAATTCCCTATGTTTATATTTTTGCATACTTCCCCTTCTCTAATAAGATACCTCTTTCCTATATTTAAGACATGGTGTACTCTCTAATATCCAACAATACATTGACATGGTGGTTGGTAATATTTTGGCTACAAGAGGGGTAAGTTTTGAATGGTCAGTGTAAGGTAGGCCTTTTTTGTATAGGTCTCTTTCTATCCATTAGGATTCATTATTTAGAGACCTACCTAATTATTCATGCTTTAGTTACTTTCTCTTGATATTGGAGAATATATTGTGATCTCCATATTGTATGTTGAAGATATTCTCATATGAAGTTCAATATATTGATCCAAGAGGTGAAGTCATGGCTCTGTGATCATGGAGATATTGATCAAGTCCATGCACCTTTAAGAATAAGAGATAGCAGGATTTATTAGTCCATCTAAGTATTTATTATAGTGGGGGATATACTATCTCTAATGTCTTATTTTCTTGGCCCCTCAATTTAGATTATGGGGAGTGTTGAAATATATGTAATATTAATTTATTAGGCCAACACTAACAATGATTAAGTTCTTATAATTTTTTTATTATTAATAGGTTAATAAAGGGATTGAAAGGGCCTCATCCCTTTTACATAAAATTCCTTACAAGAAAATCATAAAAGGTGAAGAAAACATGGTGCCAAGTCCATCTAAACTATTAACAATCATAAATAACCAACCTAAAGCACCTGATAATAAATATAAATACTACACTTCCAATAACAATAATAGTCAGACAATAGTTTAATTTACATACATAATAGTCTACCAAATATAGACTAGGACACCCATAACAGTTTACCCTAAGAGCTGAACCCCAAAATTTAGCTTCTTCCAGCTGGAAAGTGAAAATCATTAGGTCAACTTGGCTTCTCCTTAGCCACAAATTCAATAACTTGAAGTAGGAAATTATCTTCCCATATAATAATATCCTGACCCTCCACACCCATGTTTTCCAATAAATCTATAGCCACATTCCCCTCCTGATAAACATGCTTCAAATTAAGGTTGTGATAAGACGATAGGATCTCTTTCATCCCTGCAACCATATATGCAATGCTCCAACCAACTTTCTATCTTCCTTTTAGAATATTTATAAGTGTTGGAAATTTTGAGTATATTGTGTTGTCATTGATGTCAAAGGATTGATGTCATAGGTTGATGTCAAAAGAGAAGATGTCATTGGTTGTCATTGACGTCAAGGAAAATATTATAATATTTATTATTATAATATTGGTTGAGAAAAGCATTATAATATTTATTTTTGAATATTATAATGAAGGACAAAAGGCTTAAGAGTTCTTTGGAACAATGGTTTAAAAATGAAGGCAAGATATTAATATTATTGAAGGCAATAATATTAAATATGAAGGCAAGGTTTAAAGGATTAATATTATAATATATTTATTATAATATAAATATTTCAAGTTAGAATATTATTTGAGTGCCAAGCAATTGAAGGTAATTCGAATTAATTTCGAATTAAGGTGGTCGACGTCATATGGGGTGGAAAAGGACAAGGTGGCACCGACGTTGGATGAAGACCAAATTAAATATATTAATACCCATGCCTAAAGTCATTTGAAATGTGGTTCAAAAATTTGTGCATGCATTAACTCGATATCCGATTCATTGCACGTGATAGAGAAGGAAAGGAAGGGACAATACAGTTTTCAACAGTGAACGATGGAGGTTTAAGTTTGGATTGGTGTACATCAAATCCCATCCAGCTAGCTAGACCAGTTGGTGGTTGAGCTGACATGAAGGTGTTGTGAGGAGGAGGTTTCAGGTTTGAAACCCATCGTGGACATTTTTATTTTGTTTGGTTGAGTTCATGGTAGGAGGAAATAAAAGGTGATTGGTGCCTTTGTGTTCTCACGGGCAGCATTAGCGCAACCGGTCGTGGCCCCTTGGTTGGGCGCCTTGCTCTCACGAGGTGAGAGGTTCGAGTCACATTGAGGGTAGAATAAAAGAGGTATTTAATTTTTAATTATAATTTGATTTTTGTGGGAGTTATAAGGTTGAGTTGTCATTTAATTTTTGCTCATTTGATATAGGAGAAATAAGGTGTGAAAAGGGTCTTTTTGTATTGAAATTTAAAATCTGAAATAAGGTGTGAAAAGGGTCTTTTGGTATTGAAATTTAAAATCTATTTAGAAGGAGAAATAAGGTGTGATAAGGATTCTTTCATTGTATGAGTTGATTGTGTGTGTTTTAAAAGTAGGAGTTATAAGGTGTTTTATGGTTTAATTATTGTGTGTATTTTTGCATGGTGAAGGAAAGTTTAAAGGTTTTTGTTCTTTAATTAAAAGCCTTGTTTTGAGAAAGTAAAAAGAGTATAGAGCAATATTTTTGGGCACAATTTTTGAGGAAAGGTTTTTGTGATTATTTTGAAAAGAAGATTGGCTAACCTCTTGAAGTGGCAAAAAGGAAATTATTTTGGAATAAGTTTTGAGGGCACATCTTCATCAAAGCAAGTTAAGAGGTATGTTGACATTATTCCTTCTCTAAGGTGGTTGGTTGAGAAAATATTTTAGAATTATAAGGTGGAGATAAAAGGGTTGATTAGTGTGTATTGTTGGAAATATTTGAGCTAGGGTTTGAGAACAAATTGTGCATCATTGATTAGTGAAATTGGAAACACTTGAGTTAGGGTTTTTGAGAACAAATTGTGCATTCTTCTTGAAAGAATTTGTGAAGCATTTGTGCATTGATGTGAGTGACATTGAATGTGAATGAGCAAGTGTTAGAGACCAGTTTTGTGAAGCAAAGTTATACACTAGTTTGATTTGATTTGAAAGGGATTTGCAAGAGATAGAGATTGGATTGGATGAATGCAATATTTGTGAATGTGAAGAACATATTGGGTATTTGATAATATCATTATCTATATGTTCAAGAGGTTAAACGAATTCTAGGTAGAATATGTCTAAACTACCTAGTTGAAGAAAGCATTTATGAAAGAGATATAAGCATTGTTTGTATGTAATATTTTGGAATATTTGAGCAGGTTATGTAAGCAACATTGAGGTAGATTTGAGCAAGTCTTGTGAGAAGACTTGAAGAGCATTGAGGTAGATTTGAGCAAGTCTTGTGAGAAGACTAATAATTAGATTTTGAAAACTTAAGAATTTTAAAGTTTGAGATAGATTTGTGCTAACTTTGTAACGAGGTTTGGTGTAAATTTGGGCAGAGATAGAGAGTAGGTTTGAGGTAGATTTGTGCATGTAATGTGTGCAAATTTGGATAGATTTATGAAATAAATTATTAAATATTTAAATGAAATTACAAATTTGTGCTAGCCTTGTAATGATTTGGTGCAGATTTGGATAGATTTTGAGCAGAGTTGAGAGATTTGTGCTAGCATTGTAACAAGGTTTGTCAATTTAGATAGATTAACAATTTGATAAAAGAGATATTTCTGGAAACCAAAGAAAAGGGGATAGAGTTCTCCTATGGAGAGAGATCCAAAAACTAGAGCAAAGGGGATAGAGTTCTCCTATGGAGAGAGATCCACAAACTAGAGCAAAGGGGATAGAGTTCTCCTATGGAGAGAGATCCACAAACTAGAGCAAAGGGGATATAGTTCTCCTATGGAGAGAGATCCACAAACCAGAGCAAAGGGGATAGATTTCTCCTATGGAGAGAGATCCACAAACCAGAGCAAAGGGGATAGAGTTCTCCTATGGAGAGAGATCCATAAACTAGAGCATTGGGGATTGAGATCTCCTTTGGATAGAGGTCCACAAACATTGTAATAGGGAATTGATTCCCAAGATATTTGTTGAGAAAATTTAGAAGAAATATTTTCTTTGTGGATGTAACCCACATTGGGTGAACCATATTAAATTTGTGTCTCTCATGTGTGTGATGATTTGTGCATTGATTTGTTATTACTATTGATATTGCAATTGATAACATTGGATAATATTGTTTGGGAAAGAAAAGTAAAATTTTACCTTATACTATTCACCTCCCCTCTCAATATAAGCTTGTGTTCTTCAATTGGTATCAGAGTAGGTTCCTTCAAAAAATTCTAACAACTTGAAGGAAGATATTACAGGAACACAGATGGCATCTCAGAATGGATCTTCAACAAATAAGGCTCCATTGTTTGATGGGAACAATTATGCTTTCTAGAGTATGAGGATGAAGACTTACTTGATGGCACAAGGATATGAAACATGGCAATCTATTGAGGATGGGTTCACACCTACAACTACTCCTCCCATAGATAAGGATGGTAAGCAATTACATGTGAATAATGCCAAGGCTATGAATGGAATCTTAAGTGGATTACGTGAATCAAAATTTGTGAAAGTTATGCAATGCAAATCAGCAAAAGAGATATGGGACAAATTGAAGTAAACATATGAAGGAGATAGCAAGGTCAAGTTGGCAAAACTACAAACTCACAGGAGGAGGTTTGAAGAGTTGAAGATGGAATATGAGGAAGATATTGCTAAATACTTACTTCATGTTGATGAAGTTGTTAATACCATGCGTGGACTTGGATTCAAAATTGAGGACTCTAGTGTTGCTCAGAAGGTATTAAGATCACTCCCTATAAGGTATGATGCAAAGGTTTCAGCTATAGAAGAGATGAAGGATATTGATAAGTTGACTATGGATGAGTTACATGGAATTCTCATAGCTTATGAGATGAGAATAGAAAAATATCATAATTCCAAGAAAGAGGTAGCTTTCAAAGCCTCAAAGAAGATAAAATATAAGAAACCAGAATCAAGTGATGAGTCAAGCAGTAATGAAGAAGCTAACTATGTGAGAAGAAATAAGAGGGACTCAAGAAAACACAAAGATATAAAGACTATGAAATATTTTAATTGTGGTGACTTTGGTCACTATGCATCTAATTATCCACAAGATAGAAGCAGTAGTAGTGAAGAGAAATAGGATTATAAGAAAAAGGAAGAAAGAAAATTTAGGCATGAAAAGAAAAATAGGTATGGTCAAGGCAAGCATGAAAAGAAGTTCTTTCAAAGGCACAAGAAGAGTTTCTATGTTAAAAAGGCAAGCAATGCTTCAAGTGACAATGATGAAAGACTCTCAGATAGTGAAGAAGAAGAGATTCTATTTTTGGCAATAGAAGAGGAAGAAAACACTCCTATTGAAGACCAAGTAGAAGATGCTCCTATAATTGAAGACCTAGAGAAAGGTTCAGAAAAAGAAGAAGGCACAATTGATCTAGAAGAAGAACTTATTATTGCTCTCAAAGAGTTGAAAAGAGTTAGAAAGCAAAATTCAAGACTGAAGGCTCAAGTTCAAGAACATGAGGAAATAAAAGAAAAGCTTCTACAAGACCTCACAAACTCAAAAGCTAAGGCAAGGAGATTTAAAGAAGTCATGGTTGAAAAGTTAGAGGTAAAAGAGTTAGAATGTGAAATATTAGAACATGAAGTGGTTTCTCTAAGGATGGAAGTGAAATATTCTAAGGATAAGTTGCACAGGTTTGGAAAAAGTTCAAAATATTTGGATAAAATTATCAATTCACAAAGATCTTCATTTATCAAAATAAGACTTGGTTTTGAAGAAGGACAAGGGAAACAAGAAGAAGGGTCAAGCTCAAGCTCAAAAGAAAAGGAAGTTTCAGAGGAAGAGATTGAAGAAGAAACTAAGACCTATGCAGATAAGTTGAAGAATGGAAGCTTCACTAAGAAAGAAAATAATGCACAAACAAGAAAAAGGGATCATCACAGAGAAGGCAAAGAAAGGACTAAGAGACAAGATGAATATTTCTTCAAAGGGCATTGTTTCTCATGTAATCATTTTGGTCACAAAGCTATGCATTGTAGGGTTCATGGAAAGAAGGAGTATGGCTTCACTAAGAGGAACTTCAACTCATTCAAAGATGGATATTTCTTTCAAGGGTATTGCTACTCATGTAATCACTTTGGTCATAAAGTGATCCACTATAGGGTTCATGATAGAAATGATTATGGCTTCACCAAGAGGAACTTCAAGTCATTTGCACCTTCCAAGAACTACAACATCAGGTGTTACAAGTGCAATAATCTTGGGCATAAGGCCAAGTGGTGTAGAACAGAGTTTCCAAAACTTTTAGAGTCAAGCAAGAATAGGGACACTCAAAAGGATCAAAAGGGTATGATTACAAAGGTGTTGAAAAAGAAGGTTGAAAAAGAAAAAGAGCATTGTATGTTGGGAGTAGATTTACTCCCACCCCAAAATTAATCACCTCAAGGAGAGGAGGTGGGGAGGGGGCTGAGCTAAGAGTCTTATCTTTAGCCCCAAAGGAGTCCCTTTGCCATTGATGTCAAAGGGGGAGAGATTTGAGTAAGGGGGAGAGCATTCAGTCAGGGGGAGCAGTTTCTCAGGGGAGCAGATTTGGAATCCAATGGTTGGAAAAGGAATTTTTAGAAAGGGTTGCCATCAATGACAAAGGGGGAGATTGTTGGAAATTTTGAGTATATTGTGTTGTCATTGATGTCAAAGGATTGATGTCATAGGTTGATGTCAAAAGAGAAGATGTCATTGGTTGTCATTGACGTCAAGGAAAATATTATAATATTTATTATTATAATATTGGTTGAGAAAAGCATTATAATATTTATTTTTGAATATTATAATGAAGGACAAAAGGCTTAAGAGTTCGTTGGAACAATGGTTTAAAAATGAAGGCAAGATATTAATATTATTGAAGGCAATAATATTAAATATGAAGGCAAGGTTTAAAGGATTAATATTATAATATCTTTATTATAATATAAATATTTCAAGTTAGAATATTATTTGAGTACCAAGAAATTGAAGGTAATTCGAATTAATTTTGAATTAAGGTGGTCGACGTCATATGGGGTTGAAAAGGACAAGGTGGCACCGACGTTGGATGAAGACCAAATTAAATATATTAATACCCATGCCTAAAGTCATTTGAAATGTGGTTCAAAAATTTGTGCATGCATTAACTCGATATCTGATTCATTGCACACGATAGAGAAGGAAAGGAAGGGACAGCATAATTTTCAACAGTGAATGATGGAGGTTTAAGTTCGGATTGGTGTACATCAAATCCCATCCAACTAGCTAGACCAACTGGTGGTTGAGCTAATATGAAGGTGTTGTGAGGAGGAGGTTTCGGGTTCGAAACCCATCATGGACATTTTTTTTTTGTTTGGTTGAGTTTGTGGTAGGAGGAAATAAAAGGTGATTGGCACCTTTGTGTTCTCATAGGCAGCGTTAGCGCAATCGGTCGTGGCCCCTTGGTTGGGCATCTTGCTCTCATGAGGTGAGAGGTTTGAATCACATTGAGGGTAGAATAAAAGAGGTATTTAATTTTTAATTATAATTTGATTTTTGTGGGAGTTATAAGGTTGAGTTGTCATTTAATTTTTGCTCATTTGATATAGGAGAAATAAGGTGTGAAAAGGGTCTTTTTGTATTGAAATTTAAAATTTGTTTAGAAGGAGAAATAAGGTGTGAAAAGGGTCTTTTGGTATTGAAATTTAAAATCTATTTAGAAGGAGAAATAAGGTGTGATAAGGATTCTTTCATTGTATGAGTTGATTGTGTGTGTTTTAAAAGTAGGAGTTATAAGGTGTTTTATGGTTTAATTATTGTGTGTATTTTTGCATGGTGAAGGAAAGTTTAAAGGTTTTTGTTCTTTAATTAAAAAGCCTTGTTTTGAGAAAGTAAAAAGAGTATAGAGAAATATTTTTGTGCACAATTTTTGAGGAAAGGTTTTTGTGATTATTTTGAAAAGAAGATTGGCTAACCTCTTGAGGTGGAAAAAAGAAATTATTTTGGAACAGGTTTTGAGGGCACACCTTCATCAAAGCAAGTTAAGAGGTATGTTAACATTATTCCTTCTCTAAGGTGGTTGGTTGAGCAAATATTTCAGAATTATAAGGTGGAGATAAAAGGGTTGATTAGTGTGTATTGTTGGAAATATTTGAGCTAGGGTTTGAGAACAAATTGTGCATCATTGATTAGTGAAATTGGAAACACTTGAGTTAGGGTTTTTGAGAACAAATTGTGCATTCTTCTTGAAATAATTTGTGAAGAATTTGTGCATTGATGTGAGTGACATTGAATGTGAATGAGCAAGTGTTAGAGACCAGTTTTGTGAAGCAAAGTTATACACTAGTTTGATTTGATTTGAAAGGGTTTTTCAAGAGATAGAGATTGGATTGGATGAATGCAAGATTTGTGAATGTGAAGAACATATTGGGTATTTGATAATATCATTCTCTATATGTTCAAGAGGTTAAATGAATTCTAGGTAGAATATGTCTAAATACCTAGTTGAAGAAAGCATTTCTGAAAGAGATATAAGCATTGTTTGTATGCAATATTTTGGAATATTTGAGCAGGTTTTATAAGCAACATTGAGGTAGATTTGAGCAAGTCTTGTGAGAAGAATAGGGAGATAGATTTGAGCAAGTCTTATGAGAAGACTAGGGACATAGTTGAACAGATTTGTGAGAAGAATTGAAGCAAATTTGGGTAGTAATAGAGAGCAGGTTTGAGATAGATTTGTGCTAACCTTATAACAAGATTTGGTGTAAATTTGGGTAGAGATAGAGAGCAAGTTTGAGGTAGATTTATGCATGTAATGTGTGCATATTTGGATATATTTATGAGCAAAGTTGGAGCATATTTGTGCTAGCCTTGTAATGAGGTTTGGTGCAGATTTAGATAGATTTTGAGTAGAGTTGGAGTAAATTTGTGCTAGCCTTTAACAGTTTTGTGTAGATTTGAGATAAATTTGTGAGCAGAGTTGGAGTAGATTTGTGCTAGCCTTGTAATGAGGTTTGGTGTAGATTTGAGATAGAGTTGAGAGCAATATTTGGAGTAGACCAGAGCAGAGGGGATAGAGTTCTCCTATGGAGAGAGATCCACAAACCAGAGCAAAGGGGATAGAGTTCTCCTATGGAGAGAGATCCACAAACCAGAGCAAAGGGGATAGAGTTCTCCTATGGAGAGAGATCCACAAACCAGAGCAAAGGGGATAGAGTTCTCCTATGGAGAGAGATCCACAAACCAGAGCAAAGGGGATAGAGTTATCCTATGGAGAGAGATCCACAAACCAGAGCAAAGGGGATAGAGTTCTCCTGTGGAGAGAGATCCACAAACCAGAGCAGAGGGGATAGAGTTCTCCTATGGAGAGAGATCCACAAACCAGAGTAGAGGGGATAGAGTTCTCATAAGAAAAAGGAAGAAAGAAAATTTAGGCATGAAAATAAAAGTAGGTATGGTCAAGGGAAGCATGAAAATAATTTCTTTAAAAGGTACAAGAATAGTTTCTATGTTAAAAATGCAAGTAGTGCTTCAAGTGATAGTGATGAAAGACTCTTAGATAGTGAATAAGAAGAGATTCTATTTTTAGCAATAGAAGAGGAAGAAAACACTCCTATTGAAGACCAAGTAGAAGATGCTCCTATAATTGAAGACCTAGAGAAAGGTTAAGAAAAATAAGAAAGCACTTTTGATCTAGAAGAATAACTTATTGTTGCTATTAGAGAGTTGAAAAGATTTAGAAAGTAGAATTCAAGACTAAAGGCTCAAGTTCAAGAACATGAGGAAATAAAAGAAAATCTTCTACAAGACCTCACAAACTCAAAAGCTAAGGCAAGGATATTTAAAGAAGTCATTGTTGAAAATTTAGATGTGAAAGAGTTAGAATGTGAAATATTAGAACATGAAGTGGTTTATATTAGGATGGAAGTGAAATATTATAAGGATAAGCTGCACATGTTTGGAAAAAGCTCAAAATCTTTGTATAAAAATATCAATTCACAAAGATCTTCATTTATCAAAACAAGATTTGGTTTTGAAGAAGGACAAGGGAAACAAGAAGAAGGGTCAAGCTCAATCTCAAAATAAAATGAAGTTTCAGAGGAAGATATTGAAGAAGAAACTAATGTCTATGTGGATAAGTTGAAGAATGGAAGCTTCACTAAGAAAGAAAATAATGTGCAAACAAGAAAATGGGATCATCACAGAGAAGGCAAAAAAATAACTAAGAGACAAGATGAATATTTCTTCAAAGGACATTATTTCTCATGTAATCATTTTTGTCACAAAGCTATGCATTGCAGGGTTCATGGAAAGAAGGAGCATGGCTTCACTAAGAGGAAATTCAACTTATTCAAAGATGGATATTTATTTCAAGGGTATTTCTACTCATGTAATCACTTGGGTCATAAAGCAATCCACTATAGGGTTCATGAAAGAAATGATTATAGCTTCACCAAGATAAACTTCAAGTTATTTGCACCTTCCAAGAACTACAACATCAGGTGTTACAAGTGCAATAATATTGGGTATAAGGCCAAGTGGTGTAGAACAAAGTTTCTGGAACTTTCAGAGTTAAGCAAGAATAGGGAAACTCAAAAGGATCAAAAGGGTATGATTACAAAGGTGTCTAAAATGAAGGTTGAAAAAGAAAAAGAGCATTGTATGTTGGGAGTAGATTTACTCCCACCCCAAAATTAATCACCTCAAGGAGAGTTGGGGAGGGGGATGAGCTAATAGTCTTATCTTTATCCCCAAAGGGGTCCCTTTGCCATTGATGTTAAAGGGGGAGATATTTGAGTAAGGGAGAGAGCATTCAATCAGGGGGATAAGTTTCTCAAGGGGAAGTAGATTTGGAATCCAATGGTTGGAAAAGGAATTTTTAGAAAGGGTTGCCATCAATGACAAAGGGGGATATTTTTGGAAATTTTGAGTATATTGTTTTATCATTGATATCAAAGGATTGATGTCATAGGTTGATATCAAAAGAGAATATGTCATTGGTTGTCATTGAAATCAAGAAAAATATTATAATATTGGTTGAGAAAAGCATTATAATATTTATTTTTGAATATTATAATGAAGGACAAAAGGCTTAAGAGTTCATTGGGATCTGACCAAATGGAGAACAGTGGGGAGTTTGGAAGTTGTTGCCCTGTCCAGGGGTTTTTTTATCTTAAGATTTAATAACAAGGAGGATGCGAACCACGTTCTAACTGGAGGACCCTAGTTTTTAGGGAAACACAACCTTTTCCTCAGGAAGTGGGGGGAGGATTTCGACCCTGAAAAATAGAGTATCAATACTGCCCCTATCTGGGTTCGTCTTCCTAACCTACCAGCTCAGTTTTTCAATGAGTATTGGTTGCAAGGCATCGCCAGAGCGATGGGAGAATTGGTGTCCATAGATCATGCAACCTTGGCTAGGACAAGGATGACACATGCAAGATTTTGCGTCAACGCTAATCTAGACTCTGAGCTGCCAAATTTTGTGGAGCTAGAGTACGACAACTACCTAAGAAAGCAGGTGGTGGAATATGAAAATAGGCCAACTTTTTGTCTTGAGTGCAAAACCCAAGGCCATTTGCAAAATCAGTGCCCTAATCATGCAGATAGCAGAGAAAACCAAAATATGGAAGGCAAACGGGCCAATGAGAAAGGGTTTCCTAGGTACCCCCATCCAAATGGCGGCCCCGTGGGCAGAGGAGGGTTTAGGCAACCTAAAAATAACCATTTTTATCAGGAGAAGACAAAACAGGGGGCACGGCAAGGTCAGAGCAAAGGTAAGCAACTTCTCTCCGACGAACAAGAAAATAAGGTAAGCCCTAAAATTCCAAGCTCAAATAAGTTCAAAATTTTAGAGGATCTAATGGGAGAAGGGGAGAGCGAGGAGTTAGATGGAGGAAACCTGCAAGGTGAAATCCCTGAATCCCTAGTTTCCCCATCAAGGGCGGGTCCTACAATTCCCATAACTAAGAACCCCTCAAGCCCCCAGGGAGGGGCAAGGCAAAATCCTGCAGATTACAGAAAACGAGTGGAGGAGATTGAGTCCTCGAATTTAGTCCTTCCCACCATCTTAGCCAGGAGCCTGTCAAACCATCTAGAAGGTTCATCAGGAGAATACAAGAAATAGATGGAGGAGTTAGATTCCAGGATTGAGGTGGTAGAAATGAATGTTTTGGAGGAATGTGTTAGTCCGGTTCTACAACAGAGAGTTAATCCACCTTTTAGCCCCAAAAAGACCAGGAGTACTACTAAGTCACCCATTGACTATGGCAGTGAGAGAAAGAAGGGGAGGATTTCAAATGCAGAGCTCAACAGAATGAGGACTGACAATGAGATTGCCAGTGGCAAACAGAAAACACTGATACAACAAGTTATCCCAGGGCTTGAAGATAACAAATCAGGAAAGCCTCCCCAAGGGAAGGGGAAGGGGAAAAACTCTAAACAATCCAAATGAAGGTTCTCTCATGGAATGTGAGAGGCCTCAATGGCCAACCCACTCAAAGGGTGGTTAGTTCGTTAAGAAGGCAGTACAATCCAACAATTGTGTTACTGCAAGAAACAAAACTAGGCGAAGCCCAGTCAAAATCAATAGCAAAAAATATGTGGAGCCAAGGGGACATGGTGTTCAAACCGGCTAGAGGAGCTTCAGGGGGTCTCATGGTGTTGTGGGATCCTCGGGTGGTGGAAGGAAGCATCATCCAAGATGACGACAGAGTGTTGAGTGTTTTCTTCCATGACATTGACAACAATAGGTCGTGGATCTTCTCAAATGTCTATGCTCCCAATGATGTTCAAGGAAGAGCTTCTTTGTGGGAGTATATGGGTAAACTTGGTGATGCTTTCCATGACATCCCGTGGGTGGTGGCTGGCGATTTCAACACGCCATTATACCCCTCGAACAAAAAGGGTGGTTCAGGGCTCCCAACCAGAAGTATGGAAGACTTCAATGACTTCGTTAATTCGAACCATTTGATGGATGTGAGACTAAGAGGGGCCAAGTATACTTGGAGCAACAGGCGAGCTGGAAGCCAACTGATCCAGGAAAGACTTGACAGGTTTTTCTTATCGAAGGAGGCAATTGTTGGGTTTGGAGACTCGACTTTGCAAACTCTTCCCAAAATTTCCTCTGATCACAATCCCATCCTTTTGGAGGTTCCAAAGTCAAATTCCTTCAAAAAACCTTTTCGTTTCTAGTCTATGTGGATCGGGCACCCAGAGTTAAGAGAAAATATTTCCAGATGGTGGCGACAACCCGTCCAGGGAAGTTCAGGCTTCAAACTTGCTCAAAAGCTGAAATTAGTAAAGGATAATCTTAGAACCTGGAATAAGGAGGTTTTTGGGAACCTATTTGAGAACAAGAAACAAGTGGGAGAAAGGTTGCAGGTCATTGACAACTCCATACAAAATGGTTTAGGTGATGAAGCTACTAGGAAGGAGGAGCAAGCCAAGCTGTCAGAATATCACAATATTTTGGCTTGTGAAGAGATATACTGGAGACAAAAATCAAGGGCTTTATGGCTAAAGGATGGTGACTTGAACTCAAAGTTTTTTCATGTCACAACACTGAGGAACAGAAGTAATAACAAGATCAGAGAGCTGACCAAAGCTGATGGATCCAAAACCCAGGATCTGATGGAGATCAGAGAGGAAGTTGTTGCTTATTTTAGCTCCCTTCTCGAAGATGAATCCCAGTGTTTAGAGGAAGCCAAGGACTCTCTCCTCCAGTTCATTCCTAGCATGGTTGATGAGGCCATGAATGGTAAGCTTCTTGCTCCATTCATCGATGAAGAAATCAGAAATGCTTTGTTTAGTATGGAACCTGAGAAGGCCCCTGGCCCTGATGGGTTCCCTCCTCGGTTCTTCCAAGTTTTTTGGGATATTGTGAGAGAGGATGTCATTTCTGCTATCCAAGAGTTTCAGGCTTCAAAACATATCTCGAGAGGGTTCAAGTCCACCTTTATTGCCCTGATTTCGAAGGGCCCATCTCCGAAGACAATGGCAGATTTCAGACCGGTTAGTTTATGTAACGTATCCTACAAGATATTAACCAAAGCCATGGCTAACAGAATGAAAGAAATATTGCCCCTCATTATTGACCCTGGTCAGGGAAGCTCTGTTCAGGGGAGATCAATTTTGGATGGTGCAATCACTGTCCATGAAGCCTTGCACTCTGCAAGGCAAACCAACAAGGAGGTCTTTGCTCTAAAGCTTGATATGAACAAAGCTTTTGACCGCATTAACTGGGAGTTCTTGATGGCTGTTCTTTTGAAGTTTGGCTTTCATCCTCAGTGGGTCAGGCTGATAAAAGAATGTATTTTCGAACCTTGGTTCTCAGTTTTGGTCAATGGCACGACAGCTGGGTATTTCCAGAGTCATAGGGGGCTTAGACAAGGAGATCCGATCAGCCCAATGTTGTTCATTTTAGTAGCAGAGGCATTAGGTAGAACCATAAAAGTTGCTTGTACTATTGGGTTAATCTCGAGGATTAAAGCCACTTCTCTCACCAACCCAGTTTCTCACCAACAATTTGTTGATGACACTTTGTTGTTGACTCACTCGTCAGTGGTTGAAGCCAGAAGGATTAAGCACATACTCCAACTCTACGAGGATGCGGTGGGACAGAAGGTGAATTTCAACAAGAGTAAGCTTTACTTCCTCAACACCCCAATCCAGAGACAAGCCAGAATAGCTACGATTTTGGGATGTTCGATAGCGACTTTTCCTACATCTTATTTAGGCCTTCCCCTTTTCTATGGTTCTCCGAGAGAGTCGATGTGGGATAGAGTGGTTGAAAGAATTCAAAAGAAACTGGCTGGTTGGAAAGGTCATCTATTATCTCAGGCCGAGAAGCTTACTCTCACTAAGGCATCCTTACAGAGCATCCCGATTTATTTTCTATCTGTGTTTAAGGCCCCTACCAGAGTTTACCAAAAAATTGAACAGCTCCAAAAGAATTTTCTATGGTCTGGGTCAGAGGAAAAAAAGAGGTTCCACCTTGTGGGCTGGGGCAAGGTTTGCAGGCCGAAAGAAAATGGGGGGCTAGGACTAAGAAGAGTTGCTCACCTAAACATTGCCTTGCTTGCCAAACAAGCTTGGCGTCTTATCAACAATGAGGAAAATGAGTGGACTACCATAATTAAAAGAAAATATCTTCAAGATACCGATTTCCTAAATGATTCGGTGCACGGTGGAGGGTCGACATTTTGGAAAGCAGTCTTAACAAGTAGAGAGGTCATAAAGAAAGGCCTAAGATGGGTTCTTGGTAACGGGTAGAAGATCAAGTTATGGGATGACAGGTGGGCCAAGGATGAAGCTTTATCTCAGTTTCCTTCCCTTGCAAGGATCAAAAGAATCACGAGAGGATCTCATAGGAAGGAAAGTGGCTGACTTCATAAGACAGGACAGAGGTAGGCTTATCTGGAAACAGATAAGGATTCAAGGCTTTGAAGCTGAATCAGAAGAACTCCAAAGAATCCTGCATCAACAATTCATTTCCATGAGACCTAAGCAGGATCATGTAATATGGGCAGCCATCGAAAATGGGCAGTTCTCTGTCAAATCTGCATATATGCTAATGTTAGATACCGAGGAACCCACTCTCCAGACTCAGTTGGTGTGGGTCAAAAACCTTATTCCTAAAGTTGCTATGTTTTCGTGGTTGGTGATCCAAGGTAGGATTATGACGATTGACAACTTGTTAAGGAAAGGTATGATAATTGCTAACCGATGTTCTTTGTGCAGGGGTAATTGGGAGTCCACCCACCATATTTTCCTTGAATGCCCGATCTCTTTGAGTGTTCTCAATGGGTTGTTTCAAGCCTTTAGCATTTGTTGGGTCAGACCAGCTACCATCCTTGACCTCTTCCACCAATGGCCAAATCCCTTTGTTAGCCTTAGGCTGAGGTTTTGTTGGAAGATTTGTCTCCATCATTTCCTTTGGCAGGTGTGGTTAGAAAGAAATCATAGAGCATTCCATGAGTCGAGCCATGATGTCACCTCCATTACCAATAAGATTCTTACCTTTGCCCATGAAAACGTCAGCCTTATACCTTATGAAGATCGAAATCCTTCCCCCTGGGAGAGGCGGATCGCTCAATCCTTAAATATTACTCTTGGCGAGAAACCTGTGTCTTTCAAGGTCAATCCCAGATTAGGTGTCAAGTGGAAACCGCCCCCGGTAGGTTGGTTCAAGCTCAACTTCGATGGGGCCTCTAAAGGTAACCCTGGCAATGCAGGGGCTGGAGGAGCAGTGAGAGATCATCAAGGAAAGTTGGTGATGGCCTTTTATGAACGGCTGGGAACTAGGACTAACAATGAGGCGGAAGCAAGAGCGTTATGGAGGGGTCTTCAGTTGGCTCAGGAAATTGAAGGTAAACTTATTATCGAAGGAGATTCAATGCAGGTCATAAACCTTCTCAGCAATGGGAAAAATCCTCCATGGCGGATTAAGACTATCATCGAAGAGGCTAGGAGCCTTTACCATGCCAGGAACGATCGGAAGGCCCAACACATTTTTAGGGAAGCAAATAAAACTGCTAATATCTTGGCCAATTTAGGGGTGGAAGCCGATGGGTTGGTCATTTGGGAACATGGGGTCCCAAGTGAAGTGGCTAAAATTATTCAAAATGATCGCCAATGATGGTGAAGCCGTGGGGATCGAAAAAAGGGAGAGCAGTTTCAATGTGGTTTTGTCAGTATTGCTTCGGTCCTTATTGTGACGGCTTTAGTTTTCTTTGCAATAGGGGAAGGTTCCAGGTGGATTGGTGGCTTCATGTTATGGGGTTAGGGGCAATGGCTGAGGCCAAAGACCGAGGTCGCATTTTCGTGACTTGTTCGAGTTTCAGGAAAAGCAAATTTTAGCAAGTAAGGAAAAGTGTAGCGATTTCGCGACAGGTTGAGCAAGAAAGAAAGAGTGTCGCGATATCGCGACATGTTGGAAAAAGGGTCGCGATATCGCGACAGGTTGAGCAAGAAAGGAAGAGTGTCACGATTTCATGACATATAGAGCAAGAAAGGAAAAGTGTCGCGATGTCGCGACATGCTAGAAAGAGTGTCGCGATATCGCGACATGGAAAAAGTGTCGCGATATCGCGACATGTCGCGTTGTCGCGATCAAAAGAGAAGAGAAAAAGCATGAGGGAAAAAGTGTCGCGATATCGCGACATGATGAGCAAGAATGAAAGAGTGTCGCGATTTCGTGACATGTTGAGCAAGAAGGAAAAAGTGTCGCTTTTTGGCGATAAGTTAAGCTTGAAGGAAGAAGGGTCACTTTTTGGCGATAAGTTAAGCTTGAAGGACGAAGTGTCGCGATATCGCGACATGTCATATTATCGTGACCAAAAAAGAAGAGAAAGAGCAAGTGGGAAAAAGTGTCACGATATCGCGACATGTTTTTTTGCGACTAGAAGAGAAGAGAAAGAGCAAGAAAGAAAAAGTGTCACGATTTCGCGACATGTCATCCTTTCGCGGCCAAAAGAGAAGACCAAGGGCAAGAAGGAAAAGTGGCGCGATATCGCGACACGTCGCATTCTCGCGACCAAAAAAGAAGTGAAAGATGGTGAGCAGAAATTCATGTCACGAAAAACATTCATTTCTCTTCCATAAATTATCAATCCGGTAAGTTCGTAAACTTATGAGTGTCACACATAGTATATGCCTACAGTGTTGGGGAACAAATCTGGTTGTAACTTATTTAGTTTGGTGGGGAGGTTTGTGTAATTGGATTCCAGCCAAACCAAATAAACTAAGTGCGGGAAATGAAATAAATAAATTATTAAACAAAAAGTAAAGTGCTAGAAATAAAATGCGAGGAAATAAACACACACAACTGAAATTAAATAAAGTAGTAAACTAATCTACAGAAAGCAAATGCACAAATTAAACATGGGAGGACTACTACAGGGAGTGGGCCCAAGCTCCCACAGATAGTCCACCCGGCTAGCTACGTAGAGTTTGCTCGAATAAGAGGAGTTGCACTCTTAATTAATTAAATAATAAAATAAAATAAGTTGTGTAGAATTAATCATTGATCTTTGATCCCCCTCTATTCATTTGGC
Source organism: Wollemia nobilis (assembly GCA_028583015.1). Taxonomy (NCBI): domain Eukaryota; kingdom Viridiplantae; phylum Streptophyta; class Pinopsida; order Araucariales; family Araucariaceae; genus Wollemia; species Wollemia nobilis. The sequence continues at coordinate 2,629,078 of JAQPPZ010001206.1, forward strand.
CTACGTATTTATATAAAACGCAACCAGATATCATTACAATAACAAATCGATCTATTTTAATCATGTGATGTGATTTAGTTACAATTGATTCTACACATATTTTATTCTTCTATTTTAAAGTATGTTCGTTCACCAGATTATAAACACCCTTAGGTGTACGTAACAACAAATCCTAAACTAATGCATCCTAAAAATAATAATATGCTTTAAGAGCTTTACAAGGTCAATCGACCAATCGGTTGATAATAATAACAAACACTTTATTCTATTTAATAAATGCATGATTAAAATAGATCTCCTTTATCTTCACGTGCAACCTCCTCCATAGTCCTTGGTCAACTAGTCAAAGTTGAATTGGTAAATCTTGCAAAGTATGAAGGCATGGAGGCACCTTCCGGTTGTAGGGAGGTGCTCTTCTTTCTTTGGCGCCTTCCTGTTGCAGGGAGGCACTTGTCTTTCATTGGCACCTTCTAGTTGTAGGGAGGCACTCATCTTCTGTGGGTGCTCATTTTCTATCAATGCATTCTGGTTGTAGGGAGGCGCTCTTCTTTCGTTGGTGCCTTTCGGTTGCAGGGAGGTGCTCATTTTCTATCGATGCCTTCCGGTTGTAGGGAGGCGCTCTTCTTTCGTTGGTGCCTTCCGGTTGCAGGGAGGTGCTCGTCTTCCATTGGTGCCTTCTAGTTGTAGGGAGGCGCTCGTCTTTCGTGGACGCCTTCCGGTTGTAGGAAGGTGCCTACTTCTGTTGGGTGCCTTCCTTGAAGAGGAAGGTGCCTACTCTCTTGCCTTAGTCTCTGTAAGCATAAGTATGCCGGGTCCAAGTGGATGTAGACTAGAAAACACCATATTAGTACCAATACCTGCATTTATACACATTTCCCACTAAAAACACCAATCAAGCATAATACCATATTTTCTATCAATTATATGCATAAGTTATATAAAATACATTTCATATGCTAATTAAACCAGTGATAATTCTTCTTAACCGTGTATATAAAATGAGTATTTTTGGTGTTCATCATCCCCCCATGCCTAACATGTGCCACGCCCTCGTGGCACCAAAAGGTGAAGTTATCCCTCTCGCAAGATGACCATGCCAAAGATTTTGTCATGTCTTCATGACAACAACCCATGGGATATATATATTTTTTCTCTTTTTTTTTTAATGGCCTTCAGCATCTCTGTTTCTTTGCCGCTGAGGGCTACTATTTTTTCCATTCAGCACTACTATTTTTTTTCTCAATACTATTTTTTTTATTCAGCACTGTGTGTTTTTTTTTTTTTTCATTGAGTGCTGCTATTCTTCATCCATAGAGCGATGCGGCACCAGCAGAAGTCAGAAACACATCCTGACTAATAATTGTAGATAAATAGTTAAATCATGACCACACTATTTAGGGCAAATTACCACTACACTAATGCTATCATTTTCTAGTGTTGCACATTAGTCAGATTTGGTGAGACCAAATTTGTTTAAAACAAGTGCAATCACTAGCTACTACTTTTACCCACATCTGAAACATATTTGACATCTCCAAAACCTCCTTTGTGGTAGAGAGTAGCATAATTTATATGTGTTCACTCAAGATGACTACCATTGTAAGGAGGCGGCAATGAAAATGACACCAAATTTATTCATGTAGATGTCATAGCCTCTCTTTTTTTTTTTTCTCAATTATATTTTATTTTTAAGGCACATCATGTATTTGAATTCTAATGGGAGATTTTGAAAAACTATGGAGGCGTCGACTGGTATTAGCATAGAAATAATTTTAAAATAACTATACACATAATTAATAAGAAAATCAGTACATACCCGATTGAATTTCGTAGAATCTGATATATATGATGTCGTGGTGTGAGACGTCTTCATGTTGGTACTCTTGGAGATTTTATTATTTATTTATATGTATCTTTATCTGTTCTGCCATGAACAAAACAGATCTTGACTCTTTTTTTTTTCTTTTTTTCTTTTTTTCTTTCTTTTTTTCGATTTTTTTTCTTCTTTTTTCATCCTCTACATCAAAGAACAAATTCAATCCGCAACAATTGAGCTGGTGACTCTAAACTTTGAAATACCCAACATTTTCTCAATAGCACACAAAATATTTTAATCCTGCATTGACGTATCTCTCTCCGAATGCATTTACAAGATGAATATTAAAATTTATACCTGACACGTGTGTGTCCAAAATGATCTCCCCTCTAAATTATTTCTTTTGCATGCATAATTGGAACAACACTACATTCCTTTGTTTTTTGGAGTGAGGAAAAATAGTATTTATTTCATTATTCATAGCATCTGTTAGGTGCATTGCTGATATGTATGTGCTGTATGTGCCGACGTTGGTAGGATGTTCTCATCCGTTGGTGCGATCACCAAATTAACCTACATGCTATAGAGTTGGAACTACACCAATTTTTGTTGCCCACATCGTACTTGTCTAGTCAACGGGCGAAGAATAGGGGCGCCTTCCCTCTGAGGAAGGCGCTTGCTTTCTAGTGGAACCTTCCTATTGGTTCCTTCCTGTGGCACCTTCCTGTTGGTGCCTTCCTGTGGCACCTTCCTATGGGTGCCTTCCTATGGCACCTTCCTATCAGTGCCTTCCTGTGAGAGGAAGGTGCTTGCCTTCCTGTGGGTGCCTTCTAGTGGTGCCTTCCTATTGGTGCCTTCCTATGGCACCTTCTTATCGACGCATTCCTATGGTGCCTTCCTATTGGTGCCTTCCTATGGCACCTTCCTATCGATGCCTTCCTGTGGTGCCTTCTTGTTGGTGCCTTCCTGTGGCACCTTCCTGTCGGCACCTTCCTGTGGCGCCTTCCTATGGCACCTTCTTGTTGATGCCTTCCAGTGAGAGGAAGTCACTTGCATTCTTTTGGTGCCTTCCTGGAAGAGGAAGGCACTGGCATCCTATTGGCGCCTTCCTAGAAAAGGAAGGTGCTTATATTTTCTTGGTACATTCCTGGAAGAGGAATGCATTGGCCTTCTATTGGTGCCTTCTTGGAAGAGGAAGGTGCCTACTTACCATGTGTTGATTTTGAAGGAAACAGATATTTGACATCTATTTTTTTTTCAAACTCCTCCTCCATTTTATTTAGCTACCAGTTGGATATTTCTCATTTCCCTTCGAGACCAGGCTAGTCCTCGGGAAAGAGGATACTCTCTTCCAACGGGCAACAAAAATAAAAATTTGCTTCTGATTTGCATTTCATCATGGAGCTATTTCAACACAAGGTGGTTTTTTTTTTTTTCATAGGAGTAAGTTAGGCACTAACAATAAGGCGGCTTTCCCCCCATGTCTAAAAATTGTCACGTCCTCGTGACAACAGCCTTTCAAACTCCCCCTTTTTTTTTATGGTAGGTTCTGATTCACCTGCATCTTCCCCCACTTAAATTTGTGATGCCCTTATCGCCAGCAATAGGTCCCTCTGCACAATAGGTCTGCAGCCCTCCAAACGTTAGGTCCCACACTGAACAACAAGTATCCCCATCCAAGGGAGAAGAAAATTGCTTATTGGTGCCTTCCTCCAGGTGGAAAAAGGCACTACTATATTAGGCTAATTGTAGGCACTCTCTTCCTAGTGGGACGTAAGTGCCTTTTCTACTTTGCCACACTCCTAATTGCAGGGCACAAAATGTCACATCCGTTAGGCCTATTTTAAGCCAACTCCACCTAAAAATCATGCTCATGGTTGTGTACTGCGAAACTACACCTACAAAAACTGCACACACAAAAGTAGTAAAACAGGAGTCATGACTTTGTGCCTGTTAGGCCTTGGCTCTCAGGATGCCTGTAGCTTGCATTCGGTTCATGATTTCCTGCAAAGCAATAAGAAAGCAATTTTTATGCTAAGTAGGACATGTTCTATGTTTTTTTTTTTTTTTTCACTAGGAGGATTCGATATATATATATATATATATATATATATATATATATATATATATATATATATATATATATATATATATATATATATATTGGTGGAAGGTGTCTTCAATGTATGGCACATTCTTGATGTAGAAGGTGCCTCCAATGTGTGGTGCCTTCTTCTTGTGGAAGGCGCCTCCAATGTATGATGCCTTCTTGATACGGAATGTGCCCCTAATGTATGGCGCCTTCTTCATGCAAAAGGCACCTCTAATGTATGGCACCTTCTTCCTGTGGAAGGTGCCTCCAATGTATGGTACCTTCTTGATGCGGAAGGCACCTTCTTGATAAACAAGGCGTCTTTCACTTCATTTTTTTTTTTTTTTACGTATCCTCCCTCTCTCTTTTTTTTTTTCTTTTTTCTTTCTCTCTTTTTTTTTCTTTTTCTTTCTCTCTCTTTTTTTTTTCTTTCTCTCTCTTTTTTTTTTTTTTTTTCGACGAATGTTTGAACATTCGTCCAAGCTATTGGTATGGTATGGGGTCTCTCCCATGCCGATGTCTGATCCACTCTTGTGAATGTGAGGCAGTGGTTAATGGAGCTCGTCAACCGTTACTTAAACGTTGTCTCAAAACTCTTCTCTTGCACTTGGTGTAGCATATCTGACTTTGTTTATCATCCAGGCTATAACAGTCATGCACTTTCCAGCAAAATTTTCCCCCAAATTCCACAAGCACCTTGGGCTACAAGACTTTCACTTGATTAGGGTTACTTAGCCTGCCTTCAGTGCCAATGTTTCCAAGGAAAAACTCTGTTGGCTTTCACCTGTTAGATTGGATGCTATACGATCAGGTACTTGAGACAGTTCGTATAGTGCTATTACAAACTCCATGTATGAATCTCAATTCATGAGATATTCATAGAAAACTCCTTATTTTTCTACTTTGCACTTCACGTTGTCCTGCAAAACATAAAAGAAAAATCTAAACTAAAGACGTTAAAATAAAATTCTAACTAATTTTTTTTTCCTCAGTTTTTTTTTTTTGTATTTTTTTTCGGTCTATTCCGCCTTGACCGAACGGATCTTGGATTATCATTTCTTTTTTTATCATCTCGCATCAAAGAATAAATTTATAATACAATACTTCAAATAATAGTTTTTCTTTATATGAAGTTTTCAACAATCACCTGAATTTAAATAATCATAATATTAATCATAACATAAGCGTAAAGCCATCTCATAACTAGATTCTTAATTCTTCTTTGTGGCGAGGTTTACGCCTCTTTGCAATGTTTTCACCGCCTGTAATACTATCAATAAAATACGAAACGCCAAACTCTCCTCATCGTTGTCTTTTAAAAACATAATCTTGTAACGCTTCATGAAACGTTTGCAGTCTATTCATAAATATAATATGTTGTAATATAATATGAACAATATTCAACCTCTCATGGTTAGCGACACGAGAAGAATCATCATAAGCGCTTCGTAAAATCTTGTTGAATTCATAATAACAGAACTGTATAGTGAATGAACGCTTACTATTTTTGGCACTCTTGTTTAATATCAGTTCTCATTATTAACAACAGCGACATGTAACAAAGACGAATTCATACATTTACTGATTTTCATTAACCATCTCGAAGAGCCATCTGCTAACGTTTTTCAGTGTTGTCGTGCGAAGCACTGCTGTGTAAATATATTACTATGCTTTATGCAAATATTCATTAAAAATAATAACAATTAATAATAAAGCATATTAGTAACTCAATATATATCAATTTAGATATAAGATCATAGCATTTTATAATATTTCTGCATATGAAAGTTTATACAAATATATATTTACCAGCATTACTAATTTATCATTAAAACATTTAATATTAACGATAATAAATTTGAATATTAACTAAGTTTGTTGTACAGCATTATATTATTTATTATAAAACATTGAAACATGATATGCATTCATTAACTTAACGTTTGACAATCCCACTTTATAACATAGTTTTATATCATGCTGATGCATTATCTACTTCAAATAAACATCAAGACTATTAAACATCATAAAGCTGTATTAAAGCCTTCAACAACATTAATACAAACACAAAGCAATAATAGCCTACAAAGCTGTGGTAATATATACAGAACAATATCACAATTTATTTGATGACGCTGTCTTTATAAATCTTGCTGCTAGGCTCAGTGCTCATGAAATCAAATGTGGTGAGCAGAACTATAAACATTATTGTGCTATGTGTTATAATGATAAGTTCGTAAACTTATGAGTGTCATGCACAATATATGCCTGTAGTTTTGGGGAAAAAATTTGGTTGTACCTTATTTAGTTTTGTGGGGAGGTTTGTGTAATTGGATTCCAACCAAACCAAATAAACTAAGTGTAGGAAATGAAAGAAATAAATTATTAAACAAAAAGTAAATTGCTGGAAATAAAATGCAAGGAAATAAACACACACAACTGAAATTAAATAAAGCAGTAAACTAATCTATAGAAAGCAAATGCACAAATTAAATAGGGGAGGACTATTGCAGGGAGTAGGCCCAAGCTCCCACAGATAGTCCGCCTGGCTAGCTACATAGATCTTGCTCGAATAAGAGGAGTTGCACTCTTAATTAATTAAACAATAAAATAAAATAAGTTGTGTAGAATTAATCATTGATCTTTGATCCCCCTCTGTTCATCTGGACTGCGTCTTTATATAAAGCACAACCATATATCATTACAATAACAAATCGGTCTATTTTAATCACGTGATGTGATTTAGTTACAATTGATTCTACACATATTTTATTCTTCTGTTTTAAAGTATGTTCGTTCACCAGATTATAAGCATCCTTAGGTGTACGTAACAACAAATCCTAAACTAATGCATCCTAAAAATAATAATATGCTTTAAGAGCTTTACAAGGTCAACCGGCCAATCGGTTGATAATAATAACAAACACTTTATTCTATTTAATAAATGCATGTTTAAAATAGATCTCCTTTGTCTTCACGTGCAACCTCCTCCATAGTCCTTGGTCAACCATTCAAAGTTGACTTGGTAAATCTTGCAAAGTATGAAGGCATGGAGGCACCTTTCGATTGTAGGGAGGTGCTCTTCTTCCGTTGGTGCCTTCTTTTTGTAGGGAGGCACTTGTCTTTCGTTGGCACCTTTCGGTTGTAGGGAGGCACTCATCTTCTATGGGTGCATTTCGGTTGTAGGGAGGTGATTGTTTTCTATCGGCACCTTTCGGTTGTAGGGAGGCACTCTTCTTCCATTGGTGCCTTCTAGTTTTAGGGAGGTGCTCATCTTTTGTTGGTGCCTTCCAGTTTTAGGGAAGTGCTCATCTTCCATGGACGCCTTCTGGTTGTAGGAAGTTGCCTACTTCTGTTGGGCGCCTTCCTTGAAGAGGAAGGTGCCTACTCTCTTGCCTTAGTCTCTGTAAGTAGAAGTATGCTGGGTCCAAGTGGATGTAGATTGGAAAACACCATATTAGTACCAATACCTACATTTATACACATTTCCCACTAAAAACACCAATCAAGCATAATACTAGATTTTCTATCAATTATATGCATAAGTTATATAAAATACATTTCTATGCTAATTGAACCAATGATAATTCTTCTTAACCATGTATATAAAATGAACATTTTTGGTGCTCATCAAAAGAGGATGAAGGAAAGAGTGTCGCGATATCGCGACATGGTCATGAAAGAAAAAGTTTCACGATATCACGACATGGAATAAGTATCGCGATATCGCGACATGTTGCATTTTTGCAACCAAAAGAAAAGAGAAAGATCTTCGGTCCTTTTCGTGACGGCTTTAGTTTTCTTTGCAACAGGGGAAGGTTCCAGGTCGATTGGTGGCTTCATGTTATGGGGTTAGGGGCAATGGCTATGGCCAAAGACCAAGGTCACATTGTTGTGACTTGTTCAAGTTCCAAAAAAAGCAAATTTCAGCAAGTAAGGAAAAGTGTAGCGATTTCGCGACAGGTTGAGCAAGAAAGAAAGAGTGTCGCGATATTGTGACATGTAAAAAGGGTCACGATATCACGATAGGTTGAGCAATAAAGGGAAAGTGTCATGATTCTATGACATATTGAGCCAAAAAGGAAAAGTGTCACGATGTCACGACATGCTAGAAAGAGTGTCACGATATCATGACATGGAAAAAGTGTCGCGATATCGTGACATGTCGCATTGTCGCGATCAAAAGAAAAGAGAAAAAACATGAGGGAAAAAGTGTCGTGATATTGTGACATGATGAGCAAGAAAGAAAGAGTGTCACGATTTTGCGACATGTTGAGCAAGAAGGAAAAAGTGACGCTTTTTGGTGATAAGTTAAGCTTGAAGGAAGAAGGGTCGCTCTTTTGCGATAAGTTAAGCTTGAAGGATGAAGTGTCACGATATTGTGAAATGTCATATTATCACAACCAAAAAATAAGAGAAATAGCAAGTGGGAAAAAGTGTCGCGATATCGCGACATGTTGTTTTTTCGTGACTACAAGAGAAGAGAAAGAGTAAGAAAGGAAAAATGTCACGATTTTGCAACATGTCATCTTTTAGTGGTCAAAAGAGAAGACCAAGTGCAATAAGGAAAAGTGGCATGATATCATGACACGTCGCATTATCATGACCAAAAAAGAAGTGAAATATGAGGAAGGAAAAAGTGTTGTGATATCGCGACATTTTGAGCATGAAAGAAAAAGTGTCGTGATATCGCAACATGGAAAAAGTGTCGCGATATCATGACATGGAAATAGTGTCGTGATATCACAACATATCACATTTTCATGACCAAAAGAAAAGAGAAAGATCAAGAAATAAAGTGTCATGATATCGTGACATGCAAGAAAGAGTGTCGCGATATCGCGACATGGTGAGCAAGAAGGAAATAGTGTCGCTCTTTGGCGATGTGTTGAACATGAATGAAAAAGTGTCACGATTTCACGACATGTCAGATTTTCATGTCCAAAAGAGAATAGAGAGAGCAAGAAGGAAAAAGTGTCACGATTTCATGACATGTCAGTTTATCATGACCAAAAGAGAAGAGCAAGAGCAAGATGGATAAAGGGTCACGATTTCGTGACATGTCATCCTGTCGTGACCAAAAGAGAAGAGAAAGAGCAAGAAGGATAAGTGTCATGATATTGCTACATGTCACATTATCACAACCAAAAGAGAAGAGAAAGAGGAGGAAAGAAAAAGTGTCACAATTTCATGACATGTTAAGAATGAAAGAAAGGGTGTAGCGATATCACGACATGCCATTTTTTTGCGACCAAAAGTGAAGAGAATAAGCAAGAGGGAAAAAGTGTCACGATATCGTGACACATTTTTTTTTCACGACCAAAAGAGAAGAGAAACAGCGAGAAGTAAAAGTGTCACAATTTCATGACATGTCACTTTTTTGTTACCAAAATAGAAAAGAAAGAGGAGGAAGGAAAAGTGTAGTGATATCGTGACATGTCACAGTTTTGCGACCAAAAGAAAAGAGAAAGTATTAGGAGGTGCTAGTGTCGACTGCCTATGTTCTAAAGTGTGTGTAATAAATTGTAAGGGTGTTGCTCTTTGTTTTTTGTGTGACCTCAGTAGGGGACTCAGGACATACTGTCCCTATTGAGATCATGTTCCATTTCAACGTTGTGCTATTTTTGTAATAGGTTTTGGGTCAACCTATAAAACCCGATTGTAATGATTTTGTACCTTAATTACCAAAAAAAAAAGAGTTCGTTGGAACAATGGATTAAAAATTAAGGCAATATATTAATATAATTGAAGGCAATAATGTTTATTATGAAGGTAATGTTTAAAGGATTAATATTATAATATAAATATTTCAAGTTAGAATATTATTTGAGCACCAAGAAATTGAAGGCATTTCAAATTAAGGTGGCCGACATCATATTGGGTTGAAAAGGACAAGGTGACACCAATGTTGGATGAAGACCAAATTAAATATATTAATACCCATGCCTAAAGTTGTTTGAAATGTGGTTGAAAATTTTGTTCATGCATTAACTCGATACCCGATTCATTGCACGCAGTAGAGAAGGAAAGAAAGGGATAACACAATTTTCAAACTATGAATGGTGGAGGTTTAATTTTGGATTGATGTACATCAAATACCATATAGCTAGCTAGACTAGCTAGTGGTTGAGTCAGTGTGAAGGCATTATGAAGAGGAGGTTTCAGGTTTGAAACCCATCACAAACATTTTTTTTGTTTGGCTGAGTTTGCAGTAGTAGTAAACAAAAGGTTATTGGCTCCTTTGTTTTCTCGTGGACATCGTTAGCACAACTGGTCATGGTCCCTTGGTTAGGCACCTTGCTCTCACGAGGTGAGATGTTTGAGTCACATTGAGGGCAGAATAAAAGAGGTATTTAATTTTTAATTATAATTTGATTTTTGTGGGAGTTATAAGGTTTAGTTGTCATTTATTTTTTGCTCATTTTATATAGGAGAAATAAGGTGTGAAAAGGGTCTTTTTGTATTGAAATTTAAAATTTATTTAGAAGGAGAAATGAGGTGTGAAAAGGGTCTTTTGGTATTGAAATTTAAAATTTGTTTAGAAGGATAAATAAGGTGTGATAAGGATTCTTTCATTGTATGAGTTGATTGTGTGTGTTTTAAAAGTAGGAGTTATAAGGTATTTTATGGTTTAATTATTGTGTGTATTTTTACGTGGTAAAGGAAAGTTTAAAGGTTTTTTTTCTTTAATTAAAAGCCTTGTTTTGATAAAGTAAAAAGAGTATAGAGCAATATTTTTGGGCACTATTTTTGAGGAAAGGTTTTTGTAATTATTTTGAAAATAATATTGCCTAACCTCTTGAGGTGGCAAAAAGGAAATTATTTTGGAATAGGTTTTGAGGGCACACCTTCATCAAAGCAAGTTAAGAGGTATGTTAACATTATTCCTTCTCTAAGGTGGTTGGTTGATAAAATATTTCAGAATTATAAGGTGGAGATAAAAGGGTTTATTAGTGTGTATTGTTGAAAATATTTGAGCTAGGGTTTGAGAACAAATTGTGCATCATTAACTAGTGAAATTAGAAACACTTGAGTTAGGATTTTTGAGAAAAATTTGTCAATTATTCTTGAAATAATTTGTGAAGCATTTGTGCATTGATGTGAGTGACATTGAATGTGAATGAGCAAGTGTTAGAGATCAGTTTTATGAAGCAAGGTTATACACTAGTTTGATTTGATTTGAAAGGATTTTTCAAGAGATATAGATTGGATTGGATGAAGGCAAGATTTTTGAATGTGAAGAACATATTGGGTATTTGATAATATCATTCTCTATATGTTCAATAGGTTAAAAGAATTATAGGTAGAATATGTTTGAACTACCTAGTTGAAGAAAGCATTTCTGAAAGAGATATAAGCATTGTTTGTATGCAATATTTTGGAATATTTGAGCAGGTTTTGTAAGCAACATTGAGGTAGATTTGAGCAAGTATTGTGAGCAGACTTGAATCAGAATTGAGGTAGATTTGAGCAAGTCTTGTGAGAAGACTAGGGATAGAGTGGAACAAATTTATGAGAAGACTAGGGATAAAGTGGAACAGATTTGTGAGAAGACTTGAAGCAAATTTAGGTAGTGATAGAGAGTAGGTTTGAGACAGATTTGTGCTAACCTTGTAATAATATTTGGTGCAAATTTAGGCAGAGATAGAGAGCAATTTTGAGGCAGATTTGTGCATGTAATGTGTGTAAATTTGGATAGATTTATGAGCAAAGTTGGAGCATATTTGTGCTAGCATTGTAATGAGGTTTGGTGCAGATTTAGAAAGATTTTGTGATTAGATTTGGAGAAAATTTGTGCTAGCATTGAAACAATGTTTTATGCAGATTTGAGGTAGAGGTTGTGAGTAGAGTTGGAGTAGATTTGTGCTAGCCTTATAATGAGGTTTGGTGCATATTTGAGACATAGTTAAGAGCAATATTTAGATTAGACCAGAGAAAAGGGGATAGAGTTCTCCCATGGAGAGATATCCACAAACTAGAGCATATGGGATAGAGTTATCCTATGGATAAATATCCACAAACTAGAGAAAAGGGAATAGAGTTCTCCTATGGAAAGAGATCTACAAACTAGAGCAAAGATGATAGAGTTATCTCATGGAAATAGATACACAAACTAGAGCAAATGGGATAGAGTTATCATGTGGAGAGAGATCCAAAAACCAGAGAAAATAGGATAGAGTTCTCATGTGGAGAGATATCCACAACCCAGAGCAAAGGGGATAGAGTTCTCCTATGGAGAGAGATCCACAAACCAGATTAAAGGGGATAGAGTTCTCATGTGGAGATAGATCCATAAACTAGAGCAAAGGGGATAGAGTTCTCCTATGGAGAGAGATCCACAAACTAGAGCAAATGGGATAGAGTTCTCTTGTGGAGAGAGACCCATAAACCATAGAAGATGGGATATATTTATCCTGTGGAGATAGATCCATAAACTAGAGCAGAGAGGAAAGATTTCTCATGTGGAAAGAGATCCACAAACTAGAGCATTGAGGATGGAGATCTCCTTTGGACAGAGTTCCACAAATATTGTAATAGGGAATTGATTCCCAAGAGATTTATTGAGAAAATTTAGAAGAAATATTTTCTCCATGGACGTAACCCACATTGGGTGAACCACATTAAATTTGTGTCTCTCATGTGTGTGATGATTTATGCATTACTTTGTTATTACTATTGATATTGTAATTGATAACATTGGATAATATTGTTTGGGAAATAAAAGTAAAAGTTTACATTATGTTGTTCAACCCCCCTCTTAGTATAAGCTTGTGTTATTCAATAAGGTTTAGGGATTCCCCTTCCACAATAATGTTTTTATAATGGTATTACTTAATTAACTTAGCCACAATAAAAAAAGGCTTGAGCCTCAGCAAAATGGTTGGGTCATATGGATAGAGATTCAGCAAAGGCTTGCACAATCATCCCCCTAGAATCCTTAAAAACTCCACCCACACTAGCACGTCTTGTTTTCTCTTTTGCAGCACCATCCACATTTAGTTTGATCCACCTATCTGGAGGGCGTTCCCACTTAACTTCCAACCTTAAATATCTCAACAAATTCACATAGATTAAAGGGTTCACATTACAATGAACAATAATGGCTTTCTCAAGTCTACTTTCAACTACCTAAAGAAATCATAATGTCTAAGTGTTCTCCATAGTAGCATTAAAAATATGAAAAGCAACCACAAAGGCCTCCATTTTCCTATTTTAAAAAGCCCTAGTATTCCTCTCAATCCAAATTTCCCAAAGAAAATAGGGGAGACAAATCCTCCAGAGAACTTTTAATCTACCACTATTGAAAGGTGGATACCACTGCACACATAAATCTCCTATAGTGGCTGGGAAGACCCAAGGAACATCAAAGGGTTCCAAAACCTTCTCTAAAATATATCTAGAAAAAGAAATTTCAAGAAAAATATGATGAACCAATTCCAATTTTTTTTCACATAAAAAATATATATTTACAATAGGGATGCCTATTTTGTGTAAGTTATCAATATTTAATATTCTATTTTGAGCAACCAACCATAAGAAGAAAGCCATTTTAGGGATGAGCCCTTTAATATAGATTTTTCTCACTAGAAACCAACTTCTACCTTTTGTCTCAAGCAAATGATATCTAGACTTAACAGAGTATTTTCCATTATTTTCCTCCTTCCAAATGATCGAATCACTAAAATGGGAGGATAGTAGAGGATAAAAATGAAGCCATATTTTTAGATTGTTAATATATCTAGCAAAATTTTGGTCTAAATATAGAGTAGATAAATATTTCTATATTTTTTCACTTCTTTTGGTTGTAATATAATCAACTTTGATACCAAAATGGAGGGATAGAGCAGGTTCCAATGCACTTACCTTTGGGTTCTTTGAGAGAGGAATATTATTTATTCAATTATATTTCCAAATATTCACCTGATTGTCATCTCCAATATTCCAGTGAAGCCCTTTACATAACAAATTTCTAATGTCCACAAGATTATTCCAAAAGGAAGATCCAACTAGTAAGTCATTGGGGTATAAATTTTTTTCCATTTCATAGATACTTAGCTTGGAGGATCTTAACCCATTAAATCTAATAATTTTAAAATAATTTACATCCTATATTTCCCATAAATGCTTCATTCATCTATTTTACCCTTCTAAATCCCAACCCTCCTACATATTTAGAAAAATATATTTGATTCCAAGTAACAAGGGTAAAGCATCTTCTATCTTATGATCTAGACTAGAGGAAGGATATTTGAATTTGCTCCATTTTAATCCTTATTTTAGCTGGAATATTGAAAAGAGACATAAAATAAATTGGAATACTCTATAAAGAAGACTTCATAAGCTAATATTTACTTGCCTAGCTAAGAATACTTCCTCTCCATCTTGTTAACTTTTTTTCTAGTCTATCTAGAATTGGATTCCAAATATATGACTCCATTCTACCTTTGAACATTGGCATACCCAAATACATGGTTGGGAGTTCTCCAATTTCACACTGAAATATCCTCATGATATTTATTTTTCTTCCAAATAGGGTGTTGATAAAATAAACTTTACTTTTTAAGAAGTTCACTTTTTGATCAACAACTTCTTCCTTAGATAATAAAATATTTTTTAACTCCTTAGCTTGATGGATAAAGAAGTAGGATATCAACAAAGTATCATCAATAAACTATTGATGAGAAATAGGATCTAATTTAGAGGTTGGTTTGAAACCATCTTCTCAAACACTTTTTATAGCCTCTGAAATAGATCCTCCTAGTGCTTCAATAAGAATAATAAAAAAATATGGTGATAATAGATTCCCTTGATGGAGATAACACCCACTTTTGAAGTAGCCAATAGGGACTCCATTTACTAATACTGAAACATAGTATATGAACAAAAAATTTTAACCAATCCCACCCATTTACTTTAAAATCCAAATTTCAATAGGAATTTGGTCAAGAAGTTCCAAGAAACCTAATTGTAAGCTTTGTTTATATCTAACTCTAGAAGAATACCAACCCTCTTACTATTTCCATAGAATGAATAACCTCATGAATGGTAATTATGCTATCTAAAATTTGTTGATCTTTAACAAAACCACCTTGTTGATTTACCACAATAAAATGTAGAATCCTATTTAACCTATTGGCAATAGTTTTGGATTAAATTATTTAGATTATGTTGCACAAAATGATAGGCCTAAAAATATTAAGATGTCTTTCTCCTTGCATTTTTTATATTAAATCCAAAAAAAGTGGAATTGATATCCTTAGGTAGGTATTTGGTTCATTGGATCTCCTTGATAGCCTCAATAACATCTAATCCTACAATATTCTAAAACCTCTTAAAGAAAGCATCTAGGAAATATTTTAGTCCCGAGGTCTTTTCCTACCTAGAATAAACATTGCCATTCTAATTTCCTCATATGTAAAGGGGCCAGAAGAGAATAATTTATTTGATAAATCACAATTTTTGGAATATTATGAAGTATTTTGCTTTCAACTTCACCATTCACTACTGCAGGTTCTCCTAGGAGGCCTAAAATATAACTAACTTTTGCCCTGATATCCTCTAGTTTCCCTACAATTAAGCCATCATACCTAACCAACTCCTTTATATTATTGTTATCTCTATGTCTTAGGGTAGACATGAAAGAATCTAGTGTTTCTATCACCTTCTTTAAGCCAAAATATCCTTGATTTTTGTTTCCAAAAAACTTCCTCACAAGCCAAAATATTATAATAACCAACTAAGATGTGGTGTTCAGTCCTTCTATAGTGATCATTGTAGACACAAAAAATTGACCCACTTTTAGTGGGAAATATTCCTTAGAGCCCCTAAGATGTCCCTAACCATAGCCCTAGGAAAGGGTAATCCTCTTTGCCCCTACCTTTCTTTTCTTTAGCCTTTTAGCAAAATAACGCCCGGTTACGATATGGCGCAACTTTGCAGAAGTGATATCGCACCCCGTCGACATAGGGTGTGACTTTGCTATTTTTGAGGTTTTAATTTATTAAAACCTAGGTTTAATATTTTTAGTATTTTTGGCATCATCTTGTATTTTTTTCTTGCTTATTTCACCCTAATTTTCATCTATAAAATGAGGGGTCAATCTCACTCTTTGGATCACAATGATTTTGATATACAAGTGCTCAATCTGGGAAATTGATTAAGCTTGAAATTATTATGATATTTAGTGCTCGTATTCTTACTTTGAATCTGCTTCTTGTTTCTTCTACAAGCTAACCCCACAGTGCAAATTTTGGATTTGATCTTCTACTGCATTGATTTGGATTTTTGTGTGGTTTGGTGGATTCATGTTGTAGTTTGGAAGGAAATAGAGTGCTCGTTCGGATACCTCAATATCTTATGCCTACTTTTGAATCATCCATCAGGTTGTGCACACTTTGTTTCCTATATTTATTTATGCTCTGCATTTATATTTTATTTTTCGTATCTTTGATGCAAAATCACACCCTATCCCAGCAAGGCATGACTTTGCTAATCCTAATTTAGGATTTTCACTTACAGAAGTGAGATTGCACCCCATTTTTATGGAGTGCGAATTCACCTATGGCATTATCACACCCATCATCGGGGAGGTATGATTTTGCCCAAGAATGAACTGTGGGTATTTATCAAATTTTGATTTCATGAGTAGTTTTTAAACTACATATAGGGCATGATAGCATAATCTATTTTCTATTTCTCTACTATTGCATTATTGTTTTATGATTAATTATCCAAATGTCAATTTTTGCTTTTGTTTTCAAAGGTCATCTAAAATGACCTAGGGGGCTTGATTGCTACACCTCCAAGCATTGTTGTATAGTGGCCTAAGTAGACCCCCTAATACTAATCCTATTTTCAAGTGTTTCATAAGTTATCTTGCATAAAAAGGCATTTCTGGTATCATTGGACAAGAGGCAGAAAAGTTAAGTCAACCATCGATCAAGATAAGTATTCTAATTATTGGTTGAAGATCTAATCTGAGTATTGGTTCTTAGGCATCTGAAAGTGAAAAGGCATATAGTGTGCATCTAGGGTTAATATTGTGCATTTATCTTATGTTCTTACTTTAAAGGTTTTATGGATAAAACCCTAGTGTAGACACCTAAAACATGTCATGTCGATGGAGACTACTCACATGGGCACCTTTGCAGACCATATGAATGACCTTGGACATTTCCAAGACCAAGCAATGGTTTTAACCACTCAATTTGGGCTTCTTGGCCTATTCAGTGCTAACCGTGGCTAACACCTACAGTTAGCAAAATTTTGTATGCTAACTACGGCTGACACCTATGGTTACCATTGTAACAAACTTGGGTGACCAAAGCCAAGTCAAATCAGTTGCAATAGCTGAATTACAACGGTTTTCAAAGCAGTTTGGGATAGGAAGCATCTAGAAGTTTCCTCCCAATTGCCAATTCTTGTTCTTGGCTTCTCCATGAAGCTAGAGCAAGGATTTTGGGAGTCTACTTAAGACCCCAATTTTAGAGAGCAACCATCCTAAATAATAGCTCAATTGCACATAGCGGAGCCCTATCGGATTGGAGAGCAATTTCATATCCCCTTGAGGAGTAACGAAGTGTTGTCCAATTGATCAATGACAACTGTGCATGCAAAAATGGAGATCTCAAGAGCTTAAGGAGCAAGCTTGACAATTGACACACCTCCATTGTTAATTCCATTGAATTCAACCGCCAATCTATTCTAGAAAATATAGGTGACCCTTGACCATCAATTCCTTGGAGGATTTAAGAGTTGTTGGCCCTGGTTTCAAGAGAAAGGATACTTTCATATTAACCATGGTTGTTAGCCATGGTCAATAGTTCTCACCGCACCTCAAACTTGTGGCTAGGGTTTGATGCTCTCCTTCCTCCATTTTAGCAATATATTTCCATTTTTAGTGATGCAAATAGCTTAATCTAGCATAGATCTACATTTTAGCAGACATTTGACCGGTTAATTTAGGAATTAGAGGTAGATTTGTTTCACCTTTCCTTACATTTGTTAATCTATATTAGTTTCATACAATTCAAGTTTTCTAATGGTTAATTAGGATGTTTCTTAGATAGATTCATGCTTCTTTACATGCAATATTACAATTTCCTCATTTCTTGCATAGATTGATAGTTTTAAATGCTTTCTTGATTTCATGTTATTCTTTATGCAAGATTCCTCCAAAAGCCTCATCAAGAGAGGCCTCCTTTGTTACTAATTGTTCCATTGTTTCTTGATCGTAGGGAACAAGATTTGAAGAAGACATAAAGCATCCAATTCCTTCCTCAACATGAAGAAGAGGGTCATCGACACCCTAGAGCAGTTCGTGTCACCCTGAAAGGCACTTGGAAATCACACCTACCCTTGATAGGGATTAGACACTATTGTAATTGATGTATCAAATGGGTATCCCTAAGAGGGATGAATCTATAATTTGACTCCATTGAAATTAATAAAGGATTCATTGTATTCATGTTATTTCTTGTTATCAATTTATGCATGCCTATTTGTGTATCTTTATTCAATTGCAATAGTTATATCAGGTGTGAGCCTTTTTGGTGGTTACAAAAGGCGATCATAGTGGAAACCCCAAAATTTTCATGATCACTAATGTTTTTCTCTATTTTTTTATTTTAGGTGCTAACCGTAGTTCACACCTATGGTTCACAGTTCTAACCATGGTTCACACCTATGGTTCACAATGCTAACCATGTTTTATACTTGCGGTTCACAGTCGCAGCCATTCCTGATAGATGCGATCAACAGAGAACAAAAAAATAGCAAAATCAGACATCACCAGCAGACATGGACCTGAGGTAGGAGTATTTTTACCTCTCTATATTTTTCTGTCTATGTTTTTACGAAAGTAGAATGCAATATATGGATGCTAATTAGGAAAACATACCAAAAAGTAAAATGGCAAAATCCTAGATGCCTTTTAGTTTTCCACTAGTCGCTGCTAGGAATGGTGGATCTCTGATTGTAGTCTGCCCTAGTCTCTAGTGGTTTAGGATATTGATTATTTAGAGTTTGCATGTATGAGGTCAAATCAGTGGCCATTTTTATCATAGATAGTTGCTTATTTGAATATCATCTAGCATAATTTTGCATTCTCTGAAAAGCAAATGTTCTTTTGAAAAGCATGTAGGAGAATCATGTGAATGTTGTTTTATGCATTTTATTTTCCTGCAAAGTAAAAAGAACCCCAAAAACCACATTTCATTTAAACATTAGTGGCATTGGGCTCTCACATCCAACCCACTTTATTGAGACCAATAGTGGATGTCATTACCACTTGGTTGGCTCATTTGAAATTGTATTATTAGGACTCGCTCATGGCCAAGGCCAACCCAAGAACTATCATATTCGTGCAAAATAACATGAAATCATCTTTGGAAGAGTGTATCACTACACACGGTGTGTTGGGTGAGGGTTGGTAGTACCTATGCTACCTCGTTGATTATGGACTTCACTCCCATATTCGGCTTGTGCGAGTATATAGGTGAAATCCTTTGAAAAACTTGAGTATAACATCAAATTTTGAAAAGCACAATAAAAATTCAGAATATATTTGTTGAGTAAAGTGCAGCAAATAGTATTGTCATTGTTTTCAACACAGTCAGACAGATTTATTGATGCAATGGACAAGAGTTTATTGAACAGCAAGGTGCAACCAAAGTACAATGGATAGGAGTTCAGTGTTGAGCAAGGTGTTGCAGGAGGATTGTCATTGTTGTCAATACAGTCAGTTAGATCTAATGATGCAATGGACAGGTAGTTCAGAAGTCACTCAGATGTAGAGGATAAAGTTCAAAAGTTAGTCAAATCATGAGTCCTTAAATGATAGATGCACAGAAACAGAAAACATAATTCAGAATGAGAAGAAGAAGTCTTCAGAACCTGAGATGTCAAGAAGCGAAAAGGTTTTTTGTGAAAACCAAGGCAGTCAAAATAAAAAAGTTTTATTTAAAATCATGGATAACAGATTTGAAATGGGTTTTTCTTAAAACCCAAGTTGGCTCTTCGTTTCGTTGAAAAAGATGCCCCGGTGATGAAGATATTTAATTTTAAATATTTAGTTTAAATTTTAAAGGTTTTTTGTGAAAACCAAGGCAGTCAAAATAAAAAGTTTTATTTAAAACCATGGATAACATATTTGAAATGGGTTTTTCTTAAAACCCAAGTTGGCTCTTCGTTTCGTTGAAAAAGATGCCCCGATGATGAAGATATTTAATTTTAAATATTTAGTTTAAATTTTATTTTATTTAAAATTTAAATTAAAATATTAAATTAAATTAAAAAGGGCCGACGTGTTACTATTTCACGGCAATAAGCTACAGGAAGGTGACGAAGGTGGCAGAAGAGTTTGAGGCCGACAAAGTTAAATCTGGTCCAATGAATTTTAGGGTTTGGCAGCCGACAATTTCTAGGGTTTTGCAGCCGACATTCTTAGGGTTACAGCCGACGGATTTTAGGGTTTGGCAGCTGACAAATTCTAGGGTTTCTCAGTCGACGTTCTTCTAGGGTTTGTTCCTAAAATTTCTTCTATAAAAGGAGGGCTTCTTCGAGTTTGAAAAATGGGGTGTTAAGATAAAGTGCGAATGCGAGCATAGTGTTTGTGAAAGTGAAGTTCATGTTGAGCAGAGAGCAGAATGTGAAATGACACAGAGTGTGCGAAGCGTGTGCGCAGAGAAAGTAGAGTGTGCAGAGAAGCACGAAGGGCAAATTTGATTGCAAAGTCTAGCTGTAACAGTGCAGCAGACTATGTGAAGTGATTGCGCAAGAGAGAGCAGAGTGCACAAAGATTGCAAAGGTGATGTAGACCAGTTAGAGTCTTGCAATAACAAAGGTATATGTCAAACATTTTTTATTCAATATTGAAGTCCAGTTGGTGCTGGAAAATTAAGGGGTTGGTGCCTCTTTCCAGTAGGTGCTGGTAAAATAAGAGTTGGTGCTCCATTCTATTGAAGCAGATAAAGTTAAGGGGTTGGTGCTCCTTCCAGTTGGTGCTGGTAAACAAATTGTCCAGTTGGTGCTGGCAAATTAAGGGGTTGGTGCCTCTTTCCAGTAGGTGCTGGTAAAATAGGAGTTGGTGCTCCATTCTGTTGAAGCAGATAAAGTTAAGGGGTTGGTGCTCCTTCCAGTTGGTGCTGGTAAACAAATTGTAAAGTTGGTGCTTTGCAAGAGGTTGGATTTGGATGGGAGTCCAAGCAGCCATTCTTTTTGAGGAGTAGCCATTTTGGTGAACCTCGTTAAAAATCTGTGTTGTGTGATGTTCTCTTGCGGTACTTATTATATCTGTTTATAAGTTTTATCTGCTGCAATTTTTTTTAGAGCTGTCTATTCATGTTTTGGAATGCTACACTGATTCACCCCCCCTCTCAGTGTCATTGTGATTACAACAATTGGTATCAGAGCCAAGTTCCTTCGGAAAGTTTAACAGCTTGAAGGAAGATCTTACAAGAACACAAATGGCAAGGAAAGGCAAAAGCAAAACCATAAGACACAAGAAGAAGAAATCTCACAAGGGCACAAAAGAAAATGAAGATGATCTCAATGTTGCTGCTTTGGGAATGAAAATAGATTCAAGAGATGAATCAAACAGTGGAGAACAAGCCAGATTAATAAAGTTTTGCACCAGATGTGGGAAGACCGGTCACTTTGTAGCTGATTGCTCACAAGGTAGAGAATGTTTTGTTTGTGGTCAACTCGGGCATAATGGACGCCAATGCCATGGGTTTAGTAGCAGTGAAGATGAAGATGATCCGTTCAAAATTGATAAAGAAACAGATTCAGAACAAGAGTGTGATGAAGAAGGAAGTGATGCAGAAGCAAATTGGGAACAGAAACTGATTTCAGACTTGAGTAAAAAGGTTGAGGATGCAGAAGATATAATCACCAACTTGAAAATTCAAGTAGAAGATTACAAGAAAATTTTTGAAGATCTTGAAATGCAATCTTCTAGGAAAACAGAGTATTGCAGCAAGCTAGAAAAAGAAATTGACGGTTTAAGAATGCAGACAGAAGAAATGAGTAATAAAGTTGGTATATACAGCAAACATGAAGAGGAATCTAACAAAGTTGTTAACAATCTGGAGCTGAAAATAGAAGAGTTCAAAAAGAGTGAAGAAACTCTCAGGTATCAAATCAATGAGAAAGAGACTGTATGCTGCCAACAAGAAGAAGAGATTGTTTCATTGAAGAAACAACTAAAAGAGGCCAATATAAATCTCAAATTTGAGAAGAGCACAGAGTTGCTAGATACAATGATAAATCAACAAAGAAGCTCCACAGCTAAGTTTGGTCTTGGATATGAAGTTGAACAACCTTCATCCTCCAAATATGCAGAGAAGAAGAAGTCCTCGGTTGAAGGATTGAAACAAGAAAAGTCTGAAGTTGAATCCTCAAAAGGAAGAAAATATCAAAGAAGATCTACAGCAAAGCAACCATAGCAAAAGAGGTTCTCTCACTCTCACTCTTTTAATAATAATGTTTTTTATGGCTATTGTTCTAAATGCAACCACTTTGGTCACAAGGCAATTTATTGTGGATTGAACAATAGATCAAAGAGTTATGCTGATAAAAATACTTCTATTTTTTTGAGTGAACACCCTGTGCAATGTTTTAAATGTAATGGCCATGGGCACATAGCAAGGTTTTGTTCAAGCACTTATGTATCCAATCTAAGGCAATACCATAGATTTCATCATACACATAGAATGCAATACAGACAGGGAATAAAACATGTGCAATGTTTTAAATGCAATGGTCAAGGGCACATAGCAAGGTTCTGTCCAAGCACTTCTATATCTAATCTAAGGCAAAACCCTAGATTTCATCAGACACAAAGAGGACAACACCGACAAGGAACATATCATGTGCATAAAAGAAAAGAAAATAATCATCCATCAAGAATGCACAAGAGACAACCCCACAAGAGAAATGTTCAAGTTCACGAACAAGAGCAAAATAGGGATGTTGTTGAAAAACCCAAGCCCAAGTTCAGGAAAGTCTGGAGAAAGACAGAAGAAAGGAAATTGTGTCTCCTTGGACTGAAGGAGGCTACTTTGCCATTGCTCTAAGCAACTCCAGGTGGCACATCCTCAGGAGGAGCAATATTAAAGTTTTATTTTAATGCTCCTATGTATTTGTCTAGGTATCTGAGGATGAAAGTCCAAGGATAAGAAGCTTGAGGCTGAGTAAGGTGCACTACGGTTGGCCATAAAGTGTTTGACAAAATGTCTTCTTCCGACATGCATAGTTGAAAGTAAGAGTTGGCAGTAAAATTGCGATGCTGGACAAAAATTGGTACAGATGTGAGTCACTTGTCAATTCTGTTGACAAAAGTGAAATCAGCATGTTGAATGGGAAGATTGAAGAAAAAGTTTTTTAATGAGCAGACAGATGATTTCCAGCCTGGTGATGAATAGTTGAGTTGCTTTCATAGTGGTTGTTTTGATCAAGTTAATGCTTTTCTTGATACATGATTTGGGCTTACTCCATTGAGTTTGATTTGAGCAAGTTATTCTTTGCCTTGGTGATTTATGTTGGTGGCTGTCTTTTTCAAATACCTTTGGAAGGAAAAGGATGTCTACTAGTTTCCTTTTCATGTAGTGATTGGTTGAATGCTTCAAGGTTAATCTTGAGTTGAATGATGTTGGTTAAACCTTGTCTATAAGCATTGTTGCTAAAGCCCTAATTGGTTGAGAAAAGATGTTGGTTGTGTTGTGGTACAGTGTTTGGTACTTGCATAGAGTTGAAAGTGGATTGAGGTAGCCTAATGGATTCTCACTGCAGAGAAAGACAAATAGCTATCAGTAAGTTCAAGCTTGTTGAGAATATATCCAAGATGCATGGTGAAGTTGTATGCAGATGTTGCTGGCATTGCAAAAAAAAAAAAATTGGCTATATAAGATTATTGTATGCCTTCACTAACAGTGGACAAGTTTGAGTTTGCAAAGCAACAGAGGGTAGTTGCACAGAAGACAGTGGTTCAATCATGTTCTTACACATGTTATATTGGTGAAGTTGACGGTGATGGTGTCATTCACTGGTTATTGTTGCTATTCACATTGTTGATTTTATTGATGCCTATTATGCTTATCATGATGTTGTCAATCAGTGAAATGAAGTGGTCTTGGACTCAGGGGGAGCATTTGTGTATTTGTTTTTCTTCTTGTTCATGCTTGGAATATTTGCTAATTGTAATAATTTGTGTCTAAGAATGTTGTGCATAGACTCAGGGGGAGTCTGCAACGGCCCTTTGGTATTATTGTCAAAGGGGGAGAAGATTTACAGGAAAATTGCACATGTGTTGCCAACAATTCCAAAGGGGGAGATTGTTGAGCAAAGTGCAGAAAACAGTATTGTCATTGTTGTCAACACGGTCAGACAGATTTATTGATGCAATGGACAAGAGTTTATTGAACAACAAGGTGCAACCAAAGTACAATGGATAGGAGTTCAGTGTTGAGCAAGGTGTTGCAGGAGGATTGTCATTGTTGTCAATACAGTCAGTTAGATCTAATGATGCAATGGACAGGCAGTTCAGAAGTCACTCAGATGTAGAGGATAAAGTTCAAAAGTTAGTCAAATCATGAGTCCTTAAATGATAGATGCATAGAAACAGAAAACATAATTCAGAATGAGAAGAAGAAGTCTTCAGAACCTGAGATGTCAAGAAGCGGAAAGGTTTTTTGTGAAAACCAAGGCAGTCAAAATAAAAAAGTTTTATTTAAAATCATGGATAACAGATTTGAAATGGGTTTTTCTTAAAACCCAAGTTGGCTCTTCGTTTCGTTGAAAAAGATGCCCCGATGATGAAGATATTTAATTTTAAATATTTAGTTTAAATTTTAAAGGTTTTTTGTGAAAACCAAGGCAGTCAAAATAAAAAGTTTTATTTAAAACCATGGATAACAGATTTGAAATGGGTTTTTCTTAAAACCCAAGTTGGCTCTTCGTTTCGTTGAAAAAGATGCCCCGGTGATGAAGATATTTAATTTTAAATATTTAGTTTAAATTTTATTTTATTTAAAATTTAAATTAAAATATTAAATTAAATTAAAAGGGCCGACGTGTTACTATTTCGCGGCAATAAGCTACAGGAAAGTGACGAAGGTGGCAGAAGAGTTTGAGGCCGACAAAGTTAAATCTGGGCCGACGGATTTTAGGGTTTGGCAGCCGACAATTTCTAGGGTTTTGCAGCCGACATTCTTAGGGTTACAGCCGATGGATTTTAGGGTTTGGCGGTTGACAAATTCTAGGGTTTCTCAGCCGACGTTCTTCTAGGGTTTGTTCCTAAAATTTCTTCTATAAAAGGAGGGCTTCTTCGAGTTTGAAAAATGGGGTGTTAAGATAAAGTGCGAATGCGAGCATAGTGTTTGTGAAAGTGAAGTTCATGTTGAGCAGAGAGCGAGAATGTGAAATGACACGAGTGTGCGAAGCGTGTGCGCAGAGAAAGCGAGTGTGCAGAGAAGCACGAAGGGCAAAGTTGATTGCAAAGTTTGGCTGTAGTAGTGCAGCAGATCGTGTGAAGTGATTGCGCAAGAGAGAGCAGAGTGCACAAAGATTGCAAAGGTGATGTAGACCAGTTAGAGTCTTGCAATAACAAAGGTATATGTCAAACATTTTTTATTCAATATTGAAGTCCAGTTGGTGCTGGCAAATTAAGGGGTTGGTGCCTCTTTCCAGTAGGTTCTGGTAAAATAAGAGTTGGTGCTCCATTCTATTGAAGTAGATAAAGTTAAGGGGTTGGTGCTCCTTCCAGTTGGTGCTGGTAAACAAATTGTCCAGTTGGTGCTGGCAAATTAAGGGGTTGGTGCCTCTTTCCAGTAGGTGCTTCTGGTAAAATAGGAGTTGGTGCTCCATTCTGTTGAAGCAGATAAAGTTAAGGGGTTGGTGCTCCTTCCAGTTGGTGCTGGTAAACAAATTGTAAAGTTGGTGCTTTGCAAGAGGTTGGATTTGGATGGGAGTCCAAGCAGCCATTCTTTTTGAGGAGTAGCCATTTTGGTGAACCTCGTTAAAAATTTGTGTTGTGTGATGTTCTCTTGCGGTACTTATTATATCTGTTTATAAGTTTTATCTACTGCAATTTTTTTTAGAGCTGTCTATTCATGTTTTGGAATGCTACACTGATTCACCCCCCCTCTCAGTGTCATTGTGATTACAACAATATTCACAACAAATCAAATGCACTAAACCAATTTTAGGACACACATTTAACCCTTAAAAGAGATAATCATATTGTCTACTTTGTGTGTTGCATTATTGTTAGGGTAATTAACATAAGATCCTTGATTTGGGACCAAACCCTAACCCTAGTAAAAATCTAATTTTTTATTTTGCATCCAATGGTTCAAGAATCATGCAAATCGGAGCTATAACGAAGATTTTATTTTGGTTTTATGATTACTCTATTTTTGAAGCCGAAAACTAAGAAAAACTGCACTAAAACGGTCATAAAATGGTCTAGACAACTTCAAAAATTTCCAAATTTGTTTTGTTGTCTTAGTTTTACCCTTATGCACCTCTCACAGAAATTTTAGATCCTAAATATTCATGATTCAAAATATCCCAAAAATTCCTAAAAGTGAGAATTTCTTGATGAGCTCCGGTTGGCCAACTATTTCAAAAGTACAAAATTTTGACCCGAAAATCATATTTTTTAGTTATAGCTCATTGTGATCAGATCACCACACTGATATTTTTGATATATAACACTTTTTACCTTTTTTTGGAAGCCAAAAAAAAGATTTATATGGCCAGGGGACCTCCCATGGTGAGCAAGACCTCCAATCTAGAGAGGGAATCAGGTTCCATAACCACTGAACATAGTCAAATCAGTCTAGAAGACATGGCCATACCTAAATTTCATCCCAGGTCTTATCCTAACATCAATACCATCCATAGGGGGTCTAACCTTCAAGATAGCCTTATTAGAGAGGCACCCACATGTCCTCTAGGAGGCCTTCTTGACTGGAACACCTTGATAGAATTCTATATAAGGAACAATCCACCAATTGAGGAGCCTAGTAGGTCAATGTCATAGGTTCACATCCTAGCTTGATCTATACATCAATTAGAAAGTGATCATGAACATACACTATGGCCTAGCTTGGGTGAGCAAACCACCCCATCGGGCTGATCAAGCCTTCCCTCCACTCCTCGTAGGGAGTATTATGGGAAACCTGAATATACGAGGATTAATTCTGAGCTTGAGTATGCATAATTTCTCATAGATGAGGAAGAGGACCCAAGTTATCCTCCTATTCCTTGTGAAGAGTACATGGGGCAACCAAATTGTGGCTCTACATTGTCAAACTATACAAAGACCACTCATGACTCAAAATATTAGGTCATTGCAACCTTTAAGGAGTGTGGAAAACAAGTAATAGATCCTACTAGGGGTAAAAGACATGATAAACCCATCCATAATTCAAATACGAGGGTACATATCCCCCATACAACTGAACAACAAGATCATACACATCAGGTATTGAGACCACAACTTGACCAACAACATGTGGATCAACACGAGTTGGATCAACAACAACTAAATTAGCAACGAGTGGAATCGCCACAAGCACACCTACAAAATTTGTATCAACAAAAGATACAAGAACAAAAAGAGATACAACAAGAGCAAGTACAAAATACATTGCATAAAGTGGCACTTATGCCTAGCAACTAGATGATGCAACAACGCATAAGACGCCCAATGCAATCTTAGAATATTTCACTGAGGCCATGCAAAAATCACGTTCAACATCATCAGTTGGTATATGATTATCATCATGAACCTCATACTCCTCAATAGTACTAAGATCAATATGATGAGGAATCATATGTAAATTCCCAATAGGAACATCAGGATGAAGTGGATGCTTACCCTGAATCTAATTATGATGAGATGCCTAATTATTATACTTATCATCCACCTCAGCATCAAAAGTGACCTCCTCTACCTAATCTAGGGCAACGAGATGAAGATCATATCATTTCATCAAGGGCATAAAAAATGTTAGTTGATCAGATAAATGCATGTAAAAAGCAAAATCAAAGATTGGTTTATCAAAAACCCATGCTAAAACAACTTAGAAATCAACCTTTGCATCCCTCAGTGTCATCACCAATGTACCCAGCGAATTTCAAGATGCCTAGACTTGAAAAGTTCAAATATGATGAAGATGCAGAAGAGAACATGACAAGCTTCATCCATATGTGCTTTTATTTTCAAGACAATGACCCCTTGATGTTGAGAACCTTCATGACAACATTAGCTTGTGATGCTTTAGAATGGTATAATCATTTACCACATCATAGCATATACACCTTTGAGCAATTGGTTGATGCATTCTTGCAATATTTTGCCTTTAGTGCTAAGGAAATGATAAACTTGATTGACTTGGTTAGCTTGCATCAAATTGATGATGAGTTAGTCATTGAGTATGGCAATAAATGGAGGAATATGATGTCAAATTTACCTTTCACTTTAGCCACATTAGATCTCATTTGAATGTTTATGATAATTTGTTCAAAATAAATTTCACTTCTCTTGCAATTGCAACAGTATCAAACACTCGAGGAGGCCTTAGCACAGACCCAGGTCATTGAAGACATCAAGATACAGGAGGGTGATATTCAACTCCATAAAGAGGAACGGCCAAACAAGAAAATTATAGGTGGCAACACACAATATAAGGTGACCCCTGGCCCAAAATCATATGCAAAAAAATTAGATACAAGGCCAACAACGTCGGCCACAATGACAATATACTGATTTTCCAAAGACATTAGCATCTCTCTTTGATCGATTATATGAGGTGGGTAGGATCAATCTTCCAAATTTACGTCCTTTGAAACCTAATAAGTGTAGATCAAAGGTGCATAGAGAAAATCTATATTGTGTTTACCATAGACAAATAGGTCATGACATATAGACATGTTATCCCTTTAGATATGTAGTGCAAGATATGATCGAGAGGCAAGAGCTTCAGATAGGAGTCTTCCAATACCCCTTGCATGCACACAAATTAAACATAGCACCTTTCAATCAAGTTGAACAATCTAATCAGGTGCATATCAATAAACCTCCCCAAGAGTTTGTGGGAATGACTAGTGTTGTAATAGAGAAACAGGATTGCCAAAATTGATATTTGCAATTAGTGGCATCTTCCAATGTTTTACCTTCGCTTGTCTCGTCTTAGTGGGATACTGGCACTGCACAAAATTACACATCATAGTAGGAGGGTTCAATTTCTACTACTCCTCCTAGTCAAGCCAACCATGGCACATCAAACACAATGCACATTGGGGGTCTTCAAGGTGTCACACCTTCCCCATCATCCACATTACGATCAATGAGGCAAAGTGAGACGTCTAAAGGTATCACAACTTACTTACTTTCATTGAGTGGCACACACACTTGGGGGTACTTAAGGTAGCATAATTTACCATTTAAAAACATACAAATAAGAAAAAACTCATAAAATATAAAAATACAAATATTTAAAAACAATTGAAAATTTTCAAATTTCAAAAATATTCAAATAAAACATTTAAAATTTCAAAAACAATTGAAAAATAAAAAATTCAAATATCAAAACATCAAAAATATATAAAACGTCAAAATACATACACATGCAAAGAAAAAATCCAAAGGCATCATAAGCCCTTTGGTCAATTCACAAAAGGCCCCAAAGGCATTTGTAAGCCCTTTGGCCACCCCATCAAAAGGCTCCAAGGGTTCCTGAAAACTGCTTGGTCGTGTTAGTCAAAGACCCCGAGGGTTTGCCTAAAACTACTCGGTCATCCTAAAAGGCTCCAAGGGTTTCTTGAAAACCGCTTGGTCATGTCAGTCAAAGGCTCTAAGGGTTTGTTTAAAATTGCTTGGTCATCCCAAAAGGCTCCAACGATTTCATATAAAATTTCTTGGTCATGTCAGTCAAAGGCTCTGAGGTTTTATTTAGAACCGCTTGGTCATCCCAAAAGGCTCCAAGGGTTCCTGAAAACCGCTTGGTCATGTTAGTCAAAAGCTCCAAGGTTTCTTAAGAATCGCTTGGTCATCCTAAAAAGCTCCAAAGGTGTCCATAGTCCCTTTGGTCAATCCAAAAGCTCCAGGGGTTTTCTAAAAAATCGTTTGGTCACCCTTAAAGGCTCCAAAGGCATGTACTCATCGTTTGGTCAAATATAAAGGCTCAAAATTCAAAAAATTAAAATAACCAAAAATTCAAAAAAATTTTGGTAAAGCATAAAATCCAAAAACATTTGCATTTGCATTATGCATTTTCATTTTGCATTCACACATGCATTCGCTGCATCACATTGCATGTAGGCATTTTCATCCATCGCACTTGCATTAGGATAGATTGTGTTTGTCAGTATTACAAACGACACCACGTTTGTGTTTCAATCATGCACCTCTGCATTTATCATAATCTATTGCATTCATACACAACACTTGTTGCTATAAAATATGTAAGTATCCAAAAGTTTTCCAGTCACTCAGCCATACCTAGTGGGTTTCTCAGATGTCATAAAAATTTTACTTTGCTTTTGTAGATGAGGTCAGTAGTTGGGATAGTACTTGACATATCAGGATCCCATCACTAAGCAAAACATATAAAATCCTACTAAAATAAGGGAGGATGAAAATTGCGAAAGCGGTCCTAGGTTCTTTAGAGAGATGGGTTTTATTACCTGCTTGTCTTGCAAATAGTTAGGTCTAGAGTGGTGAACCTCGGCAAAAGGAAAAGAATTTCCCCTACTTGTACATAGATACAAAGTTTAAATCTCAAATCGAAATTCATAAGTTAAAATTTCAAAGTTGAAATTTCAAATCCCAAAAAGTTCAAAGTTTACTGTTCAAAGCTCAAATATCAAAGTACTATAGTGAATCAAAAGCACTATACAAATCTCTTGTTCAAAGTAAATCATAAATGAAACGTAAAAAATAGTGAGAAAATCACTACATATGAGCAAGTATAAAAAAATAGGGTGAGAACTTGAATCCTTGGATTGTTCACCATTCAAAAGCTAGGGTGAACCCCGATCATAGCAATGGGTTGAAATATTCCTGCCTACTTTTGGAGTAGTAGTTCTATTGGGTGATCCCTAATCGCAACAATGGGTTG
Source organism: Wollemia nobilis (assembly GCA_028583015.1). Classification (NCBI taxonomy): domain Eukaryota; kingdom Viridiplantae; phylum Streptophyta; class Pinopsida; order Araucariales; family Araucariaceae; genus Wollemia; species Wollemia nobilis. The sequence goes on from JAQPPZ010001206.1 coordinate 2,660,114, forward strand.
AAAGAGTCCCGTTTGCTTTTAGAGGGGTAGTCCTAATCAATTTGCAAGATGAGCTAGCTCTAGGTGCCTAGGGTTGCCTAGCATTATAGTCCAATCAAATTTGAAACAAGGATGATACGAACATATGAGGAACCCGATCTCACATATAGGTTGAAAGAGTCTCAACTGAAATTTGGGGTACACCTATGGTCTATCTAAAAATACTCACATACACACACAGGGGTAATGAATAGTTGGGTCTTTCACGGTGAAAGCCTTGTCCAACAAAAGCCTTGTACAGTTAGTATGTGAAATTTGAGAAGTCTACTAGGGTGTTTGAGTCTCATGGAAAACCTCAAAAAGTTCTCTAATAGCAACAACATACCAAATATCACAAACCATCCAAAAATAAGTTATTCAATCATCAAACTGTAAAGTATCAAATCTGCGATACATCATTACATAAAGCAAAAGTTTTCAAGATATAGGATAAATACCGGATGGATATCAAAAATGATATTTAGATGGCCACTAACTATATCATGCATAAAATTGCAAAAATTGCAAAAGAAGTATAGAATGACATATGATATCACCCATTTCATACCAGTTCATATCATTGCATATCATATGTGGGTGTTTAATTGAGTAAATTCTTGTAATGAGGATTTCCAATTACATTCATGATTTGTTATACATTCTGTGGTGTCATCCATTATATTTATAAACATGTATCACATTCATTTCGTGTTTTTTAACTGATTAAGCATACAGGTTCATTTACATTATATTACTATCATGTAAATAATGCATTACCATACATTGCATTCACCATGTCATAACATCATAAATTAGATGCATACAAGTAAAGCAAATTAAATAGTGCATCCATATGCATACATCATATTAGTCCATCTACATATCTAGATCACAATATCTAGTCATACATCTATTATCTAGCTAGTGCATGTTATCCATACATCACATCATATAGCATCAAATCAACATAACATATGAGCATTGCATCCATGTGCATCTCATAAACATAAAATGAAAATAAACAAAAAAATATTTTTAAGTATCAATTGGGGCATTATCAGTATTGATCCCCAAATGCTCCAAAGAAGTATAAATCATTGGTATTTTCATTCAATTCATAAACGCAAACATTTAATCACAATAAGGAGTTTTAAAAATGGACAATTAAGCAAATCTACAAGTCCAAAATTTCAAAAAATTGTAAAATTAATAAAAAAATTAAATAAATCAAAATTCAAAACAATTCAGCAAATCATCAAACAATATTATTCAACACAAGCATAATTGACATTGTTATCATTTCGATTCCTTAAGAAGGCTTTCATGGCTGGACCACTCCATGGGATAGAAATATACAATTACTATTAATAGTTGCAATCATAGCTGATTAGGCCTTGCATAATTGACATTGTTATCATTTCAATTCCTTAAGAAGGCTTTCATGGCTGGACCTCTCCATGGGATAGAAATAGACAATTACTATTAATAGTTGCAATCATAGGTGATTAGTCCTTACCAAAAATTCAAGTACTAAAGTCTTCAATTGTTCAAATTATTCATGTTGGTCAAGCGAACTCGTCGCTTCATTTAATTGTCATTACCCTCATTGACTCATCGCTTGAGGGGGTAGTCATAACAAATTCATAATAAAAATCAATAGTTAAATGCTTAATCATTGTTAAGTGCATTCATTCAAGAGTCATTGCCAAAGACAATCATGCACCCACATTTCTTGGGGCAAATAAACAAGATATCAAGATCAAATTCAAGCAAACCGAGTAGCTAGTCTCCTAATTTAGAATTGGACTGAAACTTGTCTCCTAATTGCCATTAAGGGTAGGATTTGACTTAAGCTTGTCTCCTAATTTCCACCAAGGCTAGGATTAGACTTAATCTTATCTCCTAATTGCCACTAAGGCTAGGATTTGACTTAAGCTTATCTCCTAATTGCCACTAAGGCTAGGATTTGACTTAAGCTTGTCTCCTAATTGTTTTCAAGGCTAGTATTGGACTTAAGCTTGTCTTCTAATTGCCATCAAGGCTAGTATTTGACTTAAGCTTGTCTCCTAATTGCCACCAAGGCTAGGATTTTGACTTAATATTTCCAGAATCAAGTCCTTCAACTCATCGAAGGTAATGATTCAATGATGCATGCTATTTTCATGATTGGGGCATATAATGTTGATCATACTAATGATCATCATGCAGCCTTTGGCATAATTTTAGGAGGTCTATTTTTGCTCATGTGTTGTCCTATATCACAACACATCATAAAAGGGGCATCTATAGACACCTAAAATGCATCATGTCGATGGAGACTACTCATATGGGCACCTTTTTAGACCATATGAATGACCTTGGACCTTTCCAAGACCAAGCAGTGGTTTTAACCACTCAATTTGGGCTCCTTGGCCTATTCAGTGCTAACCGTGACTGACACCTATGGTTAGAAAAAACCTACATGCTAACTATGACTGACACCTATGGTTAGCACTATAACAAACTTGGGTGACCAGAGCCGAGTCAAATCAGCTGCAATAGCCTAATTGCAATGGTTTTCAAAGAAATTTGGGCTAGGAAGCATCTAGAAGCTTTGTCCCAACTGCCAATTCTTGTTCTTGGCTTCTCCATGAAGCTAGAACAAGGATTTTGGGAGTCTACTTAAGACCCCAATTTCAAATAGCAACCATCCTAAAGAATATCTCAATTGCACAGAGCGGAGCCCTATAGAATTGGAGAGCAATTTCATATCCCCTTGAGGAATAACGAAGTGTTTTCCAATTGATCAATGACAACTGTGCATGCAACAATGGATATCTTAAGAGCTTTAGGAGCAAGCTTGACAATTGACACACCCCCATTGTTAATTCCATTGAATTCAACCGCTAATATATTCCAAAAAACACAAGCAACCCTTGACCACCAATTCCTTGAAGGATTTAAGAGTTGTTGGCCCTAGTTTCGAGAGAAAGGATACTTTCATCTTAACCATGGCTGTTAGCCATGGTTAATAGTGCTCACCATACCTTAGACCTACGTTTAGGGTTTTATGCTCTCCTTCCTCCATTTTAGTAGTAGATTTCCATTTTCAGTGATGCAAATAGCTTAATCTAGCATAGATCTACATTTTAGCAGACATTTGACCAGTTAATTTAGGAATTAGAGGTATATTTGTTTCACCTTTCCTTACATTTGTTAATATAGATTAGTTTCATACAATTCAAGTTTTTCAATGGTTAATTAGGAATTTTCTTAGCTAGATTCATGCTTCTTTACATGCTATATTACAATTTCCTCATTTCTTGCATAGATTGATAGTTTTAAATGCTTTCTTGATTTCATGCTATTCTTTATGTAAGATTCCTCCAAAATCCTCATCAAGAGAGGCCTCCTTTGTTACTAATTGCTTCTTGTTGTTTCTTGATTATAGGGAACAAGATTTGAAGGAGAGATAAAGCATCTAATTCCTTCCTCAATGTGAATAAGAGGGTCATCGACACCCTAGAGCAGTTCATGTCACCTTGAAAGGCACTTGTAAATCACACCTACCCTTGATAGGGATTAGAAACTATTGTAATTGGTGTATCAAATGGATATCCCTAAGAGGGATGAATATGTAATTTGACTCCATTGAAATTAATAAAGGATTCATTGTATTCATGCTATTTCTTGTTATCAATTTATGCATGCCTATTTCTGTATCTTTCTTCAATTGCAATAGCTAGATCGGGAGTGAGCCTTTTCGGTGGTTATAGTTAGCAATAATTCAAAATAAATAATCATATTAGGTTAGCTCTTGTATTCTTGCATTGTGATTTCTACATTGTCCTTTATATTTCATAGCATAGATCTAGAAATATCAAATTTAGGTAATTACTTTTAATTGAATATATCAAACTATCCCAAAATTCCTGAGGACTTGGAATGAGTTCTTAAACCATTTTTGGTGAACTCTTCCCCCTAGCACCGAGTTTAGATAACAACATACACAGTAGGTTTCACACCATAAGGTTTTATATCTCACATGGATCCAACCTTTCTATTAATTATACATAGTAGGGTAGTTTTACCCCTCCACAATCATCTAGACCAACTTGGTTCACTTAATTTTCAATATTTTCAAGCTTCAACTTTAGATCTTTCTTTTGGGTAAATAGATAACTGAAGACTCTTTAATTCCATTCTTTAATATTGACTTTAATACACCTCAATTTATGAGAAATTTGAAGTATTTTAGGGTCCCTAAAAATATTTTACCACCAATATTCTATATTGGGTTTTAAATTTTTATGATTCAACCACATCAACTCAAATTGAAAGAGGATTTTATGCAATTTTATTCCACTCTCAATTTCCTAAAGACTAGGATTATGGTCAGATCCAATATTAGGGAGGGCATAAGAGTAATGTCTCCAAATATTGTTATACCTTCTTGAGAAACTAAAAATTAATCTAGCCTTATCTTAATCAGTTGGTCACCAAATATTTGATTACTCCATGTATACTTAAACTATGATCAATATCCATTAACTCACTATCACTCAAAAACTTACCAAAGTCTTCTATTACCTTTAATATAACTGGAGATCCTCTCTTCTTATCAAACAAGTAAAGTGGTGTATTGAAATCACTGAAGAACACAAGCTTATATTGAGAATGGGGGTGAATAGTATAAGACCATTTTTTACTTTTCTCTCCCAATCAATATTATGCAATGTATAAATAGCAATATCAATAGCATTCATCAAATAAATATACAAAACATCACACACAATAGAGAAACCGCAATTTATGTGGTTCACCCAATGTGGGCTACTCCATGGAGAAAATATTTCACTAAAATTTTCTTGATCAATCTCTTGGGAATCCTTTCTCTACTACAATATTTATGGATCTCTATCCAAAGGAGATGTTGATCCCCTAAATCAATTTTGTGGATATTTATCCATAGGAGAACTCCTTCTCCTCTACTCTGGTTGGTGATCCTCTAGAAGACTACTACCTCCACTACACTGGCTTGTGGATCTCTCTCAACTGAAGACTATTAACCCCACTTAGAAGACCTATCCTCACTACCTTGGTTGATGGATCTCTATTCGCTGGATACCACTATCCTCTCTACTTAGTCATCTCCAAAGCTCTATCTCAAATATGTACTAAACTCAGTCCTTAGGTCTAGCACAAATCTACTCAACAAGTCCACTCAAAACTTGCTCAAATCTGCTCAACAAGTCCACTCAAAACTTGTCCAAATCTGCTCAAAAAGTCCACACTGAACTTGCTCAAATCTGCTCAACAAGTCCACTCAAAAATTTCTCAAATATGCTCAATAATTCCACACAAAACTTACTCAAATCTGCTCAACCAGTCCACACAAAACTTGTCCAATATGCTCAACAAGTCCACATAGAACTTGCTCAAATCTGCTCAACAAGTCCACATAGAACTTGTCCAATCTCATAGAAACATAAAGATAATTTTTAGAGACTTAGTATATTCTATACTCATCACAATGCTCAATTACTTTTAATCACTCTCTTAGAAACATAAGGAGAATTTTTAGAGACTCAATATATTTCTAGTTCAACTCAATGCTCAATCACTTTCTCAACTCAAAATAGAATATAGAATAGTTTATTTCAAGGAACTTGAACAATCACTTTACACAACCACTTGACTAGGCTCAATCAACTCTACTCAACCAATAACTTGATAAAACACCCCTTTCTCATTAAACCCTAGTCCAAGCATATATCAACCAACTCAAAATATTTCCAACAATGCTCAACAACAAATCTCACATAACAATGATACTCATGTTCTTTTCAAACCCTAGTTCAAGTTCTTTGCACAACAACTCACTTCAAAAACAATGCTTATAAATAATTTTCACATAACAATGATACTCATGTTATTTTCAAAACTCTAACTCAAGTTATTCATACAACCAATAGTTTCAACAAAAATGCTTATCAAACAAGTTTTTAATCACAACTATTTATTCTAGAAAACCTTGAAGCATTAACTCAAACACTCTCAAAAAGGAAACCATAATCAAGTCCTTTTCACTCCAAACTTATTTTCCAGAAAACCAATCAATCAACTCAACAATGGAAGAATGTGCTCATACATTTTTCTTGATGGTGAAAGGATCTTGTAAATCTGCCACAACCACAATCACTTCTATGCCACTCTTAAAGAGGTTAGAAGATTAATCTTTCTCATAATATCATGTAAAAAATCAATTACATCTTATCACTCCATCTTTCAAAAATAACCAAAAACATACATAAAATATTTATCCAATAACACCTTATAAAATCCCAACTAAAATAATTTTAATTTCCACCAAGATAACTCAAAACCTCTCTAATCAATTTTAATGGCAAAAAAAACATTGGCAAGAATCAAATCCTTTTCCTTAAAATAACATAAATCAATTCTCAATAAAATACTCTTTCAAAAACCTTTTAACTCCAATTGGCACAAAATAATTTCCAATAATTCTTCACAAAACCTTATAACTCCTAACAATACAAATTAATTACCAAAATTAATTCTTCACCAAACCCTTATAACTCCAAACAATACAAAAAAATAATTCTCCACAAACCCTTATAACTCCTAACAACACCTTAGCAAAAAATTTGGGCAATATAAAAATTTAATCAAAAATTACCTTTACCACTTAGTGGGATTTGAACCCACAATCTCTACCCAAGTGAGCGCTCTAGCGACGGACTTATCCACTGCATGCACTAGATGAAATCTTAACACTCCATGAGCACCTCATGATCCTTCTACCACACCTGGAACTCAAAACCGAACATGATAAAAAATTTCCTTGGCACTCAAGTCAACCATTCCAATCATCCATGTGAATCAATCATGGACTCCTCAAATCCCAATGCCAATTCAAAAAATGTGCTACAAATGTACCATCGCATCCTTTGTGATTTAACCAAAGATCTCTTTCCCTTTTGTCTTTTACCTAGCACTAAAGACAAGCGAATATTTGTCTTCTTCCTCAATAATCATGATTTCACCAAAAATGTTTCAAACTTGTCGCATCCATTAATAATGTCGGGGGTTAAGTTTTGAATGCCTCTTTGGTATTAATTTATACACAAACTTCCTTTGTTGTTTAGACTTCGATGATCCCACTTGTTTGATGACATCGACACTTTCCAACCTTTATAATTTATAAATTATTTAAATTCTAAGGAATTTAAATTTTATAAATTATATTTTAAACTTTAGCTTTAAGGAGATTAAAGCCTTCCTTGGGTTTAAACTTTTTTTTTTTTTAAATTTACATGGTAGAATCGATATCTGCCATGAAAATGGACAGGCTTTCTAGCTTTTTATGGCCACCATAGTATTTTGTTTTATCCACCCCAGAAGCTGCCACATAGATCTTCACGCAGTCCGACCCTATAACCATCATGCCACAATCATTTTAAACCTTTTATGCCACTGAAAGCACCAGGAAAGGGACAAGCATTTTGGGTTTAAACTTCAAGCTTTGAATTTGTAACTAATTCTTCCACTATGGGTATTTTTAAAATCTTAACTGCCATCTCAATGCGTGAGGAGAATTTTATATTCTCATAATTATTTTAATAAAACCATTTAATCTTCCACCATGGGTTTACCATAAACCCTCATAAAATATTATTTTGCCAACTTTCTCTTCAACTCTTTGCATTGTTCCTGGTGCTATTGATGGTGTGCTTCATGAAATTAATTATGAATTTTCACCTTGACATCAATGACAACTAAATAATCTCAAAATGTCCAACAATATCCCCCTTTGTCATTGATGGCAACCCAAATTCTTTAACTAAAAACTTGATCTTTCCTTTTTTTTGCTCCTCTTAGGACATTGCTTCCCCTGGCTCAATGCTATCTCAAATATCAAATCTCTCCCCTTTGACATCAATGGCAAAGGGTCACCTTTGGGGCTCGGGGCTAAGAATGAGCCTCTTTGATTAGCCCCTCCCCCACCTCTTTTTGAGGTGGTTAATTTTGGGGTGGGAGTATTTCTAATCCCGTAAAGCACTATTATTTACCTTTATCCTCTTTCCTTCTTATCTAATCCTTCTGATTCCTTTGACTGTTTCCTTCCATGTCCATGTTCCTATCCATATTTTTGTTCATATCCTTGTTCTTGTTCTTGTTCCTATTCTTGTTCATATTCATGTTCATGTTCCTGTTCTTGTTCCTATTCATATTCATACTTGTTTTTGGAATGTTTGCTCTACACCACTTTGTTGTGTGACCATCATTGTTGCACTTATAACACTTAATGTTATTATTCCTTGGAGGTGCAAATATTTTAGTGAAGAATTAAAATTTACAACATCGCCTTAAGGGTACTTATATTGCAATGTAAAGCAGTTTTGAAAGCATTCAAAGGGAAATAAGCATAAACATGTAATCTATAAAATGAAAAAAAATATGCAATAAATAGGGTGGATTCTTCCTTCTATTCATTCATTCATAGCTTCAAAACTCGATTACAAGATATCCCCTTGAGGGCTTTACAAATTGATACTTTCAACATTACAATGTGCAAGGGATCTAATCCCTTGCAAGGTCTTAAAGCAATGTTCTATTGGTGTGAATATCACATCCCACAATTGAGAGCTATCCTTCAACCTATTCTTCTTGTCTTCTTAGCTCCTCCCTCCTACATAGAATACCTGCACCTACACACAAGGGATTGAAAGGGGGTTAATAGCACCTATGTTATAGAAATAAAGCATTGAAAGCATAGAAAATAAGTTATTCTAACAACATCAAAACTAATCTATAACAAATGGAAATTATTCTAGATGCTATATAAATGAAGTATAATCTAATATAAATGATTTTGGAGTGATTCAAACACAAATTTCAAGGTAAAACTGTGCATAAATAGTGACCGTACCTGACAGGGATAGCTAGACCTACAACATTGGAGACCTTAAATCTGCCATCAAAAGCACTCCAAATTTCACCAAATTTAGACCAAAGGTTCAACTAAGATCAAATGGGAGTGATATTTGGTTTGCAAAATGTGAGGATGAAATTGGGTAGCACTTCATGGCTTGAATGCTTCAAATCTCCTTTTTAAAATTGGGTACCTACACCTCTTTTTATAGCCCAAAAGGGCATCTAGGGAAAAGGGGAAAGTCTTGCCATGCGAGGCAAGTACTGCCACTTGTCAAATTTTATGGCATGCATAGGTGAGGTAAGATTACCCATTTTGAGCTCTCAATATTCTATCCCTAACCCTAATGGTAGATCCCTAATCAATTTGGAGTGATTGGACACGATAATGGTAGTACTTGATTGCCATTTCATGTATCCTTTGACTTTTTCAAGGGTCTTTTTAGAGACCATCCCACCCAGGGGCGGTTATGGATGGCCATCCCTGGGTGGGACGGTCACCAACCATGATCGTCCCTTGGTGGGTGGTCACTAGGAGGTGCCCCAAAACTACCCTAAACTGCTAGGAAACCTCAAAAATATGTTTTGGAGCCTTATTAAATCATGGAGGAGTGCCCAATGGGCCCATATAATGTCTATAAGAGTGGCATATGTGATGCACTAGTATTCTTATATGATTTACGTGATTTAGGTGTCTATAGATGCCCCATTTTGGGATGCGCTATGTGCAACAAAGCACTGAGAAAAATAGATCACTAAATTATCAAATTATTAAGGTTGTTCATTAACCTAATCAACTTTGGATGCCTCCATTGTGGAAAGAGCATACATTATTGGAATCCTTGCTATTGACATAGTCGAAGGATCAATTTTGGGTATACCTTTTAGTCGTGTTGTAGTAACAGTCTTATGGAGCTTAGGGTATACTAGGTCTTGGTGCCTTGTATTGTTGTAAACATTTAAATGGGTCAATTCCAAAGGTTTAAAGGAGGTCAAACCTATCTATTTGTTTCTTATGCTGATTATTTACCCCATCCTGGGTTTGAAAATTTATCTTTTAGCCAAGATTATTTTGAATGCATGGAATTTACACTTATGAGTGTTTTAATTTTGATTTGATTTTTGAATTCATTATTATAAATACCTCCTCAAGTGATGATTCTATTAGGGCATGACCAATGATAAATCAATGAGTCGCTTGACTCATATGACTTAATTGGGGTAACTCTCTATTGTACCCATGGTACTATATACTTGCTTAAAGGGGATTTTTGACTATTTTTTATGAATATTTTTGGAAGAAAATGGCTAAAATATCATTCTTGTGGAGTGGTCCAGCCATGGAGGCATTATTTAGGAGTAAAATAGATACTTTTAATGGATCCAAAAATATTATAGGTTCAGTCTAGGTTCCTCCTAATTTGGTGACCATTCTGCCTTGTTTTTAGTGGGTTTTTGACCTTATTTGTGATATTTTTAAGTTGTTTTGATGCATTTTTTTTTGTGACCATCCCAAGGGGGTATTATTATAGTATTTATGACCATCCTGTGGTGTTATGGCTATAAAAATATGCACTCATCCCACTTAGGTTTGGTCAGCTTCTTTTGGAGCTATATAAGACCAAAATGGGGCATAGGAGCTCATTTATTCATTCTGCTTGGAGAAGTTGGAGAGGAGAGAGGTAGGAGAGTGATATTATGAATTGGAGGTCTATAAAAACATCAACCTATAATATTATCCAGCCAGCATATGCAACAGGTGGTGGATCCAGTGCAAAACATGTATGAACCACATGTCTTTCTCTGCCCCATTTTATTATGTTTTTATGATTTCTACTGCAATTTTCATAATACACCTGAAATAATGGTTAAGAAACCCTAGGAGTAGTGAAATTAATGAAATTTATATTTTATTTATGTTTTATATGGAAAAATTAGGGTTAAATTGCAAATCTTAAGTGATTTTTATGGTTTTTTAGGGCAATTTTAGGGGTCAAATTGACCCTAGTTTACCCATTTTTGGGGACCGTCATTGTAAGGTACGGTCACTAGTAGATGTCCTTGGGTGGGATGGTTGCCAAATTATGGGCCGTATTTGGGTGGGACAGCCAAAAATTAGGCCAAAAAGGGCCCTTTTGCAATCATTGTTTTGGTATTTTTAGAGCATTTTTATGCATTTTTAGTGCATTTTTCTTGCATTATTGACTAGTTATTTTGTATTACCAGATAGTTAGGAGTCAGTACAGAGTTCCAACTCTCTTTCAAGTCACTAGAGACCATTTGACTACTATATACTAGTGATGGGTTGATTCCATTGACCTGAAACATGTTACGTAGTTAGATCTCATGGTGGGTGACCACGCCTATCTAACTGCACTGATAGATCTATGGGACCCTCATACTAATAATTTCCATTTAGTTATGGGGAAGATGATAGTGACATTATAGGATGTATATCATATACTTTGTATTTCAATATAGGGGCACTCGATAGTGTCTTCTCCTCCAGAGCGATGAGAGGTCGTAGTGCAGAGGTACTTTGGGGCACACTAGGAGGATACAGTGATTGATATTCTCAGTGGAGGGATATTAGTGGCTTTGTGGTATCAGGTTGGTGTACTTGGTATTAGGCATGCCCTATTGATTATCTTGATTAGAAACATGCTACTACCTGAATCTTCAGGTGTGAGGTTCCCATGGAACCTACTAAAACTAGTTTTTGCTCTTGTAGACTGTATAGAGGATGAGCCCATGGTGATGGCTTGGGGTCCTACTTTATTAGCACATCTATATGATGAGTTGTATAAGATCCACTCTCATGGGAAAAAGGGTTTGGTATATAGCTTTCTACTACATGTTTGGGCTTGGAAACATATTTTTATGGAGAGACCACAGGGACTACCATGGATCCCTTAAGTAGAGCTACCAGACAGGGATATTGGCTATGGTAAGATATGGAAGAGGTCACATGAGGTAGGCTAGAACCGATGACACACTAGGGAGCTTGATAACTACATAGATGATTTTGCACAACTTAGGGTGGAAGACATTGAGTGGAGGCACTATAGGGATTTTCCTAACTAGAGGGAGGCTGAGACACAACTAAGCCGAGTTTAGCGAGGTAGATGGTTGATAGGCCAACATGGGATAGAGCAAGAGTACTTGTCTTATGATTGTGTGCTACAACAATTAATGATATCCCAGGTGTTTCCTAGGGAGTCTATGGTCTATTGTCATCACGAGGATGAGAGGACTCTAGCATGGATGATTGTAGAGGCATTGGGGGAGGAGTCAGATCTTGAGGTGGTAGTTTCTAATATGGATTTTGTAGACACTATAGAGGAGTATGATGCATGTTTGGTCATACAATAGTGGTGAGGGGAGGGACCACTAGGTGGGGATGCAACTTCTAGGGTCGTGGATGTAGCTAGGGGTGCTCCAGATCAGGAGGGTTTTTGTGAGTCTCTAGATGATGAAGAGGCAGATACATGTGAGCAAATTATGCATTAGCATGTATCAACGGATAGGATGGAGTTGATTGACATACAAGATCTAGTAGGATTTTATGAGGATGACCTTGGGGGTCAAGATATGTAGGCACATTTAGCAGCATGATATGCTACAATTGTGGAGCTACAAAGTGATCGGGCTTTACTACAAGCACAAGTGTAGAGTGCATAGCTTGATATGGAGATATAGGCTATGTTGATAGCTATGATTTAGGGGTAGGTTCATGGATAGGGTCCTAGCCATGGGGAGTCCAAGAGTGGTGAGTTAGCCATGATGTGAGAGGATATGGTACATCTTCAAGGTTCTATGGAAACCTATCAAAATCAATGTCAAGAGGAGTGAACCTATATGGATATGATGGAGGATGAGATAGTTCACCTTAAAGGCTACATACCAGATCAGGCATTAGCTATTGGATCATAGCATATCCAAAGGAGCGATATGGGGCAGTCATTTGCATGGGTGAGAGCTCTAAGCTTTGCATGAAGGATGGAGGTTTTTGGAGGTAGCATTTTAGGGGGATCAGTTTTGGGAGCTCATGACGGACTCATATTGAGGGTAAAGGAGAGAGTCAAGGTACCGGTCCTACGTGACCATGGCTAGCGGGCTCTGATGGTTCTTTTTGGACTTTTTTGTTTTGTGAAGTCTGAGGACTCACTTTTATTGTAGACTATGGGTATTTTATGGACTATGATGTAGCTTTTGGTTTATATATATATATATATATATATATATATATATATATATATATATATATATATATATATATATATATATGTATGAATTTGTTGTGATCATTATGTCATATTTTACTGCTCTATGATATATATGCTTATTCTATGCTTTATGATGCTTTTGATAAATGTCTATTATGAATGCATGTTATATATCAGATGATGTGAGTTTATGATATGTAGATGTGTAAGATTTATCTATATGTTTGATGATGTGTAATCTTTCTCTATGTAGATTTGAGCAAGTCCTATAGAGGAATTATTGAGCAGATTTGAGCAAGTCCTATAGAGGACTTATTGAGCAGATTTGAGCAAGTCCTAGAGAGGACTTATTGAGAAGATTTTAGCAAGTCCTAGAGAGGATTTGTTGAGAATATTTGGACAAGTTATGTGTGAACTTGTTGAGTAGATTTGTACAAGTTCTATGTGAACTTGTTGAGTAGATTTGGATAGGTTTTGTGTGAACTTGTTGAGTAGTTTTGGACAGGTTTTGTGTGAACTTGTTGAGCAGATTTGGATAGGTTTTGTGTGAACCTATTAGGAATATTTAGATAGTTTTTGTGTGAACCTGTTGATTATATTTGAGTAGGTTCTAAGTGAACCTATTGAGAAAAATTATACTAGACCAACTATACTATGTTTAGTGCAAGATATTGAGCATAACTATGCTAGACAGACTGAACTATGTTTGGTATAGTATTGAGACAAATATTTGGAGGTGATAGAGTATAGAGGACAAAGTATTAGTGGATAGAGATCCAATAGCCAAGACAATTGAATACAAATATGAGTGAGGAGTCTTCAAGTGGAGAGATATCCACAAGTCAATGCAAAGAGAGAGATAGAGTCTTCTAGAATATCACTAGCCAAAGTAGAAGGGGAAAGAGTTTCTCCTGTGGAAGAGATCCATAAACTTGATATTTATGGGATCAACATCTCCTTTGGACCGAGGTCCATAAAAATTGTAATTTGGAAAATATTCCCAAGATATTATTTGAGAAATATTTAGAAGAAATATTTTCTCTGTGGAGGTAGCCCACATTGGGTGAACCACGTTAAATCTGTGTCTCTATTATGTGTGGAGTTTTGTGCATTTCTTTGATTATTGCTATTGATATTGTTATCTATACACTGCATAATATTGATTTGAGAAGAAAAGTAAAAAGTGGTCTTATATTGTTTAGCCCCCTCTCAGTATAATCTTGTGTTCCTCAATTAGTATCATAGCGGGTTCCTTCAGAAGAGTTTGATAGATTGAAGGAAAAGTGGTCTAAGAACACAATGGATCACAAAGATCAAAAGGATGGGTCCTTCAATAATGAAGTACTAGTATTTAATGGAAGTGACTTCTTGTATTGGTGTATGCTGATGAGATTTTACCTGATGGCACTTGGAAATGAAGTTTGGGATGTAGTGGAACTTGGATATGATTCTACAATCAATACTCCAATAGATAAGGAAGGTAAGCTTCTAATGCATGAAAATTCAAGAGCTATGAATACAATTATAAAAGGATTGGGTAGATCATAATCTATGAAGGTTATGGATTGTAAAACAAAAAAATATATGTGGGATCTACTACATGATATATATGAGGGTGATAAAGGTGTCAGAAAAGCTAAGATCAGAAATATCAAAGGAGAATTTGAGAGCGTAAGAATGAGAGATGATGAAAATATTTATGATTATCTCAATAAGATTGATGAACTTGTACATGAGATAAGAGTTGGAATGAAGATTGATTAATCAGATGCTTGTGATAAGATCTTGAGAACTCTTCCAAAAAGGTATAGTGAAAAGGTTTTTGCTATAGAAACATCAATTGATAGTGATTCTTTGACAAGGAATTATTTGCTTGGTATGCTTACTAATTTTGAGATAAGAAAAAAATATCCTATTCCTTCAAAAGAAGCTCCTTTCAAAGTGGACAAAAATAAAATTGGAAAGCAAATAGAATCAAGCAGTGAGTCATATAGTGATGAAGAAGCTAACTATGGTAGAAGAGATAAAGGGTTCAAAAGACCAATAGATATAAGATCAGTTAAGTGCTTTAATTGTGGCAATTTTGGACATTTTACAATAAAGTGCAAAGAGCCAAAGTACAATAGTGATGAAGAAAAATAGGATCACAAATCAGAAAGACACAAGTACCAGAAGAAAGGCAAGGATGGACAAAAAAAACAAGGAAAAAAGTTTTTCCAAAGGCAAAAGAAAAGCTACTATGTGGATAATGCAAGTAAGCACTCATTTGATAGTGATGCTAGTTTTTTAGACAATGATAGAGATGAAGTCTTGTTCATGATTAGAGAAAAGGATAAAACTAAGAAAAAGACTCCAATTATTCTTAAGTGTTTTATATGTGGTAAATTTGGACATCTTGAAGATAATTGCACAAGATATGGTTTTAGTTTCAGTGATGATGATTTTGAAGATGCACTTTCTAGATCAAATAAAAATATTCTAATGGCTTTAGAAGATGAATAATTGAGTGATTCTATAGAAAGAAAGTCAAAATAAAGAAATTATATGAACAAATGCAAACAAATAGAGGACTACTCCATAGATAATGATTATAATATCAAGGGATAACTTATCCATGCCCTTGACACAATAAAGAAGGTAATAAAGTAACACTCTAAGCATGAAAGTTAGTTTAAAGAATGTGATGAAGAAATATTATTGCTAATAGAGGAATTAGAAAAGTCAAAGGCTAATGTAAGTAAGTTCAAGGATAATTTAGAAGCAAAGATTTTGGAATGTGAGAAGTTAGCACAAGAAGTGACTACTCTAAAGAAATATTTATAGGACTCCAAGATCAAGATGAAGAGTTTCACAAATAGCTCTAAGAACTTGGATAAGTTCATTTGTGGACAACAGAGAAAATAATGTTCAACAGGTCTTGGTTTTGGAAAGAAATAGGAAAAATCAAAGTCTACTTCAAGTCTTCAAGAAGAAACAACATCAGAAGAAGATACTTCAAAAGAGGGATTCTCAGATGCAAGTGAAAGTGAAACTTATAAGGATGAGTCAGATTGTAGTGAGTCCAACAGGGACAATGGGCAAAGAATATACAGATGAAACATCAATTAGAATAGGAGACCAATGAGGTCTAGGCAAGGAATCTTCAAGGGGAGATGCTTCTCATGTCAAAGGTTTGAGCATATGGCTTCACAGTGTAGATCACATGAAAGATAGATATATGGAAGAGAACAACTTTTCCAAGGATATTGCTATTCATGTAATGAGTTTGGTTACAAGGCAATAAATTGTAGAATTCATGACAAAAGAAGATATGGCTTCACTAGGAGAAATCCTAAGACTGTTGCACATCCAAGGAATAATAACATTAAGTGCTATAAGTGTAATAATTATGGTCACATAGCAATATGGTGTAGATCAAATATTACATAAATAGGCATGAACAGGAATAGGAACAGGAACATGAACATGAATAGGAATAGGAATATGAACACAAACAGGAACATGAACATGAACATAAATAAGAATATGAATAGGAACAGATACTTATAAAAGAAAAGATACTCAAAGAATAATGATAACAAGAATAGGTACAAGAACAGGAACATGGATGAGAACAAGAATAATAACAGGAACAGGGATGATGGCTTGGAAAGAAACAATGAGAGGATTCAGCAAAAAGGAAGAGGAAAAGACAAAGGCAGAGAACAATGCTTTCAAGGAGTAAAAATACTCCCACCCCAGAATTAACCACCTCATATGGATGTGGGGGAGGGTCTAAGCTAAGAGGATTAATTCTTAGCCCCGAGCCCCAAAGGTGACCCTTTTCCATTGATGTCAAAGGGGGAGATATTTGTGTATTATGGGGAGAGTTTTTGGATATGAGGAGAGATTTGATATCTGAGAGAGCATTGAGTCAGGGGAGCAAAGTCCCAGAGGGAGTAGAAAATAAGGTCAGAATTTAGTAAAATATTTTGGGTTACCATCAATGACAAAGTGGGAGATTGTTGGACATTTTGAGTCCCTAAGCTAAAATGTTGTCATTGATGTCAAAAGAGCATTTAATGTCAAAAGGATCTATGAAGGGTTTTTGTGAAAACCAAGGTAGGAAAAATAAAATATTTTAGTTAAAACCATGGACAATAGATTTGATCTGGTTTTTTCTTAAAACCTAATTTGGGCTTTCGTTTCATCGAAAAAGGTGCCCCGGTGATGGAGTTATTTGAGTTTTAATATTTGGTTTAAATTTTAATTATTTAAAATTAAAATTAAAATTTAAATTTAAATGCAAATTTTCCCATCGACATCATCAAGAAAACATAAATTCATATTTCCATCGACGTCTTCGAAGTGTTTTAAACACTATATAAAGGGGTGGTAAATAAATCAAAGTTTTATTCTTGCTCTTGTAATAAATGTTTGGCATGAACAAGTCTATGAGCTCATACAAATTTTGAGAAGAGAAGCATGAAAGAAAATGATAGCGCTTGGAAAGTTAAATCATGGTGGGAAACGTAGCGCATTGGCAAATCATTTTGGTTTAAGGCACAAGGCCGCACAAACACTAGGGATCAAATCCCTTCGACAACATTTTAGAAGGCGTGTGAAAAGAAATTTGGTGCTTTGTATTTTATGGAAGGTGGATGAAGTTTTAAGACACTTTGGGCCTTTGCCTTTCCAACAAGCACCTAGATCATGTGGAATCTTAGCCGTGGCTAAGACGCTCGCATTGTGGCAAGTCGGGGGTTAGAATCCCCTTGAGGAGGTAATTACGTTTTGCATTTAAATAATTTTTATTACCCCTAAAGTTTGGAGTTATAAGGTAGTTAATGGAAATTAAAGTTTGTTATTAGGGTTGTGATTATTATTGCAAAGCATAATTGGTTTATGATTTATTTGATGGTTATGGAGAATTAATTTTAGGAGAAATAAGGAGTTGTTTTTTTAAAAGCAATTTTGAGAGGTTTATTATTTTTGATAAGGATTTTAATAAAAGGGACTTTGGTGAATGTGTTTATTAAATTGGAGTAAAAAGGGTGTAATTTGAGTAATTCTTTATTTTGTGATTATTTGAAGTCCATTAACCCTTGTTTATATTGGAAAGGAAAGTTGTGTTTAAGTGTGGCAGATTTTGTCGACAACTTATTGGCATCAAAAAGGTATGGGCACATTCTCCTATTGATTATTTATGGTGGTTGATTTCTGAAATATCATTGGAGAGAAAAGGATTGATTGTGGTTTCCTTTGAGAAAAGGATTGATTGTGGTTTCCTTTGAGAAAATGATTGGTTGACTGCTTCAAGGTTTTATGGTTTGTGAGTTGTATTTAAACCTTGTTTTATTAGCATTGTTTTTGAAGCCCATTGATGATGAAATGAACTTGAACTTGAGTTAGAAAATAACATGAGTATCATTGCTATGTGAGACTTGTGCTTGAGCATTGTTGGAAATATTTTGAGTTGGTTAATACATGCTTGGACTAGGGTTTGTGAAAAAGTATTATTCCTTGAGGTAATTGGTTGAGTTGCGTTGGTTAATACATACTTGGACTAGGGTTTGTAAGAAAGGATTATTCCTTGAGGTGATTGGTTGAGTTGAGTTGATTAAGCCTAGTCAAGTGGATGCATGTGGTTGTTCAAGTTCCTAGAAACAAACTATTCAATATTTTGATTTGAGTTGATATTGAGGTTGATTTGAGTTGATATTGAGATCTGAGTATAGAACATATAGAGTCTCTAAAAATTCTCTTTATGCTTCTATTGAGTTGATATTGGGATTTGAGTATAGAACATATAGAGTCTCTAAAAATTCTCTTTATGCTTCTATGATATTTATTTGAGATATTGATTGTACATTGAGCTTAGAACATATTGAGTCTCTAACAATTATCTTTATGATTCTATGTGATTGAGACAAGTCTTTGAGAAGACTTGTGGACTGTTTTGAGTTAAGATTTTGTGAAAGATTGCTATGAATATTTGAGCAAGTCCTATAGAAGACTTATTGAGCAGATTTGAGAAAGTCCTATAGAGGATTTATTGAGTAGATTTGAGCAAGTCATATAGAGGACTTATTGAGCAGATTTGAGCAAGTCCTAGAGAGGACTTATTGAGCAGATTTGAGCAAGTCCTAGAGAGGATTTGTTGAGAATATTTGGACAAGTTCTATGTGAACTTTTTGAGAAGATTTGGACAAGTTCTGTGTGAACTTGTTGAGCATATTTGGACAGGTTTTGTGTGAACCTATTGAGAATATTTGGACAGGTTTTGTGTGAACCTGTTGAGTAGATTTAGATAGATTTTGTGTGAACCTATTGAGCAGATTTGGATAGTTTTTGTGTGAACCTGTTGAGAATATTTGAGTAGGTTCTAAATGAACCTATTGAGAAGAATTGTACTAGGCTGACTATACTGTGTTTAGTGCAAGATATTGAGCATAACTATGCTAGACCGACTGAACTGTGTTTGGTACAGTATTAAGATAGATCTTTGGAGGTGACATAGTATAGAGGATAGAGATCTAGCAGCCAAGACAATTGAAGATAGATATGAGTGAGGAGTCTTCAAGTGGAGATAGATCCATAATTCAGTGCAACAGAGAGACAAAATCTTATAGAAGATCACTAGCTAGAGAAAAATAGGAAAGAGTTCTCCTATGGAAGAGATCCACAAACTTGAGATTTAGGGGATCAAAATCTCCTTTGAACCAAGGTCCATAAACATTATAATTTGGGAAATATTCCCAAGAGATTATTTGAGAAATATTTAGAAGAAATATTTTCTCTATGGAGGTAGCCCACATTGGGTGAACCACATTAAATTTGTGTCTCTCTTGTGTGTAGAGTTTTGTGCATTGCTTTGATTACTACTATTGATAATACTATCTATAACTGCATAATATTGATTTGAGAAGAAAAGTAAAAAGTGGTCTTATACTGTTCACCCCCCTCTCAACATAAGCTTGTGTTCTTCAGTTTAGATCTACCTTTATGCCTCACTTGGAGACTATGAATCCTAAAAGTTTACTAGATGTGATGTTGAACACTTTTTGGGATTAAGCCTAACATTGTGCTCAATGAGGCGATCTAGAACCTTACATAATACACCGATATGCTCATGGCACAATAAATATTTTGCCAATAAGTCATCCATGTAATCCTCCAAAATTTTATGTATGTATTCATGGAAGATATACGTCATGGCTCATTGATAGGTGGCACCAATGTTCTTAAGGCTAAAATACATGACCTTATAATAGAATGTACCCCAAGGCATTGTAAACACCATTTTTATTTGATCTTTTGGATTAATACTAATTTGATTATATCTATAGAAATCATCCATGAGGGATAACATTTCATGTCCTGTTGTAGCATCTACCAATGCATCAATGTTTGGTAAGGGAAATTCATCCTTAGGACTCACTTTGTTGAGGTCTCTAAAGTTAGTGCAAATGCAAATCCTCCCATCAGGCTTATTGATGGGAACCATGTTTGAAACCCATGGCGGATAGTCTACTGAGATGATGAAATCAACGTCCAATAGCTTTAGTAATTCATGTTTCTCCATTAAGGCTATTGTTGGGTGCATCTTGTATAAATTTTGCTTGACTGGTTTTATCTTTGGATCCAATGTAAGATTATGTGTGACTAGATTTGGGTCTAGTACTAGCATGTCTTTATAGGACCAAGAAAAAGCATTCATCCTTTATTTCAATGCTTGTGTAAAATCATCTTGTTCAACTGGGGATAGACCTTACCCTAGTTTGATAATTTGGGGATTATCAGGATTTGTACTAATATCCTTGTCAATTGTTGGCTCAATTGACATATGAGACCCGTATTCCAACTGATGTGGATTGGGAATCAAATAAATGTCATCAGATGGGTTTGCTTCATCCATAGGAAATTCAGGATCAACCTTGGCTTAGAAATAATTCTAAGTAGTTCTTGGAGAAAATTGAAATGGCTGTAATATTTCCTCACAAGGCCAATACTTTGATGGTGATGGGGTGGAATCTCCCCAATCAAAGTCAATTACCTCAATGTTGAGATGCAATGGCTTTGATGGATTATTTAGATCTATTAGTGGTGTAGTTAAATCTATGGAAATTATGTTGATGGATACATGATCTCATTTTCTAAGGCAAGTGGGTCTAGAGACCTTATGTAGTCTCATAACTCATGGGGGTGGCTCTGGTGGAAGTGGAATAAATTGTGGTGGCCTATGCAAAAGAGGACGAGTTTGCTCTTCACATGGTAAGAGCTAGCATCATATGTGGCCTTGGATGGGTAATAACATACAAAGATAATATTCATCCTCATCATCCAAGGGGAAGACTCTATCGTGTTCATAATCTAAGCTAGGACAATTTATTGGTGCAATGCCATAGTCATCTTCATCATCACTCATCCATTCATGAGGAGGACATTGATCATCTTCCTCACTGTCAAGTTTCAAGGTATGTGAGATTTCCACCACTTCATGGGGTTGGGCAACATCACTTGATAGTCCTTGATCTATCATATCTTTGGGGAAATTATCCCCCAAGTAATGGATGTGATTTGGATTGGCGTACGGATCGTGATTAAGCTTATCCTGATAACCTAGACATAGGTGTTCTAGACTATCTATGAGGACATACAATGGTACTGGCTTATTATGTCCCAACCCAAATCTATCATATGGTAACTAATATTAGGGCTAACATGGAACACGAGTACCCTTCTCATATGGGCCTAAACCAAAACCATGCCAATTATAGCTATCTAAGTACCATAATGCATAATATGGATTCGACAAATAGTTTACATCCTTCGAGAAAGGTTCATCATCTTTTGCTTTCATAATAATTGGTAGAGCTCCATGTTCTAAACCTTCATATATGAAATTTTGATTTGGAAGTATAACAAGAGGCACAATGCTACCTATAGGAATATGAGGTCACCCCATATCTTACATTATCTCTACAGATGGAATCATTGTGAAATTTCTCACTAGATATTATCCTATCCCTATACTAGACATATGCACTATGGTCTGGGATGGCGAAGGTGAATGAGATGGAAGTGATGTTTGAGGTGACTCAGTGTTAAACTCTAGAAATGATTCCTCATTTACTACACAAGGGACCTCTTTCATGGATATGGTGGAAACTAAAGGTGGGCTCTCATCAATGGGCCTTTTCGACATGTTCCTTGATGCATGATCTGACGATGTCGAAGGTATATATACGACTGTCAATGATGATGATGGTATGGATGAAGATGTAGATGGTGGAATGGAAGGTGATGATGGAATGGTTATACCCTAAACAAGTGTATTTAGTCAAAATTCTACATGATTCGAAGGTAATTTTGATTCTAGAATCTATTATACCATATTATAGTATTTGAAGAGCTCTAGATCGGCAGAGACTACATGGAATTCCCTTCATGAGTGTATTTAAGATATTGATGTGCAATGGATGGGATACACTTCATATCCTATATCCACAGTCTACCTAGAAAAATGTTGTATGCCATCTCATGACACAATGTTGGTATAGTCTTGCGTCCCACTTGTATGGGTAAGACTATGGTACCAATAGTAGAATATATTGTGTCATTGTATTCGTGAAGAGTGTAACTTGACACAACAACATGAGATGCTAGCAATTTTAAATGTTTTAATACTATGGTTGTAATGATATTGCTCAAGGAACCAGTGTCTATGAGCAATCTTTTATATGGTATCTCATTTATACATGCGATGATGTGTAAAGGAGGATCTACCATGTCATTGGCTATTCCATTAATCTCATTCTCATGAAATGTTATTATTGGTTCCTTTCACTATTGCACATGATCCAAAAAATCAATGAAAGAGTTAGAATCCTATGGTTGCAACTCTATTATCTTTAAAATGTCCATCAAAGCATCCTGATATGGAGGTGATTGTTGGATTAGATCATAGATGGACAATATTGCTTATGTTATCCTCAAAATTTGTTCAAGCTTGTTATTTATTGTTAACATTGGCCTAGATGGAAGGCCCTATACTACAGGTGGTGTAGTTTACGACATAGTGGGAACATCACTTGAAGTTGCAGCTGGTGTAGCTTGGCTTGGATATCTTTTGTTCTTGGTCACAATACTCACCATCCCAACATACACTTGGATAAGGGTATTGTCTTCACCTCATTCATCAGTTTAGTAGGTTTTGCATGTACCTCATGAATTGGTAATGAGTCTTTGTATATACCCATCTACTGATTGCTAGGGGCTAGTGGAGCATCCAATTGAAGCTCATTCCTTTCAATCATGTCTTGTACTACATGTTTAAAACCATAGCAAGTTTGCAAATCATGGCCACCTTGTTGATGAAATTTACAATATTGATCCTCTCAGCTTCCCATAGGCTTGGGTTTACCCATTTCTAGATCGATGGGTTTGATGTCTAGTAGATTAATAATTTTTGAAACCCACAATCAATCGAATAGAGAATATATGAATTCAGTGAGGGGAGTAAATTATCACTTAGGGTGACATTTTTGGTTTTGTCCTTGATTCGTTTGACCATTACTATTATAGCTCGTAGGAGGAGGTTGGGCCTAATAGTTCACCTTTTGAGGAGGCATCACTTGTGTAGACCCAGGGATATTTATAGCCACTTGATTGAACATTGTTGGATTTGCAGGTGCCGAGCTATTTTTAGGATTCTTTTTCCACTCCTTATGAGGTTTGGTTATTTCTCCCTCTTGGATTTTTATTTCCTCTATGTTTCTAGTCTATGCTAGATCTTCTTCCAAGGTAGGGTATTACTGTAATTGCAATTTCAAAGAGATGAGTTTTAAGCAACTCTTTGAAAACAACTGATTTAACTCAGTCACTAGTAATAGATAAGGTAGCTTAGCCAAAAGTGTTTGCCACCTATTTTCATAATCAATAATTGACTCATCTTCAGTTTGTTTCAACCCCGTGAGGTCTATTAATGTCACCTTTATTTTGGTGTTAAAGGTAAAACATTCAAAAAATGCGTCAGCAAATTGTTCAAATGTGTAGACACTATGTTTTGGAAGTTGGTTGAACCACTCAATGGCAGGACCAAAGAGGGTACTTAGAAAATTTTTGAGGAGCAATGCATCATTGTTCATATGTTAAAGCACAGATTTAGAAATCTAGTAACGTGCTCTTGAGCATCTTCTTTCCCATTGAATCTATCAAATTTGGGCATTTTGAAATGCTTAGGATAAATCGAGGAAGGAATTGATGGGTGTAATGGTTGATTCTTTAGTTGACACAAAATAGGATTTTGAAGCCCATTGCCAATTGTTCTACCTTCTACAGTTTCTAAGCATGAAATAAAATCTTGATACACATCTAAGGATTTTATTTCCTCTTCCTTGTTTTGAACTCATAGATGTGGATGAGGACTATTAAGCATAGGTTGGGATGGTTGATTAATTTCAGCCATGCCTCCATAAGGTGTTTCTATATAATCCTCATTTTGTTCCAAATCATCGTAGGCCTCATAAGGTGTTTCTGGTATGGGCCTACAAGGAGGAAGGAATGCCTCTTGAAGGAAATATATGTTTGGCCTATCATATACATTCTGTTTAGGCCTAGCAGGTCTATGAGGTAATATTGGATTAGGTCTAGGAGATCTATCTTGTTGGATATTTGGTTGACTCGGGTGAGCCTCCTGTCTATGCGTATTTGGAGTAGAAGCTCCATTACGCAAAGTTTATTGAATTTTTCAATCAAGTCTTTGTTTCTCTAGTTGTTTTCACTGCTCTAAAAGATCTAGGCAATGTTTATAAGACCTAAATTGATTAAAATTGGCCTAGAAGATAACATACTTATTTACTAACTAATTGATCTAATTAGCTATATTGGGTCTAAGTGCCTTAGCACTATTACTCTGATATCTATCTTTTTCATGGGGGTTTGTGAGGTCTATTACCACTTTTCCTCGATTGAGGTAGGTTGCATTGACTTGAGGCTTATCGCTAAATAGACCTTCTTGATAATATACTGGTGCAAAGGCACAATGTGCTTGCATTGACACATTTGTATGAGGATAATATGGATGATCCTCAGGTCTTCCCTCATAAATAAGGAAAGGTAAGGTAGAATGAAGTTGCCTTTGGCGAGGAGTATTACCCTCATTGTGATCATGGAATCATGGGGAAGGGTAGTTTGTAATCATAATATGATAATTCAACTCTACCTTAGGTGACAAGTCATATTCCTACATAGTAGTGCGAGGAGTAGACCGAGCAGGCACATGAATGTGTGGGATTTCTCTATTGGGAAGTGCTCCATTGCACAATGACTCTTATTGAAAGAAGGGATTAGAAACACCTATATTAGGAAAATAATTTCCTAAAATGGGATTGTTACCTATTGGGGTACCCCGTATAGGAGTCTCTTTTTGGCTAGGTCCCTTTCTTGTTGATCTAGGAGTAACCATCCATTCATATGTCCTTTGATGATTAGGGGTATGATTTCCTAAATTGGGACCATCACCTATGGGGGTGCCCCATGTAGGGGTCCCTTTTTGGCTAGGTCTCCTTTCAGTCCTTTTAGGGCCAAGAAGAGTAGGTGGTGTCCAAGGAGGTATTACCATGTCCTTAGGATCTAGGCAAAGATGTTGTAGGTCCTCTTCCCTAATCCCTATAACTTCCACCCTTAAATGGGCTTGGCTACAGGTATGTACCATAGCTATGTATTCTTAGATTGCTATATTATTATCTCCTTTACAATTTTTATGAATTTGAAACAAACAAACAATATAAACACACAAGTATAGAAGTGATTATCTCGTTTAAATATTTTAAATGTGAATCCCTAAACTATTTGTTGTGTTTCAATATGTGTTGCTTTGTAAAGAAAATACTTGGTGTGTTTGATATTTCATTGGATGATATACTCAAAGTTTAAAGGATTTTACCTATATACTTGTAGCTCAACAACTAGTATGGTGATTAATTCCATATTATTTCGGTCACATAAACCAATCAGCAGTATGGTGATGAATTCCATACTCGATCAGGGAGCATAGGTCCTGTCGATCCTCACCCAGCACCCCGTGTGCAGTGATACACCCATATAAAGAGGAATGCATGTTATTTTTCATGGTTAGGATAGATCTTGGAGTTGGTATTGGCCAGTAAGTTGGGTCATGATGATACTCTTCAGGCTAGCAAATCAAGTGGTGATTACATCCACTGCTACCATTGATGTTAAAATACCTCGTGGTGTGTGGGGTTCCTTTTACAAATTTTAAAGAAAGCAAAATAGCACTCAATTATGATTCACTAAATGCATGAAATTACATTTTTCTTTTAGACTCATTAGTAACATAAAATGAAAGCACTAGAATGCAAAGTCTATATGAACTTAACCTTCTTGGGTAAGTTTCAAGCAAGCAAACTAGAAAAAAACATGTAATCTACTATTATTTTCCCTGTTTTCTCTGATCTAATTAATGCAAAATTTTATAAAGAGGATATCTAACCTTTCTATGCATAGAGAAGACAAGAAAATGTGAAATTTAACCATTTTGAACAACAAATATGCAAATTGAAAGTGAAAAGGGGTGTAAATTCTGACCTAAAACTTGTTGTTTCTGCAAATGTTTGCAGAAAACCTCTAGTTTTGTGATCATCCCTAATAGGGATGGTTATATTTTTGGGGTCGTCCCACCCAGTGACACCTAGCAACAAAGGGGTCGTTTTTGCTCCAAACGGTCAAAACCTGCAACCTGCAAAACAGAAAATGGAGGTCAAAATTGACACATTCAAAGGGGAGACATAAAAAAATATCAAATACCATGATCACCACTAAAGAAGAAAAATTTACAACATCACCTTAAGGGCACTTATATTGCAATGTAAAGTAGTTTTGAAAGCATTCAAAGGGAAAGAAGCATAAACATGTAATCTATCAAATGAAACAAAGTATGCAATAAAGAGGGTGGATTTCTCCTTCTATTCATTCATTCATAGCTTCAAAACTCGATTACAAGATATCCCCTTGAGGGCTTTACAAATTGATACTTTCAACATTACAATGTGCAAGGGATCTAATCCCTTGCAAGGTCTTAAAGCGATGTTCTATTGGTGTGAATCTCGCATCCCATAATTGAGAGCTATCCTTCAACATGTTCTTCTTGTCTTATTAGCTCCTCCCTCCTGCATAGAATACCTACACCTACACACAAGGGATTGAAAGGGGGTTAATAGCACCTGTGTTATAGAAATAAAGCATTGAAAGCATAGAAAATAAGTTATTCTAACAACATCAAAACTAATCTATAACACATGGAAATTATTCTAGATGTTGTATAAATGAAGTATAATCTAATATAAATGATTTTGGAGTGATTCAAACACAGATTTCAAGGTAAAAGTGTGCAAAAATAGTGACCGTCCCTGACAGGGACACCTAGACCTGCAACATTGGAGACCTCAAATCTTCCATAAAATATGCTCCAAATTTCACCAAATTTGGACCAGAATTTCACCTAAGCATGCCTAAGGGGTATATAGAGGAATTTCTCCCAAATTCCATTTTGCTTTGTGACCATCCCTTGGTGTGAAACCTACCGACTACTGACCATCCCCAGGTGGGATGGTTACAAATATAACTTATTTTTATCACCAATCCTCAAGGAAATTCATCCAAAATTGGTTTAGGGGTGTTGTCAACAGATGGGTCCAAGTTTACATTCAATTTGGCTAGTTTGGAATTTCTAGGATGGGTTTCTATTGCCC
Source organism: Wollemia nobilis (assembly GCA_028583015.1). NCBI lineage: Eukaryota > Viridiplantae > Streptophyta > Pinopsida > Araucariales > Araucariaceae > Wollemia > Wollemia nobilis. Next base: position 2,688,045 of record JAQPPZ010001206.1, read on the forward strand.
CTGAAAGTGTCTTCAGTTGAAGAGGGTTTCAAGGTCAAATGGGGGTGATATTTGGTTTGCAAAAGGTGAGGATGAAATTGGGCAGCACTTCATGGCTTGAATGCTTCAACTCTCCTTTTTGAAATTGGGTGCCTACACCTCTTTTTATAGCCCAAATGGGCATCTAGGTCAAGGGGCAAGTATTTCCATGCGAGGCAAGTGCCGCCACTTGTCCAATTTGATGGCATGCATAGGTGAGGGAAGGTTTCCCATTTGGGGCTCTCAATATTCTTTCCCTGACCCTAATGGTAGTTCCCCAATCAATTTGGGGTGATTGGACATGGTAATGGTAGTATTTGATTGCCATTTCATGCATCCTTTATCTTTTTCAAGGGTATTTTTAGAGATCGTCCCACAAAGGGATGGTTATGGATGGCCATCCCTAGGGTGGGTGACCATCCCCTTGGAGGGACGATCACTAGGAGGTGCCTCGAAATTTCCCTAAACTACTAGGAAAACTCAAAAATATATTTTGGAGCCTTATGCAAGCCTAGAGGGGTGCCCAATGGGGCTATATAATGTCGATAAGAGTGGCATATGTGATGCAATGGTATTCTTATCTGATTTATGCAACTTAGGTGTCTACACTTAGGATTTATCCTAGTGAATCCATATCCTCTTCTATCATGAACCCTACAATTTATTGCCTTGTGATCAAACTAATTACATGAGTAGCAATACCCATGTAAAAGATGTTTGTTCCCATATTCCTGCCTTTCCTATGTCCTGCATTGTGAAGCCATGTGCCCAAACTTGTGACATGAAAAACATCTTCCATTGAAGTTTCCTTGTCTTGACCTCATTGGTCTCTTTGTCTCTCTTGACTTGTTCTGATTGTTGTTGCATCTGTATCTTCTTTGTGCATTGTTGTTGTCTTTGTTGAAATATCTATTGTCCAACTCATCCTTAGATGTCTCACCCTCTTTTATACTATCTTCTTCTGAAGTATCTTCATCTGAAGTTTCTTCTCCTACAAAACTTGAGGATGATTCTCCTTCTTGTTTCTTTTGAGCTTGTTCAAAAGAAATTCTTGTTTTGTTTGATGTAGTATTTTGTGTCTTGATGAACTTATCCAAGTTCTTTGAGATATTTTTGAACCCTTTCATCTTGATCTTGGATTCCTCCAAATATTATCTTAGTAGTGCCACTTCTTATGTTAACTTATCACATTCTAAGATATTTACTTCTAACTTATCCTTGAACCTTTTTGCCTTAGCCTTTAATTTTTCTAAATCCTCTATAAGCCATCTTCTCTCTTCATCACATTCTTGAAACTAAATTTCAAGTTTAGAGTGTTGCTTTCTTACCTTCTTTACCATGTCAATGACATAAATAAGTTCTCCCTTGAGATCATAGCCATTCTTTTTTGAATATTCCTCTATTTTTTTTGCCTTTGTCCGCACCTTCATTTTCTTTTGTATTGTCTTCTATGAATTCACCTTCTTCATATTCAAATGCCATAAAATATTTTCATCTGGTCCTTCAAGTGTATCTTCATATTCATCATCATTGAAACTATAACCATCCTTTGTACAACTATCTTCAATATTTCCAAAGTTACCACATTAAAACACTTGAGAATGATTAGAGTCCTTTTCTTAACTGGTTCTTTCTTTTCAATCATAAAGAGGACTTCATCTCTATCATTGTCTAAAAAAACTAGCATCACTATAACTTGAGTACTTACTTGCATTATCCACATAGTAGCTTCTATTTTTCCTTTGAAAGAATGTCTTTCCTTGTCTGCTTTGTCCATCCTTGCTTTTCTTTTGGTGCCTGTATCTTTCTGATTCCTTGTTTTTGTGATCCTATTTTTCTTCACCGTTGTTGTTCTTGGTTTCTTGAAAATATGTTGCAAAATATCCATACTTTCCACAATTGAAACACTTAACATATCTTAGATCTCTGGATCTTCTATAGTCCTTATATCTTCTACCATAGTTAGATTCTTCATCACTAGATGACTCATTGCTTGATTCTGAATTCTTACCCTTTGTCTTATTGATTGCTTTGAATGTTGCTTCCTTCTAGGGAATAGGATCTTTTGTTATTATCTCAAATACTATGAGCATACCAAGAAACTTATCTCTTCTCAAAGTATCACCATCCATTGACACTTCTATAGCAAAAACCTATTCACTAAATTTTTTTGGAAGATATCTTAATACTTTATCACAAACATCAGATTCATCAATCTTCATTCCAAGTCCTTGCATACCATTAACAACCTCATCAATTTGAAGTAGATAAGCACTAATATTTTCCTCATAATTCATTCTTAATACTTCAAGTTATCCTTTCAGATTTTACATCTTTGCTTTCTTGACATTTTTATCTCCTTCATATATATTTTGTAGTTTATCGAACATTTCTTTTGCAGTTTTACAATGCATAACTTTCATAGACTCTGTTGTACACAAACCTCTCACAAGTGCATTCATTGCTTTTGAATTATAGTGTTGTAGAAGCTTATCTTCCTTATCTATAGGAGGATTTATTAAGGGATCGTATCCAAATTCCATTGCTTCCCACATGTCATTTCCATGTGCCATTAGGTAGATCTTCATAATCATACTCCAATACATATAGTCACTTCCATCAAATACTGGTGCTAAATTATTTGAGGATACCTCCTTAGGATCCATTGTGTTCTTGTTACCTTTTCCTTCAAGCTATTAAACTCTTCTGAAGGAATCCACTCTGATACCAATTGAAGAACACAATATTATACTGAGATGGGGGGTGAACAGTATAAGACCACTATTTACTTTTATTTCCCAATCAATATTATGCAATGTATAGATAGCAATATCAGAAGTAGTAATCAAAGCAATGTATAAAACATCAAAAATAATAGATAAATCATAATTTATGTGGTTCACCCAATGTGGGCTACTCCACGGAGAAAATATTTTACTAAAATTTTCTCGATAAATCTCTTGGGAATCCTTTCCCTATTACAATATTTATGTACCTCTATCCAAAGGAGATGTTGATCCCCTAAATCAAGTTCATGGATCTCTATCCATAGGAGAACTCCTCCTCTACTCTGGTCGGTGATCCTCTAGAATACTACTGCCTCCACTACACTAGCTTGTGGATCTCTCTCCACTGAAGACTCTTATACCTACTCATAAGACCTATAATCATTGCCCTAGTTGATGGATCTCTATCCATTGGATACCACTATCCTCTCTACTCTATCACCTCCAAATATATATCTCAAATCTGCACTAAACTTAGTCCTTCGGTCTAGCACCAATCTGCTCAAAAATTCCACTCAAAACTTGCTCAAATATACTCAATAAGTCCACTCAAAACTTATCTAAATCTGCTCAACAAGTCCACATAGAACTTTCTCAAATCTACTCAACAATTCCACTCATAACTTGCTCAAATATTCTCAAAATTTCCACATAGAATATGCTCAACAAGTCCACACAAAAATTATCCAATATACTCAACAATTCCACACAAAACTTGCTCAAATCTAATCAACAAGTCCACACAAAACTTTTCCAATCTCATAGAAATATAAAGAGAATTGTTAGAGACTCAATATGTTCTATACTCATAACAATTCTCAATTACTTTCAATAACTTTCTTAGAAACATAAGGAGAATTGTTAGAGACTCAATATATTTCTAGTTCAACTCAATGCTCAATCACTTTCTCAACTCAAAACATAATATAGAATAGTTTGTTTCAAGGAACTTGAACAATCACTTCACACAACCACTTGAATAGGCTCAATTAAATCTACTCAACCAATCACTTGATAAAACACCCCTTTCTCATTAAATCCTATTCCAAGCATATATCAACCAACTCAAAATGTTTCCAACAATTCTCAACAACAAATCTCACATAACAATGATACTCATGTTCTTTTCAAACCCTAGTTCAAGTTCTTTGCACAATAACTCACTTCAACAAAAATGCTTATAAATAATTTTCGCATAACAATGATACTCATGTTCTTTTCAAAACTCTAACTCAAGTTCTTCATACAACCAATAGTTTCAACAACAATGCTTATCAAAAAAGGTTTTAATCACAACTCTTTATTATAGAAAACCTTGAAGCATTAACTCAAACACCCTAAAAAAGGAAACCCTAATAAAGTCCTTTTCACTCCAAACTTATTTTCTAGAAAACCAATCAATCAAATCAACTATGGAATAATGTGCTCATACCTTTCTCTTGATGGTGAAAGGATCTTGTAAATCTACCACAACCACAATCACTTCTATGCCACACTTAAAGAGGTTAGGAGATAAATATCTCTCACAATATAATGCAAAAACTCAATTACACCTTATCACTCCACCTTTCAAAAACAACCAACAACATACATAAAATATTTATCCAATAACACCTTATAAACTCCCAACTAAAATAATTTCAATTTCCACCAAAATAACTCAAAACCTCTTTAATCAATTTTAATGGAAAAAATAACTTTGGCAAGAATAAAATCCTTTTCCTTAAAATAACATAAATCACTTCTCAATAAAATACTCTTTCAAAAACCTTTTAACTCCAAATGGCACAAAAAAAATTTCAATAAGTCTTCACAAACCCTTATAACTCCTAACAATACAAATTAATTACCAAAATTAATTCTTCACCAAATACTTATAACTATAAACAATACAAAAAAATAATTCTCCACAAACCCTTATAACTCCTAAAAACACCTTGGCAAAAACTTTGGGCAATATAAAAATTTAATCAAAAATTACCTTTGCCACTTAGTGGTATTTGAACCCACAATCTCTGCCCCCATGAGTGCTCTAGCCATAAAATTATCCACCATGTGCTCTAGACACACACTTAACACTCCACGAGCACCTCATGCTCCTTCTACCACACCTGGCGCTCAAAACCAAACACAATCAAAAACTTTCCTTGGTGCTCAAGTCAACCGTGCCAATCATCCACGTGAATCGATCATGGAATCCTCAACTCCCAATGCCTTTTCAAAATGTGTGATGCCAATGGACCACCGTGTCCTTTACGATTTAACCAAAAATATCTTTCCTTTTTGTCCTTTACCTATCACTAAAGACAAGCGAATCCTTGTATTCTTCCTCAACAATCACGATTTCACCAAAAATGTTTCAAACTTGTCGCATGCATTAATAATGTCAAGGGTTAAGTTTTGAATGCCTCTTTGGAATTAATTTATACATAAACTCCCTTTGTTGTTTAGACATCGACGCTCCCACTTGTTTGATGACGTTGGCGCTTTCCAACCTTTATAATTTATAAATTATATTTTTAAACTTTAGCTTTAAGGAGATTAAAGCCTTCCTCAGGTTTAAACTTATACCTTTGAATTTGTAAATAGTTCTTCCACCATGGGTATTTTTAAAATCTTAACTGCCATCTCAATGTGTGAGGAGGATTTTATATTCTCATAATGATTTTAATAAAACCATTTAATCTTCCACAATGGGTTTACCGTAAACCCTCATAAAACATTATTTTACCAACTTTATCTTCAACTCTTGCATTGTTCCTGGTGCTATTGATGGTGTGCTCCATGAAATTAATGATGACTTTTCACCTTGACATCAATGAAAACTAAACAAGCTTAAAATTTCCAACAATCACACACAAATACCTAAGGGATATCTTTGAATGCTTCCTTATGACAACTCATATGTCTCCACAAAGAGCATCTTCCACTCATCGAGTTAGGGGTATACACATTCATCAAAATCTAATTTTTGTTATATTCTATACTATGACTAAACATAGAGATGAAACTACTATTATTTACAATAAGTCAACCTTCAATATTCTCTTTATTCCATAAATACATAAGTCCTCTAGAGGCTCCATTGTATGGGCTAATAAAACAATCAAAGGTATTCCTACATTCAACACCAACATCACAAAAAAATAAAATACGCTTCAACAACACCAACATACAAGATTTCTGTGGGAACTTTACTAAACTCCTCAGGAGTACCATGAGCACCTTTCCTATCTACCCTTGATTCAAATTCTAGAAAACTTGGATTTGGGGACTTCCTTTCCCATATATTTTTTCTTTATTATATTTTTGAGACAGAGCACAAGTGAAGTTAGGATGACCAAAATTCTTGCATACCAAGCATTTTCTAGCTATATTCTCATATTCCAAAGGCTAGGTCTAGACCTCAAAATTAGACTCAATTTCAATTGACTTCAGAAGGTTCTTATCCAACATAAAATTAATATAAAATCTAGCAAAAAAAACCTAGATATAGCAATGGTAATAGGTTGTACGACCACCATATCTCCTATTTCACTTGTAATTTTAACTAGGATCTCTTCATGCTAAATATGTAAAAGAATACCAATAAGGAAAGGCTACATAGGAGCTTGTTCAATGCATTGAGAATTAAGGTTAAAATTGGGTGCCCCCTTCCTTATGAACAAACCTCTATGCCCAAATAACCATGGACCACTTTGAATAATCCTATCATGATCCTCCAAACCATTGAGCCTCACCATGAAAAATTCTTAGGTAATACAACAAACTCCAAAGAACCCTTAGGATGCCATTTTAACTAATCCCCTATCTAATAGCATAGGATGCCATTTTAAATTTAGTCCACTTTCTAATAGCATTCAAATATGGATGAACCCCAAAAACAATTGCAATAAGAGCAAAATCCCCATGGGAAGTAGCCATATTTACAAGAGGGTTCAGAACCACTAGTCTTCTTGAACAAGAAAGGAAATTTAACCCTAGGCTCATTGATTTTTTTCCCCTTAAGTAGACTAACCTAAGATCAAACCCCTAAGATAAAATATTTATGAAATGGCATATGACCCTTTTTTTATTGTCACTATCAACACAATCAATGATCTAATAATTGGATCAATATTGAGGAGTTTTCATTGTGTTACATTGCATTTTTCTTCTAGTATAATTATGCGTAGATCGTAACATGTGTGTATACCAGTCTGGTAATTTATTTTTAGTTTGTATAGTGAAAGCATGTATGTATATGGGGATATCATGTTCGTATGTGATAATTATCATGGGAAGTTTAGTCGATAGGGATGTTGGAATCATGTTCGTATACGAGCATAACATATGCATCTATCATGCTCAAACATTTCTAAACTTTGCTGACCCATTGGAGGTTGCATATATAATGTGTGTAGGTATGATCACATATAGCATGTGTGTATGTGGTAGTGGCATGTATGTATGTGAAGTAGCAAAAACAACAACTCGCCTTATAGATTGAAACTGAAATATAATCTAGTATTTATAAGAAAGCATGCAAAAGAAGGATGCTAAAGAGATAAACAAAGTAAGCTATTGAAATTATGAATAATTTAAAGTGAAAAAGAGGGGTTTCTACTTGTATTTATAAATTGATCAATTCAACGATTAATTTACATCCTCTTGAGGGATTCTCATTTTGATACATTTCAAATTACAAGTTATAAGGGATCAAATCCCTTCATGAGCTTAATGGCATGCTTCCAATGTTCTTGCAACCCACAATTGAGAGCTATCCTTGGGCTATGTTTATTCAGCTCCTTATCTCATCCCTAATGCATAGAATAGCTACACCTATACACAAGATATTTAATGATGTTAATAGCATATGCGTTTGATATTGAAAACTATGAAAACCATAGAAAGTATGCATCTATGAATATAAAATTTATTTGAAACTATTATAAACAACTCCAAATGACTTGAAATTCTAGTATGATGTTAATGAGATGATTTTGGAAGGATATAAGCATAAATTAAAGAAAAATTATGATCAGAACACGTGGCCATCCCTGGCAGGAAAACCTAAGACTATAATCACAAAAACACAAATTGACACATCAAATATATTCAAAACTTAACCAAAATTGAGTATGCTACTATTATAATGCTATAGAATTGATCTATGTTAAAATTAGTTCAAAATTGTTATCCATTTTATGGCCATCCCTGGCAAGTACAAATAGGATTGTTATCCATCCCTGGTAGGGACAATCACAAAATGAGGTGGTTTTTGCCACCAATTCCAAGGGTATCTAGTTTAGAAATCTCCTAAATGTGTTGTCATAAAATTTGGTCAAATTACTCTCATATTTTATAGGTTTTGGAATCAATTAGCATATTTTGGGATGCCCCTAAAAGCACCTTTGAATGAAGATGTTTTCAAGGAAAATACGTGGGCAAATGTGAGGACAAATATTGGCAGCACTTTGTGGTCAAATTTTGCAAATATCTCCTCTTGAAATTGGGTGGGAGCACCTCAATTTATAGCCCAAAAGGGAAAAGGGGCAAAGGGGCAAGTTCTAGCATGCAAGGCAAGTGTCACCACTTGTCAATTCCTTTGCCATGCACAGGGTGAAAGAGGCTGCCCATTTGGACCTCCAATTTGCAGGTCCTGATGTCTATGACAACCTCATAATAAATTATGGGTGATTGGGTGGGATAAATGGCAGGAATTTATTGCCATTTGTACTGCCATTTGAATTTTGGAGGGTCTTGTTCATGGCTATTCCACCCAAGGACGATCACTGGTGGTCGTCCTTGGGTGGGACGACCATGGCTACATGGTCCAAAACCTACCAAAAGTGGGGTAAACCTTACCAAAAGTGGTTGGCAGCCCTAATGAACCCTTGAGGGTTTCCCAATGGGATCATATGATATTGATAAGAGTGGTGCATTAGCATTCTCATCCAATTTACATGATTTTAATGTCTACAGATGCCCCTTTTTGAGATGTGTTGTGTGCAATAGAGAACTGAGAAAAAATAGATGACCAAATAATTAAATTATTAAGGTTATTCATTAACCTAACCAAATTTATATTTCTCCATTGTGGAAAGATCATACATTCTTGGAATCCTTGCTTTTGACATAGTTGAAGGATTGATTTTGGTATACCTTTCATCCATGTTGTTCAAAAAATTTAGGCTTAGGGTATAATTGGTCTCGGTTCCTTCATTTCCTTGTAATCCTTTTCCATGGGTGAATTATTGAGTCTTAAAGTAGGCCAAGACTTTTTTTTGTTGTATTTTCTGATTTTTTTCCCCATCATGGGCTTGCAAATTTGTATTTGGCAAAGATTCTTTTGAATGTATGAAAATTGCACTTTTGAGTATTTAAGTGTTGATTTTATTATGAAATAATTATTATGGATACCCCCTCAAGTGATGAGTCAACGAGGGCATGACCAATGAAAAAGCGATGAGTCACTTGACCCATATGACTTAATTGGAATAACCTTAGTTTTGTCCATTTCAAGATGTACTAATTGATGAGAACTAGAAATGCTCATATTTTGTACATATTTCTTTGATCAATATGTAGCTGTATAATAAGGATTGCATACTTTTATGAATGATTATATAGATATTTGATATAATTATGCGTGTTATCTAATTTGTGTGCTTTTAGTATGCTTTGTGGAATTACAGTTGATTTAGTTAGATTTGGAATGGTCGAGGTCCTTTTGATGGACCTGGAACTTTATCTCATTAAGGGTCAATGTAGAGAACATAGGCACCTCCCTGCAACCGGAAGGCACCAAGGGAATAAGTGCCTCCCTACAATCAAAAGGTGCCAAACCAAAGACGAGTGCCTCCTTGTAGTCAAAAGGCACCAACTGAATATTAGTGCCTCCCTGTAGTTAGAAGGCGCCAAACCAAAGACAAGCACCTCCCTACAGTCGAAAGGTGCCAACTGAATATCAGTGCCTCCATACAGTCAAAAGGCACCAAACAAAATATGAGTGCCTCCTTGCAGTAGAAAGGCACCAACTAAATATCAGTGCCTCCCTACAATCGAAAGGTGCCAACTAAATGCGAGCACCTCCCTACAGTCGAAAGGTACTAATAGAAGGAAAGCGCCTCCATACAACCAAAAGGTGCCACTGATTCTTTTCCTGTTGACCAGACTCGAATGATGTGGATAGTAGCAGCTAGTGTAGTTCTAGCTCTGCATCATGCAGAGCTAAATTGGAGATAGCACCAAAATATCAAAATGTCTTACAGATGCCAGGAAAAGCATAAACTGAAATGAACACGTCACCATCAAAAAAGAATGCCAGACGTCGATTGCATTCACCAGACTATTCTAATTTAGTCTAGGAAGAATCGACTATTGTAACCACTTATGTAATAGAAGTTTTGCGGGTGTGTTATATAAACACACGCATATCATTCTTAAATGGAAAGATAAGAGATATAGAGATATAGAGATATATATATAAATAATTAATAAAGATCCATTTAGAGTTACATTGTAATGCGTTGATAAATATATTACAGTTACAGAAGTTCTAAAGCATGTGTTCGATCGAGAAGAAGCTACTAGAGCCTGGGCCCACTCCAAGCCAGTATTTCTCCCCATTTCCTTCTTGTTTATTTATGTTAATTAGTTTATCACTTTCATAGGAATGTTCATTGGTTTGCTAGCTCCAGTATTTGTAGTAGATTTATTTTCAGGAATATGTACATGATTTATTTCTGTAGATTTAATTCTGTTCTTCTGACATAATTTATTGAGGAGTGTGAGAATGATTGACAACCATCTCAAGAACACCCCCCAAACGTAGGATAAGAATATTCACCTCCAGTGGTATTGTAGTAACCTAATTTCAACTCTTCAAAAGTTTATGAAGCTCCCTGGGTTGATAATTAAATGCACGGGCATATGACAAAAATAGGAAACCATTCACCTTGTTTGGCCTGCAACATTTTGGTGTCGTTTTCGGGGAAGCATCTTAATTAGATTACTTACAATACCCTGAAACCTTCTATCTGACCTTGTATGAGTTCTTTGAGAATAAGAGGACCTAACGGTCACTTTATAAGAACTAATCCATTAGGACCTAAGTCAACCGAGCATTTTGGATTTGAGTTAGACCCGCATGACCTACAAGTAGTCCATTGGAGTGAGGAATCGCACTTTGTGCAAAGTGCCGCCTCATCCCATCAACAAGGGGATGAACGAATCATCACAAATCCCATGTTTAATAGGACTCCTCTAGAGGAAACCCTGTTGTGGAAGGCTATGGAGGATCAAATGATCTTGCCAAACAACCTTAGAGCATTGACTCAAAAAGTTTTAAATGACTGGAAGGCCATAAATGCTGCATTAGAAACCACATTTCCTAAAAAAATGGTAGATAACGATGAAGTCTCATCTGGATTTAGTTTCCCAATAGAGGAGGGAGTAGGAGATACCAAAATGAAAAACATATCCCCTGCTCACATTTTGTCCTTCAAAGGACACCCGACTGAGGACCTTGACCTATTTTTATTCAAGTTTGATGTTTTGTGTAGGTTTGTGGATTACAAATCAAACACGTAGAAGTTGAAATTATTTCCTTCTACATTAGACGATGCAGCTCTACGATGGTTCGTCAGTCTAGGATACAAACACATCACCAACTGGGACCAGATGAAGAAGCTCTTTGTAGAGCAATATCAATATTTTAGGAGAGCAAGAGACTCTAGGGAGGAGGTCCTGAGCATGACACAAAGAGAAGATGAGTCTCTCGAGGAGTATTGGGAGAGATTCAACTTTAATCTTCAATGGTCCCCTCACTCAAAGCTATCTGATAAGTCCCTCAAAAGCATCTTCTTAAGGGGACTTACCAATGATTCACTGGAGGCTCTCAACATGATCTCTAGAGGTGATGTCTATCAGAATGTTATGAATGACATCTAGCAATTATGCCAAAACTACTCAAGAAGGCAAGGCAAAATCATCGCCAGGACCATGAAGGCGACTACTTCAGTCACCAAAACAAAAATAGGCAACATGCTAGAGGACTTGAAGAGCGAAATGATCTGATCTCTAGCACTGCAGATGGATACGCTACTATTAGAAAAGAAGAAACAAGAAAATGATGTAGCATTAGCCTATTTTTGCCCAAAATGTAGAGGAAGGCATGCAAAGAATGCATGTCCAGAAAACAAGGTCAGAATATGCATAGTTTGTAGGTTGAATCATAAAACTTGATTGTGCCCACAACTTCCCAGTAACCAGGAAGTGGCTGAGAGCATGGAATCCTACTTCATAGGCAATAGGAAGAGTTGGCTACAATCCCCCATGGGGAATATACCAATCAATATGCCATCATATGGGGGTCATGCATGCACCAAGGACCCCCTCAACCACCTAATATGGGGTGGTGGGGACCATCACCCTGGACTAACGCACCCCCAGCAACATTTTTGAATCAGTAGCCATGGATGCCATATCCATATCTTGGGCAGCAGTGGAGAGGCCATAATGCATGGAATCAGACTCCACAGAGTGCAGCACCTGCTCACATCCAACAGAACTTACCAAAATTACCAATAGTGAGACCTGCACAACTACCAGCACAACCAACAACAAACCTGAACAATAGAGTAAATCAGTCGACATACAATGTAGAAGGTGAGATGTATCATATGTACAATATTCAGCTTAGATTAGGTAGGAATCTAGGAGTAGAGACACCGCCTCTGGTAGAAGAGGAGGAAGAAATAGTAGAGACACCTCCATTGGTAGAAGAGGAGGAAGAAATAGAGGAGACACCTCTGGTAGAAGGAGGAAAAACACTTGAGAGAGTGGAGGCTCCATTTCCTAGCCAGATGTAGGAACAAAGAAAAACAACATAGCCATAATTTGACATCTTGTTGAGCTTGAAGAATCTCATGGTGACGATCCCATTATTTCAATAAATTTGAGATGTCCCTATTTACACCAAGGCAATTAGAGAAATGTGTCTAAGGAGACCGGGATGAAAATCTACCTAGACTATCAACATCATGGGTAAACTGGCAGATCTAATGATGGGTAGAACATGTCATCCGAAGTATGCAGATCCAGGCAGCCCAGTGCTGACCATAAAAATTGGAGGACATTTCCTGTCCAACACATTGGTTGACCTCGGGGCAGCCATCAACGTGATGCCTCAAGAGACCATGCAGAGGCTATAGCTCACGAACCTAAAGCCAACCACAACAGTGCTGCAGTTAGCCGGCATATCAACTGTGTCATTGGAAGGGATGCTAGAAGATGTGATCGTAACAGTCAGTGCATGGGAATATCTAGCCAATTTTTTAGTTTTGCAAACCAAGACCAGGTTGGGTGGTTACCCGCTCATTTTTGGGAGGCCATGGCTGGCAACAACTGATGCTTACATTAGCTGCTGAGATGGGCTAATGACCATATCCAATGGGAAAAATGTCAAAAGGCTGACCATTTCATCACCAGCTCAGTCTATGGACTCAACATAAGAACCTAGGATCACCGAGCATGGAACTATAGAGTTATCCATAATCCAGTCGGTGATGACCTTGGAGGAGGTGGTAGAAGAGGATGAGGATGGTGCTATCATGGAGTTTATCCATGGAGAATCATCCACCCCCACACATAGATCACCGTTGACTGGTGCCCAAGATCAGTACATCTGACAAATACACATTGGGCCAAGGAGGATATTAAATGTCAATAGCAGGTTGATGCCCACATAGCTAGAAAAATTAGAGGAGCTTCTGGTAAAACACCAGCAAGCATTTCATGGGACTACGCAGATATGCACGGCATCAGCCCAAAAATATGTACCCATCAGATTTATTTAGATGACCAGGCAACTCCTAATCGACAGCCATAGAGAAGGATGAACCCAACAATGAAAGACATTTTCAGAGAAGAACTGCACAAGCTTCTAGCTGTCAAACTCATATATCTGATTTCTAACAGTGAATGGGTATCACCATTAGTGGTGGTCCCCAAGAAGAATGGGAAATGGTGGATCTGCGTGGACTATCGGGCGTTGAACAAGGTGACTAAGAAAGACCACTTCCCACTCCCATTCATCGATCAGGTCTTGGACACACTCTCAGGAAGAAAATACTTCTCCTTTTTGGACGGTTTTAGTGGTTACAACTAGATCCAGATAGGGGAAGAAGATCAAGATAAAACAACGTTCACCTGTCCATGGGGAACATTTGCCTATAAGGTATTGCCTTTTGGACTGTGCAACGCATCGACCACCTTTCAAAGGGCGTTGCTTAGCATATTCTCTGATATGATAATATATGGGGTGGAAGTATACATCGACGACTTCACCACCTATGGAGAAACCTTCGAAGGTGCAATGACAAATCTGGAAAGAATGCTTGACAGGAGCAAGGAAAATTATTTGTCCCTAAGTAATGAAAAATGTTTTATGATGATGCAGGAAGGCATCGTGTTGGGACACCACCTCTCTATGAAAGGAATACAAGTAGACAAGAGGAATATTGAGGTCATCAGAGACCTACCTAGCCCTAGAACACAGAAGGAGGTAAGAAGTTTCCTTGGATCAACTGGGTACTACCGGCAACTTATCGCTGAATTTAGTAAGATTGCCAAACCACTGCACACCCTACTTTCTAAGGACTTAGATTTCAATTGGACGGGAGACTGCGAAGAAGCATTCCAATTTTTGAAATAAAAATTGATATCTGCATCGGTCTTGAGAGGACAAAATTGGGCCATACCGTTCCATATTTACTGCGATGCATCTAATGGTGTGATCGAAGCAGTCCTCGGGAAGAAAGATGGTGAAGAATTTTACGCCATCTATTATGTCAGTAAAAACTTGGCAAGAGCATAGCTCAACTATACAGTGACAAAAAAGAATTCCTCACAATTGTCCATGCAATAAACAAATTTTACCACTATATAACGGGATACAAGGTCTTCGTCCATACAGACCACATGACTATCAGGTATCTGATGAGCAAGCTGGCCATTGGTGGCAGAATTGTCAGATGGCTATTGCCATTGCAATAATTCAACATCACTATAGTCGATAAACCAGGCAAGGACAATGTTGTGGTAGATTTTCTATCCAGATTGATACCAGAAGATCATCAAGCAGTGGAATATCAGTTTCCAAATGAACATTTGTTCGCTATTAGTGAACAAACTCCGTGGTATGCAGACATAGCCAATTACTTGGCCATCAAAAGGACCTCACTTACTCTCTTCTACCAGGAAAAGGAGGCAGTCATATAGAAGAGTGCATCAATCCTTTGGATGGATGGTCTCCTATTTAAAATAGGACAGGACCAAATAATAAGAATATTCATAATAGAACAAGAGTTTTTAGAAGTTCTCAAGGCATGTCACGATGAGCCATGTGGAGGACACTTTGCAGGGAAGCAAACTGCCTACAAAATCCTATAGGCTGGGTATTTTTAGCCCACTCTATTCAAGGATGCGGTAGCATATACCAACAAGTGTGACGAGTGCCAGAGGATGGGTAGACCAACCCATCGAGATGAAATGCCCCTATAGCCCCAGGTACACCTAGAACCTTTTGATAAATGGGGCATGGACTTCATGGGATCATTCAATCCACCTTCGATGGGAAGGAGTTTTATTCTGGTCTGCATGGATTACATCACCAAATGGGTGGAAATGCAAGCATTAAGGGATTCAAAGGAAATAACGGTCACTAATTTCTTATTTTCCCATATTTTCACATGATTTGGGGTTCCTCGGGAGATAAAAATAGACCAAGGGCCCCAATTCACCTCCAAATTGATTGAGGAGCTGATGGAGAAGTATAGAGTTTGGCACAATAAAACCATGCCCTACCATTTGCAGGCAAACGGGAAAGTAGAAGTGACAAACAGGTAGATAGAAAACATCTTGACCAAAACCGTGCAACAACACAAGAAATATTGGGCCACATGATTGCCGGAGGCAGTTTGGGCATACAACACCACATGGAAATCCACCACAGGATGCACACCTTTCCAACTGGTCTATGGGAAAAATGTGATGATGCCCATCGAGTTCAAAATCAAAAATCTAAGGATGGCTTTAGAATTAAATTTGAGCTTGGACGAAGCTCAATAATAGAGGATTCGCCAGCTAGATCAACTGGACAAAATCTGACTGGATGCTTTGCAGAGGACAAAGATTATATAGAAGTAGAGAAATAAGTGGCATGATAACCACATCAAGCTGAAGAATTTCCAGGTAGGGGAATGGGTACTATTATATGATTCTCGATTCCAGGAAAGGAAGGGCAAAATTATGCATAGGTGGATGGGGTCGTATGAGGTGGTAGAGCTCATTAGGAATGGGGCGGTGCGTGTTAAGACAATTGACAGTAGCAACACTATGTTCATAGTCAATGGCCACCGACTACGACCCTATAATACGTCCGAAATGTTACAAGTGGAATCCAAAGTAGGCATGGGGGAGACCCCATCTTGCTAGATCTGGACTGAACTCTCACAGGTGAAATGGTGGGCATGAAAGTGCTCACCCAAATGTTTTAGTTAATATAGTTTTTTTTAAATGTGTTTTTTTGCAGGGACGACGCCCGCATGCAAGTTGCAAGCATCCTAATCCAGGGCCTAACAGGCACGGAACGTGTCTAACTACCTTTATTTTCCTTTCTTTTTCGATTGCTTTTTGTAGGTGGAGGACCTGACAGCACAAGGGGTAGGTATCTAGAAAACCAGGCCTGATTTGGCTCAGCATTTCGACACCGGCTCGTATGTAGAATCTGAGCAGTGTGAAAAATTGGGAAGGCTTGATCACCCTTTTTCCAGTCATATCGCCATCTAGAAGAAGGTGCCTTACTGCATCCATAAGGCACCAAATCTAGAAGAAAGCACCTTAATGCATCCAAAAGGTTCCAAATCCAAAAGAAGGTGCCTTACTGCATCTAGAAGGCGCCAAGACCAAAGGAAGGCGCCTTATTGCATCCAGAAGGCACCAAGTCTAGAAGAAGGCACCTTACTACACCCGATAGGTGCCCAACCAGAAGAAGGTGCCTTACTGCATCCAAAAGGTGCCAAGTCCATGAAAAGGTGCCTTACCGCACCTAAAAGGTGCCCATCCAAAAGAAGGCACCTTACTACATCCAGAAGGTGCCAAATCAGAAGACAACGCCTTCCATCTATGCAAAAGTTCTAAAAAAAAATACATATGTAGGCGCCTTCCGTGGTAGGAAGGCACCAAATATATAAAAAAAAAAACTAGCTGAAGGTGCCTTCCAACATAAAGAAGGCACATTCATCCATCCGAGGTGCCTTCCAACATCAGGAAGGCACATGCATCTAGCCGAATACGCCTTCCAACATCAGGAAGGCACATTCATCAAGATGAACGCCTTCCAACATCGGGAAGGCATGAACCAGAAGGAGGTGCCTCCCACATTGGGAAGACGCATGCAGGCAAAAGTGCCTCCCAGCCAATACGAGCACCTTCCTGCAGTCTAAAGGCGCTTTCATTTGACGAAGAGCACCGACAACGTTGGAAAGGCACTACAAGGGCATCATCCACATGGGGAAGGTACCAAAGAATGCCTTCTATGTACAACATTTTATCGGATGCCTTGGGTAGAATGAAGCATCACATGAATCAGTGACATCAAATGACCATACCCCTCCCTCGTGTCACAAGTCAGTAAATCAGCAGCTACCACAACAACTAGAATTATGAATCAGGTACGCACATACTAAATCAAATCATTTATATAATTATTTATAAATACACAATACCAAAAAAAATACCGCCGTCATAGAGATCGTATCCCCCCATAGCCAAAATCATGTGCCAATGATAGGGTGCCTTCCATAACTACTAGGGTTAGGCATCTTTTCTATAAGAAGGTTCCTTCCTACAGAAGGAAGGACAAAAAATATACAGCATCGAAAGGCACCATGGGAGGAAGGTCCAAGAACCACGCAATCAAGAAGAATGAACCTAGTGATACTGATGGAATCATAGGGACAGTGAAGACCCAATTTGAAGTCGAGGGGTGGCTCGAATACTGCACCCTGGTCAGTCAAGGATAGGATGTGGAGGCAGCTAGAGAATTCACACCTCTTTGAGGGGTGATGCGACAAAATTACGAGGGGTGGAAATTCCAGTCACCCTTGAGTTCATCTCATAGGCAACTAGATTGCCCCTCATGAGAGAATGTGCATACAAGGGCAGAGTGTTAAAACTATACGCCAAAATACTTCTGCTAGGAGGAAATGTGTAGATAGACAGGGAGGGGTTACTCAAAAATAGTCTCCCTATGAATATACAAAAGATGTTCGAGCAGATTGCTCAATTCTTCATATGCACAGGGAAGTATACCCATTTGAACATTAATCATGTGCACTTCCTCAATCACCTAGTTCATGGGAGGAAATTAAATATACCTTTCTACCTAGCAACTGCTCTAAAATATGAAGTAGCTCGGTACTAGAAGGGGGCACCATCCACCTTAGCCCACCATGGGCTGATATCGGCATTGGTCCACCATGCAGAAGCACAAAGACAGAACCGTGATGTAGAGGGAGATGGTGGCCAAATAGAGCAACACAATGCGGTTGTCAAATTAGGGCAAGGCGAAGCATCCCCTATAGAGGAGATAAAAAACATCAGGCAATTTGCATCGCCCTATTTTCTAGGAAGGGCAGAGCAGTCACCAGTGCCAAAAGATGTAGAGGATAGAGGGCATTCCCCAGTGCTCGAGTATGAGGAGGAAGGAGCACAACTTGCTGGTGGTGAGGACAACCAATCCCCAAGAGGAAACATCTACGATGATTCCTCTCGATAGAGGAAGGACAGAGTGACCCAGAGATAGATTTTTCCACCCAAACCCTCCAAGAATTAACGAACCAAAGCCCACAGAATGAACTTTTGAGAGTAACTACCAGATCGATGTGGCCTTGGAGGAGGCGCTCGAATGGCAAATAGATTTTTTGATGGCACAATAGACTCTGGAAGATTTCCAAAACCATCGTAAAAGAGAATTGGAGGAAAGGGATAGATGAATTGCTCAGCTCGAGCAACTAGTCCAGCAGTTGCAGGAGGAAAATCAAATGCTCCAAGACAAAGGAATAGCAAGACAGGAGGTGGCCACTCAGAATGATTGGGTAGAATAAGTGTCGATGAACTCTCTCACATCCATCAAACGAGTATTATCTTCAGGGGAGATTCGATCATATGCCTGACAGAGCAGCCCAGAGGCAAGGGAGGATTCCTCTATTTTTAGGGGTGAAAAGGAAATAAGTCCTAAGATGCCCGCTGTCATTGTCCTGAGTGACACAAAGCAGGATGAAGGTCTCCAACAATAGATAATACCAGAGGATAAGGAGGACCTCCCCAGGCCTAAATAAAGAGAAGATCCTAAGGGGTTGACACTAGGTAGACAAGAGAATGTAGAATCACAACCAAAGAAAGAAGAGACCCCGGTCCAAGCCGCCACATTTCCTACAGAAGCCAAGGCAAAGAGGCCCAGGTCGGCTCAACAGAAGGTGAAAGTAACCTTTGTCGAGTCAGAGGAGGATGAATGGGACATGCATCCATTCGTTGAAAGGCAAAAATATTTTGAGTAGCTGTGAAATGAAATGAAAGTAGCCAAGGAGGCCAGGAAGTCATCCTCGAGGGTAAAAGGAGATTCTGGCATCTGTGTCAATTTGACAGAAGACAGCCAGTTTTGGGACATCTATGGTTCATCCCAAGGGTGGCCTTCCATGATGAGGAGGTACTTGGAATGGTGGGGAGTATATGGCCCACAATTGGAGGCCACTACAATTGCAAAGGAGAATGCAGGGCTTACCCCTGAAGTGGCCGGATTATACAAGGCCCAATTAGTGCCTTCTAGAGAGGATAACTCAGATATCCCTCTAGCAGTGGTCAAACCTCTAGACGTTGACTTCTGGCAAGCTGCCGAAGTGACATTTCAATCGACAGGAACAATGTTGGCTAGGCCACCACTAGTAGCAGCCAAAACAAGAAGGGGACAATTGACAGCCATAGTTTCCCATAGGCAAAGGCGAACCACACCTTCAAATGTTGGCACGAAAAGATAGACTCGAGCCGTAGGGGCAGCCGAATCCTCCAAGAGATGGCGACGATGAAAATTTAGAGGGCTACCTGTAGTTTGGATGCCACAAAGGCGTGGCATATGTTAGGCATGGGGGGATGATGAGCACCAAAAATGCTCATATTTTGTACATATTTCTTTGATCAATATGTGGCTGTATAATAAGGATTGTGTACTTTTATGAATTATTATATAGATATTTGATATAATTATGCATGTTATCTAATTTGTGTGCTTTTAGTATGTTTTGTGGAATTGCAGTTGATTTAGTTAGATTTGGAACGATCAAGGTCCTTTTGATGGACGTGGCACTTTATCTCATTAAGGGTCAACATAGAGAACATAGGCACCTCCCTGCAATCAGAAGGCGCCAAGGGAATAAGCGCCTCCCTGCAATCGAAAGGTGTCAAACCAAAGATGAGCACCTACCTATAGTCGAAAGGCACCAACTAAATATCAATGCCTCCTTGCAGTCGAAAGGTGCCAAACCAAAGATGAGCGCCTCCTTGCAGTCGAAAGGCACCAACTAAATATCAGTGCCTCCCTGTAGTCAAAATGTGCCAAACCAAATACGAGTGCCTCCCTATAGTCAAAAGGTGCCAACTGAATATCAGTGCCTCCCTATAGTCAAAAGGTGCCAACTGAATGTGAACACATCCTTGTAGTTGGAAGGCGCTAATAGAAGGCAAGCACCTCCCTACAACCAGAAGGCACCACTAATTCTTTGCCCATTGACCAGACTCGAACGACATGGACAGCATCGGCTAGTGCAGTTCTAGCTCTATGTCATGCAAAGCTAAATTGGAGATAACACCAATGTATCAAAATGTCTTATGAATTCCAGGCAAAGAACAAACTAAAATTAACACGTCACCATCAAAACAAAATGCCAGACGTCGATTGCATTTGCCAGACTGTTCTAATTTAGTCTGGGAAGAATCGACTGTTGTAACCACTTCTATAATAGAAGTTCTGTGGGTGTGTTATATAAACACACGTAGATCGTTCTGAAATGGAAATAAAAGAGATATAGAGATATAGAGAGATATATAGAAATAATTAATAAAGATCCATTTAGAGTTACATTGTAATGCATTGATAAATATATTATAGTTACAAAAGTTCTAAAGCACATGTTCGATTGAGAAGAAGCTGCTGGAGCCTAGGCCCACTCCAAGCCAGTATTTCTTCCCCATTTCCTTCTTGTTTATTTATGTTAATTAGTTTATCGCTTTCATAGGAATGTTCATTGGTTTGCTAGTTCCAGTATTTGCAGTAGATTTATTTTTAGGAATATGTACATGATTTATTTCTGTAGATTTAATTATGTTCTTCTTACGTAATTTATTAAGGAGTGTGGGAATGATTGACAACCATCTCAATAACACCCCCCAAATGTAGGATTAGTAGATTCACCTCTAGTGGTATTGTAGTAACCTAATTTCGACTCTTCACAAGTTTACAAAGCTCCCTGGGTTGATAATTAAATGCATGGGCATGTGACAAAAATAGGAAACCATTCACCTTGTTTGGCCCGCAACACTAATTTTGCTAGGATTTTGATTGTTTTGATGGTGTTTCATGGAAGCAAAAGACTAAATACTTCATTCTCATGGAGTGGTCCAGCCATAGTGGCCTTCTTGGGGAGTGAAATAGAGACTTTTTAGAGCATCCATAAATACTTTTAGTTCAATATTGATCCCATGTTAATTTTAACCATTTTTTACTTATTTTTGGTGGGTTTTTAGGCCTTTTTGTGAATTGTTTTAGCTATTTTTGTAGGATTTTTTTGGTGGCCATACCTGGGTGGGATGGCTACATATTTTATGGCTATATTAGGGTGGTATGGTCAGCCAATTAGCTTATTGTCCCACCAAGAGGCAGCCATGCTTATTTGGATGATATATAAGCCCAAAATTGGGCAAATAGCCTCATTTTTGCATTCTCAACTTGGAAAACTTGAGAGGTGAAGAGGAGGGAGTCACTTTTTTGAAGCAGATCACTTCTAAGAGTACCCTAAAATTATTATGATCCAGCCATAGGACTTGACAAGTGGCGGAGCCAGTGCAAGACGGGTACGGGCTGCATTTTCTCCTTTTCTTTATTTAATGTGAAATTGGAATTTCTTGTGATTTTTCCATAATATACACTAAATATCAATTAACGAACTGTAATAGTAGGTAAATGTAGGAATGCATGCTTTTATTTTTGTTTTAGATTATTTTTTTTCAATTTTTTTGTTATTTTCTTGCTTTTTTAGGGTTATTTTAGGGGTCAAAATGACCCAATTTTAGCCATTTTTGGGGGTCATCCTTGGGTGGGATGGTTGCCAAATTGGGGGCCATACCTAGGTGGGACGATCACAAAAATGGGGCAAAAGGGGCCCTTTTAGTCATTTTTGTGATATTTTTGGACTTTTTTGATGCATTTTTAGTGCATTTTTGACAAGTTGCTTAACTCTGTTAGGTGGTGAAGAGTCGGTATCAATTTCTAACTCTCTTTCAGACCACTAGGGATATTTTGATATAGGATGACTAGTAATGGCTTGATGCCATTGGACTTAAGCATGTGACATAGTTGGAGTTTGTGGTGGGCGATCGTGCTTACTTGACTGCCCTAATAGACTTATGGGATCCTCATACCAACACCTTCCATCTACCTACAAGGGATATGATAGTGAATTTGGAGGACATCTATCAGATATTGTGCATTCTGATAGAGGGATGATCGATTGTATCTACTCATCGAGATAGAAGAGATGTAGTGATACAATGTTACTTTGATTGATACTAGGGGTATGGGGTACGTGAACTACTTAATGGAGGGATATTAGTGGAGCTATGGTATGTATCTAGTGTATTGGGTATTAGACATGCCTTACTAATGATATTTATCTCCAACATATTGCTTCCAAACTCGTGAGGCACCAAGTTCACTTGGAACCTTATAGAGTTGGTTTTTACACTTGTGGAGTGCACTGTAGAGTAGATTCTAGTGATGGATTTGGGTACTATCATATTGGTATAGTTATATTATGATCTATATGATATCCACTCCCATGGGTAGAAGGGCTTAGGGTGTACTTTTATAATATAGGTTTGGGGATGGTAGCATATTTCTATGGATCAACTATGGGGACTACCGTGGATAACATGAGCATAGTTAGAAAATAGGGATATATGCTATGGTATTATATGGTAGCAGGTCTAGGAGATAGGTCAGATCCATCATCTTATAGGTGAGGTTGAGCACTATGTAGAATCCTTTGTGTGACTTAGGGTAGAGGAGGTGACCTAGAGATCTTATAGAGATTATCCAGTATGGTCTGAGGCTAAGACACAACTACATCAAGTGAGGCAAGCTAGATGGCTAGTTGGGCAACATAAGACAGAGTGAGTAATTTCCTTATGCTCAATTCATATGGTCATTTAGGCTATACTAGGGTTTTCCTAGTGAACTGATGATCTATAAAAATCACGAGGATGAGAGGACCCTTACTTGGCCTATAGTGGAGGCAGTGAGAGAGGAGTTAGATCCTATAGTAGACATATCTGAGATGGATGATGTTGGTACTATAGAGGAGTATGAATCTTGGTGGGTGACATGGCAGTGGTGAGGAAAGGGAGCACTAGGATGGGATGCAACTACGATGGTAGAGGAGGCACCCGGGGATACTCCAGAGGAGGAGGATCAAGATGAGTTATCATATGATGAGGGGGTAGATGTAGATGAGTGACATGTGTGTCACCATGTAGAGGATGAGTGTGTGGACATCTTAGATTTATGGGATCTACAAGGTGACTTTGGTGATTCTAACTTTGATGATTAGGGTACACATGCACAGTTGGTAGAATGAGATGCTATGATTATTGAGCTACAGGGTGATCTTATTAGATTTCAATGGGAGAAAGATCTCCTCTAGGTGTAGGTACAGATAACCTAGGCTAATATGGATAGGTAGGTAGCATCGATGACTACTCTTTAGGCATAGGTTGGGGTATAGAGCTATAGTTGTGAGAGATCTAGCAATGGTGATACATCTATGCTACAGGGGGAGGTGGCACATATCCAATCCTTAGTGGGAGTCTTCCAGGATCAATTTCGATAGGAGTGGACCTATACTAGGGAGTTGGAGGATGATATAGTGCACCTTAGGGGTGGTTAATAGCTCATCCATATTCTAATGGGTCACACCAGAGTCATAGGAATGGTACAGGATAGTATTCTACATGGATGGAGATACTTGGCTCTGCACGAAGGTCGGATAGGATAGGGGGTAGCACGTATGGGAGTTATTAGCAGAATCTAATTGAAGGTTGGGGAGAGAGTCATAGTACCGGTTCTACATGACCATGGTGTTTTGAGACTCTAATGGTCCTTTTTATTTTTGTATTTTGGGCTTATGAGGTCTAAAGACCCACTTTATTATAGCCTATGGGCATTTTATGGATGATGATGTAGGTTTTGATTTCATACATACATACAAATATATATATATATATATAAATTTTCTATTATCATCATGTGATGCTTTACTACTTTATGAGATATATGTAATGCTTATGTTTTCTTTATGATGTTATGATGGATGCCTAACATGGATGCATGTATTTGTCCTATGATGTAATTTGATGATATGGATATTTGTAAATGCACAATGAAATAGATGATTTATTTAATTTGCATGATGAATTATGATTACTATTTGATACATTAGATGCTAGCACCATCAATTATATAAAATGTATCTCATCATTTTCATGTTATTAGGACATTATGTAATGTCTTGTGTAAATGTAAACGAACACATATGTGATGGCATGATATGAATTGTGATGAATAATATAATGGTATATTATGTGTTTGGGATTTTCAGGAGACTCAAACACTCTAGTTACCTAATAAAAATTTGTATAGTAACCATGCAATACTTTTTAACAAAGTATAAATCTTCTAAGATAACCAAGATATGCAATATTCCTATGTGTGTATATGAGTTCATTACTATGATAACGCATAAAGTTACCCTAATGTCAAACAAGATTTATGCAGCCCATATATACTAGAGATCACCTTATGAGTATAATTATCCTAAGTTTTGTATGTAATTGGATTAGACCACTAGGCAATATAGGCTATAAAAATCTAGCTCATCCGCATGCAAACATTGGTCTATACAAAAGCAAGTTGCTTTTGTGACAGACATATCATCATGCGTAAGGATACCACCATTGCCAAATGAGCTTGATGCCACCCAACTTGTATCAAGGATCACCTTATGGTTCTCTAATTCTCATAATTCTAGGGATTCAAGTTCAATACTCCATTATTTTATTTTATCTTTGAATTGTGCTAGGGAGTTTGCTCATTTGTGATTTGGTGAGCAATGGATTTTGGTAGTGGTGAGAACCACTGTTTATTTTACCTTTTTTTAATGGTGAGAACCACTCTTTCTTTTGAATATTTTAAAGTGATAATAATCACTATTTATTTTTATCTTTTGGATACTTTCCCCAATTTGGCATGAAGCAAGGGATTTTGATTATTTTGGGTAAGGAGGAACTTATCCTTTTGTCAATTCTCAACATATTTGAACCATTCGCATAGGGGGAGGAGTGAGATAATATTTTCACTTAAGGTAACCTAGACCACTTTATAGGTTTCATATTTCCTTGTGCTAAATTTAGATTTATTAATTTGAAAATGTGTTGGGATTTTGACATATAAAAGGTATAATCTAAACAATATTCTACCTTCTAAAAATCATGATAGCTTTCTACAAAATATGAAAAGAAAAATATAGATGGATGAGTGACTGAAAACCCTAAATATGTCTTATGAACAATGTCTAAGTGAAGGGAAACAAACACACAGTATGGAATGTATATGTAAATGGTAAAGATGATGTAAATAGGTGGTAAACTAACTTTTGACAACCTTAATTTTGGCAAATGCCTAGTGTACAAACTTGGTGCTAGACACGTATGGTCACCTCTAAAATAAAAAATGTAATGATGATAATGCTTAATGTAAATGATGTTATAATGCACTAACATGAAATGCAATGCAATACAATATTTTTGTATTTATGATGTTTTAATAATGATTTTGGATTTTACATATATATATATATATGTATATATAGTTTTGACCAATGGGCTTAGTAAATGCCATTGAGGATTTTTAGGTGACCAAAGGGCTTATAGATGCCTTTGGGGATTTTTGGGGTGACCAAAGGGCTTATAGATGCCTTTGGGGCATTTTAGGATGACCAAAGGGCTTATAGATACCTTTGGGGCTTTTTCGGTTGACCAAAGGGCTTATAGATGCCTTTGGGGCATTTTGGGGTGACCAAAGGGCTTATAGATGCCTTTGGAACATTTTTGGGTGACCAAAGGGCTTATAGATTCCTTTGGGCATTTTTTAGGTGACAAAATGGATTATAGACACCTTTGGAGCATTCTGGAGTGACCAAAGGCCCTTGGTATTTTTGGGTTGACCAAAGGTCTTTGGGGATTTTTGGGTTGACAAAATGCCTTTGGGGCTTTTTGGATTGACCAAAGGGCTTATAGAAATCTTAGGGGAATTTTGGGGTGACCAAAGGGATTATAGATGCTTTTGGGATATTTTGGGGTGACCAAAGGGCTTATAGATGCCTTTGGGGTATTTTGGGGTGACCAAAGGGCTTATAGATGCCTTTGGGGTATTTTGGGGTGACCAAAGGGCTTATAGACACCTTTGGAATATTTTGGGATGACCAAAGGGCTTATAGATGCCTTTGGTTATTTTGGGGTGACCTATATGGTTGTAGACTACATATAAGTATTTTAGGGTGACCTAGATGGTCGTAGACCACCTAGGGATGTTTTAGGTTGACCTAGATGATTGTAGACCACCTAGGGATGTTTTAGATTGACCTAGATGGTTGTAGATCACCTAGGGGTGTTTTAGGTTGACCTAGATGGTAGTAGACCATCTAGGAGAATTTTAAGTTGACATAGATGGTAATAGACCACCTAGGAGCATTTTAGGTTGACCTAGAAGATCGTAGACTGCCTAGGGGCATTTTAGGTTGATCTAGACAGTTGTAGATTGCCTAGGGGTATTTTAGGTTGACATGGTGCTCTAAGCATGGAAAGGTCATAGGTGACTGATATTCAAATTTTCAAGCTCTTCACTTCCTTCAATAGATGCTAAGCGATAAGTTCTAGATCTAATATGATTAGTGATGATATATGGACCTAACCAATTTACCATGAATTTATCCTGCAAATGGGGTGGAAAATTGGAGTTTTTTTGGTTCTATTTTAGAACTAAATCACCAACTTGAAATTCACTATGGTGGACTTTCATGTTGTAAGCTCTCTTGAGGCACTCTTGATAAACACGTAGATTCTTGAGAGAATTCACACATTGCTCATCAAGCAAAGTGAGTTGATCTAGGTGAGCTTGCCATGCAGTATCATCATCGATGAACTCCTTCATAGATAGGCGCAACGATGGTATTTCCAACTCTAAAGGTATGATAGCCTTAGCACCATACACTAGTTAAAATTGAGTTGTCCTAGTGGGAGTCCAAATACTAGTGCAATAGGCCCAAAGGGCAAGAGGTAAATTATTATGCCAATCCTTATGATTTTCTTGAATGGTTTTCTTCAAGATTGAAATTATTACTTTATTATATGCCTCTACATACCCATTAGCTTGTGGATAATAGGGCGTAGAAAATTTGTGTTGTATATTATATTTTATTGTGAGAGAACACACATATTTATTATTAAAGGTTATCCCATTATATAAAATTATCTTGGATGGAATACCAAAATGACAAATGATATTATGTAATATGAACTCCACGATGCAAGGTCTAGTCATAGTGGTAAGGGGAATTGCTTCCACCCATTTTGTGAAGTACTCAATAGCCGTTTTGATAAATGTGTGATGGTTTGAGGAGGTATGTGAAATTTTCCCAATTAAATCAAACCCCTGTTGTGAAAATGACCAAGCTAATTGAATCGGTTGTAAGGCCTATGAAGGTACATGTGTCAAATTTGCATGGTGTTGAAACTTTACACACTTCTTGACATAAGCGCAACAATTTTACTCTAAATTTTACCAATAATAGCCCATGAAAAGAATGCATTTTATGATGGCCATGTTGCTGAAATGACCACCACATGTACCGTCATGTGCTTGAGCAATGGCCCAAGTTGAATCTTGTGAGTCTAAGAAACAAAGGAGGATACCCTCATAACTTCGATGATACACTATGTCTCCTAGTAAGACATACTTTACCATATTTATCTTAAATGCTTGTTTTGTGAAATATGACAATCTAGAAGGAATACTTCCTAGTTTTAAATAATTTTTTTATTTGGGTAGTCCAATCTTGTTTTAAATATACCTCAATTGTATGAATTGCATGATCCTTTTGACATTCATCTCTCACAAATTTTGATTGAGAGAGAAGTTGTAGATATAGCGTTGTGCTAGTATCAAAAGGATTTTTAAGGAACAAAGTCCTCCAAATGGTATTATTCAAATAATTGTGATTTGGAGAGAACCGTTCATGTGAAGGTTCAATTTGAATCATGTGGACTTCTAGCATAGATTTAAACTCATCATGCTTAGTCGCAAATTGTGATAGTTTTTTACTTGAATGGTTATGATATCACCCGATGGGTTCTGCGAGATTAAAGAGCCTAAGGATGCCATTGTATCCACAAAATGGTTATATGAACGAGGGAGTGCCTCAATATCATACCACTCAAAATTTTCTAGAAGTTTGTCCACTAGGGCTTTGTAGGCTTGCAAGACTTGGCACCTACATTGGAATATTCCTTTGACCTAATTAACTATGAGCAATAAATCATCAAAAATGTTGAGCTTTGTTATTTTTATGGTGATTTTTGTTTGAAGTATTATGAGAAGGGCTTCATACTCAGCATTGTTATTGGTGCACAAGAAATTGAATTTAAACAAAAGGGGCATTGGAGCCCCTTGTGGTGTGAAAAATAAAATTCCTACACCACCCCCTTGCTCACATTTAGAACCATAAAAAATAGAATTATGTCAGTCTGTGACTCTGGATCTTCAGGATCTGGTGATTCTAAGACATGAAAAACTTCATCATTGAAAAGCTCTATAGTGAGAGGTTGGTCATCTTGGAGAGGAGCCTCCGCTAGTTGATTGGCTATGACCTGACCCTTAATTTATTTTTGTCCAATGAACTCTAGGTCAAATTATTTCAACAAAATTATTCATTTCATCGTATGACTACTATGGTAAGTTTGACTCATCATGTAATGTAATGGATTATTTTTTGATACTACATATATGGTATGATTGAGCATGTAATGGTGTAGCTTTTTAGTGGTGAAGACCACTATTAATCATAGCTTCTCAATGTATGCATATTTTACTTCATAGATAACTAGGGTGTGTCTAATATAATATGTAGCATGTTCTTTATGAAGTTCATTCTTTTGGGCTAACATGGTGCCCAATTCAATCTCAATAGCTAATATGTAAAGATAGAACGACACTCCTAGTCACGAAGGAGCCAATACTGGTGATGAAGCCAAATATTGTTTGATCTTTTTAAAGGCATCTTGACATTGTTTGTCCCAATGAAATGCAACCTCCTTGTGTAATAACTTTTTCATAGGTCTACATTTATCCGATAATTGCGCTATGAAGTGCTTTATGGATGCGACCTTTTCTTGCAAGCTACGTAGCTACTTGATAGTTGTGGGGGGAGGAATTTATAGAATTACCTTGAATTTATTTGGGTATACTTATATGCCTCTCTTAGAAACTATTAATCCCAAGAGTTTACCAGATGTGACACTGAATACACACTTCTTGGGATTTAGCCTAACATTATTCTCAATGATGTGATCTAAAACCTCATGCAATACATTGATATGCTCATGGCCTAATAAAGATTTGGCCAATAAGTCATCCATGTAATCTTCCAAAATTTTATGCATGTAATCATGGAAGATATATGTCATGGCTTGTTGGTAGATGGCACCAATATTTTTAAGGCCAAAAGGCATGACCTTGTAATAAAATGTCCCCCAAGGCATTGTGAACATCATTTTGATCTGGTCTTCTGGATTAATATGAATTTGATTGTATCCAAAGAAACCATCCATAAGGGATAATATTTTGTGTCTGATTGTGGCATCTACCAATGCATCAATTTTTGGCAAAGGGAACTCATCCTTAGGACTCACTTTATTGAGATCTCTAAAATCAGTGTAAATGAGAATCCTCCCATCGGGTTTCTTGACTGGTACCAAGTTGGAAATCCAATATGGATTATCTACTGATATAATAAAGTTAGTATCCAAAATTTTTTGCAATTCATATTTAACCATAAAGGTGGTTGTTGGATTCATCTTACACACCTTTTTCTTAACTAGTTTTACACTTGGGTCCAGTGTAAGATTATGCTTGACTAAATTAGGATCTAGTCCTGGCATATCTTTATAAGTCCAAGCAAAAGCTTCTATCTTCTCTGTTAACAACTTTGTATAATAAAATTGCTCATTAGGGGATATACCTTCCCCTAATTTGATGTTATGGGAATTATCAGGATCTATACCAATTTCCTTGTCAACTATTGGCTCAATTAACATGTGTGATCCATCTTCCAACTAATGTGGAATAGGAATGAAGTGAATGTCATCAGCTAGGTTTACACCCTCAATTGATATTTCTTGTTCAACCTCAACTTGACAGACATTTTTATCAGTCCTTGGAGAAAAGAAAAGTGGTTGTAACATTTCCTCGCAAGGCCAATAATCTGATGGAGATGGGGGAGAATCTCCCCGATCAAAGTCAATTGCCTCAACATCAAGGTGTAATGGATTTGATGGGTTATTTGGATCTCTCAATGGTGCACTTAGATCTATGGAAATCATGTTTATGGATACAAGATCTCCCTTCCATTGGTGAGTGGGTCTAGAGATCTGATGTTGTCTCTTAACTCATAGGGGTGGTTGTGGTGGAGGTGGAATAATCGATGGTAGTCAATGGGGAAGGCGATGAGCTTGCTCTTCAAGTGGTAAAATATATTGCCAAATAAGATGTTGTACTAATAATATGCAAATATAGAACTATTCTTCATCATCCAAAGTGATAACTCACTCATATTACTCATCTAAACTTGGGTAGTTTACGAGAGTTATGCCATAGTCTGACTCATAATATTTTGTCCATTCATGAGGAGGACCTTAATCCTATTCCTCACCATCAGATTGAAGGGTGTACAAAATATCTCCCACTTTGTGAGGTTGAGTGAAATCACTGGATAACCCTTGATCTACCATGTTTATGGGAAAATAACATCCCAATGAATGGTTATGATTTGGATTGGCATAGGGATCACATGCAAGCTCATCCCTATAATTCATACATAGGAATTCTAGACTCTCTATGATAATATCTAAAGGTAATGGCTTATTGTTTCCTATCATAGATTTATAATATGGTAAATGATATTGTGGCTTATAGGGAACATGAGTACCCTACTCATAAACCTAGATCAAAACCATGCCAATTGTAGTGATGTAGATATCACATGGTATAGTTTAGTTTTGACATGTAATTTATATCCTTAGAGAAAGGTTCATCATCTTCTTCTTATTGAGGAATTGGCAACGTTCCATACTCGATACCCCCATATATAAAATTAATTTTATTGGGTGGTATTCCAAGAGGCACAATGCTACCTATGGGGATACATGATCATCCCATATCTTACACTATCTTGATGGATGGAATTGTTGTGATGTTTCTCACTAATTACTCTCCTATTTATGTCCTAGACATTTATATTGTAACTTGGGATGATGAAGGTGGAGGATATGAAAGTGAGGTTTGAGATGACTCAACATGTACCTCCTAATATGGTTCTTCCTCTACTAGTCTAGGGAACTCTTCTATAGAGATGGTGGAAATAATGGGAGGGATTTCATTGATTGGCCTCTTTGACATGTTCCTGTATGGAGGATATGATGATGATGAAGGTGTTTCTAGATTTACCAATAATTATGATGGCATGGATGAATATGGTAATAGTGTAATGGAAGGAAATGGATATGGGAGTGGACTCTAAATGGATTTGTTCAGTTGGAAGTCCACATGAGTCGATGGTAAAGTTGACTTGGGGAATTGTTGCACCATGTTGTAATACTTAAAGGGCTCAAGATCTATAGATATTACATGTACATACCCTTCATAAGTATACTTTAGGCATTGGTGATCAATAGAAGGAACACACTTCATATCTTGAATCCAAGGTCTGCCCAACAATATGTTGTAGGTCATTGCACCATCAAAAATATGATACAATGTTGGTATAGTTTTACGTCCCACCTGGATGGATAGGACTATAGTGTTGACTATGGAGCATATCGTATCATTGAATTTTTGAAGGGTGTAGGTAGATGCAACAACATGAGATGCTGGAAGTCTTAGGTATTTAAAAGCACTAGTGGTTATTCTTTTGCTTGATGAACTAGTGTCTATTAGAACTATCTTATACGATATATCATTCACACATGCAATGATGTGCAAAGGAGGATCAACCACATCACTTTCTATGGTTTTGAGTTCGTGCTCATAGAACATGATCATTGGTTCCTTACATTGTTGCACATGCCCCATAAAATTGATAAAGGAGTTAGACTCCTAGGGTTGCAACTCTATCAACTTAATCCATTAGAGCTTCTCTGTGAGGTGGAGATTATTGAATGAGCTCATATATGGAAAATATAGCCAATGTTCTTAAGATTTTTGTAAGATTAATTTTTATTATCACTACTGGCCTAGGTGGAAGGATCTATATTGGAGGTGAGGGAGGTTGCAACATTTATGGAACATTGCTTGAAGCTACAGGTGCTGCAACTTGACTCGGGTAGTGTCTATTCCTAGTCAAAATACTTACCATCCTGATGTACCCATGTAAAGGGGGTGCCATATTTACCTCATTCATTTATTTAGAAGGATATGTCTATACCTCATGAGTAGGTACAAGGTATTTAAAAATCCCCATCTATTGATTATTTTGGGTGATAGGATTATCCACTTGGAGCTCATTCCTCTCTATCATATATTGTACTATGTTTTTGAAACCATAGCACATAGGCAAGTCATGGCCATTATATCGATGATATCAACAAAATTGATCTTCTCAACATCCCATAGGCTTTGGTTTACCTATATTCAGGTCTATAGGCTTGATTTATGGTAGAGTAATAATTTTGTTAGTCCACATATGATTTAATAGGGAGTCCATTGACTCAACGAAGGGTGTAAACTATCACCTAGGGCAACGTTGTTGATTTTGACCTTGATTTGCTTGAGCATTATTATTATAACTTGTAGGAGGAGGTTAGGCCTGATAATTTACCTTTTGATGAGGTGTCATTTGTGCAATCCCTGGGACATTAATGGCCACTTGATTTACCATTATCATATTTTATGTTGCTAGATTACTCTTTGGATTCTTTTTCCACTCCTTGTGAGGTTTAGCTATCTTCCCCTCTTGGATTTTGATCTCTTATATGGTTCTAGCCTATGCTAGAGCATACTCAAGAGTGGGATATTGTTGGAGTTGCAATAATAAATATATTGGTTTTAAGCAACTCTTTCAAAGCATCTAATTTAACTAAGATACTGGAAATAGATAGGGTAGCTTAGCTAAGAGCATTCACCACATGTTTCCATAGTCAGTGATAGACTCATCATCATATTGTTTTAACCTTGTAAGGTCAGTTAGGATCACCTTTATTTTGGTGTTAAAGGTAAAAAATTCCAAGAATGCATTTGCAAACTATTCAAAAGTCATATGCTATGCCTTGGAATTTGGTTAAACAACTCAATAGAAGGGCCAAAAAGGGTAATTAGAAATGTTCTCAGGAGTAATGCATCATTCTCCTATATGCTGAAGAACTCATTCATGAATCTTGTGACGTGATCTTATGCATCTTATTCCCCTTTAAACTTATCCAAATTGGGCATTTTAAATGCTTAGGGTATGTAGCGGAAGATATAGATGGATGCAGCAGTTGATTGCACAACTAGTACAATGTGGGCTTTTGAAGCCCAATCTTAGTTGTCTTACTCTCTATAGTTTCCAAGTGTTCAAGCAATGCTTGATATGCATTAGAGGAATTAATCTCATTTTATTTGTTTTGGACCTATAGAGGGGGATGTAGCACCCTAAAATTGGTGCAGTAAAACCTTAGCAAATAATTAAAATTACCTTAGTAATAATTCAAAATTTAAATTTTAACCCCAAATCACCCCTGAACCGCCTGTTAAACCGCTCCCCTTGTTTTCCATGCCATTTTTAGGATTTTTTGTGACCGTTGGACGATATCATCATCGATTAGACGATATCGCCTCAGATCGGATGAATTCTTCTAGAACAAAACGTCCAGACGATTTCGTCCCAAAACTAATTTTTCATAATTAGCTTCTATTTCAACGACGTCTCTAACCGGGGCAAAAGCGTGTCTGTGCCGTTAGAGACCTCCCCCATTGGAGATCTCCCAAATTGGGATGATCTCCAACCTCCCAACCTCCTTCCTATGCCTATTTAATCTTAGGCCCTCCCCTTGACATTCCCCTGGCTGAATTTTACTGCACTTCGAGTTTTACATGCATTAGAATGTCTTAGACTACTGTTTGCCTTTGTCCCTTTTCGAATTTTCTTGTAGGAACTTTGTCATTCTTCATCCAGAGCAAGCTCAGATCGTCATAGACGATCCTGTATGATCTCGGACGATCACGCCACAATTCAAGACGATTATGTATTTTGTAGATGATTTCGACTACAACCAACGTTGGGGGCAATCCGTGCCCTGAGTTTGCATTCTCTGTCCATTATCTACTGTTTTGCTTTGCATTAGTTAGACTTATTACTATTTTGCATCTTGGAGTTCACCTCATGTAGCCTAGATGCATGATAGAGTCAAAGTTAGTCATTAAAACAATGCATTTTACTTAATTTGTTATCTAAAGTTGTCATTCTAGCATTCATACTTTCATTTCTATCATTTTCCCTTGCTTTTGCAATTGTATTTTTTGTTCTTGGTATCCATTTCTGTAATTGTAGGTCTTTGATGAATTCGTCTGACGATATCGTCAGATTAGAGACGATCTTGTCAGATTAGAGACGATATCGTCAGATTAGAGACGATCTTGTCAGATTAGAGACGATCTTGTCAGATCAGTAGATCAGGGACGATCCTATCAGATTAGAGACGATCCTGTCAAATTCCAGGCGATCTGGACTGCTTCAAAAATCAGAACCTCCATCAGACATCCAAAATCAGGTATGGCTTTTCTCATCTAGCATATTCTCTGTATTTTCTGTTTAAATCTATTTTTTGTATTCATTTAAATCTGCATTTTCATATAGAACAATTTAGATTCATTTGGCCAAACCTAGGATTTGAATGATCAAGCATAAAAATGAACACATCAAACACACTCTCAACCTAGGCATGGAAACTGCCATTCAAAAGTTTCCTGGTGAACCCCACCATCCATCGAAAATTCACCCTTATACACCTCCCCCGAGAGGCGGGACCTTCAAAGGGCCTCTCAGTCCGAGGTATTGTCCCATCCTTTTCGCATCCCCCTTCCGGGCACGGATCCTATAGCCTGAAGGTAAGGGTGCAAAAAATTTGGAGTGATACATTTTGGTGAACCCGACGTGAATAACATAGGCATCTTTATGATTCAAAAATATAAAAAAACAAAAAAAAAAAAATATATATATATATATATATGTATACAAGAAAAAAAAAAACAAAATCATCATTTCAAGTTTATATGTTTTAGATTCAATTCTAAATAGTAGATACTAAATATTACTTTTAGAAGTACTAAAGAAACCATGAGTTTTTACTCAAATCAATATGAGCCCATTAGTAATGTTGGAAGAATTCAGCCAAATACATTTGTTGATTATGACCAACCTCATCCCTATTCAACACCACCTCCATCACACTTTTCTCATTTTTCATCCATACCCCAACAGGACAATCCCTTTTCCAATCCTCTTCATAACGATATTATCTATTCTCCCATATATCCATATTATGTCTATCAATCCACATACAATCCTCCTCCACCCTTTCAATATTCTTCTTTCAATACAACACATCCATTTCAACAAGAAAATACTTATTCTTCCAATTCTACCATGCACTCACCTCATACTTCACAATCTTCCTATCATCATTCTACCCATAATAAAGAAAGTAGAGGTGAGAAACCATTAGGTCCTTTTATGACTGAATTCCTAAGGCACGTATCAAAAACCTCTCGAAAACCTTCATCACGTAAATTTACTAAGCTCAATCAACCAATGGATATAATTCTCAAGCATTTACTTGATACAAATAAGATTGAACTCCCTTCCATAAGACAACTTGATACCACAGCAGATTGGTTTAAACCTGAGCTACATTGTGAATATCATAGAGTGGATGGACATATGACACAAAATTGTAAAGATTTAAGATGTGCAATTCAAGATTTGATTGATGAGGGTCTTTTTAATATAAAGGAATTACAATCTACAACTGATTATAAATCTTCAGTAAACAATCAAACTCCTACACAACAAATACCAATAATCAATCAAGACATGGGGATCTCCCAAGAACCCCTATTCAATTATCAACAACAAGAAACCAATCAAATATTGCATGTTAATGTGTCCCATCATGATGATATTACTAATATTGTAACAGAAACTACAAATGAGCAACCTCAAGTTCAATCAACTCAATCTGATATTCAAGAGATGGATTCCTCATTTGACCAACCTTCAAAACTATCTTTGGCTCTAGAGAATGATCCAAAATGGAATGTAAGCATAGAAAGCTCATATTTAGAATCAAAATCTCAATTTGAAGTCCACTTTGATAGCCAACAACAAGTGATTAATCCTCAAGCAAAGATATCCCTTTTAGAAGTATTACAAAGTTCTCATAAGGAAACATTGTTCAAAATACCTAGCCAACAATTTGTTCCTCATCATATTTTCTCTAAGAACATAATTAATGGTGTAAACCCTCTTGAGGTTAACCATATTTCATTCTATGATGAGGAGATTCCTTCCTCTACTCCACAAGAAGACTCCTATCTTTACATTACAGGATCTAGTAAAGAAACACCTGTTAAAACTATCATGGTAGATAATGGCTCCTCTCTTAATTTATGCACTTATCAATTATTCCAAAAACTCAAATCAAAGGAAGAAGATCTTAATGAATCAAATGTTATTATAAAATCTTTTAACAATGAAATTCAAGAAGCTCAAGGTACTATAATTTTTCCCCTTAATATTGGATCCAAGATCCTGGATACTTTGTTTTATGTAGCATATTGCCCTTCACCTTACAACCTACTTCTCGAAAGTCCTTGGATTCATACGATGAGGGTTGTCCCTTCCACTCTTCACCAATGTTTGAAGTTTGAACTTGCAAATAAAAGGGTTACCATACATGGTGACCCAACACCATTTGAAGAATATTTAATGGTTGAAACATCAAGTTCTATACATTCTCCATTGTCACAATTACCTTCTATCCATCACTTTTCTTCATCCATATATGATCATCCTTGTTTACCAAATAACACCCATGCATATCTTTCATATATGCTCCC
Organism: Wollemia nobilis; assembly: GCA_028583015.1. Lineage (NCBI taxonomy): Eukaryota > Viridiplantae > Streptophyta > Pinopsida > Araucariales > Araucariaceae > Wollemia > Wollemia nobilis. Next base: position 2,725,644 of record JAQPPZ010001206.1, read on the forward strand.
TCCATCTTATCAAGACTTGGAAGATAGTGATAAGAATGAAGAACCTTCTTATCCTTCTGACATTTTATTTTGTAACATGATCAATTTTACACATATAAAAGTCAAATATTTTGCTACATTATTCTACATTATAACAAAGCTTTTGTTATCGCTACCTTTTATTCATCACCTTTTGTTCTTACCTTCAACACAACCAAATTATCCTTCAAAACCTCCTTTGATTTTGAAGCAACCTTAGACATGCTATACTCAAATAACCTTGTATAGTGTATATAGATCATCTTGTATATACCACCAATTCCATCATCTAAAAATTCATATAAAAAATAAAAAAATTTCAAAAAAAAAAACCACTATCTTGTAGTTCTTTCAATTCATCAATTAAAATATAAAAACACCAAAAACATCCAAATCATCAAAATCTTCAAAACCATCTTTTATCTTTGTACCTATCCATTTGTGAAGTATTGCAGTTATATTTTCAAATTATTTTGGATAAATTAGCATTTATTTGGAATCCCTCACTTTTGCAAACACATGAATAAATATCTTGATTTTATCTGGCATGATTACTAATCTCTCTTATATCAAAGTCCACAAAATTGCAATTAAATAAAGTTTGAGCACAGAGAATTGATCTTGTTATTTACTTAAACCAAGCATATCCTTTCACAATAAAATGATTATATTTGTAATGTCCATGCTATGCTACATAGTAGAAGTGGTTTCTTGAGCGAAAAGTTTCCCCTGCTATCCTATCATGCACATGGTCTAGAATCTTTGAGAATTGACAAAAGGACAAGCTCACCCCTACCTGAATAAAAATCCCTTGCTCTACAGACTAATCCGAGCAAGTATCCCTAGAATAGGAAGCAAAAGAAAAAGAAAAATCAAGCAAAATCATGAGAAAAAGAAGCATTATTTCAGAATCATTTTGTACTCTCTTAGCACTATTTCAGCATTATCTCAAATATCAAAGCAAAAGATACGAAAAAGAAAAATACAAAAAAAAGAGAAAAGCAAAGAAAGCAAAACAAGCAAAAGCAAAAGCAATAAAATCCCTTTCCCTACCCATTGAAAAGAAAAGAAGGGTGGATGAGCTTGAATCCCTGGAATTCTCAATTATTCAAAAACTGTGAGGTAAGCCCCATAATAGGTGGTTTGTGCCCAACCCGCTTGGCCTTGGGTAACTCCTAGCGTGGTGATATGTCTGTCACATTAGCGACCTTCTTTTGTACAGACCTATGTCTGCTTATGGATTAGCTAGCTCTTGATAACCCGACTTACATAGTAGTCTGGTATGGTTATATGCATATAAATCATGGTCAATGAACACTTATTTGGTTAATTCAAATCACTTGTATCAAATTATCTTGCTCAAAACTGGTAAATGCACAAAGCAATTGCACACACATTTGTATTTGAGAGATTTTGTGTATCATTATGATAAATCAAGATCGGAAATGAACTCACACATGCACATGGGATTCCTTATAAATCTAACTTTTGTCTTTGAGATAATTTGAAATATTTTTGCAAATCGTCTGGAATAATTTCATTTTCTTACCTGAGAAAAGTTGTTTAGTATAAAGACAACTACATGCATTTTTTCAAAAGGATCAAAATTTCTTTCAAAACATGCAATAAAGTCACATTTATATATAATTTTTGACTTTCGCGACGATGGTATAGTTCCAAAACCTAAATTGGAATTTTATGCCTAGCGCAAGTCCTCATCTTTATATTTTCTGTTTATTTTCAAAATTAAAAATCAACCATGCAATAAAACTATTATATCAATTTCTTCTTTGGATTTCGCGATGATGGTATAAGTCTATACCTAAATATTCTATGCCTAGCGCAAACCATTGAACTAATTTTATTTCCCCATTTATTTAAAAATCATAAAAACATATGACTTAAATCATTATGTTACACAATTATGCTTTAAAAAGAACGAACATTGTTTCTATTTCATGTCATTATGTCCACATTCAATTTTGCAATGATGGTATAATTCCTAGGGAATTATTCAAAAAATTTATCACACTTAGGAATTTATGCCTAGCAAAAATCATTTTAATATATTTCATGCATAATATTTTCATGGAAATCTGAAAACAAATCATCATCATCATCACCACTATTTTTCATCATCACAACAAAGTCTTAAGACAGTCTCTTAAGCACTCTTTTACTTTTAACAATGTTTCTATACTGGGATTAGCTTGACGACCTAGCGAGCGGCGACTCCATGAAATGGTCATAAATAGCGACAATGTCCTTTGAAATTATTGTTAAAAGTCCCTTTTATTTTTTATCAAATCATTCCACAAACAACCAATTTGTTCACATCAGATTATTTCATTTAAATTTTAAAGCATGACATAAAGTCATAATATTTCCAAACGACATAATTACATGAATCATTAATCAAACAAATCAAAACATTAAAGCATCATAAAAACATATGAACAAGTCATATCATCAAAAATATCATCAGAGAAAATGAATAGTAAAAATGAATTAGGGTTTTACCCTATTTTCTTAATTTTATTCAAAACAATTAACAACATTTTAAATTTTGCTTTTTCACGTTTTTACCTCAAACGTTCGATTTGGGTAAAAACACGGAGGGGGCACCATAGTAAGCTGTCGTACGATTCGACCTAGAATCGTCGCCTAAAAATGGGAATAAATTTTTTGCTTTCTCGTAAATCGAGAAGAACTCATCTTTAACGCATTTTCTTTGAAAAATTCGCTAAAGAGGGGGCAAAATGTAGCACCCTAAAATTGGCGTAGTAAAACCTTAGCAAATAATTAAAATTACCTTAGTAATAATTCAAATTTGAATTTTAACCCCAAATCGCCCCCGAACCGCCTGTTAAACCGCTCCCCTTATTTTTCGTGCCATTTTTAGGATTTGTTGTGACCGTTGGACGATATCGTCGCCGATCAGACGATATCGCCTCAGATCGGATGATTTTTTCTAGAACAGAATGTCCAGACGATTTCGTCCCAAAACTAATTTTTCATAATTAGCTTTTGTTTCAACGGCGTCTCTAACCGGGGCAAAAGCGTGTCTGCGCCGTTAGAGACCTCCCCCGTTGGAGATCTCCCAAATTGGGATGATCTCCAACCTCCTAACCTCCCTCCTATGCCTATTTAATCTTAGGCCCTCCCCTTGACATTCCCCTGGCTGAATTTTACTGCACTTTGAGTTTTACATGCATTAGAATGTCTTAGACTATTGTTTGCCTTTGTCCCTTTTCAAATTTTCTTGTAGGAACTTTGTCATTCTTCAGTCGGAGCAAGCTCAGATCGTCGTAGACGATCCTGTACGATCTCGGACGATCACGCCACAATTCAAGACGATTATGTATTTTGTAGACGATTTTGACTACAGCCAACGTTGGGGGCAATCCATGCCCTGAGTTTGCATTCTCTATCCATTATCTACTATTTTGCTTTGCATTAGTTAGACTTATTACTATTTTGCATCTTGGAGTTCACCTCATGTAGCCTAGATGCATGATAGAGTCAAATTTAGTCATTAAAACAATGCATTTTACTTAATTTGTTATCTAAAGTTGTCATTCTAGCATTCATACTTTCATTTCTATCATTTTCCCTTGCTTTTGCAATTGTATTTTTTGTTCTTGGTATCCATTTCTGTAATTATAGGTCTCTGACGAAATCGTCAGACGATTTCGTCAGATTAGAGATGATCTCGTCAGATTAGAGACGATCTCGTCAGATTAGAGACGATCTTGTCATATTAGAGACGATCTTGTCAGATCAGTAGATCAGGGACGATCCTGTTAGATCAGAGACGATCCTGTCAAATTCCAGATGATCTAGACTGCTTCAAAAATTAGAACCTCCATCAGACATCCGAAATCAGGTATGGCTTTTCTCATCTAGCATATTCTCTATGTTTTCTGTTTAATTCTGTTTTCTGTATTCATTTAAATCTGCATTTCATATAGAATAGCTTAGATTCATTTGGCCAAACCTAGGATTTGAATGATCAAGCATAAAAATGAACACATCAAACACACTATCAACCTAGGCATGGAAACTGCCATTCAAAATTTTCCTGGTGAACCCCACCATCCATCAAAAATTCACCCTTATACACCTCCCCCGAGAGGCGGGACCTTCAAAGGGCCTCTCAGTCCGAGGTATTGTCCCATCCTTTTCACATCCCCCTTCCGGGCATGGATCCTATAGCCTGAAGGTAAGGGTGCAAAAAATTTGGAGCGATACAGGGGACAAGGAATATTAAGCATAGGTTGAGGTGGTTAATTGTCATCAACCATATATCCAAAAGGTGCTTCTAAGTAATCCTCATTTTGTTCCAAATCATCATAAGCCCCATAAGGTGTTTCTATAATGGGCCTACAAGGAGGAACTAACACTTGTTGTAGGAGATATATATTAGGCCTATTAGGTAAGTCCTAATCAGGCCTAGGAGTTCTAGGTGGAAACATTTGATTAGGTCTAGGAGACCTATTTTGATGGAAAGTGGGATGCCTCTACCAAGCCTCCTATCTATGCATGCTTGGAGTAGGAACTCCATTACATAAAGTCTCTTGAATCTGTTGTTCAAGTATTTGTCTTTCTAAATACTTTCACTGTTCTAGGAGATCCAAGTGTTGTTTATCAAACCAAAGTTGATTAAACTTAGCTTTATGATCAACATACCTTTTGACTAATTGATTAATTTGATCAACTATATTAGGCCTAGGTGCCTTAGAATTATTGCCTTGATACCTATCCTTTTTAGGAGGATCTGTGAGGTCTATTATGGATTTCCCTCAATTGAGAGAAGTTGCATTAACTTGAGGCTCACTCGTAATCATATGTTCTTGGTATTCTGCTAGTGTAGAGGCACATCGTGCTTGCATAGAATAATGTGACCAAGGATAATCAAGATATTCCTCAGGTCTTCACTTATAAATGAGGAAGGGTAGGGTAGAATTGACTTGCCCACTACGATGAGTATCATACTCATCTAGGTTTTGGTACCTTGGGGAAGGATGATTTGAAAGCATAAGATGATCATTTAACCCTACCCTAGGTGTATAGTCTCTATTCTGCACATAAGCATGCAGAGTAGGCTAAGTAGGCACATGAATGCATGGTATTTCTCTTTGTATAGGCACCTCATTACATGGTTACCTTCCTTGAAAGAAGGTGCTGGAAGTATCCATACTTGGTAAGTAATTTCCTAGAGTGGGATTGTGACCTGTAGGGGTACCCCATGTAAGAGTCCCTTTTAGGCTAGATATCCTCTCTGACACTCTAGGACTTGGAAGAGTAGGTGGTTGCCAAGGAGGTATAACCATGTCCTTGGGATCAAATTAGAGATGATGCATGTCTTCTTGCCTATTCCTTGCAATGTCAACCCTTAAGTGGGCATGGCTACGAGTATATACCATAGCTACTTACTCTAAACCTCTATGTGATTATATCCTTTACAAGTTTTATGGATTTATATACAAAAATAAGAACACACAAGAATACAAATGATTATCTCTTTTAAATATTATGTGTTCCTAAATTATTTGATGTGTTTCAGATTTGTTTATTTTGTAAATAATCTCTTTCACGTGTTTTGAATGTTGATGTAATTCTCAATTGTTTAAATGGATTTCACATATACACTTGTAGCATAACAACTGGTAATGAAATTCTAGTCACGTGAACCAACCAAATTATGGAGATGAAGCCCATACTCGATCATGGGGCATAGGTCCTATCAATCCTCACCTAGTACTAACTTGGTCAACGTTATACCCTCTGAAGAGGAGTACATGTAAATTTTCCAAGCTACATCAAATCTTGGAGCCATATTTGGCCAAAAATGGGGTATGTAGGATTTGAGCCAATGGATGGAGATGAAACCCACCATCGTTGAACTCTATCAGTGGTTGGGGATGAATTCCAACTCACTAATGTTAAAAAGAGATGTGGTGTGTGTGGTTCCTTTTAAAATGATTGAAAGAAAACAAGATAGCATTCAATGAATTTTCACTAAATGCATTAGATAACGTTTCACTTTCATAATCATATGCATATATAGAAAGAAAGGAACCTAAAAAAATTGTAGCCTATATGAAAACCTAACCCTTAGGCAAGTCACACACATGAAAACCATACAAAATGCAATTCTAAAGGCTGTTACTTTTCCTATTTTTCTTTAATTTTTTTAATGTAGAATTTATAAATTGGAAATATAACCTTCTAGCACATACAAAAGACAAGAAAAACTGAAATTTAACCTTTTCTAGACAACCTAACTGCAAATTGAAGGTTTAGGAGGTTACCTTGTGTAGCACCCTAAAATTGGCGCAGTAAAATTCTAATAATTACATTTACCTTAGTAAATAATTTAAAATTCAAAATTAACCTCTCAAACCGCCCGTTAACCATCGGGTAATCCGTTTCTCCCTTTTTTGCATCAATTTTAGAGGTTGTTTTGACCGTTTGACGATATCGTCGTTGATCAGACGATATCGCCCCAAATTTGACGATTTCGTCTGGACTAGGACGTCCAGACGATCTTGTCGCAAAATTGATTTTGCAAAATTAGCTTCTGTTCCAATGGGTCTCCAATTCGGGCAGAAGCATGTCTGTGTCGTTAGGGACCCTCCCCCATTGGAGATCTCCCAAATTGGGATGATCTCCAACCTCCTAAATACTCCCCTAAGCCTATTTAATCCTAAGCTATTCCCTTAGCATCCCCCTGGCTGAAATTATCTACAATTTAACTCCATCTATGCTGAACCATCCCAATTTTTCATTTGCATTGGTCCCATACCAATTTTGTTGCAGGTATATCACTGTTTTTCAGCCGAAGCCAGCACACATCATCGTCGATGAACCTGTTCAGATCGGAGACAAACCTGTCGAATTCGAGGCAATTTCGTACTGATGCGAGATGATCTCAACTGCAGTCCATATTGAGGCAATCAGTGCCTGGAGTTTGCATTTCTCAAACATTTCTCTACTATTTTATTTTGCAAATTAGATAATTTATTTAGTGTTTATGTTATTTTGCATTTGGAGTTCACCCATTTAGCTTAGATTGCATACTAAGATCATGATTTGTCATTAGAATATCATAATTTTCTTGAATTTCTGTTCATAACTATTATTCAATATTCGTACATTCATTTGGTGTTGTTTCCCTCTGTTAGCATAGTAGTATTCATTGTGTTTTGTATCTATTTTTTTGCTTGCAGGTCTCTGATGAATTTGTCTAACGAATTCGTCAGATCTCAGATGATTCTGTTAGATCTCAGACGATTCTGTCAGATCCCAGATGAATCTGTCGAATTCCAGATGATCCTGACTGCTTCAAACATCAGAATCATCACCAGACATCTAGATCAGGTATTCCTCATTTATATTCTATAAATTCTCTATTTTATGTCTTTAAATCTGTTCTTTGTACTCATTAAATTTGCATTTTCATGTAGATTAATCTAGATTCATTTGGCCAAATCTAGGATATGAATGCTAAAAGTTAAAAACGAACACATTAAAACACATTCCAAACCTAGGCGTGGAAACTGCCCTTAAATGTTTCCTGGTGAACCCACCATCTATCGAAAAATCATCAAAATACACCTCCCTTGAGAGGCGGGAACTTTGCAAAGTCCTCTCAGTCCGAGGTACCACACCATCCTTTTCCCATCCTCCTTCCGGGAATGGATCCAATAGCCTGAAGGTAAGGATGCAAAAAATTTGGAGCGATACATTTTGGTGAACCCGACGTGAATGCATCATAAACTTTTGAAAAAAAAAAAAAAAAAAATATATATATATATATATATATATATATATATATATAGAACAACTAAAAATTAGATGCATTTTAAAACATTTAAAGTTTAAAATCATGTTTAGATGGTAGCTCCTAAGAAAATTTTAGCAGTTACTATAAACGTAGAAAACCAATTGGCAGCCATAGAAGTCAATTCTATCCTTAGTGTGCCTGAAACAAGTAGGAATCAATTCTTGTGGAACGAACTTGATAGAAGACTTAGTCTCATCTCATCTAGGTCCACACAACTTAAGCAAATCAAGAGGCTAGTCCTAGATAGAATCTTGGATCCTCATCAACTAGTTTTTTATCATGAACTTCGAGAGCCTCGCCATAGATGGTTAGCTTATAGGAGAGCTCTAGTATCTTCAGAATTGTTCACCTTCGAGGAATACCTCGAGAACACAACCATTGTGCACCAGTTCCTAGGTTGTGTAGAAGACCAAGAGGTTGTTCTTACAGATAGGGAAAGATGGAATAGAGTTCCGCGAGCTGTGCTATATCGAGAGTATTGCCACGAGCTTTAATTTTATCAACCAACATCTGAAACAGACAATATCACTATAGCTCTTTTCATCAAATTTTTAAAAGAAAACTTTCAATTTGAAGAAGAACACTTCATGACTCCGGAACAACTCGAACCTATTAATGATATTCATAAATTGTTTATAGAAAACTAGATTATTACTTCAGTATTATTTCTTGCATTTATTGTGTTATTTGCTATCTTTATTATATATATATTTTTTAAAACACAAAGAAAAAAAACCAAAAACTTAGCAAAAACTTAAAAATTTCATTTCAAATATTGTAGTAGGTATATAGTAAACATAAACCTCTTAATTTGTTGCATATATATATATATATATATAAATATATATATATTTGCTGAAATCAAAACATAGCACCATGCCTAAACTTAGGAATGGTAAAGAAACTTTAGGAGAAGGAGAAGATTGGTTACAAGATACAACTAGAGACCCAAATGTCCTTCTTGGAGATCCAAATCTGGAAGGAGAAAATCTAGGTCAATCAGACGAAGACTTAGGTTAAGATAAGGAACAAGAAGGAAGTGTTAAAGAGGATGGATCCTCATCCCCTAGAGTAGCTCCAAATGGAACTATTGCTTTTGACAATGCATAAAATTTTTGAAAATTGCTCATTGATAACATCGATGACCTTAATGTGGCAATTCGTATTGATAAAGGGCAAATTAGTAACACTCAAGAAGCCATGCAATATATGTGTAATATGCACACTAATCCCTTGTCTTTCATTGATAAAGAAAGTGACAAGGCTGGCCCATCCAATACAGATATGGTCACTATGGCTCAAAACATGTCAAAACAACAGGTTATCCAACCTCCTAAGGAACCTGTTATTCAACCTAAAATCACTCCCACACAAAAGAAACCTTCCTTCACTACTTTATTCCGCCAAACTATTGAGCAATATGCTTCAAGTAAACAAAAACCTAAAACAAAGCCAAATACAAATTTTCAACAATCCGAAATACAACATAATCCAACTTCAAAATTCCTCCATAATACTTTTCCTACCAATAATTTACACAATAGTAACATGGCATCTAATCTTCATGTTCCTCCATCCTATACACATAAAACCCATGTCAATGCCCTACCAAACCAATATGGGGGGCAAACTAGTGATTTGGAAGCCATGGTGAAACAATTAGCTTCACGTATGGACCAGATAGATCCCTACCATCCCTCGTATAATTATCGAGAGATCTGTAGTCAACCTTTGGATCCCATAGTGGTAGCTCAACCATACCCTAAGCATTTTCCCATGCTCGTCCTGCCTATATATAAAGGAACCGAAGATCCCATAGAGCATCTTCACATGTTTAGGATAGCATGTCATGATATATCGCATGATGACTTGCTATTATTAAAAATGTTCCCAAAAATTTTAGGTGGAATGGCATTAGAGTGGTACTATCAATTGCCCACTCATTATTTGAGAAACTTTGAAGAAACAGCTGAATCATTTGTCCATCAATTTAGTGCCTACATCGAGAGGCATGTAACTATTAAAGACCTATACAATTTAAAACAAGACAAGGATGAATGCTTTGTCAATTTCTTAGCTAGATGGAGGCAATTGACAGGAAAACTGCACTTTGTGCTGCCTTATAGGGAAATGTTGGACATTTTCATCAACAATTTACAAGAACAAATATCTTATGAGCTATCAACTGCTACCTTAACTACCTTCGACCAAGCTATAGATTTTGCTCGAAGAGTAGAAGATGCCCTCATTAGGAGAGGCCAACTTAGGAAGAAGGAAGATGAGAAAACATCCAGGAATCAATACAAAAACAAAAAAGTTGTCGGTGACGAAGTCACTGACAACCGAAATATTGCTAATGTCAATACAATGAAGACAACAGAAAAATTCATATTGAAACCTCCTGATAAGCCTCCTCGAGAATTCACTAGATTAAATCAACCCTTATCAACTATTTTACCTCAATTACTTGAAAGAGGTTTGATCCAATTACCAGCTATCCGAGAACCTGATCCAACTATACTCGGATATAGAGCTGACTTACACTATGATTTCCATAGAGGACCTGGACATTCTACCAACGCTTGTAAAAGGTTAAAACATAAAATACAAGATTTTATTGACAATAATGAAATGGAAGTGCAAGTCTTCCAACCTAAAAAAAGCCCTCCTAATAATACTCAAAAGACCGTTTCCCAAAATCAAAATCAAAATGCCAATCAAACTCTAGAAATATTTCAACACCCTTTACCATGACATGGTAAAGAGGTAGCCAATCAAATCAAACATCATAATGTTCCCCCTCCTACCCGATATGTAGGAACCATTAGCGGACAATTACCTGTTCAGGATCCTCAAATATTTGACACGACCTTATCCCTGGTTATGACTAGGCCCTTACATAATTTTTAAACTTCTGATTCTAGTGATATAGAATTAGATAGTGAAAGTGAACTAGACATTACTTCAAATCAATCGAATAGTTCTGAAAATGAATCAGATCCTATTCAACCCATCACAGATGTTATGGTTCCAGAAGAACCATTTCCTAGAAGAGTCACTACTCGACCTTCTTCTAATATATTCCTTTCTAATGAACAAGCCATTAATGCTCAACCGAGACCAGTTTAGCGTCTTCACTATAACATTGTAGGTACCATTGGAGTCGTTACTCGACAACAAGCTCAAAATTCTCAACAAGAACCAAACCAGAACGATGGGTCAGCTCCATTCATTTTGAAAAACCCCAATAAAGGGAATCATGCTCCTACTGTTCAACCTAAACCCCCTTACAATATTAATGAGCAATTGTCCAATACTACGGCCAGAATTTCCCTCTTAGATTTATTAAGATCCTCTCCCACTCATAGGGATGAGTTGATGCTTACATTGAGCCAAATGATGGTACCTCAAAACATTCAACCTGAAGCTATGGCCAATACTATAATCACTCGAGAGATTGATTGTATTGACTTCCGGGATAAAGATATCCCACAACACAGTTTACATAAAGACAATCCCTTATACATTACTGCTCTAATTGGAGATGTAGCTGTCAAAAGAGTTTTGATTGATAATGGCTCATCTCTAAACATTTGCACCTTTGACTTCTACCAATGATTTGGCTTTAGAAGTGATGAAATGAAGAAAACTGATATGATTATCAAAGATTTTAATGACGAAACACAAGAAACGTGTGGAGTTATTACCCTCCCATTGCAAGTTGGTCCTAGAACCCTAGAAACAATCGTGTTTATTGTACATTGCCTAGCATCGTACAATATACTTTTGGGTCGCCCTTGGATCAATGCCATGCGAGCGGTCCCATCAACTTTACACCAATGTGTTAAATTCGAGTTTAAAAATTAGTTGGTCACTATTCATGGTGACCCTAGACCTTTTGATATGTGTGCTTTGGCAGAACCCATTGGAGTGCAATTTTGCCCTGCTCTGTCATCCACACATCCTAGTTCTTATTTTTCATCTAAAACTGTGAAACATACACCCATAACTTCACCTATTTCCTCTCCATTAATTTCATCCTCCTATATAGACCAACAACCCTCTAAATAAATCATTTTAGAACCTCAAAAAGATCTTAAATCTACAACCAATCCTTCAAGTTCTATCCCTATAAATTCAAAACCTATAAATGCATCTATCATACCTTCCACATCTCAAGACATAGATAATAAGCCTTCTACATCTTATGCCCTTTCTGATGAACTTTTACCAGATTTATCTACAACCTTAATATTAGAAAAAATAAATGCTTTCATGCAAGATTCGAACCTTTTAAATAACTTGCCGCCATCTCCTCGTACTTTGGGCCTCCCACAACCTATGGGAAGTACTTACCAAGTCGGGATTTGTGCCTTCATTTATAAAGGATATGACTGGGGAAGAATCCCTCGGAATATCAAAACTCATCATGAAGGATATGCTTGGTGTTATTTTACCAATGATTATATTAAAGCTAAACCCATGATGCTTAAAATGGGATATGAAGGGAAAGGCTTGGGACCTTCCCAAAATGGCATGAAAGAACCTTTCGAGGTAGAACCGTGGCCTGCCCGTTGTGGTGTGGGCCTATTTCCTAATAAGGGTCAACCCTTTCCTTTTGAGGATGATGATCATCTCATATGCTATCAAGATTATTTGGATAAGCATGTTGATTTGCCTCTTAAAAATTAGTCATTTTCATGCAACATGCTATCCATAGCATACCCTGAAATGATTGTTGACCCCGATGAAGAGTTGGAAGGAGATATCTTCCATGATGTCTCTGTTGAAGAGATGTTACACAATGGATTTTATTTTGATGGTTCTATACCAACTATAGCCCAACTTGAGGCCACTAATCCTCAGAATGAATTATCTAAATTAACCTTACAAGAATTACAAGAATTGGGCGTTTCACCCGCCCCACCTAATTTTGAAAGAGATCTACACATGGAGGTAGAAAACATCATTAAAATTAATATTGGAACTAAGGACAATCCTCACATAATCAATATCGGATCAGAATTAAGTCAAGAAAAACAAGAACAATACATTTCATTCCTTAAAGAGTATGAAGATGTCTTCGCTTGGACATACGAAGATATGCCAGGTCTAGACCCTTCCGTAGTCATGCATCATCTAGTGGTCCATCCGGATGCTAAACCCGTTAAACAAAAACTTAGAAAAATGCATCCCAAAGTGGCTCTGCTAGTCAAAGGGGAGTTAGAAAAACTCCTGAATGTTATCTTTATACAAGCTATTGATTATGCTGAATGGATCTCAAATGTAGTTCCAGTCACCAAGAAAGAAGCTACCAAAGTTAGGGTTTGCACTGATTTTAGAGATATTAACGTTGCATGCCCTAAAGATGATTTTCCTCTTCCAAACATGGATCAAATCATTGACTTCACTGCTGAAAGTGGGATGATGTCCTTAATGGATGGATTCTCCAGTTATAATCAAATCAGGATAGCTCCTGAAGATCAGGCTAAAACAACCTTTATTACCCCCTGGGGTACCTTTTGCTGGAAAGTGATGCCATTTGGCTTAAAGAACGCAGGTGCAACTTATCAACGAGCTATGACCTACATTTTTCATGATATGATGCATGATATCCTACATGATTATGTGGATGATATCATAGCTCGCTCTATTATTGAAAATAATCATTTAGATGATTTGAGGAAAGTCTTTAATCGATTACGAGAATATCTCATTCGATTAAATCCAGCAAAATGCATATTCGGAGTTAAATTCGGCAAACTATTAGGGGTTTTAGTTTCTTTACGTGGTATTGAAATTGACCCTCTCAAGATTGTGGCCATCACTGATATGCCCGCACCTACTAATATATCTGAGTTACAAAGTTTACAAGGTAAAATTCAAGCCATTCGTCGCTTCATCGATAAAATGGCGGATAAAACTGGTCCCTTTCTTAAACTCCTTAAGAAGGATGTCCCTTTTAATTGGGACACAGAATGTAGAGAAGCTTTTGAACTTCTCAAACAATACCTCCTTAATCCACCTGTGCTTTCACCACCTAAATTTGATCACCCATTTCTCCTATATATTTTTGCTTCAAATTCTGCCTTAGGAGCTATGTTAGCTCAACTTGATGATGAAAAGAGAGAACGTGCTAATTATTACATTAGCCGAACCTTCATCAGTTATGAAACCCGCTATACAGCGTTGGAAAAACTATGTCTAGCAGTCATTTTTGCTACACAAAAATTATGACATTATATGCTTAGTCAAAAAACTTATGTCATTGCTAAATATGATCCCTTAAGGTATCTCATGAGTCGACCTTATTTATCGGGTCACACAGCCAAGTGGGTTCTTTCTCTAAGTGAGTTTGATCTCACATTCATAGGACAGAAGTCTGTTAAGGGTCAAATCATAGCAGATCAATTAGTTGCTACACCCTTAGAGTCTACCCATCCCCTCATCATTGAGTTTCCATATGAATGCCTTCAATTAGAGGTAGACCATACCAAACAATGGTCCTTATACTTTGATGGAGCCCGATGCATGAGTGGGGCTGGTGTGGGTATTATTTTAATATCTTCGCAAAAACATCTTATTCCTCTGTCCTTAAAATTGACCTTTGCTTGCACCAACAATACTCCTGAGTATGAAGCTCTAATCCTTGGATTACGAGCTGCCCTAGCACTAAAAATTAAACATCTCTTAGTTTTTGGTGATTCTCAACTGGTTATAAACCAAATTAATGAAGTTTATTAGACTCGAGATGATAAACTGTGCCCATATAAGGCCTATGTTTTACAATTAATGTCTTTATTTGATCAAGTTACCTTGGAAGCTATTCCTCGAACTAGCAACCGTGCGAGTGATGCTATGGCCGCAGCTGCATCTCTCATGCCCTTGGAGTTAGATGAAGAATATGCCACTGTCATTATTCATCGACTCCAGGAACCCGCTTCAAATAAGTCATGCTTAGAGCCTTTGGATGTGTTTCTAATCAATGAAACCACTCCTGAACCTTGGTATACAGACATATTTGATTTTCTTCAAAATGGGACTTTCCCTGCCAATTCTAATAGAAACCAGCGTCGGTTATTACATTGATGAGCAAGTTGATTTGTAATAATTGGCAATACTTTATATAGGAGATCTTTTGAAGGTATCCTATTAAGATGTTTAAACTTAGAAGAGTCTAAATCAGCCTTGAGTGAAGCCCACGATGGATCTTGTGGAGGACACTTTAGTGGTAGTGTCATTACTAAAAAGCTCCTTCGGATAGGATACTTTTGGCCTACCATGGAAATGGATGCACATGAGTATGTGCACCATTGCGATAAGTTCCAGAAACATGCTGACCTTGTCCATGCGCCTACACAAGAGCTGCAGGCTATCTCATCTCCTTGGCCCTTTTCTAAATGGGGCTTGGATATTATTGGCAAAATCAATCCTGTGTCATCTGATGGACAAAAGTTCATCATAACTACCACCGAGTATTTCACGAAGTGGGTCGAAGCTATGCCTTTAGCTTCCTGCACTGGCACACAAGTTTCTAAATTTATTTTTAATCAAATCATTTACAGGTTTGGAATTCCTGCCAATATCATCTCTGACAATAGAACTTGCTTCAAAAATAAATATGTTAAAAAATTATGTCAAAAATATAAGATTCAACATCGCTGGTCCACTCCCTATTATCCTCAGGGTAATGGTCAAGCAGAAGCATCTAACAAAACCTTAATCAAAATTCTCAAAATATTGGTCAATAAAATAGGCCGCGACTGGCACATTCAATTATATCCAGCCTTGTGGGCCTATCGAACTAGTGTTCGAACCCCCACTGGAACTTCACCATTTGTTTTGGTATATGGTGCTGAAGCAGTTTTTCCATTTTATTTGGAAGTTCCTTATTTGGCTCTGCTACTTCAAGATACCGAAGTAGGAGATGAATATCGTGTTGGCAAACTCAGTCAGCTGGAAATCCTAGATGAAAAACGCATCAATGCTTTGGAGCATCTCCGTGCTTACCAAAACAAGCTTAAAAGATCATATGCTAAGAAAGTTCGTCATCGATCCTTTGAGATTGGTGACCTTGTTTTAAAAGAAAATAAAAAAAATACAAATGCAACTAAGGACCTTAAAGGTAAATTTGAGCCCAATTGGCTTGGACCATACATTATTACTGCTAAATTTGAATCGAGAGCATATAAATTATCTACCTTAGATGGTAAAGAACTTAAGGAACCCATGAATATTTTGCATCTTAAACGTTACTATGCATAAATTTCTTCATTTCATCCATGTATATATTTGTTCAAAATTACTATCTTGTATTTCTTTCAATTTATTCAAAAACACCAAAAACATTCATAAATCATCAAAAAATCTTCAAAACTATCTATTGCATTTATTTATGGCACTTGTTAAATTTTTTTCTCAAAAACAAAAATAAAACCAAAAAAACAAAATAATGATAAAAATCTAAAAACAGCAATATGCTTGACTCTTTCGAAACCAAAACAAAATAAAGAAGAAAGAGAGAGTCAATATTCTCAAAATTTCTCAAAAGTGTTTATATATATTTTCTTACAATTATTGCAGTTATATGTTTTAAATTATTTTTGGATAAATTAGCATTTATTTGGAATCCCTCACTTGCACACTCACAACAAATAAATATCTTGATTTTATCTGGCATGATTACTAATCTCTCTTATATAAAAGTCCACAAAATTCAATTAAATAAAGTTTGAGCATAGAGAATTGATCTTGTTATTTACTTAAACCAAGCACATCTTTTCACAATAAAATAATTATATTTGTAATTTCCATGTTTTGCTACATAGTAGACGTGGTTTCTTGAGCAAAAAGTTTCCCCTGCTATCCTATCATGCACATGGTCTAGAATTTTTGAGAATTGGCAAAATGACAAGCTCACCCCTACCCATAATAAAAATCCCTTGCTCTACAGCTAATCCGAGCAAGTATCCCTAGCAAAGAAAAAGAAAAGAAAAGTTCAAAAAAAAAAAAAAGAGAAAAGAAAAATGTTATTTTATATCATTCCAGCAATATTTCAAGCACTATCTCAAAAATCAAGCAAAAATACAAAAAGAAAAAGAAGCAAAGTTCAAAAGAAACAGAAAAAGAAAAGAAAGCAAAAACAAGAAAGCAATAAAATCCCTTTCCCTACCCTTTGAAAAGAAAAGAAGGGTTGATGAGCTTGAATCCCTGGAATTCTCAATTATTCGAAAACTGTGAGGTAAGCCCCATAACAAGTGGTTTGTGCCCAACCTTCTTGGCCTTGGGTAACTCCTAGCGTGGTGATATGTCTGTCACATTAGCGACCTTCTTTTGTACAGACCTATGTCTGTTTATGGATTAGCTAGCTCTTGATAATCCGACCTACATAGTAGCCTAGTATGGTTATATGCATCTACATCATGGTTAATGAACACTTATTTGGTTTCTTCAAATCACTTGTATCATATTATCTTGCTCAAAACTGGTAAATGAACATAGCAATTGCACACACATTTGTATTTGAGAGATTTTGTGTATCATTATGATAAATCAATATTGGAAATGAATTCACATATGCACATGGGATTCCTTATAAATCTAATTTTTGTCTTCAAAATACTTTGAAATATTATTTTTGCAATAAATCAAGTATAGTTGTTTACCACAAAGATAACTATATAATAAAAAAATCAAAAAATTCCTTTCAAACTATACAATCAAAACATATACATATATATCTGGTTGACTTTCGCGACGATGGTATAATTTCAAAACCAAAATTGAAATTTTATGCCTAGCGCAAGTCCTCATTTTCATATTTTCTGTAAAACTATCTTTTTTTTGGATTTTCGCGATGATGGTATAAGTCTATACCTACATATTCTATGCCTAGCGCAAACCATTCTAACAATTTTTATTCCCCATTTATTAAAAATCATGAAAACCATATGACTTAATTCATTATGTTACACAAATTATGCTTTTAAAAAGCAAACCCATTTTTATTATTATTTCATGTCATTATGTCAACCTTCAGTTTTGCAATGATGGTATAATTCCTAAAGAATTATCCAAAAATTTTATCACACTTAGGAATTTATGCCTAGCAAAAATCATTTTTACATTATTTCATGCATACTATTTTCATGAAAATCTAAAAACAAACCATCATCATCATCATCATTTGCACTATTGCACCAAAGTCTTAAGATAGTTTCTTAAGCACTCTTTTACTTTTAACAATATTTCTATAAATGGGACTAGCTTGACGACCGAGTGAGCGACGACTCCATGAAATGGTCTATAATAGCGACAATGTCCTTTGAAATTATTGTTAGAAGTCTCTTTTTATTTTTTTTATCACATTTCATTACAAACAACCAATTTGTTACATCAGATTATTTCATTTAAAATATCACAGCATGACATTCAAATTATAATATTTCCAACGACATAATTACATGAATTATCAAATCAATCAATCAAACATAAAAGCATCATAAGCATACACATTATACAAGTCATGTGATCAAAAACATATCTCATATCATATATATATCAACAACCGTATATGTACATCATCAAAACTGGATTGGTATGCCACAATCTGTACCTCGACATACTCAATCCTCTATCAACAAAAAAAATATATATCATATAATACAATGCCAATCTCACCCTCTAGCCTCGAGAGCCCCTCAAGATCTCTGCCTCATCTCCTCCCCTGCCCTGTGGTGGACGAGGTAGCCCCATCATAGTCTGTGTAGTCCTAGTCCTCGACCGAGACGTGGTCCTCGACGACCCGATCCTGATCAAATTTGCAATGTTGGCTAGCAGGGGTAGTCTATCTGCCTCTGGCACCAGCTAGTAATACAATGTCTGATAGAATGTCAGCTGGGCGATAGCCCATGTCAACTCTCCAGAGCTCGCCCCTCCACACCATGCCTTGAGGCATGCAATCTCATCCCGTAGTTGTGACACCTCAGCTCAATGGCATGCAGCCTCATCTAGAGTCTGCACCTGGGCCTAGAGACGATCTCTCTCCACCCGAAGAGTAGCCATCTCACTACTCTCTCCTGTGTCTACACCCTTGCCCTTATTAGGTGATGGTGGCCTCTATGGAGATGGGGGTCTCACCTCCCTCCTCTCCCTCTGTCGCAGCCTCTCCTGTGCCTATGGCCTCCTCACCTCTCTCCCATCGTGACCCTGGGCTGCCTCCATAGTAGCTTGGTGTCACCTCCCTATCCGACGCACAACCGCGTGAATCGGACCCTATGCCCTCATCATCCGAGGAGGGCGGATGCCTGCGTACTAGGCATCATAGCCATCGGCTACTCCTACGTCATCCCCATCCACTGGTTGGATGGGGGCATCATCCACGTCCTGGCTCTAGAATCGCTACATATCGGGAGCCCCGCTAATCGTGGTGTTATCTCGGACAGTATGAGAAAACTCATAATCCCTCAGAGATGGGATCCCCTGCTACAGACTGAACTGCCTCAAAAATTGATCATAGCGGTGGAGCTCCACTTATCCTCTCTCCATCCGTAGCTAGCAGACTCACCTGATGCGAGCCAACTCCTGTCCATCCTCTACCCACCCTGGATGCTCCCTCCATGGTCTCCAGGTGATCTGGTCTGGGACTAAGTCATCCAGTAGCCTCTGGGACATAGGCAGATCTATTCGTCACTGTGCCCCTCTTCGGAGCCACCAGTGGAAGACTCGGGGCCTCTCCCCATCAACCCCTATTAGAGGAAGCCCTATCGGCCTCCACACTGCAATGTGCTCCCAGAACCAAACCTGTAGGAGTGATGTCATAACCAGACATCGGCCACCCTTGTACACGACCCCATATAGGATCTTGTACAATCGACATAGAACAAAACTTCCCCAAGAGAACTTGTAGCCGTGATCCCGCATATCGTAGATCACATCTACGAGCATCCACGGTACCCTACACCCACTCTGGTGGCACAGCAAAAGTCCACCAACTACTCCAGCTAGTACCCGTGTGAGCCTAGATGCCCTAGGCATCTGGCGTAGTGCCTCGATATTAACTCCACCCTTCTCCAGGGTGAAGCTCGGGTCACCACATAGCCATCCCATAGTGTGGCCCTAATTTTTTGTAGGATTAATTAGTCGTCCTTGTATGGGGATTCTCAGAATCCTCCATACATCCTCTAGTGTGGGAGTCATCTCCCTTATCGGTAGCCAAAAATAGGAAGAATCTAGATACCACCTCTCTGCTAGGGCCGTCAGTAGCCCCATATTTGTGGATACTTATGGCATTTCTGCCACATGTAGTAAGCCGACCTATGCCAGCTGATCTCGCTCTGCCTATGTCAGAGCAGCCAAGTCATCTCTCAACCCTCCATACTTCCATTCCCTGCTCTTTAGTAATCCTCTCTGCAAACATAAACAACAAAACAATAAACAATCATTAATATCACATTTAAGTAATTAATAATGCAAATTAAAATTCAATTTTATGCACTTGATGATATCGCCCACTATTGGACGATATCGTCCCCAATTTGAGCAAAATCGTCTCCGATTTCGCAAGCCGAAATCGTCTCTAATTTGACGAAATCGTCCCCATTTCGACGATTTTGCCCTAGGGCGAAATTGCCGAAATTGAGACGATTTCGTCGAAATCGGGACGATTTCGTCCCGACGACGTCGACGGCCCAAAAATGGCCGCGATGCTCAAAAATCACCTAAAAATTACCTACAAAGCATGTAAAGTTAAATTAAAGCATCCTAGTTAAGTCTAGACTCTTACCCGTAGATCGCGTCGGACCTCTATCGATCTGTGCATCGTCTCCACCATTTTTGCTTCAGAGCTCTAAAAACCAGAAAATGAATAGTAAAAATGAATTAGGGTTTTACCCTATTTTTCTTAATTTTATTCAAACATAATTTTGATTTTTCGTGTTTTTACCTCAAACGTTCGATTTGGGTAAAAACACGTAGGGGGCACCATAGTAAGTTGTCGTACAATTCGACCAAGAATCGTCGCCAAAAATTGGAATATTTTTTTTTTTGCTTTCTCGTAGATCGAGAAGAACTCATCTTTAACACATTTTCTTCGAAAAATTCGCTAAAGAGGGGGCAAAATGTAGCACCCTAAAATTGGCGCAGTAAAATTCTAATAATTACATTTACCTTAGTAAATAATTTAAAATTCAAATTTAACCTCCCAAACCGCCCGTTAACCGCTAGATAATCCGTTTCCCCCTTTTCTGCACCAATTTTAGAGGTTTTTTTGACCGTTTGACGATATCGTCGCCGATCAGACGATATTGCCCCAAATTTTATGATTGTCGCAAAACTAATTTTGCAAAATTATCTTATGTTCCAATGGGTCTCCAATGTGGGCAGAAGCGTATCTGCGCCATTAGGGACCCTCCCCCGTTGGAGATCTCCCAAATTGGGATGATCTCCAACCTCCTAACTACTCCCCTAAGCCTATTTAATCCTAAGCTATTCCCTTAGCACCCCCCTGGCTGAAATTATCTGCAATTTAACTCCATCTATGCTGAACCATCCCAATTTTTCATTTGCACTAGTCCCATACCAATTTTGTTGCAGGTACATCACTGTTTTTCAGCCGAAGCCAGCACACATCATCGTCGACGAACCTATTCAGATCGGAGATGAACCTGTCGAATTCGAGGCGATTTCGTACTGATGCGAGACGATCTCGACTGCAGTCCATATTGAGGCAATCAGTGCCTGGAGTTTGCATTTCTCAAACATTTCTCTGCTATTTTATTTTGCAAATTAGATAATTTATTTAGTGTTTATGTTATTTTGCATTTGGAGTTCACCCATTTAGCTTAGATTGCATACTAAGATCATGATTTGTCATTAGAATATCGTAATTTGATTGAATTTCTGTTTCCCTCTGTTAGCATAGTAGTATTCGTTGCGTTTTGTATCTATTTTTTTGATTGCAGGTCTCTGACGAATTCGTCAGATCTCAAACGATTCTGTCAGATCTCAGATGATTCTGTCAGATCTTAGATGAATCTGTCGAATTCTAGATGATCCTGACTACTTCAAACATCAAAATCATCACCAGACATCTAGATCAGGTATTCCTCATTTATATTCTATAAATTCTCTGTTTTATGTCTTTAAATCTATTTTCTGTACTCATTGAATTTGCATTTTTATGTAGATTAATCTAGATTCATTTGGCCAAACCTAGGATATGAATGCTTAAAGTTAAAAATGAACACATTAAAACACATTCCAAACCTATATGTGGAAACTGCCCTTAAATGTTTCCTGGTGAACCCACCATCCATCAAAAAGTCATCAAAATACACCTCCCTTGAGAGGCGGGAACTTCGCAAATTCCTCTCAGTCCGAGGTACCGCACCATCCTTTTCCCATCCTCATTTCGGGCACGGATCCAATAGCCTAAAGGTAAGGATGCAAAAAATTTGGAGCGATACATTTTGGTGAACCCGATGTGAATGCATCATAACCTTTTGAAAACAAAAACAAAAACAAATATATATATATATATATATATATAGAACAACTAAAACTTAGATGCATTTTAAAACATTTAAAGTTTAAAATCATGTTTAGATGGTAGCTCCTAAGAAAAGGTTAGCAGTTACTATAAACGTAGAAAACCAATTGGCAGCCATAGAAGTCAATTCTGTCCTTAGTGTGCCTGAAACAAGTAGGAATCAATTATTGTGGAACGAACTCGATAGAAGACTTAGTCTCATCTCATCTAGGTCCACACAACTTAAGGAAATCAAGAGGCTAGTCCTAGATAGAATCCTGGATCCTCATCAACTAGTTTTTTATCATGAACTTCAAAGAGCCTGCCATAGATGGTTAGCTTATAGGAGAGCTCTAGTATCTTCGAAATTGTTCACCTTCGAGGAATACCTCAAGAACGCAGCCATTGTGCACCAGTTCCTAGGTTGTGTAGAAGACCAAGAGGTTGTTCTTACAGATAGGGAAAGATGGAATAGAGTTCCACGAGCTATGCTATATCGAGAGTATTGCCACGAGCTTTACTTTTATCAACCAACATCTGAAACAGACAATATCACTATAGCTCTTTTCATCAAATTTTTAAAAGAAAACTTTCAATTTGAAGAAGAACACTTCATGACTCTGGAACAACTTGAACCTATTAATGATATTCATAAATTGTTTATAGAAAACTAGATTATTACTTCAGTATTATTTCTTGCATTTATTGTGTTATTTGCTATCTTTATTATATATATATTTTTAAAAACACAAAGAAAAAAAACCAAAAACTTAGCAAAAACTTAAAAATTTCATTTCAAATATTGTAGTAGGTATATAGTAAACATATACCTCTTAATTTTTTGCATATATATATATATATATATATATATTTGCTGAAATAAAAACTTAGCACCATGCCTAAACTTAGGAATGGTAAAGAAACTTTAGGAGAAGGAGAAGATTGGTTACAAGATACAACTAGAGACCCAAATGTCCTTCTTGGAGATCCAAATCCGGAAGGAGAAACTCTAGGTCAATCAGACGAAGACTTAGGTGAAGATAAGGAATAAGAAGGAAGTGTTAAAGAGGATGGATCCTCATCCCCTAGAGTAGCTCCAAATGGAACTATTGCTTTTGACAATGCAGAACATTTTTGAAAATTGCTCATTGATAACATCGATGACCTTAATGTGGCAATTCGTATTGATAAAGGGCAAATTAGTAACACTCAAGCAGCCATGCAATATATGTGTAATATGCACACTAATCCCTTGTCTTTCATTGATAAAGAAAGTGACAAGGCTGGCCCATCCAATACAGATATGGTCACTATGGCTCAAAACATGTCAAAACAACAGGTTATCCAACCTCCTAAGGAACATGTTATTCAACCTAAAATCATTCCCACACAAAAGAAACCTTCCTTCACTACTTTATTCCGCCAAACTATTGAGAAATATGCTTCAAGTAAACAAAAACCTAAAACAAAGCCAAATACAAATTTTCAACAATCTAAAATACAACATAATCCAACTTCAAAATTCCTCCGTAATACTTTTCCTACCAATAATTTACACAATAGTAACATGGCATCTAATCTTCATGTTCCTCCATCCTATACACATAAAACCCATGTCAATGCCCTACCAAACCAATATGGGGGGCAAACTAGTAATATGGAAGCCATGGTGAAACAATTAGCTTCATGTATGGACCAGATAGATCCCTACCATCCCTCGTATAATTATCGAGAGATATGTAGTCAACCTTTGGATCCCGTAGTGGTAGCTCAACCATACCCTAAGCATTTTCCCATGCCCGTCCTGCCTATATATAAAGGAACCGAAGATCCCATAGAGCATCTTCACATGTTTAGGATAGCATGTCATGATATATCGCATGATGACTTGCTATTATTAAAAATTTTCTCAAAAATTTTAGGTGGAATGGCATTAGAGTGGTACTATCAATTGCCCACTCATTATTTGAGAAAATTTGAAGAAACAGCTGAATCATTTGTCCATCAATTTAGTGCCTACATCGAGAGGCATGTAACTATTAAAGACCTATACAATTTAAAACAAGACAAGGATGAATGTTTTGCCGATTTCTTAGCTAGATGGAGGCAATTGACAGGAAAACTACACTTTGTGTTGCCTTATAGGGAAATGTTGGACATTTTCATCAACAATTTACAAGAACAAATATCTTATGAGATATCAACTGCTACCTTAACTACCTTCGACCAAGCTATAGATTTAGCTCGAAGAGTAGAAGATGCCCTCATTAGGAGAGGCCAAATTAGGAAGAAGGATGATGAGAAAACATCCAGGAATCAATACAAAAACAAACAAGTTGTCGGTGATGGAGTCACTGACAGCCGAAATATTGCTAATGTCAATACAATGAAGACAACAGAAAAATTCATATTGAAACCTCATGATAAGCCTCCTCGAGAATTCACTAGATTAAATCAACCCTTATCAACTATTTTACCTCAATTACTTGAAAGAGGTTTGATCCAATTACCAGCTATTCGGGAACCTGATCCAACTATACCCGGATATAGAGCTGACTTACACTGTGATTTCCATAGAGGACCTGGACATTCTACCAATGCTTGTAAAATGTTGAAACATAAAATACAATATTTGATTGATTTGATGGGATAAATGATATGAATTGATTATCATTTGTCCCACACTTTGAATTATGGAGTGTCTGGTTCATGGCCATTCCACCCAAGGATGGCTATTTGTGGTTGTCCCTGGGTGGGATGGTCATGAACTGTGATCGTCCCTGGATGGGACGATCATGGCTACATGGCCCAAAACCTCCCAAAAGTGAGGTAAACCTTCCCAAAAGTGGTTGGGAGCCCTAATTAACCCCTAAGGGTTTCCCAATGGGGCCATATGATGTCTATAAGAGTGGCACATTAGCAGTCTTATTTGATTTACACAATTTTAGTGTCTATAGTATGTGTATACATCTTGTACATATATGTCTATACAATGTGCGTATGTGCATTATAAGAAAATAACATAAAATATATTGGTAATGCGAGCAGCTATTAGGGCATTAAAGAGTTAGGGAAAACTAAATAGATGGGGTGAGGAAAATGAATCGACCGAATCCAAGGGAGCTAAAGGAAGATTGTGCATGATATTTTTGAAAAGGAGGAGGAACGAGAATATCCAAGAGGTGATAGGGAAGAAGGAATATTGTTGTGTTTTTATAGTATTCTCCATTTTTTTCCATTGTAATGCTTCATATTGGATTGATAATGAAAGAAGATCATTAAGGTTGGATGTACTTCCATATTGGAAGGAACTAGGATAAATATTTGTGTTCATGTTGTGTGATTGTGGGTCATTTTTTTTTTTTTGCATACTGCAATTACATGTTTTTTTAAATCTGTTGTTGATATTCCAGAATAGCATAGCTTACAAAATTTACAGATCACATGGTATTAGAGCATAGTTACAAAGTTGTTGGGAGACTTGTGGATGAACGGTAGAAGATCTCAAAGAGGTGAATTATTCCCATTGAATCCAAAAATTGGTAGTAGGAGAAGGGTAACTTCCATGGAGTGGGTAGAGGGAGAGCAACCTGAAACTAAAATGTCAATCAATGATTTTGAGAGGAGATTCATTGCAATGGAGAATAACATGAAGATCCTTATGGATGCCTTGTTGGGTAGACAACCTAGCAATGGAGACCAAAGGTAAATAAAACCTGAGAATGGAGGAGGAAGCCACCAGGATGTTGGCCAGTCTTCATCTTCATCAAATAATCCCATTCCTTTCAAGGTAGAAGCCAAGGTGGAAATTCCAACTTTTGGTGGGGAGGTTGATGCAAAAAAATTGAATAATTGGCTGAAGCAATTGGAGGTATATTTCCAAATCTAGGGTGTTGTTGATGATGTAAATAAAATCTCTTTTGCAAGATTGAAAATGGGTGGACATGCTTTGATCTGGTGGGAAAGCCATATGGATTCCCTTAAGCATGATAACCTACCACCTATCTCTTCTTGGGAGGAATTTAAGAATCTATTGAAAGAGCAGTTCTATCCGTTGGGTCATCACAATAAACAACTCATGAAATGGCAATTCTTTAGACAACAAAGAGGTCAAAATGTCCAGGAGTACACTACAGAATTTAGAAAACAAGCGACCTTGCTTGGGATTTCTCTTAAAGATCCTCAAGTTTTGATGAAGTACATTGGAGGGTTACATAGTCATTTGCAAAATACTATCATGTTGCTCAATCCTAACAATCTTGACCAAGTGAGTGTGCAGGCTCAATATTTGGAGGAAGATGGAAAACAGAGGCGACAATATGAGGACTCCAAGAAGAATCCAAAGGGGAACCAAGAAGGAAAATCTCAAGATAAAGTCAAGGTAAAGCAATCAGAGAAGAAGACAGCCAATACCACCAAGAAGGAAGGTGACAATAGACATTGTTCCCATTGTAACAAGGATGGACATGTAGAGGAAAAATGTTGGAAGCTTCATCCAAAATTGTATCCCTACAAGAAGAAGAAGAATCAGGAAAAGAAGAATGCAATGGTCACTAGATGTGAGGATGTTGAGGATAGTTTTGATGTTGATGAGAAACTCAATTGTGCAACAGTCCAGATAGTTGGAGAAGATGAGTGCATTGAGGAGCAAAGGATTAGACTATTCCACCTCAAGATCCAAGTCAAGAAGACAAGAATAGATGCTATCATTGATCCTAGTTCTCAAGCAAATTTAATTGTTGAATATTTGGTGAACAGTCTGGGATTGGAGACATACAACCATCCTCATCCATATCCTTTGGGTTGGTTGCAAAATAATGCCAAGTTACAAGTCACTAAGCAATGTAAGTTGAAATTTGCTATTAGTGCAAACTTTATTGATGAAGTTGTGGTTGATGTAATACCATTAGACTTATGTGGTGTTATTCTTGGAAATCCTTATTTGTGGGATAGATATGCCACTTATTATAGAAGGGTGAATAAATATAAGTTGATCAAATATGGAAAGTCCTATATTTTTCATGCCCATAAAAGCAAGAAAATGATGACTTTGGTGACAGCAAGCCAAGTTAAAAGACTAATTAATAAAAGCAAGAAGTTTGTATTGCTCATAGTCCAAAATTTTGAGGAAAGTACTACCAAAGGTGGATCACATATGGTCTGTAGTACAATATCAGGACCACTAGTGGCTCTCTCTAAGGAATATCAGATACAAAGTCTTGTCAAAGAGTTTCAAGAAATGTTTGCAGAACCAAAGGGGCTACCACCTAAGAGAGAAATCCAGCATGAAATTCAGCTGTTACCTGATGCATCTCTTCCAAACATAGGATTGTATAGGCAATCAGTTTTGGAGCAAGAGGAGATCAAGAATCAAATTCAAGAACTAGTGGAACAGGGTGTGATCAGACCTAGCACATCTCCTTGTGGGTCACCGGTTGTTTTGGTGCCTAAGAAATATGGAAGTTGGCGAATGTGTGTGGATTATAGGGCTCTCAATAAGATTACCATTAAAAATTGCTATCCATTGCCTAGGATAGATGATATTATGGATCAATTGCAAGGAGGAAAATACTTCACCAAGTTGGATCTAAGGAGTGGTTATCATCAAGTGAGGATCAAGGAGGAGGACATTTGGAAGACTGCCTTCAAGACAAGACAAGGCCTATGGGAATGGCTTGTTTTACCATTTGGTTTGTGTAATGCACCAACCACCTTCATGAGGGTAATGAATGATGTTCTTCACCCATTTATTGATTCTTTTGTGGTTGTTTACTTGGATGACATTCTTGTGTACAACCATACTTGGGAAGATCATTTGTTACATCTTAGACAAGTGCTACAAGCTTTACAAAAAGAAAAGTTGTTAAAAATGAGCAAGTGTGAGTTTGGTAAGAAATTTTGGGTGTATTTGGGCCACATTGTTGGTGGTGGATAGCTTAAAATAGACCCTAATACAGGTAAAGCCATTGTAGATTGGCCAAGACCAAACAATGTAACTGAAACAAGGATTTTTCTAGGGGCTATTCAATATCTTAGGAAGTTTATTATTGATTTTTCCAGTATTGCTTCACCTTTACATGATGTTATAGGGAAGAGGCAAAATTTTCAATGGGAGAAGAAGCAACAAACATCATTTGATTTGCTAAAACAAAAAATTAGCAATGCACCTATTTTGGCACTCCCTAATTTGTAGCAGCCTTTTGAGATTGAGACTGATGCTAGTGAGTATGCCATGGGGGCAGTATTGATGCAAGGAAGGAGACCTATTTGTTACCATTCTGAAAATTTCAGTGGGGCAGCCTTGAACTACCCTACATATGACAAGGAGTTGTTTGCTCTAGTTCAGGTGGTGAAGAAATGGAAGCACTATTTGATGGGCAAGGAAACAATAATCCATACTGATCATCAACCATTAAAGTACTTGCAAACTCAATCCAAATTGCAACAAGCTAGACATTTTAGATGGATGGGATTCTTGCAATAATTCCACCTGATTATCAAATACAAGAAAGGCAGCAGTAACAAGTTGGCTGATATGCTTTCTAGACCTCCAATAGTTGTGGACCAGATTTCTCTATCAATTATGAAGCTTTCTCCATTTTTTCATGAGGTATTTCAGGAGGCATACATACATGATACAAATTTTGGAGAAGTTTATTCAAGGCTGAAACCATCATCTACTCCAAACTATGAAGGTATGAATGATTATCATCTTAAAAATGGACTTCTCTATAAGTTTGATACTTTGTGCATTCCTAAAGGAGAAAGAATTCAGTTGATTAGGGAAGCTCATACATCCAATATTGTTGGTCATTTTGGGGTTGGAAAGACAGTTGCAAATTTACAAAGGTATGTGTATTGGCCTAGAATGCAAGAGCAAGTTGCCAAGTATATTAGAGGGTGTGTAATGTGTTGCACTAGCAAGCCTAGCAATAGAAAATTGGGTTTGTATCAACCACTTCCAGTTCCAAATCATCCTTGGGAGAGTATTTCTATGGATTTTGTTGGAGGATTGCCTATGTCCAAGAAGGGGCATGATTATTTGTTTGTAGTAGTGGATAGATTTAGCAATATGTGTGTGCTAATTCCATGTAAGAAGACTGTTATAGGATAGGAAGCTGCCAATATTTTATTTTCTCATGTATGGGTTCATTTTGGTTTACCTACTTCTATTGTCTCTGATAGAGATTCCAGATTTTTGGGCAATTTTTGGACTTGTTTGTGGGAAAATATGGACACAAGGCTGAAGAGGAGTACTGCTTTTCATCCTCAAATGGATGGTCAAACTGAAGTAGTAAATAGAACCATGGTTCAGCTCTTGAGAGGTTATTGTGGTAAGCATCCGAATACTTGGGATGAGCATCTTGTTTACATCCAACATTCTTACAATAGGGCAATTCATACTTCCACAAATAAAACTCCATTTGAAACTTGTTATGGGTACCTTCCACCATCACCTTTTGACTATGTTTTTGGGCAGCAAAAGGATACAAAAATTTTAGTTGTGAAAGAAGAAGAGCAAGCTGAAAAAATTATTGATAAGGTTCGACAAATTCATTTGCAAGTCCAAGAGCAACTCAAGGTAAGCCAATCTAAGTACAAGTTGAGACATGACAAACATAGAACTGATCTAAAAAAAATTCAAGTTGGAGACAAAGTTTGGTTACATCTCAGCAAGGAAAGGTTGTAAGGGCCTACCAAGAAGTTGAAGCCTATAAGGTATGGACCATTTCAAATTGTGGAGCAAGTAAGTGAGAATGCATTCATATTGGATTTACCTACCTATATGAATATCTACTCAGTTATAAATGTGGAGAACTTGAAGTTGTTTGAGCCCTCCATGATGACTGTAGAGGAAGGTGAAGTAGATCAGATTCTACCATCTCTAGAAGATTTGTCTCCACACACTATGAATCCACTTGCAGAGGATTCAATTTTGTAGAAGAAGATTCACCCAACCAGAAGAGGTGAACAGGAAATCTGGTTAGTTGGCTTGAAGGGACAATTGCCTACCAAAGCCAAATGGTATGATAGGAACAGGATTGAGGACTTGTTTCCTCATCTTCTTCATACTTAGATTTTTGAGGAAAAAAAGCCTCCTCATTGGGGAGGTGTGATCCAAGAATTGGATCAGTCTTGAGGAGTTTTCCTTGTGTTACATCATATTTTTCTTCTAGTCTAACTGTGCGTAGATCGTAACATGTGTGTATATCAATATGGTAATTTCTTCTTAGTATGGGTAGAAAAAAGCATGTGCATATGTGGGGATATAATGTGTGTGTGTGATACTTTTTATGGGAATTTCAGTTGATAGGGATGTTGGAATCATGTGTGTATATGAGCATAACATGTGCATCTATCATGCTCAAACATTTCCAGACTTTGCTGACCCATTCAAGGTTACATATATAATGTGCATAGGTATGATCACATATAACATGTGTGTATGTGGTAGTGGTATGTATGTATGTGTATACATCATGTTCTTATATGTATATATAATGTGTGTATGTACGTTATAATCAAATGATGCAAAATCCATTAGCAATGTGAGTAGTTATTAGGGCATCAAGGAGTTAGAGAAAACTAAATAGACTGGGGCAAGGAAACTAAATAGATCAGACCCAAGGGAGATAAAGGAATATTATGCATGATGTTTTTGAAAAGGAAGAGGAACGAGAATATTCAGGGGGTGATAGGGAAGAAGGAATATTGTTGTGTTTTTATGATATTCTACTTTTTTTTCCATTGTAATGCTTCATATTGGATTGATAATGAAAGAAGATCATTAAGGTTGGATGTACTTCCATATTGGAAGGAACCAAGATAAATATTTGTGTTCATGTTGTGTGATTGTGGGTCATTTTTTTATTTTTGCATACTACAATTACATGTTTTCTTTTAAAATTAAAATAAAAATTTGTTGTTGATATTCCAAAATAGCATAGCTTACAAAATTTACAGATCAACCAAATCTATAATGCTATATTTGTTCTAACCAACACCACTCCCCATAGCATAACTACCTTCACAAAAATAACCCTTACCCCTAATAGTCCCTGTGCTCTAACATTTGTAGCTCTCCTCACCATCCCCACCACTAATATCCACACCTTGACCTTCATCACTCCCTACATCTTAACCTCCACTGCTTCCACCTTGCCCACCATCAAAAAATTGCAAAATACCTTTGCATTCATAAATTGAGTTCTCCATTGTCTAACTCAGCTATGGATTACAAAACCTCTATTGCAAAACTTTATTTTCATTAACAAAAATAATTTATCAATATGCAAAAATATCAAATCATTCATCAATAATACATTATCCACAATAACAATCTACAAATGAGAGAGAGATAGATAATACCCTTAAGGTAGGAAAAAACCAATAATAATCCTTAAGAAAGGAATAAGTCCACGAGATCTCCCATGATGAGAGGCCACTTAAGGAGAGAAAAGTCCCATAAGACACTTTATGGGAAAAAATAATTACATAATATTATTCTCCCTGATCATTACAATGACAAATATCTCTTCTTTATATATCCATATTTTTATTCTACTTTGGGGAGCCTACTACTAATATAATATTATATTATAATATAATATAATATTATAATACAATCAACCTTGGGTTATGTGTGGCCCATGCCAACCCTTATACAATATAATAATATATCCCCAAATATCTATTCCTAGGTACCCTAACATGCCACCCTTCTTACATTTTCATCCTCGAAACATGTGAAGAAATAAGATAATATGATTTTTTAAGCAATGTTAGCAACTGGTACCAATCTCGATCATCCATCCATCCTAGTGAAACACATTTATTTTGGTATGCCATTTTGTTACTTGAGTATCCAAATCTACTTTTTTGGCTTCATGCTTCTACTATTGTATTTTAATAACTTGAATGATGGGTCCACTTGTTCCTTGATGCTAATGAACCGCTCTGAAAACTAGGATCACTATGCTTTCTTTGCCAAATAGTTCCATGGTTTTTGCCCTTCTAATTCCATGTAGAACCATAATATTGCTACCTTGAACCATACCTCCAATATTTTTGCTTCTCATGGTGGTGTGGATGGTGATATGGTGCAACCTTAACTTGATATTCTACCTTCTTTGACTTCTCAACATTTGGCTCCATTGTTTTAAATTCTTCTACATATTGTTCTTTCATGTTCTCTTTGTTTTGTTTATCCTTGTGCTTTTATATCAAAGCTTTATTGGAATCTATTATTGTTATTTACATGGACTCAGTTGTTGCTACTTCTTCCATGGACTTTGTTGTTGCTACTGCCTTCTTGGATTCTATTTTAGGTTCTTCAATTTTTTTCTCTACAACCACTTATTGGTTTTCCTTGGATCCTTGCTCCTTAAGCTGAGAAATATCCTACAATGTTATCTTCATTTTCTTGTACCATAACTTCATAAAATTCTTTTGCACATTAATGTTAATAGTACCCAAAGAATCTAACCAAGGATAACCAAGAACAATATCCTCATCATCCATATCAATAGCATAGAAATCTAAATGTAAAACATATTTATCCATGGTGATATTCAAATATTCAAAAATATGAACGTTCTCACCCTCAAGATGTGTGTCATTAATTTTTGTTTCTTGAACTTGCAACCTCATATCCAAAGTAATATTAATAAAATTATATCTGCTACTAGGTTCAATGGAAATAATAACCTGTTCCTTTTGAATGCTTCCATGAACCTGCAAAATAAAAAATTTAGATGAATTTAAACCCTTTTGATCCTTTGCTTACTTTTTAAAATCCAAATATGTGTCTTCATTCTTCTCACTATATTCCTTAACATTTTCCTCTTTCTCCTTCTTGAGTAATTTTATTTCTTTTTCATAGTCTTCATTTTGTTTCTTGAAAACTTCCCATTTTCCTTTCATTTCATTTTGCTCATTTCAAATCCTTTGTAGATTATTTTCAAGGTCTTTTATGACATCCATTAGGCTATCTATATAATATGGGTCCCATTTACTCAAGAATGCATACTCCATTTCATCCCAAGTGTATTCATTATTCCTTTCATTACAAAATTTTTTCAACCAAGACCAAGCTTCCCCTTTAAGACTCATCTTAAGGATGAATATCCATAAAGGATTATTACAATATAGAGACCTAAAATTTTTCCACCATTCTCTAGCATCAATATCATCCTTCCCAAAAAAATCTTGTAGCTCCATAAGTTCACACCCCAATAATGCAAACTAGGGTTTTATGAACTAGGGTTTCATAGAAATATATATCTCCCCACTGATTTGAAGCTAAAATTCCACATAAACAATTAAATCTACAACTTTTTCTTCCAAAACAAATAAATTGCAATTGATTTACTTACCCGAACTAAAAAAATTTGTCTTTAAAAAAAATGTGAACTAAAAATTTGTCATTGCCCTTGTTCTAGATGGCTAACTTCAAAAGGTTTTATCTCCCTCAATACTAATCGTATTCCTTTATATGACCACTCATTTTAAAGCTCTTCAAATTCTGCATAAATTAATCCAAGAATCATCTAAATAGTATAAACTTTCGCATAGATATGGCTCTTGAAATGTGAGATATTTTTCCAAACAAATCTACAAAGTTCCATTACTATCCTTATTCCAAATGACTAATTTTAAAAGGTTGTATCTCTCTCAATACTACTTGGATTTCTTAATATGACCACTCATTTTAAATCTCTTCAAATTCTACACAAATTTATCCAAGAATCATATGAATCGGATAAAATATTGCAGAGATATGGCTTTTGAAAGATAAGATATTTTCCAAAAAAAAATTATCCTAATTTTGCAATTCCACAAAAAATCCCCACTTTGCCAAAATAGTTGCTTTGATACCACTTGTTGTAGAAATTTATTCTTATAAACATAAATCATTCACTAATATGCAAAAATATCAAATCATTCATCCACAAATAATTATCCACAATAACAATCCACAAAAGAGAGAGAGATAGATAATACCCTTAAGGTAGGAAAACACCAATAATACTCTTAAGGAATGAATCACTCCACAAGATCTCCTAATATGAGAGAGCCACTCAAGGAGGGCAAAGTCCCATAAGCCACTTCATGGGAAAATATGATTACATAAGATTATTCTCAATGATAATTACAATGAAAAATATCTCTTCTTTATATATCCATCTTCTTATTCTACTTTGGGGAGCCTACTACTAATATAATATTATATTATAATATAATATTATATTATAATATAATATTATATTATATTATATTATAATATTATATTATATTATAATATAATATAATATTATAATACAATCAACCTTGGGTTATGTGTGGCCCATGTTAACCCTTATACAATATAATAATATATCCCTAAATATCTATTTCTAGGTACCCTAACATGCCACCCTTCTTACATTTTCATCCTCGAAACATGTGAAGAAATAAGATTATATGATTTGCTAAGCAATGTTAGCAACTGGAACCAATATCGATCATCCATCCATACAATGAAACACATTGATGCTGGTATGCCATTTTGTTACTTGAGTATCCAAATCTGCTTTGTTGGCTTCATGCTTCTACTATTGTATTTTGATAACTTGAATGATGGGTCCACTTGTTCCTTGATGCTAATGAAGCGCTCTGAAAACTAGGATCACTATTCTTTCTCTACTAAATAGTGCCATGGTTGGTACCCTTCTGATTCCATGCATATCTATAATATTGTTGCCTTGAGCCATACCTCCAATATTTTTGTTTCATGGTGGTGTGGATGGTGATATGGTGCAACCTTAACTTGATATTCTATCTTCTTTAACTTCTTAACATTTGGATCCATTGTTTTAAATTCTTCTGCACATTGTTCTTTCATGTTCTATTTGTTTTGTGTGTCCTTGTGCTCTTCTATCAAAGATTTATTGGACTCTATTACTGTTATTTCCATAGACTCAGTTGCTACTACTTCTTCCATGGACTTTTTTGCTGCTACTACCTTCTTGGATTCTATTTCAGGTTCTTCAATTTGTTTCTCTACAACCACTTCTGTGTTTTCCTTGGATTCTTGCTCCTTAAGATAAGAAATATCCTATAATGTTATCTTCCTTTCCTTGTACCATAACTTCATAAAATTCTTTTGCACATAAATGTTAACAGTACCCAAAGAATCTAACCAAGGATAACCAAGAACAATATCCTCATCATCCATCTCAATAGCATAGAAATTTGAATGTAAAACATATTTATCCATGGTGATATTCAAATATTAAAAAATATAAAAAATATCATCCTCAAGATGTGTGTCCTTAATTTTTGTTGCTTGAACTTGCAACCTCTTAGCCAAAGTAATATTAATAAAATTATATCTGCTGCTAGGGTCAATGGAAATAATAACTTGTTTCTTTTGAATGCTTCCATGAACCTGCAAAATAGAGATTTTAGATGAATTTAGACCCTTTTGATCCTTTTCAAGATTTTTAAAATCCAAATATGTGGCTTCATTATTCTCACTATCTTCCTTAACATTTTCTTCTTTCTCCTTCTTGAGTAATTTTATTTCTTTTTCATAGCCTTCATTCAATTTCTTGAAAACTTTCCATTTTCCTTTCATTTCATTCTGCTCATTTCAAATGCTTTGTAGATTATTTTCAAGGTTTTTTATGACATCCATTAGGCTATCTATATAATATGGGTCCCATTTACTCAATAATGCATGATCTATTTCATCCCAAGTGTATTCATTATTCCTTTCATTCCTCCCTAATTCCTGAAAAGATATTTTTCCTTTGTATTTACTCTATCCAATATTTTCTAAATAATCTATCAAGACATTAAGACAAGATCTTGAATCAGTAGTTCTTGAAGTATCAATATTGCATGAGGATATCTTTTCTAAGTATGATTCACTTAGTTCTATTTTCCTTTTATAAGTGTCTATCAATGTTTTTAGTTCAAATTTTTCATTTTTGCAACATTTGTATGTAAGTAATACCAACTATAGTATGTTATCAATTACTTCTTTGAGTTGAGCTTGTAGATAATGTTCCATGGTGTCAAAGTCATCATCTAAGGCTTCACTATGAATCAATTTAGAAGAAATATCTAAGTATGCTTTACCCTTTGTAAGTAGATTCATGATTCCAATTTTATGGCATTTTCTTTTTACTTTGAGGAAGTATTCATGCTGTGCAACCTCGGGAAGCGCACACCACACTTACCCTACTTGCAATGTTATTATTATAAAATTAAAATGAAGAAGCACACAAGCACATATAATGCAAAAGTAAAAAGAAAATAAATATTCTTTTATTGATGCTTCTGGATCTCGGTTACATGTACGTCCCTCTAAGGGATACTCATTTTGATACAAGTTGTTACAAGTGGGGCAAAAGTAAATGTATCTCCCACAAGGGTACAACGCACCTTCGTAGGCCTCCCAATATCACATACCAAACTGTATGAGGGATTATAGATGCCTCCTCTTGATTTTGTCCTAGAGGGATCTCATGCTCTAGATACTTTGAACTGATCTTGTGAACCTGTATCTTTGGGCATGGAAACAACAAAGCACAATAAGTAGAACGGGAAACCTCCCCATATGAGGCATTTTGTTAGAAAATACAATAATCTAAATAAATAAGTATAATTTGCATTGAAATACACCAGATCTAAGCAATATGCATATGAAAATCAGAAATATTTATATCTATGCTAAAGCCATTTAAATGAAATAATGATAAATAAATATCTATTACTTAGAACAAAGGAATCAACCATTTTAAAAATTGGCTATGAATATGGGCCACTATAAAAGAAAATGACCTTTGAATAAAAGGATACCTCAGGTCTTATGGGTTGTGATCATCGATATATTTGCTCAAATTAATGTTCAAGGGTCACCAAGTGTGTCTCTTACACTGGTTGGTGGTTGGGAATGATGGATATGAATCCTGTTGTGTGGACGTGGCTCAACCAAATGACACTCCAATCCTCCTCAAAGGTGCATAGATTGGATCTCCAATTTGACAAGGCTTATTTGCACACAATTTGAATTCTCTATATTTCTTTTACCTTGTTGGAAGTCTACATATGTAGTCTTCCTAGTTTCAGGTCCAGATCTAGGGCTTGGCTTCTTGGGGAATCCAAGCTCCATATCTACATGTCAACTTACTATCCTAGAGGGAAGGTTCAATCTTGGCTTGGCATGGAAGGGGAAGTCAAGAGGAACTCAGGGATTTCCTCATTGAGATCCCTTCAAAATGCATGCAAACTGCCATTACCACCTATGATTTGGGAAATCTCTTATGATAGTTCATGTTTTAGTGCTAGCCACTGTCATCAATAGTGGCTAGATGTGGCTACTCTTAGATTGAGTGGTTAGGATTTTTGTCTACTTTGGTTGATAGCAACCAAGCCTAAATGAGCTAGAACTACCCCTTTTGAGTGGTTAGGGCCACTTCTTGCTCTTGGAAAGGTCCAAGATTGGTCATATGGTCTGTGAATGTGTCCATATGGGTAGTATCCTAAATATGATGTATTTTAGGTGTCTATAGATACCCCTTTTTGGGATGCATTATGGGAAAACATAGCATGGAGCAAAAATAGACCACCTAGGGTCACATTGTAGGTTGTGTGATGATCATTGATCTGATCAACATTGGATGCCCCAGTCATGCAAGAGGTATGCATCCTAGAATAATTTCTTCCAATAGGGTGGAAGACTTAAATTTGTGGAATTTTGCACTCGGTCATCAAGTGATCAGGTAGCTTCAGTACTAGTATAGGTTCGAAAGGAGGAGAGATACAAAAATAACTATCATGTTTGCTTTTTGCCCTAGCAAAGGGTAAGCTTATGATAGCTGTTGGCAATGATTCATAGGATGCACATGATTTGACATGATCATTTGATATTTTATTGACTTTGATTATGATTGTTTGAAATTTTGACTACTCCCTCAAGTGATGAGTCAATGAGGAAAGGACAATGAATGAAGCAATGAGTCGCTTGACCAATATGATAGATTTGGGTCTTTTAGAGGTTTACTTTGATGTTTTATTCAATTTTATATACCCTAATCATAGAAAGAGCATACATCATTGAATAATTGCCTTCGATGAGTTAAAGAACTTGGTTTTGGTAAGCTTAAGTCAAAATTCTAACCTTGGCAGAAATTAGGAGACCAGCTTAAGTCTAATACTAGCCTTGATGAAAATTATAAGATAAGCTTAAGTCTAATCCTAGCCTTGGAAACAATTAGGAGATAAGCTTAAGTATAATTAGGAGATAAGCTTAAGTCAAATCCTAGCCTTGGTGGCAATTAGGAGATAAGCTTAAGTCAAATCCTAGACTTGGTGGCAATTAGGAGACAAGTTGTCTAGTTTGCTTGAATTTGCTTTTGATATTCTATTTATTTACCCCAAGCAATGAGGGTGCATGATTTTCTTCGACAATGATTCTTGAATGAATGCACTTACCTATGATTAAGTGTTTAATTGTTGATTTGGATTATACATGTTGTTATTATGACCAATGGGGTTAGCAGATGCCATTGGGTCATTTTGGGTGACCAAAGGGTTTATGGATACCTTTGGGACCCTTTGGTTGACCAAAGGATTTATTGATACCTCTAGGGATTTATGGGAGTTGACCAAAGAGGATATAGATACCTTTGGGGTTTTTTGGGTTGACCAAAGGGTTTTGGATACCTTTGGGGCCTTTTGAGTGACCAAAGAATTTTGGATACCTTTGAGGCCTTTTTGGGTTGACCAAAGGGTTTATGAATACCTTTGGGGATTTTTGAGTTGACCAGAAGGTTTATGGATACATTTGGAGCATTTTGGGTGACCAAATGGTTTAGGATACCTTTGGGACCTTTTGGGTGACCAAAAGGTCCCAAAGGACCAAAATGTTTATGTATACATTTGGGACATTTTGGGTTGACCAAAGGGTTTTATGGATACCTTTGGAGAATTTTGGGTGACCAAAGGGTTTATGAATACCTTTGGAACATTTTGAGTTGACCAAGGTTGGTTATGATGCCTTTGGAGCCTTTTGGTTGACCAAAGGGTTTAGGATACCTTTGGGAACTTCTGGGTGGCCAAAGGGTTTTGGATACATTTGGATCCTTTTAGGTGACCAAAGGGTTTAGGATACCTTTGGGAACTTTTGGGTGACCAAAGGGTTTTGGATACTTTTGGAGCATTTTAGGTTGACCAAATGGTTTGTGGATACCTTTGGAGCATTTTGGCTGACCAAAGGGTTTTGGATACCTTTGGATTTTTTAGGTTGATTGCTTAACTGTTTGATTGCTGATTAGGGGAGGTATGATACCAATTATACCCCAGTTATGTTTAGCAAATATTTTTGTTTTGATTTTATGTTATGGATGTAATGATGATGGATACATATATGAATTCAATGCTTACATGATTTTATTTTCTCTATGTGATGTGATGTATTGAAAAAATTTATTATATGGATGATAGATGCTAGATCTAGATGTATAAATGCACTATGATGTATGCATATATGGATGCAATGCTTATTGTTATATGCATGTTTAATTTTGTATCAATTTTTTATGCATTGAATCTATGTGATATGATGTGATAGATGATATGTAATGCATTAATTACATGAGGATGATCTAATGCAAATGAACCTATATGCTTTAAGCACTTTAAAACATAAGGAATGAATGTAATATGAGTTTAACAATATAATGGGTGACACCATAGAATGTATAATAATCATAAATATATAATAACTCTTATAATAATAATTAATCATTTACACCTTCAAATGTTAGATGATATGATGTGATATGTATATGCTTTCTTTATAAGCTTCTGTAAATTAAATGAAATGTACAAAATAATCAGTGGCCATCTAAATTTATTGTTGATATTTATCCAGTATATATCCTATTCATGCACACTTTTTAGTGAAAAAAACTTCCTAAAGAAAGTTGATGATTTGATTTTATGGAATGATTTGTTGCTATGAGGGGATTTTTGAGGTTTTCCATGAGATTCAAACACCCTAGTTGCTCCTGAAAGATAAGTTTATCGTTATGAAGACTTAGATACTCATTATCCTTGTGTGTGCAAATGAATATATTAGATATAACATAAGCATACCCTAGTTCCAAGCATGATTCATTCAGCCCATTACTGTATTGGGGATCCTCAAATGTTTATCCTGATTCTAATTTGGACTCAGTTGGATTAAACCACTAGGTAATACAGAACACCTAAAGCTAGCTCTTCTACATGCAAACATTGGTCTATACAAAAGCAAGATGCTAATGTGACAGACATATCATCATGCATAAGGATACCACCATTTCTAGGTAGGCTTGATGCCACCAAACCTATAACGAGGATCACCTTACGGTTCATCAATGCTGAGAACTCTAGGGATTCAAGTTCAATACTCCTTTCTTTTCTTCACATTTATTTGGGATATTTGCTCATACTTAGTGATGAAAATCACTGTTTATTTTGAACTTTTATTTTTATTTTAGCAAGGAATTTATGTAGTGATGATAATCACTTGTTTATTTTGTTTTTGAATTTTGCTTTGTTTAGGATTTTTCTTTTTGTGATCAAAGCAAGGGATTTATTTTGGTAGGGGTGAACTTGTCCTTTTGTCAATTCTCAGTATTTCTGAATCGGTTGCATAGGGGGATGAGAAAGATAAAATTTTAACTTAAGGATACCTAATACCACTTTGTAGTGTTCATATTCCCCTTGTCCTAACTAGGATATTAGTTTTTTTATTAGTGATAGGATTTTGAAATATACCAAGTGCTATAAAAACTAAACCTCACCTATTAGAAGCTAAAATTGTTAGCATATATATTTGTTAGTATATTTGTTATTACATTATATTGTTAATTAGGCAGAACTTGTTATTTGTTATAATAGGTTCTATTTCAAGCCATCAACAAGGCTGCTTGCAGTAGCCACCGCAGGCTGTCCAGCCACAGGCTGCTTGCTGCACAGCAGCCACGCACTGCGACCATGACTAGCAGAGGAGGACAGAGCCCGAAAGAGGAGGAGGCACGGCCAAGATGAGTTGTGGGCTCGTGTTGAAAGAGGAGGGTGCCCCCTGATCCAAGCGGATCAGCCCGCTAGCTCACCTGGCAGTGAGCTATGCGGTAGGGCTCGGGGAGCCCTGAGGTCGCAGGTTCCAATCCTGTCGACCCCAAAATCAGGTATAAATTTTTTATTTTTTGATTAAAGTTTTAATTTTTTAATAATTAATATTTTATATTAATTAAATTGTTTCTTAATTATTTTTTTAATTTAATTAGAAACTTATTTAATTAAATATGAAATATTTTTTATTAAAAGATTAAATTTTACTTTTTTCAAAATTTATAAATTGTTAAAATACCATAAAAAGGGTGGGATAGAGAGAGTAATTTTTTTTTGAAAAATAGCAATTTGGCGAATTGTAAAAGGTTCATTTTCGGCTGTGCTCGACACCTAGTGGGTTATTTCAGTGGGCACTTTTTTTTGTTGTATGTTGCATACTTGATTTCTTGCACTATAACATTAAAAGTTAAAATCAAATTCACTCCCTAAGTCCCCGGAATAATTAAAACCCATTCGTGCAATTTATTGCACTGCAACATTCCGTATTTGTGATACCTCTGGCCAGCACTTACAGGTAAAGCTATCGTGATTGCACTACTGTATCCGCAACCTAATATAGCTGCTACAATGATGTCTGAGCTTGTTCTCTATAAATCATCGGGGAGAGATAAGTTTGCCATTTTGCATTTTTTTTACTCCATCCACTACCCTTAATCGTTCTTGTGTTTAGGCATAAATCCTGACAAAGTATTCTTCATAGTTTTTAGGGGAAGTTACGTCCCATGCATGAGAAGAATCTTCTATGGTAGGTGCCATCAACAAGGCGATTCCCTTTCAGTACTGCTTATGTTCCACGTATCGTATGATATCTAAAACTCACCTATAGTTTCTCTCACGTAAGGGCGGGTGATTTTTGTTGATCTTTCTAAATACCTATAGTTTCCCTCACATAAGGGCGGGTATTTTGTACGATATAATGGCCTAGAAAAAGGTATATCGAAAGGGGGACCAATTGGTGTTATAAGGAACATTCATCATGTCTGCAAAACTAATGACTGATTCTCATCAGTTGTTGAAAGGTCCTAATTACACACCATGGAAAAATAAGATGAAGGCCATCCTAGCAATGGATGATTTATGGGATGTTGTATCTAGAGCAACAACCAGACCTTCACCTGTTGCTGGTGCTATAGCTCCATATAATGCTCAAAGAGACTTTGATAAGCTAGACAGTAAAGCAAAAGTGCTCATCTTGCTTGTTGTGTCTGATGAAGTCCAACCCCATATTGCTGACTGTGCAACTAGTAAAGCGGCATGGGATGCCCTTAATACTATATATGAGGGAAAGAATGATTCCACCATTCTATTTCTTCAATCTCAATTACACAATCTGAGCATGAAGCAGGGTGAGACAGATGAATTCTTTCTTTGCAGAGTTTTTGAATTGAAAGCAAAGTTGAATTCTTTGGGAGAACCAGTTGAAGACAAGATCCTTACTTCAGTTGTATTGAGAGCTTTACTTGATTCTTATCTGGTGTTGATTACTTCCCTTCATGTATCACAATAGAAAGTTACTTTTGTAGAATTGGTTAATATGCTTCAAGAGGAGGAAGCACGCCAACTACAGAGAGATGATTCTTCTAACACTGCTCTCTACATCAACAGGAAAGGGCAGAACCAGAAGAAGGGTAATTTTTAGAAGGGAGGGAATTCATAAAAGGATTCAAAAGGGAAACAAACTCAACAACCTCAAAAGAAAAAAATATATTGCAAGATCTATGACAAAGAAGGTCATGATACAAACAGATGTTGGCGTAAGAATAAGCAATCAAAATAGAAAGGCCAAAAGAACAAACAGCAAGTGAATGTTGTTTTTGAAAAATATGACATGGATTCTGAGAGAGCTCACAAAGTTCTCATGACTACCACAGTGTCCAAGCAGATGGATCCTATATGTTATGTTGATTTTGGAGCCAGTAAGCACATGACTGGTGACAAATCATGGTTTGAGTCTTTTTAGGCCAAAGAGGGCAAACCTGTCACTATTGTTGATGATAAAACCTACAAGGTTCAGGGAGAAGGCACTGTTTCAGTCACCCTTCCTGATGGCAAGTGTCAGATTGACAAAGTTCTCTATGTTCCAGGATTGGCAAACAATTTGTTGTTAGTCACACAAATACTAGACAAAGATATGATTGTGAACTTTAGTGTTGAGGGAGGCAAGAAGTGTTGTTCTATTACCAGGAGGGGTAATAACATTGCAACCGCTTCATATAAGCATGGCTTATTTGCCTTAGATACTATCTCTACTCCACATGTTGCCATGACAGTCTCTACAAAGGAGGCAACTTCCCTATGGCACAAGAGATATGGACATTTGAGTTTTGGTTACTTACTTGAGCTAAGTATGAGATGGTTAAGGGTCTTCCTTCCATTTATACCACTTTACCAGTTTGCTCTGACTTCTTGGCAGGAAAGCAGCATAGAATGCCTTTTGAAAAGAGCTCTACAAGAGCAAAGAAACCTCTAGAGTTGGTTCATACTGATCTGTGCGGTCCCTTCACTCCCAAAAGTTGTGGGGGTAAGAGGTATTTTTAGTTATTTGTGGATGATTACTCATGAAAGATGTGGGTATTCTTTCTTCAACTAAAATCTGAAGCATTTGGCTTCTTTCAGCAATTCAAGAAATCTGTTGAGAAGGAGTCAGGGACTTCTATAAAGACCCTCCGCTCAAATCGAGGGGGGGAGTTTACCTCTAAAGATTTTTTTGTATTCTTGAAATAAAATGGGATCACAAGACAATTAACTACTTCTTATACTCCTCAGAAAAATGGAGTTGCTAAAATGAGGAATCGTTCCATCATGGAAATGGTTCGTTGCATGCTCACAGGAGCTAGACTTGAGCAACTATATTGGGCAAAAGTTGTCACCACAGTAGTATATCTATTTAATAGGGCACCCATAAAGGCCCTACAAGGAATGACTCCACAGGAAGCATGGAGTGGTAGGAAACCCTCCATTTCTCATCTACGCATTTTTGGGTGTAAAGCTTTCATGCACATACCAAAAGAGAAAAGGAAGAAGCTAGATGAGAAGTCATTGAAGTGTATTCTTCTTGGGTATGATGAGCACTCTAAGGGGTATCGTTTGATTGATCCCTTAACCAAGAAGATTCACATAAGTAGATATGTTGTTTTTGATGAGGCTTTCACATCAGCA
Organism: Wollemia nobilis; assembly: GCA_028583015.1. Classification (NCBI taxonomy): domain Eukaryota; kingdom Viridiplantae; phylum Streptophyta; class Pinopsida; order Araucariales; family Araucariaceae; genus Wollemia; species Wollemia nobilis. The sequence goes on from JAQPPZ010001206.1 coordinate 2,770,367, forward strand.
AACACATCAAATGTATACCTAGACCTTGTGGAAACTCAGGTTGTTAAATCTACTTCATCAAAAGTTGGAGGTTCTTCTGGATCTTCTTCAACACCTAAGAAGAAGAATCCAAAGTGGTATACAAATACAATCAAAGACTCTAAGATATCTACTCCACCATATTTGACTTTGGATAGGCCTCGTACTCGCAGCATGGCTCGATAGGAGAAAGCTGCAACAAAGAATATTGGGGTTGATGATTTGTGCCAGTATTTTAAGAACTTTCTATAGATCCAACAAGAGATACAAAAGATAAGGATATTGATAGTGATAAGGTGTTTATGTATTCCATATATGATCTTGAACCTACATCAGTACAAGTTGCTCTCAATGAGCCTCAGTGGAAGGCTATTATGGATGCAGAGTATAAGTCTTTGATGAAAAACAAAACTTGGAAGCTTGTCGATCTATCGCATGGAAAGAAACCCATTGGCTGCAAATGGGTGTATAAAGTCAAGTACAAAGTAGATGGGACAATTGATAAGCATAAGTCCCGTCTTGTTGCAAAGGGATATGCTCAAAAGGAAGGCGTTGACTATGAGGAAAATTTTGCACCTACTACTCGGATGACAACAATTCGAGTTATTTGTGCTATGGCAACACAATTTGGGTGGAAAGTTCATCAAATGGATGTCAAAAGTGCCTTTCTAAATGGTGATATCCAAGAAGAAGTCTATATGACTCAGCTAGAAGGATTTGCAGTGGAAGGCCAATAGCAAAAAGTTTGCAAATTGGTCAAATCCTTATATGGCTTGAAACAAGCTCCTCGAGCTTGGTATATAAAAATGGACAATCACCTCTTGTAGCATGGTTTTAAGATATGTCCGTCTAATGCAAACCTCTATTTCAAGAAATAGGGTTCTGAGATAGTGTTGATTGTACTCTATGTTGATGATCTGCTCATTACAGGGATTTCAAAAACTATGATCTCTACTGTCAAAAGAGACTTGTGTCAATATTTTGAGATGTCAGGTCTCAGACTTCTCCATTACTGTCTTGGTCTGGAATTTAGCCAGAAGGAGCACTCCAAAGTGTCTCAGAAAAAATATGCCAAGACATTGCTAGAAAAATATCGCATGACTGATTGCAAGCCAATGGCAACTCCGATGGATACTGGACTTTAGTTATCGCAATATGATGATTCACCTCAGGTATATGGTACTCTCTATCGACAGTTGATTGGGAGTCTCATATATTTGACCAATACTAGGCTAGATCTCGTATTTGCTATCAACTATCTTTCGAGGTTCATGTAGGAGCCTAAGACTACTCATTGGAAAGCAAAAAAATGTGTTCTTCACTATGTTCGTGGCACAATGGAATATGGCCTAGAATACAAGAGGAACAACAAATTCTTCTTGCAAGGATACACGGACTCCGACTATGTCGGATCATTTGATGATCGCAAGTCAACTTTAGGATATATTTTTCATCTTGGATCCGGTCCTGTCTCTTGGCACAGTAAGAAGCAATAGGTGGTTGCTATTTCATCAATAGAGGCAGAGTATCACGCCGCACATGAAGCTGTGTGTGAAGTGATATGGTTGTGTCGCATTCTGACAAGTATGGGTCATCCATCCAAATCTCCAATACACTTGTTTTACGATAATCAGGTTGTTCTGAACCTAGTCAAGAATCAAGTCCATCATGAAAGAAAAAAACACATTGACACACAATGTCATTTCATTCGAGATGAATTTCTGAGGCACCGAATTCAGCTTCAGCACATTCCCATCGATGCTCAAGTTGTAGACATTTTCACTAAGGCACTTGCACATGTCAAATTTGAATTGTTTCGTAGCTCTCTTTGTATTGCAAAATGATGTAATCAGGGGGGATGTTAGTATAGCTAATAGTTATATCATTACCAAAATAATGTAATAAGGGGGGATGTTAGCGTATATATTTGTTAGTATATTTGTTATTACATTATATTGTTAATTAGGCAGAACTTGTTATTTGTTATAACAGGTTCTATTTCAGCCTCGGATGGTTTCGTAACCTCCGGGCTATTATAGTCCTGCAATTGTATTATTTAAACCATCCCGGACATGAATCAAACTACTGTTTTATCTAACAAAAATGGCTTTCTACAAAGTCTAATAAAAACACTAGGTATGATTGAGTGACCAAGAAACCCTAGTATATTCCTTATAGAAATAAGAGGGATTGTGTTGGAAAACATAGTTACACACATGGGTTATGAATGATGATGGATTTTGAAGATGCATGATTGATGTACAAACATGGTGTTGTTTATAAGATTGTGAACATAGCCTACTTAATGCAAATGCAATGGATGGGCATGCCTAAGTGCAATGCAACTACACGGATGCAAAGTGCAAATGCATAATACAATTTTTTTTGTATTTTTCATGCTTTCAATTATTTTTGAGTTTTGATTATTTTGAATGTTTTTGAACTTTTTGAATTTAAATTGTCTTTGTGCTTTTATGTTTTATTATTGACCAAAGGGCTTAAGGATACCTTTTGAGCTTTTTGTGATTTGACCGAAGGGCTTATGATGCCTCTGGAGCCTTTTGTGATGTGACCAAAGGGCTTTGAAATGCCTCTAGAGCATTTTGTGAATTGACCAAAGGGTATTAAGATGCCTTTGGGGCATTTTGTGTGTGACCAATGGGCTTTAAGATGCCTTTGGAGCCTTTTTTTATGTGACCAAAGGACTTTAAGATTCCTCTGGAGCCTTTTGTGAATTGACCAAAGGGATTTAAGATGCCTCTTGAGCCTTTTTTGAATTGACCAAAGGGCTTTAAGATGCCTTTGGGACCTTTTGTGTGTGACCAATGGGCTTTAAGATGCCTTTGGAGCCTTTTGTGATGTGACCAAATGGCTTTAATATGCCTCTGGAGCCTTTTGTGAATTGACCAAATGGCTTTAATATACCTTTGGGGAATTTTGTGTGTGACCAATGGGCTTTAAGATGCCTTTCGAGCCTTTTGTTTTTATGGTTTTCTATTGTTTTTGTGATTTTAAAATTTATGAATGTTTTTGATATTTTTTGGTTTTATAGGGGGGAGGTATGATACCTTGGGTATCCCTAGTGTGCATGTTGCCTACTATAATGTAGTCATCTTGATTAGGAAGAGTTATAGAAATCATCTTTCCCAATTTGGGCACGAAACTCTATAGGTTACCCTTATCTTGGTGGGGAGAAATGAGTGAACCATATTCAAGGAGGTCATTTCATTCTACTAGGTCTTAGACCACATTTCAGAATGACTGACAGCTATGGACGCCATGCCCCTGTATATGATGATACATACAAAAGAGGATTTCATCAATGGACCCCTATTTTGGATCTCTTTATTTTAATTTTAGCAATACAAATGCATTTGCCTCATACAACTTTTGAAATAAAGTTGCAATAGTCATCTCAAATGTGACCACTCATTGAGGTGGATTGTTAGGGCTATGAGGCTATAATTGACCTTGGGGTCTCAACTAGGATGATGTAACCTCTATTTTGGTAGGCTAGGAATTCTATGAATGAACCCTCTATGGGAAAAGCCCCACTATCTATGTGATCTTGAACCACATTCTTGAACTCATGACAATTGTGAATGCCATGGCCCTCTATTCGATGATAGAGATAGTAATGGTCCTCCCTATAACCCTTAGTTTTAGCTCAATTTGGGTCTAAAATTTTTATTTTGGGTGTAGACACCTAAAACATGTCATGTTTAGGAGAAATACTCATGTGGGCACATTTATAGACCATGTGACTAAACCTTGGGACCTTCCAAGTGCCAAAAGTGGTTTTCACCACTCATTTTGGGTAGTCTTAGCCCATACAAGCATGTCCGCTATGAACCAAAGTGACTAGATCCTAGCCACTCAAGCCTAGAGAAACCAAATACTAGCCACTATAGCCCAGAGTGACCAAACCTTAGCCGCTATAGATGACATCGGCTAAACCCTAAAAAATAACTTACCATCAAATCGGCCCAATCATGGGTGGAAGTGGTAGTTTGCATGCAATAAAGGTGAGCGAGGATAACTTTGAATGATTCCTCATGACCAGTCTACATGAGAGACTCAAGTTTAGAGTTAGACACTAGTTTAACTAGCCTTCAAGCATAAATAAAGACAAAACTTCTCATGCTAACATCCAGTTTGCATGTAGGATTCATTCCTATGGTTTGAACATTGACCTAGGGCCTCAAACACTTTATAAGGTGCAAACTTAAGAGCACCAATGGATCATAACATATCAATATCAGAATTTTTAATAGGTTGGATCATTAAGGAGAGCTTTTGGAGACTTGGAGCGCTTCCCTTGGAGATAAATCTTACACAGTGAAGCCCTGTTGGATTGGAGAGCAATTTGAGAACCCTTAAGGAGCAATGAAGTGCTAGCCATCTAAGACGTAATAATCCATGCACATACAATAATAATTTAAAATTAGTAGCAAACTTAAGCCCATAGCCTTTGGATTAATAGAGACATATTTCACCTTAGCGATCGTTGTCTTGGACAGTGGCCTGCAACCTAGTCTAGGGTCTTGGTGATAGTTTCTTTTATTCTGATTTCTCTTTCATTTCATTAGCATAAGCTTTATTTTAGTTATTTACATTCATAATACTAGTTTCATTACATTTTTTTTCACTATGCTAACAACCTCCTCCAGGGAGGCAATCTTGGACATCTAATCATGTGTTGTTGTTTCATTGATTTCAGGGCTACATGTTCATCGGATAGATCTACAACATATGTGTGCAAGAGGATACCTCTAGGAATCAAACATGTAGAAGGAGGCATCTGTAAGCCCTCATATAGTTTTGTGTGTCATCAAGAAGCCTTCGAAAGTGCATCACCCCTTGCAAAGGGGATATTACACATCTGCTACCCTCTTTGTGTAAATCTATGTATCAAATGAAGGGTATCCCTCAAAGGGATGAATGTGTAACCGAATCTTAGAAATATCAATAAAAAGCATTCATTTATTTATTTCTTTGTATCTTGTCCATGTCTTCTCTTTACATATTTCATTTAATGCATATTAAACATTAAAATATCATATTAAATTGCAAATAGAGTAGCAGACGATGCGCACTCCTAGGGTCGCTACAAATGGTGATCACGATGGGACCCCCGCCAAGTTTTTAATTTTTTCCAACTTACTGATTCAATTTTTTTATGTGCAGGTCCAACCACTCTAGTCTATAACAGCCCATAGACTTGGTCACTCCTATTGAAAATGATAAAAAATTAACTGCTCTTATCAACAACAACCAGAAGAAAAGTTTCATAGACTCAACTGCTCCTGCTGACAGTGACCAAAAATCATCCATTCTAATCAACAATGACCAACATAGAAGTGCAGTAGAGGGTAAATTTGTTGTCATCTAAGCGGGATTCAAGGTTGGTACCCCTTCTTGGTATTTCCCTGATTTTCTATCTACATTTGATTTCTAGAAATAGCAAGCATAAACATACATTAATTAGGGAAAATAAAATGAAAAGAAATAAAAATTGTATTTTGTGTTTCTTAGGTTTCTTTTAGATTTCATCTAGGCACTGCTAGGAATAGTGAACCTCTACCTGTAAGGCCCACCCTAGTCTCCAGTGTACTAGGCAATTGTATTTTTGTTTGCTTGCATGTGGCCCAATTAGTGGCTATTTTTATCACAAAATAGGAGTGCATTAAAATAATATAGACTAGTTATAGATGCATTTATCTAAAAATGAAATATTCTTTTTTGGCATTGTAGGAAAGTAGTCATGAATTTTGGTTGATGCATCGCCTTCCATTCAAAATCTAAAAAGAATCACACACACTTGTACGTATCATTATAAACATTGGTAAGCTTGGATTTCATCACCAACCTCCAATTCAGATTGGTGATGTTGGAATTTACCTCCTTTCACTGGCTTGCCCCCTAGATATCCTAGACAGAATAGGGAACTCCTTCAGGGAGGTTCTAGTCTCCTGTGTTCAAATTGTCTCCCACTATTGGAACAATTATTAGTTCAAAGTGGAAGAGCTAGGCGAACCCCCCACTGGGATTTAAGCGGTGTACCCTAGACTCTTTTAAGAAATCATGTTTGGCACTAGTGTTCCTAATAACCACTATGATTGAGTTCTTTTATTCTAATTCCAAAGCAAGAGCAACAAAAAAATCTAAACACACTGAAACTAGTTTTAGGACACACATTTAATTCATAAAAGAGATAATCATATTATTTTCTTTGTGTGTTTCTTTGTTATTTGGGACCAAAAACTAACCCTAATTTTTAGGGAAATTCATTTAAAAATATAAATTTTGATTTAGCATCCAACGGATCAAGAATCGTGCAAAACGGACCTATAACAAAAAAGTTAATTTGGTTTTATTTTTACTCTATTTTCGAGGTTGAAAATAGGGAAAAACTGCACTAAAACAATCATAGAATGGGCTACACAAATCTAAAAACTACCAAATTTGTTTTTTTGTCTTAGTTAGCCCCTGGGCAACCTATCTTAGAAATTTTGAGTCCTGAATATTCATAGTTCAAAAATTCCTAAAAATTCCTAAAAGTGGGCATTTCCCCATGGGCCCAGGTTAGCGAGTTATTTCAAAAATACAAAATTTTAACCCAAAAGTTAAATTTTGGAGTTATATATCATTGTTATCAGCACATCACACTGATAATTTTGATATATGACACTTAAAACTTTTTTTTGAAAGCCAAAAAAAAATTTATTATGTCCGGGAGACCTCCCATGATGAGCAATACCTCCAATATAGAGAGGGAATCAAGTTCCATAATCGCGGGACATATCCAAATCATTCTAGAGGACATGGCCATCCTTTAATTGCATTCCAAGTCTTATCATAACATCAATGCCATCCGTAGGGAGTCAAGCCTTTGAGATATCCCTACGAGGGAAGCATCCATAGGCCCTCTAGGAAACCTTCCTGACTTGAACACCTTGATAGAATTCTATATAGGGAACAATATGCCCACTGAGGGGCCTAATAATTCAATGTCACATGGTCACATCCCATATTGCTCTATACATCAATCAAAAAATGAAAATGAGGGCACACCATGGCCTAGCCTGGGGGAACAAACCACCCGGGCTGATCAAGAAAGCCATCCCCCTACTCCTCATAGAGAGCATTCTACATATACATGTTCTACTTCTGTGTAGTCTGAATGCACGGAGCTTACATCTAAGTCTGAAGATGTGTCCCTCCTCACATATGAGGAATAGGACTCAAGTCATCATCCTACTCCTTGTGAAGAGTACGTGGGGCAGTCACGTTGCATGTCTGCATTGTCAGACTCTACAGATTCCATTCATAGACCAAAGTATTAGGATAATGCAACCTTTAAATAACATAAAAAAAAAATAATAGATACTTATAGGTGAAAACTATATGACAAAACCATTCATATTTCTAATACAAGGGTACATAGCCCCTATACAACTAAACAACGTAATCATACACATCAGGCACTAAGGCCACAACTTTACCAACAACAATGCATGGATCAACAACAATTAAATCAACAATAGGTGGACTCACAATGAACACACCAACAAAGGGTGTATCAACAAAATACACATGAACAACAAAGGATGCAACAACGCATAAGGCATCCAGGGAAATCTCAAAATATGCCCCCTCGGCCATGCAAAAATAGTGTTCAACATAAAAGATCATTATCTGGTTATCACCAAGAACCTCATACTCCTCAATAATACCAAGATCAATATGATGAGGAATCATATGAAGAGTCCCAATGGTAACATCAAGAATAAGTGTATACTTACTATGAATTTAGTTATGATGAGGTATCTAATGATTATAATTACCATCCAACTCAACATCAAAACCAGCCTCTTCAACCTAATCAAGGGTAGCAACTGGAAGATCAAATCATTTCATTGAGACCATACAAAGTGCTAGTTGATAGAATGAACGAATTTGAAAAGCAAAATCAAAGGTTGGTTTATCAAAAACCTACGCTAAAGAAGATTAGAAATCAGCCTTTGCATCCATCATTGTCATCAGCAACATACCCATCAAATTTTAGGATGCCTCAACTTGAAATATTCAAAGATGACGAAGATGCAAAAGAGCACATGACAATCTTCATCAATACATGCTTCCAATTTCAAGACAATGACCCCTTGATGCTAAGAGTTTTTCTTACAATGCTAGTTGAGGATTCTTTGGAATGGCATAGCACCCTAAAATTGGCACAGTAAACCTTAGCAAATAATTAAAATTACTTTAGTAATAATTCAAATTCAAATTTCAACCCCAAAATCGCTCCAAAACCGCCTGCTACCTATTTCCTTGTTTTTTGCACCATTTTTAGAGTTTGTTTTTTCCATTGGACAATATAATCACCGATCAGACGATATCACCTCAGATTGGATGAATTCATTTGGAGCAGAACGTCCAGACGATTTCATCCCAAAACTGATTTTTCATATTTAACTTCTGTTTCAATAGCGTCTCTAACCTGGGCAAAAGTGTGTCTGCACGGTTAGAGACCTCCCTCATTGGATATCTTCTAGATTAAGATGATATCCAACCTCCCAAAATCCTTCCTATGCCTATTTAATCTTAGGCCCTCCCCTTGACATTCCCCTAGCTGAAATTTCCTGTAACACGAGTTCTATTTGCATTAGACCATCTTAAATCACCATTTGCCTTCGTATTTTTCCAAGTTTGTTTGCAGGAACTTCATTGTTTTTTAGCCGAAGCAAGCTCAGATCATCATAGACGATCTTGTACAATATTAGATGATCACACCCCAATTCGAGATGATTTCGACTGTAGTCAACATTGGGGGCAATCAGTGCCTAGAGTTTGCACTTTTCCAATACCTTTCGGCTATTCTATTCTACATCTAGTTAGTTTTATTATTATTTCTTGTTATTATGCATCTTGGAGTTCACCCATATAGCTTAAATACATAATAAAATCATGATTAGCTATTAAAGCATGATAATTTACTTGCATTTCTATTTGGGATTATCTTATTAACATCATTATTATCATTTCACATCATTTTCCTTTATTAGCATAGCTGCATTTTCTGTATTCTGTTTCTACTTCTCTGATTGCAGGTCTTTGACAAATTCATCTAATGAATTCGTCAAATATCAGATGATCCTGTATGATTTTAGATGATCCTATCAGATTAGAGGCGATTTGGACTGCTTCAAAAATCAAAACCTCCATCAGACATCTGGAATCAGGTATGGTTTTTCTCACTTAGCTTGTTCTCTGCGTTTTTTATTTAAATATATTTTATATATTCATTTAAATTTTCATTTCATATAGAATAGTTTAGATTCATTTGGAAAAACCTAGGATTTGAATGATTAAAGCTAAAACTGAACACATCAAACACATTCCCAACCTAGGCATGGAGACTGCCACTAAATGTTTCCTGGTGAACCCCACCATCCGTCGAAAAATCACCTTAATACTCCTCCCCCAAGAGGCGGGACCTTCAAAGGGCCTCTCAGTCCGAGGTATTGTCCCATCCTTTTCCCATCCCCATTCCGGGTGTGGATCCTATAGCCTGAAGGTAAGGGTGTGAAAAATTTGGAGCGATACATTTTGGTGAACCCGACATGAAACTAAAATGTTTTGAAAACAAAAAAAACATAAATGCATTTAAAATCATTAGAAAACTACTAAGTTGCATATCATGTTTAGATGGTAGCTCCTAAGAAAAGACTAGCAGTCACTATAAATATTGAAAACCAATTACTAGCCATAGAAATTAATTTTGTGCTTAGTGTTCCTAAAACAGATAGAAACCAAATTTTGTGGGACGAACTTAATAGGAGACTAGGTATCATTTCATATAGGTCAGAAGTACTTAGACAAATCAAGAACTTTGTCCTAGATAGAATCCTGGATCCTCATCAACTCATTTTTTATCATGAACTTCAAAGAGCTTGCCATAGGTGGTTAGCTTATAGGAGAGCTCTTGTGTCTTCAAAATTGTTCACCTTTAAGGAATATCTCGTTAATGCAACTGTTATACACCAATTCCTAGGTCATGTAGAAGACCAAGAGGTCGTTCTTACAGATAGGGAAAGGTGGAGGAGAGTTCCTAGAGTTGTGTTATATCGAGAGTATTGCCACAAACTTTATTTCTACCAACCAGAGTCTGAGACAGATAATATCACTATAGCACACTTTATTAAGTTCCTGAAAAACAATTTCCAATTTGAAGAAGAACATTTCATGACTCCTGAAGAACTTGAGCCCGTTAATGATATTTATAAATTGTTTATAGAAAACTAGATCATTGCTTTCATTATTATTATTTCTTGCATTTAGTTTGCTATCTATTATCTTTATAATATTGTTATAAAAGAAAAAAAAAACAAGAAAAACCAAAAACATAACAAAACCAAAACATTTTTAAATACTATAGTAGGTATATAATTAAAATATATACCTCTTAAGCTTGTTGCATATATATATATATATATATATTCTAAAATCTAAGTTTAAGCACAATGACTAGACTTAGGAATGGTAAACAAACTGAAGAAGAAGAAGAAGAAGATTGGTTAGGAAAGAAAACAAAAAAATCAAATGCCCTTCCTGAGGATCCAATTCTAGAAGGAGAAACTCTAGAACAACCAGAAGATGAGCTGGTTGTAGATGAACAAGAAGAAAATGTTAAAGAGGAAGGATCCTCATCCCCTAGAATGGCTCCAGACGAAACTATTACTTTTGATAACATAGATCATTTTTGGAAATTCTTCAATAATAATATTGGTGCTCTTAATATGGCAGTTCGTATTTATAGAGGCCAAATTAGTGACACTCAAGCAGCCATGGAAGATATGTTTAACATACACACTAATACCTTGTCCTTTGTTGATCAAGAAAGTGATAAAGCTGGACCATCCAATAGAGATATGGTCACTATGATTCAGAACATGCAAAAGAAACAAGTTACCCAACCCCCTAAGGAACTTGTTATTGAGCCTAAAATCATTCCCGCACAAAAGAGACCTTAATTCACTACTTTATTTTGCCAAACTATTGATCAATATGCTTCAAATCGACAAAAACCTAAAATGAAGCCAAACACCAATTTTCAACAATCTGGGATACAACATAATACAACTTCAAAATTTCTTCATAACACCCTTCCTACCAACAATTTACACAATAGCAATATAGCATCTAATATTCATGTCCCTCCATCATATGCTCACAAATCCCATATTAATGCCCTACCGAACCAATATGGTGGGCAAACCAATGAATCTGGAAGCCATGGTGAAACGGTTAGCTTCCCGCATGGACCAGATGATCCCTACCGTCCCTCGTATAATTATCGAGAGATGTGTAGTCAGCCTTTGGATCCCATAGTTGTAGCACAACCATACCCTAAACACTTCCCTATGCCTGTCCTACCTATATATAAAGGAACTGAAGATCCCATAGATAATCTTCACATGTTTAGGATAGCATGTCATGATATATCACATGATGACTTGCTATTACTAAAAATGTTCTCGAAAAGTTTAGGAGGAATGGCATTAGAGTGGTACTATCAACTGCCCACTCGTTCTTTGAGGATTTTTTAAGAAATAGCTGAATCTTTTGTCCATCAATTTAGCACCTACATCGAAAGGCATGTAACCATTAAAGATTTATACAACTTAAAAGAAGACAAAGATGAATGTTTTTCTGATTTCTTAGCTAGATGGAGGGAGTTGATAGGAAAACTGCACTTTGTGCTACCTTATAGGGAAATGTTGGACATTTTTATCAATAATTTGCAAGAACAACTATCCTATGAATTATCAACTGCTACCTTGACCACCTTCGATCAAGCTATAGACTTAGCTCAAACGGTGGAAGATGCTCTCATTAGAAGAGGTCAGCTCAAAAGGAAAGATGATGAGAAAACATCCAAAAATCAGTATAAAAATAAACAAGTTGTGGGTGACGGAGTCACTGATAGTAGAAACATTGCTAATGTTAATACTATGAAAACAATGAAGAAGTTTATATTAAAACTTCATGATAAACCACCTTGAGAGTTTACTATATTGAATCAACCATTATCCACTATTCTACCCCAATTACTTGAAAGAGGTTTGATTTAATTACCAGCTATCCGAGAACCTGATCCAACTATACCCGGATACAGAGCTGATTTACATTGTGATTTTCATAGAGGACCTAGACACTCTACCAACTCTTGTAAAATATTGAAACATAAAATACAAGACTTGATTGATAATAATGAAATGGAGGTGCAAGCCTTTCAACCTAAACAAAATCCTCCTAATAATACTCAAAAGAACATTCCCCAAAATCAGAATCAAAATGCTAATCAATCATTAGATATATTTCAACATCCTTTACAAAAACATGGTAAAGAGGTGGCCAATCAAATTGAACATCATAATGTTCCCCCTCCTACCCGATATGTAGGGACTATTAGCGGACAATTATCTATTCAGGATCCTCAAATATTTGGCACAACTTTCTCCATGGTTATGTCCAGACCCCTATATAATACTCAAACATAGGATCCTAGTGATGTAGAATTAGATAATGAAAGTGAAATAGACATCACCTCAAACCAATTGAATAGTTCTAAAAATGAATCAGATCCAATTCAACCTATCATAGATGCTATGGTTCCGAAAGAACCATTTCCTAGAAGAGTTACTACTCGACCCTCTTCTAATCAGTTCCTTCCTAATGAACAAGCCATAAACACTAGACCAAGACCAATTCAACGTCTTCAATATAACATTGTAGGTACCATCGAAGTTGTTACCAGACAACAGGCTCACAATTCTCAACAGGATCAAACTCAGACTGATGGATCAACTCCATTTATTTTGAAAAATCCCAATAAAGGGAATCATATGTCTAATGTTCAACCTAAGCCTCCTTACAATATTAATGAACAATTATCCAATACTATAGCCGAATTTTCTTGTTGGACTTGTTAAGATCTTCTCCTACCCATAGGGATGAGTTAATGCTCACATTAAGCCAAATGATGGTACCTCAAAATATTCAACCTGAAGCCATGTCCAATACTATCATCACTCGAGAAGTTGATTGTATTGAATTTCGAGATAAAGATATCCCACAACATAGCTTACATAAGGATAACCCCTTATATATTATTGCCCTAATTGGAGATGTAGTTGTTAAACAAGTCTTTATTGATAATGGTTCATCTCTAAACATTTGCACTTTTGACTTCTACCAAATATTTGGGTTTAGAAGTGATGAAATGAATAAAATTGACATGATCATAAAAGCTTTCAATGACAAAACACAAGAAATGTGTGGAGTTATCACCATCCCATTGCAAGTTGGTCCGAGAACCTTAGACACAATCATGTTTATTATATATTGCCTTGCATCATACAATATACTCTTGGGTTGTCCTTGGATCAATGCAATGCGAGCTGTCCCATCAAATTTACACCAACGTGTTAAATTCAAATTTAAAAATTAGTTGGTCACTATCCATGGTGATCCTAGACCCTTTGATATGTGTGCTTTGGCAGAACCTGTTGGAGTTCAATTTTGCCCTTCTCTGTCATCCACACATCCTAATTCTTATTTTTCATCTAAACATGTGAAACACACACCCATAAATTCATACTTTTATCCTCCATTAATTTCACCCTCATATATAGCTCAACAATCTTCTAAACAAACCACACTAGAACCTCAAAAAGATCTTAAATCCACAACCAATCCTTCATGTTCCATCCCTATAATTTCAAAACCTATAGACCCATTTATTAACACCTTTACATTATCTACATCTATCATACCTTCCACATCTAAATATATAGGGAATGATCCTTCTACCTCTTATGCTCTCACTGATGAGCTCTTACCCGACTTATCTAAAATTCTTATATCAAAAGAGATCAACACTGCCATGTAGACTTCCCTCCTTTTAAATAAACTCCCACATTCTCATCGTACCTTGGGCCTCCAACAACCTATGGGAAGTATCTACCAAGTTGGAAGTTGTGCTTTTGTTTATAAAGGATATGATTGGGGAAGAATACCCTGAAACATCAAGACGCATTATGATGGATATGCTCGATGCTATTTTGCTAATGAATATATTAAAGCTAAACCCATAATGCTTAAATTGGGCTATAAAGGGAAAGGTTTGGGACCTTTCCAAAATGGTATGAAAGAACCTTTTGAGGTAGAACCATGGCCTGCCCGCTATGCTGGGGGCCTATTTCCTAGTAAATGTTAGCCCTGTCCTTTTGAAGATGATTATCAACTCATATGTTATCAAGATTATCTAGATAAACAATATTCTTTGTATCCCAAGAATAATTCTTCTACCTGCAATATGTTATCCATTGCCTGTCCTGAAATGATTGCTGAATCTGATGATGAGTTGGAAGGAGATATTTTCCATGATGTCTCCGTGGAAGATATGTTACACAATGGTTTTTATTTTGATGGTTCTATACCTATTATAGCCCAGCTTGAGGCCACGACTCCTCAAGATGAATTATCCAAGTTAACCTTAAAGGAATTACAAGAATTGGGCGTTTCACCCGCCCCACCTAATTTTGAAAGAGATCTACACATGGAAGTAGAAAACGTCATTAAGGTTAACATTGGAACTGAGGATAATCCTCACATCATCAGTATTGGATAAGAATTAAGTCAAGAAAAACAAGAGCAATACATTGCATTTTTTAAAGAATATGAAGATGTCTTCGCTTGGACATATGAAGATATGCCAGGTTTAGACCATTCTGTAGTCATGCATCACCTAGTAGTCCATCCAGATGCTAAACCTGCTAAACAAAAACTTAGAAAAATGCATCCCAAAGTGGCCTTGCTAGTCAAAGGGGAGTTAGAAAAACTCTTGAATGTTATTTTTATACAAGCTATTGATTACGTTGAATGGATCTCAAATGTAGTTCCAGTCACCAAGAAAGAAGCTACCAAAGTTAGGGTTTGCACAAACTTTAGAGATATTAACGTTGCATGCCCTAAAGATGATTTTCCTCTTCCAAACATGGATCAAATCATTGATTTTACTGTGGGGAGTGGAATGATGTCCCTAATGGATGGATTTTTGGTTATAATCAGATCAAGATAGCTCCTGAAGATTAGGCTAAAACAACCTTTATTACCCCCTAGGGTACCTTTTGTTGGAAAGTGATGCCATTTGGTTTAAAGAATGCAGGTGCAACATATCAACGAGCCATGACTTATATATTTCATGATATGATGCATGATATCATACATGATTATGTAGATGATATTATAGCTCGTTCTATTAATGAAGATGATTATTTAGATGATTTGAGAAAAGTATTTAATCGGTTAAGAGAATATCTTATTCGATTAAATCCAACCAAATGTATATTCGGAGTCAAGTCCGATAAACTATTAGGGGTTTTAGTTTCTTTACGTGGTATTGAAATCAACCCTCTCAAGATTGCGGCTATCACTGATATGCCTGCACCTACCAATATATCTGAGTTACAAAGTTTACAAGGTAAGCTTCAAGCTATCTGTTGCTTCATTGATAAGCTGGTAGACAAAACCAGTCCCTTTCTTAAGCTTCTTAAGAAGGATGTCCCTTTTAATTGGGATGACGAATGTAAGGAAGCTTTTGAACTTCTCAAACAATACCTCCTTAACCCACCTATGCTTTCATTGCCTAGATCTGATCGTCCTTTTATCTTGTACATTTCAGCTTCAGATTTTGCTTTAGGAGCTATGTTAGCTCAACTTGATGATGAGAAGAAAGAATGTGCTAATTATTACATTAGAAGAACCTTAATCAGTTATGAAACTCGTTATACCATATTAGAGAAATTATGTCTAGCAGTCATATTTTCTACACAAAAAATATGACATTATATGCTTAGTCAAAAAACTTGCTATTGCCAAATTTGACCCTTTGCGATATCTCATGAGTCGACCGTATTTATCTGGTCGCACAGCTAAGTGGGTTCTTGTGCTAAGTGAATTTGAACTCACCTTCATAGGAAAAAAGTCTGTTAAGAGTCAAATCATAGTAGATCAATTAGTTGATGCACCCTTATAGTCTACCCATCCCCTCATCATTGAGTTTCCTGATGAATGCCTTCAATTAGAGGCAGACCATGTTGAACAATGGTCCTTATACTTTGATGAAGCCCGATGCATGAGTGGGGCTGGTGCAGGTATTATTTTAATATCTCCACAAAAACACATTATACCTTTGTCCTTTAAATAAAAATTTGCTTGCACTAATAATTCTGTCGAATATGAAGCTCTAATCCTTGGATTACGAGCTACCTTGGTGCTAAAAATTAAACATTTGCTAGTTTTTGGTGATTCTCAACTTGTTATAAACCAAATTAATGAAGTTTATTAGACCAGAGATGATAAATTACACCCATATAAAGCATATGTTTTGCAGTTGTTGTCCTTGTTTGATAAAGTTACCTTGGAAGCTATTCCTCGAACTAGCAACCATGCGGCTGACACTATGGCCGTAGTTACTTCTCTTTTGCCCTTGGAGTTAGATGACAAATATGCCACCATAATTATTCATTGACTCCAAGAACCCACTTCAAATAAGTCATGCTTAGAACCTTTGGATATGTTTCTAATCAATGAAACTACTCCTAAACCTTGGTATATGGATATATTTGATTTTCTTCACAATGGGACTTTCCCTGCCAGTTCTAATAGGAACCAACATCGGTTATTACGTAGACAAGCAAGTCGATTTGTAATAATTGGCAATAATTTATATAGGAGATCTTTTGAAGGTATCCTATTGAGATGTTTGAATCTAGAAGAATCCAAATCAACTTTGAGTGAAGCCCACGATGGATCTTGTGGAGGACACTTTAGTGGTAGTGTCATTGCTAAAAAGCTCCTTAGGATAGGCTAATTTTGGCCTACCATGGAAATTGATGCACATGATTATGTGTGCCATTGCGACAAGTTCCAAAAACATGCTGACCTTGTCCATGCCCCTGCACAAGCACTATAGGCTATTTCATCTCCTTGGCCATTTTCAAAATGGGGCTTAGAAATTATTGGAAAAATTTATCTTGTGTCATCTGATGGACACAAATTCATCATAACCGCCACTAAGTATTTTACGAAGTGGTTTGAAGCTATGCCTTTAGCTTCTTGCACTGGAACACAAGTCTCTAAATTTATTTTTAATCAAATCATTTGTAGGTTTGGAATTCCTGCAAATCTCATCTCAGACAATGGAACTTGTTTAAAAAATAAAGATGTTAAGAAATTATGCCAAAAATATAAGATTCAACATCGTTGGTCCACTCCCTATTATCCTCAGGGTAATGGCCAAGTAGAAGCATCCAATAAAACATTAATTAAAATCCTTAAAAGATTGGTCAATAAATCTGGCCGTGACTGGCACATTCAATTATATCCAACTTTGTGGGCATATCGCACTAGTGTGCGTACTCCCACAGGTACTTCACATTTTGTTTTGGTTTATGGTGCTAAAGCTATTTTTTCCTTTGAATTAGAAGTTCCTTCTTTGGATCTATTACTTCAAGATATCGAAGTAGGAGATGAATATCGAGGTGGCAGACTTAGTCAGCTGGAACTCCTAGATGAAAAGTGTATCAATGCTTTGGAGCATCTTCATGCCTACCAAAACAAGCTTAAAAGATCATATGCTAAGAAATTTTGTCATCGATCCTTTGAGTTCGGCAACCTTGTTTTAAAAGAAAATAAAAAAAATACTAATGCAACTAAAGACCTTAAAGGTAAATTTGAATCCAACTGGCTTGGACTATATATTATCACTGCTAAATTTGAATCGGGAGCATACAAATTAGCTACCTTAGATGGTAAAGATTTAAAATAACCTATGAATATTATGCATCTTAAACGTTACTATGCATAAAAATTTTGTCATTTCATCATTTGTATATATTTTGCATGTTGTCTCATTTTAAATATATATAAAATTGTTTCAACAAAAAAACAAACAAAAATAAAAGTAAAAACAACAATATTTTTGACTCTTTCGAAACCAAAAAAAAATAATAATAATAATAATAAATAGAAGAAAGAGAGTCAAAATTATCAAACTCCTCACAAATATTTGTTGTATATATTTATTCTTAAAGTATTACAATTATATTTTCAAATTATTTTGGATAAATTAGCATTTATTTGGAATCTCTCACTTTTGCAAACACAAAAATAAATATCTTGATTTTATCTGGCATGATTACTAATCTCTCTTATATCAAAGTCCACAAAATTCAATTAAATAAAGTTTGAGCACAGAGAATTGATCTTGTTATTTACTTAAACCAAGCATATCCTTTCACAATAAAATGATTATATTTGTAATTTCCATGCTATGCTACATAGTAGAAGTGGTTTCTTGAGCGAAAGGTTTTCCTTGCTATCCTATCATGCACATGGTCTAGAATCTTTGATAATTGACAAAAGGACAAGCTCACCCCTACCCAGAATAAAAATCCCTTGCTCTACAGCTAATTCGAGCAAGTATCCCTAGAATAGGAAGCAAAAGAAAAAGAAAAATCAAGCAAAATCATGAGAAAAAGACGCATTATTTCAGAATCATTTTGTACTCTCTTAGCACTATTTCAGCATTATCTCAAATATCAAAGCAAAAGATACGAAAAAAAGCAAAATACAAAAAAAATAAAGAAAGCAAAACAAGCAAAAGCAAAAGCAATAAAATACCTTTCCCTACCCATTGAAAAGAAAAGAAGGGTTGATGAGCTTGAATCCCTGGAATTCTCAATTATTCGAAAACTGTGAGGTAAGCCCCATAACAATTGGTTTGTGCCCAACCCGCTTGGCCTTGGGTAACTCCTAGCGTGGTGATATGTCCGTCACATTAGCGACCTTCTTTTGTATAGACCTATGTTTGCTTATGGATTAGCTAGCTCTTGGTAACCCAACTTACATAGTAGTCTGGTATGGTTATATGCATCTAAATCATGGTTAATGAACACTTATTTGGTTAATTCAAATCACTTGTATCAAATTATCTTGCTCAAAACTGGTAAATGCACAAAGAAATTGCACACACATTTGTATTTGAGATATTTTATGTATCATTATGATAAATCAAGATCGAAAATGAACTCACATACGCACATGGGATTCCTTATAAATCTAAATTTTGTCTTTAAGATACTTTGAAATATTTTTGCAAATTTTCTGGAATAATTTCATTTTCTTCTCTGAGAACAGTTGTTTAGTATAAAGACAACTACATGCATTATCAAAAAAATCAAAATCATTTTCAAAAAACATGCAATAAAGTTACATTTATATATAAATTTTTGACTTTCGCGACGATGGTATAGTTCCAAAACCAAAATTGGAATTTTATGCCTAGTGCAAGTCCTCATCTTCATATTTTCTATTCATTTTCAAAAATTAAAAATCAACCATGCAATAAAACTATTATTTTCTTCTTTGAATTTCGCGATGATGGTATAAGTTTATACCTAAATATTCTATGCCTAGTGCAAACCATTGTACTAATTTTATTTCCCATTTATTTAAAATCATAATACAACATGACTTAAATCATTATGTTACACAATTATGCTTTACAAACAAAAAAACACTTATTCTATTTCATGTCATTATGTCAAACTTTAATTTTGCAATGATGGTATAATTCCTAGGGAATTATTCAAAAAAATTATCGCACTTAGGAATTTATGCCTAGCAAAAATCATTTAAATATATATATATATATATATATATATATATATATTTCATGCATAATATTTTCATGGAAATCTGAAAACAAATCATCAAACCATCATTATCTTCATCATCACAACAAAGTCTTAAGACAGTCTCTTAAGCACTCTTTTACTTTTAACAATATTTCTATACTGGGATTAGCTTGACGACCGAGTGAGTGGTGACTCCATGAAATGGTCTATAATAGCGACAATGTCCTTTGAAATTATTGTTAAAAGTCCCTTTTATTTTTATCAAATCACACCACAAACAACCAATTTTTTTACATCAAATTATTTCATTTAACTTTTAAAGCATGACATTCAAACCATAATATTTCCAAATGACATAATTATATGAATCATCAAATCAATCACATCAAAACATTAACGCATCATACAAACACATAAGACAATTCATATGATCAAAAATATCTCATCTATATATATATATATATATATATATATCAACAATATATACATCATCTCAAAATTGGATCGGTATGCCACAATTTATACCTCGGCATACTCAATCCCCTATCAAAAATAATAAACACTATGTATCAATCTGTGCAGTGTAGTCTATAGCAGCTAGCCTTGAGAACCCCTTGAGCTCTCAGCCTCATCTCCTCCCCTACCCCGAGGTGGACAAGGTGGCCCCATCATAGTCCATGTGGTGCTATGAGTCCTGGACTCTGATCGTGATGATGTCCTCGATGACCTCATCATGACAGGCTTCACAATGTGGGCCAATAGTGGTAACCTTTGCCCCTCTGGTACCATATGGTGGTATAGCATCTGATAGAATGTGATCTGGGCAATAGCTCGTGCTAGGTCTCGAGTGCTCGCCCCTCCACTCTATGCTCTGAGGTGTGCAACCTCATCTCTGAGTTGTGTGGCCTCCTTTCGGTGTCATGCAGCCTCATCCTGCAAGGACTGCACCTAAGCCTGGAGATGGACAGTCTCCACTTGGAGAGTAGCCATCTCGCTACTCTCTCCTACCTCAACACACTTGCCTTTATCGGGTGATGGTGGTCTCTCTCTCCATGGAGAAGGGGGTCTCTCCTCCCTCCTCTCCTGTTGTCACGGCCTCTGCTAAGCTTGTGGCCTCCTTTGCTCTCTCCCACCATGACCCTATGCTACCTCAATGTCCATTTGGTGTTGCCTCTCCATTTGATGCACAACTACGTGAATCATACCCTGAGCCCTCATCATCCAAGGAATGCGAATGCCTACGTACCAGGCATTGTAGCCGTCAGCAACCCCTATGTCATCCCCATCCACTGGCTGAATGGGGGCATCGTCCGCATCCTCACTCCAGAAGCACTGCATATTTGGAGCCCCACTGACTATAGTGTTATCCTAGACGGTCCAAGAAAACTCATAGTCCTTGAGAGATGGGATCCCCTACTGTAGATCGAACTACCTCAAAACTCGATCGTAGTGGTGGAGCTCCACCTCTCTCCTCTCCATCCTTAGCCAATAGGTTTGCCTAATGTGAACTAGCTCCTGTCCATCCTCGGCCCACCCTAGATGATCTCTCCAAGACCTCCAGGTGATCTGGTTAGAGACAAGGTCATCAAGTAGTCTCCGGGACATTGGTAGATCTATCCACCATTATGACCCTCTCTGAAGCCACCAGTAGAAAGCTCGGGGCATATCCCCATCAATCCCTATTAGTGGGAGCCCTACCGACATCCACACCATGATGTGCTCCTAGCACCAAACCTACAGTAGTGATGTCATGACCAGACGTCGACCGCCCTTGTATACGACCCCATGCAGGATCCTATACAATCGACATAGTACAAAGCTCCCCCAAGCAAACATGTACCCAAGGTCTCTCATGTCATAGACCACATCTGTCAGTATCCATGGTAGTCTGCATCCACTCGATGGCATAGCAGCAGACCACCTACAACCCCAGCCAAAACCTATGTCAGTCTAGATGCCCCAGGCATCTGGCATAGCGACTCGATGTTCATTTTGCCCTTCTCCAGGGCGAAGCTTGGATCTTTGCATAGTTACATCATCGCATGGCCCTGATTGGCCATGGGAATTATTAGCCGTCCTTGTATGGGGATCCTCAAAATCCTCCATACATCCTCCAATGTGGGAGTCATCTCCCCTGTCGGTAATTGGAAACAATAAGAACCCAGATACCACCTCTCTGCTAGGGATGTCAATAGCCCCATATCTATAGAAACATGTGGCATATCTGCCACATGCTACAAGCCAACTTGAGCCAACTGATCTCGCTCTACCTAAGATAGAGTGGTCAAGTCATCCCTCAGCCTACCGTATTTCCATTCTCGGCTCTTTAGTAATCCTCTCTGCAACATAAACAACAAAACAATAAAAATCATTAATAAAATAGTGATTAAAAATGCAAGTAAAATAAGTTCAATTTCATACAAATGATGATATCATCCACTATTGGACGATATCGTCCAAAATTTGAGCAAATTCGTCTCTGATTTCGTAAGAGGGAATCGTCCCTTATTGTACGAAATTGTCCCCATATCGCCGATTTCGCCCTTGGATGAAATCAACGATATCGAGACGATTTCGATGAAATAGAGACGATTTCATCCCAACGACGTCGACGGCGCAAAAACATCCGTGATGCTCAAAAACACCTTTGAGCAACTAGCTAAGTTATTCCTGGAATGCTTTGCCTCTAGTGCTGAGAAAATGATAAACTTTACTGAATTGGCAAGCCTTCGTCAACTTGATAATGAGATAGTCATGGAGTATGGCAAGAAATGGAGAAATATGATGTCAAAATTACCTTTTACCATACCAACAATAGAGCTCATTCAGATGTTTACTAGAAGCTGCTAAAAAAAAATCTCACTTCTCCTATAATTACAACAGTATCAAATATTTAAGGAGGCCTTGACACAAACCAAGGTCATTGAAAACATCAAGATAGAGTAGGGTGAACTCCACAAGGGGCAATGGTCAAACAAGAATATAAAATGTGACAACAACCAACAAAAGGTACCCCTAGTTAATCAAGTTATTTTGGTTATCTCGAAATCCTCAAGTTAGGTGGCACCACCTCTAACAGTGGGACATAATTACCAAGCTCCTCCTCCTCTAGACCAAGATCATATGCAACAAAATAAGATACAAGGCCAACAACATAGGCCACAATGACAATATACTAATCTGCCAAAGACATTAGCATCACTCTTTGATCGATTGTATGAGGCACAAAGAATCAAGCTTCCATAAATCCATCCACTGAAGCCTAATAAGCGTAGATCAAAGGCACACATAGAAGAGTTATTTTGTGTGTACCATCGACAAAGGGGTCATGACATCCAAACATGTCACCCCTTTAGATATTTAGTGCAAGATATGATTGAGAGACAAGAGATTTAGATAAGATTCCTCCAAGACCCCTTGCATACACATGAAGCAAACATAGCACTTAACAATCAAGTTGAGCATTTAAATAAGGTGCACATAGCCCCGTTTTATGAGAGTTTTATCGGTATGATAAATACTACAACATGAAGTGAAATATGCCTTGATCAACCCAACATACCTAAATATTCTATTAAAGGTGATAATTCATCATGGTCCACACCAACATTGAATTCACTTCACTTGCAAAAGGACCCTATGATCACTTTTTACAAGCAGGAGATTGAGCAAATCTCTAAATATGAACCTGATCCTCCACTACACATCATAGCAAGAATCAATCAAATTTTGTACAAGAGAGTCTTGATTGACACCAGGTCATACATCAACATCATCACAAATGTAGCTTTGAAGTATTTAAATCTACCACCTTCATGCATTAAGGATGCAACATTCACATTAAGAGCCTTCAATGATGCCACTTCCTCAAAAATTGGCACAGTAATCTTACCTATATAGGTTGGGATGAAGATGATACCTACATTGTTCCATATCCTGGGGGGTGAGAAGCAGTATAACATGTTTATAGGTAGACCATGGATGAGGGATATGGAATGTGTGCCTTCCATAGTGCACCAAAATCTAAAATTCATACACCAAGGACAAGTGTACGTGGTCCCCCAAGATCTCGAGCCATTCAAGTATTACAAGAAGTTTGATGAGCCACAAGAATCTATGGTGATATGTGATCCTTCAAACATTCATATGGATAAAATCACCAAACATTCAATGTAGGGTTGCATCGAGAAGTTTCTACCTCCTCCCATCACCAAAAATCATGA
This sequence comes from Wollemia nobilis, assembly GCA_028583015.1. Classification (NCBI taxonomy): domain Eukaryota; kingdom Viridiplantae; phylum Streptophyta; class Pinopsida; order Araucariales; family Araucariaceae; genus Wollemia; species Wollemia nobilis. Next base: position 2,794,377 of record JAQPPZ010001206.1, read on the forward strand.
TATCATATGATGAGGAGAAGAGGACATCAGTTAAAATTACTAAAGCATATTCAACTGGTCCAAAAGATAAAGCACCTTCTCAAGATTTCATGGCAATGGTTGATGTTAAGTCAGATGATCAAGTGACTCTAAAGCAGAAAAAACAAGAAATAGTGCATCATCATGAAACATCCACATCAGCTTAAATGAACGAAAGCAATGATTTAAATTCATATTGTGAATATTTGATATCAACTCTTTCACCCAAGTCAATCTATGATGATATTCCAATATCATTGCTAGAGGTGCACATTAAATCTTTGTCAATCATGCATTCCATACTGGATCATCTAGATAGAATGGAGGGCCAAGTGAAAGAGCAAAATGAGGTATTACAATATATCATGAACAAACTCAAGAACCAAGAGCTATAAGAGCAACCCTTATATGAAGTTAAATTGTCCCTTGGGAAACCACAAGAAAATCCTTAACCAAATAAAATGCCAATTTGGACACCTCAAAATCCGAACAAGCATCCCTCATTGCCTGAGCCAGTAGTATTGATTTTCAATTGATTATGTGCTACAAATACTATCAGATTACCTGAGGTTGTTTAAATCCAGATCGTCCAAAACATCAAGGGTATGAGGAAGAGCTACACTATCTATACCATAGATAAAATGGCCATGATATTCAATCAATTCAGGGTTTCAAAGCCATAGTATACAATATGCTTAGAAAGGAGCAGCTTCGGGTTGTTGAACAACAAATAATTTTAGTCAAAAATCCATGTTTAGCATAAAAAATACAAGAAGATCCCCTTAAGCTAGTAAGTGACATACCTAGGGTTCAACCTGGTCCACATACTAGGCCAAAGCATGCTAAATGCTTAAAAAAACAACAAAATGCTCAAAACAACAACAACACATTTGGACACCTTTATAAGAGCCTATGTCTATCATATTGCAAAAGCTACTAGATGCTAAGGTCATCACCTTACCAGACATCAACCCGGTGTACCCAAATAGAGCTAAACACAAAGGTTACAGGGAAGATCAGCACTGCCTCTATCATCAAATAGAGGGCCATGACATTTGTAATTACCATAGATTCAAGAATACGGTCCAAGACCTATTAGAGTGAAATGAGCTATGTCTAGATGGCTCACTTATTCCTCCCCATCTGGATGGGGGCACCCAACATATGAGAGTTGATTTCTATCACTCTTCCTAAGCCTACTGACTACATTGTAGTGGACAACATGCACACGGGGGAGACTTGAGGTATCATACCTTCCCCATTTTTCAAAACATTCAAATATATCAAAATACAAAAAAATTCAAATATATCAAAAGCACAAAAACAATATTAAACATAGAAATACAAACAAATCATAAAGTAGTAAAATAAAAAACAAAAGGAACCAGGGGCATCTCTAAGCTACTTGGTCAAATTTCATCAAAAGGTACCAGGGGCATTTCCATGTCGCTTGGTCAAATATCATCAAAAGGCACTAGGAGCATTTCCACGTTGCTTGGTCAAATATCATCAAAAAGTACCAGGAGAATTTCCAAGCCGCTTGGTCAATTCTCATCAAAAAGCACCAGGGGTATTTCCAAGCCACTTGGTCAATTCTCATCAAAAGGCACCAGGGGCATTTCCAAGCCACTTGGTCAATTCTCATCAAAAGGCACTAGGGACATCTCTAAACTGCTTGGTCAAATCTCATCAAAAGGCACCAAGGGGCATCTCTAAGCTGCTTGGTCAAATCTCATCAAAAGGCACCAAAGGCATCTCTAAGATGCTTGGTCAAATCTCATAAAAAGGCACCAAGGTCATCTCTAAGCTGCTTGGTCAAATCTCATAAAAAGGCACCAAGGGCATCTCTAAGCCACTTGGTCAAATCTCATCAAAAGGCACCAAGGGCATCTCTAATCTGCTTGGTCAAATCTCATCAAAAGGCACCAAGGGCATTTCCATGCTGCTTGGTCAAATATCATCAAAAGGCACCAAGGGCATTTCCACATCGCTTGGTCAAATATCATCAAAAGGCACTAGGGGCATTTCCAAGCCGCTTGGTCAATTCTCATCAAAAGGCACCAAGGGCATTTCCAAGATGCTTGGTCAATTTTCATCAAAAGGCACCAAGGGTATCTCTAAGCCACTTGGTCAAATCTCATCAAAAGGCACCAAGGGGAATCTCTAAGCCGCTTGGTCAAATCTCATCAAAAGGCACCAAGGGCATCTCTAAGTCGCTTGGTCAAATCTCATCAGAAGGCACCAAGGGTATCTCTAAGTTGCTTGGTCAAATCTTATCAAAAGACTCCAAGGGCACCTCCAAGCTGCTTGGTCAAATCTCACAAAAAACTCCAAAGGTATTATAAAAGCCCTTTGTCAAATCTCATCAAAAGACTCCAAGGGCACCTCCAAGCCGCTTGGTCAAATCTCACAAAAAAATCCAAAGGTATTATAAAAGCCCTTTGGTCACACATAAAATACAAAAACAATGCAAAATAATAAAATACAAAAACATTCAAATATGTCAAAATTACAAAAACAATATAAAGCAATAAAAATACAAACAAATCTCAAAAACATAAAAATTCAAATTCAATCAAAGTGCTCCAAGGGTATCCAAGCCACTTGGTCAAATTCAATCTAAACGCTCCAAGGGCACCCAACCCGCTTGGTCAAAATTCATCAAAATGCTCCAAGGGTATCTTCTTGCTGCTTGGTCAACCCCTAAAAAGGCCCAAAGGCACAATAAGCCCTTTGGTCAACATAAAATCAAAAATACAAAAGACAATGCAAAAATCAAAAATACAAAAATATTTGCATCTTCCATCTGCATCCACATAGTTGCATTACATTCATTACCTTTGGATATGTTACGATCACATTCTTGCAAATGATACCGCATTTTGTATCACAACCACACAAGATTCAAGTCCATCTTCACTCATGCATCCATGTGTGTAACTATGTTTTTCAACACAACCATTTCATGTTGCTATAAGGAATATACTAAGGTTTCCTAGTCACTCAACCATATCTAGTGGTCTTATTAGCTTTTGTAGAAAGCCACCTTGATTAGTAGAAGGTAAGGTCTAGTTGTGATAATGCCTTGGATATTAAGGATTCCATCACTAATTGAAACACTAAAATCCTAGCCGGTACAAGGGAAATATGAAAGTTGGAAAAGTGGTCTAGTTACCTTAAGTGAAAAGGATCTTCCTTGCTTATCCCCCTGTGCAACCGGTTTAAGGATGCTGAGAATTGACAAAAGGACAAGCTCCGCCCTACCTAGAAATCCCTTGCTTAAATCAAAACAAGAAAAAATACCAAAATCAAAGCAAAATTTCTAAGAGTCATAATTCAAAATTCCAAAAGTCACAGTTCAAGAAACAAAATAAACAGTGATTATCATCACTACATAAATCCCTTTCTCAAAGGAAAAACAAAAAATCAATAAAAAATAAACAATGATTTTCATCACTAAACATGAGCAAGTATCCCAAAAGAAATGAAGAAAATAAGGGAATGGAACTTGAATCCTTGGAATTCTTAGCATAAATGAGCCAAAGGTACGATGATATTTCTACCACATTAGTGTCTTGCATTTGTGTAGACCAATATTTGCATGTGGATGAGCTAGATTTGGGTAACCAAATACTGCCTAGTGGTATAATCCAACTAAGTCCAACATAAGGATCAAATGAACACTTGAGGATCCCCGATCTTAGCAATGGGTTGAAAGAATCCCACCTGAAATCGGAGGAAATACTTGAGTTATATCTAAATGTATTCATTTGCGCACACATGGATAATGAATATCTAGGTCCATGATGAAATCCTTGCTTTCAAAAGTCTTGTATGGTCAGTACGTAGCTATTGATAGGGTAACTAGAGTGTTTGAGTCTTAGGAAAAACCTCAAAACATCCTACATAACAACAAATCATATCATCAATCACATCATCAATTTTCTTTATGAGGTTTTGTAAATTAAGGGGTATTAACAAAGTAGTCTAGATACCGGATAGATGTCAGAAATGATATTTAGATAGCCACTGACTATTTTGTATCTTTTAATTTACAGAAGCTTATCAAGAAAGTACATATATTTCATGCCTTTACATTTCACATATGGATGCTTAAAAAATTTATTCTTATGATAAGAGTAATTATTTACATTCATGATTGTTATACATTATGTGGTGTCACCCATTAGATTGTTAAAATCATATCATATGCATTCCTTATGATATAAGTGATTAAAGCATATAGGTTCATTTACATTAGATCAACATTATTTAGATAATGCATTACACACATTGAGTTTACCATATAATAACATAATTTAGATGCATACTATTAAATCAAAATCAAACAAATATTAACAATAAGCACTGCATCCATATACATATACATCATAATCCATCTGTGCATCTCGATCAGAACACATAAATCATACATTCACCATCTAAGCATCGCATTATCATCATTACATCATAAATATCATATATCATAAAATCATAATTGCATCCAAAAATATATATATTCTAAACATCGACTGGGGCATTTTTGGTATCATACCTCCCTTAATCAGTAATCAAACAGTTAAGCAATCAATTTCAAAAAGCCCCAAAGTCATCATAAGCCCTTTTGTCAAAATCACAAAAAGCCCCAAAGGCATCATAAAACCTTTGGTAAAAATCACTAAAAGCCCAAAGGACATATTCAAGCTACTTGGTCAACACACTAACAACATCCAAGCACATATTCATGTCGCTTGGTCGCCTTAACCAAACATGCTCTAGGGGCATATTTATGTCACTTGGTCAAATTCAAAATAAAAATGCTCCAAGGGAATCTTCATACCGCTTGGTCACCTTAATCAAAATGCTCCAAGGGCATCCTCATGCCGCTTGGTCAAATTCAAAATAAAAAATGCTTCAAAGACATCCATAAACGCTTTAGCCACCCAAAATGCCCCAATGGCATTTGCTAAGTCTGTTGGTCATAATAACAACATGCACAATCAAAATAAAAAATCAAATGCTAAATAATTACTAAGTGCTCTTATTCAAAGGTCATTACCAAATATAATCATGCACCCCTTTGCTTGGGGCAAATAAGCAAAATATCAAAAGTAAATTCAAGAAAACTAGTAAGCTTGTCTCCTATCGCCATCAAGGCTAGGATTTGACTTCACATCACAAAAATCAAATCATATAAACATCCATATGAACATACATCTTATGCACATGATAAAGAATCCATCATAAAATCAAATCATAACACATCACATCACATTCATCAACAAGTCAATTGCTAGGTTCAAAAGACTGCGTTCTTTTATCAAAATTTTGCGCCATTTACCTTGCATTCACATCATCAACAAGTCAATTTCTAGGTTCAAAATACTGCATTCTTTTGTCAAAGGTTGCGCCCTTTACCTTGCATTCGCATCATCCACATCAATTTCTAGGTTCAAAAGACCACATTCTTTTGTCAAAGGTTACACCCTTTGCCTTGCATTCATACCATCCACATTGGAAAAAATCCTCTTTTTTCTATTAAGGACAAAGAACAGACACAAATCATTTCATTTTTCAATCACCATCAAGGCTAGGATTAGACTTGAGATTGTCTCCTAATTGCCATAAAGGCTAGGATTAGATATAGCTTTTCTCCTAAGCACCACAAAGGCTAGGATTAGACTTGAGCTTATCTCCTAATTGCCACCAAGGCTAGGATTAGACATAGCTTATCTCCTAAGCGCCGCAAAGGCTAGGATTAGACTTAATCTTATCTCCTAATTGCCACCAATGCTAGGATTGGACTTAAGCTTATCTCCTAATTACCACCAAGTGTAGGATTTGACTTAAGATTGTCTCCTAATCACTTCACAAAAGGCTCAAAAGGTACCTTAATACCTTTGGTAACTTTACAAAAGGCTCCAAAGGTACCTTAATACCTTTGGTCACTTCACAAAATGCTCCAAAGGTACCTTAATACCTTTAGTCAAATAACAAAAGTATCCAAAGGTACCTTAATCCCTTTGGTCACTTCACAAAAGGCTCCAAAGGTACCTTAATACCTTTTGTCAAATCACAAAAGGCTCTAAAGGTACCTTAATACCTTTGGTCAAATCACAAAAGGCTCCAAAGGTACCTTAATACCTTTGGTCAAATCACAAAAGGCTCCAAAGGTACCTTAATACCTTTGGTCACTTTACAAAAGGTTCCAAAGGTACCTTAATACCTTTGGTCAAATAACAAAAGGCTCCAAAGGTACCTTAATACCTTTGGTCAAATCATAAAAGGCTCCAAAGGTACCTTAATACCTTTGGTCACTTCACAAAAGGTTCCAAAGGTACCTTAATACCTTTGGTTAAATCACAAAAGGCTCCAAAGGTACCTTGATACCTTTGGTCAAATAACAAAAGGCTCCAAAGGTACCTTAATACATTTGGTCACTTCACAAAAGGCTCCAAAGGTAATTTAATACCTTTGGTCACTTTACAAGAGACTCCAATGGCACCTTAATGCCTTTGGTCATAGGATGCATGTCGTCTTGCATGACTGGGGCATCCAATGTTGATCAGATCAATGATCATCACACACCCTAAAAACATGTTAATCTACTTTTTTCTCTACATTATACTTTTCCACATAGCGCATCACAAAAAGGGGCATCTATAGACATATTTTTAGACCATGTGACTAAACCTTGGGACCTTCCAAGTGCTAAAAGTGGTTTTAACCACTCATTTGGGGTAGTCTTAGCCCATCCAAGCCTAGTCACTATGAACCAGAGCGGTTGGATCCTGGCCACTCAAGCCTAGAGAGGCCAAATACTGGTCGCTCTAGCCTAGAGCGACCAAACCTTAGTCACTACAGATGACAGCGGCTAAACCTTAAAAAGTAACTTGCCATAAAATCGGCCCAATCATGGGTGAAAGTGGCAGTTTTCATGTAATAAAGCTGAGCAGGGATAACTTTGCATGATTCCTCATGACCAGTCTACACGAGAGACTCAATTTCATATTTAGACACCAGTTTAACTAGCCTTTAAGCACAAATAAAGACAAAACTTCTCATGCTAACATCTAGTTTGCATGTAGGATTCAGTCTTAGGGTTTGAACATTGACCTAGGGCTTCAAAAACTTTATAAGGTGTAAACCTAAGAGCACCAAGGGATCATCACAGATCAATATCAAAATTTTGAATAGGTTGGATCATTGAGGAGAGCTTTTAGAGACTTGGAACACTTCCCTTGGAGATCAATCTTACATAGTGAAGCCCTATTGGATTGGAGAACATATCTGAGTATCCTTAAGGAGAAACGAAGTGATAGCCATATAAGAGGTAACCATATGTGCACATACAATAATCATTTAAAATTAGTAGTAAAATTAAGCCCATAGCTTTTGTATTAATAGATATAGATTTCACCTTAGCGGCCGCTGTCCTGGACAGTGGCCTACAACCTAGTCTAGGGTCTTCGTGATAGTTTATTTTATTCTACTTTCTCTTTCATTTCATTAGCATAAGCTTTATTTTAGTTATTTACATTCATAATACTAGTTTCATTACATTTATTTTCACTATGCTAATAGCCTCCTCCGGGGAGGTAATCTCGGACATCTAAGCATGTGTTGTTTCATTGATTTCAGGGCTACAGGTTCATCGGATAGATCTACAACATACGAGATCAAGAGGATCCCTCTAGGAATTAGACCTAGAGAAGGAGGCATTTGTAAGCCCTCGTACAGTTTTATGTGTGTCATCAAGAAGCCTTCAAAAGTGCATAACCCCTTGCAAAGGGGATATTACACATCTACTACCTTATTTATGTAAATCTATGTATCAAATGAAGGGTATCCCTCAGAGGAATGAATGTGTAACCGAATCTTGGAAATATCAATAAAAGCATTCATTTATTTGTTTCTTTGTATCTCAACCATGTCTTCTCTTTTCGTCTTTTATTTAATGCATATTAAACATTAAAATATCATATTAAATTGTAAATAGAGTAGCGAATGATGCACACTCTCGAGGTCGCTACATTGGGTAAGGTTATGACCTTAGCTTCTTGTAGCTTCTAGAAGATGAAATACATAGGTTCATTTAAATGAGTCCAGATGTGCTACGGATGCTTTGAGCATGTAGCACACATTGGCCTAGTTTGAGGACTAGGTTGAGCCCTAGGTATGTCACTTTCTTGCTTAGTGGGCTCCCCTTGCATTTTGTATGCAAGGTATGGATTTTAGCCTAAGACCATTTTTTGGTCGACAACCCAAAGTTGCTTCTTTTAAAGCATGTTATATACTATGGCTCGAAATCTTTGACATGATTGAATATCATGACCATTTTGTCTATGATATAGAAAATGTGATTCTTCCTCATACCCTTGGGATTTTGGATGGTTTGGATTCAACTGGTGCACCTTAGATAAGGTGATGGCATTCAAATCACACAATCGATTAAAAACCAATTCTACAAGATTAGGTAGCAAGGGATGCTTGTGAGGTTGCTGAGGCAGTCAAGTTGGTGCTTGCTCTGGTTGAGGCTTTTCCTATGGCTTTACAGGGAATAGTTTGACCTCAAATTAGGGTTTCTTTTGTATCTCCTGGCTTTCAAGTTGGTTCATGATAAAATGCAATGCCTCATTTTGTTTCTCTATTTGTTCTTCTATATTGTAGAGGTGATTTTGCATATGCTCCAATAATGATAAGGCTATCATGTGTATTTCTAGAGATTGGTTCGAAATACCATTTTCTACTAAATGATGTGAAAGAGTGGGTGCTAAATATCCATCAGGTAACTATAAATCACCCATTTCCTTCATTTGAGTCAATGTGGAAGCTTCATGATGATCCACTTTGATAGTGGTATCCATATGCTCATGTTTATGACTCAGTTCATGTTTTTGTTTCACATTGTGGTGTTGAATTATGTTAGATTTGGTACCCCCAATTTGATGTAGGGGAAACACCTATTCTTTTTCTTGAGGAGGAACCATGATAAGTGAGTCAGGGGTGACTAATGCTAATGGTTTTAACCCCTTCCATGTGGCAACAACGTCTGATTGTACCATATCTTGTTTTATCTACCTTAAAATTACTTGGTCTTCTAACTTAATTTTAACCATTGCCATGAACTCTTGAGAAGGTGCTTTAGCTTTTGGACTAGATGAAGGTGCTTCAATCATGTTGATTGATGTTTTATTCTTCTCATCAGGTAATATTATACCATTATTTTTGGTTATGGGAAAAGGTAGTGACTTCTTGATGCAGACCTCAATTGAATATTTGGTGATTTTATCTGACTGAATATTTTGAGGCTTGCATGCCACCAGAGTTTATTGTGGCTCATCGAACTCCTTGTAATGCTTGAATGGATCAGGATCATGGGGGACCACATACACTTGTCCTTACTGTATGAATTTTATATTTTGGTGCACTATGAAAGGCACACATTCCATTTCCCTCATCCATGGTCTGCCCAAAAATATGTTATACTACCTCTCACCCCCTATAATATGGCATAATGTAGGTATCATCTTTATCCCAACCTATATAGGTAGGATTACTGTACCAATTTTTGGGGAAGTGGCATCATTGAAGACTCTCAATGTGAATGTTGAGTCCTTAATGAGTGAAGGCAACAAATTTAAATGCTTCAAGCTACAACTGTGATGATGTTGTTAGATGGCCCAGTGTCAATCAAGACTCTTGTACAAAATTTGATTGATTCTTGCTATGATTTGTAGCATAGGATCAGGTTCATCCATAGAGATTGGCTTAATATCATATCTGTGAAAGGTAATCATAGGGTCCTTTTGTAAGTGAACTGAATTCATTGTTGGTGTGGACCATGATAGATTATTATATTTAGTTGAATTTTTTAGTATGTTAGGTTGATCAAGGTATCTTTTGGTTCCTATTGTAGTATTGATCATATCGATAAAACCCTCATCAAGTAGGGCTATGTGCACCTCATTAATGTGCTCAACTTGATTGTTGGGTGCTATGTTTGCTTTGTGTGTAGGCAAGGGATCTTGGAAGACTTTTATTTGAAGCTCTTGCCTCTCGATCATATCCTACACTAAATTTCTAAAGATATGACATGTCTAAATGTCATGACCCCTTTGTCAATGGTACACACAATATAGATTTTCTCTATGTGCCTTTGATCTATGCTTGTTAGGCTTCCATGGATAGATATCTGGAAGATTGATTCTTCATGCCTCATTTAATTGATCAAAAAGAAATGCTAATGTCTTTGGAAAATCAGTAGATTGTCATTGTGGCCAACATTGTTGGCCCTGTATTTTATTCTGTTGCATATGATTTTGGGCCAGAGGAGGTTGGTGTTGGTAATTATGTCACATTGGTAGAGGTGGTGCAACCTAGTTTGCGAATTTAGGGATACTCAAAACAACTTGATTGATTGGGGCCACCTTTTGTTGCATTTTTCCACATGTAATATTCTTGTTTGGCCATTCCTTTTTGTGGAGTTCAATATCACCCTCTTGTATCTTTATTGTCTCAATGAACTCAACTTGTTAGAAGGTCTCCTCAAATGTTTGATACTGCTACAATTGTAATAGAAGTGAGATTTGTTTTGAAAAACTTCTCGTAAACATTCAAATGAGATCTATTGTGGGTAGGGTGAAAGTTAGTTTTGACATCACCTTCCTCCACTTATTTCCATACTCAATGATTGGATCATCGTCAAGTTGACGAAGGCTAGCCAAGTTAGTCAAGTTTATCATTTTCTTAGCACTAGAGGTAAAATTTTGTAGGAATGCATTATCCAATTGCTCAAAGTTGGGTATGCTTTGATGTGGTAGATGATTATACCACATCCCCAAATAGTGTTGTAAGAAATATTATCAACATCAAGGGATCATTGTATTAAAAATGGAAGCATATATTGAAGAATATTGTCATGTGCTCTTGTGCATATTTGTCATCTTTGAATTTTTCAAGTTGAGGCATATTGAAATTTGATGGATATGTTGATGATGACACTGATGGATGCAAAGGCTGGTTTCTAAGCTGATTTAGTGTAGGTTTTTGATAAACTAACATTTTATTTTATTTTTTGAATGAATTTATTTGATTAGCTAGCGTTTTGTATGACCCTGAAGAAATGATATGATATTCCTTTTGTCACCCTTGATTAGGTAGAGGAGGCCAATTTTGATGTTGAGGTGGATGATAAGTATAATCATTAGGTACCTCATCATAAATGGATTTATGGTAAGAATCCACTTCTTCTTGATGTTCCCATTGGGACTCTTCATATGATTCCTCATCGTATTGATCTTGGTACTATTGAAGAGTATGAGATTCTTGATGATAACCAGATAATGGCATTTGATGTTGAATGTGATTTTGATGTGACTAAGGGGAGAGACCTTGGGATTGCATTGGATGCCTTACGTGTTGTTGCATCCTCTGGATTCTAGGTGTAAGCACCTCTTTATTTAACACCTTTTGCAATTGCTCTTGTTGTATCTTTTGTTGTTATTGTATTTTTCATTAATACAACCTTTGTAGGTGTGCTCGTTGTGATTCTACCCCTTGTTGATTTAATTTTTGTTGATCCAACTGGATTTGATCCATATATTATTGTTGGTTAAGTTGTGGCCTCAATTTCTAATGTGTATAATCTTGTTGTTTAGTTGTATGGGGGCTATGTACCCTCCTATTGGAAACACAAATGAGTTTGTCATGTCTTTTACCACTAGTAGGATCTATCACTTGTTTTCCATGCTCATTAAAGGTTGCATTGACCTGATACTATGGTTTATGAATTGGATCTATATAGTCTGATGATGCATATATGCAACATGGCTACCCCACAAACTCTTCATGAGGAGTAGGAGGATGACTTGGTTCCTCTTCCTCATCTATGAGGAATGATGTATATTTAGTCTTAGATATAATATATGTATATTCAAACTACACAGAAGCACAATGTGTATATACAGAATGCTCTTTGTGGGGAGTAGAAGGGTGACTTGCTTGACTAGATGGGGTGGTTTGCTCACCCAAGATAGGCCATGGTTTATGCTCATGTTCTATTTATAATTGATGTATAGATAAATTTGGGATGTGAGCTTGTGAAATTGACCTACTAGGCCCCTCAATGGGCAGATTGTTCCTTATATAGAATTCCATCAAGGTGTTCTAGTCTGGAAGGTTTCTTGGAAGACCTATGGGTGCCTCCCTAATAGGGCTATCTCAAAGGTTTGACTCCCTCTGAGTGGTATTTATGTTATTATAAGATCTGGGATGCCATTCAAGAATGGCCATGTCCCCTGGACTTATTTGGATATGTTCAATGGTTATGGGACCTGATTACCTCTCTAGATATGAGGTCTTTCTCATCATGGGAAGTCTCCCGACCATAAATTTTGTTATAAAAATTTTACTTCCAAAAAAAGGTTTTAAGTGTCATATATCAAAATGATCAATGTGAAAAGCTAATCACAATGGGCTATGAATCCAAAAAGTGACTTTCGGGTCAAAATTTTGTATTTTTGAAATAATTAGCCAACCGAGGTCATGGGGAAATGCCCACTTTTATGAATTTTTAGGAAATTTTAAAGCATGATGATTTAGGACTCAAAATTTTTGTGATAGGTGCAAAAGGGGCTAACTAAGACAACAAAATAAATTTGGCAATTTTTGGAGTTGTCTAGCCCATTTTATGACTGTTTTAGTGTAGTTTTTCCTTATTTTCGGCTTCAAAAATAGAGTAATCATAAAACCAAAATAACTTTTTTGTTATAGCTATGATTTGCACGATTCTTGATCCATTGGATGCAGAATAAAAATTAGATTTTATATCTCTAATTGCACGATATTTTTTCAATAAATTTCTTTGAAAAATTAGGTTTAGGTTGATTACCCCAAAAATAAAGAAACACACAAAGCAGACAATATGATTATCTCTTTTAAAGATTAAATGTGTCATAAGAACTTGTTTTGTGTGTTTAGATTTGTTATTTTTATTGATTTCTTGATTGTGTTTTGGAATTAGAATGAGGGAACTCAACCATAGTGGTGACTAGGAACACCAGTGCCAAACATGATTTCTCAAAAGAGTCTAGGGTACACGGCTTAAAACCCAGTGGAGGGTTCGCCTAGCTCTTCCACTCTGAATCAATAATTTCTCCAATAGTGGGAGACATTTTGAACACAAGTGAACTACACCAACTTAAAGGAGTTTCCTATTCTCTCTAAGGATATTTAGGGGACAAGTCGATGGAAGGAGGTGAATTCCAATGTCACCAGTATAAATTGGGGGTTGGTGATGAATCCAACCTTACCAATGTTATTATGATATGTGCAAGTGTGTGGGGTTATTTTTAACCTTGCATGTAAACAAAATGCATCACCAAGAAAGCATGATATTTCCTATATGCCTAAGATAAAATATGTTTCATTTTAGAAATATGCATGTATTCAACTTATATGAACTTTAAAGAATGCATTCTACTTCATGAATTAATGGCCACTAGCTAGGTCACATGCAATCAAACTAAACATATAGAAGCCTATAAAGTTGGATACTAGGGCGGACCTTACAAGTAGAGGCCTACTATTCCTAGAAATGCCTAGAGAAAACTAAAAAAAATTCTAAGAAACATCCAATGCATTTTCTTTTTCCATTTTTCTTTATATTTTCCTAATTAAATGTAAATTTTCCCTACTATATTCTGATAGAAAAACACAGACAGAGAAAGACAAAAAAGTAGAGAGTTATCCCAACCTAAAATCCATGTTTGATGAAGCCCAAGCTGACCTCTATGGCACTTTTATCTTGGTCGTTGTTGACCAGAACGGTTGTTGTTGGTCGTTGACTTCAAAAGCGATTTTTTTCTACTAGCCACTATCGACCAGAGTGGTTGCTATTGGTCATTGCCTATAGGAGTGGCTAAGCATTTTTTGTCGTTGTTGACCAAAGCAACCAAACCTGCATATATAAAAATACCTGAAACATTAGTAAAAAAACCAAAAACTAAAACTTGGTGGTAGTCCCATCGTGATCGCCATCTGTGCGACCCCGAGAAGCACGCACCACACTTATCCTACTTGCAATGTTATTATTATCAAATGAAAATGAAGAAGCATACAAGCCCATATAATGTGAAATTAATAAGCAAAAAAATATTCTTTTATTAATGCTTCCAGATCTCAATTACATGTGCGTCCCTCTGAGGGATACTCATTTTGATACAATCTATTACAAGTGGGGCAATAGTGAATGTATCCCCCACAAGGGGATGGTGCATCTTCGTAGGCCTCCCGATATCACACACAAAACTGTCTGAGGGATTACAGATGCCTCCTTCTAATTTTGTCTTGTATGGATCTCATGCTCTGGATACTTTGAATTGATCATGTGAACCTGTATCTACGAAGATGGAAATAATAGAGCACAATAAGTAGAATGTGTAGCCTCTCCAGATGAGGCCTTTTGTTAGCAAATATGATAATCTAGATAAATAAGCATAATGTGCATTGAAATATACCAGATCTAAGTAATATGCATATGAAAATTATAAATATTAATCTAAATGAAATGAAATATTCAAATCTATGCTAAATCCATGTAAATGAAATAATGATAAATAAAGATCTATTACTTAGAACAAAATAATCGACCATTTTAAAACTTGGATATGATTATGACCTGCTATCAAAGACAACAAAATTTTATTACAAAGTTATCTCAGGTCTTATGGGCTATTATAATCAATATATTTACTCAAATTGATGTTCAAGGGGTCACCGGGTGTGTCTCTTACATTGGTTTGTAGTTGGGAATGGTGGATCTAAATGCTACTACATGGACATGGCTTAATCGGATGATGCTCCAATGCTACTCAAAGGGGTGTAGATTAGCTCTCCGTATCTCTTTTACCTTCCTAGAAGACTCCATATATAGCCTTCCTAGTTTCAGGTCTAGATCTAGGGCTTGGCTTCTTGGGGAAGCCAAGCTCCATATCTACATGCCAACTAACTATCCTAGATAGAAGGTTCAATCTTGAATTTGGATGGAAGGGGTATTTAGGAGGAACTCTAGGATTTCATCATCGATATCCTTTCGAAATGCATGCAACCTACCATTATTGCTTGTGATTTAGGCAATATCTCATGGCAGTTCATATTTTAGTGCTATCCACTATCATCATCAGTGGCTAGCTGTGGCCACTCTCATGTTTAGAGGCCAGGATTGGTGGCCACTCTGGTCTATAGTGGCCAAGCCTAAATGGGATAGAACTACCCCTTTTGAGTTGTTAGGACCATTTCTTTCTCTTGGAAAGGTCCAATATTGGTCATATGGTCTGCGAATGTGTCCATATGGGTAGTCTCCTAAACATGACACATTTTAGGTGTCTACACATGTATTTGTTTATTGAAGTATACATAGATTTCTAGATTAGATTCTTCTAAAGTGATATGTCTTATGAATATCTAGTTATGAGCTTTGATTTGATAGAACATTTTTGGATCTTAGGTTTTGTAGGCTTCCTTAAATTGCCCTACTTAAGAGATGTGAATTAGCAGAGTCCTTGTAGATTTTGTAGAGACCTTATGCTTCCCAAATGGATTGAGCACTTGATAATATTTGAATAATGCTATTATCAAGTTTTGTAGAATTTCTTATGTCTCCCTAGTAATTTTGGAAATGCTATATGATAGATAAAGTGATTTTGAGAATAATAGTTCAATTTTGAGTTGATTTTGTAAATTTTTGTAAATAGCAAAAATCAACTTCTTTTACACCTTATTACTCCTATTGAACTTAAGCACTTTTTATTTTTATGAGGTTTAATAGTTGGATTTCTTTTGTCCCTTTAATATATTTTGAGACAAGTATACGAATTAATTTCCAACTCTTTATATTCTTTAATAAAACTCTTTTATAGCCTTTAATAATTTGATATTTATTGTTTCTAATTTCCAATTTCCAATTTCCTACTTTGATGTAGTATTCCTTATAACTCCCTTATGTGGAATATTAGAACACAATTATTTGCAATAATAGAAATTCAAGTAGAAATCATTTTTTCTCCTATGTTTTAATATTTCAAATATTAGTCTATTTTAATAGATATTTTCCCTTTAGATATTGCTTTCAAATATGGTTGATTTCTATTAATATTCAACCTTTTATTATACCTTATAACTACCTATTAATGAAAGCGATCATGATGAAGTATAAACCTTACCTTTAGTGTTGTACTCCCTACATATTCGGTGCAATTTTTGAATGTATATGATAGTCCTCTTAATACCTTTTCCTTGAATGCTATGATGTACGCCGATTCACCTTTAAATTCAAGTTTGGATGGTGGTGCTTCAAATTTGGAGATTTGAACTTCCTTGAATACCTTGACCAAATATTTTAATGTTCTTTACCTCTCTTCCAAACTATGCTTTAGGCTGATGTGATTATTGTAAGTGCTATAACTATTACAAATGCTCTGAATACTATCCTCCATGGTCTTTGACACCTTTTAATAGATGGATGATATTGAATTTTGTGACAAGTGTCACAGTAGTTACACTTGAGCACTTGAGATGCTTATTTTTGTTTGTGAAAATTTTCTAGGTAGATGAGTGTTATGATATTGGACAAGCACTCATTCTTTCCAACCTTCTTTCTTGAGCATTTTATTGGTCAAGCTTGTAACATCTAGGTGCTTATGTGGGAAACATTTTTGTTTCCATTTGGATGACAAGTGTCACCTTTCCTTTGTGCATGGGATTTTCTATGTAACACTTCTCCAATGTATCTTGTAATCTCCCTATTAACCATGCAACACAACCAACTTTTCCTTTGTTCAATGGTGCTTGATATGAGATGGTTCCAATAGCACCTTGGGATCTTGGAGCAATCCTTTTCCAATGCTTGAGTGGATATTTGGGCTACTCTAATGGTGCTCCTTGAACATACATCCTTCAACCTATTATGCCTTTATTTTTGTAGATGATATTACCTTTTAATTTAGTGCTTCTACTTGTTTTTCTTGCTCACAGGTTCAACTATCCAAAATGTAGAATATGTGAGCCTTTTGAGTGGCTTTATTCCCTTGCGAGGAGAATGCTTTTACATGGCTACCTTGGAGTATTTTTATCCTTATAAAGAGTTTTCTTCTTTGGCATAGGAGACATTTCCTTTTTCCTATGTAGATTAGATTAGAGTAGTGCAAAAAAAATGTAAGTACTTTGTATATAAAATATATTTTTGCACCTCCTTTTGCAATCTAATTTTTTGGTCTTATGGCAACTTTTTGAGATAGGAAATAGTAGATTTGATGTTGTCTATTTGACAACTATCTCCATTGCTTGGTAACTTTTGTAATAAAACCAGGCTAATAACCACTTAGATAGAAGCTCTTTTTTTTGTAGAAGTAATTTTTGAACCTTTTTGTAAAAAGCCTTTAGTGCACTTTGAATATGAGACTCACCAAGTCTTGATTTGAAGCTTATATTGCTGATTTTGATAGTGGTTTTTCTTCTCCACTCCTTGGAGGAATATTATATATTTTTTGTGGATTCTTTGGGCCATAATATGCTGCAGGTTCTATGCACCAATAGTATCTCTAGACACTTTGATAATCTATTGGTTTTTGTGCTCTTGATCTTTTAATCAACAAACATAAACTAACCTTTTTTAGAGTAATTAGTGTAGTGCAAATGATCTTACTAATAATACCAATTTAATGCACTAAAAATATCACCTTATCACTCCAATAAACTCTCAAAATAATTTTAGATGCACTTAATAATATCTACAACTTTTAAGAGTAATCTATAATGAACCCTTAATAAGTATTCTATAAATTTTCACTACAATAAATATTGTAGGATATAGTCTTCTTGCTTTCTAGATAGCAAATAGGTAGATGATAATTTTATTTCTCTCAAAAATATCCAACTCCTATTAATTGTGAAAATAATACTTAAAAGGAATTCTTTCTTTTTGCACTTGAATACTATAATTCAATCTATTCTTCTAAAAATTTTAATCCAAATATGGTGCTTAATGGAATTTGATAATGAAACCTAATTTTAAGTTCAACTAATTTAACCCTAGTTGCTTACCTTTTTTATTGCTTCTAAAGTAGAAGATGATCTTGGTGCTTTTGATTCACCAAGTTGTTGCTTTGTAGTGGATGGATACATAGCTTCTTTTTTGTCTATCCCAAATAGATTTCTCCTTCACCAATATCTAGCTTTAAAC
Organism: Wollemia nobilis; assembly: GCA_028583015.1. NCBI lineage: Eukaryota > Viridiplantae > Streptophyta > Pinopsida > Araucariales > Araucariaceae > Wollemia > Wollemia nobilis. Next base: position 2,812,636 of record JAQPPZ010001206.1, read on the forward strand.
TTTTTGTCTTGAGCCTTGGATTTGGTGGTTTAATCCTTCCAGTTCCAGTGATCTTCTGATTTATGCTATAGATTCAAAGAACTCCTTTCTCTGAATTGTGCCTTCTTGCTATGAGAGGCAATCTCTAAATCTCTTGGATTTTATAGGATTATTATTTTTGAATCTCCCTTAAATATTCTTATCAAATTCTAACTTCAAACATGATCTTCTACTTCTCAAGATTCTAATTTTCTTGAGATTTTCACTGGATTATTATTCTTGGATTTGGCACTCCTTAAAAAATTCTTCTTCTTATATTTAGCACTCTTTACCAAATTATTCTTCTCTTGGGCCTATTTTTGGATGGTGATAATTATTCCAATTCCTTCACTATCAAGAGCTTTTCCTTGGTAGTGTATTTCTCCAATGAGTTCTCATAGGAATTATTTTAGCAATGCTTCTATGAACTCTACAACAAGGCTCTCTAAGACTTCTTCTTATTCCTCATTGAGACCTCTCCAAGTTCTTCTATTCTACAGCTCCTCTAGTCTTCCAACTGAGACATTTTCTTTGACCTTCTACTTCTAGAAGTGTTGGTTATGAGATCTTCCTCTTGAATCTCTGATTCTACAAATTTTGGATTTGAATAAGACTCTCCTAGTCCTTATCTTTCTTCTAGGAATGGAAGTTATTCAATGAGATATTTTATTGATCTCTTCAGTTACTTATTGAAGGAAATATTTAATCAGTAAGGATATCACCAATCTCCTATTTCTTGGACTCTTCTCAGGAGTCTTCTCTAGGAACTCCTTTTTGGATTTTTTTCTAAACAAGAAATTTATCTTCTGAATTAGGAAATCTTCTCTAAAGTAATATTTAGGAACTTTTCTCAGGAATATTATTCTAAGTCAAGAATTTTTCTTCTAAATTAGGAAATATTTTTTGAAATTTTATTTAGAATTAAGGCTTCTATGGCCTTTTCTAGATCAGTGCTTTTCTGGCCTTTTTCTTCTTCAAGGCTACTCTGGCCTATTCTAATTCTAGGCTTCTCTAGCCTATATTTTATTCTAGGCTTCTCCAACCTATTATTCTTCTAGGATTCTTTGGCCTATTCTTCTTTTGCACTTTTTAGGTATTGATCTTGAAAAGAGATCACCAATTTTGTATCTCCTTCTTGACTCAAATTTTGGAGTCTCTTATTCTTTGAGTCTACTATAAGGATACTATGACATTTTATTTACTTCTATGCTTTGCAGGATTGCAACTCTTATAATGGGACCTTTCTTTAGGTATTTGAAATATTCAATATTCTACCTTGTTGTTGCAAGTTCTAGAATGATTATTGAAGATGTTCTTCCTAACTCTCTTTTAGGAATCTTCCCAAATTTTTCTTGAATCTCCTTTTCCTGCAACAAGATGTTAGAAACTAAAATGAAAGAATTTGTAATTATGGAGATAATAATTTTCACTAGTTGATTTGTCAAACTAGTGGCTTGAATGCTGAATCCTAGTCTTCACAATTTTTTCTACAACTTTGTGAAAAGACTCTAGCCAAATATAATCTTAGGTTTTCTACAACTGAGATTTATTTTAGTCTTCAATTTTCTAATACTATTGACTATTGTGTCCATTCATAACAAATAATCCTAATGGTAGCTTTTGCATGTAGAAAAAAAGATGCAGGTCAACAGTAGTAATGGTGACTCTCCTTATTCCTATTGACCTACTGGACTTCTCTTATGATAGATGTAGGTCCTCCTATCTTGATACACTATGGCTTTGACACCATTGTTAGCTTTTGAGGATGTATGCTGTGGAGAGATCTAACACAGGTCCTAATAAAATATAAAAAATATGAAATAAAATGAAATAGTAGTATAACTAAAATATGTTGTAAATAAAAATGATGAAAAATACAATGCAATATGGATGAAATAGTCACTCCATTAATATAAGCTAAAGAGCAACATTGTACTCCATACAAGAGTATTGCTACAAAGAGCTAACATGAACTAAAGATATGCTTGATGTCTGCTTGATATCTAATCTACCACTATGAGGCCCTTTATACAGGAATATAGATTCCTTGGCCAACACTCTACCTAGTTGTACAAGGGGATACCTTGCACATTACAACTTGCACATTGCCACTTGTGCATTTATTACATTGCATGAAGTAACTAGATAACTTCCCCCTAAAGTAATTTCCTATCCTAACTATGTACCTAAGGTGGTATATTTACATGACCCAAATGATGTAATATATTCTAACTCTAACAATTATGGAGGTGGTGTAGTCATAGTAGACATAAATATAGTAAGATCATTTTTACAAGTATTTTTGTAGAACATAGTGTTGACGATAAAAAGACACACCATTGCAAATATGATTAAACAAAAAGGAAATATACATTTTATGCTCTTTGTTTTTATGCTTTGGTTACAATATAAATGTTGGAAATTTTGAGTATATTGTGTTTTCATTGATGTCAAAGGATTGATGTCAAAGATAGATTGGTATGGCAAAAATATAAGGTTTATAAGTTGGTTAATTAAGACAAAGTTCTAAGTAAATTTGTTAAAAGGTTGAAGGCCCAAGTTTAAGACCATGGTTTCAAAAAGAAAGCAAGTGACTAAGGCTTAAAATAAATAATATTATAATATTTTAATATTATAATATTGGGGATAAAAGTTTGAAGACAAAGGTTTAAATAATAAAAAGTTTATTATAATATTTTTATATTATAATTCAAACCCAATATGGGTTTGGCACCAACGTGTTCAAAGGTTCAAATACAAATTTTAATATAAGTACCGACATCAAGAAAGGAGGTGGAATCCATATATAAATATGGATTAAAATCATGCACTAAGGTATACTTTTTGTTGAATGGAATTCGATCTCCCTCGTGCGCAATTGCGAGAAACAAAGGAAAGAAAGGACAAATTTTACAAAGGACATAGTACCATTGAATAAGGAGAGCATCATGGGAATTTGTTCTCAAGTGGGTGGTTGGCCTAGCGGTAGTCTAGGTAGCACTAAGGTGCATGGCAGATAGCAGGTCTTAGGGTCAAAACTCGATGGTGATACTTTTTGATGTTTTGTTGACAAGGAGGATTCACGAAGGTTTCAAAATATAAAACATGCATAGTTGGTTATGTGTGGGTGGTTGGCCTAGCGGTAGCCCAATCAAAACTAGTACGTTGGAAAGTAGGAGGTGTCGTGGTCGATTCTCACCCATGGTAGTTGTGGTAAGCATTTTTTTTATTAATTAAGGTTAAATTATTAAGGGCATAAGTTGTGCTTTATTATTGTGTGAATTATTTGACATAGGGTGTTATAAGGAAATAAGTTCTTATTTTGGCAATTATTTTAGAAGGAAATAAGAGGAGGAAATTGTAATCTTTACAGTATTATTTTGTGAAGTAATAATGTGTAATTAGTGGTTAATCAATTTGTATTTTGTGTCATTGAATATTGAAGTGGGAGAAAAAAATGTATAATGTTCTTTTATTGTTTGTAATAATTGCATTAGTATTGAAGGGTTTGGTTTATAATTTGATGCTTTATTTGAGAAACCAAGAAATTTCTAAAGCATATGTTTGGTAAATAATTGTGCACACATTTTGAGAGGTTTTCCAATATATAAATATGTGTTGTACTAATCTATCTTGAAGTTGCAAAATATATTATTTTGAAATAGGTATTTGAGGGCACATCTTCATCAAGGTTTTTGAGGTATGGTGGTTCAAATTTTTATCTAGGTCATTGTGTTTTGAGAAAGTAATTTTGAGGTGGATTTAAAAGGGTTGATTGGTGTGCATTGTTGGAAATACTTGATCTATGGTTTATGAAACAAAATGTGCATTCATTTTTTGAATGGTTTTTGAAGCATTGGTTTGAAAATGTGGATGAGCAAGTTTTGTAAAGAAATTATGTATTGGGTTTGAGTATGATTGGAAATAACATATGGTGGAATTATATTGCATATCATTTCTTATGTGGTCTTGAACAATAATTCTTGGTAGAATATGTTTGAAGTATTATGATCAAGCAAGTTTTATGAGTAGTTTTGAGCATGTGTTATAAGCAGTTTTAAGCATATGTTATGAGCAATTTTGAGCATGTGTTAAAGCATAATTAAGTAGAGATAATAAGTAGACTAGAGCAGGATTATGATCTATTTGATCAAGACTTTTGGGAGAGGTCTTGTGAGCAGTTCTTAGTAGGTTTGAAGTAATATTATGAGCATGTTTGAGGCAGACTTGTGAGAAGGTATGAGATATATCAATACATACAATTGAGTAGATTTAATCAATTTTGTAAGTAGATTTGATCATATTTGTGAGAAGAATTGATCATAATATAGTAGAGTTGAGAACAGGCTTTGGAAGTCAATCAGTGCAAAGGGGATAGAGTTATCCTATAGATAGAGGTCCATAAATCAAAATCTATGGGGATAGATGTCTCCTGTGGATAGGGATCCATGACTTTGAGCATAGGGGATTGGTGTCTCCTTTGGACAAAGGTCCATAAATATTGTAATAGGGAATTGGTTCCCAAGGGATTCATTGAGAAAATTTATAAGAATTATTTTCTCCATGGATATAACCCACATTGGGTGAACCACGTTAAATCATGTCTCTCATGTGTGTGATGATGTGTACATTATTTACTACTTTGATATTATTTTTGTTATCATTTGATTTGAAAAGTAAAAATTTTTATCTTATATTGCTCACCCCCCTCTCAGTATAATCTTATGTTCTTCAATTGGTATCAAAATGGGTTCCTTCATAAAAATCCTAATAGTTTGAAGAAATATCCCATAAGAACATACATGACCGTATAAAATGGATAAGAAGACATGATGGACATGAAAGAGAAACTTATTGTTGCTCTTGGAAACTTGAAAAGAGTTAGAAATAAGAATTCAAGTTTTAAGGCTCAAATTCAATAGGATGAGGAAGTAAAGACAAAACTTCTACAAAATCTCATAGATCTAAAGGTAAAAATTGAAGAGGCAAAGAAAATTAAAAAATATATGGAATAATAGTTAAATGCAAAAGAGTTAGAATATGAAAGGTTGGAATCTAAAATTGTCTCTCTAAGAAAGGGAGTTAAAAAGTCTAAATATAAGTTATAACCATATATAAATTTAGGGAAATAGAAAGAGGAGTCAAGATCCAAAGGAATAAAGATATCAAAGAAAGAAGAGCCCATAACCTGTGCTAATGTATTGAAAGGAAAAATCATCAAGAAGGAATAAAACAAAGAATCTTCATGAATAAAAGTCAATTAGAGAAACAAAAAAAGGAAGAATCATACGACCATATTATTCAAGGCAATCTAACAGGTAACAAAATTCCTTCCATGGTTATTTTTTTCATGTAACAAATATGGTCATAGAGTTGTACATTGCATGGTCCATGTGATAGAAATTTCAATTCATTTTCACCTCTCATGGATAACAATATCATCTGTTACAAATGTAATAACTTTTGGCACAAGGTCAAATGGTGTAAAATAGTATTTCTTGAATCAAACAAAAATAAGGAGGATCAAAAGGTTCAAAAGGACACAACCTAAAAATTTTGGAAAGAGAGAAAAGAGCAAGAAAAGGATAAGTCAATTTTGGTACAAATAACTCTTCATGCACAAGATAATATAAATCAGTGGTTTGTTGATAGTGGTTGTTCGAGTCATATGAAACGTGACAAAAGTAAATTTCTTGCACTTAAAGAAATCAATGAAGGATCAATAAAATTTGGTGACAATGGTTTAGCAAAAATTACTGGGAAAGGAACCTTGAGTTTAGATAATGGAAAATAAAAGACAGAAAATGTATTGTATGTTAAGGGATTGAAGCAAAATTTACTAAGTGTAAGTCAACTTTGTGATTAGGGTCACATAGTCACCTTTCTTCCAAATGGATGTGAGATCAGAAAATCTAATACAAGAAAGCTTATTACAGATGCCAGTAGAACTACAAACAATCTCTACATGTTGAGTAAAATATAAAGAGAAAAATATTTCTTATCATAAGAGGATGAGAGTTGGTTATGGCATAGAAGAATGAGTCATCTAAACTTTGATAATATTGTGAAAATAAGCAACAAACAGGTTTTCAGAGATTTACCTAGGATAAAAAGACCTAAAAGCACAATATGTGCACAATGTCAACATGGAAAGAAAACAAGAACAAGTTTCAAGTCAAAAGAATTTACTTCATCTGAACCATTAAAACTAGTTCACACTGATTTATGTGGTCCTACAAGGACAAAGAGTTTACAAGGTGAAAGTTACTTCATGCTATTTATAGATGATTTTAGGGTTATGCGTAAGGGGTTGGATTCAAAATGTACTTGTAAAAAAATGGTGAATCTGAATAAAAATCAAGGTGAATCATGGAGAATTCTAAGCAAATCAAATTGAGCATCTTCACACCAAAATTTGGGGCATTTGAAGCCCTAAAATGTAATATTATATTTGGGACCACTTTTGACCTATTAAATCATATTATAACTTCATAGAAACACCACCATTAGATTAGGATTGAAAATAGCTTTCCAAGGAGTACAAATATGCCTATGTTTGGATATATATTATGGTGAATTAACCCTAAGAAAAAATTGATCCTAAAAATTTTAGGCGAATGGGATGACGTCGAGGGTCCTCATATTCACCAATTTTCAATTTTGAAAATCCTAATATTAGCCCAGTTGGTGAATATTCACCACTACGCATAACCCTGGATGATTTCTCCAAAATGACTTGGGTAGCTTTCTTAAAAGAAAAGTTAGAAGCCTTTGAGAAGTTCTAGGCATTCAAAGTTTTAGTAGAAAATGAAATAGGTAAAAAGATAAAGTGTCTAAGATCAGATAGAGGAGGAGAATTTACTTTAGGTGAATTCATAGAATTTTGTGAACAATATGGAATCAAAAGAGAATATTCAGCAGTAAGAACTCCACAACAAAATGGAGTAGTTGAAAGAAAAAATAGAACTATCAAGAATATGGCCAGAGCTATGCTAAGTGAGTCTAAGATTTCATATGGTTTTTGGAGAGAGGTAGTTCATATAGATGTTTATATCATCAATAGAGCTCAAGTAATAGTAAATCATCACAAAACCCCATATGAGCTTTGGAAAGGAAGACCAACTACTGTGAAGTATTTCAAAGTTTTTGGAAGCAAATGTTACATTAGACTAGAAGAGAAAAATTTGGGCAAGTTTGATTCAATATGTGATGAGGGTATCTTCCTTGGCTATTCCACTAAGAGAAAAGTCTATAAATTCTACAATAAAAGGACACACAATTATGGAAAGTACAAATGTGATAGTTAATGAACAAATAGGGTCAAAAGAATCAGATCAAGAAATTGTATATCAATAAGAAGAATGTTGCCAAGAAGTAGGTGAAGAATTAGAAGAATATGAAGCACAAAGAACACAACCTAAGACTCCATACATGTATGTGCAAAAGAATCATCCAAGAGATCTAATTATTGGAAATCTATATGAAATATAAACAAGAAGGAATATAATAAGAATAAATGAACATTCAAATATTTACTTCTATCCAAAATTGAGCCCAAGGATTTGAATGAGGCAAGAGAAGAAAATTTTTGGGTCAAGGCAATGGATGCAGAGTTGGATCAAATAGAAAAAAGTGAGATGTGGGAACTTGTCCCATGACCAAAATACAAGAATATAATTGGCACTAAATGGGTTTACAGAAATAAGTTAAATGAAGATGGTCAAGTAGTAAAAAAACAAAGCAATATTGGTATGCAAAGGCTATGCATAAGTTGAAGGGATTTATTTTGATGAAACATTTTATCTTGTTGCACGACTTGAGGCTATAAGGATGTTTTTAGCTTTATAAAGCTTCAAAATTTTCAAATTATATCAAATGGATGTAAAATCATCTTTTCTCAATGGCTTCTTGGAAGAAGAGGTCTACATTGAGCAACCTGGGGAGTTCAGCCTAACTGATAAGCCATATTATGTATGCAGATTAAAGAAGGCTCTTTATGGACTAAATCAAGCTCCTAGAGATTGGTATTCAAGGTTGGAAAAGTATCTTCATTAACAAGGTTTCAAAAAAGGAATAGTTGACATCAATTTATACATCAAAAATGAAGAAAATGAATTGTTGATTGTGGTTGTCTATGTGGATGACATAATTTTTGGAGGTAGTAATGATAATATGTGTCAAAAATTTGCAAAGAGTATGCAAAATGAATTTGAAATGTCAATGTTTGGTGAGTTGTCCTTATTCCTTGGACTACAAATTTCACAATCAGAAAAGGGTGTACTTCTCTCACAAACCAAGTATATAAAATAAATGTTGAAGAAATTCAAATTGGAAGATTGTAAACCAATAAGTACCCCCATGGTTACAAGATGCAAGTTGAGTAAAGATAATGAATCTCCTGAATCAAATCATACATTGTATAGATCTATTATTGGTAGCTTACTATATGTCATAGCTACAAGACCATATATAATGTAGGCAGTGGGACTAGCGGAAATATTTCAAGAAGAGCCAAAGGAAACACATGTATTGACAGTAAAGAGAATTCTTAGGTATATAAAAGGAACTATGGATTTCAGAATTTGGTATCCTAGAAGTAACAACTTCACTCTCATAGCATATATAGATGCAGATTGGGCAAGCAGTATTGATGAAAAAAGTACAATTGGAGAAGCATTATTTCTTGGATATTTTTTAGTCTCTTGGTTAAGCAAGAAACAAACATCGGTATCCTTATCCACGATAGAGGCAGAGTACATTGCAATAGTTTCTTGTTGTACACAAGTGTTATAGATGAAGTAAACTTTAAAATATTTTAAAATAGAGCATGATCATCCCATCTCCATACTATGTGATAGTACAAGTGCCATAAAAATTTAAAAAAATTCAGTGATGCATTCAAGGACCAAGCACATTCCAATCAAGTATCTTTTTTTGAGATAATAGGTGATGTATAAGCAAGTAAAATTGGAATATGTTACTACAAAGGAATAGATTGCGAACATATTTACTAAGCCACTTCCAAAGGAAAATTTTGAGTATCTTAGAAGAAAGTTGGGATTAGTCTTACTCCCATCCCAAACTTAATTACCTTAAGAAGAGGAGGTGGGGAGAGGGCTGAGCTAAGAGTATTATATTTAGCCCCAAAGGAGTCCCTTTGCCATTGATGTCAAAAGGGGAGAGATTTTAGTAAGGGGAGAGCATTTAGTTAGATGGAGTAGCTTCTCAAGGGGAGAAAATTGGGAATTCAGTGGGTGGTAAAGGAATTTTTAGAAAGGGTTACCATCAATGACAAAGGGGGAGATTGTTGGAAATTTTTATTATATTGTGTTGTCATTGATGTCAAAGATAGAATGGTATGGCAAAAAGATAAGGTTTATAAGTTGGTTAATTATGCAAGACAAAGTTCTAAGTAAATTGGTTAAAAGGTTGAAGGCCCAAGTTTAAGACCATGGTTTCAAAAAGAAAGCAAGTGACTAAGGCTTAAAAGAAATAATATTATAATATTGGGGACAAAAGTTTGAAGACAAAGGTTTAAATAATAAAAAGTTTATTATAATATTTTTATATTATAATTCAAACCCAAGATGGGTTTGGTGCCAACATGTTCAAAGGTTCAAATGCAAAGTTTAAGTGTCGACGTCAAGAAAGGAGGTGGAATCCATATATAAATATGGATTAAAATCATGCACTAAGGTATGTTTTTTGTTGAATGGAATTCAATTTCCCTTGGGCACAATTATGAGAATCAAAGGAAAGAAAAGATGAAATTTACAAAGGACATAGGACCGTTGAATAAGGAGAGCATCATGGGTATTTGTTCTCAAGTGGGAGGATGGCCTAGCGGTATTCTAGGTAGTGCTAAGGCACAGGGCAAGCAGAAGGTCTTACGGTCAAGAATTGGTGGTGAAATTTTTTGAAATTTTTTTAACAAGGAGGATTCGCGAAGGTTTCAAAATATAAAATGTGCATATTTGGTTTTGTGTGGGTGGTTGACCTAGCGGTAGCCCAAGCAGTGCTAGACCGCTGGTAGGCAGGAGGTGTCATGGTCGATTATCACCCACGATAGTTGTGGTAAGCATAATTTTTTTTATTAATTAAGGTTAAATTATTAAGGGCCTAATTTGTGCTTGATTATTGTGCACATTATTTGACTTAGGGAGTTATAAGGAAATAAGTTTTTATTTTGGCAATTATTTTAGAAGGAAATAAAAGAGGGAAATTGCAAATTTTAAAGTATTATTTTGTGGAGTAATAAGGTGTAATTAGTGGTTAATCAATTTGTATTTTGTGTCATTGAAATATTGAAGTGGGATAAAAAGGTGTATAATGTTCTTTTATTGTTTGTAGCAATTGCATTAGTATTGAAGGGTTTGGTTTATAATTTGATGCTTTATTTGAGAAACCAAGAAAGTTCTAAAGCATATGTTTGGGACATAATTGTGCACACATTTTGAGAGGGTTTTCCAATATATAAAGAGGTTTTGTACTAATCTATATTGAATTTGCAAAAGATATTATTTTTAAGATAGGTATTTGAGGGCACATCTTCATCAAGGTTTTTGAGGTATGGTGGTTCAACTTTTTATCTATGTGGTTGTGTTTTACAAAATTAATTTTGAGGTGGAGTTAAAAAGGTTGATTAGTGTGCATTGTTAAAAATATTTAAGCTAGAGTTTGTGAAAAAATGTGCATTCTTTGTTTGAATGGTTTTTGAAGCATTGGTTTGAATGTATTGAATGTGGATGAGAAAGTTTTGTAAAGCAATTGTGTATTGGGTTTGAGTAAGATTGGAAAGAACATATGGTGGAATTATACTACTTATCATTTCCTATGTGTTCTTGAACAAGAATTCTTGGTAGAATATGTTTGAAGTATTATGATCAAGCAAGTGTTATGAGCAGTTTTGAGCATGTGTTATAAGCAATTTTGAGCATATGTTATGAGCAATTTTGAGCATGTGTTAGAGCATAATTGAGCAGAGATAGTAAGCAAACTAGAGTAGGATTGTGAGCTATTTGAGAAAACATTTTGGGAGAGGGCTTGTGATAAGTTCTTAGAAGGTTTGAAGCAGTCTTGTGAGTAGGTTTGAGGTAGACTTATGAGCAGCTATGAGATAAATCAGTACTGGTAGTTGAGAAGATTTGACCAGTGTTGTGAGCAGAGTTGATCAGAGTTGTGAGTAGAATTGATTAGAATATAGCAGAGTTGGGAATAGGCTTTGGAAACCAATAAACACAAAGGGGATAGAGTTCTCCTATGGATAGATATCCACAAATAAAAGTAGTGGGAATAAAGGTCTCATGTGGATAGAGATCCACAAATTTGAGCATAGGGGATTGGTGTCTCCTTTGGAAAAAGGTCCATAAACATTGTAATAGGGATTTGGTTCCCAAGAGATTCATTAAGAAAATTTATAAGAAATATTTTCTTCATGGATATAACCCAAATTGGGTGAACCATGTTAAATCATGTCTCTCATGTGTGTGATGATGTGTGTATTATTTATTGCTTTGATACTATTGCTATTATCATTTGTATTGAAAAGTAAAATTTTTTATCTTATAATGTTTACCCTTCCTCTCAGTATATGCTTATGTTATTTAATAAAACCCTCACGGGATTGTACAATTATTAAGAGATCGATTCCCTTTTGCAAGTGAAAAATGGTGCAACTATATTATTTTTTCTACAACACTAAATGGGTAGGTTTCTTGTGACCATCATTTTGCTAGATCTGGATCTGTTGGATCTGAGGTATCTACATCTGAGTTTACATTTGCAATTGGATCATCTAGATCTACTAGATCTATGATTTGATTGCATCTATATTATAGCTATCAAGAGGATTGACAACTTTACCTTATAATCATCCGAATGTAGGATGGTTACGACCTACAACCATCCAAGATTAGACAATCGAGCGTTGGAGTCTATTGCTACTACTGAGAGCTAGATATGGTATATTTGGAGGGTCTACATCTAGATTTGGTATATTTGGATAAGTATATACATCCACTGTCTCTAAATATTTGTTTCTGCACATAAGTCAACTAAAAATGTACTAGTAATACATGTCAAGCCTCCCAAAGTGAGGCTCAAATTCAAGAATATAAATTGAAATTAAAATGTGCAGTAAATGACTGCAAAATATATGCAAGAAACATAAAATAGACCAATATTACCTTCCTATATTGTTTTTTTTGCTATGATGCTATGTCGTGCTATGCTTGGAAGTCTACGCATTCGCTAGATGTTGACCATTTGGGTTTGGATAGCTATGACCTAAGAATATTTGGGGTTAGACGACCATGGGTTGTGTTGTGTTATTGCTTTCCAAAGTGGGATCCATGCATACAAAATGATGTGATTTATGTCTAGCATGAGATGAGAATGGTTGCATGATATGACTCAAGCATTGGGATGTGAAGTGGGATTTGAAATTTTAGTAGCACTTTGGGACATATGCCATCCTCATGCTCCATGAAGGAGGAGAGTGTGTATTTATAGAATTTCTAAGAGGAATGGATGAGGTGGTCATTGAACCAGTTGAGTGGTGTAACCAAGAGTCTTCTCTTTGCATTGATGTTGTCATAGAGAGTGCAAGCTTGTAAAGGAAGATAAAATTACCTCATGATTATCACTAGATGTGCACACCTTAGATTTTTCACAAAAATATGCATGCAAATTAAAATGGATGCGCTTCCTTGGAATATTCACCAAACATATATGTATAGTTAACTAAATGTGCATAGTGAACTAAGTGTACAAACTGAACTGAGTGTGCAATTTGAACTAAGTGTGCAATCTGAACTGAGTGTGCAATCTGAACTAGCTGTGTAATTTGAACTGAGTGTGCAATATAAACTAAGTGTGCAATATGAATTGGGTGTGCAATCTAAACTAAGTGTGCAAATCTAAGATGATTGTGTAATATAAAATAGGTTTGCAGTCATGGAGAAGGGTAATTATTTTCTCATGCATGACCAAAATGAGGGATGTGAGGTGAAACTAAATATGAAGTGGAAATGATGTGGAAGGGGGATGGGAGGGTGAATGCCCTCATGCGGAGGGGTGAGTGGTTGCATAGCTTGGGTAATAATTAATTAATTAATTAATACTTACGTGAATAATTTTTTAATTTAATATTAATTAATTTAATTAATATTAAATATAGTAATTAATTGTGATTAATTAATTAGTATTCAAGATGCTTGATTTTGGTGTCTACGAGTAACTTTTCTAGAAAATTTGTATAGAGTTATCATCATAAGATATTATTGTATGAGGTGAATTTTAATATTACTATTTGAAAATTTATCATCTAAAGTGAACATTGATCTTGCTATCCAGCGAATAAGTTGCCTATCAACAAGGTTGTCTAAATATGCATGAGTCTTGTCTATTGTGAAGTTGTCATCTAATAAATACACAGTCCATCAAAAATTTAACTTCCAATGAAGTGTTATTGGCTAAAGTCTTGTACCATATATTAAACAAAAATACCTATTACATACAATTTACCAAAAGGAAAGTTTTGCGCATGATCTATTGCATGCAAGGAATGCATCATCTAAAAATGGAAAGGAGGCACCAATATATTTAAATATATAATAAGTAAATAAATAAATCACACATGATTCATGGGAAGACTCTTTGAAGCCATTAAAATTTGATTTTATTTTTCATTGTTATTAAATCTAGGTGATAAAATGATGATTTGGCATTTTTACTACCTTGAAAAATTGATTGCAATACATCTTAACATCTAAATTTTTTCTTGGTTTTGTATCACAATTATGAAGAATAGTTTATGTTATGAATATATGTGTATTTATACTCATTAGAAATATCTTATCAAACCTAAAATTTCTAATATATATTTTTTTGGATGAAAAATATTATATTAAAATGGCTTAATCATACAAAAAAAGGGTGGGTGGAATTAGCACACCCCGAGCACACAACCAACACACTAACTGTGTGCTAAAAATCTAGTAGAGCTACCAAAATAACTTACAGAAGTTCACAAGAAAACCAAACAAAGAATTGCATAAAAAAACAACTAATAAACTATGCATCATTGTTGTGTAAGGGCTAGAGGAATAGGATTCACTACACAAGGATAATTACCCCAATGATAAATAAGGTCCCGTAAGTGATGAAGCTCTATATTTACTTTTTTTGCTTGCACTGAAATCTACAACCAACAATAATAGAAAACCTGATACTTATCAGCAAGAGAAAAAGTAGAAGAAGTCTCTTGTTGGATAAAAATCACTCTATTGTGAGTTTTCCACAAATGAAAAAGAATCCCCACTCTAAATATATGCCACACAGTAATAATATTATTAGAAAACTCAAGTGGATCCCCTAAAAAAATATTCACCCAAGAACAGGGACATATCACATATGGTCTAAAAAAAGAGAAAATTCACTGCCAAGCCTCTTGAGCTCTCACACAATACCAAAACAGATGATGCACATCCTCCTATGCTCCACAATATCTACAGGAGATATCATTCACACCAAATATCTAAGCCACTAACCAATAGGAAGCCCTTGAAACAATAAAATCCAAGCAAAAAATGCTTGCTTAGGTTCAAGATACTTTGCCCAGAGTATATTAAATATGAGATTCCATCTAGACTAAAGAGATACTACATCCCACCTAGAATTAAGCTTCTCAGCCATAGGCACAATAGGGGAAATCCAAGAGTATCCCAAATGAGGTTTATACTTGGTGAGAGAAACATCTTTGGGCCAAGACCAATCAGTACACCAAGGTTTCTGATAATTCTTTACCCCAAATAGATAAAGGAGTGGAATCAATAACAACCTCATAAGTAGTATTATCAGCAGAAGATAAACCAAAAAAATTCCTAAATTTTTTCCAAGGTATCCAAGACCTTGAATGAAAATCCATGAAATCAGATAATCGAGCAATACCTCATTTATAAAATTTTTGAGCATGTATCCACTGTACTTGAGCAAGGGGAGTCCCCTGCAAAGTGATGGCTAAAGACCACTAGATATTAAGCAAAGGTATTGAAGCCCCCAACTTCCCCTTATGACCTTTCCAAGAAATCCAGGGTTTAATGGCCTCCCAGGCCTTCCAAATGCTTTGCATAACAAAGGACCCAAAAATATTTATTGGAATAGGGGCTGTAAGAATGGTTTGCAAATCAAGCCCTTTACATACCTTCTTACCAAAAGGAATCCCCATGGATAGGTAGTGAAAAAATAAAAGTTTCCAGGATTCCTCCCCCTATAAAGATCTCACAATCCATTTAGCATAGAGGGAAAAGCCTTGTCGCTGATAGTCAAACAATCCCATTCCTCCAAATTTTTTAGGAAGATAGCAAATATTCCAAGCCACCCTATGAAATCCCTTCTTACCAAAAAAATTGGACCACATAAAATCTCGAAGCAACTTCTCTAATTTGGCATAAAATGTCTTGGAAGGGACCCAAAAAGAAGAGTAATACACATGAGTAGAGGCCAATACCTTGGAACAAATCTAAAACTTGCCAACTAAGGATAATTTTTTGGTACACCAGTACAAAAGCTTCTTCTCAACATTTTGAACAACATAATCCCACAAACGGGTAGGAGAACCCAAAAAATCAAAAGGAATACCCAAAAATTTAAAGGGTTCCCCAGGTTGAATCCACTTCCAAGGCTTATCAGCTAACTAGGTAGACATATCTTTTCCATATTGTCTATAGCAAGAAGTTTTTCTCCATTGAATATTAGAGCCAGAAGCTAAGCAGAATGTATGAAGATAATATAAAGCATGAGTAACAGATATCTCATCTTCTACAATAGTCAAGAAAGAATCATCTACAAAATTACCATTAATCAACTACTTGGGGGAGGAAGGGAGATAAATTCCCTTGATCAATCCTTGAGCATATCTATGAGCTAGAAGATAACCAAAGGCCTCAGCAACAAGAATAAACAAAGAAGGCACCAATGGATAACCTTGTATGATAGAATGAGCTAATTGAATATTCTAAGATTGTCTCTTGTTCAGAGTTAACATAGTAGAGGCATCTTTGAATAACATACGTACAGTCTTGATAAAATATGGGCCAAACCCTAAAGCCTTTAGCATAGAAGTAATAAATAACCATTCTATTCTATCATAAGCCTTCTCAAAATCAATCTTAAGGAAAAGAACATCCTGACCAGAGGATCTAGCCCATTCCATCCCTTCCCAAACAATAATAACATTATCTAGAATATATCTATTCTGAACAAAACCAGTCTACTCAGGCCTGATTATCTCAGGAAGAATAGGTTTGAGTTTAAGAGCTAAAGCCTTGGCAATTATCTTATAACTAGCATTAAGCAAGGTTATTATCCGTCAATTAGAAATAATTTTAGGGTCTCCCCATTTTGGAATGAACTTAACATTACCTTTGTTGATGGGATTCCCCAATGACCTAGTAAGCATAGCCTTTTTATACACTTGCAGTAAATCAAAACCCACCAAGTCCCAGCATTTCTTTATAAAATTCATAAGGGAAACCATCTAATCCAGGTGCTTTGTCATTTGCCATATGAGATAGAGCCTATTTGAGAGCCTCCAAGGTTAAAGGTGCATCACAAAAATCTCATTGAGTTTGAGTAAGCTTGGTAGATATGACTTGACAACAGGATTCTAGAGCTTGCACTCTATCATGGGTAAGGCCCTGAAAAGCAAACATTCTTTGATAATGATTAACAAAAGCTCTAGAAATATCATCAAGAGATATGAACCTTTGACCATCAACTTGTAGAGCAGTGAATTGAGTAGTATGAGTAGGTGGGCGAAGGCGCTTAAAAAATTATTTAGAGACTTTGTCACCCACCTTTAACTAATGCATCATGGCCATTAATTGTGCTCCTTTGGCTTCATAAATATCAACTTTTTTAAGCTCATGTCAAAGGGCAACCATGAAATCTTGAATATTAGAAGAAAAAGGATTAGCCTTAAGCTACACAAAAACTTTTACTAATTTTGACTTCAAAACCAAATTAGCTTTCTCCCTCCTCTTGGCTACTTCCACTCCCAAAGTTCGAAGCAAAGAGGTGGTTCTAAAAATAGTAGCACTCCACCAAGAAACCCAACCAAAGTCACCAAAGGGTCTTGAAAGAAAATTCCAAATTATAAAAATATGAGCCTTCATAGTCGGGTGAAGAAGGAAGGAAACATTAAGATAAAACTGGGTCTAAAATTGTTGGGGCTGATGAAGAATGGCTCCCATAGAAAAAAGAATAATAGCATGATAAAAAAAAATAGTACCTGGGATAACCAAAATAGGAGGTTGAGAAGGTGAAACCCTGGCAGTTTTAAAAGTCTCACTAGAAGAGATCATAGCTCGATAAAGGTGTTTTAACACCCTAGCTTTGCCTACTTGAAAATTTGACCATGTAAACCATTGAGCTTCAGAAAAGTTATCAGGAGAAAAATAGATATTAGGATCACCAAGACAAATTATTTTTCATAAAATAAAAATCTTCCCACTCCCCAGCACACCAGTGGTTAGGAGATAAACTAACTTTATCAGAAGGCTTTTCCACCATATTAAAATCCCTACACATCACCCATGTGGCAAGAGGTATAGACAAAGCCAACCACTACCACAAGGCACACCTTTCTGGAGAATTATTTGAAGCATAAACATTAATAACTCTAAATTATTTACCATGTAATTCCAACAAAGTCCAGACTACTTGATTGGATGGATCCACTCCCCATGTCACAATATTCAAGTGCCACTTTGGGGAAATAAAAGTGACAGCTCCACTTGTCCCACTGGAATGATTCATTACATGGAAAACACCACAAGGCCACAAAAAATTACAGATACATTGTAGATTAAAATTAAAAACTTTCACTTCTTGTAAACACATCACATAAATATTACCAAAATTATGAGTGACAGAAGTCATCTCACTGCAGATCATATATTTATGGACTGGATTCGTTAGTCCTCTTACATTCCATGAGAAGAAAATAATTAATACCTATCAGTATGCAAAAGTTCTAAAACATCCTCAAAGGCTCCTAGCTAAACAAGAGACCTGAAGGAGTTAGAAGCATACTTATCTTGACCATCCTAGTAAACACGAGAATCCTTCTCCATTTGGTAGCACTTATCATAATGCAGATTATTTCTTGGAGGGCTATGGGAATGAAGAACTTTATAACCAGACTGACCTTCTGATGAAGGTTTCTGGAAGGAATCAAAGATATATTCCTTCGAAGAGGTAGTATAACTCGGCATGTCCATCACAACTTGAGCAAAATTTGGAGGAAACCAAATGGATTGCACTTCTATAGGATCAATAGGAACTTGTCGAGTAGAAATATCTTTAGGCACAAAAGCTAGTGGTGTGACAATAGGGATAGAGTGTGAAAAAATGGGTTGTGAAGCACTCTCAGGAGCTTGAGACTGTAATGCACTCTGGGAGTGGTTTCATCGATTAACCACCTACCATTCCTCTTGCCCCCCAGTAACCCTAGCTACCTGAGCACTAGATTTCAATGCACCAGGTGCCTGAACAGAAGAATTATTAGGAGCTGGAGGATGGTTTTGTTGGAATTTACCTACCATAAGTGGGCAGTATTTTATCTTATGGGTAGCTAACTGACAATGAAAGCAGGTATTCAGGAAATTAATATAGGCCACCCTTTGTCTGTGGGTATAATCTCCAGCATTAATCTCAATTTCCTTAGGTAAATCCTTGGAAAGGTCAAGCTTGATGCATACCCTCCTAGTGGGTCGGGTTGAGAAGAAACGAGGAGGATCAAAATAGATAAAATTTCCCAAGGGAGCAACCAGTTTATCTAAAAAATTCCAAAAGAGAATGGGAAGACCAGGGAACTCAACCCAGATAGGAACCTCCAAGGAAGAGACTTTAGCAATAGTGAAATCCTATGTATAGGGTTGCAAAATAAGCAAGTAATTTCTAACCGTCCAAGGTCCTTTAGCCAACATATTTTTTGCATGCACAAGGTCATCAAAGCAAAATAAAAAATACCCTTTTGTAAGATTATGAACATTCAAATCCTTGACACCATAAGGACCCCAAAATTATTTGACCCAGGTACGAAGCAAAGTATCATTGGGAATTCTACCCAAAAAATACCCCACCAAGTGATGACATTCAAACCATTGACAAGTAGATTGAAATTCATGAGCAAGGATAACAACTTGAAGAAGAGCAACATTACCTCTTGGTACATTTTTAGATTGAGCTCCGACAATGGCAAGATCAACTGAGCTTGTGGAGTGAGTAGCCACCATGAGGTAAAGGGCAAAGCCACCACTTGAGGTAGTGAATGAAAAATACATGGCAGTATATAAGGCTAAATATTGCACAAAAACTCTATAAGGAGGGCACAATATTCCTCTAGAATCCCTTGTCTACAATTTTGTTCACCATCAAAACCCTATTTTGTTTTTTAATTTTTTCCTAATATATTTTGATTAGGGGGATAATCATTTAAATAACATATGGGAAAAAAAAATCTTATTAATAATCTCAGAGAACAAAACTTCCATACATGGCAAGTCAAGCTCCGACTAGTGTTAATTTAAAAATATTTATGGGATATCATCAATTTTCTAGAGTCAATGGATGTTGATGAAGCAACAAAATTGGCTATAAAATATTGAAAAGTAGTGGATCTTATTAGACTTAGACTCTTCGATGCATATACACATCACATAAACATCTCAAATATCACAAAAGATGTTTGGTATGGATTCAATCCTTTATTTTGATCACAAGCATCAAGTGCAAAGATGATTCTTAAGAAAATATATTTGTATTGAAAATGAATGAAGGAAAAATGTAGTTCAACACATAAGCAAGTTTCATTCTCTTTTGAATCAACATGCAAGAATAAATGGTAGAGTAGATAATGATGATGCCAAGGTTATTTTGTTGAATAACATACTTGCTAGTTATGCTAGTATGGTATTCATATTGAATAAGATTAATCCTAGACAAGAAGATATAATTTCTTTATTAATTGATGAATAAAATTGAATCAAAGAACAAGATGCACTTACAAAAGAAACCCCATTGCTAATGATGAATAAGATTAATATTACCTTTAGAGCTGGTTACATCCTCAAATTAAAGCCAAAGAGGTCGTGTTATTGTGACCCATATTCAACAAGAAAAGGATCTCTTAGAAGAGAAATTAAACAAATATAAGACAATAATGGTAACTAATAATAGTGAAAGTGATGATGAAGAATGTGGATTTATGATACATAATGAAGATCCTCCTCCTAAGGATAGTGAGGGGGAATATATTTTTGAATTGCAATAAATAATGTATTTATGAGTAGATGTGCATGCCCCTATTCATAATATATAGATATACCTATGATTGCCTATGTGTATCCCTAATCATAGAGGTGTTGTTGATGGTTGTCTTTGATCCTTATGCAATCTTGGTAATGGATAGAGTGTGTATGTATCCATATCTATATTTGATGTAAAATCATGGATAATTGTGTGGGAATTTATTATATTTTTTGGAATTATATAATCATTGGGAGATAAATAACAATTTCTTCCTTATAACAAAATTTAATAGACACATCTCTCATGAGATTGTGAGGAGATGAAAATATAACTGAAGGTGAAATGCCAAGAGCTACAAATATTGAAGAGTCTCTCAAATATGAAGAGATACATTGATGCATTAAATATGCATATTGTATGAAAGTTTAGGTTGGAAAAGAATGAAGAAAATGAAAGAATATTGAAGTGTGAAAATATTTTGTTATGAATGATATTTGTGTTAAATATTGTTCATTAATATATTATAAATTATATTGTATATCTTCTACAATTTTTAACATTTGATTATAGATCCATGATGAATTCTTGTGAGAAGTACCTAGGAGAGAAGTAAGAAGGGATAATCATCACCATTCAACAACACACCCTTATGATTTGATCTATACAGGTCTCATTTGATATGTATATTTTTTTCGAATATTCCATTATTGTGTGAAGTGTGAGTTGAAAAGAAAGCATTTGAATATGTTTACAAAATCTGATGATATTTAAAAGAGTTTTTTGGTTATTATTTCAGAGGTCATGTTTTATGAGTACCATTTGTAAGGCTCTCCTATGTCCATTGTGTTTCTAGAACTTTACTTATATTCTCCTAGTTTCATTATGTTTCCTAAACTCTACTTGTATTGTTTAAATTATCACTATTCTTGAACCCTTTTGAATTTCACTTTGTTTATGTTCTTTTCCTTGAGCCAAAATATTGTAATCGTTCTATGCCTGGATGATGAGAAGAACAAATCATATTTTCCCATAATATATTTATAGCAAAACACTTATTTTATAGGAAAATATATGGTCGATAAATCATGTAATGTCTTTGAAGATAAATTCTATCCACTTGGTAAATTTTCTCCATGTAGATGTAGGTAAAATAAGCCATGTGTAATTTGAAGCATACATAGGGAAAAACTGGATAGTGTATACTAAGATGAAACAACCCATGATAAATAGATATATCATACCATAATCTATACTAGTTTATCAAGAGAAATGCTTACTATGTGAAATGCTCAAGAACATTAGAAGATTATACATGTAATTAGTGTTGCATCTGATCCTTTTATATTTCTAGAGTTTAATGTATTTAAAAAATGAGATGTTTTTCCTTTATGTTACAACTTGCATACTGGTATAGTTGGTTATTGGAAGTATGTCTAAAATTTTAGAAAACCATAGGTTCAATTCTCATGGGGGAAATTTTAAAAGAAAAAGGAAAGAAACTTTGTTATCTTAAGAATGTTTTTCTATAACTATATTTTAAATAAGGAAGAAAATTTTATTGACTATAGAAACATATTTTATAATTTAAACAAATAGCAAAATTTTCTATTTAAAATAAATGTGCATTTTGGAAGTTGAAAGGTGTAAAGGTGTATTTTTTTATGGCAATTTTTCTTGTGTAGAGTGAGAAGTTGATGTTGTAAAAAGAGGGGAAAATATTTTTATTTGAAAGAAAAATTGAAAGTTTTAATTTTTTGAAGTCAAAATTCTATAATGAGTGCTTTTAGGAGAATTGTAATTGTAATAAGATGCATATTTGGTGGTAATCAACACCATATTTTATATTGTATGAACTTTTATTAAAAACAACTTTGTATATAAAAAATAAATATGCACTTTTCATAATTGCAATGTTCAGTATAAATGATAACTTTGACTTGTATTTATAGGTAATGTTGTCATGCTAAGATACTATGTCTAAATCCTAATTTAGTTGTCATGACAACATATGGGTATCAACCCTATAAATGATCAAGGAGGAATAAGGCCACACTTTTGTAATATTTCGTTTCACTTCAATATTTACCCCATTTGTTTCTATCATTAGATATAAGTCCTAAATTTGAGAAAATCCAAGTATATATGGAAGATATGCCCATATATGAGAATTTATACTTAAGTAGGTGTTATTAATAGAATGAATCATTTTTAGTACTATCTTTGTTCCATGTATCAATCTATTTCATGTACCTTATAGTCTCTCACATATAGCCATGTATATTGAGAGGACTAGCTTCTTTCATGCATTAATGAGTATATCATAAGGGTGGGTATATTGAAAGGATTTGCATATAGGAGTGGTGGTATATTTAACATGGGATAATTTGAAAATATAAAGAACCTCTACCATGAATATCTCAAAAATATTTTTTACAAAATATTAATTTCTAAAGGGTTCAACCTTTGCATAATGAAAAACAAAGATGAGTACAATAATTATGGTAGAAAAGCTATGGGATATTATTATTAGTGATGAAAATTATCCATAGGTAATCAAAAGTATAAAGAAGAGGGTGTAAAGTATATTATGCTCATCATATTTGGAGTGCATGATGAGATAAAATCACATATTAGTGAGGAAGAAACATCTAAATATGCATGGGATAAACTTTGTACCATATTTGAAGGAAGAAATAAAGCCACTATCCTTCATCTACAATCACAACTTCATAAACTAAGGGTCCAAGTGTTGGAAATGTGTTGAATATTTTCCATGTTAATATATTTGGGTTGGAGGGAAGAAAGTAGAGAGGGGAGGGCTCTAGTCCCTCCCCTGCTCCCCCTCCCATGGCTCCTGGTTCCTGCCCAGTCCCTGGCTCAACCCAGGTCATCCCTCCTAGGGAGTGGTTGTTTGCAGATGATCTCTTGGGGGGAGATCCTTATCCACTATCTGTGCCCCTCCCAGCCGTCTAGGGTTTCCTTGGTTGTTTTTTCAGACTGGTGCTTCCCAGGGATCCCTGTTTGGTTGGGTATCCCTTCTCTTTTTCCCTCAGGCTTCCCCCTAGGGGTTTTTGCAGGTTATTCACGTGGATCTGGTCCCCTATGTTTCTCGGTGCGATGGAGGTGACGGTTTAGGGTTTGGACAGCTTCCCCTTTTTTCTTGTGAATCCTCGATAGGCTCTGTGCTTGGACAGGATTCTTGGTCCCTGCTGTTGGGATCCTCTTTTGTTTTCCTGGGGCGAGTTCCTTGTGGTGCAACTCTCTGGTCACTTCCTGATGGGTTGGATCCTCTCTATGCTGGCTGTCGACTTCCTACAGGATGGCTCTCGCTGAACGGAATGTTTTCCCGATGGGCGGCTGGTTTCTCCACAGGGCGGGATCTGCCAAATCCGCCAATTTTCCCGCGAGGCGGGATCCTTTCTTTTTTGTTGGTTTCTCGGATGGTGGGATTTCCCTATTGCTTCCTGCTAGGCGGGACTATTTGTGGTGGTTTTGACTGCTTCCCATGAGGCGGGATTTTATTGTAACAGTTTTTCTTTGCTTCCTGTTGGGCGGGATCTTCTCAATGGTGGTTTTTGGCTACTCCCCACTGGGCGGGATCTCCAAAACTACTTTCTTTCTTATTTGTTTGTTTCCTGTTGAGAGGGATTATTTCATGCTTACTGTTACCGCTAGGTGGGATTTTTGTTTTGGTGTTCAGTTTCAAGGGATTGATGCCCTAGGCCCATTGCTTATGTAATCAGGTTTTGGGATCCTTGTTAAAACCCGTTGTAAATACAAACACTACTTACCAAAAAAAAAAAATTGGGTTAATATATTTGAACCCATGGATTATTATATTTGGGTTAATATATTTGAACCCTTTGATTATTATATTTAGGTTAATATATTTGAACCCATGTATTATTATATTTGGGTTAATATATGATAACCCATTGATTATGTTATTTGGGTTAATATATTTGACTCGGGTTTTGTGGCCATGATATTGTAAAACCCCTTGTTGTGTTGTTAGTATATAAAGCAACACTTGCATGAGGGTTTGTGGATGTGAGAGACTGTATAGTGAATATCCAGACACCCCCCCCAAAATGGGGGAAACATAATGTGTAGTGAGGCATGCAACTGTGTATGTAAATATTTTCTAGACGGAATAAAAGGCCTGGTTAATTTATCTATGGATGTAACCCATATTGGGTGAACCATGTAAATCTGTGTCTCTCTTGTATTTTTTTATTCTTCTATGTTTTATTTCCGCATTTAATTATTGCTCATGTTTTATTATTTAATCCTAGCAACAGGTATCAGAGTGAGGTTAGGATTTTATTTACTTGAAAGGAGGGTTTCCTGTATGAGAGAGAGAAATAGCAGAAGAAGGCAAGTGGTGGAGCTAGTGTGCTCTGGTAGCGGTGGATCTGGTGTGCTCTGACAGTGGTGGAGTGGGTGTTCTTTAACAATGATGGATCCAATGTGCTCCTATAGTGGTGGATCTGATAAGCTCTAGCAGTAGTGGATTCGGTGAGCTTTGATTATGGTAGATCCAGAGAGCTCTGGTAGCGATATATCCAAAGAGATCTAGGAGTGATAGATCAAGAGATCTATGGTAGTGGTGGATTTGGTATACTCTTACAGTGATGAAGCTGATGTGCTTTAGGAATGGTGGATACGGTGTGCTCTAGTAGTGGTGGATCTGGTGTGCTCTGATAGTGGTGGATTTGGTGAGCTCCAGTAGTAGTGGATCTGGTGAGCTTCGATAGTGGTGGATCTAATGAGCTTTGATAGCAGTGGATCTGGTGAGCTTTGGTAGTGAAGATCTAGTGAGCTCTAAAAGATTTTAAAGTTGTAATTGCTTGTTCTAGTGGTTTTATTATAAAGTTGCTAAATTTTTTTGAGATGGTTTATTGGTTGTACCATAAGTTTTTGGGAAACTGTTAACCAGTGTAGCTTGTACCTGAAGAAGCTACTGTAACTGGTGTAGTTGTGTCCAAAAGAGACTAGTGTGAATGCTAGTGGTGGTTTCCTGGTGTAATGTTCTCATAATTAGTTCCAACAATATTTGTAATGTTTTTTTTTAACTAGTTTTTTAGACTATTTTGTTACCTTTCCAGTATATGGCTTAAGGTAACAAGTGAATCTAATATGTTTAGATATTTTACATGTAGTTGGAGTAGTTAGTAGATATATATCCAAATTGATAGTTTACAATGGCAGTGTTTAGATCCTATGGAAAGTATTCAACAAGTGGAAGATTTTTGGAAATATTTTGAATATTTTCCATGTTAATATATTTGGTTTAATATATTTGAACCCATGGATTATTATATTTGGGTTAATATATTTGAACCCATTGATTATTATATTTAGGTTAATATATTTGAATCCATGTATTACTATATTTGGGTTAATATATTTGAACCCATTGATTATTATATTTAGGTTAATATATTTGAACCCATGGATTATGTGATTTGGGTTAATATATTTGAACCCATGGATTATGTTATTTGGGTTAATATATTTAAACTCGGGTTTTGTGTCCATGATATTGTAAAACCCCTTGTTGTGTTGTTGGTATATAAAGCAACACTTGCATGAGGGTTTGTGGATGTGAGATATTGTATAGTGAATGTCCAAACACCCCCTCCAACGTTGGGGGAACACAATGTGTAGTGAGGCACATGGTTGTGTATGTAAATATTTTCTGGAAGGAATAAAAGTTCTGGTTAATTTTTCTGTGGATGTAGCCCATAGTGCATGAACCACATAAAAATGTGTCTTTCTTGTATTGTGTTATTATTCTATGTTTTATTTCCACATTTAATTATTGCTCATGTTTTATTATTTAATCCTAACACCAAGATGGATAGAATATTTAATAATTCCTTCCTAGAATTATAGAGTTGAAATCAAAGTTGAACACCATGGGACAAAATATTGAATATAAGCTCTTTGTTTCAATTATGATTAGATTTTTCCCTGAGTCATTCAAAATAATAAGTATAAAATGAAAGTGTATTGTTTGAATATTTGGTAAACATACTTCAACAATATAAAGTGGAGAATTAGTTGAGAGATGAGTTGGCCATAAAAAAAAATTATTTCAAAAAAAAATATATAAAAGAATTCAAAGGGTCCTTCTACCCAATCTTCATCATAAAAATAGTCTAAAAGAAGAAGTTGATATTGTCATATTTGTGAAAGTGAAGGACATAGTACAATATTTTTTAAATACATTTTATTGAATAGGAGAGCTTCTCAAGGGAATCAATATTCACAATATCAAAAAGGAAAATATAAAAGAGGAAAATCACAAGAAAGGCCACAATAGCAAGGTTATATTGCATAGGATGAACCAGAATGCGATTGTGATGATGAATGTAAAACAACACATAAGGTTCCAATGGCAATGGAAGTGCTCAAATAAAGAAATAAAGGTGATAGTAAATAAGACAAGATAAAAGGTAAAATTAAAAAATGTGTGTCATCAAAAGATAATGAAGATGGAAAATTTTCAAGACTAAGATCTTGTTTACAATCCATATTCAAGAATTTTGGTGAAGGATACATTCAACATGGTGTAACAATATCTATTGATGTTGTAATAAGAATGTGTATGGTACTATTCACCATTGATATCCTTAAAGTGAAATATCAAAAGCAAATTGAAATAACTAAGAAGTTGAAGAATAAGCCTAAGATGAAAGATGTGTGTTGTGACATAAGTGATATTCTTTAGATGATAGATATTATTTGTGATATAAGTGATTTGAGGCCCATGATGGTAGATAGTTTTTGTGATACATGCGGCCTTGTTCAAAGACAAGATATAGCTTGTGGTACAAGTGATTCAAATATTGTTCATGAAGATAAATATGATGCAGAAGGAGGTTGTATTAGCTACGAAAAAGGTTATATTTCCATAGTTGATAATGATAACTATACTTTAGACTATGTTAAAGGACATTTTTGTCATGACCCACCTTGGCAAGACTTGCTATATAAAATAGAATATGTATTGATAGTTGATGTTAATGCTAACTTTGTTTCTTTTTATGAATATATGCTTCTATTGTTGGGTCTATTTAATATAATGATATGATACTCCTAATGCTCTATGTGGTTGTAGGATTAGGAAATCTTGTGGGTGGATAAGAGAATTGGCCACAAGAATAAGAGATTTTATATAAAAATAGAAATGATGATGATGACTCGCTCATCAAACAATTCAAGGTAACATGGAAAAATATCCTTCGTGTAGGTGCATCACATTTTTGTTTGTGACTTGTGTTTATACCATTTGACCAAGAAATTGCTTGCAATGAGTCTCCTTTAAGTGAGTCAGTGATAACTTAGCCTATATTAAAAAATAGGCCACACACTTAAGGATAAAAAAATGGTGTGAAACTTTGAGGAAAATACATTGCATTTATGGATGGCATATTGGCATGAAATGGTTCATTCCTTTTTTTTTTTAAGGTAATTTTGATGCTAGTATTTGTGTTGATATTTTATTGATTTATGCTTTAACCATGTTGAGGTTGTCTCCCCCATATTTGGTTATTATTGCCTTTGGTTAGCGATGGTGGAGCCACCTTAAGTTTAATGGGAGATGCTTAATTATTCTTCTTCCTCCATGCTACGTGAGTGGCTCTTGATTAAGGTTGGTTATGGGCATTGAAAAATGTGGCTCTTGATTGAGGTTGGTTATGGGTATTGGAAAATGCTTTTGATATTACTTTGAAACTCCATGCATGAAGACACTTAGTCTTCTCCTTTTTTTTCCTTTTAAAGAGGATATTGGTTTGAAAAAGGGATACACCAGAGGATCAAGAGCAAAGAGGAGAGAGTAATTGTTGATGCATATCACAAGGAAAAATAGAGGTTGGAGTAAATTAATGAACATCACCCAATTATTATCCTTGCTATGGATTGTTAGGTAATGACCACAACCTTTGGTGATTGTTATATTTTTGTTGATTTGGTTATGCTTACCTTATGTATTTTATTTCTATTCTAGCTTGTTGTGAGGCCACTGTATTATTTATTATGACTATTTATACCCCCTAGATGCTTTCGTACTCCTTTAAACCTATTGTGTAGCATGTTGTCTTGCTTTCATATGTAGTTTTTTTTTTGTTTATTTTGAGCCTAGGTTCATGTGCTCAAATCTGCCATCTTGGAACCAATTCTCCTTGCATGGGAAAGAGCATATTGGAGTGATAACGTATGGTCTTGAATGCTTAGCTTGTTGTTGCTTTGTTTTATTTACCTAACCATTGGGTTGCTTCTACATATGCTTGGTTTGAAATCAAAAGCTACCCTCCTTGTTGGATTGAATTCATTTTGCTATGTTTAGTGAGTGCTTGGATTTACAACATGTATTGCACTCTTAAATCATCTAATTCTTAGATTATATTAAATGGTTTATTCTTGCAGGATGTGTATGCAAGCTTTAGGGTTAGATTAAGTGTTAATATTTTGGGTTGTTTTAAGCTTATGTTAGAATTAAATGGTTTATTCTTTTAATGCTAATGTTGCTTTGTTTTTGGGTTTAATGGAGTTAATCCTTAGTTTTTCTATTAATCTAATGATAGATTAATATAATGTAATATTTAGATTTGCAATTAATCTAATGATAGATTAATATAATGTAATCTTTAGATTTGCAATTAATCTAATGATAGATTAATATAATGTAATATTTAGATTTGCAATTAATCTAATGATAGATTAATATAATGTAATCTTTAGATTTATAATTAATCTAATGATGGATTAATTTAATTCCTTAGTTTTGGAATTAATCTAATGATAATGAAATCTTAGATTTGGTATTAATCTAATGTTATATTTAATTGATCTAATATTTAGTTTGGGTATTAATCTAATGATAGATTTAATGGATTACTCATGAGATTAATTTGTGTTGGTTCTAATGGAGTTAACCTTTCAAGATTGGTTATTATGCTAATGATAGATTTCATGGTTAAAATATTCAATGTTTCATTCTTTAGATTGTTGATAATATTTTGAAGGAAAACTAATGTTGCATTAGTGGAAGACAATCTTTAGATGGTTTACTTATCCTTTGAATTTAAAATATTGTGGAGAATATTTGGAAAGAAGTATGGGCTTCTTATGCTTGTGTTTGTTGTATTGAACTGATTCATATAGAAATGCATGGCTTGGGAATTAAAAGGTAATTAAAATATTTGTGGAAAATATTTTGGAAAGAAGTATGGGCTTCTTTGCTTGTGGTTGTTATGCAATGAATCATATAGAAATGCATTCATACCTACATATGAGTTGTTATAATCCCCACCTTCCTATCAATCTACTATGGAGGTCAAGGGAAGAAGATGTCAGATCATGCTAGTTGATTCTTCAATTATTCTTGGAATCCTATGAAGGATTAAGTTGGAAATCACTCTTGGTGAAAGAGGATTTATTGTAATAGAAGCAAATACTATTCATTTGTATTATATAAATATTTAATTGAATTATTACATGGTGCCATGTTGATTATTGATTTCATGGTTCTTATCCATGTTGTTGGAACTAATGCTTTGATCTAATGGTTTTATTAGATTTATTTGCAAGCTTAAGATAAGATAGTATTTTGCTTCCATTATAGAAGTTGCTCTTGTTTTAGTGCTTGCAGAGAGAGAGAGAGAGTTAAATATTTGGGCTTGGGGGTTTCTTTGGGAAGGGCTCTAAAGGTAACCTTGTCTAAAACTCTCCTTATCAACTTGGGTTATTGTGGGGTAGCAACACCTAGTTTCCTATGTCTTGCAGGCCCAAAATGGCCACATACTTAGTGAAATTTTGTAGAATTTTGCCTAAGTGATAGAGTCATCATTCCGCACACCTTGCAGTGCACTTTGGAGCAGATCCACAATAGAAGGTATGAACCCATCCAACACTTAGTGAATTTTTCATACTTGAAGCGATTCTAGGCAATTTCTTTTCGGCTTCGAAATGGTGGCGGGTCTCAAATCCATAAAAGTCTATGAGGAAGAATGACATCAGTGATGAAGAAGTGTGGATTGGCATCTTTACGAGTGGCTAAGTATGGGAATGCCTGATTCCAGAGGATTCTTTTTTGTTTCTTAGCTTTGGATTAGCACTACCCTCAAATCCACAAAAGTTTCAAGGAAATGATGATGTCAGCGGCGAAGAAGTGTGGATTGGCGATTCAGAGGATGAATGGAGTGTTTCCCTTTCAAAATGAAGACAAGGCGGGACGATAGAATGATGAAGGTGTGGATTCATGACAAAAGGCTATGTGACTAACTCCAAACCCAAAATGGTGACAAGGTAGGGTGTTTTATCCTGAAGGTTAGCCAGAATGGAGGAGTTACTTCACACCACGGTGGGCTCGGATTGGCGATTACATGCCAGTGCACTTGTTCCACTAGAGAATGGAATCCACAAAAGCAATAAGGAAAGGATGACATCATCAACATTCTAATGCGGATTGAAGAAGACTGTAGAATATGATGTATTCTGAGTAACTAAGAGTGGATTCAATGCTCAGATATCAAGGGTCTGGATTGGATATTCTGTAGCTTCTGATGTAGAAGGATGATGTCACTAAGATTTTAAAGTAGGATGGCGCTTGATTCTCCTTGCCATTTTTGATAAATCTTATATCTGAACCATACGATGAGGAGAATAAATGGTGGAGGTTATGTTGACAAATCTTGGATGTTTAAAGAACATTTCTTCACCTAGATTGTAATAGTCAGTTGGAAGATGAAGCATCAAGGTTTTTTTATAGAAGATCGAACTAGGGGTGGTTACAGATCAATGATGGCAGATCACTCCCAAGAAGAATCGATAGAAAGGCATGATCTCCAATGGCCTGAACTCCAATTTTGTCGAGTAACCAGCAAGTTGTAGAGGCCCTGAGCTGCCATGGTGGATCATTCTCAATGGATTTCCTAGAGGATGAACCAGTAAGTTGATGCCAGCTGGATCTCTCTATTGAGCTATCAAAACAAGATCTTTGTATTGCTTCTTGATTATTTTAATTTTGCAAAACTATAAGTAGAGGTCGAACCCTCATTTTTAAGGGTTGGCTCTAGCGTGTTTGCCTGTGCTATTGTAAATATTCTTGAAAAGCTAATGGAAGGAGCATTACATTGATATTCACCTCAAATATGTGTTCTCATGTCTGATAGTAGAGGTTTAGATTCTTTAGTTGTATTTTTGTAAATGCTTTAATGGTTAGTTTGTGCCTAATTAATGGATTACTAGTTGTTACAGTAATTGAAATCTACTTTTGAGTTTGTTCTATGTTGTTAGGGAGTACATTTCTGTGAAATCTAGGTATTGGTGAATTCTGTTATTTGGATTATCATTATCTGGATATTGAAATTGCTTGCTGCAATATTTCTATGTTGTGCATTAATGAATAAGTAATAATCTAATTTGAGATAATTTTGGTCTGAGTATGTATCTTTGGTATGGTTTTTGGGAGCTTCTTATGGTAGTGCAATGTTGTTAACCTATCCATCCACTATTATTCACATTTCTCTAACCCTAATATTCTCTTACCCTAAACCTCAAACCCTAAGTGAGCATAATTGTGTCAACAACCTATTAAGTTGACAAGGAACCAACCTACTCTGGAGGTTGGATTGGAAACCCCTATTTTGGTCCATCCAATGTTGAGTGTTGAGCTATAGCTATCGGGTGCAAGCCTGGATAGAAAATAGGAAGATAGACAACCATAGTATCAAGTGAAAACTTGGTGCAATTCAGTGCCCAATAATTTTTGGCATGCCCGATGGGACCAGTTCATAAGGAACACGAAACCCATCTAATAAGTATTGTTATCTCAACCCGAAGGAATCAAGATTTGGTGAATTATCTTGACCTTATAAGTGGAGAAAAGAAAGTTCACCTGGTGACTCCCTGGTCATTAGACCTAGAAAAAGGATTATCCCTGTAGACCAGTGGCCTTTCATGTATACTAGGTCTTTCAAAAGAAATAACCCTAATTCCTAATTTTACTGTGAGTTACCTTATAGAGGGGCTGCTATTGCCAGAATTTTGGATCAAGATTTCCTTGAAGAAGAAGAGATTCTGGAAGAAAACCCAGTAGTTCCCCCAATAAGACCTACAACAGGAAGTATGGCATAAAATGTGGCTCCCAATCAACCATTATAGAAGTACCCTAACTGGAACACAACCGGTCCCCTTAGATTAGCCCAAATGGATGTCATTCCCTAGGATGTATCTAAGGCTATTCCCACTTATGATGGATCTGGGAAAACAACTTATGAGCACTGTCAGGATATCTTGAATTTGGCAACAATCCACAACATAAAAGAAGAAAATATTATTGTCATAATTCTAGCCCTGTCCTTCAGAGGAAAGATATTGCATTGGTTTAGAACTCTGGAAGATAATTCTATTACTTCATGGCAAGCATTGGTTGAGCCGTTCATAGAGGAATTTAATGAATCTATTGATCCTTTTTCTCTACTTAATCAGTTTACATCTATGTAGAAAACTTAGCAAGAAACTGTCTCAAATTTTAATTTGATATTTAGTAGAACATGGAAAAGAATTCCCCCCACTACCAGACCAGCTACATGTTTAGCCTATATGTATTATATCCGAGCTCTTGGATCTGATTTAGGGTTGCAGACACAACAATCAGGAGTAGAAACCTTCCCCCAGGTTTATAATGCAGTTTTTCATGCTAAAAATATCCTAATTAATGTAGGAAGGCTTCCCCCCAAAACTATGTTGCCTTATAACTCAGAAACCACTAGTAGCCAAAGTCAATCACACATGGACCCCCTTTCTCTATCATCTCCATATCCAAAAATGAATGCCATTCCTCTACCAAAGCCTACATCCTCTACACCCCTTTTCCTCCCCTTCCTTCTCAACCATCTTAGGAGCTTTTTGCTATCCTTGATATACAAAATACCTTAAAAACCCTGAGTAATAGAATGAATTCAATGGAAAAAAGAGATCAGGAAAGGTCACAATAGAGGAGATTCCCATATGTAAACAAATATTAGAGACCTGGTCCTAGTAACAGTACTGGGGTTAGGGTGAATGCAACATATGAGGAGCCAGAATGCTCTTCAGATACTACTCTTGCAAATATTTGGTGCTTAGTATGCAATGACCCCCATGACTCATAGTCTTGTGTGATGTATCAACACCATGTTCAACAAGCTATGGATCAAGCTGAGAGGAATCAAAAGGGAAGAGTCAATATGTTATGGCACCCGAATCAAATCATGGCTGGAAAAGAGCTAGATGAAGAAAGTCCAATTGTTATTATGACAAGGTCTGGAAAGAAAGCTTTGCAAGTGGATCCACAAAAAATGGGGCATTTCCAAGTCCCTTCTCAGAAGAAAGTTGACTCCCCTCTTCAAGGTAGTGACACTTTCCCTATTCCCCAAGCTAAGGGAAAAGAGAATATAGATACTCTTCCAAAGAGACCAGAACAGGAAACAGAGGGAGACCGAATGAGATCTAAAGGTGAAGATCAAGAAAGGCTTAGGTTCCCCTCTATTACTAAAATACAAAGGTTAGAGGCCACCCAAAAATATAAAAGAAGATATGGTGAGCCAGAAAGAGGGCTAGAAAAACTCTCTTTGACTAAATATGAATACAACATTGTTGAAGAAATGAAGAGAATCCCCTCAAAAGCTAGCCTATATGACACTCTGTTCATTCCTGGGTCAGATTGACTTGCTTAAAGCTTCCCTCAGCAAAAACCCATAGAGTAGGTTGCCCACCACAATCCTTAGTATGCCATCAAAAAAGAAGGAAATGACACCTATTGTGCTAAATAATAAGCCTCCTCCTTTCTATATATCCCTAAGAATGGAAGGTTGGGTAGTCTAAAATTGTATGATTGACTCAAGAGCATCAACTACAGTAATGCCTAAAGTGGTCTATGAAGAGATGGGTATGGAGTATACCCGATCTTGTCCTGGAGTGTTACAACTAGATGGGACACCTATTAAGATAGTTGGAGTTATTAAATATGTACTTATGAGGTTGCACAGAGCCCCTGAGGTGATAGTGGTGCAAGAAATAGTTGTGGTGGACTTAGAACCCTATTTTGGATTATGCCTCTCAAGAGAGTTTACGACAAAGCTAGGGGGATGTATGTACATGGATTATTCTAGCATGATAATCCCTTTCAAAGGAAAAAGGATAAGGATAACACCTGAGAAACCAGTAGCTTATCATATTGAGAATATTGAAGAAGATATGTGCAATCTTAATCCTTTGGAGGAATTTGAGCTAGTGGAAAACATTGAGGAGTTAGACATTGAAGATGAGTTGCCTTTTAGAGAAGATTATAGTCAATTTGGAACTGGTATGGGTACATATAGCATCACAAATGAATCAGAAAAGAAAATCCCTGCTATATCTAATCAATCCCTAAGAGATAAAGAAACATGGGTTATGCACTTTGATGGTGCCAAATGCAGAAATGGTGCAAGAGTTGGTGTAGTCCTACAATCACAATCAGAAGGGATAAAGAATTTTGCTTACAGACTAACATGGTCATGTACCAACAATGCCACAGAATATGAGGCCCTGTGTCTTGGATTAATACAAGCAGAGAGTATGGGCATCAATATTCTGAACATATATGGTGATTCTGAGTTAATAGTCCATCAAGTAAGGAATAGGTGCAGTAGTAAACACCATTATTTAAAAGCTTACAGAAATAGGGTATGGGACCTTATGGAATCATTTGATGCCCTAAATTTAAGCTTTGTGCCTAGAGAAAAGAATACCCTGGCTGATGCATTAGCAACAAAGGGAGCCAACTTCAACCCTTCTGTAGACTTTGGAACCAAGAAGACCAAGGGAATTAAAATGATTTTCAGGCCTGCAGTACCAAACAAGCAAATTTTTTGGCAGGTTTTTGAAAGTGATGAACAAATTCTTGAATTTTTGGTAAGGGAGGCATGTCTCTCAATGGTCCAAGAGGAGAACTTGGAAGAAATGGATCAGCAAGACATTATCCAACTAAGAAACAATCATATCCCAAGAGGGTTGGTCACCCTTGAAAGTTTGTTTGATAATGAGGATAGAAAGAAGGTCAAAGCCATGAAGGTCAACGAAAGGATCTATAAAGAAGTAGAGGTCGGAATAGAAAAGAAGCTTAATGTTGGAATCCAATGTTCACCTGAGGAAGCAGAAGATATTAAAGCTTTATGCTTGAGGTACCAAGACATTGTGGCTTGGTCATATGAGGACCTCAAGGTGTATGACAAAAAGATTATCCAACATACTATTGAGTTAGAGCCTGATGCAAAACCATTTCGGTAGAAACAGAGGCCTGTCAATCCAAGGATAGAGGCCATTATGAGAGAGGAACTTTTAAAGCTATTAAAGGCTAAGATAATATATCCAATAAAACATTCCACTTGGGTAGCCAATTTGGTACCCGTAAGAAATAAGAATGGGGATATACGCTTATGTGTGGATTTTAGAAATTTGAATCAAGCATCCCTCAAAGATCACTACCCCCTCCCATAGATTGATCAGATCTTATAGGTAGTGGCAGGAGCAGAGATATTCTCACTACTGTATGGTTACTCTGGATACAACAAAATTTGGGTAAAAGATGAGGATCGGTACAAAACAACATTCACCACAAAATGGGGTACATTTGCCTACCAGAGAATACCTTTTGGGTTATCCAATGCAGGAGCTACATTTCAGAGGGCCATGGATTATGCCTTTGGAACACTGATAAACAAAGTTATTTTGATTTACCTAGATGACATGACTGTGTTTTCCCATGATAAAAAGGACCATCTGTCTCATTTGGAACAAGTTTTTCAAAAGTGTAGAGAATTTGGCATTTCACTCAATCCTAAGAAGTCATTATTTGTAGTTCATGAGGGAAAACTATTGGGTCATGTGGTCTCAAAAGAAGGTATGGCCATAGAGCCAGAAAATATTAGAGAAATTCTTGCTCTTCCCTTGCCTACGAATAAGAAGACTTTGCAGTATTTCCTAGGCCAAATCAACTTTGTCAAGAAATTCATTTTTAATTTTGCACAGAAGGTGAGGCCTATATCTGAACTACTCAAGAAAAAGGTTGAGTTCAAGTGGACTGAGGCCAGGAAAGAATATTTTGAGGTCATCAAGTAGTCCATTGCAACAGCTCCAGTATTGGTGAACCCAGATTTTAGTAAATATTTTATTCTTTACGCATATGGAGTGAAAGAGAGTTATGCCTTAGTACTTACCCAGAAATATGATCAAGGGGATGAACACCCTGTGTTCTTTTGGAGCCAGACATTGCATGATTATCAGGTCAAATATAACTTCATTGAAAGACAAGTGTTTTCTATGATGAAGTCACTGAAGAAGTTCAGGCAATATCTGGTGTAGAGCAAAACCCTGGTGTATGTGGTTCATCCAGATGTAAGGAGTTTTATCTTGCAAGGTGATCTAGGAGATAAAAGAGTTGGTTGGATTACCAAGATCCAAGAATATGATGTAGAAATACATCCCACCAAGCTAGTAAGAGGTAGGGCTTTGTGCCAAGGATTGACAGAAGCTTTAGCATTGGCCAAAGTGATAGTTTGTCAGGCAACAGAAGAAGATCAAGTAGAAATAGTACACACTATAGATTCTGATTGGATTGACCAGATGATTAGGTATTTCCAAACTGGGGTATGCCCACCTGATATGAATGCATCTCAAAGAAGGAGATACAAAATTCATGCTTTAAAATATATATTACTACCTGAAGGGTTGTTCAAAAGAAACTTGGATGGAATTCTCCTAAAATGTTTGAAATATGACCAACAAAAAAGAGTCATGGAAGAATTTCATGGAGGATCAACCGGTGGTCATAGCTCAGGAAGGGTTACATCTTTGAAGATAATAAGAGCAGGCTATTATTGGCCCACTATATTCACTGATGCTTTTAAAATTACCCAGGATTGTGACAAATGTCAGAGGTATGTTGGAAGAACAAGAAATGCTTCATCTCCCCTGAGGCCTATACAGGTTGAGGAGCCTTTTCAACAATGGGGGCTAGATTTCATAGGGGTTATTAACCCTAATTCTTTAGTAGAGCATAATTTTATCTTGAATGCTATAGATTATCTTACCATATGGGTAGAAGCCATCCCCACTAAGAGGGCAGACTAGGAGGTTGTGATCAATTTTATGGAAAATTTGATTTCTAGGTTTGGAGTCCCAGAAGCCTTGGTGAGTGACAATGGCCCTGCTTTCATAGGATCCAAGTACATTGAGTTTTCCAGAAAGTATGGCATCACTCTTAAAAATACTTCAAATTATTATCCACAAGGTAATGGACTTGCAGAATCTACCAATAAGAACCTATTAAGGATTTTGAAGAAATCTCTTGAAGGTAATAAAAGAAGTTGGCACCTATTGCTGGACCAAGCTCTATGGGTAGATAGGATTACTATTAAAAATTCCATTAAGACTTCTCCTTATGCACTGGTATATGGCAAGGAGGCAGTATTGCCAATTCATTTAGAGATTCCAACACTTAAACTTGCCAGTACAGAAGAAGAATCAGAGGGAGATCCTATGAAAACTAGGCTAACACACTTGCTGTAGTTGGAAGAGAGCAGAGCTCAGGCATATGAAAATTTTCAAAAGTATTCATCAAACATTAAAGCATGGTTTGATAAGAAAGCTAGGTTCAAAAAATTCCAAGTTGGGGATATAATTCTCAGATGGAATGTTGACAGAGCAAAACTAGGCAAGCATGAAAAGTTTGATTCTTTTTGGGATGGTCCTTTCAAAATAGTGGAAGCTAAGGAGTCTAATGTATTCCAACTGGAAGGTCCAAAGGGAAACATACAACCCATTCCGGTAAATGGTTTTCACCTCAAGCTCTACTATGTGTAAGGAGTAAGCTCATTGTAACATATGTATATACATTGTATAATTATTTCCCCTCCTTTCTGCACTTTGTATTTGATTTCTTTTCTGCACTTTGTAATTGATTCTCTTCCAAAAAATTCTAAAAAAAAGAAAAAAATTGCAAAAAATGACTAAGTATGGGCCAAGTGCATAGTAATATTCCATTCCACACACAGTGTTGTGTAAGACTTTTTTGAAATGGTGTTCCACTCTCAAATACGCATCAAAATACTCTGGATTTCTGTAGAGTGGTCTACCAATTTCTATCCCACATAAAGAAGGACAAAGGCGACACCAATCCGGGAACCTCTCAAAGCTGAAGATAGTCAGAGGAAAAAAAGGGAAATTTTCTGCAAAAAAAATTAAAGCAACAGACAGCCACCAGGCGCCTCTCACCAGAGCGGAATCAAGTCGGAGTCATACATAGCAAGTTCAAGTTTGACACATGGAGGCTAGAGAATATTCTCACATTCAATTCTAACGAACTCACACCAGGATTAAAGAGTAGCCGAAGGGATGTGATGAGCTGGCAGCATAATTTGAAAATTTGACCAATGAGAAGATAGGATGCCACCTTCAAGGAAAGAATTAATAATTTTCAAAGATAGAATGCCATGGATTTTAGCTAAGGATAAGACCAATGATGGGGAACCCTTGCCGATGTATTATTGGACAAGTCATTTAAGAAGTAGTGAGTCTTATTATAGATTCAATTTGGAATTTCTTGAACCTGCCCTCAAAATAATGTATAATAAGTGCCCTAGATTGCCACCCTTGGTCAAGGAGATTCTGAGGACTAAGGATGCAGAAGAAGGAGACTGGTATTTTTTAACTGAAGGCACAATCATCAGACTGTATGGTTTCATGGGTAAACCTTTTCTTTTGCCCCACTTTGTCATAGAGAGACTTTTTGCCTTGGAATATCTAAGGTAGGCAGAGTACATTGATGCGAACTATGGTTCGGGGAGGAAAAGGAAGTCTTTGCTTACCCACCACACTTTGAGTGACATCACCATCACCAAGAAGGGGTAGAGTCAATAAATTGATCGATACCTTGATAGGTTAGGTCTATTTTATATTCCTTAGAGATGGAGTTATGACCCGGATGACATTTTCACTACAAGAAATAAAACCCTAAATGGAGATAAGGCCTACAAGTTTGAGAAAAGGCCTAGGGCTCATTTTGAACAGGGAAGAAATAATGATGAGACTACTCTTTTAGAGTGGAATGTCGCAAATATGGATCAGTTACCTCCATGGTTGGATTTTTATGAGTAGATTGAAGATTTTGATCCTGACCATAAGCCCAGTCATCAGATTACCGAGGATATGATTAGTAAGATTAAAGCAAAATCTACAAAGAAAAAGGATCCCTCCTCCAAGACCAAGTCTACAAAGAAAAAAGAACCTCTACCTAAGAAAGAAGTTGCAGAGGAAGGAGAGGAAGAGGAGTATAAAGGGCCATGGGATGAAGCAAATATTATGGATTGGTGGCGTATGAGAGTTGAAATTGGAAAAACTAAATCTAAATTTGGAATGAAGATTGATAAGGAGTTTTCAAGAAGATATAATAAGAATATTGATACTTGGAGACTAAAGGACGTCAGACATATAGTATTGACGGTTGAAAAACCCCAAGGTGGTTCTGAATCCCTCCAGCCTCCTACAGATCAAGAAGCTCCTTTGATGGTAGCTGAGGTGTTGAAAACCTTTAATCCTACTTCTGAGCAGGTGGAGAAATTTCCTAAGGGGGCTAGGTTGATGAGCAAAATGTAGTATTCTAAAGAAAATGTTATCAATACCCCTATTATTGAAACAATATCCAGACCTAGACATCTAGCTTTGGGGGAAGCCTCTAGACATAGATATTAATTAGAGGAAAAAGGATGAAAGTTTTAGGTTCAGACCGCTTTCTTTTGCTCCTGCAACATCTGTTGAGACACGTCCCATTGTTGAGCAATCACTACTTTTTGGAGTAGTGCAAGAAGATGTATTGGAAGAAGATTCTAAAGATGAGATGGCTACTTTTCAATTAGTTTATAGGAGGACTAAGAGAGCCCCAAAAAGAGAGGAGAGAGAAATTTTGAAGAAACAAAAAATGGACATGGAGGAAATTGTTGAAGAGGTAGCTGATTTGGCCATGGAAGAATTGATTGATCAAGAGCAACAGCTAGAAATAGAAGCTGAACAAGAACACCCTACTTCTGTAGGTGAAGGTATGGCTTCTAATCCCTCTTCTCCTCTTCATCTCCAAGAATCCCCAAAGGAACCTCCCTCCCTTTCTAATCAAGAAAATATGGTAAATGTACCTCCTCCCTCTCACAGTCCACCCCATGTCTCATCAACAGCTATGGAGGTACAAGTCAGTTCTATTTTGTCACAGCCACCTCAAACCCCACCTTCCACTTCTGAGGTATCCACTTCAACATCCACCATTGTTCCACCTCCATATTTTTCATCACCACCATCAATGGGACACTATGTTCCAAGTTCATCCACCCATTCCACTATCGGTCATGTATCTATTTCTTTAAATTTACCTGTATCAACAACAGTGGTAGTTATAGAGTCCACTGTTATGACAAAGACTGTTGTAAATATATCTTCACCCCCACCAACAACAAGTCAGTCCACCCTTATGTTTTTGATGTCATCATCTCCCTTGGTTACTGGTTTTTCAAAACCTGTTACTACACCAAAAGAGCAGGAAGCCACTCAGAGCATAAATGATTACTAGGCAGAGAAGCTTGCCAAGCCTTCCAACAGGATGGTTGTGAGAATAAAAAGTATGTATGTTGACCCTATTACTAGACAGAGGGTATCAAGATCTATGATTCCACTAGTAAGTAAACCTGAGAATGAAATGACTACTCAAGATTATCGAGCAGAGGAGGTCACAGAAGATATTGACAAGCTCCCTGTTGAAGATGAGTTGGTGATAGCCAGGGCCCACTTAGATACCTTCTATGTGAAAAATGATATGGCCAATGAGAAGGTGGATAAGTTGGAAAAACAAGTTGAGAAGCTTAAAAAGAGCCTTAATGATCAAAAGGAGATAGAAAAATCTCTAAAGAAAGAGGTTAAGGGTTGGCAAGAAAAATTTCAAAAGGCCAATAAGTTGAAGGATCAGTTAGAAGAACAAAATAAGCTAAATGAAGAGCAGGCAAAATAAATTTAGAACCTAAAGCATCAGCTTCAGATTGAGAAGGCTAAGTCCTCAGGATTTTCTAAGGATGATTTGAAAAATATTAAGGAATTACTTTCTAAGGTTCAAGAAAAGTGTTCAGGACTTCAACTTATAATTGATTATCTTGAAGATGCCAGTCAATTACTCTCCACCATTCAAAAATATTTGGATCAAATCACTGGAGAGTTACAACCTATGGTGATTCTGATAGAACAGATGTACAAGCTGGTTGGTAGTAGACTCAATGATGCTGCTAAACCAATTCCTAATAAGGAATGGAATCTGGCTGGAGTTGCTACCAAAGTAGTGGTTAAAAAGCATAGGGCAATTCAAAGGGCTTGGCTACTAGTTGATAGGATGGACAGGGGGATTAAGGATATTATTGAAATAAATGAGGAAATGATTCAGGTTGGTTTCAAAGGACTCTAGAAGGAGGATCACAACTTGTTATCTATGGAGGAAGTCCAGCAAAGCATCAATGAAAATTTATAGGATGAAGCTGGAATTGATTCATTGGAAGAGCCACTTTCCCAAGAACAAGCTGCCAAACTGATCATGGATTGTACTCGGTTGAGAGATCTCATGGAAGATCTGGTGACTAGAGGGAATACTGCTAACTATGAGGATGTTGGAGAACTACAATATGTTTATAAGCAGCTTAAAGAAACATCAAATCCCTCTAAAGAAGCTTAGAAATAGGCTCTACAATCTCTAGAATCTATGATTCAGTTGTTTGGAGATACCTCTAGTGAGGGAAATCAGAAAGTACCTACTCCTGAAGAAGAAGAAGCAGAGGAAGAGACTCAAGAAGAAGGAGAACAAGATGGAACAACTACAAGCCCAGAAGGGGCTCACACTTAAGTCATTTTTGTTTGTACATATACATAAGTTTTGTATTTCTATTTTTACTCTGACAATTTGTCAGAAATAAGCAATAAAGGCATGAAGCCCACAGAGCAGAAATTTTTGTGTGAAGGTATACTTGGTGCAATAAGGCTTTATAAAGGGGGTAGAGTTGTGTATAGTTCTCAAGATAGTAGCAATAACCAGTATTTGTGGATCAGTGCTATGTATTTTTGGCATCACTTCGATATGAATCTCTACTCTCTCAGCAAATTGATAAAACTTTCAGAGAGTAGTGTTTGTATGGAAGTTATTCTATAAAATATATATATTTTTGGAGAAGTATATTTGACTCCTAATGCCCAATGGATAAGACTTTGAGTTCGATTGGCTTTGCAAGCAAATCCACCCGGGAGGCGCCAGAATGTAGGCCCAAAATGGCCACATACTTAGTGAAATTTTGTAGAATTTTACCTAAGTGATAGAGTCATCATTCCGCACACCTTGCAGTGCACTTTGAAGCGGATCCACAATAGAAGGTATGAACCCGTCCAACACTTAGTGAATTTTTCATACTTGAAGCGATTCCGGGTGATTTCTTTTCAGCTTCGGAATGGTGGCGGGTCTCAAATCCGCAAAAGTCTATGAGGAAGAATGACGTCAGCAATGAAAAAATGTGGATTGGCATATTTGCGAGTGGCTAAGTATGGGAATGCCTGATTCTAAGAGGTTCCTTTGTTTTTCGGCTCCGGATTAGCACTACCCTCAAATCCACAAAAGTTTCAAGGAAATGATGACGTCAACAATGAAGAAGTGTGGATTGGCGATTCGGAGGATGAATGGAGTGTTTCCCTTCCAAAATGAAGACAAGGTGGGACAATAGAATGATGAAGGTGCGGATTCATGACAAAAGGTTATGTGACTAACTCCGAACCTAGAAATGGTGACAAGGTAGGGTGTTTTATCCTGAAGGTTATCCAAAATGGAGGAGTTACTTCACACCATGGTGGGCCCGGATTGGTGATTACATGCTAGTGCACTTGTTCTACCTAGAATGGAATCTACAAAAGCAATAAGGAAAGGATGACGTCATCAACATTCTAATGCGGATTGAAGAAGACAATGCAGAATATGATGTATTCTGAGGAACAAAGGGTGGATTCGATGCTCAGATATCAGGGGTCCAGATTGGAGATTCCATAGCTTTTGATGTAGAAGGATGATGTCACTAAGATTTTAAAGTGGGATGGCGCTTGATTCTCCTCACCATTTTTGATAAAGCTTATACCGGATTGGATCTGAACCATACGATGAGGAGAATCAACGGTGGAGGTTATGTTGACAAATCTTGGATGTTTAAAGAAAATTTCTTCATCGAGATTGTAATAGTCAGTTGGAAGATGAAGCATCGAGGGTTTTTTCTAGAAGATATAACTAGGGGTGGTTACAGATCAATGATGGCAGATCACTCCCAAGAAGAATCGATGAAAAGGCATGATCTCCAACGGCCTAAACTCTAGTTTTTCTGAGTGACCAACAAGTTGTAGAGGCCTCGAGCTGCCATGGCGGATCATTCTCAGTGGATTTCCTAGAGGATGAACCAATAAGCTGATGCCAGCTGGATCTCTCTACTGAGCTATCAAAACAAGATCTTTGTAATGCTTCTTGATTATTTTAATTTTGCAAAACTATAAGTAGAGGTCGAACCCTCATTTTTAAGGGTCGGCTCTAGCATGTTTTCCTATGCTATTGTAAATATTCTTGAAAAGCTAATGGAAGGAGCATTACATTGATATTCACCTCAAATTTGTGTTCTCGTGCTTGATATCAGAGGTTTGGATTCTTTAGTTGTATTTCTATAAATGCTTTAATGGTTAGTTTGTGCCTAATTAATGGATTACTAGTTGTTACAGTAATTGAAATCTGCTTCTGAGTTTGTTCTATGTTGTTAGGGAGTACATTTATGTGAAATCTAGGTATTGGTGAATTATGTTATTTGGATTATCATTATCTGGATATTGAAATTGCTTGCTACAATATTTCTATGTTGTGCTTTAATGAATAAGAAATAATATGATTTGAGATAATGTTGGCTTGAGTATGTATCTTTGGTATGGTTTTTGGGAGCTTCCTATGGTAGTGCAATGTTGTTAACCTATCCGTCCACTATTATTCACATTTCTCTAACCCTAATCTTCTCTTACCCTAAACCTCAAACCCTAAGTGAGCATAATTGTGTCAACAACCTGTTAAGTTGACAAGGAACCAACCTACTCTGGAGGTTGGATCGAAAACCCCTATTTTGGTCCATCCAATGTTGAGTGTTGAGCTGTAGCTATCGGGTGCAAGCCTGGATAGAAAATAGGAAGATAGATAGCCATAGTATCGAGTGAAAACTTGGTGCAATTCAGTGCCCAACATGTCCATGAGAAGATAATCACATAGAGTGGTTGATGCTTAACCACTCATCACAAAGATGAGGAAGATAAATATTAAGTTTAAGGGATTATTGTATAGGTGTAGTTAAACTAGACCAAGGAATTAAATCTAAGGACCTAGCATAGACTAACTTATGGCTGGTAGAAGAAATTGGTATCTCCTCTCTCTAAGGATTGAGAAGGGATAATCCTAATGCTAAGGTCA
Organism: Wollemia nobilis; assembly: GCA_028583015.1. Taxonomy (NCBI): domain Eukaryota; kingdom Viridiplantae; phylum Streptophyta; class Pinopsida; order Araucariales; family Araucariaceae; genus Wollemia; species Wollemia nobilis. The sequence goes on from JAQPPZ010001206.1 coordinate 2,857,553, forward strand.
AGAAGTTTGCATTTATGAAGAATGCCAAAAATATGGGGTGACATTTTTAAAAGTGATTTCTATACCATAGAGGTATACAATATAAACCTCAATACCTATGGGATATTGGCCTCTCCTAGAGACATCTGCAACATCATAGACTCAAAATGTGGGTATGTCTAGTCAATATATGTATTCCATAGATACTCCTATGAAATTTATTGAGTTCTTTAAAAAAATATCTCTTAGGTTGGTTAGTATTTTGGGTCATTACAGTTGGTATCAAAGCTCTAGGTTGTAGGACTAGAAGCTTCCTTGGAAAGGACTTAGAGATATTTTGACTTGATGGATGACTTGTGCGAAGAAAGATCTTCTCTTGGGAGATCGTATTTTATGTGGAGTTATAATTCCCATCAATACTATTAGTATATGATGAGTATTTGGTTATTAGTATATTTGTAAGATGTGACTAACTAGTAGCTAGGAGGCAAATGTGAAGGAGAATTGCAATTCTAACCTAGGAACTTTTGTGTTTCTAGGAAGCTACTGCACCAAACTTAAGGAGAGGAAGAAAATAATATTTCATAACACCAATATAGGCTAGGTAGGATAGTGTGAGGCTAGACCCCTAGGAGAAAGTTCAATAAATTCAAGCATAGAGGAGGAGAACCTCACTACTACTATCTCACTATTGCAAGAGAAAATAGAGCAACAAAGGGAATGAATGGATAAAAAAAGTTAGAATACAAATCTTGAGGTTAGATAGAAATGAAACCCTCCTTCAAATGAGCAAGAAGTTAGGGCTCTTATAGAGTCAAAACTAGCTAAGGATTTGAAAAATGTTAAGACCTCCAAATTTACTGGAAGAGATGGGGGTGATTTAGTTGATGCTTGGATGAATGAGATGGAGAACTATTTCTCCATTAAAAGTTATTTTTAATAAACCAGATGGTTTGGGCCACTCTCCACTTGCAAGATACATGGTTAGAATGGTGGAACACTTTTAGATTTGGGTAAAAAAATTGTCATGAGAAGGTTTTGTGAAGGCCTTTAAGAAAAGGTTCCTCATCGAGCAACATTATGTGGAAAAATTCAAGGAATTTTCCACACTTCAAGGAACCATGAAAATAGAGATTTATTACTAGATATTTGTAAAAATTCTTAAGTATGTACCACTCTATGAATAGGATGAGTCTATGAAAGTACATAAGTTTGTATTGGGAGTGGATCCTAAGATAATATCAGTAGTAAACATGCATAAGCTTGAGACCCTATAAAAATATTAAGACCTAGCTCATCAAGTTGATTATAACTTGCAGTTGAACAAGAAACACTTTAAATTTGTGGTACTATCAGAAGAGGATCGATAATCCTTAATAAAATGGAAAAATTATGGGTTCATGAAATGGGAACAAGAGTAGAGCAAGAAAAACAAGGGTAACAAAAAGTTTAAAAATAAAAATAATGGGAAACAAGGGAATTCCAAGAAAAAATTCCAAAAGAGGAATGATAATAGTACCCCTAAAGCATAGAGGCAACAAAAATCATCTCAAACCAAGCAAATAGAGGAGAAGAAATAGGAAATACACCCAGGTACCAAAGGTGGTTGCTATGAATATGGGGGACCTCACTATGAAAACAAATGTCCAACTCAAGTAGGACCAAGCAAAAAGATAGAGGAACCCAACCATAAAATCTACATGAAAACCAAAAACAAGAATCTAGATGGCCAATCCACCTATGATTCTAAATGGTAATTTTATTGATAAGGAAGTTAATATCTTGATAGATACTGGAGTTAGAAATAGTACTATTTCTTCTAGTATAGTCAAGGATTTGCTAGAAATACCAAGATTTTTGGCACAAGAGTGGAAAGTTGAGTACAGGTCTTTTAGTGTTTACATATTATCTAACTTATAAGGTCATTGCTAAAATAAATCATCAAAATACCTGCTATCAATTCATCAACAATCACAAAATCACCCATAATCAAATCTACAATATCAGCATCTTATCAAAACCATCACAAGAACAATCACATACATTTTAACACCAAAAGCATAATTTCATTACTATATATGTCTCAATCCTATACATACCACTAGGAAAGGTGTATCATGATACAAAAATTGATACACTCAATCCCTATAAAAATAGGGTGTGCCACATACCAAATATTAGTACACTCACTCCAAGTCCCCTAACTAGTGGAACCTATATCCCCATCAGCTCCTAGTGTAGGAGGTGGATGAAAGACAACTAACCACTACAAATAATAGCTCATCGACTATAACCTCAATCAAGTTTGTGAAGGAGAAGGTTCCTATCACTTGAAGGTACCTTAGTGTGGTAAATTTATTAATATTAGGTAGTCCCACATATCTTCCTCTCCATGTGTTTCTCTATGAGTTGTAGCATCTCTTGTAGACCATCCATCTTAGCTCTCATCAATTATAAATCTACCCTTGACTATTGTAGCTTCTACTCTAGTGGACCCATCATCATGGCCACCATGCCTGTATGCATCCCCTATATAACTCTTGATAGAGCCTCATATCTCTCATGAGTCAATTGCTCAAAGCTAGTCATAGCCTCCCTATCTATCATTATCTGCATCCATACTCTCCAACTATACCCATAGACTAGTAATAATTGTCCTATCCATCATCCTCTCCTCACAGATGTAGTCAAAGTTTGACCAAAGGTTGGTGATGGTCTCCTCATTTATCACCATCTCTTCCATCAACCAGGCTATCTCCTCCCTAGAACTAGTCACCTCACTCACCTGTAAAGCATCAAATACCACTAACTACCCTCTATCATCCTCTAAGGTCCAATTAAGGGTTTCTATCTATACCTCTCTACCCTTGTAAATTGTCCTACTAGGTCCTGCCTTGGCTACACTACTAGATATAGTATCATATCTCCCACTAGGTCTATCTTTGCTAAATATTATCGATGAAAAAATAATCATGGATAGTGGAGGCACATCTAATGGAATGTTAGTCAGCATAGTCCCATATTCCTCCTAATTTCCACATCCTACTATCTACCTCTCTTCCATCCTATCCTTCCATTCCTTCCTAGTTATTGTTAGACTCCCCCCAAAGCACTAGCCACCTCATGAACAACTTGAGCATGGTCATTCAATGATGGCCTTATTGTAATTCTATGAGGTCTAAACTTCTCATACCATGTAGTATACTCTATTGTCACCCCTACATCATCCCTAGTAGCATTCAACATCATAGGGTCATCCACATCAACCTCTATAAAGATAAAAACATTAGCTCCCACCATCTCTCTCAGGTGACCTGTTGCATGTATATCTCCCCGATAGTCAATATCCCATATACCATTTTGTATTGATGAAGCACTTAGTCATATTGATATAGCTCATAGGACCAACTCCCATCATCCAACCAGCATATCCTCCTAGTTCATGCTAGATTCTTGTGGTCATAAAACCATGCATATTGATCCCTCCACGGTCACTAAATGACTTGCATTGGCCTCAACTCATCAATCAAAACTCATGCCTACTCTAATGAACCATGGGAAGGGTAAACACACCTCACCCATCTATATAATATCAACCTCTTAAGTCTAGGATACCTCACTGCTAAAAAATGTCATTAAATCACTATATGTTTCCAAGCCCATCCTTGGAGAAGAGTGCAAGAAACCAAAATATTTCCCTTATGATATATCGCTCAATATAACATATGGTAGAGTCTAGCCAAGATGGTTGACCCCTAAGCATAAATAATTTAATGATATTTAAGTCCTACATTAATAACACCTCATCCCTAAACCATAAACCTCTTGCTTGTATCACCCATTAGAATCCTAGATATAATGGAGTCTAGAAGTAATATCAACTTACCTATATGCCCTCATATGAAGGCATTATTAATCCTTAGACCTGATTCCATCCATAAAAAATTACAATACTCTATGAACACTGCCTTCCCAACCACATAATCTATCCTTATCCGAATAGGCTCATCTTAGATAGGCACTCTAAGTATGCACCACACATCCTCTAATGTCACCATCATCTCTCCCATTGACAATCTAAAAGTATTTGTTGATGGGTACCATATCTTAACTAGTGTTGTCAGTAACGACTAGTTAAACTCAAGATTGGGCATAAAAGTCACATAATCCAATCCCATCACTACTAGAAACCATGATCATAGCTACTAATATTACAAGTAAAAATATTTTCCATACTCTTTGAATGATGCTTTCGACTCACCAAAACCTACATCTCCTTCCAAAACCACATTCAAAACATAATCAACTAACTTCCCCATCAAAATTTTAACTTTTTGTAAATTTACCACTAATGTCAAAATTTCTAGTGGTAAATTCACCACTAAGGTCAAAATTACTATTTTCAAAATTACCACCAATGGAAAATTCACCACACATACCGAGAAACATTGAAAAAATGACTAAAAATTAAAATTTATAGTTTGGGTTAAAAATCTACCTCTCATTCCTGCTCTGGTACATGTGTCATCCCTAGAATAATATCTACATTATGTGGTTTCCTCTAGTTATCTACCATCTTTCCAAAGCTCATTTTTACATCTCTCTCCAAATTTTTAACAAGGGCAAGTAAAATTGAAAGTCATTTTCACCCCCATCTCCCTTTTAACCAACCCATCCACCTGACCAACATTTTAGCAAAAATTTCAAGTTCAAGAATTCTTCCCAAATCATCAATCTGGTGAATAATTCTTAAGGGGGCATCCACAGAGCAATTTTTTCACCTGGGATAATTTTAAAGACATCGATAAGGCATACATCATCATAAATAATATATACATGTATTAATGACATAAATCAATAAAAACAAACACAATCACAATAATTTATTCAAAACAACATTATAATACAATAACAAACATCACAACATCAAAATTGGATTCCTACTACTTTTAAAGCAATTTCACAAGCATCACATCAAAACTAGGTCAAAATGTAGACACCAAATTCTGACACACCCTCAAGGCAAAAGACACCAAACAAGTCATCCAAAATCTTCAAATATCAAATTAGTCCAAACCCAATAATTTGGGCATCTTTTTCTACCTTTATCAAATTTGCCATTCAATGTCAAAATCGCTAGTGGAAAATTTGATCACCAAGTGGAAAATTTGGAAAAACTCCATAAATCAAACCTTGGTAGCTCATATTGATCGATGGTAAAAAATTCCAGTCAAGTGGAAACCCTAAATTCAAGTTAATGGCAACTTGGTAGCTATCTGAATAAGTGGAAAATTCCAGTCAAGTGGAAACCCTAAATTAAAGTTAACAATAACTTTTCAAATTTGTAGTTGTCCAAATTAAAGTTAACAACTTGGTAGTTGTCCGAATTAAAGTTAACACCTGGTAAGATGACCCTTTTGGGGTGTCGAATTAATCAAGGTTAAATTTTATTTTCCTACCTTTTAGTCCTCCAAACCCTTTATAAATAAAAGGATTGGACCTCCTTTTGTTAGATAATAGAGCCAAATTGATAAGAAAGGAATTAATTACCATTAAATATTGTTGGCGGGGTTCCAAAGCCATTAAATATTGTTGATGGGCAATGATCAACAATAGGAATGTGAATGAGGTTCTTCATGAAAAACACTTGTCAAAATAACATGATAACTGTATGGGTGGTTTCAACCCATAAATTTGGCCCATTGTATTTCGACACCACTATGTGGTTTTGGGTAGTGGAAAAGTCACGAATCTCTATATATTTTATACTATAAAGGTCGTATTAGATGTGAATGCTCTTTTCTGGTTTGGATGAAGAGAGGGGAGGAGACATTGTACAAGTGGAGAATATTTTTGTATTATTGATAATACAAAGAACTAATTATTTCTCAGTGGATTTAGGGTACACTTCCCGAACCACATATATCTTATGTCTCTTACATTTGTGTGATTGCTTGTTGTTTATTGCACTATTTCCTATTTTACTTGTGGGGGATCAACTAGGGTTTGACCTATGTCTCCATTTCTACTATTATTATTATTTTTTTAATCCATATGCTATGTATTGTTTGTACATGGTAAATTCCCAACACATTTTTCATCCCAGTTACTCTCAAATGTCTAAATAATTCTTAAGTGATCTAGCTAGCAATATTGTGTAATCTTCTGGTGCTTTTATGTTTTTTGTTGGTATGTTCCTATGATCTACAAGTGAATAAATCCTTGAAGATAACTTTTCTTCTTAAGGGAGGAAAGGTATTCCACCTTTACTCTTGTTTCTTCCACGAGATCACCAGATTATTCCTTTGCATTCATTTGTCCATTTAATTTCTTAATTTTATGTTTTTATCACATTTTAGTCTCTATTTTAGGGTTTTAAAGCTTCTTGTGTGAATCCACACCTCATTTACTACAAGGCATGTATTTGGTAAAATTTATACTTTCACCCATTCGGTATTTTGCGCTCACTTCTTCTCTATTACCGAATCCATACCCATTGGGTGATTTATAGGGCATGGATTTTGTGCCCAGGGTTTTGATTTTCATGCCTATTTTGAATTGTTTCATCTTTGTTTCTATACTATTTAGGTCTCCATCATTCTATTTTACTTGCATTAGCTTGGGGGAAATCGCTTGTTCCCAAACCCTAGGCTTCAAAATTACATTCTTGTTCATTTTGTTTACATTTAATTTACTATTTGATGCTATCATATTTTGTTTTATATGTTCCAAAGTTTAAAGCTCATTTTTATTATGAAAAATCAACTAAGATGACATAGGGTGCTTGACTATTGTGCCTCCAAGCTTAATCTTACAATTTCATAAGTAGGATCCCAAATTTTGACCATATTTTCTAGAGTTTTGTGAAGCTATTTTACATATTTGAAGTTGTGGGATAGTCTAGACATAATATAAATCTTGGATCAAACACTAGATTAGATAAGTGTCCTAAATAAAGTTGTTAGGTTGTGTGTTATTTCTATTCAAAACCTAGGTTATAAATAAAAAGGAAAAACATTTTATTGTTTTCTAGGCATTAAAAAGAAAAAAGGCATATAGTTTTGCATCTAGAATTTAGTCTTGTTTGTGCATTTTCTTGGTCCCTTGATCAAAAAAGAAATATTTCATTTCTTGCAACCTAGGGTTAGATATCATTGAATCAAATAATAATATCGGGGTTAGTTATTATCTTCTTGCATCTTGGGTGCTTTGCATTATTATTTCAATTCTATATTTTAGTTTAGAAAGGCAAAACATAGGTGTTTGCTTAAATCACACATTAAATATTTCCACCCTAAACTTAGAGTGAGTCATAAAACCATTCTTGGTGAACCCTTTTTATGTCCTCAAGTGTAGAGTTATAACACACCCCTGTGGTCACCTCAACTCCTAGTGGATCCAGTTGAGAATCATACATTATAGGGCAATTTTCCCCTTCTATAGCTTTGGTGAACCTGATGTGAACACACATCCTAATGGCCAATATAGGAAGCCACTTCCTTTGGTTTTCTCTTAAAAATTTTAAATAATACCACTAATTTTATTTTTTTAGAATAGAAAACATTTTAAAACATCTTAAGAATCTTCTTGTGTGTCCTTCCTTTATTTTCTCCTCTATCCTTTTATTTTTCTTAATGGCTCCATTCCTTAGGCATCAACAAAGGAACCTCGAATTTGATCAGATTCCTCAAGAAGATTAGATTGATAGGTAGAATCCTAATCTTGATGAAAAAGGGCAAGAGCATATGGAAACTAATACTAACTATGATCTCCATGAGAGGCCTAATGGTGGTTTCACGTTTACATCATTTGATCATCCATGGGATTTTATGAAACTCCACAAGGAGGCTTTGGTTAAGGCTATGGTAGAGTAAGCCTGACTCAAAATAGGTGGGATGCCTCCTCCTACCATATCTCCTAGAAATGTTCATAACAACCCCATTTTTTGAATCTTCACATCATGTCAATCCTTCTCATCAACCAACTTATGCTACTACTATGACCACCAATGTTAGAAGAATTTTACAAGTTCTTCCAACTAGTAGTGCCACTCAAGATTATGTTCAATTTCCTCCTCATTCTTCTCATATCAACAATCATGCTTATACTACACCAAACATTAGTTATCCTTCATAGCAATATACCATCTATCATAACAATGTTAATACCTCCAATAATGACCAAGTTCCCTTTAAATAGACTACTTATACCCCTCCCCTAAGAACTTAGGGGTATTGCACAACAACAATCCTGAGATGTAAAGTTTAAAAAATATGGTAAAATAGTTGGTTTCAAGAGTGGACATGATTCAACTGCATAGTTTCACCTACAACTATAGAGAAATGTGCAATCAGCTCTTAGACCCTGTTGTTTCCTCTAGACCCTATCTTAAGCATTTTCCAATGTCACTTTTTCCTATCTATAAGGGAATAGAAGATCTAATTGAGCATTTAAGAATGTTTAGGACAACATGCCATGATATTTTTTTTTTTGTGGAAAACATCCCAAAAGGGATGCCACTTTTGGGTAAGACCCAAGGAGGTAGGGATATCCATTCCGCCAAAAATGCCCAGGACTCGGACCTGGCCTACCACCTTTGACATACTCAAGGAGTAAACAAACACACAAAACCAATTTAAAAATAAGTAAATAACAACAAAAATAATAAAATAAAATAAAAAACATGCTCCTTGAGTGTGTCAAAAACAAAAGCACAACCAAACATGCACAATAAGATAAAAGAAACCACAACACAAACCACATAGAAAAACACAAGAACCACATAACAAAACACAAACAAGACAAAAACAACATAACACTACAAAGACATAACCCAAAAAAAACATGAAAAATAAACACAACCAAAACCTAAAAATAAAAATAAAAAAAAATAAAAAACAACCAACAATAGACAATAAACAAAAACAAAAAACATAGAAAACACTCACACATAAAAACATGAAATAACACAAACAAAGAGAAACCCAAGAACAAGAACAAAAAAAACACAAGAACAATAACAAAAAACATAAAAAAAAAAAAAACAAAACAACAAAAACACATGAACAACAAAAAACAACACAAAGAACACAAAAACAAAACAAAACAAAAGAACCCACCCACCTTAAAAAACTAAACAAAAAAAAAAAAAGAAAAAAAAAATGAACATAACAATGACCTATCTAGACCAGAAGACTATTAAGGCAAGAATCAATAGAGGAAACAAAATAAATAATAGAATGAGCTAGGGAACTAAAAAAAACTAAATGAACCAAAGAGAAGCAAAAAAAAAAAGCAAGAAGAAACTAGGTACCTTCAAAACTAGAGCCATCCAAAGAAATGATAGAAAGAAGAGCTTCCCTAATTTGAGAAGCCCACCATATAGGAGGGTGGCCATAACAAGTAAGATCACCTTTGTCCAAAGCCCAATTAGCTAAAGCATCAACACTCTTGTTTTGATCTCTAACCACATGATTGTAATCAACTTTCAAAAATCCCATCTGGATTAATTGAATCTTCTCAATAATTCTTTTTATTCTCCAATCCACCTTATGATTCTTAGAAGGAGTCTTCAAGAGATTAATCATAAGTTGAGAGTCAGACTCAACTAACACCTTTTCCCATCCAACATTAGTAGCCTCCTGAAGGCCTTTGAGGATACCATACCCCTCAGCAAGGTTATTGGAAAGAATACCCAAATTCTCAGCAAAAGTAAAAACCAGGGAGCCATCTGAAAGTCTACCAATTCCTCCCACATTGGCTTTTCCAGGGTTCCCTCTAGAGGCTCCATCAGTATTGACTTTTCCAAAATCCTTAGGAGGAGGTTGCCAATTTCTAGTCCTATCCATATTACTAATACTCACATTCCCTTTAAGTTGGTTGCCCTTAGAAGATTTAATCTTCAATATTTGCATCACTTGATCCCATCTTTGGTGGGAGTTTTGGGGGTGATTAAGGAGTTGATGGAATGATTCAACTAAGTTGGCTATGGTCTTTTGCCAAATATAGTGAATATCCTTCCTATCTTGATTAAAAATTTGGTTGTTCCTTTCATTCCAAATATTCCAAAGAAGAATGGTAGAACCCATCCAAACTAACTACCTAATAAAATGATCAACACCCTCTTGATTAGGCCAATCCCTCCAAAGCTGTTCAAAAGTAAAAAAATTGGACCACTGTAAGCCAAGTAAAGTGGCCATTCTCCTCCATAGCTCAGAGGCTAAAGTACACTCAATAAAAATATGGTTGAGATTTTCTACATTCTCTTCACACATTTCACATCTAAAAGGGCCATGAAAACCATGCTTCATAAGTTGCTCACCAATAAGCACCCTACGATGCAATAAAATCCAATTAAAGAACCTCACCTTAGGCTAGAGCTTTTGAGCCCACAATCGAGAAAAGATGTCAGAAGAATGGTTGGGATTATTATGGCATAAGGTCAAATAACCTTGAGCAACTGAATACTCACCCTTAGTAGTGTTGTTCCATCCAAAACAATCTTTTTCATGGGACCAAGAGAGGGATCTCATATGAAGGATGCCTTGGATATCTTGTCTTTGCCTTTCTGGGATTTGAATAGGCCAGTCCTCAATAGGGATCCAATATCTACCAACATTTGAATTACTAGTATGGTACCAACAGTAATTAGCCACCTTTATCCAATTAGCTCGGTGAAGCTCCTCCATCCAAGGCCTCCAATCGGGAAATTGAGTTATCAAAGGCTTGTGACCATCCCAAGAATCTATCCAAAAATTTGCTTGATGACCATTATGAATGATCCAAAATAATTTTTTCTCTATCAAATCCTCACCGGTCTTAAGAACTGCTAAAATGGGAGAACATTTGGTAGGAAGTTGATAGCGAACAAGGTCTTTAGGAATTTTGTTCTCAACATATTTAGAATGGAGATTATTGGCCCAAAGAGCATTGGGGTTATGCAACATCCTCCAATATAGTTTAGCAGCTAAAGCTTTGTTGTTATTAATAGAAGACCAAAATCCTAACCCCCATTCACTCTTAGGAAGACATAAAGTATCCCATTTCACCAAGGCCCATTTTATTTTCTCCTTAGTACCACTCCAAAGGAAACAATGACTGATTTGATCCAATTCTCAAAGAACAACCTTTGGGATATTTAAAATGGAAGAAACATAAATAGGAATAGCTTGAAGGACTAATTTTACCAAGGTGATTCTACCCCCAGAAGAAAGCCACTTGGTCCACTTTCTAATTTTCTTCTTGACTTTGTCCAACAACCAATTCCAATCTTTATTTTTCTACCTTTGAATATTTATGGGAATACCTAAATAAGTGATTGGAAGAGAGGTCTTCTTATATATTAATTTATCCAAGACCATGGATTCCTGTCTAGTAGAGTAGTGAAAGAAAATAACTTTAGATTTGTCTTCATTGATCAACTGCCCGATAGCCTTAGAAAAATAGCTAATGATTTGCTTAATATTAGAAGCTTCCTTAATTGTATCTTTACCTAAAAGAGTAGAGTCATCCAAAAATTGAAGATGAGAGATATTTCTAGCTCCATGAGCAATGGTAACTCCCTCAAGGGTTTTGTTTTCCCTATTTTTGATTATAGTCCTACCCAAGCAATCAACAAGAATGATGAATAAATAAGGGATAGCGGGTCACCTTGCCTAATACCTCTGGAAGCTGGGAATGATTGAGAATTCCTACCATTGATTGTTGTAATCACAATGACACTGAGAGGGGGGGGTGAATCAGTGTGTTCTTTAAAAACTTCTAAAACATATAGTTTTAAATCCAGCAATGAGTTTAAAGCAGATAAAAGAGATACTAAATGCATCAAGAAAGCATCACACATAACACAACAATTTAACGAGGTTCACCAATGTGGCTACTCCTCAAAAATGACTGCTTGGACTACCATCCAAATCCAGTCAATGCAAAGCTACAACTTTACATAATCCTTTACCAACACCAACTGGAAGGAGCACCAACCCCTTAACTTTATCTGCTTCAACAGAATGGAGCACCAACTCCTAATTTACCAACACCTACTGGAAAGAGGCACCAACCCCTTATACCAAGCTGCAACTTGGAGGACAATAAAGATAATAAAAATGATAGAATAAAACTTTATTCCTTACGATCGCTATTTTTTTGCATTCTGCTTCTATGCAAAACTCTTCGCACTGTCCGATCGCTTTTGTGTACTTCTTCGCAATCTCTGCTGCAACCGGATGATCGACACTTCTGCTATTTGCGCACTAACATTTTGAACTTAGAACTCCATCTCTACACATTGTGCTTTTCATCCATGCAATCACGATATGCAGATTCGAACTACGACTTTGCACTCTACTCGACCGAACTTCACTTGCGCAATCACTCTTCTCGCATTCGCACATTATCTCATCGCAACCCCATCTTCAAACTCGAAGTAGTCCTCCTTTTATAGAAGAAATTTCAAGATAGATCTTAAATTCTAGTCGGCTGTAACCCTAAGGACGTCGGCTGCAAACCCTAAGAACATCCACTGTAAAACCCTAGAAGATGTCGACCGTAAACCCTAGAAGATGTCGGCTTCAACCTCTAAGAACATCCACTGTAAAACCCTAAAAGATGTCGGCTTCAAATCTGCTATAAAACCCTAGATGATGTCGGCTTCAAACTCTAAGAACATCCACTGTAAAACCCTAGAAGATGTCAGCTTCAAACCCTAAAATCTGTCGGCCCAGATTTAACTTTGTCGGCCTCAAACTCTTCTGCCACCTTCGTCACCTTCCTGTAGCTTATTGCCGTGAAATAGTAACATGTCACGATATCGTGACACTTTTTGTGGCCGTACGCCTTCTTGACCTTGTCATCGTGAAATCGTGACCCTTTTGGCCTTTGAACGCTTCACTACCATTCTTGTCATGAAATCGTGACACTTTGATCAGTTGCTGACGTCATCCTCATTCTTGTCATGAAATCGTGACGCTTTCGGCTTCCAACAGCTTTTCTTGCATCCTATCATGAAATCGTGACACTTTCAGCTTTTGCTGACGTCATCCTCATTCTTGTCACAAAATCACGACGCTTTCGGCTTCTAGCGGCTTTTCTTGCAACCTATCGTGAAATCGTGACACTTTCAGCTTTCGCTGACGTCATCCTCATCTTTGTCACGAAATCATGACGCTTTCGGCTTCCGTACATTTTGTGCTTCATGCAGTAGCGAAATTGCTACAACTTTGTGCCTTGTGCTTCCAACTTGCTTCTACCCATGAAATTTTGACTTGTAACATAATCGTTGCATCTTTAAGTTCTGCACTTTTTTTTGGTAGTGAAATCGCTACACCTTCGTGTTGAGCATTTTCAACTCGTAGCAAAATCGCTACACCTTTGTTTTGTGCAACTTTTACCCGTAGCAAAATCGCTACACCTTTGTTTTGTGCAACTTTTACCCATAGCAAAATCGCTACACCTTTGCTTTGTGCACTTTTGACTTGTAGCGAAATCGCTACAACTTTTCAACTCAACGCTTTCTCCTTGCTTCGGCCAACGAAATTTCGACATGTAGCGAAATCGCTACAACTTCTTGACTTAGCTTCTTGGCCTCCAACATGTCGCGAAATCATGACAGTTTGCCTTGCGCCTTCTCTCCTCCTTGTCGAAATCTGACATTTTCCGCCTTCTCTCTCCTTCGACTTGTCATGAAATCGTGACATTTTCGAGTGCCTTCTCTCTCCTCCACTTGTCGCGAAATCATGACATTTTCTCACGCCTTCTCTCTCCTCTGACTTGTCGTGAAATCATGACATTTTCAACTGCGCCTTCTCTCTCCTCGACTTGTCGTGAAATCGTGACATTTTCAATTGCGCCTTCTCTCTCCTCCGACTTGTCACGAAATCGCGACAGAAAACATGTCGCGATATCGCGACAGTTTTCTAACTTGTCTTTTTCTTCGAATTTTTGAAACTGGGTCATCTCTGTTTTCCAGGAAACTTCTGTCCTCTGCATCTGAATGACTCCTACACTGTCTGTCCACTGCATCATTGGATCTAACTGCCTGTGTTGACAACAATGACAAACTTCTTGCAACACCTTGCTCAACAATCTCCCCCTTTGGAATTGTTGGCAACACCTGTATACAGTCCTGTAACTCTTCTCCCCCTTTGTCAATAATACCAAAGGGCTGCTGTAGACTCCCCCTGAGTCCATCCTCACACTTCTCAGGCACAATTTGTTGCAACTGGCACAAATTATGATCATGAGCAAAAGAATAGTCAAATACTCAAATGCTCCCCCTGAGAAAGTGATCCCTGTAGCTAGTCACTTCTTAGGAAGTGTGACTACTCCTAATTTGCTTCGAAGGTACTCAAATACTTCCTTGGGCAAAGGTTTTGTAAAAATATCTGCTACTTGTTCTGTAGTTGGGACATAATCCAATTTAACTTCTCCTTCTGCAACTTTCTCTTTCAAGAAATGATACCTTATAGCAATGTGCTTTGTCCGTGAGTGCATTACTGGATTCTTAGAGATGTTAATTGCACTTGGTGTTGTCACACTTTACTGATATTGGTTCACTAAAATTAATACCTAGATCTTTCAAAGTTTGTTTCATCCATAAGACTTGTGTGCAACATGTTGCTGCTGCAATATATTCTGCCTCAGCTGTAGATAAAGAAACTGACTCTTGCTTCTTACTGTGCCATGCAACCAATCTGTCCCCCAAATAGAATGCTCCTCCACTGGTACTCTTTCTGTCATCAACACATCCAGCCCAATCTGCATCTGAATATGATATAAGAGTGAAGTCTTTGCCTTTTGGATACCACAACCCATACTCCATGGTGCCTTTGAGATACCGAAAAATCCTTTTAACTGCTGTTACATGAGTCTCTTTGGGACTGGCCTGAAATCTGGCTACCATGCAAACTGCCTGTAGAATATCAGGTCTAGTTGTTGTTAAATATAGTAAGCTTCCTATCATTGATCTATACATGGTTTGATCTACAGGTGGAGATTTGTCTTCTTTACTCAACTTGCAACCTGTTGTCATGGGAGTGCTTGATCGGCTTACTAATCCTCCATAGTGAACCTCTTTAGCATTTCTTTCACATATTTGATTTGGGAAATGAATATGCCTTTCTCATTTTGATTAACTTGTAGCCCAAGAAAGTAAGACAGTTCACCAATCATAGACATTTCAAATTCATTCTGCATCTTATTTGCTAAGTCTTTACAAGATTCATCTTTGTTGCTGCCAAATATGATATCATCTACATAGACAACTAAAACAATGAGATGCCCACCTTCTATTTTCACATACAGATTACTGTCCACTAAACCTTTCTTGAATCCCTGTTGAGAGAGATAGTTATCTAGCCTAGCATACCAAGCCCGTGGTGCTTGCTTTAATCCATACAGTGCTTTCTTTAATTTGCGGACAAGGTTAGGATCCTCACTAATTTGAAATCCATCCGGTTGTTCAATATAGACCTCTTCTTCGAGTTTCCCATTTAAAAAGGCAGATTTTACATCCATCTGATACACCCTAAAGTTTTTGTGAACTGCTAAGGCCAAAAACATTCTAATTGCTTCTAATCTGGCCACTGGAGCAAAAGTCTCTTCAAAATCAATGCCTTCGACCTGTGCATATCCTTTACAAACCAGTCTTGCTTTGTTCCTAATGACCTGTCCGTCTTCATTTAATTTGTTTTGAAATATCCATTTGGTGCCGATTACATTCTTGTTTGCAGGTCTAGGTACTAACTCCCAAGTTCTGTTCTTTTCAATCTGATCTAACTCTTCATTTATTGCCTTCATCCAGCTATCATCTTTGCTTGCTTCATCTATGTTTTTGGGCTCAATGTTGGATAAAAGAGAGTAATTACTTATTACTTTCTTTCTTGTCTGAATGCCAGCTGTGGGATCTCCAATTATTTGGTCTCTAGGATGATTTTTCTGCCAGCTGCCCATTTTGAATTTTCTGTTTTCTTGCACCTCTGAGTCATCTGATAAGTTATCTGCATCAACCGTAGACGTATTTTCTGTTCCATGCACTTCATCTCCTTCAATGACTTCTTCGTAGATTGGGTAGTTTTCTTCAAAGTTAACTATTTGTTTCCTCCCTTCATCGAATTTAACATCTGCACTATCCACAATTTTCTTGAGTCTCTTGTTGTAGCATTTGTAAGCTTTGCTATTTGGAGAATAACCAACAAAAACACCTTCATCTGCTCTATCTTCAAACTTTCCAAGGTTGTCATCAGTTTTTCTCGATGTAGCACTTACGACCAAATACTTTGAGATGTTTTGCTGTTGCTTTTCTACCAAACCACAACTCATAAGGTGTTTTGCATTCATGAGTTCTTAACATATACCTGTTTTGAATGTATACTATTGTGTGAACTGCTTCTTTCCAGAATCTATCTGCTATTTTGTTTTACGTCGGCATGGTGCGTGCCATTTCCTGTATAGTTCTGATTCTTCCTCTCTACTACACCATTCGCTGGGGAGTTACGCTCGCTGAATATTGTCTCCTGATACCATATTTTTCATAGTATTCTGTAAATTCATTCGAAATGAATTCTCCTCCTCTGTCTGATCGCAAGCATTTAATCCTTTTTCCTGTTTCATTCTCAACTAGTTGTTTGAAGGTTCTGAACATTTCAAAAGCTTCTGTTTTATCTTTTAGGAAGAATATCCATGTCATTCTGGAATAATCATCGATACACAGCATAAAGTATTTGTCGTCGTTTATGCTTTGAGTCCTCATGGGTCCACATAAGTCTGTATGAATGAGTTCCAAAGGCCTGCTAGTGTGGTATTCTTTTGTTTTAAATGAAACTCTGGTTTGCTTTCCCTTCTGACATGAAGCACAAACACTGTTTGAAGGTTTCTTAATGGTTGGAATATCTCTCACTGCTTGTTTAGAGCTGATTTTCACCAAATTATCAAAACTTATGTGTCCAAGCCTCTTATGCCACAACCAGTTCTCTTCTTCTTGTCCAATGAAGCACATACCTTCTGAAGATTCTGAGAGTGTGTACAGGTTGCCAGACGTCCTTGAGCCGGTTGCTATCAATTTCCCGCTGTTTATTTTTTTGACTTCACAACCCTGCTTCTTGAAAACCACTTCATGTCCTTTATCACAGATTTGACTCACACTTAACAGGTTATGTTTCAAACCATCCACATATAAAACTTCTTCTGACTTGATTTTCCCTTCACTAATTTTGACAGATCCTTTACCTATTATTTTGGCTCCATCATTATTGCCAAACTTCACAGAACCACCCTCATATTTCTGTAGTTTTTCAAATTTCTGTTTATCACCTGTCATATGACTTGAGCAACCACTGTCAAGGATCCACGGTACACATTTATTCTGAGCTCTAAAAGTTGTCTGCACTATTAAAGATTCCTGTTCTTTCCTGAGTTGTTCTTTTTGTTTCCATTCTGTTTTAACTGTGGTGTTGGGTTCTAGCTTGGATTTCCCCTTTTCAGAATCTTGCACATATCCTTCAGAAGAAATTCTATTTTGTTTTGCCCTATATGGTTGAATTCTTCTTTTCTGAGATTGATATGAAACAGAAATACTACGACAGTTTCTAGCAATATGCCCAAAGTTGTGACACTTAAAGCATTCTACTGCATAACTCATTAGAGGAGCAAAAGCATTTCTACTAGTGAAACTTCTTGGACCTATATTGTACTTGCAGTCAACAATTTTATGCCCATAACCATTACATTTAAAACAGAAACCATAGAAATAATGATTGAACCTGAAAGATGGTCTTTGCCAAGTTGTTGCAGGAGCCTTAGATCTTCTTTTCTTTTGATGTGTGACCTTGGTAAAGCCATCATTGTCAGTTCCTATTTCAGGACTGGCATTACTCCTTTCTTTTGCCTGATTTGTTTTTCTTTCAACAACCTGTTTCTTGTCTTTACTCTTTTCACATTCAACATTGCTTGCCTTTGGTCCATTTGATGATTCTCCTTCAGTAAAGCCTGGACCGAATTTGATACCTGTGGGTCTTTGATCGCTTAGGATTTTGTCCAGCTTCATCGAACTTTCTTCACGTTTTAAATGACAACTAATTTTTTGATCCAGCTCTTGTATCTGTATTCGAAGACTAACATTTTCTTCTTCCAATTTGCAATAGTAATCTATCTTCATGGTTACCTGTACTTCAAGATCTTTGGACATTTTCTTGTACTCTTCTGTCTGTGTTTTTAGACTGGCTATAATGTCATTTGCATCCTCAAGCTTCCTTAACAATTTTTTATTCTTTCTTTTCTCAGATTTCCATTCCATAAGAGCAGAAACCAGCTCACCTTCTAAATCAACTTCAGCCTCACCTATTTCAATAGATACTTCAGAGTTCATTCCTTCTCTCTTTTCTGTGTTTTCTGCCTCTTCTGATTCTTCTACTTCAAACGCCATAAAGAGAGCCTCACCTGTTCCTTCTTCAGAGTCTTCACTAGAACTGTCCTCTGAAGATTCTGCATTTCGGGAGATAAAGCTTTTCTTTTTGAAATTGCCTTTTCTGAAGTTTGTTTTCTTCCTCCATTCACCTCTTTCTTGATGCTGAGTTTCTTCACCTTTGTTCTTGTCATTGAGAGGACATTTGGTAGCAAAGTGTCCAATGCCTCCACAATTGAAACATTTAAAAGGTAGCTTTCCTTTGTATTTTCCTTTTCCTTTTCTCAGCTTTTTGACAAAATTTGCTTCCATTTCATCTGAAGCATCCTCTTCTTCAGACTCTTGTTTTGTGCTTTTGCCTTTTAGGGCTTTGAAAGCTGCTTCTCTATCTATGGGATTAGACCTTCCTATTCTCATTTCAAAAGCAGTCAAAGAACCATGCATCTCATCCATACTAAAACTATTTAGATCTTTGGCTTCTTCTATGGCAGAGACTTTAGAATCAAATCTAGGAGGGAGCGATCTTAATACCTTTTTCACGATAGCAGCATCGGTTAATTCTTCGTCGAGACCTCTGATTGAATTGGTGATCCCATTGACTCTTTGCATGAAGGTCTCTATGTTCTCATCATTGTCCATCTTTAAAGATTCGTATTGAGCTCGATGTGCTTGAAGCTTGGCCTCCTTGATCCTATCATCTCCTTCATGGATGTTCTCTAGTTTATCCCATATATCTTTTGCTTGATTCACAATTTATGACCTTGACTAGCTCACTTTCCACTAGTCCACACATGATGGCATTTTTTGCTTTTGAATCATATTCAAATGCCTTTTTACCAACAGTGTCTGTTGGAGCGGTGGCGGGAGCTTTGTAACCATTAACTACCGCACCCCAGATGTCAAAACCCAAAGCACTGAGATATGTCTACATTCTAATTTTCCAGAACGCATAGTTAGTCCCATCAAACAATGGTGCTTTGTTCGAGGAGAAACCTTCACCACTTGCCATTGCGTAACTTCCAAGATCACCTTAGCTGTTTAAGCCTATTCAGGTACTTGGCTCTGATACCAATTGTTGTAATCACAATGACACTGAGAGGGGGGGTGAATCAGTGTGTTCTTTAAAAACTTCTAAAACATATGGTTTTAAATCCAGCAGTAGTTTAAAGCAGATAAAAGAGATACTAAATGCATCAAGAAAGCATCACACATAACACAGCAATTTAACGAGGTTCACCAATGTGGCTACTCCTCAAAAATGATTGCTTGGACTACCATCCAAATCCAGTCAATGCAAAGCTACAACTTTACATAATCCTTTACCAGCACCAACTGGAAGGAGCACCAACCCCTTAACTTTATCTGCTTCAACAGAATGGAGCACCAACTCCTATTTTACCAACACCTACTGGAAAGAGGCACCAACCCCTTATACCAAGCTGCAACTTGGAGGACAATAAAGATAATAAAAATGATAGAATAAAACTTTATTCCTTATAGTCTGTTGTTTTTCTGCATTCTGCTTCTGCGCAAAACTCTTCGCACTGTCCGATCGCTTCTATGTACTTCTTCGCAATCTCTGCTGCAACCGGATGATCGACACTTCTGCTATTTGCATGCTAACATTTTGAACTTAGAACTCCATCTCTACACATTGCGCTTTTCATCCATGCAATCACGATATGCAGATTCGAACTACGACTTTGCACTCTACTCGACCGAACTTCACTTGCGCAATCACTCTTCTCGCATTCGCACATTATCTCATCGCAACCTCAATCTCAAACTCGAAGTAGTCCTCCTTTTATAGAAGAAATTTCAAGACAGATCTTAAATCATAGTCGGCTGTAACCCTAAGGACGTCGGCTACAAACCCTAAGAACATCCACTATAAAACCCTAGAAGATGTCAACCATAAACCCTAGAAGATGTCGACTTCAACCTCTAAGAACATCCGTAAAACCCTAAAAGATGCTTCAACCTTAAAACCCTAGAAGATGTCGGCTTCAAACTCTAAGAACATCCGCTGTAAAACCCTAGAAGATGTCGACTTCAAACCCTAAAATCTGTCGACCCAGATTTAACTTTGTCGGCCTCAAACTCTTCTGCCACCTTCGTCACCTTCCTATAGCTTATTGCCACGAAATAGTAACACGTCACGATATCGCGACACTTTTTGTGGCCGTACGCCTTCTTGACCTTGTCGTCGCGAAATCATGACCCTTTTGGCCTTTGAACGCTTCACTACCATTCTTGTCATGAAATCGTGACACTTTGATCAGTTGCTGACGTCATCCTCATTCTTGTCACGAAATCGTGACGCTTTCGGCTTCCAACAACTTTTCTTGCATCCTGTCATGAAATCGTGACACTTTCAGCTTTTGTTGACGTCATCCTCATTCTTGTCACGAAATCATGACGCTTCCGGCTTCCAGCAGCTTTTCTTGCAACCTGTCATGAAATCATGACACTTTCAGCTTTCGCTGACGTCATCCTCATCTTTGTCGTGAAATCGTGACGCTTTCGACTTCCATACATTTTGTGCTTCATGCAGTAGCGAAATTGCTACAACTTTGTGCCTTGTGCTTCCAACTTGCTTCTACCCATGAAATTTTGACTTGTAACATAATCGCTGCATCTTTAAGTTCTGCACTTTTATCTAGTAGTGAAATCGCTACACCTTCGTGTTGAGCATTTTCAACTCGTAGCGAAATCGCTACACCTTTGTTTTGTGCAACTTTTACCCGTAGCAAAATCGCTACACCTTTGTTTTGTGCAACTTTTACCCGTAGCAAAATCGCTACACCTTTGCTTTGTGCACTTTTGACTTGTAGCGAAATCGCTACAACTTTTCAACTCAACACTTTCTCCTTGCTTCGGCCAGCGAAAATTCAACATGTAGCGAAATCGCTACAACTTCTTGACTTAGCTTCTTGGCCTCCAACATGTCACGAAATCATGACAGTTTGCCTTGCACCTTCTCTCTCCTCCGACTTGTCACGAAATCATGACATTTTCAACTGTGCCTTCTCTCTCCTTCGACTTGTCATGAAATCGCGACATTTTCGACTGTGCCTTCTCTCTCCTCCGACTTGTCACGAAATCATGACATTTTCAACTACGCCTTCTCTCTCCTTCGACTTGTCATGAAATCGTGACATTTTCAACTGTGCCTTCTCTCTCCTCCGACTTGTCGCGAAATCATGACATTTTCAATGCCTTCTCTCTCCTCCGACTTGTCACGAAATCGCGACAGAAAACATGTCGCGATATCGCGACAGTTTTCTAACTTGTCTTTTTCTTCGAATTTTTGAAACTGGGTCATCTCTATTTTCCAGGAAACTTCTGTCCTCTGCATCTGAATGACTCCTACACTGTCTATCCACTGCATCATTGGATCTAACTGCCTGTGTTGACAACAATGACAAACTTCTTGCAACACCTTGCTCAACATTGATAAGAACCAAGTAGGAAACTAAAGAGATACATACCATAATCCAATCCATCCAAACCTTAGAGAAACCAAATTGCCTCAAAACTTTGATAAGGAAGTGCCAATCCACTCTGTCATAAGCTTTGGGTAAGTCTAACCGAATGAACATGGAAGGAGAATTTTGCATATTCATGCAATGGATGGCTTCCTAAGAAAGAACTATCTCATCTACTATTTGACGTCCTTCCACATAACCCCCTTGCTCTGGGAAAATAATCTTATGCAAAAGAGGCTTCAACCTTTCTGCCATGATTTTAGTAATGATTTTGAGAACATTACATAAAGAAATAGGTCTAAAAGCTGAGATATGATCAACCTCTTGAGATTTTGGAACAAGAGTAATATAAGTTTTATTAATAACCTTTAAAATTTCTTTGGCTTTCCTGGATCCTTACACCACCTCTAATAAATCAACATGAAGGATATCCCAGAACTCTTGGTAGAACTCAATGGGAAAACCATCAGGACCTAGGGTTTTCCCTTTTTGCATTTTAAAAACTACTTTTTGAAGCTCATTGATAGTAATAGGAGCAATAAAAATAGAGTTCTCCTCAGAAGTGATAAGAGAAGGGATTTCTTGAAGAACATTTTGTTGTGAAGCTGAGTCAAGAGGAGTAGCAGCAAAAATATTGGAAAAGTAATCAACAACAATAGATTTCATGCCATCCCAAGTATAAACAAAATCTCCAGAATATGATTTTAAGGAAGAAATAAAGTTGTGAGATCTTCGATCTAGAAGATATTTATGGAAGAAATTTGTGTTTTGATCTCCTTCTTTGAGCCATTGAATTCTATATTTTTTCTTCCATAAGATTTCTTCTCTTTTTTCCCATTCCTCTAACTGAGTTGTGAGTTTAATTTCATCTGCACTACTCTTCTCTGTGAGGCCATCTAAATGGATTTTCTTATTCAAATTTTCAAGATGAGCAATAACTTCATGATTTTTTTATGAACATCCCCAAACTCTTTCCAGTTCCAAGTCTTGATTTTGGATTTAATGTATTACAGTATTTTGGCAAATTAGAACATCTTAGTCCCATGCCTAGGTTTACCTTCCTTCCAACATTTTTGCACATGAGGTCTGAAGGAAATATCTCTAAGCCACATTAATTGAAATAGAAAAGGAGAGAAAATCACATTGGTTTTCCACATTTCCACCATGACTGGCCAATGATCCAAACCAACATTATTAAGAGTCTTCACTTTAGGAATGTGACCATGGATTAAGAAATTATCAAAGAGCAAAAACCTATCCAATCTCTCCATTATACAAGCTAAGCCTTGAATTTTGTTAAACCAAGTCATAAGGCCATTATCTGGTGGGATATCCACAAGATGGAGGTTTGCAATATATTCACTCATGAGGTCAGTGCTTTTGTCCAAATTTCTATTTCCCCCTCTTTTCTCATCCAGAGAGAGGATGGTATTGAAATCTCCTTTGATAAACATCCAAGCTTTAGGAAAATGAGATATAATATGAGCAATATCCTTCCACTGTCTTCTTTTTTCCTCCAAAGAAGTCAAAGCATAAACAATAATGCAGGGCATAATTTGGTTGGAATGTCTACTTTGAATAGCTATAGCCAAAAAACCCCAACTACCAACCATATGGTCAATAACTACCTCTTTTGGGTCACAAAGACATGCAATACCACCCGAAGTCCCTTGGGAACTGAGGGAAACCACTTTTGCAGATGGCCAAATTTTACTAGAAATTGAGTCCATATCCTCCATTGACATCTTTGTTTCTTGAAGGAAAACAAGATGTGGATGATTTATTTGAATCATTATTCTA
The DNA here is from genome assembly GCA_028583015.1 of Wollemia nobilis. Classification (NCBI taxonomy): domain Eukaryota; kingdom Viridiplantae; phylum Streptophyta; class Pinopsida; order Araucariales; family Araucariaceae; genus Wollemia; species Wollemia nobilis. The sequence goes on from JAQPPZ010001206.1 coordinate 2,881,214, forward strand.
ATTTAATTTTGTTTTGAAAGACTCCCTTTGAGTCCTATAATATTCCAAGTGATGATCTTCATTAATACCAGGGCTAAAAAAGTTGGGAAGGGCATTAATCTTACCTTCCTCTACAAGCTTTTCACCTTCTTTTACCATATGATATTGATTGGTCTTGCGACCTACTTTTTGATTAGAATCCATATTCAATTTTTTTCCCTATTTCTTGACTTATTCCAATTGAATCTGAGATGGCTTCTAACCTTGAAGAATGCTCGTACACAGCCAAAATTTTACTAGATGGTTCAATAGAGTCTATATTGGGACCTGCATTATTTGAAGTTTTGACATTTGAAAGATTGTTTTTCTTGTGTAAATTTTCTCTTTTTTTTTTTTGTTGAAAACATTTGATTTTTTGGTTTGTCTCTGAGTTCTTCCCTTCATATTTAAATTGTGTTTCTAAGATTTTTGTTTCCATTATTTCCTCTTCCTCACTTGGGACATCATTTGTGGAAAGGATTTCAAACATATTAGCATATGACTTTGATTGATCCTTCATAACTGGTTTTTTCTAAGTGTTCTTCTTAGGTATTTGGAAACCTGCTGAGTTTATATCTTCTTTCTTTTGATCAGGAATTTTATTTGGGCAAGCACTGGCCAAATGACCATATTCATGGCAAATTCTACAATGAAAAGGAATGTTCTTGTAGTCCACTACTTTCTCCCAAGTGTCTTCCCCAAATTGTAATGTGATCTTTTTAGGTAGGGGTTTGTTAAAATAAATTAATACACAAATTTGAGCATAAATAATATGTTCAAAATTTTGAGTACAATCAACAGTCATCATAAAATTTCCTAAAGAGTTTCCAATTGAAGAAAAATAGTAGGTTTCCAAAATTCAATAGGGAGGCCAAAGAGTCTAACCCACACGGGAGCTATAGAAGGCATTTATTCTCCAAATTTAAATTTAGTATGCCAGGGCTTCATGAAAATCCCTGCCCTTCCAAAAAACCAAGGACCCCCTTGAAATTTTTTATCTCTATCTTCATTATTAGCAAATAAAATAATAAAATAACCATTTGGATAAATATAGATTTGTAACTCACCTTTAGTTTTCTAGATTTTTGCAACCCAAAATTTGAAAGTAGATAGACTCGGATGAAAACCCACAAACCGACAAATTAGTCCTATTTTTTCCAAATCTTCAATTCCAGTCTGAATGTTACCCATATCAAGCTTAAAAATAGGAGTTCCATTAGCTGCTTTAAGACATCCTGACTCTATTTTCTTGGGATCAATCTTAAGCATTCTTAGAGGTTTATGGGAAGCCCTAATATTGATATTAGCATTGGGCTGAGGTTTTCCACCATGAAGGGCATCCCTAAAATTTATTTTTGGGACTGAGTCTTCAAAATTCTTACCCTTGACAGGGGTTTTCATAGTAGAATTATTTTGTGGGTGCACCTTAGCACCAGATTCACGTGAGATATGAGCCATTTTTTGATCAAATACTTTAAAATTATTTCATGATCTCTTTAATCCTTGCCCTAGACAGTGGGGAAAGGTATTGGTTTCACTTTTCTTTTGTGCAGCAAATTGGAAGCCATTGTCACTCAAGTTTAGAGTATGATCTGTTGAAAAATAAATTTCTAACCCATATTGGATCCCTACAACATTTCCTACTAAAATATTGAGCATGAACCATAAAAATATTGGTTTCTAGGGCCCGAAGGCCCTAAAAACCAACCTCTAGAGCTGTTTGCACTCAACCCAAATGAAACCCTTGCATAACTGCTTACAAAATATCTTGTTCACACATAGGGATATGCTATGATTTTTGTTGCTCCAAATGATATAAAAATTTGTGGAGACATTCTAGGGTTTTTCAGGCATATACCCTCAAAATTTCAGCTCAATCCGAGTCCGAATGAGTGAGATATGGCCAAAATGAGTTCGGCAGTTTGGGCAATCCTGCGAAAAACTTCTAAATATCATATTAGGGGAAAAATTCCATAAATCATATTTCATGGCTCCAAATAATGAGGATGTATTGTTCCCTTAAAATCACAACATGCCATGATATAATATATGATGATATGTTGTTGCTTAATATGTTCCATAAGAACCTTGGTGGTATAGCATAAGAGTGTTATTATCAACTGTCTAATCATTCTTTATGGAATTTTGAAGAGACAACTAAAATTTTTGTTCAACATTTTAGAGCTTATATTGAAAATAATGTGACCATGAAATATGTTTATATGTTAAAAAAAGGTAAAGATGAAATTTTTTAAGAGTTTATATATCATTGGAGGAGTCTTTTTTTATGCTTGAGATATACCTTACCTCCCTAAGACATGCTTGAGATATTTATTGGGAATTTAAAAGAGCAAATATCTTATGAATTGGAAATAATGACTATCATATCTTTTGATCAAGCAATAGATCTGGAAAGAAGGATAGAACAATCCTTTATTGACGGTATCAACTTAAGATAAAGTAAGACAGGACCATGGAATCACAATATAAGAACAAGCATGTAGTTGGTGATGGGTTAAAAAATACTAGGCCTATTAGTAGTGTTGTTAACACCCTATAAAACATGGTGCTTCACCAACCTTAAAAATTGCCACCAAGAAATTTCACAAGACTCAATATGCCTATGAATTTGATCCTACAACTTTTGGAAGCTAGTATTATTGAGTTACCTCCCATAAGGTAACCTAATACCATGATTGATTGGTATAAGCCTAGTCAACATTATAAGTATCATAGAGTGGAGGGACATATGAAAAATTTATGTAAGATATTAAAACATGTGGTTCAATACCTAATTAATGAAAAATTCCTTATTATAGAAGGTTCTCAATCCAAGCCTCCAACAAACAATCAACCTCCTACTAAAAAAGCACCCATAACTAATCAAGACATGGGGATTTTCCAAGATCCCATCCCTAAGCATGGTCATCAGGCAACTAATCAAGTCTCATATCACAATTTTCCACATTCCTATGATAATATGGTTGGTATGATAGTAATATATACAAGGAAAAAAGCTCAAGCTCAACTGACTCAACAATCTCAATAGGAGATGAGTTTTTCATCCAACCCACCTTCAAAACCCACCTTATTTTTGAAGAATATCCAAATAAGGAGCACAAGGTTAGAAACCCCACATTTAGTGTTGAAACCACAACCTAAAATCTCCTTTGACATTCAAAACAATTAGCTAGTACCCTAGCTAATATCTCTCTCTTAGAAATTTTGTAAACATCTTCTATTCATAGGGAAGCCTTGTTGAAGCTTCTAAGACAATGATATCTTCCTCAAGTCATTTTACCTAGTGTCATAGCCTATGTTTTAAGCTCTCTTGAGATACATCATATCACATTTTTGGATGACAATATTCCTTCCTTATATTTATGAGGATATTCTTCCCTTTACATTACTACATTTATTGGAAAAATATTTATCAAGCAAATTTTGATTGACAATGGTTCTTCCTTCAATTTATGCACTTATATTTTTTTTCAGAAATTTGGATTAAAAGAGGAATATTTAACTAAATCTGATGTCATTATCAAAGCTTTCAATTATTCCCAAGATGCATGTAGTGTTATATCCCTCCCCATTAGGGTTATACCAAATATCATAAATATCTTGTTCTATGCGGTGTCTTTCCCTATATATTTTAATTTTATTCTTGGATGCCCTTGGATTCATGCGATGAGGGTTTTTGCTTCCACTTTTCATCAATGTCTAAAATTTAAATTCAAAAAAAACTTGTCACCATTATGGGTGACCCTCACCCATTCCAATATTGTTCAATGGTTGAGCAAGTTCAATCTAATCTCAGTGTATGTCCATCAGTTTTCTCATCTCACATAACTAAGCAACTTGAAAATCTAAAGGTGAGTGAGGAACCACTCATCGATGTTTCATCATAGGATAAAGTTAATCATTTATTTTTAGATTCTCTTCTAGATCTTACCAAGATACAACATTCACCAAGGACTATAGGTTTTCCCTATAAGAAGGGTGAAGTTGTACACATTGGCATGTGTATCTTTATCTTCATGGGAGTGTCCTTTTAAGAAAATATTCATGGTAGAAACCATCTTCCCATAGAGTGTTCATTTTACCATTGCGACCTACCCAATGATTACCCATTCCCTAAATAGATCCTATCTAGTATGGTATATATAGGTAAACATTTGGGGACATGATATAAATGTATTCAAGAGCATTTAGAATTTGATTTTTGGCTCGAAAGATGTGGTTTAGGATTCATACCTAATAAAAACCAAAATTTATCCTTTGATAATGATGATCACCTTGTTACTTATGCTGAATATTTAAGTCATCAAGGCTTAGAGTGGAGTGATGAGGATGAGGAGTTTCCTTATCCCTTTGATATTCAATTTTACGACATGGTAAATTTGGTGCATCCTGATCTAAGTGTGACCCAAAATGAGTAAACTAAAGGGGATACCTCTTGTGATATGAATCATACGAATACCCTCTAGAGAAACTTCTCCTTTAATAGACCTATCCCTTGTTTTGCATATGTTGAGTCCTCTTATTATTAAGGAGACCCTGTTCCTCTATCTCATAAAGACCTTACAAAGTTAGGGATCTCTCCCCATTTCATAAAAAAGGATGGCATAGTCATATTTTATAATGAATTTCATGTAGCAACTCCCAAATAATATTTTATGGATGATCCTCTTTATGATGGTAATCATGAAGGTATCCTCCATAATAGCCCTCTATTTTATGGCTCAGTTCCTTACACTACGATCTTGTTTGTTAAGATAGGTTGCACAATCAAAATTTGTGCTAACTTTATGAACTTAAAGCACTAATATATATATATATATATATAACAAAAATATCATACATGACTTTGAATCTTCATCTTGTTTAGTCTCATGCTACATTCGATTGCTTGATTCATACTATAAATAAAAAACAACTAACATCGATAAAAGCAATGTATCAAAGTAAATGATACAGTATGCATAAAATGATAGATATTATTTATATTTAACTCAAGAAGATTGTATCTCCACTTTATACAATAATTTTACCTCAAATCAAGGGTTACAATGCAATGTATTGCTTTGATACAATTATTACAATAAGAGGGTTTGAAACCCTTTTTCAAAAGAATGTTGGTGTCTCTGGGTCATCTTCACTCCAAAAAAATTGTTAGTGCACTTGTGCATCCCTATGGGGCCACTCGAGCTACAACAACCATTAATAAAGATATCTTCCATACCTACATACAAATAACAACACAAATATATTAGTAGTATATGTGAGGGCTCCACTGTGTGAGACCCTTTGAGTAACATATCTACAAACCCTAGGTGTAGTGATGCTAAAACATAAGTCAAATACAGAAAATATAAGTTGAAAAAACAATCATATCCTATACCTTGTCAAAATTATGCCTATGTTTTTTATCCACACTTTTGGTTACTTGATCTGGTGATGCATGAACACCCATGAGTGTTCAAGGTTTTGTCGACTATAGATTATGAGAAACGTCTTGGAGGATTTAGAGATGGCTATGGACACCTTGTAGCATTCCAAAAATACTCTGTAGTGTTCTAGAAATGCCCTTGAGAATTTGAGGGTTATGGGTAGGTGTTCTGCAGAACCAGACCTGGTTCATAGAGGTTTCGATGGTGGATATGGTGGATGTGTAGGTAGTATGAAGGGGATATGTTAGAAATATTCTAGATTTTAGAAAATAATGATGGATTATCAATGATTCAGTGTGTAAGGATTTCCAACCTCAAAAGTCAACCACCTTCATTCAGCAAAGTGAATCATATTTTATAATTTTCCCTTAAACATATTATGGTTTTGATGATACTAATGGAAAACCGAGATTAAAACATGATGAAGGACTGAGATTGAGATTTTATAAATGAAATGTATCATGTTAAATGAATGGTCAAGATTAAAACATGATGGGTGACTAAGATTTATTCATACATATATATTATATAAATATATAAAATATTTATATTTATATATATAAATAAATAAAGGATGGTTAAGATTTTATGAAATGTAGATGACAAGTGGCTAGGTTTTGGTGTCTATAGATTCCCCTTTTTGTATGGCATTGCGTGAAACACAATGTGGTGCAAAAACAAGAGACACCTAGTTTGGTGAAGTAGATTCTTTCCTCGATGCACAAGAAGATCTAGAAGACAAAAATTGTTGTTGTTTCTTACCCCCTCAATTGGTGAATGAGTGAAGAATTAATCTCACAAGACAACTGATAGAATCATGGATGATGTGAATGATGTAAATGATTTTGGATGATGTAATGATTGTGAATGGTGTAATGAGTGATTTTGATTTTACCCCAATAGAAGAGGGAAATTTTAGAAATGTGGATGATATGAATGATGTAAATGAATGTGATGAATAATTTTGCTTTTGCTCCAATATAAAAGGGTTTTTTGTGAAATGCGGATGATATGAATGATGTATCTTGATTTAGTAAATCAAGATTAAATTTGGTTACCCTGAATTTGGTGTGATTTTTTGTTGAAAAATATGTCTTTTGGTGTCATTGAAATGCAAAATGATGATGATGCAAAAAAAATGAAAAATTAAAGGACCCAATCATCCTAGGCTTCTAATATCCCTAGTGACTATTCATAATTATTGAATTTAAAAAGAAATGTGTAAAATGAACCAATCACACTAAGTTTGGGTGACTTCTAGGAGCAAAAGTCCTAGTGACTACGTGTAATTATTGAATGTGAAAATAAATGATGTAATAAAAGTTATCCATGTTTGTTACCCCATGAAGGGGGGCATCAATGATAGCTTTTGAACAAATTAGTTTGAGCATAGTCTCACTCAAAAAATGAGGGACCAAAAATATTTTGTTTTTGAATAAGAGGATGTTGGATGATGATGTGGTCAAGCATCCTTATGGTGATCTCCCATCCTACTAAATTTCATGGATAGCCAATCATTGTAATCACCAAGGGTATAGATTAAACCAATAGATACGAGGCTTACTTGATAAAGCAAGTGAATTTAACAATGTAATGGAAATACATTGAATTGTGGATGATATGAATGATGTAAATAAATGTGACTATGAATTGTGCCATGAATGTAAATGGTGCAATGATTGATTTTGGTTTTACCCCAACAAAAAATGGATTTATGCCATGTGGATGATATAAAGGATGTGATTGATGCAATGATTTACCAATGTTGAATGATGATGTATGAGTTTCAATGAATATGGAAATACATTAATAAGTTATTTTGATGATTTTGTAAGATTTGGAATTTTGGGGGATATTTTGAAATAATTTGATGCATTTTCATGACTTTTAGTTACAAACAATAATTAAATGCCCAAATCAATCCATGTTATCGCCATTTTTTAAAGTGAAAACAACTAACACCAATAAAAGCAACAAATCAAAGAAAATGATACATTATTCATAAAATAATATATCTTATTTATATTTAACTCAAGGAGCCTAGATCTCCACTTTATACAATAAGTTTACCTCAAATCGGGGGTTACAACATAATGTATTGCTTTGATACAATTATAACAATAAAAGGGTTTGAAAACCTAATTCAAAATAATATTTGTATCTCTAGGTCATCTTCACTCCAAATAATTTGTAAGTGGGGCTTGCATATCCCTACGGGGTCACTCAAGCTGCAACAACTGTTAATGAAGATATCTCTTGTACCTACACATAGATCACAATACAAAGAGATTAAGTAGTATATGTGAGAGTTGCACTATGTGAGACCCTCTAAGTAATATATCTACAAAACCTAGGTGCAGTGATGCTAAAACATAAGTTAGATACAAAAAACATAAGTTGAAATACCAATTATATCTTATGCCTTATCAAAATGATATATGCATTTTTGATTCACACTTTTGGTTTTTCAATTTAGTGATGCACGAACACCCACGATTGTTCGAGTGTTATCGACTATAAACTAGCTGATGGGAAATACCCTGGAGCATTCAAGGATTGCTATGGATGGCCTATAGTGTTCCAAAAATTCTTTTCAACATTCTAGAAATGCCTTGGAGCATTTGAGGGTTATGGGGATGTGTTCTGCAAAACAAGATATGGTTCATAGAGGTTTTGGTGATGGATATGGTGGATGTGATGGTAGAGAGGAGGTGATATGTTAATAGAATGTTAGGGTTTAGTGAATTATGATGGATGATCAATGCTTCAGTGTGTAAAGATTCCAACCTAAAAATTCTACCACCATCATTCACCAAAGTGAATGATATTTTATAATTTACCCTAAAATATGTCAGGGTTTTGATGACATCAATGGGTGGCTAATATTAAAACATGATGGAGAGATAAGATTGAGATTTTATAAATGACATGGATCATTTTAAATGAATGATTGAGATTGAAACATGATGGGCGGTTGAGATTTATTAATACATGTATATTATATATAAATATATAAATATAAATATATAAAATATATATATAAATATACATATATAAATAAATAATGGATGGATAGGATTTGATGAAGCATATATGACAAGTGAATAGGTTTTTGTGTCTATACATACTACATGATTTCCTGTCATATTTTGCATGTTTTGCTTGGAATTCTATCCCACTTAAATTTTTGCTTGTCATACAATTGCATTGTTGCTTGTTCATACTTGCATGACTGTTTGATCATATAGATTCTTGGGGATTTTGTGACCATGGAAAGTGATGATACCTAGTTAGTTCGTATCTCACATGCATTGCACTCACACTAGGGCTTTTATGCCTAGTGAATCCCCAACCTAGGGCCCATTTCCATGCATTTTCACATCCCATATTATCTTCTTCTTTCTTTCTCTTTTATATTCCTTGACCTTGAAATTTTTATTGCTTCTATCTCTCCAAGTCGAGGGATATAGTTCTTACTTTGTATATCCTTGTCCTTCACATGTTTTCCTTTCTTCCTTTCATCAAGACAAAGATATACATTCTTATTTTTATCTACTCATTCTTGCTTTCACATTTCTTCCTTCTTGATTTTTGATGATTAAGTGACTCTCCTGGGATAGGGTAGATACCACATGAATATCACTCATGGTGTTCATATAGCCATTGATTATCTTACACACACCTCTTAACCATTTAAAATTCAAGATAGATACACACATTCACCTTTTGTTATTCTCCATTGGCTTTGTCCATACACCTTCTTGCACACACCACATCCCTATCAGATAGTACTCATTTTGGCAAATCAATCAAAATTTTCACCCCATACAAGATAGATTCATGGTCACAAGTGAGGTATAACCTCCATTCGACCATTTGTGAGCATACATATTAGTGGGTATATCATTTTCTCTTTGGCTATCTTAGTGAGTGCTACACACCTAACGGGTAATTGCTCCACACTTGTCCATTTTTTACAAGCATAACACCCTTGCAAGATAGCTTAATGGCCACATGTGAGGTATAGCCTCCATATTAGTCATTTTAAAGCATACATCCTTACAATATTATGCTCCTTTTTATTTCCCTCTTTTTCTTAACCTTTTGGAGCTTTGTTTTCATCTCTATCTTCTTCCCTGTTTGTTTTTATTCTTCTTCTATTATCCTCTTCTTATTTCCATTCATCCATCTATGCATTTTATGTTACATTTCATTTATTTTTGTATTTAGATGTTTGCATTTAGTTAGATTTATGTCATTCATTAATTTAGTTGCATTCACTATGTTTGTCATTACCACGCATAATAAAAAAAAATTACAAAAATTAATATAATGTACATACACTTTCACACCATAGCATAAATAATAAAAATTGTAGCATGATATTAGTTGATAGTGGAGAATACATGTTAGCTAGTTTGGTGTGCCACAATCCAAACAATGCACTCGACCCTCTCCAAGGATGCATGCTACAATCCAAAATTGGTATGTCACCTTGATCCCTACCCTAGCTCTATGGTCTTGGTGGAGGTATGTTTACAAATAACATAGTTTTCCATTATTGAGGTTGTGACTAACTATATGACTAAAAAGATGCTGGTGGAAGCACTCTCTGATCCACTGATATCTCCTAGAAGTACATATCTTGGTAGAAGGTCTCCCTCTATATCATTACATCCTATCTCTCCTTTACCCTTTGCAACTACTCCTACAGTAGGTGGATAGCCTAACCTGGTTGGTTTCTAGTTGCAACAACCATCCCATTAGCCTGATTCTACTGATGTTCCTAATCTATCTGGCCCATTTTCCCTCTAAGGTGGCTTATGTTCATCCTCATCACATCTTGATTTGCTGTGACTAGGTCCAACTGTGTACAAAGAGTGTCTATATCTCCCTGCATGGTATCCACTCTATTTTGTAGCCTCTCCACTATCCTCATTGGGTATCCCTAACCCACATTCCTACTTGATCCTACCTATAATATTTTGGTACACCTCTAGCTATCCTCCCTATCTTTGACTTGAATAAAGTGATGGTGGTCCTCACAGCTATCACCACCTCTACCCTAATCTATACTCTTGCTTGTCTAGTAGGTTTTGGCATCTGCTCTCATTTCTCCACTATGCATATATTAGCCTCTCAAAGCACTAACTATAATAATTAGCCCATGGTGTGGTGCCTTTGCAATAGCATTAATAGGGAAATCCTTGGGGTTATAATACCCCTATACCATATCCTATATCCAAGGGTTACCTTGACATCATCCAGTCTAGGATTGATGTAGATGAGATTTTCCAGGTCCTCCATTAACCTAACCACATAAAGGTCCCCTTTGATCCCTGATGGATCTTGTTTCACCCTCTTGTACTAGTGATACCCCAAGTCTGATATCTCTTGAAGAATCTCAAATAACCGCTATACTCGGTCAAATTGATAGAGATACTATTCATCCTTCTTTGTGGTGATCCATTAGACCCTCCTAACTTGAGCTACCTACTCTACATACTTATCCCACCTAGGGTGTAGATGCTATAATCACCATATGATATGATGGTCTCGTATATCATCTATGACCCATATCCTCAATGGCAGAATACCTATGTATGCTTAAGTTCTTAGGATCACTTGTATATTTTTGGACACTCTAGGTTGGGCAGTGGCCCTAGTAGTGCATCTGACCTCCTTATGGATATATGCTCCTAGCACCACACTTGGAGAAAAGTTGTGCATAATAATATTGTATATCATTTATACACAACATTGTACAACGTCCTATACAAATGGATCAACACATACGACCCCCATGCAAACTACACTTTTTTTTTGTAAGTTAATTATATTAATTCAAAAATGGCATTTGAAAGGTGCCTTTTCACCTTTTACAAAAAGTAACTCAGAGGAACAAGATGAGGAAAAGAGAAACACGAAGAACAAATGGAAGCTCATCAAAAATGAAAGGCCTGAAGCCATTACACTTAAAAAGCAACCTGAAGGATTATCAATGATAATTTAGCATAGAGGAACAAAAAGGAACAACACCAGAATGCAGAAAGGAGGAGACAAGTAGGAATAGACCCAACAACATGCCACAAAACTAGAGAAAATGGAGAACAACCCAAAATAGCGATCGAGACCAGCAAAAAATGCCATCAAGGAAGAGCGTCGGGCTATAGAAAAGTGTGGACATCAATATTCAAAATATTGTCCTTTGTTGCATCCTTCTCTACATCCTTCGAGGTATCTTTCACCTTTGGAATCTCCTTCAAACCATCAAGGTATGTATCTTTTGCAATTTCTACAACCTCGTCTTCAGTAGCCCCTTCTATAACATCAGAGGGGGGTTTAGCAGCAGAACAATTGAAATTGTCACAAAAGAAGAATAGGCTGAGGTTGTGTCTCTATTATTTGAGGCTCTCAATGGCCTTACCGATGGCAATGTGGGCAGCCTCCAAGTGAGCGATGGATGCATTGGTGACATGGATGACCAACTTATGGATAAATTTATCAACCAAATCAGGCGAAGAGGATTGGGCTTTGGGAGGCTTGCCTGAGATGGAAGGTGGGGTTTCTAAAACTACCCTTAGCTTCAAGATGCTGGGAACTTCTAACAGGGGTTGAATCCACATTAATTTTCTTCCTAGCCACAGGATGGGGTTTTTTTAGTTTTGATCTTACTCTTAGGATTTGAATATTTAGGACTCGGGGTAGAGGATGATTTTGCTTCATCTGATTCAGGAGTGGGAATGTTATCATTGGGAAATTTAAGGAGGAGATAGCGGTAGAGTACTTTGAAAAGTCCTTGGTGAATTGTAAGGGCATCCTAATTTTTGTGAGAGGTTACAATGGTGTAATCGATGGACCAAAAAATTACAGCAGGGATATTCATGGCTTTGGCATCATGAAAGTGATTCACATAGGCGAGATGAAAACAACATAACTACGAGTCTGGATTATCACAGGATAGGTATTGCATTATGGGAACTAAAATTTGCTGCAAAGAATGAGGAATATATTCACAATACAACCCTTTTGAAGAAGGTCAGTTTAGATTCCCAATTATGTTTGTTGCATCGGATCACCTTTCCGTTAAAGTGCTGCCCAGTCAAGCTCACCAATAGCTCAAATTTGATATGGTACTGGAACCCATGTATTGTGACTTAAAATCTATCCCAAGTATCAGAAAAAGCCTTCGAAATGGTGTCATCGACCCCTGAGAAGAGCTTGAAAAATTCAATCAGGGCACTGTTTGTTTTGTCTGTCCATAAGTCACGGATCAAAGGACTAAGCTCAAGAATAACAGGCTCCATGTAAACAGGTTTGCTTTCCTTCATGATGGCAGACAGGGAAGAGGACATAGAATAGAAAAGCACAAGGATCAAGAGGAAAAGGATGGGAAAGGATTGAGACACCACAATAAAGAACAGAGCATGCACGAAGGCTAAAAATAGGAAGATGGTGCCTTGAAAAATTCTGCTTTGGGACCATGAAATGATTTGCACAAAGGAATTGGGACTTTCAACATGCAAGGATTTTCTAGGGAAAAGTTAATATCTACAAATTAGGATTAGGTTAAGGGCACAACCAATGGCATGACGATGCTCAAAAAAGGTAGCATGATAAATCAGGACACATGAAAAAATTTTCTAGCAAGAAATTCAAGCACAATACCCTAAAAGGTTTGCGATGGTCTCCAAATTGATTGTCGAGACCAACCTTCAATCGAGGAGGCTACAAAAAGGTCTCAAAAAAAATGAAATACACTTATCAAGGCTCACGGGGTTAAAATCATTAAAACTCATGCAAAAAAATACCTTGGAATGATGGGAATGAGTGGTTACTCAAAAAAGTTTACGGATCTTGAAAAAGGTAATATTGAAATAGGAAATAGAGCCTATGGGTGCACGGATCCACATTGTCCAAATAGGCTGGGTTATTGAAGTGATACAAGATAAAAGGTCAAAGTAATAATGCATGGAGGATCTAAAAAATCTAAAAAAAAATTGCCTAAGACTGAAAGAGAAATCACAACCCATCATGTATAATATGAGAATTGTCCTTTTTAAGAATGTCATCCACCTCAGAAGGTAGACTGTTTGTCCATGTTAAGATTCCTTGGGCATGAACCCCAATGTTAGCCAGCTTATCAGCAATAGTATTGGCCTCTCTATAGGCATGTTGGAGTATGCAATTATGTTGCCGCTTAAGAATTTGCTTGCAATATTCAATAATTGATCTGATCCTCTAGCTAATAGGCTTAGAAGACTTCAAGTAGTTAATGATATTTAAGGAATCTCCTTCCACAATGATGTTTCCTGGGATAGTTTTTATAAATTGAAGACCCCTCCAAATAGCTTTGGCCTCAGCAATATGGTTGGTGATAAAACCAAGAGGTTCAGCATAGGCAAAAATAGGATTTCCTAGATGATCCCTTAGGATTCCGCCAGCCCCTCCAACCTAGGGTTTCCTTTGGCCACACCATCAAAATTGAGTTTAACCCAACCATTAGGAGGATGAATCCATTTAACATTACTTCTAGGATTGGGAATATCAGTACTTTTGGGGTTATCAATATTGATGTTACAGGACTTTAAGATATCTTTCTCAAAATGAGGACAAGTATGTGGATTAAAAGGCACAACTAGAACATTTTATGTGGCAAAAAGGATGATTTTATTGGCAATGTATTGAGGTTGAACAATTTTTTATTGAAAACTCTACGATTACGTTCAAGCCAGATTTACCATAAGAAATGTTGAAGGCTAAACTTGCACAATCCTTTAAGCACATGATTTATGAAATGATTAGGCCATTGGTAAAACGGGTCAATAATTGATGGAGGATTGGCCCAAACCAAGTGAAAAACTTGAAGAAATTTATTAATGACCATTCTGGAAAAAGGATAGAAAAGAAAAAGGTGGGAAGTGGACTCCCAATCGGACAAGCATAGATGGCATCTGTTAGGAAGAGTAAGGACTCGTTTCATAAGAATTTGAATGGTTAAAATACAATTTTGGATGCAAAGCCAAGAGAAGGAAGAAATTTTAAGAATCAAGTATTTAGTCCATACAAGCTTGAAAGGCAAAGGATTCTCTATATTGGTAATGGAGATCAGGTAAGCAGTTTTAACAAAAAATTCCCCAGAGTCTGTTGGCTCCCAAATAGGTTGATACTTTGAACAAGCCTCGAGAATTCTACAAGAGGAAAGATAGTTATTTAGGCACGATGATTCCTACTCATGATTTGGAATATTAATCTCCTTCAATTTCTTAATATCATTAATTGAAGTCATATAATGAGCTACTAGAGGACCAAAATGTTGCATGGTGATGTTAGTGATCCTTTGGAGCATAGGAATCTGACTGAGAGGAGACTCGCCCAACCATTTTTCATCCCAGAAGGAAATGGATTTACCATCACCGAGAAGCCACCAGGTTCATTTTTGCACAAGGGAACGAGATTGACAAATTTATTTCCAAAAAGCGGATCCATCGAAGGGTACTTGGCCATGCAAAAACTCAAAATTTTGAAGATATTTTCTTTTTAATATTTTGACCCAGTCAACCTATTCATATGAAATAAGTCTCCAAGATTGCTTGGCAAGGAGAGCAATATTAAGATGGGATATCCGTCTGAGGTCTAAACCTCCTTGATATTTGGGTTTGCAAATTTTATCCTAGGCTACAAGATGAAATCTGTGCTTGTTCTCAGTTCCTAACCAAAGGAAATTCTTTTGGATTCTCTCCATTTTGCTATAAATAGATTTTGCATATCTACCTTTTGATGCAAACTACACTTATTGATCTTGTATACCTACCACTACTTCTACTTGTGCCCATGGTAGGTGTTGCCAACTTGTATGGTATACTAGAAATTCTTCCACCACTCCATATATCATAGTCGTTAGTTACCCAGTCCTATGTCACTACAGTATGTCATTAATGTTTAATCCACTCTTGGAGATCTCATGTGATGGATCACATATAAATATTTCCACTAATGCCTATGACAAATATGACCTGTAAACTATCCTCCCCTTGATGGGGATCCTCAAGATGCACCATACATCCTCTAGTGTGATAGTCATATCTCCCATCGATAACTAGAATATGGACGATTCAAGGTACCACCACTCTACCAACGCTATCAATAGCACTCTGTTAGCCTCCACTCGAGGTATTTTTCCAAGTGTAAAAACCCCACTACCCCTAGTGTGCATCGCTCTACTGGAATGAGCTCCTATAGTGCCTCCTCAAGGGTACTCAACCACCATTCCCTTCTCTCAAGGACATCATGCTGCAGTAAAAATAAAAACATAAAAAAAACAAAAAATTAATCTCATCACATAATTATAAAAACACCAACATAAGCATGCTAATACAAATTCTACACTAAGAGAACCTAAGCCCTTCTTTTTTCTTTTTTCCATTTTTTTTCTCTTTTCTTTATCTATATTATTTCTTCTATGAATCCACACCCTATATATTCTAGGGCACAAATTCATAAATTCATGCCCTATATAATACAGGGCATGGATTCAGTCATTGCTAGGGCAGATCGGATCCCCATGTGACCATTGAATTCATGCTTGGATTCCATGCATGATTTTCACTTGAAAATTTAATAAAAATTCTTAAAGCAAGCTAAAATTTAAATGCTAACTAGGATTTTGGCTCTTACTTATGCCCAATATATTGTTGTGTCAGCATCACCCCTCGCAACTATCACTCGGTGTGTGGGTGTTGGATATTTTGAGTGATAAGTTATCATTGATGTCAAGAGTGAGTGGTCATTGATGTCGAGATTTCAGCACCAGTCGGTGGTAGTTTCAGTTGATAACATCAATTTCCAGTTCTCCAATAAATGCAAAAGGATAGTTCAGTTTCAGTTTCAAGACCCTGTTCCAGGAAGTCAGATTTGGTCCAAAGTGCAAAAAGAATCCCAAGTGAATAATATTATAATATTCTTTTATAATATTATACAAAGGAAGTTTAAAATTAATTATAAATTAATTTATTAGTTAATTTACTTAACTTATAAAGTTATTTAAATTAATTTAATTATTAATTATAAATTAATTTAAGCTAAGGTTAAATAACCCTAAGGTGGGTTATTAAAATTAAAATTTGAAATTCGATTTCGAATGACAAAGCGCCAATGTGAGGAGAAGTTTAAAAATGTGTATATAAGGGGGAACTCCCACTTTACCAAAGGTTACCATACCTTCAAAATAAATTGCAAGCCTTATAATTTGCATTGCATCCAAGGAAGAAAAAGCGTGCAAAATTTATGGAAAGTCAAATGACAGTGGAGGCATAAGAGGAAGGGACTCTTCCTTCCTTCACATGGGAATTAGTAGCCCATGCAATGGGCTCCCAAGTTCTAAGGCACTTAGGCTAGAGGAGACGACGGATCGAATCTCATTGAATCCCTTTTTTGGGGAAGAAAGAGGTAAGCTTTAATATTGGTTGCCAAAAATTTTGGGAATATAGTTTTGCCATTTAAAAATTCATTTTTGCATATTTTTATTGGTTCTAAGGTTGCAAAGGGAGTTATAAGGGTTTTGCAAAATTAAATTTTTAATGTTATTTGCTCAAATTTTTTGAAATGATTGTAAGTTGTTTGGTTGATATTTTATGGTGTTGGCTATTATTTTAAATTGTAGTTTATAAGGTGTATCAAAGAAATTATTGTACACACCTAAAACGTATCATGTTTAGGAGACTGCCCATATGGGCACATCCACATACCATATGAAACCTCTTGGATCTCTCCAAGAGCAAGAAATGGTCCTAACCACTCAAATAGGGAAGTTCTAGCCCATCTAGGCTTGGCCGCTCTCAAGAAGAGCGGCCATCACACCTAGACGCTGAAGACTACAATGACCATACCTAGGCACTGAACCTGATAGCAGTCAGTATCACACAAAATCTGGACATGAATATGGGCCCATATCATGTAAACTGACTGCACCTCTGCATGGTTAGCGGGTGTATTTTGGTGAGGAAATCCCTAAGTTCCTCCTAACTACCCCTTCCATGCCAATTTGTGACTGACGCTTGTCACCTGGAATGGTCAGTCACATGCAATTTGGATTGAGGCTTCTCTAGGAAGCCAAGTTCTATATATAAGAGGTAAGTCTACATATAGGCTCTCCAATTAAAAGCAAAGGATCCATGAAGTTTCAAATTCAAGCAACGAAACCCTGTTGAAACAAAAAACTAAGCTACACCCCTTTGAGGAGTATTGGAGCACCATCTAGCGGAGCTATGATCACACACTAGTTTTCTTATTCATTTTTCTCAACCACCAATCAATGTAGGAGACATGCTAGGTGACCCTTGAACATCAATTGCAGTAAAGAGGATAGCACAACCCTTGATCACAAGGAAAATAGCTTCATATCATGGTCATTGTCTTGGACAGTGGCCTACAGGCATATTTTAGGGCATAGACGTTATTTCCCTTTGCTTTAGTCTAGATTCATTATTGCTTAATTTGATTAGTTAATTCATAGCTCATATACCCTTCTATTAAAGAATTTATTATGTATTTCTCAGCTTTACATGCATTTATTATTTTGTTCATGCTTGTATGTCATTTTTATCATGATTATTTAGATCCATTAATAAGGGCCTCATTTGGATAGGTGGACCATCCTATTAAGCATGCTTTGTTTTTTCCATGAATGTAGGTACATGTCTACAGGATTGGATCAAAGCATAAAGATCACAAGGATCCCTCCAAGACCAGATTTTGAGGAGGCATGTGTAAGCCCTCATACAATTTTATGTGTAATATTATGAGGCCCATGGAAGTGCACCACCCCTTTGTGAGGGGACATCTTATTCACCATTGTTTCACTTATAATTCATTGTATCAAAATGGGTATCCCTCAGAGGTACCAACATGTAACCAGAGCTCAATATAAACAAAAGGATCTCTCTTTGTTATTTTTGTGTCATATGCATTTCATGATCTTTTATTTCATTTTGAAATAGTATTGCAAGTAGAATAAGGGTGTGCACTTCCTGGGATCACAAAATTATCTTTATGTATGTTATGATGAGTGTTATTTTTAAAAGGGAGCAATAAGGTATAAATTGAGTTGTGATTATTTTGTGTCTAAGGGAATATTTTTGAGAAAGTATTGAAGTGATATTGTTGTGTTTAACCATTGGAATTGGAAAGAAGGAAATTGTGATTAAGACAGGTTTTTCCAAAGGCACTTCTACATCCAACAAAAGGTATGGGCATATTCTTCCTAGTGAGTGATTTTTGAAAGTTGTGTATCAAAATTTGGAGTGAAAAGGATTTTTTGGTTAGAATTGTTGAGAGTGTTTTGATTTAATGCTTCAAGGTTTTTTGGAATAAAAGAGTTGTTGATAAAACCTTGTTTTATAAGCATTGTTGTTGAAGTGATTAAGTTGAGTGAAGAACTTGAACTAGGATTTGGAAAGAATATGAGTATAATTGTTATGTGAGAATTTATTGATAAGAATTTTTGGGAACATTGAGTGATTGTTCATGTGATTGGACTAGGGTTTGTGAGCAAGGGTTAATTCATTGAGTGATTGGTTGAATATAGTTGTTTAAGCCTAGTCAAGTGAATGTGTTGAAGTGATTGTTCAAGTTCTATGAAAAAATTATTCTATATTATGAATTGAGTTGAGAAAGTGTTTGAGATTCTTGTGAGTGTGAATCATATTGATTCTCTAAAAATTATCTATATGTTTCTAAGATAATGATTGAGTATTGAGGTGAATGTGAAGAATATTGAGTCTCTAACAATTATCTATATGTTTCTAAGAGAGTGATTGAAAGTGATTGAGTATTGAGGTGAATGTAAAATATATTGAATCTCTAAAAATTCTTTGTATGTTTCTAAGATATTGATTGAAAGTGATTGAGCATCATGATGAATTTAGAGCATATTGAGTCTCTAACAATTCTCTTTATGTTTCTATGAGATTGGACAAGTTCTAGTGAGGATTTTTTCAACAGATTTGAGGCAAGTCTTTGAGAAGACTTGTGGACATATCTGTGAGAGCTTTTGTGAAATCTTACAATACATATTGAGAGCATATTTGGATACGTTCTAGTGAGGGCTTATTAAGCAGATTGGAAAATTTCTAGAGAGGACTTGTGGATAGATTTGTGTGATATTTTGTGGAATATTATAAGGAAAACTTGATACAAGTCTTTGATAAGACTTGAGAGTAGAGTTGATTGATTGATTTTTTCAAACCTTGAGTTAAGGTTTGGAGTAGATCCAACAAATTTGATTTGATATTGAGTCAAGCTTTGTGTTAAGGATTGAGGACAGATTTGTGCTAGACCGAAGGACTGTGTTTAATATAGATTAGAGGATAGATATTGAGGACATATTTGAGGATAGATTTTGGAACAGATTTGAGGACAGGTTTGTGCTAGATTAGAGATAGATATTGAGGATAAATTTGTGCTAGACCGAAGGACTATGGTTAGTGTAGATTTGAGATAGAGCTTTGAATGTGATAGAGTATATAGGATGATAGTCTCTAGTGGATAGAGATCCATTAGCCAGGGTAGTGAGGATAGGAGTCTTTAGTGGATAAAGATACATTAACCAAAGTAGTGGGGGCACCAGTTCTTCTAGAATATCACCAGTCAGAGCTAAGGATAAAGGAGTTCTTTTGTGGATAGAAATCCATGAACTTTATTAGGATATTGGTGTCTCCTTTAGATAGAGATCCATAAACATTATAATAGAGAAAGGATTCCCAATAGATTGATTGAGAAAATTTTAGTGAAATATTTTCTCCGTGGAGTAGCCCACATTGGGTGAACCACGTAAATTTGGTGTCTCTATTGTGTGTGGTGATTAGTGCATTACTTTGATTACTGTTGTTGATATTACTATATATACATTGCATAATATTAATTGGGAAAGAAAAGTAAAAAGTGGTCTTATATTGTTCACCCCCCTCTTAGTATAAGCTTGTGTTCTTCAGTGGGAAGTGTCATTCTCTCATTTTCTTCATAGCTCTCTTCTCTCTTTTTGTACAGTGAAAATGAATTAGGTTTTTCACCCTTTTTACTTTTTATTCCTCTTTTTTTCTTTTCTCTCTCCTCTTTTTTTGCACATTTTTGTCATTTGTTGCTCTCTTTTCTTTTGAGTCCGCCATTTCAAGTTTCCATAGGAATTTTACATTCCTTCCAAAACTCAAGGAGGCACCTTGGATTGAGAGGCATTAATGTTCCTAATGCCTTGATTTGCATGTAAAATTTTCAAAGTGTCCATAATGACACCATTTTTGCACCACCCCTTTCTTCTAAACTAGCCATCCCCTTTTTCCTTGCATTTTCCATATTTTTTACCCTTAGGTGTCTACATCTTTCTTTGACACATTTATTAGGCCATAAATGCATCAAAGAGAGGGCAAAATGTAAACACATATAATTGACCCACCCAAATAAGTCATTTTTCCTTACATTCCTTTGGGAGGTTCTCAAAATTTCTAGGAGTAAGTTTGACCCATTTTTTAACCTTGATAGAATCCATGCCTAGTACGTTACATGGTGCAAATTCAAAACATAGGGATTTTTTTATGAAAAACCTAAATTTAATATGATCCTTTTGGGGAATCGACTTTATCAAGGTTAACTTTTTTTCCCACATTTTAGCCCTCCAAAACCTCTATAAATAAAGGGATTGGATCCTCTTTTTTATACTAGTTAATCTCAGTTGCTCAAATTATTCTTAAGTGATCTGGCTAGCAATCTTGTGGAATCTTCTGGTACCCTTGGTACTTTTATGTTTTGTTGTTGGTATGTTCCTATTATCTACAATTAGAGAAATCCTTGATGATAACTTGTCTTCTTGAGGGAGGAGAGGTATTCCACCTTTATTCTTGCTTCTTCCATGAGGTCACCAGGTTATTCCTTTGCATTCATTTGTCCATTTACTTTCTTCATTCTATATTTTTGTTGCATTTTAGTCTCTTTTTTGGGTTTTAAACCTTGTGCGAATTTGTGCCTTGTTTGCTATAGAGTATGGATTCAATAAAAGTTATGTTTTCAACCATTAGGCATTCTAAACCTACTTCTTCTTTGTTATGAATATGCACTCAATGATTTATAGGGTATGGATTTAGGCCATGTAGACTTTGGGGTGACTGTTTGTCCCAAAACCTTAGGCTTTTGATTTTTGTGCATGTTGTGAACTATTTCATTTTTTGTTTTTATTATGTTCAAGTCTCTATCATTCTATTTTACTTGCATTAGCTTTGGGGCAATCACTTGTTCCCAAACCCTAGGTTTTCAAATTACATTCTTGTTAATTTCATTGTGTTCATTATGTTTGCATTTCCTTTACTATTCCATGCTATCATATTTCATTATGTATGTTCCAAAGGTCAAATCTCATTTCTATTACGAGTGATCAAATAAAAGGACCTAAGAATGTTTGACTGTTGTACCTCCAAGCTTAGTCTTATAGTGGCCTAAGAAATCCCCCAAATGTTGACCATATTTTCTATAGTTTTTATGAAGCTATTTTATAGATTTGAAGTTGTGGGATATTCTATATGTAAGATAAATCTTGGATCAAACACTGGATTAGATAAGTGCCTTGAACAAAGTTCTTAGGTTGTGTGTTATTTCTATTCAAAACCTAGGTTATAAATAAAAAAAGAAAAAAAAAATTATTGTTTTCTAGGCATTAAAAAGAAAAAAGGTATATAGTTTTGCATCTAGGGTTTAGCCTTGTTTGTGCATTCTCTTGGTACCTTGCTCAAAGAAAAAGATTTCATTTCTTGCAACCTAGGGTTAGATATCATTGAACCAAAATATCATATTATGATTAGTCATTCTCTTCTTACATCTTGTGTGCTTTGCATTATTATTTCATTTCCATAGTTTAGTTTAGAAAGGAAAAACATAGGTGTTTGCTTAAATCACACATTAAAAATTTGCACCCTGAACTTGGAGTGAGTCCTAAAACCATTCTTGGTAAACCCTTTTTTGTGTCCTTGAGTGTAGAGTTATAACACACCCCCATGATCACCTCAGCTCCTAGAAAATTCAATCAAGAATTGTACATGGTAGGGCATTTTTCCCCCTCTACAACCTTAAAAATAAAATATATCCTTAGTTCAGTTCATCATCAAAATAGAAAAGCATTTTGGCTAGCTCTTTTTTGCTTGCATTTATGTGATATAATATTTGCATGCAATTTTAGTGATCTCAACCTTAATTTTGAATAACATTTAAGGCTCGATAAAGATTCTGATTAGTGGTCCAAAATTTTAGGTGTTTGTTGAATAAACCCATAGAACAATGCTACAAACGCATAACATCAACATTGATACCTTGAAAAATTACACTAAGTAGAACCTACTCATATCTTTGAGGTCTCCTTTGGAAAGATACCATCAAAAGTAGGGAATTAGGGAGCATCTTAGTGGACCAATCCCACCACCATGCGGTGTGATAGGGATTAATACATATGTTGCCATATTAATATTATTTATATATTAATATGGCAACATATGTATTATTACCTATCAAGTGTGAGGTTTTTTAATCTACAGAGTGAAAAGGCTTTGACTTCTAAAATGGATTTTGACGAAAAATGAAAAGTAGTAAATTTTTATTTATAATTAAGGAGTCAAAAGCTTTTCAACTTCAAATAGTTTTTGAAAGAAAAATTGTATATTTTATACTTTATATTTGAAAGGTTGATTAGAAGAATTTGAAAATTTGATAAATTATTAGGGAGACACAAGATCTACATAGAAAATATTTAGAAAAAAAATTATTATTAAAATTTCAAATCTATTTGAATTTGATAGATTTGGAGAGAATGATTTATACTCCAAAAGGAAATTATTTTTTTTTTTTAACTTGATTAATTGATTAAAATTATACAAATTAGAAATTTAGGAGTTAAACAAACTTCTACTTCAAAATTTTGATTATTTAAACTTACAAATTTTATAAACTTTGATATTTGAAGAAATGGATACATGGCAAAGAAAGAGGAGAAATTTTCATAATTCATTTAAAGGATAAAATTGCATGAAAAGGAGATTTCAAAATCAAAATTTTTATAAAAATAAAATAATAGGACAAAATAATAGAAGAGATTGTCAAAGATATACAGTAAATCAACCTATGCGGAAATAAAAAGAAAATTGGTATATTGATTTAGGAGCTAGTCATTCTATGATTGGAAACTTGCATTGGTTTGACATGATAGAAGTTAGACCTAATATTCCACTTTAAATTGTATATGATAAGATTTATCATGGTCAAGGAGCTAGAAGATTAATACCTAGCATACCATATTCAAATTTTGTGCTAGATGATGTTTTATATGTTCCATGTCTATCTACTATTTGTAGCTCAATTACTTGCAAGAGGTATAACTATAGAATTCAAATATGTAAAAGAATATTAAAATGTATTAATATAAATGAACATTAAAAGATAAAATAGAGGCTTTAGGTTCTATTGAGAATGGAATTTTTTCCTTAGATACAATGGTATTTTCAAAAGAAATATTAAATCATCTTATGCCTCAAGAATAGACTAATGATGAATTGTTTGATTTATCAAAAAGATAGGAAACAAGAAAATGGATTAGGCATAGTCCAATATTATCCAACAAATATACCAAACAAATATAATGGATGAACACAAGAAGAGAAAGAACAAATGCAAGAATCAAAGATTGAAGACTAAAGTCTTCAATAACCAAATAATGTAATACAAGAGGGTGTTGGAGAATATTACATTATTTGGTACATGCTAATGTACCACCATGGTACCTTCATGGTAAAATTATAAATATGTAACATATTATAATATGAGTATATACTTTATAAGTTTCATTTATATTTCTCTTTTATGTAAGCGTTCATGTTTAGGATGTGCACAAGTGTCATGTAATTATGTGTACAAATATAAAGAGTGAGAATGTGTACAAGTGTCTTGTAATAGAGTGTGTAGGAGTGTGTAAAGTGTCATAAAGTATAAAAGTGTGCAAAGAAGAGTGTACAAGTATCATAGAATAAAGTGTGCAAATAGAGAGCCAAGAGTCATGTATACAAGTGGCAAGATGACAAGGCAAGACATGATAAGATTTGTCTTATGTATGGAATATGAAAGGTTGCATCTCCCAGATGTGAGAGGAAAGAAATAGTCAAGTATTGATTATGAAGGATATATTATGGAGACAAAGCTCCAAGTAATGTATAAAATGATCATTGAGAAATATAAGTATTTCAAGCATAATACAAAGAATTTTGTATACAATATGAGCAATATATTGCAATTTTTCTTCATGTTATTGCATGAATTATTTTTGCCATTCTATTCATAATATGGTTATTATTATGAATGTTATGTTCTTTATTTTTATAATTTAATATAATAATTTATCTTATATTTAAATTTTTTTAAGATCCTATATATTGGGATCGATGATTATCTGGCTAAAAAGTTGACAATGTTCTCTTAATTGTTCAAAGATATGCCTTAGATCTTGTGTATGAATTTCATTATTTGTAGAGTGACTAAGAAAATCATCCACATAGTCTTTTAAAATATCATGCATTAAGTCATGGAATATGTATGTCATAGCCCTTTGATAAGTGACACCTACATTCTTAAGTTCAAAAGGCATAAATTGATAGAAAAAGGTGCCCCAAGATGTGATGAAAGCAATTTTCGCTGGGTCTTTAGGAGCAATTTTAATTTTATTATATCCTAAAAAGACATCCATGAGGGATAACATACCACATCCAGTTATGAAATCTAAAATCATGTCAATATTGGGTAAAGAAAAATCATTTATGCTACATGCCTTGTTAATGTATCGAAAGTCAATGCATATTTTGATAGTGTCTTCTTTCTTGGAAATAGGCACAATGTTGGAAATCTAGTCAAAATAGTTTATAGCTTTTATGAAGCTGACATCAAGATGTTTTTGGAGTTCTTTTACTAACAAGGCAATTTTAGGGTGTATATTTCGAAGTGTTTGCATAATAGGTTTCACATCTAGTCAAACTACCAAATAGTACATAACTAAAGAGGGATCTAACCTAGGCATATCAACATATGATCAGACAAAAATATCTTCAAATTCATTTAATAAATTAGTTAGCTAATCTTGTTCAAGTGGGGTTAGAGCTTGTGCTAATTCAAAAATTTTAGAGTTATATGTTAGTTCTAATATTTATTTTGATAGTTTTCCTAATAAGAATATATAATTCATCTTCATATTGATGAGGGGTTGGTAAAACCCCTAATTGATCAAGGTCATTGAGAGTAAGAATTATTTGATCTCCTTATTTGATTTTAGTAGATTCAACATGTTCTATAAAAGGGATAAATCCATTAAAGAAGAAGTTGTTTTGAAGAATGTATTTATGGGGGATGTCATAGAAAATATCTCCCTCAACATACTCAAATTGGGAAGCAATTAATTCAATATGAATTAATGTGATGAGTAAAATGTGACAAAATAGTGTTGAAGAGGGAAAAGGAGGTTCTTCATCTTAATAATCCCAATATAATCCATTTTTGGAGATGAATTCTTTATAAGTTATAAATTTATCATCATCAATATCCATGGGAAAAGGTTTATTTTTATTAGGGATATAAATAATTCCACATAATCTAGGCTATGATTCAAATTATAATGGTTATTTAATCCCTTGTCCTTGAGAGCCAAGACTCTTTCCTTGATATCTCATATAAGTGAGGATTTTTTTAGGGAGAGGATAATCTTTAGATAGATAACATGTGGTTAATTTTATTTCAATATGGGATGGATTTCTACCACTAATTATTTATTCATGAGAAGTCTTGTGTAAGTAAATGTATAGATGCCAATGTGTACCACTTTGTCTTCCTTATAAGGCAATCCTAAGGTTCTAAGTGAAGGTGGTAGATTAGAAAGATCTATGAAATATTTTTCGTTAATTTTATTAGTTTGAGTGTTGATATTTTAAAGATTATTTATTTGAGATTGATAATTAATAGTTATATTTTTAAATTCTTCTATAACTTGTAAAGAGGAAAATGATGAATTAGAAGTGGGAAATTCATTTAGAGATATAGAAGGAAAAAAAATTGCCTTAGCTCGATCAATTTCAACCATTATGCAATATTTAAAAGGTTGAGTATCACCAGGATAATGAATAAGTTTATTTTGATATTCATATTTAAGACATTGATGAAGAGTTGAAGGGACGACCTTCATGGTGTGAATCCAAGGGCATCCAAGAAGAATATTGTAAGAAGTTTGACAAGGTATTACATAGAAAAGAGTATTAAGAATTCTTGGTCCAACTTTAAGAGGTAAGGTTATGCTCCCACAATATTCTTGGGATCCATTATTAAATGCTCTTATGATGATATCATATTTTTTAATATCTTCTTCCTCTATGCCAAATCATTCAATAAATTGAAGGCTGCAAACATTTAAGGCCAAATGATATCATAAATTGAAGGTTGCTAATAAAAATATCCAACATGCCTTTTTGGGGGTAGAGTATATTGAATTTTATCCACTAATTTTCTCCATATTTTTAGGAAATCTAAGAATATTTCAAACTTAGCTTGTTTAAGTTGACATAAATCTCAAATACTTACTCTTTTATCCATATAAGCAACAAAGTGTAGAACAAACATCTCAATAATTTCTTTAAAATTATTAAGATAATGGAGGGGTAGTTGATAATATCATTCTAAAGTTGAAACCAAGGAATTTTAGGATACATATTTAATAATAGCATGTCATCATAGGCAATGTTATGACTAGTGGTTCAAAACACTCCTATATTTTCAAATGTATCTTCCATACCCTTATACATTGGGAGTTGAGGTGTTAAAAAATAGGTGGGTATGGTCGAGATGTACCATAGGATATAAATGTTGATTGCACATGTATTTATATGAATAAGTGAAGCTAGGTTCTTGAATATTATCCATACATTGATTAAGTTATTTTACTAGTGTGGTTAAATTTTGAATTTCAATATTTTGATTATAAAGTGGTAGATCCAAAGATTGAGTTATAGGTAAATTTGCTCCAATATTATTTAAAGGTTGATTATATGTGTTAGACATGGGATTTTGATATGGAACTTGATTTATATTTTAGGCACTAAAATTAACATTATTATAAGGATTTTGAATCATATCATAATGAGGAAGAGGATAAGAAGAATCATTATTATTATTAGTAGGTATGGAAAATTTATTATTATTACTAGGAGGTATGGAAAAATTATTATTATTATTAGGAGGTATGGAAGAATTATTATCATTGTTAGGATGTATGAAAGCATTATTAATTGGTGGGAGTTGAGGACTCCCACCTCCTATATTACTTGTTACAATTGTAACATTAATATAATTAGGTTTCATTATATTAATATTAGAAGCATATTGATTTAAATTTGGATTAGTGAGAGATTGATTAAAAAAAGAATTATTATTTGATCTATGACAAGACATGGAACTATATTTTGGGACTTGATGTGCATTTGAAGGTCCTCCTTCATCAGAATGGATTTCTATTTCCATTGGTTCTAATATAATATATTTATTATGTCTTAGAAAACTTACAATGTGATTTAAGGAATTAAAAGTGAGTTGAACATGGGATCCTTCTCTTGGGTTAATAGGTCTTGTAGTTGAAGTGTTATCATCATATTCTTAAAGATTTATATTTTATCTATTAATTTATTGTTCATTATTATCCCATATAGGAGGTTCATTTGGATCAACAATTCATTATCCACTATGGAGATAATAGTATCTAAGAACCATTTTTTAAGAGTGAAATTAATTAATATTTTAAATCTTGATTAAACAAAAATAGCAATGCTATGAATATTAATTTCAATAGGCCAATATACCTTAAGATAATATTTTGATATACTTGCCCTTCTAATATAACCATCGATATTGGAAGTGATTTGATTCCCTTGAAATACATGGTTGTATATGGAGCAGCATATTGGGAAGAAGGTTGCAAATTATATGTGGCAGGATATAAATATCAATAGGTGGAAACACATCAGAGTACAGGGTTTTGAAGTGGATTCTGAAGAACTTTGTAACATTTTAACTTAGCAAATTATTCCCTTTGGAGAGGATGAAGATCACATTATTTGGTCTGAGACTGAAAGTGGTGACTTCACAGTTAAGTCTACCTATAATTTGCTTCTTAATGTGGAAGGTCAATAATTTCAACCGATTTTGGTTTGGATCAAAGGCTTAATTCCTAAAATA
The DNA here is from genome assembly GCA_028583015.1 of Wollemia nobilis. Lineage (NCBI taxonomy): Eukaryota > Viridiplantae > Streptophyta > Pinopsida > Araucariales > Araucariaceae > Wollemia > Wollemia nobilis. The sequence goes on from JAQPPZ010001206.1 coordinate 2,909,968, forward strand.
TCCTTTTTTCATGGCTGGTGATTCAAGGAAAAATCCTCACTATGCACAATATGTTATTCAAAGGTATGGTTATTTCTAACCGTTGCTACATGTGCAGGGCAGGATGGGAGACAACCCAACACTTGTTTCTAGAGTGTTTGGTAGCAGATTCCATCCTGGATGAACTTTTCCAATCCTTTAGGATCTCGTGGGTTAAGCCTGCTCTTATATCCGAAGTGTTCCATCAATGGCCTCAACCCTTTGTTAGCCTAAAACTTAAGTACCTATGGAAAATCTGTTGGCATCATTTTCTCTGGCATATTTGGCTAGAAAGGAACCATAGAGCCTTTAAGGATACCATTCACAACCCAAAAACCATCCTCAATAGGATTATTGTCTTTGCAAAATAAAACCTTAGCACCTTAGTGGATGAGAACCACTCAATTCCTCCCCAAGAAAAACAATTAGCTCGGGCATTAGGTATTGAGGACAAACCTTCCATTCCTTTGCCCAATCCTAAAAATGGGATTTCTTGGGAGCCACCCCCAGGGTTGGTTTAAACTAAATTTTGATGGTGCAGCTAAGGAGAACCCAGGAAGAGATAGAGCTGGAGGAATAATCAGGGATCATCAATGGAATCTGGTCAAGATTTTCACTGAACCATTGAGAATCAAAACTAATAATGAAGCAGAAGCTAGAGCCCTTTGGAGAGGGTTGCAAGTAGCCTAAGTAACTCAAGGTAACTTGATGATTGAATGTGATTCTATGAACATCATCAACCTATTAACCAATGGCAAAAAACCTCCATGGAGAATCGAGGGAGTCATCCATGAAGTGAGGATCCTTTTTGTGGCAAGACAGAATAGGAGGGCTCGTCACATGTACCGTGAGGCCAATAGGTCAGCTGACAAATTAGCCAACATAGGTGTTGATGTTGGTAGTTTGGTGACATGGACATAAGGTGTGCCATGTGAAGTGGAAAACATTATTAGTCATGAAAAATAAACCTACCCGTTAAGGAGAAATATGAATGGTTGTTCTTTCACCATGGAGCTGGTAATAACTATGGGGTTTCCCTCTAAATCATACCAAATTGGAAATGAAGGTAACAAGGTGTAAGCCTTGGAATATTTTGATAGAGAATAGGAAATAGGCAAGCAACAGGTTTCACAAGTGTAAATTTCCAAACTTCAATTTCCTGTCAATGTAAGTAATGTTTACAGTTATGTTTAGGTATGGGTGTGCTTTGTTAGTAAGGTGTTGTAGGGGATTCAACACAAGTTCTGGTAAGAAAGTTTCAAGGATGACTAGGATCTACAATATCAGCAAAAGGTTGGATATTGTAATAGGTTTTGGGTTAACCTAAAAAACCCGATAATTAATGAAGAATTTTATTTACCAAAAAAAAAAACTTAAGGTACTAGACTAGGAATGGTATAAGGATCAATCACACCTAGATACGTGACTCAGTATTAATATTGCCATGATGATTTGAGGAAAAAATTGTTAATCTTGACTAAGTGATTTAATCTACACAAATAAAATTAAATGGTCTTGCTTTATTTTATATTATTTTTTATCTTTTTACTTAAATGAAGGTTTTAAAAATAGAAGGAAATGTGTATTCATGTCGAGTTCACCAAAATGTGAGAAGTGACCCATGAAGATCTAGTGGAACTGCAAGGTCTAACATCCTTTCTAGTGTTTCATCACCTTAAAACCTTAGTTGGTAGGTTTTTCTCATGTGCAAAAGGGGGTTCACCAAGAGTATTTTTAAGAAATTACTCTAAATCCTATCGTTTGGTGTGTATATTATGCAAACACCTAAGTTTTGGTTTATCTCTAAAAATATAATATGCAAGAATACAAGAGCTAACATAAAAACGTTATTAAGAATGCTTAAAACAAGATATGCAAGAATATATATATATATATTTAAGCGAAAAACCCCTTGTGGGGCTGCCTTGGTCTGAGAGACCATGAACAGGGGGTTCTACACCATCAAAGTCACCCGAGAGTCGCACCTGACCCTACCCGCACCAACATTATCAATTGGATTTTGGGTACCCAATTTAGATTTTTGGTAGGGTGGAGATTCGAACATGGGACCTCCCTTGGAGGATTTCCCTTTCCTCTCTAACTCACCTACAACACCTGGGTAGATATGCAAGAATATAAGAGGTAACCTAAATGTCTTTTTGATTTCTTTCTAAAACAGGAGTTATAAGAAACTAAATATATTTTTCTTTCAATAAGGGTCCAAGGACAATGCACACAAATTATACCCTGCTAGCTATATGCAAATTCATATCCCTTTTCTACATTAAATGAGATAAACAAATCAACTACAAAGTAAAACTAAACTTCTTTGAATTCCTCCATTTATTTATGTGTTTTACAACAAAATGAAAGATTTATTTTCTTACTTTTATTGTGTCCTACATTAGAATAGAAAGGTAAAAAATAACAAAACACACTTTAAACAAAAATGAACGAGTTTACAAAATAAATTACCTATAATTCAATAGTATCACATTATTTAGGATAGAGCCATGATTCTATGAAATCTATAAATATATACATAAAAATTGAAATATTTTATGTTAGATATTGGGATCCACCTAAATAGTGAAGGCTAAGATCTCCCTTGGTGAAACATCAAATCCCAATATCCATTTTAAAATACCAAATACGCATGTAGATAAAAATGACTAGTTGTAGAACAATATCTCAGTAAACTAGGGAGGGGTGCAATCTAAAATAAAGAGTAGAGGAGGGGAGAAGGATAGTTATTGGAAGAAGGTGACAAAGTTTGGTTTGAGACAAAAATAAACCTAGTTGAATTAGACCATGATTATGACTATGGGTGTCTTATACCTCAATTTCTAGTGATAGGGATATTCCAAGGTAGAGTAAGAATTGGGACCTAGAATATTACGTATAGGGAACATAGAACATAGAACATAGAGGTGCCTAAGTAGGTTCTATAGGAAAAATCATGCCTTTAAGGGATACAATGCTATTCTGAAGTAAAGAGGCTAAAGGGTAGATAAGGGGACAAAAATAGGTTTGCATATGGATGGGGACTCCATAGAGGGATCCTAGTGGAGGATAGGAATGATATACTAACAAGTGGAGAAATGGAGAGCAAAAAATTTTCCACCAAATATTTTGATCCTTGAATCATGCCTTCATGGAATAAATCATGATTTTAATTGTGCAAGCCTATATGAAGAAAATAAGGGTCAAAAGGAGGTTTTCCAACTGAGTTAGTAGGGGTAAGGAGATAAGCTAATATAAAAAACTATGACTACAATAGTACTATTAGGTTACAAAACAAAGATAAAGGTATATAATACCATAAAACAAATGTTAGTGTAAAAATAAGATAATAAATAATAAGGAGAAAGATTATATGGGATGAGACAACAACCAAGGAGATATGAGCTCTCTGCTAGACTTTCAAATAATCTCCAAGCCTTATAAGTAGACCACAAAGTAAAAATATGAGAAAGATATGAGAGATGAGTAATCAAAATTCTAGAGTTTCATTAGCTAAGAGACTTGCTTGCTAAATGAAGTCCCAAGGCCTCAATTTATAAGCTTCTTGAATTTGAGGGAGAGTTTGGATACATTCATGGGAAATGGGAAAGGGTAGTTGAAATTAAATTTACCAAATCTAAAAGATATAGCTTTAGTAAATGGGTACAAACATAGGTTTCGTCAAGGTATGGCACCATAAATGGAATAAAATCCCAAAGAGGATAGTGCATCCAAGATTTTAAATACTTGGCTTTGAAATGTGAAATCATGGGGTGGATTCAAATGTGACAATTCTATATATGTGACCGTTTGAGGTCACTTTGGGTAGTGGATAGGTGGATATTAAAAAATATCATGGGAACATATTGGACACAAGATCGTGGGGTGGCTTGAAATCCCATAATTTTGTGTAAGGATGAAAATACTTAAGATTTTTATCATGACCCTCCCAGATGGACCTTTGAACATGGAAAAATAATGTATTAACAAATGTGGCTAATACTTGATTTTTATGCAATTAAGTAGCCTCACAATAATAAATAGATAATGAAGGATATGATACTGCTAATGAATTGCCAATGTGTAGGATCAGGTGCACTCATGAGTGGATGGAATTGAGTCATCCACCAAAGAAGAGAGTACTTAAGGAAGGAGAAATGATGATAAGGTAGATCAAAGGTAACACATATGGATACCTTCATATAGGTATGCATTTGTTTAGGGATAATCATCTATATCTAACCACCTTGAGCCCTAGACTGACTGCCTAGTAGCTATCGTAAGTTCTAGAGGCTGAGACAGGTGATTAGATTGATGGAAAGACTCCCTCTTTGTTTGGTGCACTTGCATGATTGTATTTTACTCTAGCATTATTAACCTTGATAACCGGTGAGCATGGAGTAAATGGTTTACATGCACAACTTCATGTGTGCTTTGTTAAATAAATAATTGATTTATTTTAAAAGCAAAAAGATATTGTTTAAATAAATGATTGATTTATTTAAAAAGCCAAAAATATATTGTTTAAATAAATGATTGATTTATTTAAAAAGAAAAAAATATATTGTTTAAATAAATGATTGATTTATTTAAAAAGCAAAAAAAATAGTGTAAATAAATGATTGTTTTATTTAAAAAGCAAAAGGATATCATTGAAAATGAGTGGTTGATTTTTTTTTATTTGTGGAAAACATCCCAAAAGGGATGCCACTTTTGGGTAAGAACCAAGGAGGCAGGGGTATCCATTCCACCAAAAATGCCCAGGACTCGAACCTTGCCTACCACCTTTGACATACTCAAAGAGTAAACAAACACACAAAACCAATTTAAAAATGAGTAAATAACAACAAAAATAATAAAATAAAATAAAAAACATGCTCCTTGAGTGTGTCAAAAACAAAAGCACAACCAAACACGCACAATAATATAAAAGAAACCACAACACAAACCACATATAAAAACACAAGAACCACATAACAAAACACAAACAAGACAAAAACAACAAAACACTACAAAGACATAACCCAAAAAAAACATGAAAAATAAACACAACCAAAACCTAAAAAATAAAATAAAAAACAACCAACAACAGACAATAAACAAAAAAAAAACATAGAAAACATTTACACATAAAAACACAAAATAACACAAACAAAGAGAAACCCAAGAACAAGAATGAAAAAACACAAGAACAATAGCAAAAAACATATAAAAACAAAAAAACAAAAACACATGAACAACAACAAAACAATACAAAGAACACAAAAAAAAAAACAAAACAAAAGAACCCACCCACCTTAAAAAAAAAAAAAATGAGTGGTGGATTATTTAAATGATGCTAGTGGATGTTATTTGAAATAAAAGGTTGATTTATTTAATAGCAAGTATTTAAATAAGAAAAGAGGTGATTGATTTATAAAATGATTACTCCATATAAACAATGGATAACCTATCCTAAAATAAAATAGAGAATATAAATATAATTCTTTAAGTTCCAAGGTAAGGTATTTACCATGGCATGTCTAGGAAGACGTCGCTCACCCAACGATCGATCCATATGGTGTAAATGCAACAAGATGGCCCTCAAAAGAATGGTTTGGGTTGGCCTTTGGAGGCTCGATGGGATCAGATACGTGAAGCTCATCTATCATGAGAGGAAATATTTTTATGGTGATCACCTTATAAAAAGATGGGAGGTATGTCCACCCTATCTCCTATCATAGGTGGTCAAGGAGTAATGGTCGGTAGGTGGGGATATAGACTGAGGAGGGGGGAGATGTATATGGTGAAAATTAGGAGAGGGTGATGACAAAAAATAAAGAAGAGAAGGAAAAATGAGAGAAGGAGAAATGAGATAATGAGAAAGGAGAATGAGGAGGAGGGAGAGCATCATGAGTGAAGGAGCATGATGTGGAGAGAGAGCACCATGCGAGGAGCATGAAGTGGAGAGAGAGAATAGTGATCGAAGGAGAAATGAATGATGGACATCCACTTGAGAAGTGTAGGCAATCCAACTATCACGAGCGAGCCATGTTGATCTACATCTTGAAATTGTTTGCTATATTTCTTTCTCTGGTACATTATAGATGCAATGGCATCATTGTTTTGCCTTTTTTGTTGGTAGTTTGGCTTATGCTTTCTCTGGTGTATTATAGATGCAAAGGCATTATTATTTTACCTCTACCATTGGTAGTTTAGCTTATGCTTTCTCTGGTGCATTATAGATGCAATGGCATTGTTTTTTTACCTCTACCATTGGCAGTTTGGCTTATGCTCTCTCTAGTGCATTATAGATGTGATGGCATCATGGTTTGCCATTTTTGTTGGTAGTTTGGCTATATATATTCTCTATTTTTTGAAGATATTATGGTATCATGGTTTTACATTGTCATTGGCAATTCGACTATGTATCTTCTCTATATTTAGAATAAGAGATGACATCATGGTTTGCCATTGCCATTGATAGTTCAACTATGTATCTTCTATATGTTTGGAAGACATGATGGTATCATGGTTTGCCACTACTTTTGGTAGTTCAACTATGTCTCTTATTTTTATTTGGAAGATGCAATGGCATCGTGGTTTGCTACTGCCATTGGTAGTTTGGCTATGTCTCTTCTCTATGTTTGGAAGACATGATGGAATTGTGGTTTTCCATTATCATTGGTAGTTCAAATGTCTCTTCTCTATGTTTGGAAGATGCAATGGCATCATGGTTTGCCACTACTATTTGTGGTTCGACTATGTTCTTTCTCTATGTTTGGAAGACGTGATGGTATCGTTGTCTTCCCACTACCATGGGTAGTTGGGTTGGTATTATGGTTGGTTGCTAGTCGAGTAGCATCGAGGTAAGGACTTAGTTTTCAATTGGTGGAAAAAACTTTGCTTTTAGTTGGCTATCCATGTCGAAGCTTCTTTATCCCTTTAAACCATTATTGTATAATGGTCATCTTAGGATAGAGAGTGCAAGAGGGTTTTTGGTTATAATGTTTTATTTTACATCGTGGGTAACCTTTCCATTGCAATTCATAGCTAGGTTGGGAAGTCCCCTCAGGTTCCACTAGCATTGAGGATGATCTACCCATGTTGTGGAAACTATTGGTGCCACAAGTATGTGAGCACCATCTATTCTTGAGCTGTCAGGGTGGAAGCCACTTCAATCGAACCTTGGTCCACCCTGTGTCTTACCGCATAATGTATATTGCACTAGCCTATATATTGGATGCTTTGTCATCCAATAGTTCATTGTAGTTAAGGGAATCTTTAATTATTGTTCATTATCTAAAATGGTATATTTTAGGGTAATGAAAGTGTAGAAGCTTTAATTATTTTTTTTGGTAAGTTAATTATATTAATTCAAAAAGGGCATTTGAAAGGTGCCCTGTCACCTTTTACAAAAAGGAACTCAGAGGAACAAGAGGAGGAAAAGAGAAACACGAAGAACAGAGCAAAGCTCATCAAAACTGAAAGGCCTGAAGCCATTACACTCAAAAAGCAACCTGAAGGATTACCAATGATCCTTTAGCACAAAGGAACATAAAGGAACAACACCAGAAGGCAGAAAGGAGGAGACAAGCAGGGACAGACCCAACAGCATGCCACGAAACTAGAGGAAATGGAGAACAACCCAAAACAATGATCGAGACCAGCAGAAAGCGCCATCAAGGAAGAGCGTCGGGCTGTAGAAAAGTGTGGACATCAATATTCAAAACATTGTCCTTCATTGCATCCTTCTCTGCATCCTTCGAGGTCTCTTTCACCTTTGGAATCTCCTTCAAACCATCAAGGTAGGTATCTTTTGCAATTTCTACAACCTCATCTTCAGTAGCCCCTCCTTTAACATCAGAGGAGGGTTCAGCAGTAGAACCATTGAAATTGTCACAAAAGAAGAATAGGCTGAGGTTGTGTCTCTGTTCTTTGAGGCTCTCAATGGCCTTACCGATGGCAATGTGGGCAGCCTCCAAGTGAGCGATGGATGCATTGGTGGCATGGATGACCAGCTTATGGAGAAATTTATCAACCAAATCAGGCGAAGAGGATTGGGCTTTGGGAGGCTTGCCTGAGATGGAAGGTGGGGTTTCTGAAACTTCCCTTAGCTTCAGACGTTGGGAGCTTCTAACAGGGGTTGACTCCACCTTAATTTTCTTCCTAGCCATAGGATGGGGTTTTTCAGTTTTGATCTTCCTCTTAGGATTGGAATGTTTAGGACTCGGGGTAGAGGATGAATTCGCTTCATCTGATTCAAGAGTGGGAATGTTACCATTGGGGAAGTTAAGGAGGAGATAGCGGTAGAGGACTTTGAAAAGTCCTTGGTGACTTGGAAGGGCATCCTCATTTTTGTGAGAGGTTACAATGGCGTAATCGATGGACCAAAAAATTGCAGTGGGGATATTCATGGCTTTGGCATCACGAAAGTGATTCACATAGGCGAGATGAAAACAACATAACTGTGAGTCTGGATTATCACAGGACAGGTATTGCATTACGGGAACTAAAATTTGTTGTAGAGGAGGGGAAATGTGTTCATGATACAACCCTTTTCTATAGTTCTTGTGGACCTCAAAATTTTTTTCGAAGAAGGTTAGTTCAGCTTCCCAATTATGTTTGTTGCGTCGGATCACCTTTCCATTCAAGGGCTGCCCAGTCAAGCTCGCCAATAGCTCAAAGGAGATATGGTACTGGACCCCATGGATTGTGACATAACCTCTATCCCAAGTGTCAGCAAAAGCCTTCGAAATGGTGTCATCGACCCCTGAGAAGAGCTTGAAAAATTCAATCAGGGCACTATTTGTTTTGTCTGTCCATAAGTCATGGATCAAAGGACTAAGCTCAAGAACAACAGGCTCAATGTAAATAGGTTTGCTTTCCTTCATGATGGCAGATAGGGAAGAGGACAGAGAATAGGAAAGCACAAGGATCAGGGGAAAAGGATGGGAAAGGATTGAGACACCATGATAAAGAACAGAGCATGCACGAAGGCTAAAAATAGGAAGATGGTGCCCTAAAAAATTCTGCTTTGGGACCATGAAATGATTTGCACAAAGGAATTGGGACTTTCGACATGCAAGGATTGGCTAGGGAAAAGGTAAGATCTATGAATTAGGATTAGGTTAAGGGCACAACCAATGGCATGACGACACTCAAAAAAGGCAGCATGATAAATCAGGATGCATGAAAAACTTTCCCAACAAGAAATCTGAGCACAATACCCCGAAAGGTTTGGGATGGTCTCCAAATTGATTTTCGAGACCAACCTCCGATCGAGGAGGCTACAGAAAGATCTCAAAAAAAGGAAATACACTTATCAAGGCTCACGGGGTTCAAATCATTAAAACTCATGCGAAAAAACACCTTGGAATGATGGGAATGAGTGGTTACTCAAAAAAGTTTACGGATCTTGAAAAAGGTAATATTGAAATAGGAAATAGAGCCTATGGGTGCGTGGATCCACATTTTCCAAACAGGTTGGGTTATTGAAGTGAGACAAGACCAAAGGTCGAAGGAATAATGCATGGAGGATCTAACAAATCTAAAAAAAATTGCCTAAGACTGAAAGACAAATCACAACCCATCATGTATAATATGAGATTTGTCCTTTTTAAGAATGTCATCCACCTCAGTAGGTAGACTGTCTATCCATGTTAAGAGTCCTTGGGCATGAACCCCAATGTTAGCCAACTTATCAACAATAGTATTGGCCTCTCTGTAGGCATGTTGGAGTATGCAATTATGTTGCCGCTTAAGAATTTGCTTGCAATCTTCAATAATTGATCTGATCCTCCAGCTAATAGGCTTAGAAGACTTCAAGTAGTTAATGATATTTAAGGAATCTCCTTCCACAATGATGTTTCCTGGGATAGTTTTGATAAATTGAAGACCCCTCCAAACAGCTTTGGCCTCAACAATATGGTTGGTGATAACACCAAGAGGTTCAACATAGGCAAAAATAGGATTTCCTAGATGATCCCTTAGGATTCCGCTAGCCCCCCCTAACCTAGGGTTTCCTTTGGCCGCACCATCAAAATTGAGTTTAACCCAACCATTAGGAGGAGGAATCCATTTAACATTACTTCTAGGATTGGGAATATCAGCACTTTTGGGGTCATCAAGATTGATGTTACAGGACTTTAAGATATCTTTCTCAAAAGGAGGACAAGGATGTGGATTAAAAGGTGCAACTAGAGCATTTTATATGGCAAAAAGGATGATTTTATTGGCAATGTATTGAGGTTGGATAGTTTTTTTATCAAAAACTCTACGATTACATTCAAGCCAGATTTGCCATAAGAAATGTTGAAGGCTAAACTTGCACAATCCTTTAAGCACAGGATTTATGAAAGGATTAGGCCATTGGTAAAACAGGTCAACAATTGATGGAGGATTGGCCCAAACCAAGTGAAAAACTTGAAGAAGTTTATTAATGACCATTCTAGAAAAAGGACAGAAAAGAAAAAGGTGGGAAGTGGACTCCCAATCGGACAAGCACAGATGGCATCTGTTAGGAAGAGTAAGGCCTCGTTTCATAAGATTTTCAATGGTTAAAATGTGATTTTGGATGCAGAGCCAAGAGAAGGAAGCAATTTTAGGAATCAGGTATTTAGTCCAGACAAGCTTGAAAGGCAAAGGATTCTCTATATTGGTAATGGAGAGCAGGTAAGCAGTTTTAACAGAAAATTCCCCAGAGTCCATGGGCTCCCAAATAGGTTGATCCTTTGAACAAGCCTCGAGAATTCTGCAAGAGGAAAGATAGTTATTTAGGCACAAATATTCCTCCTCATGATTTGGAATATTAATCTCCTTCCATTTCTTAATCTCATTAATTGAAGTCATATAATGAGCCACCAGAGGACCAAAATGTTGCTTGGTGATGTTAGTGATCCTTTGGAGCATAGGAATCTGACTGAGAGGAGACTCACCCAACCATTTGTCATCCCAGAAGGAAATGGAGTTGCCATCACCGAGAAGCCATCGGGTTCCTTTTTGCACAAGGGAACGAGCTTGACAAATTGATTTCCAAAAAGCGGATCCATCGAAGGGTACCTGGCCATGCAAAAACTCAAAATTTTGAAGATATTTCCTTTTTAATATTTTGACCCAGTCAACCTGTTCATCTAAAATAAGTCTCCAAGCTTGCTTGGTGAGGAGAGCAATATTAAGATGGGATATCCATCTGAGGCCTAAACCTCCTTGATATTTGGGTTTGCAAATTTTATCCCAGGCTACCAGATGAAATATGTGCTTGTTCTCAGTTCCTGACCAGAGGAAATTCTTTTGGATTCTCTCCATTTTGTTGTAAACAGAAGTTGGAGCTTTGAATAAGGATAAAAAATAAATAGGAATACTTTGAAGGTAGGCCATAGTTAAGGTGATTTTTCTAGCTTGGGAGAGGAGATTACCTCTCCACGTAGTCAATTTCTTTTGAAGTCTTTCAATGACATTATCCCAAAGATTATCCTTGACACTTCCATTGAAAAGAGGTATTCCAAGGTAAGAGGAAGGCAGGGAACTAATGGGACACTGGAGAATGTTAGCAATCAAATGTTGTCTTCTCAATGGAGTATTAAGGAAATACAATTTGCTTTTTTGAAAGTTGATCCTTTGGCCAACCGCTTCTTCATAAAGGATGAGGATTCGTTTGATGATAGAGGCTTCATTGACAGAGGCAAAGGTGGACAAAAGGGTGTCATCAACAAATTGTTGATGAGTAATAGGACTGCATTGTGAAGTAACCTGAATGCCAAAAATAAGACCTGCCTCCCTGGCTACCAAAATGGATCTGCCTAGAGCTTCAACAACAATGATGAAGAGAAGAGGAGATAAGGGATCTCCTTGTCTCAGACCTCTGCTACTATGGAAATAGCCAGCTGGAGAGCCATTAATAAGAATAGAGAACCAAGCGGAGGATATACACCCTTTGACAAGCGAAACCCACTCATTGTGAAACCCAAACTTGTTGAGAATGGCAATAAGGAAATCCCAATTTAGTCGATCATAGGCTTTGTTCATATCTAACTTGAGAAGAAAGGCTGCCTTTTTGTTGCAGGAACTTGAATGAATAGCTTCATGGACAGAAATAATGCCATCAAGGATGGATCTGCCTTTCACAGAGCTGCCTTGGCATTTTTTTATGATGATCGACATGACATCTCTCATACGGATGGCCATTGCTTTGGTTAAAATTTTGTAAATGACATTGCAAAGGCTAATGGGCCAAAAATCATTAAAACTGGAAGCATTGGGGATCTTAGGTATGAGAGCAATAAAAGTTGAGTTGAAGCCTCTGGGAACAGACTTGGAGCTTTGAATTTCTCTGATGGTTTTGCACACATCCTCACTAACAACATCCCAGAAGGATTGAAAGAATCTAGGAGGAAACCCATCAGGTCCCAGAGCTTTGTCAGGTTTCATTGAAAAAAGGGCAGCCTTTATCTCATCATCAGAAAGTGTTGCATTTAGCTTGTTGTTGATATCATCAGTTATGAGCTTGGGGATGAATTGAAGAAAGAAATCTCTGGAAGCTCTGGAATTGTGTCATTGTTCCTCTTGCATAAGATTCCAAAAATGGGCTTGACCTTCAGTTCTGATTTCTTTGATATCATTCACCATGCTGCCATCCTGCTTGCGAATTTCTTTGATTCTATTGTGGCTGTGATGTCTTAATGTAGAAATATGAAAAAACTTTGTGTTAGAGTCTCCTTTTTTTAACCAGATATCACGAGATTTCTGTCTCCAAAAAATCTCTTCACACTGAAGGATATTATGATATTGAGACAGTAAATTCCTTTCAATTTCTTTGATCTCCCCTGAACAGTCCCCTTTTTCCTGCCTTTCTCTTTCTATTATGTCCAACCTGTTAATGATGTCTTGCTTGTTTTGGAAGAGGTTGCCAAAAACATCCCTGTTCCATATTTTTAGGTTCTCTTTGATGTATCTCAATTTCTGAGCCAAAACAAAAGGAGTTCCTTGAGCATTATATTGCCACCACTGTTTAATCCTTTCTCTAAAATCAGGATGAAGCATCCACATAGACTCAAACCTGAAAGGAGTTTTGAAAAGCTTAGGATTGCAGGTGTCAAGGAGAATAGGACTGTGGTCAGAACTAATTTTGAGTAATGATTGAAGATTTGCATCTCCCCAAATGTTAATGGCTTCCTGGGAAAAAATAACTCTATCAAGTTTAACCTGGATTAGCTGGGATCCGCACCTTCTGTTTGACCAGGTGAATTGATTTCCTTTGAGATTAACATCCATAAGATTAAGATTACTTAAGAATTCCTAAAAATCCTCCATGCTTTTAGAATAAGAGACAGTTCCCCCTTTCTTGTTAGAAGGAAATAAAGGAGTATTGAAATCACCAACTAAAATCCAAGGGATATTAGCAAAAGCCTTACGGACATCAATCAGGTTGTTCCACAAACGAGCCCTACCAGTGATGGAATTAGGAGCATAAATGTTGGTTAGGACCCATGGAGAATCACTGTCTTTATCAAAGAAAAGAATGCTCATCATCTCATCAGAAGAGTGGATTATATTTCCTTCCACCAAGTTAGGATTCCAAAGACATAAGAGGCCTCCAGAAGCACCATTAGCTTTGCAAGCAACATAGTTACTGTATTTCCAGATGTGGTTACATATCTGATTTTCAAGCGGTTCTTTGATTTTTGTTTCTTGGATGGCAAAAATTGTGGGTCTTATTTCTTTCCTTAATGATTTAGCTATCCTTTGTTTAGCTAAGCCATTAAGGCCTCTCACATTCCATGAGAGGATCTTCATTTAGAATATTTTGTGACTTTTTTGCCTCCCTTTCCAGATGGTTGGGGAGGTTTGGTGCACTTTGGATCTTCCTTAGAAATTATGCCTGTGGAAAACAATGTCTTTTGGACACCATTAGCAATATCTTAATTGATTACTTGTTTCCAGTGATCAGAGTTTGAAGGTCTCCCTCTTTTTTTCTCCATGCTACAATCAATTGGGGATTTTTTATGACTTTTGGTGATTTTAGGACTAATATTTTGGACAACAGGGCTAGAAGGTTCTAGAGAGGAAATGGAGGTAGATATGATGTCCACCAAAGGCTGGTCAGGATTGAAAGCATCAAGGGGGGAATTCTTAGCCTGAGAGGGCTCAAAAATAGCCTGAATTTCCATGATAGGAGAAGGGCTATTATGAATAGATTTAGATTCAGGAATGAGGTTATCAACAATCTCATTCAAACAATTATCTTCGGGATTCATCTCACCAACAACTTGCTCCAAGTCATCCTCAGGATTTATTTTACCCAGAATTTGAAATTGATTAGGAAAAGCAAAGAGACTAACCTCATTAGCATTGGAATTTGGAATGGAGGCTAGTTCCCCTTTGTCACTAGGGAGAGTGTTGAGGGGAATGTTGTCCATAGTTTCTTTGAGCCGAAGATCTTTGACTGGTCTGTAGACAACTCCTTTAGTAGGAAGGAAGCACCTTTTGTCCTTTCTGAGTGGAGTGAAAGTTTCCTTTCCTTTATCATGGCTGGGGCCCAGCACAACATCAGTAGGGGTAGTCTGTTTGATGAACAAAGAACATTGTGCCCGCAAGTGACCTTGAGTTTGATAGTGAATGCAGAAAGGAGGCTTATTTTCATATTCAATAGCCTGCTTAAGAAGGTAAGACCCATGTTCCAGCTCCACAAAGGTAGGTAAAGTAGAAGCAAGGTTAGCATTGATGCAAAGGTGAGCAACATGCATTCTTGACCTTGAAAGAGTGACCCTGTCGATCAGAAGGAGGTCTCCAATTGTGGAAGCAATTGATTTGAAGACAGACTCACGCCACAGGTGCCAGGGGAGATTGGGAAGTTTGACCCAAATAGGAGCAAGGTTAATGCTCTGGGAGTCAGGGTCAAAATTAGGGGCCCACTTCCTCAAGAAGACACTTTTAGAGCCAATGAACCAAGGTCCACCGGAGAGGATAAAGTCAGCATCCTCACTGGCATTAAGCCTGATACCAAAGAACCCATTGGAAAGGCCAAAAATTTGAAGAGACCCTCTAACCTTCCATCTAGGAATAGCCCAGTGCCTAATGACGTCAAGGCTAGGGTTACCGCCCACCACTTTGCTGACCAGGGAAACAGATTCCTCGACAATGAATTGTTTCACAATACTGGCAGGAATTTTCACCCTGTTGCCCGACACCTCGAAAGGAAGATAGGAAGCAGCCGAAGGGGAAGAAGGATGGCCCAACACATTAGCGAAAGTCAGCTTGAGGGTATTTTCATCCCAACGAGGAGGGACATCATCAGCCCAAATAGAAGGAACACCCTCGGTCATAGGAAGAGGTTTTAAGTTAGCAGCAGGCAAAGGATTAGCAGAATCCTTTTTTGTAGCAGAGTCCTTTTGCATAGAGGAGAGGCCAAAACTATCACCAGGAGCAAGAGATCTCTGCACAGGTCCAGAAGGAGACCCAAAAACATGGTTGATAGACCCAAGGAAAAGAATATCCACAGGCACATTGGACGAAGGAAAGGTGACAACATCAGGATGGATTCCAACAACAACTTCCTTCCTTCTAGAATTTTGAATTTGAGCTTTCCCGCCTTCAAAATTTTGAATTTCAGAGGATAAAGCAGACATTGTTGTAGTTCCAAAACTCCCTTATGAAAGTATGTTTCGTAGAAGCTTTAATTATTGTTCATTATCTAAAACTATGGGTTTTAGGGTAATGAAAGTGTAGAAGCTTTAATTATTGTTCATTATCTAAAATGGTAGATTTTAGGGTAATGAAAGTGTAGAAGCTTTAATTATTGTTCATTATCTAAAATGGTATATTTCAGTGTAATGAAAGTGTAGAAGCTTTAATTATTTTTCATTATCTAGAACTATGGGTTTTAGGGTAATGAAAGTGTAGAAGCTTTAATTATTGTTCATTATCTAAAATGGTAGATTTTAGGGTAATGAAAGTGTAGAAGCTTTAATTATTGTTCATTATCTAAAATGGTATATTTTAGGGTAATGAAAGTGTAGAAGATTTAATTATTGTTCATTATCTAAAACTATGGGTTTTAGGGTAATGAAAGTGTAGAAGCTTTAATTATTGTTCATTATCTAAAATGGTATATTTTAGGGTAATTAAAGTGTAGAAGTTTTAATTATTGTTCATTATCTAAAATGTAGAACTTAGGGTAATGAAAGTGTAGAATATTTAATTATTGTTCATTATCTAAAACTATGGGTTTTAGGGTAATGACAGTGTAGAAGCTAATTATTGTTCATTATCTAAAATCGTAGATTTTAGGGTAATGAAAGTGTAGAAGCTTTAATTATTGTTCATTATCTAAAATTGTAGATTTTAGGGGAATGAAATGTGATGATGGTTTGTTTTGTAATTTAAGGGTATGGGACCTTATGTTATGAAATGAAGAAAAATATTTATTTGAAAATTAGAGTAGATGACTTTAATTGGATAATAAATGTGATGATGGTTTGTTTTGTAATTTAAGGGTATGGGACCTTATGTTATGAAATGAAGAAAAATGTTTATTTGAAAATTAGAGTAGATGACTTTAATTGGATAATAAATGTGATGATGGTTTGTTTTGTAATTTAAGGGTATGGGACCTTATGTTATGAAATGAAGAAAAAGGTTTATTTGAAAATTAGAGTAGATGAATTTAATTGGATAATAAATGTGATGATGTATTATTTTGTAATTTAAGGGTATGGGACCTTATGTTATGAAATGAAGAAAAATTTTATTGGAAATTAAAGTAGTTTCTTTAAGTAGCAATATGTGTGAACCTAGTTTATTTAGCAATTAAGGGTATGGGACTTTAATTGTTAAGTAGGGTTAGTTCATTTATTGCAAATAGAGCATATGAGTTAATGCATGGTTGACTGACTCTCATGAGTGGGTGAGAGAGAAATCAAAATAATAGTTTCTATGATAGTACTATGCATTATTAAGTTGAATTGCTTAGGTTATTTGTATAGTTGCAATTTGGCAATGAAATAAGTAAGTGCATTTAGAAGCATGTCTATCCGAATCCATGAGTGTCCTGATCCTCTATTATACTCACTTGATCGATGGAAGATCGGGAAGGCCAAAGTCATGAGATGGACCAAATCACAAGTTTTCTTTCTACCTAACATCTTGTTATTTATGCAATAGACTAGATTGTGGGGAGATTTCCCTGATGGAATGGATGTAAAGTATTGTGGAAAGTATGGGGTGTACCATACTTGCTTATGTAATTAAATGAACATTGTAACTATTGCATTTAGTACCTATTTATTTGGTGAATTTATTTAAATATTTTAATGAATGCTTATTTGGTGATTGTTGATTTACACTGGATTTATCCTTGCTTGTTGAAAATTCATATTTTTTGGATTTAGTATCTTGACCTTTATGCTCTTGTGATGTTAAAAAGAAATAAACATTAGTAATCCTTAGGTGAACTTAGAGGTTAACCTAAGGGCTTGAGACCCCCTTATGAAGATTGGTAACTAGGTTTAGAAGATTACACCAGAGTTAAGATAGCTTGTCAATGGACAAGATTGATAGCTTAGCTTGCAGTACATGTAGCATGCCCACACATAATGGCTTGTGTGTAATATGGAGATGTGTGTACATATTCTAATGATTGAAGGTGGTAACTCTAGATCATCAAGACTGATGAGAGGGATGGACTTATGTGCATAACATAAGATAGGCTTATGCATAGGGACTTGCATGAAGGGAATCTTTTGTGGTATAGTTATTGAGAAAATTAGGGGATGTAAAAAATTAGGTTGGTCCAAGGTTGGTTGGGGATTTATGAATCCCTTTCCTTAGTCAAAAAAATATATAATATTTTCTTTTTGTTTGTGTGTTTTCTTATTTCCTGATTTTTGGGGTGTTACAGATTTAATGCTAGATGGACAAAAATTAAATTTTTATCATCCTTGATGGGCCATTAAGGTAAATTGACTCATTTATATAGGTTAATTTTTAGTGTCTATAGATTCAACCCTTGGAATTATAAGGCCCCAAGGACTAGGGGAGGCTCCCCTATCCAATTGAATTAAGGAACTAATGAAACATAGAAATCTAAGTTCCTAGGATAAATCTCTTTTACCTTGAGCATTACATACCAAAATAACCTTCCACATTCTTGGTGCATGTATGGTCAACATTGCATCACCATGATGCAAGCATGTGCCTCCCAATATTCATGAATTTAAATGCAAAATATAAAATTTTGGAGGGAGATTTTTTTCAATTCAAAAAATAGGTACATAGAGGAAAAATAAGAACTAGGACCCCTTATAAATTTTGTAAATAATACAAAAACAATGATACTTTATTTATATCTGTCATGATTTGTCCTATATAAGCTTTTTTTCAAAAGTAAATCAGGATATCCTTTCAAGCCAATGTAGGAAAAATGTTACTATATTATTTTAGAAATGTTTTCAAGTATCTTGTAGGTATTTACCATGCATGGAAGTTTCCCATAACTTCAATGATATCTAGGGCCCATAAAAAAATATTCACTCTTTTTCTTCTTTTATGACATCCATATTTGTGCTACTTTTGAGAGTAGAAATTTATACTCCTAAGGGAAGTCAAATAATTTTATAGATTACAAAAATATTAGTCTCAATAATGTTTCTTTGGACTATAATATATTTGTTATTTATATCATGATATTCCATTTTCTTAATGAATTACAGGTAGCCTTCACTGGATGAAGTATTTTCTAACCTTGTCTAGCATCAAGTCACTTTGAGAAACATGGTGGAAATTCCATCTAAGGAATATGCTCATTCAAAATCCTTTAAATATTGAGACAAATAATCTCAAAAAATTAAGTTTCAAATTCTTTAAATAAAAGTAAAAAATATGATTTGAATATGTGTTCTATAAGCAAGCACATCATAGTTCACTACTAATTTTGGTTGTATTCATAGACTTAATAACTTTACATGTAATTATACATGTAAAAAAGAGCTTCTAGATACTTTACATGATGTTTATGTAAGTGCTTTAATTAGTGCACATGTGGTTGTGCCCTCTACCTATCAATATTATTCTCATCTATAAAGTAAATCATACTTGTGCTCAACAAGGCATATGAATAACCACAACTATATTTATTTTACTCTAATAAATAACATAATAAGGAGAGATTTGGAATTGTAGGTTTTGAGTTGTGGTGATTTCATGATTGATATCATTAAAGTAAAAAAATTTATTTATTTTATAAGAGTTAGACCTAATATTTTATCCATTCATCACATCAAACACACCAATAAAAGCTTGGTTTTTTAGTTAAATCAATGGGCTATTGAGAGTATTAATTATGATATTAATATGGGTGCTTTAGGATATTATAATAAGGTGGATCATATGTATAATCTGGTTTATGATCCTCTATATTTAGATTAAGATGTATTGTTACTATGGTGGCCAAGATTGGTGATAATAGTAAGCTATGGAAAAAGAACTTTGGATATTCTAATTTTAGATCCTTTTGGTACATGAATCATATTTATGTGGTTTGTGATATTCCTTTTATAAAATATCCTAGTGGGTTGTGTGTATGAGAGAAAGAGATATGTGTTGGTAGATATCACAATAAGTCATTTTCTAGAAATAAAACATGACATGCTTCTCAATCAACATCATAATAAGTCATTTATAGCAATAAAGCATGGCATGCCTATCAATATTTTAGCACATAATAACATTTGTGGTCCTATAGGTATTCATTTATACTAAATAAATAATTTATTTGTTTTATTAATTACTTTAAACTTTTTAATATTTATATGGTCAACTCTAGATATGAGACTGACACAAAATTCCAAGCCTTAAGAGCTATTGAAAACAAACTATAGTAGAAATAATATCAAGTGGCTAAGGACCAAACATTGATGATAGTATGTAAATAATGATTGTAAAGCTTTCCTTATTTCTCATAATATTGCTATTCACTAGATTACATAGTAGAAGTAAAATATGCTATCCCTATTAGAGCATAACATACTATATTATATTAGAGCAAATAATAAAATGTATTTTGACTCTATGATTGATATTTATTCATGATTCCATTACTTTAACATGTATTATTTTGATTATTTATCACTTCCAGGTCTTCTAGATATCTTCTAAATCTTCTTTTTGACTCTACTTCATCTATTTTGGTTCTTATTAAAACTCAACCTAACATGTTGATATTATTCATTCTTCTATTCTTGTGGATATTTAGTTGGAAATGATGCTCTTACTTCCCCCATCATTTTGGTTGTATATATTCCCTTAGTTTTGGAAGCTTTAAAACCTACATCTACTCATATATAACATCAATGGATGAATTTCTACCTTTATACACTCCTATAGCTAATATAAGGCTTTGTCCTCAGTGATTTAATCCTACAATCAAATCCTTCTAGGAATTTATCTAGAAAAAATATCATCAAAATATTTCTCCATATCATTCTCTTCATAATAATATTGATGTATAAGGGCATACAAATCATTGCAATTATCATAATAGGTATCTTAAAAGGTGAGTAGCAATGGTAATAGAATATGACTTGACCATGAGGAATCACACTTAAGAGTTGGTTTCCTTTTGTAAGGGTAAAAATTATCCAATGTAATTTGGTATCTAAGACCAAATTTGTTGTTGATATTGAGACTGAGAGTAACAATTTTTACCTTATTGATAAGAATTTTTAAAAAGGGACAAGCTAAATATAATAAAAAAATTGTTCTTATTAGTTGCATAGATTCCATTTGGATGGTCATTTCTATTGATACTTCATATCATTAGAAGTTTCACCACTTTTATGTTAAGAGTGTCCCATGATGGGTACATTTAGAAGAAGATCTACATGTAGTCTTGATCAAGATTTTATTTTGGATGGGACCAAACCATTAGTTTATGGATTTTAAAAGTCCTTGTATAGGATTAGGAAAGAACTTGGAACTTTGTATGAGAATCCAAATATTCTTTCCCAGTTATAGATTCTATCACTGATAGGTTAAGCATGATGTTTATATTAAGCATCATGATCATCAAACACTTATTATTATGTTTTATATTGATGAATGTATTATCAATAGAATTTCAAGTTTTAGGATTCATGATTTGAAATTATGGTTTTAAAATTAATTTGAGCTAATAGATTTATTCTACTTTATTATTTTGGGTATTCAATTTGTTTGATCTTCTTTAGGGGCTTCTATTTATTATTATTAGTATGATTTGGATATTTTATTATAGTTTAGGATAGAGGTTTATAAGTTGGATCACATCATGGGTGAATTTTAAGGCTATTTTTTCTTCTCCTTTGCTTGATGTTATTATATGTTGGTATTTGGTGAGTACTCTTCTATATCTTAATTACATCCTATTAAACATTAATTTTTCAATAAATATTTATTCAAATTATATAGGGGCATCATAAAAGTCACTAGAACATTGCTAAGAATTTTTTAACTATATCAAGGGTACTATTCACATGGGAACTCATTACACCATAGATTCTCCTTTCATTTTATAGAGATACTTAGATGTAAATTGGGTTGGTGACCTTGATGAGTGGAATTCAATTTTGGGTCATTTATTTTTTTGGTATTGGTGAAAAAAAGGTATTTTGGAAGGACCCCAACCCTATTAAAAAATTAAGTTATCCAAGGTTACAATATAAATAATAACCTACCCCTTGGATAGCATAAGATAAAAGCAAAGTTGCAACAAAAATATCATAATAAAACTAGACAAAAAACAACACTCTAGCTGATATCAAAATCTATTTCTATTAAGGGAGAAAAGGTCAACCTAACTATTATTTATTCCTCCTTTACACACCAATAGTAGTAGCAATCGCTCCAATTATCAATAATAGGTAACAAAAGCATAATCACATTATAGTAGCATTTTCTAGAACTACAACTGATGTAATAGCAACAACATACAGTCACATCAATAGCACCAAAAGACCCCAAAATCAATAGCAATACAAATAGCATTAAAACATAACACCTTATGGAATAGAATTTTCTTCTACCTCCGATGAGGTAATATTTAAAAGAGATAAGGTAAAATTATTTTTCCATATATTCCTCTAATCAAAATGAACTCCAATGTTTTCCAAACAATCAATTGCAACATTTCCTTCTTGATATATTTGTAATATATTCACCTCTTTATTTATTTTTAATAGGAATAAGGTATCCTTAATTAAATATGACACCTGCTAGTTATCATCTTTACTTTCTTAATATCCTTGAGAATATTCATAGATTCTCCTTCTATGATGGCCTTCCTTACACTCTTATGTCACAACAACATAACACTAGAGTATAGGCCTTTAGCTTCTGCATAGTGATTGGCTTGTAATTCATAACTTTCTGCAGAAGCCCATAACACTTCACCTTTCTCATTTTGAATGAAATCTCCTCCCCAGCTCTACCTATATTACCTTTTGTAGCCCCATAAAAGTTTAACTTTACCTAGCCTTCCCATGGTTTTAGCCATCTAGTGTTTGTTCTTTTCAAACTGGTAAATATGTTGCTCTAGGTTCTCCCAAGTGCCATTCACTAGTGATCCTCTTTTCTAAATTGTTCTCAAAATCCATACTGTTATCAAAGGCAAAAAAATTCTCTCTCACTATAGTTTTAATTCTATTAGACACTAAAATTTTATCCTTACTTTCCCCCCTAAATACTCTTTGATTTATTTCCCACCAAACACCCCATTAAACATGAGGTAAAAACAAATTCTAAAGTTTTGATAACCTAATTCTACTAAAGGGGCATATCCATTGGTTAAAAAGTTACCTAAAATTACTAGGGACCACCCAAGAGTAAAACATAGCTTCCATTAGATTATTAATAACCTTACTTGCAAACTCATAATGAATAAACAAGTGGTCAACCGATTCAACATCCTTTATGCAAAGAGAACATATATATATATATATATATATATATATATATATATCATTTTAAAACCTCTATTAATTAGGTTACCTAGAGTTGGAATCCTATTTTGCAAGCATAGCCAAATAAAGAAATCTAATTTGGGGATTAAATAATTCTTACAAACCTTATGGGAAAGTCCCCCTCCACACCTTCGAACTATAAGGTCTAAGCTAATTTCATAGAGAATTACCTCAAGGCAGTAGGGAACCATATAAAAGAGTCCTTATCTACATTATTAAGTAAGTGGTACTTCTAGAACAACCTATTAAGATTTAGCAAGGGTATTTCTTTTATATAGGTTTTAGATATGTTATTGAATTTATTAATTTTAATGAAAAAAACTATTGATGAGTGGAATTTGACTTTGCGATGTTTTTTTTATAAAGGTTTTATATGTGTTTATGGGATTTAAAAGAAAAAGAAAAAACTTATTTTTACCTTCCATGATATCACAATATTGTGGTATAGTTCTATATAGGAACTTATTTTTATTCTTTATTATTATAATCAAAGAATTATATATTTGTTTAAAACTTAAAGGATCATCAAAGGATCGATAATTTTAATATTTGAAAATATTATATTCAATAGAATAGTTCTTAAAGCCAATTTGTTCTTGCATATGTAACTTTTGTGGACACATGTACAAAGATCATGTCAAATGTTAAGCACATTAAATTATAGAAGTGTGTGGACATGGTAAATATTTCTTTAAATAAGTTGTTCAATTTTTATTTTTATGGCCTTTGCCCATATTAAGAGAAGCATTAAAAATTTTCATCTTTCACTTTTGCACATGATCAATAGTCTACTTTTGTTGTATTGTTGTATTAGTAAATAAGATCCTTTTCACCTTGTAATATGACCCATGTATTATATTGTGATCCCATAATATATGATTTTATAGCTATTGGTATTTATGACATTATATCATAGGTAGTATATATACTTCAAATAACCCATCATTTTGCATATCAATTGAAGATATCTTCATTGTTAGTGAACAATTATGTTTCTAAAGTAATCATATCATATTTTCTGTATTCTTAATTTTATTTTTTCTTGCTACTTTATTTTTTGAACCTAGATAATGTGTTGATTTTGTTCAAATCTCTCTTAGCTATTGTGAAGTTTTAAACTTTTTAGTTGCCACCTACCTAGGCCCACTTCCTAATGCCAATTATCCCACATAAATGTTAGCTTTTGAGGATATATGCAATGGGAGAGATCTATCACAGGTCCTAATAAGATGCAAAAAATGTGAAAGAATGGAATTTTACATTTTGGGCGTTGTCGCACCCAAAAGAAACACTCAAGAGCTTAGAGTATTTTTGTTGCGTTTTCGCGGAGTCTCTCTTTTTCGCGACTTGATGCAGTTTCGCGGTGCCCAAGCTTGGAATATGCTAAGTATGGAAAGTTGTCGCGATTTCGCGACCAACAGCGATAGAAGGAAGCTCCCGGCAAGTATGTCACGTTTTTGCAACGCGGATGTGACTATGTTGCAAAAGGCAGTTAGATGTTGCGAAATCACATGTCGCATTTTTGTGACTTGTGATTTCGCGAAGATGCAGATAGTGAAACTAAAGGCTGATAGATGTCAAGAGAAAAAGTTAAAGTTGAAGATAATTTTGATAAGACTTTCCATTTTCATGATCGGGAGCGAAATTGTGAAGTGGTTGGAAATTGTTGCTGAAGGCAAAAAATTGTCGTGAAATTGCGACTTGTCGCATTTTCGCGACCTGTCGCAAAATCGCGGGCGGGTTTGCAGGCAAAGAAAAAGGGAAAAAATTGTCGTGAAATCGTGACGTGTCATTTTTTTGTGGCTTGTCATGATTTCGCGGTGCTGCATGAAGTTGAAGCAGAAGGCTTTTTGTTGTCGTGATTTCGCGACTTGTCACATTTTCGCGACCTGTCGCGAAATCATGGATTTTTTGGCTCTGGATACTACTGGCTATTTTTTATCACAAAATCATGACATGTCGCATTTTCGTGACATGTCGCATTTTTGTGACTTGTCGCGAAATCGCGGTATTTCTAAAAAGTGTAGCGCTTGGCTGGTTGTTGTCGCGATTTTGGACTTGTCTTGTTTTCATGACTTGTCGCAAAATCGCGGAGGTGGGGGTTATTGGTGATAGGTGGCTATGGTGCGCCCTTTTGTTTTCTGATCCATAACAGCTCTATGCTGATTATTGTAAAAGGTTTTGGGTCAACCTAGGAAATCCGTGTGCAATGAAATTGATCCTTAATTACCAAAAAATATATATATATACTATAAATAGAAAGTGGAAAAAATAAAATACATAATGGAGGTGATGGTCACTCCATTGATATAAGATAAAACTACATTGTGCTCCATAAAGGAGTTCTACCACTATCTACTACTTTCTACTATAATGAACTTTATGTACTTGATGTATGCGATCACTCACTATGAGACCCTTTATATAGGAATATAGATTCCTTAGCTAACACTCTGCCTAGCTGTACAAGGGGACACCTTGCACATTACAACTTGCACATTGACACTTGTGCATTTATTACATTACTTGAAGTAACTAGCTAACTTCCTCCTAAAATAATTTTCTACTCTATGTACCAAAGGTGGTACAATTACATGATGCAAATGATGTAGTATACTCTAAAACCCCCTATATTATATTATTTGGATATTTGAAGACTTCAATATTCAATATGGATCTTCTTCTTGTTCTTGGAGTTTGTATTCTCCTTCTCTATTTTCTATAACCTGTTCAAGCAAGTAATTAGTGTAGATGCCAAATTCTAGCCACTTGTCCTCCATCCTAGCTTTCCCACCATTTTCTACCCATTATTTATATATATATTTATTATATATATATATATATAATTATATTTTATATATTATATTATATATATTTAATAAGTATGTATTTATATAAATTAATTAATTCTAGCCATCTTATTTCATTTAATCCTATCCACCCATCCACATAAATCCATGCCACCCTAAATTTAATATCTACCCTTAGGTATAATTTAATCTTAGTCACATTATTAGTACCATTGAAACCCTAGCATGCCCTAGGTTGGATTATAAATAGGATCCATTTTGATGGTTCAACCCATGAGTTCCTAAGTTCCTAAGTACCCGAGTTTCCTAAGTGATTGAATTACTTGAGCCCTTTGAGGTTCCTCAAGCTTCGAAGTGCCTTAGAGCTCCAAACCAACCTTTGTTACCTAACCCAATTCCATCCATCACTTTTTATATTTCCTCACTCACCATTTTCTCCATCACATCCTTCACCTCCATTTGCTTCTACATATATGATCTCTCAATCCCAAGCACCCTGGTGTGCTCCACCATAATCCCGAGTGCTTTGCTATGCTCTACCATAATCCAGAGTGCTCTGATATGCTCCACCACAATACTAAGCACTTTTCTATGCTCCACCATAATCCCAAGAACTTTGTTGCATTCCACCATAGTCTCGAGTGCCCTGTTGTGCTTTGTAAGCACCTGACTACATTTTAGAGCCCTCATCTAATGATAACCAAAATTCTTGGGTGTCACTAGGGCACACCCTCATCATCGACCTGTAACAGATCTAACCATAAATAGACAACAAGAAAGGAGTAACGTAAATCTATTTCATTTTGTCATATTTTCATATTATTTAATTTTTTTTGCATTTCATACTATTATAGTTAGGGTTTTAGTTGTGATTTTTTAGGGCTCACACAGTGGAGCCCTCATTATTATTATTAACTCTCTGGTGTTTCTTTATGTGTATATTAGGTAGTATATCAGAATCATTGGAAATTTTATTAAGCTAGAGTGGCTTAACATTGGATACGTAGAAGCCCACTCACTTTTGTTAGGAGCAAAGACGTAACTAAAGACACCACCATTTGTTGTAGCTAGGGTTTTGAAGAACCTTAGCAATATTTTTAAAAATTGTATCAAAGAGGATTTTGAAATCCACTATTGTAAAAACAAAGTTTTTAGGCTCCTCCCATTTAATATAAATCTCATTTGTTGTGCAATATATGGTTTATTTGAATTCTGTTTCATTTAGCATTGTTTGGTGTCACATTTTTAGCTCTAAATTTTAGTATCTTCATAACCTATTGTTCTTGTTGATAGAGCTTTGACTTCATAACCATATATAGGTTCTTCTAGTTCTTTGATTTCTTCTATCCTTTGAGCTAGGTGTCATTTCTGATTCCCTTTTCGATACTTCAATTGCAGATAATTGGTTGGATGCTAAAATTATTGTTGATGAGGATTATTTTGATATTGTTGTGGTTGAAATTTGCTTCCATTGTTCATTTGATTTACTTGATTTTGATTTCTAGGATTTAATATGCAATATTTAGTACTATGACCTTTTCTTTTGCATATCTGATAATATATGTTATTCCATGGTCTTCGTCCTTTTGATAATGAAGCAATATTTTCCTATGGATTGTCTTTTGATGCCAATGAAGTGTTAGTAATTTCATATTTAACTATGTTCTCCACCTCATACTCTTGAAAAATATTGATTAGACCATCAAAAGAAGTATCTTTACTTAGGACTTGTAAACATGTAACCAAATTCTTGTAGTTGTCTAGAAGTGCTCTCATGGTTACTTGGGTAAGAAATTCATCTTTAGTCTCTTCTCCTAAGGTTAATAATTTCCCTTATATATCTGCCATATTCCTTAGGGATAGTTATATGCTCTCGCCACTATTTATTTTTAGAGAATGTATTTGAGTTTGAAGATGAAGGATAGTGGCTTTATTTTTTCCTTCAAATATATTTTCTAAGATTTTCCAAGCTTCTGTAGATGTTTTGCTGAACTAATATAAGATTGTATTTCATCATTATCATTAGGGATTTTGCATCATTTTCTTCAAACTTATGAATCTCAGTATCACCTGTGCTTGGTGTTTTTGCTATTCCTTGAGCTACCTCCCAAAGTTTTTCATATACTAAAATTACTTTTACCTTATTTTTCCAAGAGAAATAGTTTGGACCTTTATGTAATTGGGATTCTGCAAGAAAGAATTTTTTTTATGCCATGATGATCCTTATGGCCCCCTTTTAAATTCCCTAGTATAGAATATAAAGTGCTTGTATCTTATTATATAGAGTCTTCTAATTATTCTACCTTATGACTCCCTAGTGATTTTGGATATGTTATATGAGTGGTAAAGTGCTTTTGGGAATAGTAGTTCAATTTTGGGTTGATTTTGTAGTTTTATAAATAGCAAAAATCAACTTCTATTGCTCCTTATTTCTCCTATTGAACCAAGCACTTGTTAATTTGATGAAGTTCTAATGGTTGGATTTATTTTATATTTTTAATGTGATTTTGAGACAAATATACCAATTAGTTCCAAAACTTGATATTCCTTGATGAACTTACTTTTATGTTTCTAAATTCCAGTAATCTAATTTTGGTGTAGTATTCCTTATAACTCCCTAATTTGGAATATTAGAAAATAATAATATTTACAATAGTAGAAATTTAATTTTTCAAAGTAGAAATCCTTATTTTTCCTATGTTTTAAAATGAAAATATTAAGCTATTTTTGGTGTATAATTATCCTTTAATTTTGCTTCAAAATATGGTTGATTTCCCTATAGTTTCAACCTTATATTATACCCTTATAACTCATTTTAATGAAAGAAAATTAAAATAAGGTTAATTCCTACCTTTATAATGCTGCAAACCTTAAGTAACTGGCACTGAATTCAGACATGGATGACAAAAATATTTAATGCTTCTCTTGGATGCTATGACCAATGGTAGGCTTTGATTATTCCTTGACTTCAATCCTTGAATGGTGGTGCCTCAAATCTAGCTTCTTTGACTTGCTTTGAATATCTTGACCAAGAGCTTTAAATGCTCTTCTCTTTTCTTACACACTGCAACTCATTGTTGCTACAAATGTGCTTCCCTCATTTTTTTAGGTGCCTTAAATAGGAAGAGGATTTTTTAGAGGATGACAAGTGTCATGGAAATTTTATTTCAATGCTTGAAGAAGGTAGATGGTATTTGATACTTGGAATTTATTATAGAATTGAGGATAGATGCTACAATATTTATGTGAGTGCTTGTATGCCATTATTACAAGTGTCACCCCTTATCTAACACAACAAATGCTCTCCTATGTAATTCTTCCTTCAACTATTCCTTTCACACATGAAACTTGAGCATTATTTTGAACACTTAAATGGGAGACGTTAGGGTTTTTTCAATGGTGACAAGTGACATATTTTCTATTTTGCATGAACCTTCCTCTTCAACATCTCTAGATGCCTCCTTAATGTATTCTTGTAATTTTCAATGTAGTATTTCTAACGTTGTATATTCTCCTCAATGCTTCGATGGTGCTTGGTATGTGAGTTGGTCCTAGTTAAGCAATACTTTGGTGGATTTTTGTGACACTCCAAAGGTGGATTTAGATGCTCCTTGTGGGCACACATCTAACTTTTGGTATTGCCTTCTTTGTGATTTGATTCCTTCCTGATTTTAAGTTGTTGTGTTTCTCCCTTTGTAAATGATGGCTCCTTCCTTATCCTATGCTATGTGTGCTTGTAGGTTCCTTGTTTTGGCTATCCAAAATCATGGGTTATGTGAGCTCTTTGAAGGCTCTTTTGACCTTGCTTGGATGATGCTTATCTATGACCACTTTGAGATGTTCCTTGCATGTGAACAATTTGTCTTTATGACACTTAGACCTTGTCATTTTTCCTACGTAGATAAAATATTATTGTGCAAGATAATGTAAATAAAATTTATAATAGAATACATTTTTTTGCACCTCCTTTTGCAATCTTTTTCAGTTGGTTTTAATGGTGACTTTATTGTAGGCAAGGGCTGATTTGACGTTGTCTCTTTTTCAAGACAACTCTCTCCTTTTGCTTGGTTAATATAGTAATAAATCCAAGAAAATAACCACGTAGATAGAAGCTTTTGAAGAAGTAATTTTTGCACTAATATTTTACCTGTAAAGAGCCCCTAGTGCCCCTTGAGTCTGAGATTCACCAAGTCTCTATTTGTAGCTTCTTTTACTAATTTTGGTGGTGTCTTTCTTCTCCACTCCTTGGAGGAATATGATCTAATTTTGGTGGTTTCTTTGGACCACAAATTGTTGTAGGTTTTTGTTGGATATTTTGAGTCAAATTTGTCATTGATGCCAAGGAACGAAGTTGTCATTGATGTCAAGAAATAAACTATCGTTGACGTAAAAAGGTCAAGAGGAACAATGCAAAGGTTAAAGGAAAAAAATATTCATAATATTTTTAATATTATGTGGTAGCATAAATTAGAAGGGTTTTTATTAAAACCATGGGTGAGAAAAAATATTATTTATACAAAGTGATAAAGTCAAAAAGGCTTTAATAAATCCAAAGGGATTTAATAGTTAATTTATAACATTTAAATTCTAAAGAATTCAAATAATTTATAAATTAATGAGTTAAAAGTTGAAGCACCGACGTTCAATTTTTAAGGTGAAAATCGATATAAAACTATATGCCTTAGAGGCATTTAGATATCCTTTTGCTCGAAAAGAAAAATGTGCAATAGCATGTTGTGAGAACTCATGCAAAGAAAGAGACAAGAGCATTGTGTTTAGTGCCAGTGAATAAGGGATAAATCTATGAGAAATAAAATTCAAGAGCCATCTAGGTAGCATGGCCTAGTGGCAAGTAGACAGAGCCTAGAGTGCTTGGGTGCAGAGTGACCCACGATCAAATCATGGTGGTAGTATTATTTTGTTGGTTGTGTTTGGAACGTCAAAGGGAGTAGCATATGGTTTTTGATTAGGTGCACAAGGGGATCTTTATAGAGCATGTGGTGCTCTTTACTCCCTAAGTGAGCACCTAGCTCATGTGGTGGTTGGATCCATGACTAGGGAACTGGTTGAGGCTACATCGTGAGTTCAAGTCCCACAAAGGCAAAGGTAATAAAATTTTGAATATATTTTTTTGATGCCTAAGGTTTGACATGAGGTCTTAGGGAGTTAAAAGGGTTAGTTAAAAAAGGTTTTTAATTAATAATTATTTTTGGTAAATTGGAGGAATAAGGATTTAGCTTTATTTTTGAATAAAGTGTTTGTGTCACATTGGTTTTATTGAAGATTTAAAAGTGTTGAAAGTACTTCTTGCCATTGAGTTATTTTGAAAAGGATAGTATTGATATTATTCTTGGCATTGAATATTATTTTAATTGGGAAATTATAAGGTGTATTTGGTCAATTATTTTTATATATGTTGATGGATGTTTTCTTCAAGATGGATTAATAAGGTGTATGTGTGGTTTGATATTTGCATTGTATCTTTGTGAGAGTTTTCTAAATTCTTTAAGATTGGAAAAGAGGTGTTTGTGGTTGTGGAAGATTTTACAAGTTCATCATCAAGAAAAGGTATGAGCACATTCTTCCATAATTGAGTTTTTTGGTTGGTTTTATGAAAAATAAGTTTGGAGGGAAAAGGAATTCATTAGGGTTTCCTTTTTGAGTGTGTTGAGTTAATGCTTCAAGGTTTTCTGGAATAAAGAGTTGTTCTTAAAACCTTGTTTTATAAGCATTGTTTTTGAAGCAAGTTGTTTAGTGAAGAACTTGAACTAGGGTTTGAAAAGAACATGAGTATCATTGTTATGTGAAGATTATTTTATAAGCATTGTTTTTGAAGTTAGTTATTGAGTGAAGAACTTGAACTAGGGTTTGAAAATAACATGACTATCATTGTTATGTGAGATTGGTTGCTGAGCATTGTTGGAAATATTTTAAGTGAGTGTTCATATGCTTAGACTAGGGTTTGTAAGCAAGGATTGTTTCATTGAGTGATTGGTTGAGTAGAGTTGGTTGAGCCTAGTCAATTGGATGTGTGAAGTGATTGTTCAAGTTCCATAAAACAAACTATTCTATATTATGAATTTATTTGAGAAAGTGATTGAGTATTGAGGTGAATGTGAAGCATACTGAGTCTCTAATGATTCTCTGTATGTTTCTAAAAGAGTTATTGGAAGTGATTTAGTATTGAGTTGAAGAATATTGAGTGTCTAACAATTCTCTGTATGTTTCTAAAAGAGTGATTGAAAGTTATTGAGCATTGTGATGAGTATAGATCATATTGAGTCTCTAACAATTATGTTCATGTTTCTATGATATTGGACAAGTTCTAGTCTAAATTTGTTGAGTAGATTTGAGGTAAGTATTTGAGAAGACTTATGGACATATTTGGGTAAGATTTTTTGGAAGCTTACAATACAAATTGAGAGCAGATTTGGATAAGTTCTTGTGAGGACTTATTGAGCAGATTGGAAAAGTTCTAGTGTGGACTTGTTGAACAGATTTGAGGTAAGTCTTTGAGAAGAATTGTGGATAGAATTTGGGTAAGATTTTGTGAAAGCTTACAATACAGATTGAGAGAAAAATTTGGATAAGTTATTGTGAGGACTTATTGAGTAGATTGGACAAGTTCTAGAGAGGACTTGAGGATAGATTGTGTGAGATTTTTTGGAAGATTCCAAAGCATATTTGAGACAAGTCTTTGAGAATACTTGAGAGCATAGTTGATTGATTGATTTGTTCAAACCTTGAGTTAAGGTTTGGGGCAGATCCAGTAGATTTGATTTGAGATTGAGTCAAGCCTTGAGTTAAGGCTTGAGGATAGAGATTAAGGATATATTTGTGTTATACCAAAGGAATGTGGTTAGTACAGATTCAAGGATAGAGTTTGGTGTAGATTTGAGGACAGGTTTATGCTAGACCAAAGTCAAATATTGAGGATAAATTTATGCTAGATCGAAGGACTGTGTTTAGTGTATATGTGAGATAGAGCTTTGGAGGTGACAGAGTTGAGGATAGAGATATCCAGCTAGCTTAGGGAGGACAGGTGTCTTCTATGGATAGATTTCCATTTTCTAAGGGCAGTGGAGGCAGAGGTCTTCTAGAGGATCACTAGCTAGAGCACAGTTAGGATATTGGTGTCTCTTATGGATAGAGATCCAAGAACTTGATTAGGGGATTGGTGTCTCTTTTATACAAAGGTCCATAAACATTGTAATAGGGATAGGATTCCCAAGAGATTTATTGAGAAAAAAATAGTAAAATATTTTCTCTATAGAGTAGCCCACATTGGGTGAACCATGTTAAATTGGTGCCTCTATTGTGCGTGACGATTTGTGCATTGCTTTGGTTATTGTTATTGATATTTCCATTGATTATATTGGATAATACTATTTGGGAAAGAAAAGTAAAAAATAGTCTTATATTGTTCACCCCCTCTCAGTATAAGCTTGTGTTCTTCAGTTTTGTGCAACAAATAGTGTCTTTAGACACTTCGATAATTTTTTGGTTTTATGCCCTTGATCTTAAAAATCAAAAAACATAAACTAATCCTTTTTGAGAGTAACTAGTTAAATATCAACTAGTATAGTGTAAATGGATTAATAATACCTCCAACTTAATGCACTTTATTGGTAATAATAATATCACCTTATTACTCCTTTAAATAAACTCTCAAAGTAGTTTCTAATGCACTTAATAATATCTACAATTCTTAGGAGTAATTAAAATGAATCCTTAAAAAAAATCTACAATTTTTTACTACAATCAGTCTTGTAGGATGTAGTCTTCTTGCTTTCTAGATAGATAATAAGTATACGATATATTTCTTTCCTTTGAAATAAATCCAACTCCTATTTTAATGTGCAAGTAAATCTATTAAAAAACTATCTTTTGTACCTTCTTGAAGACTGTAATATTGTTAGATTTTGAGGATATATGCAATGGGAGAGATCTAACACAAGTCCTAATAAGATGCAAAAAATATGAGAGAAAGTGATTATGCAATATGACTAAAATATACTATAAATAGAAAGTGGTAAAAATACAATGCAGTATGGAGGTGATGGTCACTCCATTAATATAAGATAAAGAACTACATTGTACTCCATACAAGAGTTCTACCACTATCTACTACTCTCTACTATAATGCACTTGATATGCTTGATATATACTTGATATCTCACTATGAGGCCCTTTATATAGGAAGAGAGATTCCTTGGCCAACACTCTACCTAGTTGTACAAGGGGACACCTTGCACATTTTGCACATTGAAACTTGTGCATTTATTACATTGCTTGAAGTAAGTAGCTAACTTCCCCCTAAAGTAATCTCCTACTCTAACTATGTACCAAAGGTGGTACATTTACATGACCCAAATGATGTAATATACTCTAACTCTAACACCCCCTTGTATTACATTATTTGGGTATTGAAGATTTCAATCTTCAATATGGATCTTCTTCTTGAGAATGGTCTTGATCAAGTTCTTCTTTAGCTGCTTCAGTCTTCATGTTATAGCTTCTTATCTTTTCCAATATTTTGTTCTTTGACATCAGATGTCTTTGATGAACTAGTGATCTCATGATTTTGCATGTCTTAAGTGGATCATAATTGATCCATTTTATCTCCTTTGGAAATTTGTATGACCTGTTTCTTTGACCTTCATAAGTATCAAACTTGAGCTCATTGTTAGTAGATGCTTCTGGAATAATATTTTGAAAGTAACAATCTATTTTGTGTAGTAATATTTCTTCATGGATTTTATAGTACTTGTATTTATAGTAGTAGAAGAAAGATGAGTGATTTTTCCCTTCACAGTATTTGCATGGATGGAAATTCCAACAATTGATCTTCTCATGACCGTATTGATTGCAATAGGTGCACAGTAGAGATGTTCTAACTGTTTTGTAGTCTATCTTAGGGATATCATGTTTATCTATATCCTTGACTAGATCCTTAAACCATATGTGCACAATTGAAGCTATTTCATCTTTACTTCTTTGTATGTTGTCTTCTTGATCTCCCTTTTGAATGTGATATTTTGTGTTTTCATTGGTACAATTATCATCAGTTTCATTAGAAGAATCTAATTTTTCGTAGCTATTTGTTTCAGAACTTATTTCCCATATTATTGATTCTTCCTTTCCTTTTCCATTTTCCTTATTGTTATCCATTGTATTATCAATCATGCTTCTAATCCATGTTGGTATTTTTCTCATTCCACTTCTAAGTGTATTGCTTAATGTGTTGGTAGTCATCTTTATAGCTCCTTGGATTAGAGTATAAAGTGCTTTTGATAGTGCTTGTATCTTATGAGATAGAATATTCTAAGTGGTCTACCTTATAACTCCCTAGTTTAGAGTATATGAGCTTGATTTGATAAAACCTTTTTGAGCTTAGGTTTTGTAGGCTTCCTTATATCTCCCTAGTTAAGAGATGTGAATTTGATAAAATCCTTGTAGAATTTATATTTTGTAGAAACCTTATGACTCCCAAATGAATTGGGTACTTGATAAACTTTGATGGATGCTATTATTATCAAGTTTTGTAGAATGCCTTATGACTCCCTAGTGTTTTTGGATATGCTATATGATTGATAAAGTGCTCTTTGAGAATAGTAGTTCAATTTTGAGTTGATTTTGTAATATTTTGTAAATAGCAAAAAATCAACTTTATTACACCTTATTACTCCTATTGAACTTAAGCACTTTCTAATTTGATGAGGTCCTAATGGTTGGATTTCTTTTGTCCCTTTAATGTGTTTTTGAGACAAGTATACCAATTAATTTCCAACTCTTGATAATCCTTAATGAACCTCCTTTTATAGCCTTTGATATTTGATAGTTTAGTGTTTCTAAATTCCAATAATTTATTTGGTGTAGTATTCCTTATAACTCCCTAATTTGGAATATTAGAAAACAATAATATTTGCAATAATAGGGTTTTAATTTCCAAGTTGAAACCCTTATACCTCCTAATTTATTATTTGCAAATATAAATATTCTTGAAATCTTCTTGCTTAATATATTACTAATGCTAAATGGATGATTGCAATAGTAAATATAA
The DNA here is from genome assembly GCA_028583015.1 of Wollemia nobilis. Taxonomy (NCBI): domain Eukaryota; kingdom Viridiplantae; phylum Streptophyta; class Pinopsida; order Araucariales; family Araucariaceae; genus Wollemia; species Wollemia nobilis. The sequence goes on from JAQPPZ010001206.1 coordinate 2,945,832, forward strand.
TGTACCCTTATAACTCCAATATAACTTTAGTTTATAGCAAGCAATAAATAATATGAGATTTTACCTTAATAACCCTTCTGGATTATCTTGCCTTGATGTTGTGAGGTGGTGGATTTGAAACCTTTTGGAATGTGGTGCTCATGGGCAGTCAATGCCTTCTTTGACCGATGCTAGTTTCTCCCTTGAGTAGCGCTTCTCTCCTCCATAAATGGTGTTGATATTCTCCTTAAGGAATGCTTGGTCTATGAAAAATATCTTCTACAAATGGGATGCATTGGTATTGTTGGTCTATGACAACTTCTTAAATGCATACTTACACCTTTGAATGGTGCACAGGCTTGAATTAGCCTCCTTCCTATGAACGTGCTTCACACCATTCAATGCTTGACTTCCTTTGACCTCATTCTTCTCTCCTTCTCCAAAATGGGCACCTTAAATAGGATTGTTTCCTTGTAGATTGCGGATAAGTGTCACTTGGGCATTACTAAGTAGGTGATGATATTCCTCCAATGTACCTTTATGCAATGATGAGTTTGGTGGTAACCTCCCAAATATTTGTAACTCCTTTTTAGGTGAGTGTTGGATTATTCATGAATGTTGGGGTGCTTAGAACTCTTGTGCCAAGTGGCACTCAAGGCTTGTGCATGTAAGCCTTTCTTCTAACACTCCAAGGATGAGCATTGTAACCCTATCTTTGCCTATATCTTTGTATTGTATATTGGCTTGCTATGTTTCTTGGAATGCAAGTGTTTCCTCTTCTCCTTTTGCACGTTGTCTTGATGAGGATAATGGGTGGCTCCAACTGTAATGCTCCAAGGTTCTATGGTGCTCCTAATGGAGGTCTTTGGGTAGCTTTTTGTGCTCCTTTTTGGTGGTCATTCTCTCCAATTAATGGACTTGGGTATAGCACTTTTTCCCTTATACCTTGATGTTTGTAATATGTTGTTTGTGTAGCTTTTGTAACCTATTTGAATGCTGATTTGTATCCTTTGTAGTAGCCCCTTGTGCTTAGCTTGATAGTGTTATTCCACATAGATAATATCCTTCTATATGTTGTCCTTTCTCTACGTAGACTCAGATGATAATAGCCTCTTGTAATGGCTCCAATATTGTAGGTGAAATGCTTGCTTCTAGGGCTGGATTGGATGTGGAGAAATGGTGTTTTTAAACACCTTGATTTTGAGAAGTGTGAGCTCTTCGGTGGCTCTTTCCTCTTGCTCGAACTCTTCCCTAATACCTGCTGAGATGATGGTCGTGTTGCTTCCTACAAAGAGAGATTATTTTATCCTTTTTTGAAGGAACAAAAGAGGTGCTTTGTAATAGTTATATTTGCACCAATATGATAGACCTTTTTTTGAAATCCTTTTTTATTTTTATGAGGCAGCTCCTTGCCTTCATTAATCCTCTTCCTTGGATAATTTAATAAGAGTTAATCCAAGCTAATAAGATACTCTTAATATGCTGATTTTAAAGTAAGGATTTCTGCACTTTGCACTTAAATGAAACCCTTATATATTCCTTGAATCTTGAGACTCACCAAGTCTCGATTTGAGGCTTCCTTCAAGGACTTTAATGGTGGCTTCCTTCTCCACCTTTTGACTTGTATTGGTGGCTTCTTTTGGCCATGAAATGTTGCAGATTTTGTGCTATTTTTGTGCCCTTTAAGTCCAAACCAAAAAAAATTTGGAGTTAAAGATCAACTAGTATAGTGCTAATGGATTAATAATGCACTTTAATGGTAACAATAATCTCACCTTATTGCTCCTGTAAATAAACTCTCAAAGTAATTTCAAATGCACTTAATAATATCTGTAACTTTTAAGAGTAATATGTAAAGAACCCTTAATGAATAATCTGCAATTTTCACTACAATCAATATTGTAGGATATAGTCTTCTTGCTTTCTAGATAGATAATAGGTAGGTGATAATTTTCTTTCTTTTGAAAAATATCCAACTCCTATTTAATGTGCAAATATATCTTAAAATGAATTCTCCTTTTTGCACTTTCTTGAAGACTATAATATGAGCCCTTCTCCTTGCAACTTTAATCCAAATATGGTGCTTAATGGAATTTGATAATGAACCCTAATTTGAAGTTCAACTAATTGCACCCTAGTTGCTTACCTTTAATGGCTTCTATCGTAGATGTAGATCTTGGTGTTTTGATTCACCAAGTTGTTGCCTTGTAATGGATGAATTCATAGCTTCTTGTTGGCTATCCAAAATAGCTTCTTGCTTCACCAAACTGTGGTCTTGAACTTTCTGCGGGTTTGGGGGGTTGCCTGGGTTTTTTTGTAGTAGGTTCAGAAAGTCCTTGCTTTTGAAATGTGCCTTCTTGCTGTGAGAGGCAATCTCCAAATCTCTTGGATTTGGTAGGCTTCTTCTATCTGAATCTTCCTTCAATCTTCTTGTTGAATTCTAACTTCAAACAGGATCTTCTTCTTCTCAAGATTCTGAATATCTTGAGGTCTTCACTGGATTCTTCTTCGAGATTTGGCACTCTTTGCCAAATTCTTCTTCTCTTGGGCTTGTTTTTGGATGGTGATAATTGTCCCAAGTCCTTCACTATCAAGAGCTTCTCCTTGGTAGTGGATTTATTCAATGAGTTCTTCTAGGAACTCTTTCGATGATGCTTCTATGAGCTCTACAACAAGGCTCTCCAAGATTTCTTATTTTCCTCCTTGAGACCTCTCCAAGGTCTTCAATATTGTAGCTTCTATGGTCTTCCAAATGAGACATTTTCTTCAACCTTCTACTTTTGGAAGTGTTGGTGATGAGATTTTATTCTTGGATCTCTGAAATCTACTACTTCTTTGATTAGGAACAGGACTCTACTAGTTGCTCTTATCTCTTCCAGGATTGGAATTTTTTCAATGAGATCTTCTCTGAATCTCTTCAGCTTCTTTTGAAATAAGTATTTAATTATTAAAGGAGATCACCAATATCCTATTTTGTGGACTATTCTCTAGAATATTCTATAGGAAATCTTCTCTAGAGTCTTATTTTGAATCAAGAACTCTTCTTATGAATCAGGAACTCTTCTTTGAAGTCTTCTTCAAGAACTCTTCTCTAGAGTCTTCTTCTAAATCATGAACTCTTCTTTTGAATCAAGAACTCTTCTCTGAAGTCTTCTTTAGAATTAAGGCTTCTGTGGCCCTTTCTTCTAAATCAAGGCTTCTATGGCCTTTTTTGCTTCTGCACTCTATAGGTATTGATCTTGAATGGAGATCACCAATATCCTATCTCCTCCTTGACTCATCTTCTAGAGTCTCTTCTTCCTTGAGTCTGCTATAAGGCTATTGTGGCCTTTTCTTCACTTCTGCAATCTACAGGATTGCAGCTCTTGTAATGAGACCTTTTTTGAGGTCTTTAAAATATTTAATCTTCTCCTTGTTGCTGCAAGTGTTGGAATGATTCTAAGAATATATTCTTCCTAGATCTCTTGTAGGAAGCTTCTCAACATTTTTCTGAATCTTCTTTTCCTACAACAAGTTGTTAGAAACTAGAACGGAAGAATTTATAATTCTGGAGATAATAATATTCACTAGTTGATTTGTTGATCTAGTGGTATGAATGTTGAGTCCTAGTCTTCATGAGTTTTTCTACAACTCTATGGAAAGACTCTAGCCAAATGTAATCTCAAAATTTCTATAACTGAGATTTATTTCAGTCCTCTCAATATTTCCTATGACTCTCCCTATTCCTATTGATCTATTGGACTTCTCTTATGATAACTTTTGCAAGTGGTGGTGCACAATGGCGAGTCCGGTTTGCAAAAATGCAAAGAGAAACTATGATGGATGTAGGCCCTCCTATTATTGATTCATCATGGATCTGATACCACTATTAGATTTTGAGGATATATGCAGTGGGAGAGATCTAACATAGGTCCTAATAAGATGCAAAAAATATGAGAGAAAGTGATTCTGCAATATGACTGAAATATACTATAAATAGAAAGTGGTGAAAATACAATGCAGTATGGAGGTGATGGTCACTCCATTAATATAAGATAAAGAACTACATTGTACTCCATACAAGATTTCTACCACTATCTACTACTCTCTACTATAATGCACTTGATATGCTTGATATGTACTTGATATCTCTATGAGGCCCTTTATATAGGAAGAGAGATTCCTTGGCCAACACTCTACCTAGTTGTACAAGGGGACACCTTGCACATTGAAACTTGTGCATTTATTACATTGCTTTAAGTAGCTAACTTCCCCCTAAAGTAATCTCCTACTCTAACTATGTACCAAAGGTGGTACATTTACATGACCCAAATGATGTAATATACTCTAACTCTAACAAATATGAGCAATTTTTTTGCAAATTTAATCCAAATATGGTGCTTAATGATAATTGATAATAAACCCTAATATAAATTTCAACTAATTGTGCCCAATTTTCTTACCTTTAATGGCTTCTATATATTATATAGATATTGGTATTTAGATTCACCAAGTTGCTACCTTGAGATGAATGAATTTCACAACTTTCTTGTTGGTTATCCAAAATAACTTCTTGCTTCACCAAAACATGGTCTTGAGACTTCTTTCTTGAGCCTAGGGTTTGGTGGCTTGTTCCTTCAAGTTATCTTTTATTTTTTTCTCTAGATTCAGAAAACTCTTACCTCTTAAATGTGTCTTCTTGCTGTGATAGGTAATATCCAAATATCTTGGATTTGGTGGACTTATTCTATCTAAATCCTCCTTCAAACTTATTATTAAATTTTGACTTGAAATAGGATCTTCTTATCAATATTTTGAATATATTAAGGTCTTCACTGGACTCTTCCTTCTCTCTTGGGCTTGTTGTCAGATGGTGATAATTATCCCAAGTTATTCATTATCAGGAGCTTATCCTTGGTAGTGTATTTCTCTAATGAGTTCTTCTAGGAACTCCTTTGATGATGCTTGTATAAATTCTACAAGGCTCTCCAAGCCTTTTCCTTATTTCTCTTGAATACCTCTCTAAGGTCTTCAATAGTACAACTTATTTGGTCTTCTGAATGACATATTTTCTTTAATATTCTCCTTGTGGAAGTATTGGTGATCAGATATTCTTCTTGGATATTTGAATCTTGCTACTTATTTGATCAAGAATAGGACTCTTCTAGTCCCTCTTTATCTCTTCCAAGATTGTAAGTTTTCTAATAAGATATTCTATGGATCTCTTTAACTTCTTCTAAAAAAAATATTCTATCTATTATTTTCAATGGGGTCTTTTTCTAGACCTTTTCAACTTCACTAGTTATTCTTGAAACTAGTGGTATGTGTTATGTTATGATTCCTACTCTTCATAGTCTTGTAGAAAGACTCTAGCTAATCTACAATTCACAATATTCAATTAAGATCACCAATATCCTATATTCTATTTCTCATAGACTCTTTTCTCGAGTCTTCTTCAGGATTAAGGCTTCTTTGGTATTTTCTTCTAGGTCAAGGCTTTTGTGGTCTTTTCTTCTGGATCAAGGCTTCTATGGCCTTTTCTTTTGGATCAAGACTTTTGTGGCCTTTTCTTTTGGATAAAGACTTTTGTGGACTTTTCTTCTATATGAAGGCTTCTATGGCATTTTCTTCTGGTACAAGTATTCTATGGCCTTTTCTTCATGTGTAAGGCTTCTATGGTAATTTATTCTACAATATGAAATTTTTCAATCTAACAATGGAGATCTCCAATATTAAAACTTCACCATGAATCTTCTCCTCAAGTCTCTCCTACACATATCTACAGTGCCCATTTTCTTGCAATAAAAAAATTAATCTCTACATGAGGAAAGCACACATAATTTCAAGAAACGAAGGTGAAATCCTTCTCTATCTATTGTAGGAAGTGTCCCAAATTCTAAGAGTTAATTTTCTACAAAAAATAAAATAGTATTCACTAGTTGATTTGTCAAACTAGTGGAATGAATGTTGAGTCCTAGTCTTCATGAGTTTTCTTGCAACTTTGTGGAAAGACTCTAGCCAAATGTAATCTCAAAATTTTTGTAAAAAATGAGTTGTTTCAATCCTCACTTGTAACTCTCCCTAATCCTATATAGATGCACCGTGGATCTGATACCACTATTAGATTTTGAGAATATATGCAGTGGGAGAGATCTATCACGGGTCCTAATAAGATGTAAAAAATATGAAAAAATGGAATTCTACAATATGATTGAAATATACTATAAATAGAAAGTTTCAAAAATACAGTGTAGTATGGAGGTGATGGTCACTCCATTGATATAATATAAAGAACTATATTGTACCCCATAAAGGAATTCTACCACTATCTACTACTCTCTACTATAATAAACTTGATTAACTTGATGTACTTGATATATGTGATCATCCACTATTAGGCCCTTTATATAGAAAGATAGATTCCTTGTCCAACACTCTACCTAGATGTACAAGGGGACACATTTCACATTACAACTTGTACATTGACACTTGTGCATTTATTACATTGCTTGAATTAACTAGCTAACTTCTCCCTAAAGTAATATCCTACTCTAACTATGTACCAAAGGTGGTACATTTACATGACCCAAATGATGTAATATACTCTAACAATAAATTTCAAATTATAGTATAATATACTTTTCATATCTTATATTTTCAAATGATTTACTATGATCTTATTTATTTAATATGTTTTAGGGAATCTATAGGAGAAAATTCATATTATTTCAAACACGTGAAACAAAAATCATTAAAACAATGGACTATATTTTACCATTTTTAGATATAAAATAGATTTATTTTATCATAGAATGCTTATAAAATATAGTTTTTATAATTTTTATTTTATTTGGATAAAAATAAATTGGATCTAATTTCATTTGATTAAATTATAGCAAAACTATTATTTCTCATTTTAAAATATTTTGCATTATATCTAATAAGTCAAACAATAGAATTCTAAGCTTAAAATATATTTAAAACATTGACATTGATGTCAACTATATCAAATTATATTTTTAAAGTCCATTTTTTTATATCACTTGTTGAAGTTATGACAAAGTATCATAGTACAGTCCAAGACTTTTAGATATTATTCAAGTGACCATAACTTTAACCTTGTCCACATGACTTATGAATACATTGTACTATTGGAAATATCATTTATATAATATTTTGACATTATTAAACGTTATAGATGGAACTTCACTATGATCCTATAATGAACTTTGAACCAATATATATATATATATATATATATATATATATATCTACCAATACCATGCATCCATGAGGTCGATTACCAAATCTAAGTTACCACCATCTAAAAATCTATAACAGTAGCATGGAATTAATTTTTACCATATTATATACATCATAATAAATACATGGATTTTCATTTGGACCCAATGGTCATCCAATATCCAACCTTGGTCACACATCCATAATGGGATACTATTCATCCTAAAAGGAATGACTAAAAAAATAAGTAGTAAGACTCTTATTCACCTTATTTGTTTACCTTTCCAAGATAAATAGAATATTACTTGTTTGCTTTGACTAATCCCCTAGCATGATTGAATAAATAATAGTTTTATATTTTTTCCCTTGTATATATTGGTGAGTTATTGTTTCCTTTCTTTGACCACTTATTATCATTGTTAGTTTATGAAAAATATGGGTTTTCCCACTAATATGGGCTTCCTTATAATACCTTATACTTAATAAGAGAGACCGCATCAAATTAAATCTTATTAATAAAATAAGATAGAATCTTGAATATTATTTTTCATTTCTTTGTGATATGCATACCTATGGTACCATGAACCCAACCTAAATAATAGAGCTTTGTATGCTTTTTAGTCTTCAAATATAGTTGCAACAACCTTTTTAAAATTACTATTTCTTTTTTATGAATAAGGATCAATCAAGGTACTCACTTTTTTATTTTTAATACACATCCTAATAAATAAAATATCCTTTTCTTTATGTGTATATTTTATTATATAGAAGCTTCCCAATAATTATATCATAAAATGTACATATATACATGCATGTGTGTGTGTGTGTGAGAGAGAGAGAGAGAGAGATAGGTTATATGTGGATTCTATTTGGGACCACTACTATCAAATTAATTAAATATTCCATTCATGTCATTACATTATTTTCAAGTTAATTAAACCATATCTAGCTTCCATTTTTATTAAACATATTCCTAATTTTCCTTTATATCAAATATATTATTCATATTTGTCAAACTAATATGTTTTCACAGTCAACTCCTTGATATCATTTTTATTAAGAGATAAAATCTCACTTACCTAGTTACCTTCTAAAATTTAAATTTTGCCAAGATGAAGATCAAGACCACAAATGGATAAAATATCCACTACCTAGATTCATTCTCCATAAATACGCTAACTATAACCACTTATCAATTCTCGAATACCTATTTTTAGGGGGGATTATTCACGCCTTTAATATTCCAAGATATCATTTTCATCATTAGTTTTTTATTTTTATTTATGGGTGTATCCCCTCTTATTGTTAACACATGCAACATCTGTTTTTGTTTTTCCTTATAAATATCCCTCTAAATTTACTTTTCTCTTTGTTTTTTCTTCTTAGGTATGCCTATCCATTTTTATTTGCACCAACACTTTCATTTTCAACAATGTTGAAATACCGCACAAAGATGCATCAATTAATTTTTTCATCCACCTTATTTCATATGTCTTTGGGAATATGATATCATGTAATGGATTCAAATATATGAAGGCTAGACAAATAAACCTTATCACCTTTTAATATCTCAATAGGATTCATACCTTGAATGGCTCAAGTTAAAGCTTGATTGATGATATACACTATAGAAGTAATTACATAACCCCAAAGATTAGGTTTTATTTTATTGGTATGCAACATACATCTAGACACCTCCATGATAATCCTATTCTTCCACTCAACCATCCCATTTTATATAAGGTATATAAAGAGTCCTTTAAATAATGTTATGAAGAGACAATAAAATAGCAAAAGCATGAATAACATATTTACATCCTCCATCTATATATATGCACTTGATTTTCCTTTCAAATTGATTCTCCATAAGATCCTTGGAGTCCTTGAACTTAAAAAAGGCTTAATTATTTGTATAAACATTGTACAACCATACATACCTAGAGAAATCATCAAAAAATGTGAGAAAGTATATATTCCTAGAAAGATATGGTATTGCTATGGAAAAGTACATATTCCTAGAAAGAGATGGTGTTGCTATGGATCCACAATTATCACTATAATGAGATCCAAGGGTCATGTAGTATACTTAGAAGTATATTATAGGAATAACTCTTGATGATTCTTCCCCAAGGTGCACCTACCACAAACACCACTAGGAGGAAATATAGGTAAAAAATCAGTAGCTAAATGATGTTTACTCATGTATTTCAAGGGTCCATAGCCAATAAGCCCAAGTCTATGATGCCATCCTTTTCTAATGTCATCAATCTATGTCATCATAGCCATAAAGTATTTATTTTTAAAAGAAGTGAAAGACAAATAGACATTGATCTTATACATATAATCAAATATGACAATATTCTAAGCCAACTATCTTAAACCCATCATCAATATCATTAATCACCATCAATCCAACCAAATATTAATCAAATTTTTATGCATAGTAAATATGATTTTGGACTATAATTAAAACATGAATGACTTCATCAAAATAAAATAAACCAACTATCACCTCACTCATGAGGCTACAAAATTATGTTATTTTTTAGTAACCTTAAACAGTTTTGTCCAATTTTTATTAAACTAATATGGAATATGCCAAATATTAATATTTATCTATGTTAATATTAATGTTAAATGTAGTAAATAAAATAAGATGTTTTATTTATCTATTTTGAGCTGGTTTTTTATGTCTTGAAGGACTAATTGCATGGTTTATTGTTACATAAATTATGATTAATATCTTCACATATTTATATATATAATAAAAATGGAAAAAAAGATATTCCAAAAGAAAATTTGGAACACCCTTGGCTATGCTAGACTCAATCTTAATTTTCTTTGAACTATGCATTTTATTTTACCAAAATTAACAAGTTTCTCTAGAAGGGCAGTCTTGATGCATCAGAATAACTCAATTAATGGTGCAAGAATAGGTAATTTTTTTTACTTTCAAAAATAAAGAAAATAAAATAAATGTGCAATATAGGTATTACCAACAATGATGGGTGGTAGACATAAGGTATACATAATGGAAACACCATTAGGTATAAATGGTATATAACAATCAGATGTCAGAACCTATCATGTTTTATTAGAATTATGGTGACTAATGAAGTGCATAAAATTACCTTGAATAGCATGATAGTGATTATAATCACTATTCCATGTGATTTCATGATTTCAAGGAATTATGGTTCCCTAGTGGTGGTTAGCAAGAAGGGGATAAGGGTGGTTATTTTTTAGGACACATGTTTAGGTATGAGTTGGCACAACCAGGGCTATGAAATTCAATAAGTTATTAAATTTATACCACGTGGAAAATAACACATTAACCACACATGGAAAAGTGGTTCTTGCGAATTACAGAGTGATTTCATAATTTTGAAAAGTTAAGAGTCATAATTTTTAATTGTGTAGTGTTTATCATCAAACAACCACCTATCCTATTGTATGCATAAGAATGACATAAAATCTTCATCATGAACTAGAAGATAATCATGTCAATGCATGTGCCTAATGATATCCCTTCTAGAGTGTGTGGTGTTTTTTAAGGTATGATTGCACCACAACCAAAAATATCTACTTGACCAAGATTGTACAAATAAAATTATAGTTTCCATCTCTATTTTATTGGAATGAGAACAAATAACAAAGTTGTAGAGAGAACAATTTTGTTTTATTCTTGAAAAATATGGTGAAAAAAGCTATGAAATTTGGTACATAGGTAGAAGCAAATATTATGGCAAGACTGAAACATAAAGCAAAACTAGACACAATTTACAAGCTATAAAAACATCTTGAGGTCATCGAGGTATTTCAATAGGTCAGATGGATAGGTTTTTTGTATAAATTTGAAGGTCATATGGAGGCCCTAGCAACATAATTTGCACAATACCTTTAGAATAACCATGTAAGGATTGATAGGACCATAATTAAGGTAACTCCAAAAATTCTTAGTCAATTTTCAAAAATTTCTTGTGAGGGAGAAGAGGTCACAAAAACATTTATAGCTACTCTCCCTAAAAAATTTAATTCTTTTAAAGTAGAGGACAACCTTGAGCCTAAATTTGATATAAAAAATAAACTTTGTAAAGGTATTAAATTATATTGATAAAAGACACAATGGAATAAAATTATTGTATGGGTTATTATATATTTGACATGTGAAGGTCAATTTTCTCTCCTTTCAGGGCATCATATAAATATCTTGTCCCACCTTAGGTATTCACAAACATGAATGTAGGATCAATTTACCCCTATATTTGCATCATGCTTTGCTTGATATGGCTAAAATAATTTAGGATGGGCATGGCTCTATGAAGCACCTTGGATTAATCAAATTATTGTGTAAGCACCATGTTGGTAGAAATGAGCATTCATGGAAGCAATTTATAGATTCATGGATAGAGGATTTCACTCCCAAATATCATAAAAAAGAAACAAGAGAAACATTTAGGATTAAAAAGAAACCAAAAGTTGTAGGTACCCCAAAAAATAAAACACCAACTGCATAAATAAGATCTAGGGGTAGCAATAAAAATTAGTCAAGGCCATTAACATATATGTTGGGGAAGAAACCTTTCCATCAAAAAGGCTTGTACCTATAGGGAAGAGGTATAGAACCAACAATAAAAATACATACTATGGTTTTACTAGATACTAAAGAGACACCTATAGAATATCAATATATACCTATATAGCAAAAGAGATAGTGCAAGGTGATAATTTGATATGGTGACAAGGAAATTTCTACCTAGACAAAAAAATTCATGTAGGAGGAAACCCTACCTAAAAATAAGTACCTACACTAAAGGAGTTTTTAGCGATCTTAGAAGAGATATTTATGTGGTAGGAGGTTCACCATCAGTCCTATGAATATACTATAGTACCTTAGGATTCGACACTAGTCAAGATAAGTGCTACCAAAAGAAACTTAGGGTTTTCAAATAAATAGAACAACTGAATAAGGGCAAAATATGGTCTTCTACTCATTTGATAAAATAGCAAGGGGAAGCAATGGAACAATATGGTGCATAAGAAGATATAATAAAACCATTTTATATTATATATAGTGGTGAGGAAGAGGAGGCACCATACAAACATCATGAAGAACAATTTACATGAAAACAACCTCCAATCAAACAAATTCAAAGATAGAAGTAAAATTCAACTACTCTAGAACAAGCATTGGCATTATTTTGTGCTAAAAAATAGAGAATTTTGATGTTAATAATTAATTATTATTAGGATATACAAAACCCATATGTTCCTATAGAAACATAGGAGCAATAGCACAATGATTTCCATATTGCAGATGTGGCCACCAAGCTAGTGTAGACTCCACCAATTAATGTTGATATTCTAGAAAAATAACAATATATTGTTGGTAATGGTCATTCCTAAGAGCCTAAATGCATGAATTAAGATTCAAAATATGATATTATAGAGAAAAAAGGATGGAGCCTTGGATTGGTTAACTATTGTACATACAAGAGCTATCATCAAGTCGTAGAAACAACAACTGTAGGAAGCTCAAAATGGAATTTCAAGAGAAAGAAATGTACATTCCTCAATTGTTGTAATAACTAAATGAAGTAAAAAGTAAATTAGAAAAAAAATATCTTATAAATCAATTCTTGGAGAAAATTTAGTATATATTCTACTATGATTAGATGTTGAATTTAATCATAGTAAAAAGATTCTAAAATAGGACCAAACTCCATATAGCCCTAATGAAAACATTAAAAATATAAGTGTTTTGAAAAGTTTAAAATTGGATGCTCCAAGACAAGTTATTGTATGCCATGAAGAAACGGCACCAATGGAACTTGAAGAGACTTCCACACAAGAAAAATAGGTACCAAAACAAGATGTGCCAAAATAGGTGATAGAACAAGGTGATCCAAAATAAGTTTTGCAACAAGGTGAACTAGAGAGAGTGCTATGACCATGCATCATGAAATAGAACTATCCATAGTGATCAAGTAGGTTATTATTGAGACAATGAGCATCAAATAATTAGCAAAAATAGGAACACAAACTGAACCCCTAGAAATTTTAATTTTGAGACCAAGTGTTGTCATCCCGTAAGGCATGGTCATATTAGATAATCATAATGTGATAGTATCAATATGGATGAGGTGATATCCTCATTTAGAATTACACCCTATAAAACTCAATACTTTAGAGGAATAAAATAAGAAGTAGGGTGAATAGGTAACAAGTCTTAAGACTAAGTTTAGGGACTTAAGCCACATTATAGACCAATTAGTTGAGTGCAAATCACCTAGTAGGATTTATAGCTTGTTCCTAAAGGAACAATATTATAGATGGAAATTAATGAGGATTTGTTTCAATATCTTATATGACTTGACCTTTGTTAAAGTTTTGTTGAAGCTTTATTGCATAGACCTATAGAACAAGACTTTTTATGTGAATTTTATTTTCATAAATTTACACATCTTGATGATGTGCAATTTATTATTCATACTTACACTAGTGATGTTCAATTACGAGAATTCACCTCAACTATTCGTAATTAGTTGCACTTGTAAAAAAATATGAAATAGTATAGGTCAAGTAAAATGGGACCTAGCATATTGATATTTCATTATTAGACTAACCCAAGGGCTCTTGTTTATACACATTACTCTCTTATGGGTAATGCAGCCATCAAGGAGATGTATGTTTGTCATATCCATGCAAGAGTAAACAATTTTTATAATTATGATGGAGACATTTTTAACAAGACTTTGGGTGCATGTAGATAGAGGTGGGATGATATGATTATCACTTTAAAGAAAAGAGAGTCCATTTCACCAAAAGATATAATATGGTCCCATTGGAATGCAACTATAATGATTGAGGTAATTGAAGCACTACAACATGAATGGATAAGCCTATATTTTTGGTCACCTACTATTATTTTGAGACTAGGTCATAACCAAAACATCAATTATAGGAATGGTTATGAAATATCCAAGATAACAAGGGATACCACTCTATAGCAAAGAGGTTATAGAGCAGCCTTTATAAGGACCTAGATATGCATGCTACTTTGGCCAGATAAAATGCATGAGTTCATGCATAAAAATCACTAAGAAGTGATAAGGTTGTCTTATTTTATAGTATCCTTAAACCTTTTTATCTATTTTTTATTAAACTAATATAGCATATGTCAAATATTAATAATTATTATGTTAATTTTAATGTTAAATGTAGTGATAAAAAAATGTTTTTTATTTTTATTTTTTTAGATGGTTTTGTGTGTTTTTTGTTGGAGTATATTACATTATTGTGTACATGTTAATGTACCACCTTGGGTACATAAATAGATTAGAATTTTACCTTCAATTAAGGTTTGAGTAGTTACTTTATGCAATGTAATAAATGCAAAAGTGTTAGAATGTACAATGATGTACATGTGCATGTAGTCCACATATACATGAGTTATAGGGTAGATGAAAGGCCAAGGGACTTATCTCCCTATATATGCATTTGAGGTAAAAGAGTGTGTTATGGATATAGAGAGGTGATAGAAGATATAATAGTGACTAGTTACATTAGTTAGAGTGAGTAAAATGTAGTTCCTTCATGTATTTATGGAGTTTTCATGTCCTCCATTATATCACATTGTATTATTTTTGTGAGCTTTCATTAATGGCATATTTTTGAGTTATTGCAAAAGTTTCTCTTTTAATTTTCTTGCATATTATAGTGCCATTATCATATAGTTACCATTTCTTACTCATTTTACATATTGTGGTTGCATTTCCTTTAATATATATCATTGAAATATAATAGTGGTATCAGAACACATGGTAGATCGATAGAAAATAGAGATATCCACAAGAGAGATTGAGAGGAGATAAAAAATATTATTTTTGGAATTTCTAAAAATTGTATTTGGCTAGTCTTTCCATAAGGTTGCAGAAAAACTCATGAAGACTAGGACTCAACATTGATTCCACTAGATTGACAAATCAACTAGTGAATATTTATTATCTCTATATTTAAATATTTCTCCATTATAGTTTCTAATACCATTTTGTAGAAAAATTTGATTCAAAGAAATTTGGGAAGCTTCCTACAAAGAGCTAGGAAGAATATCTTCTTTGGAATCAATATAGTACCTAAAGAAAATAGTTAGAGATTGAATATTTGGAGGTCTTAAGGTAAAGGTCCCATTGCAAGAGTTTTATATTTGCAGATTGTAGAAGAGATAAAAAGGCTAAAGGAGACTTATTACACATTAAAGACTCTATAATTGAAGATTGAGAAGAAATGAGGAGGCAAAAGAAGCCACATTGAAAATTGCAGATCATGAAGGAGGTCCAAGAAATAAGACCCCATTGAAGGAAGAAGAGACTAAAAGAAAAGAGTCTAAGAAAATATTAGAGATTGGAAATCTCTATTGAATATTGAGAACTACAAATTACATAATGAGAGAAGGAGAAAATAGCTCAAGAAACTAAAGAGACACATAGGATGTCCCATTGAAGAACTTCCATATTTGGAAGATTGAAGACTAGAGAAGCTGTAAAAATTAGAGACCCAAGAGAAGATGTCTCAAGGAAGGATTGAAAGGAGAAATAAGAAGAAGGCTAGGAAAGCCTCATTGCAAATTTTGGAGAAGGGCATTGGAGAAGTTTTTAGGAGAACTCATTGGAGAAGATAGCTAGCAAGGATAATGTTATGGCCATTGCACAACTTACCCCAAATTTGGGGACCCACCTTAAAATTTTGGTTTTGGGAGCTTTTGTTCTTTGGGTGATATTTTGTTAGGTCTTTACCCATGAGTGTTGACATTTTGGATTAGGTTCAAGGTGTGAATTCCTTTGTTGATTTTTATATTATGGTATAATTTTTGAATTTTAATGTTAATTGTGATGTGTTGAAGGCCAATTAGTTCCAACATTTGGAATTAATTGGATTACATTTTTCAATCAACAAAGTAAAACAACAAAATAAAAAAATAAAAAAAATAATAAATAAAAAAAATAACAAAGTAATAATAAGAAGATATATATATATATATATATATATATATATATATATATATATATGTATATTATATATAGGTATGTAGTTTTTTACCTAAATAAATAAATAATATGAAACAAATTAAAATAATAAATAAAATAAATTAAATTAAAATTTATATATATGTATATATAAAACCAAAAGAAAATAAAGTGAAATCATATTTCACTAAAATAAAATGAAATTGTATTCTAACTAAAATAAAGTGAAATTGTACTCCAAAATATATAGCATTTTCTTATTTTATATATAGTAAAATTATATTAATGTGTTATGTTTATTAACTATGTTGTCTTATGCTTAGGTTATAAAAGGGTGGTGTTATGAGTTTCGACGGAAGTAGTGGAGGCAACCCATCCAATTGCGGAGGAGGAGACATAATTTTTTAGGATACCACATGGTGGGTTCATACAAGGATAATGACACGCAAGAACATGAACGTGGACCCACTAATCGTGGAAGAAAATTCAAATATCGATACCTAGGTTAATGATGATATGGATGATGATGTGGAGCACATATGATACAAGGTCAACCAATGGTGACATGGCAAAGGACATTGATGTAAGCAGTGATATACTTCCATGGACTCCATAAATATGGGCATCAACATAGAGGCAATGAGGACAATGACCTAGGCAATGAGGTGGACCCAATTGGATAGTAAGGACTTGGTGAACAATCAAGACAACTTACTTTCTATTTTTGACACTGGAATTTCCCTCCAATAGTACCATAAAATCGATAGCAAATATATTATGGATAATGACTTAGACATGAATCTCAATGGATAGCTATGATACATAGAAGTGGCAATGAAGATATATGATAGGCTAAGAGCTTGGATTATGTGGGCATCTCCATTGGGAATAACAGCTATGTGGAGAACTTGGATGGGTTGGTAAACGACATGGTCTTGGAGACCCCATGGAAAAATATGTGGACAAAGATTTAAAAATGATTTGTGAGACTAGATACTACTGCAGAAAACACATATTTTTCCAAAGTAATAGACCGTTGATAGGAACTTTGACCAGAATTACCTATAGCAGCATCGTTTGGTTGTTGATATTGAAATTCCCAAGGAACAGTAACACAAGGAGAATGTGGAATCTATAAATATTCGATGAAGTTTTTATAATCATGGAAGGTGTCCATAGTTATAAAATTCATGTGCTTTGATTTGACCTATTATTATAATGTTATGAAAGATATATATATATATATTTCCCCACGATTGAAGGAAGGTATTGTTGCAAGTTGGGTAAAGGCGATATCAACAGAGGATAAAGTCATCTGTGTGTTTATATTTATTTATTTATTTATTATTCATTGAGGATGTAGCCACACAAATGAAAATTAAATGTCCTTTGTAACACTTCTTAGTTTGAAGAGTTTAACGTATGTGAGTTTACGTAACAGTAAGAGCATTACCCAAAGATAGAAATCATCAAGCTCAAGGAAGACGTTTGCAAACCCAACAAAGCGAAAAGAAATGAAAATAATGCATGGGAAAGCAAGAGGTATTTTGGGATTCACAATTAGAAATACCCATCAAAGCTAATGGATGGGAGCTATAATTTTTTTGAAAAATAGAGGGACATTATTTTTTGTAAAATGCAAAATACTCGAGAAAATTGCACCTTGTAAGCAAAGTTTGGAGGAAAAAAATTCTGAATGTTTTGAACTAACTAATTTTCTTTCCCTTCCACGCTTTTTAGGCTTATAGATAGTGTTTAATTCATTTTAATGGTTGCACTATCAAATGTTTAGAAACATGGAATTTATTTTTTTTCCTTAGAAGATTGCACCTAGTTTATTTTGGACCGTGTGAATGCAACTTCGATTAAATTAGGTTACATTTAGAAATTCTCACATCTCTGGTTTTGCAGGATAGGGTAGCATTATACTAATAGTAGTTTATATTTTAATATTTTCAGCATTTACTTTTGTGGTTTATTATTTTTGCTTTAGTTTATTTATTTTTCTTCCACAACATTTTTTTTAAATTCTGCAAATAAAATAAAAAATATTAAAAAATTAAAATTCCAAAAATAGATGCACGGATCCCAAGAATAAGATTTAATGTTTCATTTCAAGCAATTTCAATTTTATTTTGAAGCAAATACGAAATTCCAAAAATTTATAAAGTTCACAATTTTAAAGGAATTTTGTAGTTTCAAAGTTTTACATGATTTCACATTTTAAGCTTTGCATTTCATTTTTCAAGCAATAAATTAACTTCCCTTTATGAAAATTACAATTTCATTAAATAGGGGTAATTTATATGGCATTTCAAAGGCTACTATATTTAAAGCATTAAATTAAATTCTCTTTATGAAAATTATAATTTCATTAAGAGGGTTAATTTATATGGCATCCCAAATAATACATTTTTCAAATCTAGTCATGTAGTTTATTTTCTTTGCATGCTCAAAGCAACATAAAATGAACCCATTCATAATTTTATATTCACATTTTAGAGATAGATTTTAATATTTTGTTTCATTCTCAAAGCAAGGTTTAAAGAAGATAAAACTTATTTAAAATCTTCTTAAAAAAAGAAGATAAAATCTACCTTAAATACTTCAAGATAAAATGAACTAAAGCATTTACATCGTGGTCATATGAGGGCCAATCATATTTTCTTTTATTTTAAGTTTCATGAACAATCAATAACATAGTGTAATAAAATAATACCAACATAGGCCCCTTGTTAACAGTTGCTTGCAAATCACTAAGGTATTCTAGCACTTATTTGACACATTTTCATAAGCATACATGCACACATTAAGTAAAAGGAACCTTGGAGAAATTTCTATTTCTTTGCAAGAGAGGGTTTTTTAATTAAAATCCTGACTATGATGGTGATTTTGCAATTGGGAAAAATTACCACTCAATAGAGAAGTTCATGATAGAATAGAATTTGGGAAAATTATTGCCATCTGATAACAAGCCCAAAAAGGAGAAATATTTGGCAAGGAGCTAGCCAAATTTTGGAGGAGAATACTGAAGACCTCAAGACATTCATATTCTTGAGAAGAAGGCCACTAGATAGGCCAAGGTTGAAGTTAAAATTTGACAAGGAGGCTGAAGGAGAAAGGAGTTAGAAGAAGCCACCAAATATGAGAGATTTAGATATTGCCATTAACGGCTATTTCGGAGAAATAATTTTGTTGATTTTATAGCAAAAAATTGAAGGTCTTTAGGAGACAAGTATTAGTTACAATTTGGAGGATTTTCCTACAAGATTTGAGAGATTCAAGGACAATATATCGAAGAAGACATTGAATACATTACAATGTAAAATTTTCAGATTTGAGGACAGCAAAATGGCAATATCTATAGCTGCAAGTTTCAGAGTTCAAGTGAGTATTCTGAAGGACAGTTAAAGCTACCAAACCACATTTTCAAGAAGCAAGTTAAAGGAGTTTTAAAGCTACAAATTTGGTGAGTTGAAGAGGTGTTTCAGACAACAAATAAAGAGATATGATTTCATCAAACAAAGGGCATCAACTAGGAGATTCAAATCACCAAGATATCCATCATCTATAGAGGTTATAAAGGTAAGCAACTTTGGTGCAAAAGGTTCATTATTTGAACACTTAAATTTATCTTATTATTAAGTTTCATTAAGCACCATATTAGAGTTTAAAGTTGCAAGGGAGTAAGTTTCAAGTTTAAAGTCTTCAAGGAAGCACAAAATCTAGTTTCTACAAATGTTAAAACTTACACATAAGAAAGAGGAGTTAGATATATTTCAAAAGAAATAAAAATATCAACATCCTACCTTCTATTGAAAGCAAATAAGACATTATTCTAAAGTGAAGGTTGAATAGACTTTAGTGCTTAATACAAGTTAATTTTCCAAGAGTTATTAAAGTGCATTAAGTATTTAGAAAAGGAAGAAATATTAGTGCACAAGCAGGGTTGAGTTGGAGTGTCAAAAGACACCATTAAGCATAAGTGAACAACAACAAATCTTGGTGAAGAGAAGCCATAAAAAGGTGTATATAACCACCAAGGAATAGAGGAGAAGTTGCCATACTAAAAAAAAAAACTTCAAAAATAAGACCTAAAGTTCTCAAAGTGAAGGTACAAATTAAGATATCTTATGTTAATTATTATAGCATTATTTACATTACAAAATTGCATTGATTTTATGCTTTCAAATTTAGAAAAGGAGGATAAATGTTGAATTGTTATAAAATACTCAAATAGTAGTATACTACAATATTCAAGAGGTCAAATCATCAAGTTCAAAGAGTAATATTTGAAGTAGAGGAAGATAGCCAACTAAGGGCTTAATAGCATAGTTTCCAAGGTGTCTAAAGACACCAGATTCAACATTGTAGGTCTCATGAAAGAAATGCTCAAGGGATAATAAGAACTTGCAATAGATAAGAGACCAAGCTGGGTAGCATAACGACATTAGCAAGGTAGTATAACACATCACTAGTTGCAAGAAGAACAACATTAAGGAATACCATAAAAAGCAAGGTGTAAGTAGCAAGGAACGTTATCCAAGAAAATAGTGATAGTAGCTTGGATGAAACCACCACCTAGACAGTAGCATTGAAGCACCTTATTTCCACCATCACTGAAGTCAAACCACCTTCATGGGAGAAGAGCACCACAATTCATTGAAGAAATCACATTACAAGCCAAAACAACTTGCTATAGTTTTCAAAAACATTGAATAAATAAGACATTGAAAGTGTAGTTACATGCAAGGGAAATACCTTCCACTTGCCACCTCAATCAAATAAATATCATTCCACTTGGCAAAAGGGATAAGAGCATCTTCATATACATAAAAATACCTCTACATTTTAACGTCTTATCAGATAAAAGAGTGCTCATCCTAAATTAATGCTTAGTAATTATTCAATTACCTATATAACTTCTATGTTATCAAAACACCTACACTAGTATAACATTTTCTAACATTCACACCACCTAGAAATAAGTCTCAGGCTCGAGGTAATAGAGGTGCCACTTGGAATACCTTTCAATGAGGACAAAGGTATTAATAACCACTACACAAGAAGAGCGTGAAGAGAGAGCTTTCACAAAGGTCAACAACATTGAAATAGGAGGTAACACAATCCAAGGCATGTAAGAGAATAAAGCTCATTTAATGCACAACATCATACGTTGTAGACTGGAATAGATAAAACACCCACAACTTGAATAAAGGAGTTAAAATAGAAGCTAATCAACATTTGCATTTCACATTTCAAGGAAGGTATTATTTTTACATGATTTAATACTTGCTTTCTTTAAGCATAAGGAGTTATAAGGTGAATTATATAAGGTTGAATTTATTGATAAATTACAACCTTAGTTGATTAGAAAGCAATTAAACAAGGAGACTATATTCTTAAGATAATTTTTAAATTGTATTAGATTGAGAATCAAATATTATAGTATTTGCAAATAATTAAACAAGGAGATAAGGTTTTCTACCTTTGAAAATTTAAATATTATTTTGCAAATATTATCATTTTCTAAAGTTCCAAATTAGGGAGATATAAGGAGTACTACATCAAAATTTAGATCATTGGAATTTAGAAAACTAAACCATTGAAAATTAAGGATAAAAGAAGAAAAACCATTGATTGCTTTAAAGTTATAATTTATTGTTTATACTTGTCTCATATACAAATTAAAGGGACAAAAGGAATCCAACCATAGATTCTTGAGAAATAGGGAACTTCATCAAATTAAAAGTGCAAATATCAATAAGGAGAAATAAGGAAAAATAGGAGTTGAACAAAACATTAGAGAGTCAACTCAAAAGGAAATTTAAATCAAGCACTTAATCAAGACCATAATTTCAATCACTTGGGAGATATAAGGGATTCTACAAAACCTAAGATTTGATAAATTTTTATCAAGCTTGATCACTAGGGAGATATAAGGTAGCCTACAAGGACCATCATGACAACAAATAAATTCATTCTCATGGAATCTCAACTTCTTAAATGTTCAAACTCATCATGGGAAAACAAAGTAAGGACAATTTTGATAGTTGAAAAACTTTGGTATATTGTCAAAGGAACAACAATTAAACCTACTACAAGTGATATTGAGATTAAAAAATTTGAAGAAAATAAAGCAAAAGCACTAATGATAATAACGTTTTCTATTATAGATGAAATACAACCTTAAATTAGTTCAGCAACATCTACAAAATCTTGGAAAACCTTAGCCAAAATATTTGAAGGAAATAATAAAGACACTATCTTAAATCTTCAAACTCAGTTGCATTATTTGAAAATGAATACTGGTGAAAGCATAGAATTATTTCTAAGGAAAGTGAAGATATAAAAGGGAAATTGTTAACCTTAGGAGAACAAGTAGAAGACAAGTTTATTGTTCAAGTAACCCTAAGAGCACTTCTAAATAACTACAAGAATTTAGTTACATCTTTACAAATACTAAATAAAGATACATATTTTGATAAGTTAGTCAATATTCTTTAAGAATATGAGGTGGAAAATATAGTTAAATATTAAATGACTAACAATGCATTGGTTTCAAAATATAATCCATAGAAAAATGTTACCTCATCCACGAAAAGACAAATACCATGGAATAATAGGTATTGTCAAGTATGCAAGAAGAAAGGACATAGCACCAATTACTACATATTCAATATTAGAAATAAATATCAAGGAAATCAAAGACAATAAAATGGGTCATTCCAACCAAGATAATATCAGAATTAGTATAGTCCACATTAGCACTTTCAACATCCATATACTTCTCAGAAACAATACAATTATCCTCAATTGCAAGAAGGGAAACATAAAGGTAACTTGGTTCAAGAAACTCAGGAAATGGAAGAACCTACAAATGACCATGAAATTAAATATCTCTCATAAAATATAGTATTTTATGAAGATACTAACAAGAAATAAAAATAAGAGGAACTTAAATTCTAGAACCAGGACAAAGATAATATTAAAGACTAAAGTCTTCAATACCCAAATAATATAATACAAGAGGGTGTTGGAGTATATTACATTATTGGGTATATGATAATGTACCACCTTGGGTACATAACTAGAGTAGTGAAGAACATGTGCTTATACTGAGAGGGGGGGTGAATAGTATACAATAAAACATTTTGCATTTTAATCCAAATAATATCATCGGAAATATTAAAGTAGTAAATATCACACAAAGCATCACACACATGAGAGATATGATTTTATATGGTTCACCCAATGTGGGCTACTCTAGGGAGAAAATATTCTTTATATTTTTTTCTCAAATAAATTATCTTATGAATCATTTCACTATAATGTTTATGGACCTCTATCCAAAGGAGATGTTGATCCCCTAAATCAATTTTATGGATCTCTATCCATAGGAGAACTTATTCTCCTATGCTCTCGATGATGATCCTCTAGAATATTATTGCCTCCACTACACTGGCTTGTCGATCTCTCTCCACTAAATACTCTTGTCCCCACTCAAAATACATGTCCTCATTGCCCTAGCTGATGGATCTCTATCCACTAGAGACTATTGTTATCTCTGCTCTATCACCTCCAAAGATCTGTCTCAAATCTACTCAATAGGTCCACTTAGAACCTACTTAAATCTTCTCAATAGTTCCACTCAAAACCTGATTAAATCTGCTCAATAGGTCCACTAAGAACTTGCTCAAATCTGCTCAATAGGTCCACTCAGAACATGCTCAACTCTTCTCAATAGGTCCACACATAACCTTTCCAATCTGCTCAATAATTCCACATAGAACTTGTCCAAATCTGATCAATAATATCACATAGAACTTATCCAATATCATAGAAACATAAAGTGAATTATTAGAGACCTAATATGTTTCAACTCAATGCTCAAAAACTTTCTCAACTCAAATCAGAATATAGAATAGTTTTTTTATGGAACTTGAACAATCACTTTGTACATCCACTTGACTAGGCTCACTTAACTCTACTCAACCAATTACTCAAGAAAAAACCCTTGTTCACAAACCCTAGTCCAAGCATGTAAACACAAACTCAAAATATTTCCAACAATGCTCAACAACAAATCTCACATAACAATGATACTCATGTTCTTTTCAAACCCTAGTTCAAGTATGTAAACACCAACTCAAAATATTTCCAACAATTCTCAACAACAAATCTCACATAACAATGATACTCATGTTCTTTTCAAACCCTAGTTCAAGTATGTAAACACCAAATTAAAAAATTTCCAAAAATGCTCTACAACAAATCTCACATAACAATGATACTCATGTTCTTTTCAAACACTAGTTCGATTTCTTTGAAGAACAACTCACTTCAACAAAAATGCATATAAATCAATCTTCACATAACAATGATACTCATGTTATTTTCAAAACCATAACTCAATTTCTTCACACAACCAATGCCTTCAAAAACAATGCTTATAAAACAAGGTTTTAATCACAACACTTAATTCCAGAAAAGCTTGAAGCATTAACTCAAACACTTTCGAAAAGGAAACCCTAATCAAATCCTTTTCAATCCAAAATTTATTTTCTAGAAAGCCAATTAATCAACTCAACCAAGGAAGAATTTGCCCATACCTTTTTGCTTGACAAGGATTTGATCTCACAAATATGTCACACTCACACTCACTTCTTTGCCAATATCAATAAGGGTTAGAAGATAATAATTTCCTCAAAAACACAATACAAAATTATATCAAAATTACACCTTATCACTCCAACTTAAAATGATATTCAACACCTTCACAATAATATTATTTAACACAAAAACCCCTTATTAAAATTAAAACAATACTCAAAAGTCTTAATCCTGCAATATGCCAATATAGTAATTTAAGACTTTATTAAAAATTAAAACCAAAAACCTCCTTTTTACTCCAAGTGATAATTTTCAACTACCACCACTATCCAATAAGAAACATTTCTAAACAATTCCACTAACAATCCTTATGCCTCCCAACTTAGGCAAATAATAAAAATTTAATGCAAAATATTTATCTCACCTTCGAAGGGATTTGAACCTTAAAAAATGTTCGTGATGAACACCTTAGTCACGGCTTCAACCGCCACATGAGCTACGCACTTTTTTGAGACTAACGAAGCACCACATGCTTAAATTTGTGCCTCCCTTCTTGCCCTTTGCAAAAATGTGCACCTTTGGCACCTTCAACCAACATGACTGCCAAGCATACTACTGCATTTCAAACATTGGCTCTCTTTCCAAAAAAATTCTTTCACACCTGCTCACTCGCCACTATGCCAAGCTGCCCAGTTGGCCTTTGAATGATCTATGCTTTCTATTTTGAACTGTTCACCACACACGAAATTCATAAAATTCTCACGATCTCTTCTTTCACTTCGCATCCAAATAATAATCAATCAAGCAAGGATAAAGTTTAATGCCCTTTGAGCATAGGTATATATATTAATTTCCTCCATGTTTGTAAAACGTCGGTGCTTCGAATGCTTTCACCACCATGTAACGTTAGTGAAGGTTAAGACCTTGATAAGGGCGCTTTGAATATTTTTAACTCCAAACCCACATTTGTGTATTGTAAAATATTACAATGAATATTATAAATATTTTACTTTGGGCTTTTAACCATATCACTTAATATTATAATATTATATCTTTTTGAGTTTATTAATTCATTCCCATTGCATACCATGGTGTAAATAATATTTATTTATAAAATTTAAATTCTCATTGAATTTAAATAATTTATAAAAAAATATTATATCTCCTTTTTAACTTTGCACAAGCCTCCTTGAGATTTTATGAAAAACATTTTTAACTTATGCTTCCATATACTATTAAGATATTATGGAGCCCTTTTTATTTTAAATTTTATACTGATTCTCTTGACCTTTGGCCTTCTTCCTGGATATCAAATAAAAACCTTGACACCTTTGTTTCTTGATGAATTCCTTGATATTAATGATGACTTCATCTGGAGACATCAATGATAACTTTGACTTAGGGACTCAAAATTTCCAAAAATCTCCCCCTTTGTCATTGATGGTAACCCAAAAACTTTTTATCAAAAAATTGACTTCTTCTTCTGTGTTGCTCCCCCTGGGACACTGCTCCCCATGGCTCAATGCTCTCTCAAATATCAAATCTCTCCCCAATACTCAAATATCTCTTCTCCTTTGACATCGATGGCAAAGGGTCACCTTTGGATCTCAGGGCTAAGAATGAGCCTCTTAGCTTAGCCCCTCCCCCACCTTCTATTAAGGTGGTTAATTTCAGGGTGGGAATCTCACTCCCAATTTTCCTTGAATATACTCAAAAGTTTCCTTTGAAAGTGGCTTAGTGAAAATATCTACTATCTATTCCTTTGTAGTGATATATTCCAATCTAACATGTTTATTTGTCACTTGTTCTCTCAGAAAATGATACTTAATCGGAATGTGCTTTGTCCTAGAGTGCATTACTAGATTTTTTGAAATACTTATGGCACTTGTATTATCACATAGAATAGGAATGGGATGATAATGATTTATCTTGAAGTCTTCTAGAGTTCTCTTCATCCATAACACGTGTACAAATGGCTACTACTACAATGTATTTTGCCTCTGTTGTAGATAAAGATACTAAAACCTGCTTCTAACTTAACCAAGATACTAAACATTCTCCAAGAAATAATGCTCCTCCACATGTGCTTTTTATGTCATCAATTTTGTCGGCCCAATCTGCATCTGTATAAGCTATTATTGTGAAACTATCACTTTTGGGATACCAAAGCCCAAAATCCATAGTCCCTTTTAGATACCTAAAAATTCTTTTTACTGTTGCCACATGTGTTTCCTTAGGTGTTGCTTGAAACCTTGCCACTAATCCCACTAACTATATTATGTCTGGTCTTGTAGTTGTAACATATAATAGGTTGTCAATCATAGGTCTGTATAATCTTTGATCTGCCTCTAGAGATTCATCATCCTTACTTAACTTGCATCCTATGACCATGGGAGTACTTACCGGTTTACAATATTCTAACCTAAATTTCTTTAACATTTCCTTTATATACTTGGACTTTTTCTAATTGTGAAATCTGAATTCCAAGAAAGAGGAACAATTGACCAAACATAAACATCTCAAATTCATTTTGCATATTCTTTGCAATATCTTTGTACATATTATCATTTTTTCCTCCAAAAATTATGTCATCAACATAAACAACCACTATTAGAAGATCATTACCTTCATTTTTTTATATATAAATTATTGTCTGCTATTCCTTTTCTAAATCCCTATTCCTGAAGATACTTATCCAATCTTGAGTACCATGCTCTAGGATCCTACTTTAAACCATACAATGTTTTTTTTTTTTGGTAGATAAGATACTATAGCATTAATACCGGGTTTTATAGGTTGACCCAAAACCTTTTACAAAAATCAACCCAGGGTTGTTGATGAACATGTCCTTACTAAGGATCCTATATATGTAAAATCTACATGCTACCAAATCCATTACATCCGGTAAGGCACATAGCCTATTATAAAAAAGAAACTTCCCATACAAAATTTTGGGTATACCCCAAGAAAACACACTTGCATCATAATTACAAAAAAAGAAACAGACACAAATCCCTTCCTTGAAACAGTGGAGAAACAAAAAGTTGCAGACACACATAGCAGAGTACTAAAAAACTCCCATAAGATCTATATTGACAGTTACTCTTAATAATTCTTTTGTAATTGCTTTCTTCCATATATGACATGTTTTGGGACCACATCCTATCTTGGCCAATTAGCCTTGGAGAAGTGAACCTGTTGGCTAGATTTATGGTGGTGGCTATATGGTGGTCCACGTGGCTCTAGTTCAAAGTCTTATATTGTCATTTCTTTCCTACCCTATGATTATCAACCAACCTCAAATTACTAAGATGACTAGGAGCCATGTTATCTGACATGTGAATGTCCCCATTAGTCTTTGTGGTATTTCCAAGCAGCATCCACCAAGACTGATAGCTCGGATAATTTTTATTGTGAGTCCATTTCAAAAAATAGATGGGACTACTCATAGCCTTCGAACTTATATTGCCTTCCCTATTGGTAAATTCAACTATCATTCTTGGCATTCTTGTTGAATAATATCCTCTACTTCACTCAAGATATCGTGTTCCCATTTGAAAAGTATGTCACCATCGACAACCAAATTGGCCAACTTATCAAAAACTTTATTAGCTTCCCGAAATACATGTTGGGCTTGTTTGTCTTGTCTTCCTTGGAAAAGGATCCTAGACTCTTCAAATATTGTTTTAATCCTCCAAGGAGGTGTTTTCCAATTATTGAGAAGAATTATAACATGCATAGAGTCTCCTTCTATGATAAAATTTCCTTCTAAGTCTTGAGTCATTTGAAGGCCTCTCCACATAGCTCTAGCTTTAGATTCTTTGTTCGTCCTTTTTCCCAAATATTCAAAAAATGTAAGCATCATATTTCCATTATGATCTCACACATTGCTACCAGCGCCTGCTCTTCCAAGATTTTCCTTAGCCACTCCATCAAAATTAAGCTTAAACCAACCCGTAGGAGGTGAAGACCACTTAACATTGGATTTGGGGTTGACTACCCTAGGCACAAACTCATCTAACAAGGTTAAGCTTAAATATTGAGCAATCATGGTCTCCTGCAGATGAGGTTTATGACTATCAAAAGGGATAAGGTTCACATTCTCATTGGCAAAGGATAGGATCTTGACAATGATAGTTTTATGATCATGGATAGACTCATTAAAGACTCTATATGGTTCCTTTCTAACCACACCTACAAATATAGTGATTGAGAAAAATTTTCCACATATATCTAAGTCTTTGGATTGAAAAGGGGCAAAGCCACTGGACTAACAAATCAAGTATGATGGCTGGTTTAACCCAGGAAATATTGAAGGCTTGAAAAACCCCACTTAGGATAGTCAAGGAAAAAGGGCACTCAAGGAAAATGTGATAAATGGTCTCTCAATTAGCCCTGCATAGATAACAATGATTAGTGATACAAATACCTTTACACATCATATTATCAATGGTTAGAATTCTTCCTTGGATAACCAGCCATGAAAAGATTGTAATTTTTGGAATTAAATTTTTTATCCAAACTATGTCCTTTTGGAAGAAAAAATCCTCATCATCAACCAGAAGCTTGTAAGATGATTTAATAGTGAACTGCCCATTTTCTGTAGGATCCTAGGTCACTTGATCTTCCTTGGGTCTCATGGCTACATACATAATATGTTTTATCTACTAGTATGAATCTCTATGGTTGTTCAATACAAACCTCTTCTTCTAGAACCCCATTTAGAAATGTTGACTTGACATCCATCCGATATACCTTGAAGTTCTTGAAACTTGAGAAGGCTAAAAACATCCTTATAGCTTCAATTCATGCAACTAGAGAAAAATTTTCATCAAATTCAATTCCTTCTACCTGTGCATAACCTTTGCATACTAACCTTGCTTTATTTCTGACCACTTGTCCATATTCATTCAATTTGTTTCTGAATACCCATTTTGTTCCAATCACATTTTTGTACTTTTGTCATGGGACAAGTTCCCATGTTTTGCTCTTCTCTATTTGATCCAATTCCTCATTCATTAATTTAACCCAAAATTCATCCTCACTTACCTGAGTGAAGTCTTTTGGCTTAATCTTAGATAGCAAAGAAAATTTTTCTTGTTGAGATGGTTTTATTATTCTTCTCCTTATTTTTATTTCATATGGATTCTTGATGATCTATTATTTTGGATGATATTTCTATACATACCTGTATGGAGTTTTGGGAGGAGGTCTTTATGTTTCTTCTTCTTCTTTATCTGATTCCTCACAAAATTCTTCTTTATCTGATTCCTCACAAAATTCTTCTTTAAAACATCCATCTTCTTGATACACAATTTTTTGAACTGGTTCTCTGGAATCTGTCTTCTCATCAATTGTTAAATTTATACTTTCTACCATAGTACGATTTATTTTGTTGAAGCATCTGTAGGCTATACTCTTTGTGGAATAACCAAGAAAAATTCCCTCATCACATCTTGTATCAAACTTGCCCAAGTTTTGATCTTCCCGTCTTATGTAACATTTGCTTCCAAAAATTCTAAAGTGTTTTACAGTGGTAGGTCTTCCTTTCCAAAGCTCATATGGAGTCTTCTGATGATTTACCCTCAATTGAGCCCTAGTGATAATGTATATAGCTATGTTTACTGCTTCTTTCCAAAAACCATCTTATAACTTAGATTCATTTAATATAGTTCTAGCCATGTTTTCAACAGTCTTGTTCCTCCTTTCAACTACGCCATTTTGTTGAGGAGTTCTTGCTTTTGAGTACTCTCTCTTGATTCCATTTTGTTCACAAAATTCTACAAATTCATTTGAAGTAAATTATCCCCCTCTATCAGATCTTAGACACTTAATCATTTTTCATGTTTCATTCTCAACCAATTCCTTGAATTCTTTAAATTTTTCAAAGGCCTCTAGCTTCTCTTTTAGGAAGGTCACCCAAACCATTTTGCAATAATCATCTACAAATAGCATAAAGTAACTCTCACCCTGAATACTTTATGTTTTGGTAGGACCACATAAATCAGTATGTATTAGGCTCAATGGCTCAAATTACATATAGCCTTTTGGCTTAAAGGTTATCCTATTTTGCTTTCCATGTTGATAGGGTGCATAAATTATGTTTTGAGGTCTTCTTATTTTGGGTAAATCTGTAACTACCTATTTATTGCTTATATTGACTATGTTGTCAAAATTTAAATGACCCAATATTCTATGCCACAACCAACTCTCATATTCTTGTGATAGAAAACACTTTTCCCCTTTGATCTCATTGAGCATGTACAAGTTGTTTGGGTTTCTTGCATTTGCAATGATTTTTCTAGTTTCTAATTTTATTATCTCACATCTATCTAGATGGAAGGTGACCATGTATCCTTGATCACAAAGTTGACTTATACTCAGTAGATTGTGTTTTAACATTTTAACATACAAAACATTCTCTGTTTTTGTTTTACCATTGTCTAAACTTAGAGTTCCTCTTCCAACAATCCTTGCTGATCCATTATCACCAAAACTTACTAATCCTCTATTTTTTTATTTTAGTATAATGAATTTATCTTTATCTCCTATCATGTGACTAGAAAACCCATTATCAAGATACCATTGTTCTTCTTTATCTTGAGCATGAAGGTTTGTTTGCACTAACATTGATCTAGCCCTAAAATTCTTCTTTTCATCTTTTTAATTGTTGAAATTGTTTTTTGAAACTCAGGAAGTATCATTTTACACCATCTAGCATTATGCCAAAAATGATTGTATTTGTAACATATAACATCATCATCCATGAGAGGTGCAAAGGAATTGAAATTTCTATTGTATCTTGCATAATGAATATAGTATGCAACTCTATGACCATATTTATTTCAAGAAAAACAATGACTATGGAAGAAATTATGTAACCTATTTGGATGTCTTGGAGTTTGTGGAGAAATCATCTTTCTCTTATGATTAACTCGTATCCAGGGTTCTCCTTTGCTTTATTCCTTTTTGATATCCTTTGCTTGCTTTTCCTTGTTTGAAGTTTCTACTTTTTGAAGACTTGATTCCTCTTTCTATTTCTCATATTCTGTATCTTGTAGTACCTTGGTCTATTCCACTTGATTCCTTAGGAGAAAAATATCTACTTCTAATTTTCACATTCTATTTCTCTGTCTCTCAATAGATCTATCATATCTTGCTCAATATTCTTTCCTTCTTCCACCCTAATATTGAGTTCTGTGATAATTTGTATAAGTTCCATCCTTGCTTCTTCATCTTCTTGAACATGTTCCTTCAATCTTAAATTTTTCTCTCCAAGTCTTTCCAATTTTTTAAGAGCAGCAAATAATTCTTCTTTTATGTCAAACATAGTCTCTTCTTCACTTTCTAAAGTCATGTGTGCTACCTATGGATCCTCTTCCAAGTTGTTAGTCTTTTCACAGAGAGACCCACTCTCATACCAATTGAAGAACATGTGCTTATACTAAGAGGTAGGATGAATAGTATACAATAATTTTTTTTTCCTTTTAATCCAAATAATATCATCAACAATATTAAAGTAGTAAAAATCACACAATGCATCACACACATGAGAGATATGATTTTACGTTGTTCACCTAATGCGGGCTACTCCATGAAGAAAATATTATTTATAATTTTTTCTCAAATAAATTCTCTTGAGAATACTTTCCCTACAATATTTATGGACCTCTATCTAAAGAAGACGATGATCCCCTAAATAAATCTCATGGATATCTATCCATAGGAGAACTTCTTCTCATCTGCTCTAGCTGATGATCCTCTAGAATACTATTGCCTCCACTGGACTAGCTTGTGGATATCTCTCCACTAAAGACTCGTGCCCCTACTCAGAAGACCTATCCTCACTGCCCTAGCTAATGGATCTCTATCCATTGGAGACTACTATCCTCTCTACTCTATCAACTCCAAAGCTCTGTCTCAAATCTGCTCAATATGTCCACTTAGAACCTGCTCAAATCTTCTCAATAGGTCCACTCAAAACCTGCTCAAGTATTCTCAATAGGTCCACTCAGAACCTGCTTAAATATTCTCAATAGGTCCACTCAGAACTTTCTCAACTCTACTCAATAGGTCCACTCAGAACCTATCCAAATTTGCTCAATAAGTCCACATAGAACTTGTCCAAATTTTCTCAATAAGCTCACACAGAACTTATCCAATCTCATAGAAACATAAAGTAAATTTTTAGAGACCCAATACATTTTAAATCAATGCTCAAATACTTTATCAAATCAAATCAAAATATAAAATAGTTTGTTTTATGGAACTTGAAAAATCACTTCATACATCCACTTGACTAGGTTCACTCAACTCTACTCAACCAATTACTCAAGAAACAACCCTTGTTCACAAACCCTCATTCAAGCATGTAAACACCAAGTCAAAATGTTTCCAACAATGCTCAACAACAAATCTAAGATAACAATGATACTCATGTTCTTTTCAAACCCTATTTCAAGTATGTAAACACCAACTCAAAATGTTTTCAACAATGCTCAACAAAAAATCTTACATAACAATTATACTCATGTTCTTTTCAAACCCTAGTTCAAGTATGTAAACACCAACTCAAAATGTTTCCAAAAATTCTCTACAACAAATCTCACATAACAATGATACTCATTTTCTTTTCAAAACCTAGTTCAAGTTCTTTGCACAACATAACAATGATACTCATGTTATTTTCAAAACCCTAACTCAAGTTCTTCACACAACCAATGGCTTCAACAACAATGCTTATAAAAAAAGGTTTTAATCACAACACTTAATTCCAAAAAACCTTGAAGCATTAACTCAAACACTTTCAAAAAGGAAACCCTAATCAAATCCTTTTCACTTCAAACTTTATTTTCTAGAAAACCAACCAATCAACTCAACCAAGGAAGAATTTGCCCATACCTTTTTTCTTGACAAGGATTTGATCTCACAAATCTGTCACAGTCACACTCACTTCTTTGCCAATCTCAATAAGGGTTAGAAGATAATAATTTCCTCAAAAACACAATACAAAATGATATCAAAATTATACCTTATCACTCCAACTTAAAATAATATTCAACACCTTCACAATAATTTTTCTTTAACACAAAATCCTTTATTAAAATTAAAACAATACTCAAAATTCTTAATCCTCCAATATGCCAATATAGTAATTTAAGACTTTATTAAAAATTAAAACCAAAAACCTCCTTATTACTCCAAGTGGTTTTTTTCAACTACCACCACTATCCAATAAGCAACCTTTCTAAAAAATTCCACTAACAACCCTTATACCTCCCAACTTAGGCAAATAATAAAAATTTAATGCAAAATATTTACCTCACCTTCGGAGGGATTCAAACCTTCAACAATGCCCGTGATGAACGCCTTAGTCATGGATTCAACTACCACACGAGCTATGCGCTCGTTTGAGACTAACGAAGCACCACATGCTTCAAGTTGTGCCTCCCTTATTGCCCTTTGTAAAAATGTGTGCCTTTGGTGCCTTCAACCAACACGACTGCCAAGCATACTACCACATTTTGAATGCTAGCTCTCTTTCCAAAAAAATGCTTTCACACCTACTCAATCGCCACTAGGCCATTCTGCCCAGTTGGCATTCAAACGATCTATGCTTTCTATTTTGAACTGTTCACCACACACAAAATTCATAAAATTCTCACGAGCTCTTCTTTCACTTCGCATCCAAATAATAATCAATCAAGCAAGGATAAAGTTTAATGCCCTTTGAGCATAGGTATATATATTAATTTCCTCCATGCTTGTAAAACGTCGGTGCTTCGAATGCTTTCACCACCATGTAACGTCGACGAAGGTTAAGACCTTGATAAAGGCACTTTGAATATTTTTAAATCCAAACCCAGATTTGTGTATTGTAAAATATTATAATGAATATTGTAAATATTTTACTTTGGGCTTTTAACCATATCACTTAATATTATAATAAAAAATATTATAATATTATATCCTTTTGAGTTTATTACTTCATTCTCATTGCATACCATGGTGTAAATAATATTTATTTATAAAATTTGAATTCTCATCGAATTTAAATAATTTATAAAAAATATTATATCTCCTTTTTAACTTTGTACAAGCCTTCTTGAGATTTTATGAGAAACCTTTTTAACTTATGCTTCCATATATACTATTAAGATATTATGGAGACCTTTTTCTTTTAACTTTTGCACTGATTCTCTTGACCTTTGGCCTTCTTCCTAGATATCAAATAACAACCTTGACACCTTTATTTCTTGATGAAGTACTTGATATTAATGATGGCTTCATCTAGTGACATCAATTACAACTTTGACTAAGGGACTCAAATGAGTCATAGGGTAGATGAAAGGTCAAGGGATTTATCTACTTATATATGTCTTTGAGGTAGAAGAGTGTGTTATGTATATAAAGAGGTGATAGAAGATACAATAGTGACTAGTTGCATTAATTAGAGTGAGTATAATGTAGTTCCTTCATGTATTTATGGAGTGTTCATGTCCTCCATTATATCACATTGTACTATTTTTTTGAGCTTTCATTAATGGTATATTTTTGAGTTATTGCAGAAGTTTATCTTATAAGTTTCCTACATATTATAGTGCCATTATCATATAGTTATCATTGCTTACTCATTTTACATATTGTGGTTGCATTTTCTTTAACATATATCATCAAAAGTTAACATTTGTGGGGGCTAATTGCATGGTTTATTCTTAATTAAAGGTTAAATAAAATAATAATAATTTTGTAGAATTTTGTGAATAAATAAGTGATGATAATGTATTGGGCAAACCATTGCTCTAGAGCATTTTTTTAATTTTCCATGCTTGAGTTCCAAAAATTAGAGTAGTCTAGTGGAAGAATAATTTGAGCATTAGTTGGGCACTAGAATAGTTCAAGCATCAAAATAATAGGATGCGAGGATTATGCTAGAATAATAGGATGCAAGGACTATGCCAATATAACAAGACATAGATTGCTCCAGAATAGCTATGTATAGGAAGAAATAAAAAAAAATATGATCAACCCACCTTGAAAGCATATTGTCAGGCGATGATGTTGACCAATAGCATCGATGTGAATCTATAACTATGCACAGGAATAATGGTGCTTATCCACATTTTATTTGGAGTTGTTACTTTTCTATCACACTAAAATAAAATAAATCACATGATGAAAAGGAGCCTAATGCATGTGAAGCAAAGAAGGGGAACACATTGGAGACCTCAGATCTATTTCAAACCAATCAACAAAATTATGAAGTTTTGGATGACTTATCCAACCAAGTCTGCTATTACAATATGATTGGTTAGATTGAACACGTAGACCTATGTATTAAATTAAAAAATAGATTACTACTTAAAATAAACCCTATTAGTAAGTTGAATAGTTAGAAGCTCAGCTATAAATAATAATGTGCACCTATTTGGCAAGGATTGAGAAGAAAATTGGAATATGCAATAAAATTTTGACTTTTCACATATTGTCTTAATCTAAAATTATTTTATCCTGCTGAATGTATTGTATTGACTACATAAAGTAGTATTTGCTACTAATTTATTTTACCTCATGCTAAACCTCGAAGCAAGAGCCCACTCTCTAGAAAAATGGAAGGATTATTAGCATAGTTGAAGGATTTTTGTTTAGTTTCTTTTCTATTATTTAATTATAAAAATTAACATAGTTTAATTGAATTTAATGAATTTACTTTGATCCTAATATTGATTTAGTTATATTTTATTTTTGATTACTGTGATTTTTTTTACTTCCCTATAAGTGTGCATTGTTACTTTTATTTTATTGTTTTAATATAATGTTTTGTTCCTGATTATATTTCAATAACAAGTTATGTTTTATTTTAGTTGGGATTTATTTAGTTCCTTTCAATTAAGATTTTTTTCTTGATTTATTTGTGTACTCAGATTATAAGTAAAACCAGGATTTATTTTAATAACAAAGTTTGAAATTTGGTGTAGTATTATTTATGAATGTTGAAAAGACATTATGATTCCAAGTTTTCATGGATTATTTTAGAACCCTGATATCCAAGATGAAATTATTAGACCTCTAATGCTTACAATCTTAGGATGTCATCCTGGTTTGATAAAATATTAAAGTTAGAGCATGAACAACACTCGTCACTTTTGACGTATTGGAGAATGCATTGGCATTGTTATAGAATAAATAAGTCATTCAATGTTAATTATTTTACTATGAATTTGTGTATATTAAATTCTCAAAATATTTTTTAATACATAAAAAAAAAAACAACTTTGCACAAATATAGTTGCATTGTCAAGAATTGTGTTTAAGACATCAGGGCATTAGAATAGAAATATTCAAAAATAGGATGTGTGAATATACTTAGAGATAAAATAGGTAGATTCATTAGATCAAACTTCCCATGATCCATAGGAAGAAGAAATCCATGATGAGAAGCTAAAGCTATACCAACTCATGAGTTACCTATAATAATGATTCTCAAAGATGTTAGAATTTTGGAAGAATCACAATCATCAAATTTAGAAAGTGTAGGATTCCCTAATCAAGAATTACAAGAAGAAAAAGAAGGTTATTCAACACCACCTACTCCTGATAAATCTATACCATTAGAACAATTTAAAATATTGATAATTTTAACATGGAACAAGGAGGTATTCGGCAACATTTTTGAGTCCAAAAGTTCCATTTCTGTGAACCTAAAATTGGTGGAGGAGAGAATGGAGCTCGAAGGTTACACCGATTGCCTCAGGGAGGAGGAAAGGAGGCTCTTGGTGGATTATCATTCTATTCTTGCAAGGGAAGAAACTTTCTGGTGCCAGAAATCTAGGGACCTCTGGTTGAGAAATGGAGACTCCAATACGAAGTTTTTTCACGCGTCAACTTTACGGCACAGAGGGGCTAACAAAATTAGGGAAGTGGTGTGCAAGGATGGACGCGTTACCAAGGATATTGAGGAAATCCGAAGTGAAGCGGTTGACTTCTTCCAGGATCTGCTCAGTGTTCCTCCTGGCAGTGATCTCTAGGTTCAGAAATCTCTATTGGATAACTTCCCAATCAAATTTCCTCCCGAGGAAAGCTCTAAGATTTTGGAGCCTTTTTCTATGTCTGAGATTAAAGAAGCTTTGTTCTCCATGCAACCAGACAAGGCCCCTGGGCCTGACGGTTTTCCCCCCCATTTTTTTCAAGTTATGTGGGATGTTATGGGCTCAGATGTGTGCAAAGCAATTCAGGAGATTCAAGCCTCCAAATCCATCCATCCAAAACTAAATTCTACCTTTCTTGCTCTCATCCCTCAGTCTTCCGCCTGCAAAAGTTTCTCTGATTATCGTCCCATTAGCCTGTGCAATGTTTTTTATAAAATCTTAACCAAGTCCATAGCCAACCGTCTGAGGTCCCTTCTTCCCTCCTTGGTTGGTCCTTCTCAGGGAAGCACCGTGAAAGGTAGAAACATTCTCGATGGTGTCATCACCATCCATGAAACCCTCCATTCTGCTCATCGCTCCAAAAATGCTACTCTTTTCCTCAAGCTAGACATGAATAAAGCTTTTGACAGAGTTGACAGGAGGTTCCTCTGTGCTGTCCTCTTCAAGTTTGGCTTTCACCCTCAATGGATTGACCTTGTCAGTAGTTGCATATCCACTCCCTCCTTTTCTGTTCTAATAAAAAAATCCCCTGCTGGGTATTTCCAAAGTGCCAGAGGCCTCAGACAAGGTGACCCTCTGTCTCCTATTCTATTCATCCTTCTGGCTGAGGTTCTGAGTTGGTCTTTGAAAGAGGCTCTTCGCTAGAATAAGATCTCTGGAATTTTTCCCACCTCCAGAGTCGATCCTGTCTCTCATCAGCAATTTGTGGATGACACCCTCATCTCCACTGGGGCATCCGTCACTCAAGCCAAATCCATCAAGCGAATCCTCTCCCATTATGAAAAGGCTTCCGGACAGAAAGTCAATTACATCAAAAGCAAAATTTACTTTATTAACACTCCTATGCGAAGGCAGCTCCGCATAGCCAAAATTTTGGAATGCACTATTGATTCCCTGCCTGCGTCTTATCTGGGTTTGCCTCTGGCTTGTAATGGCCGGGCCAATGGAAGCTTGTGGGACATGATCCTGGAACGTCTTCACAAAAAGTTGAGCACTTGGAAAGGCAAATTCCTGTCGCAAGCTGGGAAAACCACCCTTACCAAAGCTTGTCTCCAAGGAATCCCAACTTACTTCATGTTTGTGTTCATGCTGCCTGTTTCTATCCATTCCAAGATTGAAAAGATTCAGAGGACCTTTCTATGGTCTGGCAATGAAGAAAAAACCAAAATTCCTCTTGTGGCCTGGGATAAGGTTTGCTTGCGAAAGGACCAAGGTAGCATGGGAATGAGGATATCAAGACTCATGAACACTGCTTTGATCACTAAGCACGCTTGGAAGATCTTGACTAATGACCCAACAGAGTGGGTCAAGCTGGTTAAGAGGAAGTATCTTGGATCGAGTTCTCTTTTTGATGTCGGGATTCCTCCTGAAGCGTCTACCTTTTGGAAATTTGTGCTTCAAGCCCGCTCTCTGATCAGCTCTGGTGCTCGCTGGATTTTGGGTGATGGCAACTCCATTCTCTTCTGGAAGGACAGGTGGGTTACTGATGGAGCTCTCGAGTTGAGAGCGGACCTTTCTGGCCTGAAAGCCCAGGTGGATCCAAATTCCCAACTCAAGGTTGCGGAATTCATTGATCGGAGCTCTCTTCCCCCTCGGTGGAATTTTCCAGTCCTAGACAGCTTTAACAATAAAATGACTTTTTTGTCTAATATTCTTCGATCTGTTTTAATTCCATCTTTTAGAAGAGATGACAAAATCATCTGGCGTGGCACAGAGGATGGTCTGTTCTCTGTCAAGACCGCCTATGACCTTCTTACTTGCGAGATTTCCATGGATCACCGATGGAAAGTGATTTGGATGAAGGGTATTATTCCTAAAGTTAATTACTTTACATGGATTGCCTTTCATAATAAAGCCTTAACCATCGACAACCTCCATAAGAGGGGTTTTGCTATTCCCAATAGGTTCTTCTTGTGCTTTGTTGATTGTGAGACAACAGACCACTTATTTTTGCACTGTCCTTTTTCCCATTCTGTCCTCGACACTGTCCTGTCTTCCTTTCAAATCCTTTGGTGCACTCCTCGCTCCCTCAAAGATGCCTTCCACCAATGGCCCAATCCTTTCAAGAATCCTAAACTTTGCTTCCTTCTTGAGGCCTCTTTCCACCACTCCATTTGGCAGATTTGGCTAGAGAGGAATTCCAGAGTCTTCGGCAAGGTCCCTAGAGTACCTCCCTATGTCGCTCAGAGAGCCTTATCCTTCGCCATTGAGAATTCTAAAGTTGTTCCTAGTTCCCGTCCCCGCCTTCCTGGCGAAGCAGCGATCTTCCAAATTTTGGGCCTCTTCCCTATTCATGATGGTGTTTCTAAGTCTCAACGTGGGGATGTTATTTGGACCAAGCCCCCTGTGGGCTGGATTAAATTAAACTTTGACAGTGCGGCCAAAGGCAATCCTGGCCCTGCTGGTTCTGGTGGTGTGGTTAGAGATCATAACGAGAATCTCGTGCTGGCTTATTGTGAAGATTTGGGTGCCCAGACTAATCACTATGCTGAATCCATAAGTGTTTTGAAAGGTATCCAGATCCTCTCTGAGGATCCTCGGCCTTTGATAGTCGAAGGTGATTCGCTCAATATAGTCAACTATCTGCTAGGCTCTAAAGACCCGTCTTGGAGGGTCTACAACATCATTATTGAGGCTAGGATGCTCCTCTCTCAACGTGACAGGTGGAATGCGTGCCATATTTTTAGGGAAGGAAATCGCGTGGCAGACCACATGGCCAACAAAGGGCTTGCGACCACGTGTCCTGTTGTGTGGTGCTCATGCTTCCCGTCTGAGGTGGCGAGTTTGGCCAATGTGGATATCCTCTCATGATGTTCTCCTTGCTTCAGAAGGTCATTCGTTTGGTTTGGCTATTTTTGCTTTCGATGGTCAAATTTCTCCAGCTAGTATTTTTGTTTTCCTTGGTAAAATGTGGTTTTTTTCTAGGATATTCAGGCATAAGGGCCCTACTTGTAGCCTTCGGGCAATTAGCAGTTTTTGGTT
Organism: Wollemia nobilis; assembly: GCA_028583015.1. NCBI lineage: Eukaryota > Viridiplantae > Streptophyta > Pinopsida > Araucariales > Araucariaceae > Wollemia > Wollemia nobilis. The sequence continues at coordinate 2,986,801 of JAQPPZ010001206.1, forward strand.
TCTGTCATCAGGTTTATTCCTCCAACCACAAGGCATGATGCACATTCCAACCAAGCTGAATTTGTACATAAGGTTTTGGGATCCTCTATAAAAACCCACTATTAATCTATTAAAATAATTACCAAAAAAAAAAATATTGATAATTTTTATTAGGAACAAACAATGGTAGAAAGACAAGACAATGAAGAAAGAGCTAGTAATGTGTTCCATTATAGTGAAAATTGTATGTCTGTTAAGACTTTACAATAACCCATCCAACTAAATCCTAACCTAGAGAGCCCCATGAAGGTTATTTCACCCTTTGTATTACCAACTTTTAGGGGAGTTTTGTTTGATCCTGATCAATTATTATTTGAGTTTAAGGTTTTATGTCAAACTTATGATTATACAAATGATAACCAAAAACTTAAATCGTTTTCTTCCATCTTGAAGGTCTCTACAATGCAATAATTCATGGGTTTAGCACCTTATTCAATTCAAAACTAGGATGAAATGGAAATAGTAGTTTTGGAAAATACCAAGAGTATTACAAGGTAAATAATATGAAGGATGAAATAAGAAGATTAAACTTTGGAAGATTATTTGGATAGATTTTCCTTTGTTCATAAGATATGTGGATGTGTAGATGCAAAATTAAGTAAAACCATATTCTTGAGAGGATTGCAGGAAGAATCAAGAGAAGTATTGGATCTTATGGGAAAAGGAGATGTAAATAAACTTGAATTTCAAGAAATTATTGAACTTTGTAAGAATTATTCCCATATAAGACAAAGAAGACATAAACTTGGTAACAATGGAAATGACATGAAATAATTGATGGAAGAATTTTCCAATTTAAAAACTAATATTTTAGTGCATCTTAATACAACATTATACAAAATGAATGCAAAGAACAAGTCAATTGAACCTTTAGCCATCTATTGTTAGAGATGCAAAAAGAAACATGCTTTTCATGAATATCCTTTGAATAAAATTTGTATATCTACTATATATTATTTGTAAAAAGGACATCCTACGAACCAATGTAATTTGTTACCTAGATTAAAAAATATCATGAAAAAATAAGCCCAACCTACATAAGAACTTAACTTTGTTGGACAAAGACAAGGAGGTAAGTTTTCTCAATATCCATACCAAAATACTCCTTGATTTCCTATAAATTGGGAAACCAATCCTTGGTATATGCCATAGTCAACTTTAGTACCTCCTCAACAACCTTGGTGTTTGTAGTGATAAATTAGTACAACTTTGTTAGATTGTGCTCCAAATAAGATGAAGAGCCTAAGGCTAAAAATTGGGAGCCATAATCCATTCCAGCCTAAAAATATTCCATGCTAGATTTCACCAAATAGATATCTCTAGAGGGTAAAGATAGGTGTAAAAACCCTTACTCTATGTGGGCAATTTGATCACTTGATAATAAAATGGCCTATAATGAATAGTCTAAAGCCTTTCCATTTTTTTGATATCTGAACTAGACCTCACTCCTGATAAAATTTGATGAGCCTTTTTGATGAAAACTAAAAAGACTTCATTATAGGAACAATATCAACCCAAATGCCATATATGGTAGAACTAGTAGAGCTCATCATTGTCTAAATTAGTTTAGGTAATAATCCTTGGTAAATCATGTGTCATCAAGAATATCCTTAATTATGGGAGATGACAAAGAGGAAACAAACAAGTGGGGAAAGGAGAGTGATCCTTATGAATACTCTATAATTATGAAATTCAAAAGATATATACTTACATATATTCATAAAAAGGCCACTAAGGTGAAAGCATCTTTAAAAAAATAAAAGAACCAGCTGAGTTACTAGCAATTTTAGCGCACATGGAAACACCCTAAGATAAATTTTGGCATGAAAAATAAGGGAGAAGGAATTGTAGAACAAAATAAAGGTAAAAACAAGAAAATCATAAAAGCAATCAAGAATTTTGATGATATTTAGTGAAGAAAGAAGGTCCAGTAAAAAGCCCAATGGAATGACTTATTGAAACTTATGTCTTGAGGAAAATGTCCAAGCAAAATTATTAGTTGCATAAACAAGGAAATCCTAGTTAGGCAGACAAAGGGTGCTAGATTTTTTTTTGAAACAATAGATGATTTTGGAAGTGGATGAATGTACCAAAATTGAGGGGGAGGTAGGTAAGCACGTATATTTTGAGGGAAAAGAAAGATAGTACACCATTATTAAGAAAATATGGGTTATATACCAGGAATACTTCAGCTCTACATGTCAATCAAAGGTAGGTAAACCACTAAATAGAAAAATAGGTAAAACCTATAGCCATGATAGCTATATACTGATAACAACATTAGCTAAGGGTTACTCCATTAAATATTCAAAAACCCCAAAAAATGAGTAGATAAGAAGTTAGATCATCCTATAAATTTTGGAGGGAAAATTTTATTATTGTAATCTATAAGTAGTAGTAGTCTTAGCTTTGTAAAGGATTGACAATTTTGCAATTGTATACATTTGTAGGTTTTTCTTTCATATCTCTCTGGTAAATAGTTGTGTTTCTTGAGTGGCTTATAGGTAATCTCAAACCCCCATTTTTGTAACAATCTATATAAGAATTTACTTGCATTTTTATGTACATGGGAGCCTGTGTCTATTTTTTGGCATAGCTTGTAGACAAATTATTGTGTATGTGTATGTGTTTGTAATATTTTGCCTAAAAAATGGGAGTTGTTAAGTGTGTGTGTGCATGAGGGGCCTAAATCAAGTTTTGGACCGAGACACTTGCTTGGCTCTCCAATGGGACTTGCCTTCTCATGCATGCATGTAAATGGTAACTCTCATTTGCACTTCACTATGTCAAGGAGAGGAAGTGTTTACCATTGGCACATAGCATTCAAGCATATTTTTGCATGAAGATCTTATAGGATCTCTTAGCACATCACCCCATTTTATTTTGTTGATTTTTTTTTACTTTTTTACTCTTTTGCACCCTTTTCCTTTGTTGAGAAACCAAGCGCCTTGAATATCACATTCTAACAAGCAGTTAAAATTGTAAAAAACTCTTGGATACCCTCAATTGAGCAAAACCTCACACTATTTATCATAGCTTGATATGTTTATCTCTACATGGCATAATTTTCCTAGGCATGGACAGTAAAAAATGACAACAATTTATGATTTGGGAACCCCAATAATACATCATTGGTCCCAAAATCACAAGGAGTAGAGTTGAGACTTGGTGGGTGTATTAGTTTGTTCTTTCTTGGTGAAACACCTCCTCCCACCTAGCAACTTTGCTCTAGAAAAAAAAAACCAAAAATAAGCCACCTTTTAAAGGTACTAGACTAAGGTTCAAGATAATACCTCGATCTATTTATTTTCTAGAAGTAATTAGCTACATTTACTTGGTGACTCCATTCTAAATAAAGAGCCCAAAAATAACTAGACAAAAAATACTTATAATAGTTGTTGTCACTATCCATAATAATTCTATGAAGAAGGAAAATCATAGTCCATAATATGGCTACTCCACCCCCACTATTTCCCCCTATACCATTCCCTACCTAGAATGACAGAGATTTGTTGGCACCACTAGTACAAAATAAAACATGGTAGGAGATACCCTAGTCATATTTGAAGTCTCTTACCTATTTCACTGGTGAAGATCACAATATTCCCATTGAGCACCTTATCCATGTGGTGAGCCTATGTATGATCCATAACATAGCTTTAAGGTTGTTGGGAACATTGTTCAAAGAAAAAACTTGAGAATGGTACATCACACTATAACTTGATTCGATCAACTATTGGTACCAACTAGGCAATATCTTTGTCAAAATATTTAGGGAGAGGGTAGATGGGGTATCACTCCTACAATAGCTAGAAATAATTATAAGAGAATCCATGGAGGTAGTAGAGGATTTCAACCTCATATTTCACAAATATTGGCATAAAATACTAGAGGAACATCCCCAACTAGATATGACACTTATATACTACTTAAAAGCTTTAGATTATATGATTTCAATGATGACCAAATCTAGAAGAGGAAACTCCCTATAAAATTCATATGAGCTAAACATTCATGTTGAGCATGATTTAATTCAAATCGGAATACTATCCCTTAGGATTCCCATGCCTCTATACCCTAATATATAATCACTAGTTATTGTTTCTCGGCCAACAACCTCCTAGTAATCACCTCATTCATCCTCAATTGTTGTATACTCACAAGCCTCAAATTCATCAACCCCTAGGAACCTTGAGCAAGACTTATACCACAAACTACTTACATTTATAGCTAATAAATTGTTAGTGATGATAAGGGAGCAAAATGCCTCAATATTTCCCTAACATAATAACTACAAGCCCCTTTTTCTACAAGGAAACCATAGATATAGAAACTTACCCATTGGATTTCCTAGACCCCAGTTCTAAAAACTCAAGAAAGTATTCAATCTCAATCCCTTTATCAGAAAATAGTCTTAGAGGTGACCTCTCTACAAATAAAATTTCCTAATAATTCTAGGGAATTAGCCCCTATACAAAATAATTATATAGAGGAGCCTACCACATGGTACTACCCACCTCTTGAAATCCCCCTTAGCCAAGTCAACCTAGGATAAGCATCACAAATTTTATCCACTTCAAAATAGGAGGTGATACCATCTAATTCATATATAGAAGCTAAAAACTAGATGCCAAAGCATAACTCTTAGACCACCACCACACAACCTGGTTATGTTTCTAAAGATTGAATCTTAGCAGCATGGATTGAGAAAGAGGTCTATAAAATATTTGACTAGATGGGAATCTAATGGAAAAAGGCCTAAATTCTAGTTATATTATCTAACAATATACAAGAAGTAGGTAATGGAGGAAAAGGATGCAAGCAAGCCATCGACCCCTGGTAGCTAGCACAAGTCAACATGATTAGAACAAAAGCCTTTGACCACTACACCTCAATGGTAAATGACTTTTTTTCCCCTTCCATTCTTCAATAAAATAGTCTAAGGGCCCTAAGAAACTAGAATAGAGAAACCAAATATGGATAAAAATCATCAACAACCCTACCATCAAAATATTTAGCATTTATTAAGTAGAATACCTCAACAATCCCAAGGCAACAATCAATGCTACCAAAACTAGACAAGGATATTTGGCCAATCCAAGAGAGACCATGCTTTATTCCTTAGATTGATATCTCTAGGATCTTTCAATATAAAGGATCACATAAAAAATCCATTGTACCAATCCTAGTTTGGAAAATGTTAGCTATTTCATAGTAGAAAGAGCAATTGCAAAAGGCCCTAAAGGAAGAATAAAAAAGAGGTAGCCATAAATTATGACTGTGTTGCAAATCTTATCCCTAGGATCTTATAGAACCAAGCCCTCCTAATACAAATTAATCTATAATTGTATTATATACCAACACATCTATTATAACAAAAGAAATAGCAAATGCATTAGGATTAAGATATCAGTCAGCTAACAAAAGAGTTGTGTGGTTAGACGATGATCTAGTTCAAATATTGGGGGTTGCAAAAATACTTTTGATTTCTCAATATGCTTTCTCAGATCAAATAGTTATGTAGGATATATCAATAATCGATCTTCCCCTTTCCTTTGATATCTTCCTATTTAGATATTTCATTACCAAACTAGGAGGGTATGTATATCTAGATTGGTATTTGATGGTGCTAAGGATAGTATACAGGACTAGGATCAAAATTCCAAGTGAATCGATACATCCTCATTATATAGATATATTTCCACCATATGAATGAAGCAATGATAAAATACTGGCAACTAAAGAATGGCCAAACCCATATGAAATAAATGAGGAATCATGGCCAATTACTCTAGAATAATTGATGAAACAAGGAGCAACAAAAAATTTGGATCTCGATCCCCCAAAGGAATATGGACAAATAGGTATGAGATAGGAATAGTTTGAAATGAGACCCAACTCTTGGGTCATGCATATATAAAAAAAAATATGAATTTTGCTTTATTTTATTTCATTTTATAGGATAATTTTCCAAAAAGGGATATATCCACAAGAGGCATCAATAAGATCATTCTCAAAATTAGCATCAAATTTAATGATCAAAACATGAGGGGTGGTAGGCTTGCATAAGCTAAAAATATTTGTACATAAGATGAAAAGCAACCAAATATTTCACCACATCACTTTGGGCATGAAAGAAGAAGCTCACCCCAATAAAAATATAGGAGAAGTGAGGGAAGGTACTAACCCAAGAAATATGAAACAAAGGAGAAAAATCCACATCAACCCTAAATAAATGCTATAAAATAAGACCATTGCCCTCCAAAAGGCTATTCCTCAATAACTCCATGCCTAATGGATAAAGACCTTTTAGTTTTTTATTTAATTTCCTTATCCAAATAGAATGCCCTTTGAGAGCCACCAAAATTATAATGATAAATCACTACAACTCTATTAGATTATGCTCTAGAATAAGATGAAGATCCTAAGTCTAAAATAAAGGATTCACAATCTATGCCACCTAAATAGATTCCATGTTAGATTTCACCAAAAATCTATCTCTAGAGGGTAAATATAGGTGTAGAAACCCTTCCTCTGTGTAGGCATGTTGATCACCTAATAATAAAATGGCCTACAATGAATAGTTTGAATCCCTTTTGTTTTTTTTTTTTTTATATATTTGAGCTAGACCTTTTTTTTTTTATTGGTTAAATTTAAATTAATGTGGGTTTTTATCAAGGGACCCAAAACTTGATTACAACAAGTCACTAGAATTTTTAAAAAGGCCATAGGAAAGGCCGTAGGAAAGCCCAAGGATGGACTTTAGGAAAGCCTTTAGGACAGGTTGAAGGAAAGCCATCAGGATAGGATTAAGGACCACCTTTAGGAAGGATGCAAAGAAATCATGCCCGAAGAGAAAAAAAAGTGAAAAATTCAAAAATTGAAAATCTCGCCTAGCGAGAAAGAGAAAATGCAGAAAAATTCAACGAAGGAACAATCCCGCATAGTTACAAATTTAAATAGCCCAATAGGCAGGAAAATGCAACATCCCACGTAGGGGAAACTAGAATCTAGGAAAGAGCAACATCCCACATAGGTAAAAACCAGAATCTGAGAAAGAGCAACATCCCATGTAGGGGAAAACCAAAATTTAGAAAAATGCTATATCCCATGCAAGGGAAAACCAAAATCTGGGTAGAAAAACCCAAGAAAAAAAAATATCAAAACCCCCCTAAATAGCAAGAAGGGATTTGGAAACCACTAAAAATATATGAAGAAGCTATTCAGAAGCCCATAGGAGAAAATGAAACAACATTGCAACACCACAAGCCATAGGAAATAGGTGAAAAGGTCCTACGAAACACAAGCAGAAGACACCACAAGATAACAAGTTGCAAGCATTAAGTAGGTCCCTCACTAGACCAAAAGAAGCAACAAGAACCCCAAGGCAACTCCAATACTACCAATGAATAGCTTCAAGGAACTAGAAAGGAAACATAGTGGGATCATAGCAACATGAAAAATGGAGGCCCTCCTCAAGCTATGAAAAATTCTAAAATCCCACCACAAAGCCCACATTCAGAATCCCAAAGAGTAGCACCATAGGAATAAATACATGGAAATCCCCAAGCCATTAAAATGAAGAACTAATCATGAAATCAAAATGATACAACAAAACCCCCAAGGACCAACACCACCGACAACCAGTTTTAGGGAACTAGCAAGGAAGTACAACATGATTACAATAGTAAGAAGAACAGAGGACCATACCAAGCCATGAAGGAAACTTTAAACCCACCATGAATCCCACATTTGGAGACGTAGAGAGCAGCACCATAGGAATAAACATGTGGCCAATCCCAAACCATTAAGATACTATTAATAGATTATCAAGAAGCAAAACACCCAATATACAAGCACCACACAAATGAACCTTCAGAACCACAACTCCAAGTAGAACCCTACAAAATACCTAGGAAAGAGCTAAGAAATCCAAGGAAAAGAATCCCTGAAGCAATCCAAAAATCCTAGGGAAGATCCCAAGGATGTCCCATACCAGACATGAAAGAACCCTTAAAAAAATCATGGAATAGGGCAGACAAGAGGAAAATTTATCTCCCACCACAAGGAGGTCATCTGCAACACCATCCAGCCAAGAAGGAAGGTCCAAGGTAGTTCCAAGGAACTAGGAAAGGATTAGGGAGGAAGTAGGGAAGTGGGTCAAGACTTCCTAGGGAAGTCTCCTACAACTCCCCCCTTCCAAGGTCCAATGTGGATCCTTCATATCTTCTCCTAATGAGCTAGACCATTCTCATAACAAAATATAATGAACCTTTTTATGATAACTAAAAATACTTCATTATAGGAGGATCAACCCAAAATCCATATATGGTAGAATCATAAGAGCTCATCATAATCTGCATTAGTTTGAGTAGTAAAAATCTAGCAACTGATGTGTCATCTTGCCACAAAAAATTCAAGGATATCCTTAATTATGAGAGATGACAAATAGCAAATCAACAAGTGGATAAAGGATATCAATCCTTATGATCACTCTAGAACGATGAAATTCAAAATATATATACTTCCCCACATTCATAAAAATATTGCTAAGGTGAAAGCCTCTCTATAGTAATAAAGGAACCAAATGAGTTACTAGTAGAATTGGCACACATGGAAATACCCTAACACAAAGGTTGGCATGAACAAGAAGGAAGAAGGAATCATACAATAGAACAAAGGCAAAAGCAATAAAATCATAAAGGCAATCAAGAATTTTGATGGGATTCAGTGAAGAAATAAGGTCCGATAAAAAGACCCAATGGAATGACTTATAGAACATATAAAAACCATAGGGAAATGGCCAACCAAAATTCCTAATTGCACGAATAAGAAAATATTGATTAGGTGGACAAAGTATGTTGGATAATAGTTTTGAAATAGCAAATGATTCTCGAAGTAGGGGGTAGTAGGTAAGAACATAGATTCCCAGGAAAAATAAATATAGTAAACCATTATTTAAAAAATATGAGTTATCTACCAAGAACATTTTAGCTCTACAAGTCAAGCAAAGATAGTTGAACCATTAAAGACAAAAGGAAGGGATACCTACAACCATGGCATATATATATTGATAACAACAATGGTCAATGGTTGCTCCATTAAATATTAAAAATCCCCAAAAAAAAGGGTAGACAAGAAGTTAGATCACTCTATAAATTTTGGAGGAAAATTTTTCCTTTTGTAATCTATAAATAGTAGTAATATTAGCTTTGTAAAGGATTGGCAAGTTTACAATTGTATACATTTGTAGTTTTTTTTTCATTTCTCTTTATAAAAATAGTTGTTGTTCCTGAGTGGATTGTGGGTAATCTCAAACACCTACTTTTGGCATAATCTATGTAAGAGTTTTCTTGCATTTAAATATACATGTAAGCCTATGTCTATTTTTTGGCATAGCCTATAGACCCATTATTGTGTGTATCTATTTGTTATTTTTACCTAAATAATAGAAGTTTTTAAGTGTATGTGTGTGTGAGGGACCTATATCTATTTTTTGATCAATTCACTTGTTTGGATCTCCAATGAGACCCACCTTCTCATGCATGTGTGTAACTAGTAACTTTTGTTTTCACTTCACAAGTGTTCACCACTAACACATAGTGTTTAGGCCTATTTTTGTAGAAAGATCTTAACAAATCTCTTGGTACATTGTTCTATTTTGTTTTTTAGGGTTTATTTTTATTTTTTCACTCCCTCATACCCTTTCCCTTTGTTAATAAACCAAGTGCTTTGAAGATCACATCCTAACAAGGAGTCAACATTGTAAAAAAGACCCAATATTGAGCCAAACCTCGTGCTGTCAACCATGGTCTGCTATGTCACTCCCCACTAGGTACGATTATCTTGGGTGGAAACAATCAGAGATGAAAATAGGTTCAACAACCATGGACATCATCTCAAGAATGGTCCCAACCTAGATGGATGAATCAACATTAGAATAAAAAAAATCCATCATAGTTACCTCCATAAATGTAGTCATCGATGGGTACAACCACACCAATCGTACTAGGGAAACATTGGTATCAAAACTAACAATAACATTTATTACTTGGACCTACCTATATTTACCATAAGGGACAACAACAAAAATAATATGTTAAAAAAGCACCACTTCTAGCTCAACCTATGGTCAGCCCCAATAATACTAGATAGGTAGCACTTGTCTATATGGCTGAACCAAAATATATAGCCATGCTTAATGTCATTGACTATGATAATTTCTAGTTACATTGAGGAAAAATACTTCCTAATTCTACTTAACCTATCATCATAGAAATGGTAGTTGATAATAATCAAGAAGAACCATCTACACCTAAGCAACAATGACAAGAAAAATAAAATTTCCATCAAAACAATTCTCCCTCTTCATATGAAAAAAGTACCTTATCTTGAACAATTTGAAATAATAGAAACATATTCTACAAAATATGATTTGGTAAATTAGTTAAACATTTAAATATCATAATATATTTACTACAAGCTATTAAATATGTACCTATGATTAGTAAGACTATTATCAAAATGTGCATTTAAAAAAAAAAATGAAAAAGAAATCATATCCCAAAACCATATAGGTGGATGGAAAATTGAGAAGACCTCCTTGCAGGAAAATATATTACACCAAAGTATGGAGATCCATAAATCTTAGTAGTCATAGTAACAATAGGATCAATAAATCTTAGTAGTCATAGTAACAATAGGATCAATTCAAATAGCTAATGTTTTGAATGACTTAGGGGCAGCTATTTATGTTATCGCAAAGGATATAATGCTAAAGTTACAATTAACCATTCTAAATCCTACATCTACAATACTTGAAATGGTTGATCGATCAATCAAAAAACCAAAAGGAACAATATAAAATATTCTTGTAATATTTTTGTCATAGAAATATCTAGTCGAATTTTTGGTAGTATAACCCCAAACCACTATGAATGGTTACTTAATAATTCTAGGAAGATATTGGCTTGCTATGGTAGCTACATTCATTGATTGTAGGTTAGAATATATGACCATATCAAATAGGATTGGTTCTATGAATATTACATTATACCCTCCTACAAAACCTTCACTAAAATTTTTCAGTAACCTCAAGTTTTTTTTTTTAATTTACATGGTGGAAACGGTAGCTGCCACGAATCTGAGAAGGCTATTTGAATTTTATGGCCACCATAGTATTCTATGTTTTCCACCTTGGAATCCACCACATAGTTATTCATACCTTCCACACCTATAACCACCATGCCATAGTAATTTTAAACCTTTTACACCATTGAAAGCACCAAGAAAGGGACAAGTGTTCAATTCGACGAGGCCCGAGATTTGAACCTTGGACCTCTACCCCCCTTATAGGGTTTGGTCAAACCAATTGGTCTACACCTTAGATATTAAGGTTTTTTAAATTATATGAAGAAAATAAAGAGAATATTTCAACCTCATCCACTATAGTTTTAAATGATAATGCAGAGGAATTGGATCCATTATAAAGATATATTTGAGGATGAGACCATTTTACTTAGTAAATTATATGACTCATGACTTGAATATGAACTAGTTACCATCCATAGATTATTATAGAAGGATGAAGATCAAGATTTTGAGTATTTATCACCCATCCCAACACAAAGAAAACTCTTTTAACTTATCACATGGATGGCATCATCATCTTCTATCATATTTTCATTGCCCTATATCAAATTAAATTCCTTCATGTACCTTTGATAAAGAAACCAAAATTTTATATTCTCTTTTGCCACACCATTGCCTTCTCAACTCTTTGGTTAGTATTATCATAATTTATTCATCCCACCTGGAACAATCATGTCTCATGTTGGAGTGACAGAGGAGGTTGCAACTAAGAGCACAAGGTTTGGCTCAATTTGGGACCTCTAAGAGTTCTTACAAGGCTAGCTCCTTGTTACAATGTGATCAAAATATATTAGTTATATGCATACATAAGAAGTAATATCTTATAGGAGAGCCAATATAGTAAGTGACTTGGTCTAAAAATAGGTGCACACCCCTCACACACATATACACTTAGCAAAGTTTGATATTCAGGTAAAAAATTACAAACACATATACATACACAACAACGGATTTGTAGGAAAAAACCAAAAAATAGATATAGGATCCCTTGTATATATAAATTCTAGCAAATTATTACAAATATTATGCCAAAAGTGATGGTTCAAGATTACTGAAAAAAGACACTTAGGAACCACAACTATTTTTAAAGAGAGGAATGAAATGAAAGCCTACAAATGCATACAATTGTAAACTTGTCGATACTTTACAAATCTAAGACTACTCCTATTTATAGATTACAAAAAGGGAAATTTTCCCTTCAAAAATTGTAGGATGATCTGACTTTCCATCTACCCATATATTGGGGATTATAAATATTAAATGGAGTAGCCTTCAGTCATTATTACTATTAGTTTATAGCTATAATAGTTACAGGTCCTCATTATTTTACCTTTAATGGTTCATCCACCTTTGTTTGACTTGCAAAGCCAAAGTATTCTTGGTAGATAGCCCATATTTTATCAATAATGACATACTATATTTTGTTCTTCATTGGGATCTATGCACTCACCTACCTCCCCCTTGGTTTTGGTTTCCACTTTTAGAGTTGTTTTTTATTTCAAAAATTTTCCAACATCTTTTGTCTAAATGATTAGAATTTCCTTAATCGAGAGTTTTGCTTTGTCATCTCCTTTGGGAATTTAGAAGTTTTTACAAGTCATTCCATTGGGACTTTTTCATTGGACCTTATTTCTTCATTGAATCTCATAAAAATTCTCAATATATTTTTCCACTTCTAGCCTTGTTCCATTTTATGCTTTGTTCTTCTATCTTGTTCATGCCAATCTTTGATTTAGGATGTTTCCATGTGTGCCAAATCTACTAGTAATTTAGCTAGTTCCTTTATTGCTATATAAAGTATTTCACTTTAGCAATCTTTCTTATGACTATGGGGAAGTATATATTTTTTAAATTAAATTAATATAGAATGATAATTATGATCTCTCTTCTTCCCCCATTCATTGGTTTCCTCTTTGCCATCTCCCGTTATTAAGGAAATCCTTGCATGTGTGGTGGTGAAATGACATGAGTTGCCAAAGGTTGCCTACCCAAAATTATGTAGACAATGATGAGCTTTGATGATTTTTATATGGATGATGTTTGGGTTGTTCCTTCTTCTATAACAGAGTCTATTTAGTTATCATCGAAGGCTCATTATATTTTATCAAGAGTGAGGTCTAGTTCAGATATCATCAAAAAGGATTTAGACTACTCATTGTAGGCTACTTTTTTATCAGGTGGTTAGCTTACCCACATAGGATATTTTCCACTCTTGTATCTACCCTTTGGAGATATCCGTTTGGTGAAATTTGACATGGAATATTTTTAGGCTGGTATGTATTATGCTCCCTTAGTTTCAGGTTTAGGCTCAATATTTTTTGAGGTGCAATTTATCAATATTGTAGTGATTTATCACTATAGTTTTGGAAACTCTCAAGGGGCCTTCTACTTGTGGAAGGAAACAAACACATAAACTAAAATACCTCTATCCATTGGGTATGAAGTTATAGAGGAATAGCTTTCTAGAGGACACTAGTCTTCTTTTATAGCCTTTATTTAGAGTTGGTGAGGATCCTTTATTTCATCTTACTTGGATCAGCATCCCTCAATTCTCTTTTCTTTTCATTGGGTGATATTCTTTCATACCCAAAATGATAGTGAAAACTTTAGCTTACTTTTGTCTCAAGTGCAATCATTTCAACTGATGCAAGCCTACTTCCCTACTTATTTTTACTATTAATTTAATGTCAAATTCATAAATGATCTTATTTATGACCTTTGTGGCTATATCATTTTTGGAAAATTATCCTACAAAATAAAATAAAATGAAGCAAAAATTTCATATTATTTTAATTTATATATGATCCAATAGTTGGGTCTCATTTCAAACTATCCCTACCCCATGCCTAATCACGATCCCAATTTTTTATTACCCCATGTCTCACCAGTCCTTCTAGAGTATTTTGCCATGATTCTTAATTTATTTCATAGGGGTTTGGCCATTCTTCTTTGGTTGCTAGTATTTGATCATTGCTCCATTTAGATGGTGGAAATATCTCTATATGATGAGGATGCAATGAGCTCACTTGGAATTTTTTATGATCCCATATGTTATCCTTAACACTATCAAATACCAATCTAGATATATATACCCTCCTAGTTTGGTAGTGAAATATTTGGATAGGCAGATGTCGAAAGGAGGAATATCAATTAATGATATATCTTGCATGAATTTTTGATCTAGGTAAACATATGGGGAATGCAAAAAAATTTCCAACCCCCAATACTTGAATTGAGATGTCATCCAGTTGCACCACTCTTTTGTTTACTAACTAATATATCAATCCCATTGCATCCTCTATTTATTTTGGCATAGTGGATGTGTTCACCTTAGAGTCTATAATACAGTTATGGATTAATTTGTCTTGATAGACTAAATTCAAATAAAATGAGGGGGCTTGGGCCTATTAGATCTTGGGGATAAAATTTGTATCACAATCACAATTTGTGGCTACCTCCTTTATTCTTCCTCTAGGGCCTTTTGAAAATGCTTTTTCTACCCTGGGATAGCTAACATTTCCTAGACTAGGAATGGTATGATGAATTTTTCAAGTGATCCACTATGTTGAAAGATCCAAGAGACACCACTTTTTGAGGAACAACACATAATTTATCTTGGATTGGTTGAATATGCTTATCTAGATCTAGTGGTACCAACTACTACCTTAGTATTGTTGGGGTATTATGTTTAATAAATACCAAAGTTTCTAGTGATAAAGTTGTTGATGGTTTTCAGTCATCTCTGACTACTTTGTTCTGATTGTCTGGGACCCTTAGGGCATTTGGTTGAGGGATGGTAAGGGATACAAAAGTAACTAACCATTGAGGTATTGTGGTCAAAGGTTGTTCTAATCAAGTTGACTTGTGTTTATTAGTTGGTGGATTACCTATATAATTTTCCTCTATTGCTCACTTCTTAGACCTCATTAGATAAATTGACTAGACTTGAGGTTTTTTTCCCATTTGATTACCTATTTGGTCAAATATTGCATAGATTTCTTCTTTGTCCCAAGATGCTAGGATTTTTTCTTGAGAAACATAACTAGGTTTATGGTGGTGATCTAGGAATTGTGCTTTGGCATCTGGTTTTCAAATTTTGAATTTGAACTAGATGATATCATCTTCTATGTTGGAGTGACAAAAAGTTATGATGTTTCTCCTAGGTTGACTTGATTGATGAGGTTTTTAAGAGGTGATTAGTACAATGTGGTGGGTTATTCTATATAATTATTTTGTATAGGGTCTAACTCCCTAGCATGGTTGGGTATTACTATTTGTAGAGGATTACCACCATGACTATTTGGTATTGACCATTTCATTGAGTATTTTGGAACTAGGGTCTAGGCTATCCAATAGACAGATGTATATATCCTTGGTTTCCATGTGAAGAATGAGGCTTGTAGTTTTTTTGATAGGGATATCTTGAGGTATTATAATCCCTTCTCATGGCTAAATTTTGTTAGCTATAAATACAAGAAGCTTGTGGGATGAGTCTTGCTCAAGGTCCCTAGGGTTTAATGGAGTTAGAAGTTATGACGATACAACAACTAAGGGTGAATGAGAGGATTACTGAGAGGTCGTTTATTGAGAAATAGGAATTGGGGGTTACACATTGGGGTATAGAGGTACATGAAGCCTAGGATTTAGTCTTACAATTTGAATTAAGTCATGCTCAACATGGCTAGCCAATTCATATGCTTTTTGCAAGGAATTTCATCCTCTAGCATTAATAATCATCGAAATATTAGAATTCAAGGATTCCAAATAATATATAAGTGTCATACTTGGTGGGGTATGCATATTATTTGGTATTCTATATGAATATTTGTGAAATATAAGGTTGAAATATTCCACTACCTCCATAGGAGCTCTTTTGATTATGGTTAATTATTGTAGAAGAGATACCCCATCCACATTTTATCTAAATCCTTCAATGAAGACATTACCAAGTTGATCCCAACTGGTGATTGAAATGGGTTGTAGTTTGATGTACCATTCTTAGGCATTTATTCTTAAATATGTTTCTAGAAACCTTAAAGCCATATTTTATTCTAATATTTTATGGATTGTACATAGGCTTATTGTATCGCTCCAATTTTTTTGCATCCATACCTTTAGGCTATATGATCCATGCCCGGAAGGAGGATAGGAAAAGGATGGCATGGTACCTCGAACTGAGAGGCCTTGCGAAGGTCTCGCCTCTCAAGGGAGGTGTATTATGGTGATTTTTTGATGAATGGTGGGTTCACCAGGAAACATTTAATGGCAGTTTCCATGCCTAGGTTGGGAATGTGTTTTATGTGTTCAGTTTTATCCTTAAACATTCATGTCCTAGGTTTGGCCAAATGAATCTAAATTGCTCTATATGAAAATGCAGATTAAATGAATACAGAGAACAAAATTAAGACAAAAAATAGAGAAATTAAGCAAGATTAAAAGGTCATACCTGATCCGGATGTCTGATGAAGATTTTGATTCTTGAAGCAGTCAAGATCGCCTCTGATTTGACAGGATCATCTGCTATCAGACAAGATCATCTAAGATCTGATGACTTCGTTAGAAGAATTCATCAGAGACCTGCAAATAGAGAAATAGGTGCAAAACACAGCAAATACCACTATTCTAATAGAGGGAAACAGTGTAAAATGATAATAACAATATCAAATTGAAAATTACAAACATAAACATGAATGCATTATACTAATTTAATGACAATTATAACATAATTATGCATTTGATCTAGATGGGTGAACTCCAAGATGTAAGATAGCATGAAATAGTAAATAAACTAGTTAATTGTAGAATAAAACAACAGAGAAAAGATAAAGAATTGCAAACTCTGGGCACTGATTGCCCCAATGTTGACTGCAGTCGAAATCATCTTGCATTGGTACGAAATCGTCTCTGATTCGACAGGATCACCTCCGATCTGAACAAGATCATCTACGATGATGTAAGCTTGCTCCGACTGAAAAACACTAAGGTACCTACAACAAAATTTGAATAGAACTAATGCAAATAGCAATTTGGGATGTCTTAATGCGTGTGAAGTCAATTTATAGGGAATTTCAGCTAGGGGGTGCTAAGGGGAGGGTCTAGGATTAAATATGCTTAGGAGGGAGGTTAGGAGGTTGGAGATCATCCCTATTTGGGAGATCTCCAATGGGGAGGGTCTCTAACGATGCAGACATGCTTCTGCCCGGATTAGAGACACCGTTGGAATAGAGACTAATTATGCAAAATCAATTTTGGGACAAGATCGTCTGGACGTCCTAGTCCAGATGAAATCGTTCGATCTGAGGCGATATCGTCTGATTAGCGACGATATCGTTAAACGGTCAAAACAACCTCTAAAAATGGTGCGAGAAAGGAGGAAACGGATTACATGGCATTTTGGGAGCAGTTTTGGAGGTTAAAATTTGAATTTGAATATTTACTAGAGTAAATGTAATTACTAAGGTTTTATTGCGCCAATTTTAGGGTGCTACATTTTGTCCCCTCTTTAGAAAATTTTCCAAAGAAAATGTGTTAAAGATGATTTCTTCTTGATCTATGAGAAAGCAAAAATTATTCCCATTTTTAGGCGACGATTCTTGGTCGAATCGTACAACAACTTACTATGGTGCCCCCTCCGTGTTTTTACCCAAATCGAATGTTTGAGGTAAAAACGCAGAAAAGCAAAATTTGAATTGTTTTTAATTGTTTTTGAATAAAATTAAGAAAAATAGGGTAAAACCCTAATTCATTTTTACTATTCATTTTTCTAGTTTTTAGAGCTCTGCAAGCAAAAATGGTGGAGACAACGCACAAATCAACAGAGGTCTGGTGCGGGCTACGGGTAAGAGTCTAAACTTAGTTTAGAATGCTTTAAGTTGAATTTACATGCTTTTTAGGTGAATTTTGATCAATTTTTGAGCATCACGGCCATTTTTGGGCTGTCGACGTCGTCAAGACGAAATTAGGATGATTTCGACGAAATCGTCCTGATTTTGATGAAATCGTCTCAAGTTCGCCGATTTTGTCGAAGGGCAAAATCGACGAAAGGGGGATGATTTTGTCAAATAAGGGACGATTTCAGCTTGCAAAATCAGAAATGATTCTGCTCAAATTGGGGACGATATCATCCAAAAGTGGATGATATCATCATTTGTAAAATTGAACTTATTTTAACTTGCATTATTGATCACTTGAGTTGTTATTAATGATTGTTTGTTGTTTTTGTTGTTTATGTTGCAGAGAGGTTTAATAAAGAGTAGAGAATGGAAATACAGTGGGTTGAGAGATGACTTGGCTACTCTATCACAGGCAGAGCAGGATCAATTGGCTCAGGCCGACTTATAGCATGTGGTAGAAATGCCACAAGTTTCTACAGACATGGGGCTACTGACATCCCTGGAAGACAGGTGGTATCTGGGTTCTTCTTATTTTTGATTACCCACAGGGGAGATGGCTCCCACACTAAAGGATGTATGGAAGATTCTGATGATCCCCATACAAGGACAGTTGATCACTCCTATGGCCAATCAGGGCCATGCTATGATGCGATTGTGTGGCGATCCGAGCTTCACCTTGGAGAAGGGCGGAGTGAACATCGAGGTGCTGTGTCAGATGCCTAGGGCATCGAGACTCACATGAGTTTTGGCCAGAGTGGTTGGTGGAATTTTTCTATGCCACCAGAGCGGGTGCAGGGTACCATGGGTGCTAGTAGATGTGATCTGTGACATGCAGGACCATGGTTACAGGTTCTCTTGGGGCAGTTTTGTTCTATGCTGACTGTACAGGATCCCGCATAGGGTCATGTACAAGGGTGGTCAATTTTTGGTTATGACATCGCTTCTATAGGTTTGGTGCTAGAAGCACATTGCAGTGCGAAGGTTGATAGGGCTTCCTTTGATAGGGATTGACGGGGAGAGGCCCCGAGTTTTCTACTGGTGGCTCTGAAGAGGGGCATAGCGATGGATTGATCTGTCGATGTCCCTAAGACTACTGGATGACCTTGTCCTAGACCAAATCACCTAGAGGCCATGGAGAGAGCACCCAGGGTGGGTCGAGGATGGACATGAGTTGGCTCACATCAGGCAAGTCTACTGGCTATGGATGGAGAGGGGAGAGGTGGAGCTCCACCGCTATGACCAATTTTTGTGATAGTTTGGTCTATAGCAGGGGATCCCATCTCTCAAGGATTACGAGTTTTCTCGGACTATCCGAGATAACACCATAGTGAGCGGGGCTCCAGATATATAGCACTTTTGGAGTCAAGATGTGAACGATGCCCCTATTCATCCAATGGATGGGGATGATGCAGGGGTAGCTGACAACTATGATGCCTAGTACGCAGGCATCCACCCTACTCGAATGATGAGGGCTTAGGGTTCGATTCATGCAGTTGTGCGTCGGATAGGGAGGCGATGCCAAGCGGCTATTGAGGCGGCCCATGGTCATGGTGGGAGAGAGCAGAGGAGGCCACAGGTGTAGGAGAGGCCATGACAATGGGAGAGGAGGGTAGAGACACCCCCTTCTCCATAGAGAGAGAGGCCACCATCGCTCGACAAGGGCAAGGGTGTTGACATTGGGGAGAGTAGCGAGACAACGACTCTCTGAGCAGAGATAGTCCATATCCAATCACAGGTACAAACCCTACAAGAGGAGGTTGCATGACACCGAGCTAAGGTTACATAGCTCAGAGATGAGATTGCATGCCTCAAGGCATGGGGTAGAGGAGCGAGCACTCAGGAGATAGCACAGGCTATTGCCAAAATCACATTTTACCAAACATTATACTACCATATGGTGCCAGAGGAAGAGAGATTACCACTACTGGCTAACATTGCAGATCTGATCTGGATGGGGTCGTCAAGGACTTCGTCTCGATCGACGACTAGGACTCACAGTACCACTCATACTACGATGGGGCCACCTCGTACACCTCAGGGCAGGGGAGGAGATGAGGCTGAGAGCTCGAGGGGTTCTCGAGGCTAGACTACTACAGATTGCACTATATAGATTGAGACATAGTTTTTATTATTTTTGAGAGGGGATTGAGTATGTCAAGGTACAGATTGTGACATACCAATCCAGTTTTGAGATGATGTATATATATTTGTGATATATATAGATGAGATATTTTTTGATCATATGACTTGTCTTATGTATTTTTATGATGCTTTTAATGTTTTAATTGATTGATTTGATTGGATTGAGGATTCATGTAATTATGTCATTTTGAAATATTATAATTTGAATGTCATGCTGTAAGGTTTTAAATGAAAAAAAATCTGATGTAACAAATTGGTTGTTTGTGATGTAATGTGATAAAAGATAAAAAGAGACTTCTAACAATAATTTCAAAGGACATTATCGCTATTATAGACCATTTCATGGAGTCGTCGCTCACTCGGTCGTCAAGCTAATCCCAATATAGAAATATTGTGAAAAGTAAAAGAGTTCTTAAGAGATTATCTTAAGCCTTTGGTGCAATGGTGCAAATGATGATGATGATGATTTGTTTTCAGATTTTCATAAAAATAGTATGCATGAAATAATGTTAAAATGATTTTTGCTAGGCATAAATTCCTAAGTGTGATAAATTTTTTGGATAATTCCCTAGGAATTATACCATCATTGCAAAATTGAAGGTTGACATAATGACATGAAATAGTGATAATATGCATGCTTTTTGTTTTGAAAACATAATTGTATAACAGAATGATTTAAGTCATATGGTTTTCATGATTTTTAAATAAATGGGGAATAAAAATTGTTACAATGGTTTGCGCTAGGCATAGAATATGTAGGTATAGACTTATACCATCATTGAGAAATCCAAAATAGAGATAGTTTTATTGCATGGTTGATTTTTGACAAATAGAAAATATGAAGATAAGGACTTGCGCTAGGCATAAAATTCCAATTTTGGTTTTGGAACTATACCATCATCACGGAAGTCGATAATATATATATATATATATATATATATATATATATATATATATATATATATATATATTTATATATTTATATATATGTTTTGATTGTATGGTTTTGAAAGGAATTTTGATTTTTGTGATTATGCATGTAGTTGTCTTTAGACTAAACAACTGTATTTTAAGGAAGAAAATGAATTTATTCCAAACAATTGGCAAAAAATATTTCAAAGTATCTTAAAGACAAAAGTTAGATTTATAAGGAATCCCATGTGCATATGTGAATTCATTTCCGATCTTGATTTATCATAATGATACACAAAATCTCTCAAATACAAATGTGTGTACAATTGCATTGTTCATTTACCAGTTTTGAGCAAGATAATATGATACAAGTGAATTGAATGAACCAAATAAGTGTTCATTAACCATGAAGTAGATGCATATAACCATACTAGACTACTATGTAAGTCGGATTATCAAGAGCTAGCTAATCCATAAGCGGACATAGGTCTGTACAAAAGAAGGTCACTAATGTGATAGACATATCGCCACGCTAGGAGTTACCCAAGGCCAAGCAGGTTGGGCACAAACCACCTATTATGGGGCTTACCTCACAGTTTTCGAATAATTGAGAATTCCAGGGATTCAAGCTCATCAACCCTTCTTTTCTTTTCAAAGGGTAGGGAAAGGGATTTTATTGCTTTTGCTTTTGCTTTCATTTCTTTCTTTTGCTTTCTTTTGTATTTTTTTGCTTGATAATGCTGTAATGATAAAAATAATATTTTTATTTTTATTTTTTTTATTTTTTTCTTTTTCTCTTTTTCTTGTACTTTGCTTTTTCTTTTTGTGCTAGGGATACTTGCTCGGATTAGCTGTAGAGCAAGGGAGTTTTATTCTGGGTAGGGGTGAGCTTGTACTTTTGCCAATTCTCAAATATTCTAGACCATGTGCATGATAGGATAGTAGGGGAAAATTTTCACTCAAGAAACCACTTCTACTATGTAGAAAAGCATGGAAATTACAAATATAATCATTTTATTGTGAAAAGATGTGCTTGGTTTAAGTAAATAACAAGATCAATTCTCTATGCTCAAACTTTATTTAATTGAATTTTGTGAACTTTGATATAAGAGAGATTAGTAATCATGCCAGATAAAATCAAGATATTTATATTTGTGAGTGTGAAAGTGAGGGATTCCAAATAAATGCTAATTTGTCCAAAATAATTTGAAACATATAACTGCAACCTTTGAAGAATGTAACAAGTACAATAAGTAAACATATACAACAAATGTTTTTGAAGCTTTTGATGATTTTGATTTTTTTTTATATTTTGATTTTAATTGATGAATTGAAAGAAATACAATGTGATTGTTTTTTTTTTGAAATTTTTTATTTTTTATATGAATTTTTAGATGATGGAATTGGTGGTATATACAATATGATCTATATACACTATACAAGGTTATTTGAGTATAGCATGTCTAAGGTTGCTTCAAAATCAAAGGAGGTTTTGAAGGATAATTTGGTTGTGTTGAAGGTAAGAACAAAAGGTGATGAATAAAAGATAGTGATAACAAAAGCTTTGTTATAATGTAGAATAATGTAGCAAAATATTTTACTTTTATATGTGTAAAATTGATCATGTTACAAAATAAAATGTCAGAAATATAAGAAAGTTCTTCATTCTTATTATTATATTCCAAGTTTTGATAAGATGGAGAAAGTATATGTGAAAGATATGCATGAGTGTTATTTGGTAAACAAGGATGATCATATATGGATGAAGAAAAATGATGGATAGAAGGTAATTGTGACAATGGAGAATGTATAGAACTTGATGTTTCTTGAATTTCATTATTAAAATATTTTATAATAACATTTGATTCATTAAGATCTTCTTCCTTTGATTTGAGTTTTCGGAATAATTGATAAGTGCATAAATTAAGAGAGGAGTCATTATCTACCATGATAGTTTTAATAGGTGTTTCTTTACTAGATCCTGTAATGTAAAGATAGGAGTCTTCTTGTGGAGTAGAGGAAGGAATATCCTCATCATAGAATGAAATATGGTTAACCTCAAGAGGGTTTACACCATTAATTATGTTCTTAGAGAAAATATGATGAGGAAAAAATTGTTGGCTAGGTATTTTGAACAAAATTTCCTTGTGATAAATTTGTAATACTTCTAAAAGCGATATCTTTTCTTGAGTATTAATCACTTGTTGTTGGCTATCAAAGTGGATTTCAAATTGAGATTGTGATTCTAAAGATAAGATTTCTATGCTTAAATTTCATTTTGAAGGATGGTCAAATGAGGAATACATATCTTGAATATCGGATTGAGTTGATTGAACTTGAGGTTGCTCATTTGTAGTTTCTATTACAATATTAATAATATCATCATGATGGGACACATTAACATGCAATATTTGATTGGTTTCTTGTTGTTGATAACTGAATAGGGATTCTTGGGAGATCCCCATGTATTTATTGATTATTGGTATTTGTGGTGTAGGAGTTTGATTGTTTAATGGAGATTTATAACCAGTTGTAGATTGTAATTCCTTTGTATTAAAAATACCCTTATCAATCAAATCTTGAATTGCACATATTAAATATTTACAATTTGGTGTCATATGTCCATCCACTCTATGATATTCACAATGTAGCTCAGGTTTAAACCAATCTTCTGTGGTATCAGGTTTTCTTATGGAAGGGAGTTCAATCCTATTTGTATCAAGTAAATGCTTGAGAATTATATCCATTGGTCGATTGAGCTTAGTAAATTTATGTGATGAAGGTTTTTGATAAATGCCTTAGGAATTATGTCATAAAAGGACCTAATGGTTTCTCACCTCTACTTTCTTTATTATGGGTAGAATGATGACAGGAAGATTGCGAAACATGAGGTGAGTACATGGTAGAATTGGAAGAATAAGTATTTTCTTGTTGAAATGGATGTGTTGTATTAAGAGAAGAATATTGAAAAGGTGGCGGAGGATTGTATGTGGAATGATAGACATAATATGGATATATGGGAGAATAGATAATATCGTTATGAAGAGGATTGGCAAAGGGATTGTTTTGTTGGGTTATGGATGAAAAATAAGAAGAGTGTGATGGAGGTGATGTTGAATAGGGATGAGGTTGGTCATAATCAACAAATGTATTTGGCTGAATTCTTCCAACATTACTGATGGGCTCATATGAATTTGAGTAAAAACTCATGGTTTCTTTAGTACTTCTAAAAGTAATATTTAGCATCTACTATTTAGAATTGAATCTAAAACATATAAACTTGAAATGATGATTTTGTTTTTGTTTTTCTTGTATACATATATATTTTTTTTGTGTTTTTTTTTTTTTTGTTTTCAAAAGGTTTTAAAATACATTCACATTGGGTTCACAAAAATGTATCGCTCCAAATTTTTCGCATCCCTACCTTCAGGCGATAGGATCCGTGCTCGGAAGGAGGATGGGAAAAGGATAGCACGGTACCTTGGACTAAGAGGCCTTGCAAAGGTCTCGCCTCTCAAGGGAGGTGTATTATGGTGATTTTTCGACGGATGGTGGGTTCACCAGGAAACATTTAATGGTAGTTTCCATGCCTAGGTTAGGAATGTGTTTTATGTGTTCAGTTTTATCCTTAAACATTCATGTCCTAGGTTTGGCCAAATGAATCTAAATTGCTCTATATAAAAATGCAAATTAAATGAATACAGAGAACAAAATTAAGATAGAAAATAGAGAAATTAAGCAAGATTAAAAGGTCATACCTGATTCATATGTCTGATGAATATTCTAATTCTTGAAGCAGTCAGGATCGCCTCTAATTTGACAGGATCGTCTACTATCAGACAAGATTGTCTGAGATCTGACGAATTCATCAGAGACCTACAAATAGAGAAATAGGTGCAAAACATAGCAAATACCACTATTCTAATAGAGGGAAACAGTGTAAAATGATAATAACAATATCAAACTAAAAATTACAAACATAAACATGAATGCATTATACTGATTTAATGACAATTATAACATAATTATGCATTTGATCTTGATGGGTGAACTCCAAGATGCAAGATAGCATGAAATAGTAAATAAACTAGCTAATTGCAGAATAAAATAGCAGAGAAAAGATGAAGAAATGCAAACTCTGGGCACTGATTGCCCCAATGTTGACTGCAGTCGAAATCGTCTCGCATTGGTACGAAATCGTATCTGATTCGACAGGATTGCCTCTGATCTGAACAAGATCATTTGTGACGATGTAAGCTTGCTTCGGCTAAAAAAACTAAGGTACCTACAACAAAATTTGAATAGAACTAATGCAAATAGCAATTTGGGATGTATTAATGCGTGTGAAGTCAATTTACAGGGAATTTCAGCCAGGGGGTGCTAAGGGGAGGATCTAGGATTAAATAGGCTTAGGAGGGAGGTTAGGAGGTTAGAGATCATCCCTATTTGGGAGATCTCCAATGGGGAGGGTCTCTAATGGCGCAGACACGCTTCTGCTCAGATTAGAGATGTCGTTGGAATAGAGACTAATTATGCAAAATCAGTTTTGGGACAAGATCATTTGGACGTCCTAGTCTAGACAAAATCGTCCGATCTAAGGCGATATCGTCTGATCAGCGACGATATCATCAAACGGTCAAAACAACCTCTAAAAATGGCATGGGAAAGGAGGAAATGGATTACACGACGGTTTGGGAGCAGTTTTGGAGGTTAAAATTTGAATTTGAATATTTACTAGAGTAAATGTAATTACTAAGGTTTTACTATGCCAATTTTAGAGTGTTACACTTACCACATGGTTAAGGTGCTTTATGGGGGTAGTGAGATCTTCACCCATGAAATAGGTGAGATACTTCAAAGTTAACTAGGGTATCTCTTTCCATATTTTATTTGGTGTTGGTGGTTCCAATGGACCTCTATCATTCCAAGAAAGGAATTTTTGGGGGGTGAAAGTGGGGGTGGAGTAGCCAACTATGGACTATGGCTCTTCTTATTCATGGAATGGTTACAAATACTAATGACAAATCTTGTCATTATTGGTAGACATAAAATCCTATGCATAATTTTTTTGTCTAGTTATCTCTAGGATCTTTCTTTAGGATGGAGTCACTAGGTGAATACAATTTCTTGCTTTTGAAAAGAAGATAGACTGAGGTCTTCACCTAAACCTCAATCTGGTATCTTCAACAATAGATTCTTCTAGTATTTGTTCTAAAGGGGAGTCACCCAATGATAAAAAAAGTGCTTCAACAAGTCAGAATAGACCAAGACACACACCAAGTCTCAAGCATAACCCTTGTAATTTTAGAACCAATTATGTGTCATTGGGGTCCCATAAAGTATGCCATTAAATTCTTGTTGTCTTTATCCCTACTTAGGACAACCATGCCTCATATTGGAGCAACACAGCAGGTCACAACCGAGAGCATGGGGTTTGGCTCAATTGGTGGTATTTGAGAGTTTTTACAAGGCTACATCCTTGTTAAGATGTGTTATTTAAAGTGCTAATTTCTCAACAAAGGTAAATGGTGCAAGAAAGTAAATAAACTCAACAAAAAAATAAAATTAGGTGATTCACCAAGAGATTCGCTAAGATATTCCTACAAAAATAGGCCTAAATGCTATGTGCCAGTGGTGAAAACTTCCTCTCCTCAACATAGTAAAGTACAATCACAATATACCAATTATATGCATAGATAAGAATATGAGTCCCATAGGAGATCCAAGCTAGTAAGTGACTCAATCCAAAAATTGATGCAGGACCCTCACACACATACACTTAGTAAAATTTGATATTCTACCAAAATATTACAAATACATACACACAAACACACACACACACACATAGATATCTATATATATATCAATGCATCTACAAGCAATGCCAAAAATAGACATAGACTCCCATGTATATATAAATACAAGCAAACTCTTACAAATATTTTGCTAGAAGTGGGGGTTTGAGATTGCCCACAAGCCGCTTAGGAACCACAACTATTTTTATAAAGAGAAATAAAAGGAAAATCTACAAATGCATACAATTAGAAACTTGTCGATCCTTTACAAATCTAAGACTACTCTTCTTTATTGACTATAAAAGGTAAAATTTTCCCTCCATAACTTGCAATGTGATTTGAATTTCCATATACCCATCTCTAGGGGATTCTAAATATTTAATGGAGAAGCCCTTAGTGTAGTTGTAGTTGTTTTAGGTCCTCATTATTTCATATTTAATGGTTCACCTACCTTTGTTTGACTTACAAATCCAAAGGATTCCTAGTAGATAGCCCATATTTTTCTCAATAATGGTGTATTGCCTTTTCTTCTTCTTAGGGATCCATGCACTCACCTACATCCCCCTTAGTTTTGGTGTCCACTTTTAGAGTTGTTGAATATTTTAGAACTTTTTTATATTTTGTTTGAATGATAAATATTTCCTTAATCAAGAGTTTTTCTTGGTCATCTCCTTCTAGGCTTTAGAAGTTCTAATAAGTCATTCCAATGGGCCCTTTTCATTGGACCTTCTTTCTTTGTTGAATCTCATCAAAATTTTCAATCGATTTTACACTTTTCTCACTTTTGGCCTTGTTATATTTTATGCTATGTTCTTATTTTTTATTCATTCCAACCTTTGCTTTAGGATGTTTCCATGTGTGCCAACTTTACTAGTAATTTTCTAGTTCTTTTATTTTTTTATAGAGGCTTTTAATTTAGTAGCCTTTATTGTGAATGTGAAGAAGTATATGTATTTTAACTTCCATTATTATAGAGTGATCACAAGGATCCCTCTTCTTCCCCCACTCATTGGTTTCCTCCTTGCCATATACCATAACCAAGGAAATCCCTATATGTCTAGTGGAAAGATTATGCATGAGTTTCCATAGGCTACTTACCCAAACTGATGTAGATGATGATGATATCTACTAATTCTTCCATGGATGATGCATGGATTTTTCCTAATATAATAGATTCTTTTTAGTTATCATTGAAAAGGCTCATCAAATTTTATCAAGAGCAAGGTCTAGCTCATATATCACAAAAAAGGCTTTAGACTGCTTATTATGGACTGTTTTCTTATTATGTGGTTAGCCTGCCACCATAGAAGGAGAGTTTCCACTCCTATCTCTACCCTTTGGAGATATCTATTTGGTGAAATTTGACATGGAATATTTTTAGGTTGGCATGGATTGTGCTCCCCTAGTTTTAGGTTCAAGCTCCTCATCTTATTTTGCTTCACAATTTATCAACATTGTAGTGATTTATCACTACATTTGGCAAATTTGAAGGGATAAATTCAATACATCCTGGTACAAAACAAATTGAGACACAACCAAGAAATTTTTTGAATATTAATAGTTGGTTATATAATGAATAGGAGGAAATATTATTTGATGTGCTAAGCTAATATCCCAAATATTTTTCATGGGAATAAAAAAATATTATAGAAATTCATCTAGACATATGTACTTATTGTATCTATATTGTAGATGTTAAATTTGTATGATAACCACAAAGGAGATTGATTCATGCTTTATGAGACATTGTTAGAGATAAAATTGAGAATTTATTAGAGGTTGAAATAATTTACCCTATTTTTGATAGTTACTGGGTTTCCCCATTAGTTATCATTCCAAAGAAAAATGGAAATATGTGAGTGTGTTTTTATTATCATGAATTGAACAAAGTCACACACAAAGACCACTTGCCATTTTCATTTATTGATCAAGTGTTAGATACACTTGAAAAAATATTTTTGTTTTATTTATGGATTTAATGGATACAATCAAATTTAGGTTGTTCCTAAAGATTAAGAGAAAATAATTTTTACATGTCCATGGGAGAATTTTTCTTATTGAGTTTTACCTTTTGGACTCTGTAATGCCCAATCACTTTCCAACAAGCTAACCTTGCTATCTTCTCTAACTTGACCAACAAATGTGTTAAAATCTACATGGATGATTTCACATTGTTCAATGATGATGGATGAAGTCATTTTTCTTAGATATCATATCTTATCTAAATGAATACATGTATATCTTAGAAAGATAAAGATGATCAAAAACTTATCTTTACATGAAACTAAAATAAATGTTAGAAGCTTTTTGGTTCATATTGGTTTTTACCATCATTTTATAAAGAACTTTAGTACAATCATTGGTACCATGTATTTTTTGTTGACTATAGATTCTAAATTCAAATGGACTAAAAAGTGTCAAATTGCATTTGACACATTAAAAGAAAAATTGGACATTCCACCTATGCCACAAGGTCTAAATTAGAAACTTCCATTTCATATTCAGACTGATGCATCAAATACTACAATCAGGGTAGCTTTAGGCTAATAATAAAATGGATAACATTATTACATTAGTAAAATCATGATAGGAGCAAAGAAAAATTACACCACTTTTCAAAAAAAATTCTTAGTCGTTGTGTATACCATCAATAAACTTTTCCACTACATTACTAGATACCAAGTGCTTGTTCATACTAATCATGTTGCAATCAAATAGATCATGAAAAAACCATTGGTTAGTGGATGAATAATATGGTGTTTATTGGTACTATAGGAGTTTGACATAACTATAGTAAATAAACTAGGAAAAGTTAAAGTAGCCAACTTCCTATCAAGACTAAACATAAGATGAGCAAGTAGAGGATTCATTTATTGATGAATGATTATTTGCAATCTTAGTACAATCACCATGGTTTGCTTATATTACCAACTATTTAGCAATAGGAAATGTCCCTCCTCATTTTACTCATAGGGAAAATGATGATTAATTAAAAAAAAATCCATTCAAGTGGATTAATGGTCTATTATTTAAATGTGGACCTAACTATGTTTTGCATCAATGTATTCATGAAAATGATGTGTATTATATCCTTTATACATGCCCTAATGAACCAACAAGATATTATTTAGTAAAGTGAACCATTCAAAAAAATCTAGGTCTAGGATAATATTGACCACGACTTCAATGAGATGTAAATAAATATGTGTGGTATTATGATCCATGCCAACAAATGGATAAACCAATTACAACAAACAAAATGCCGTTACAACCTCAAGTGGTTTTAGAACCATTTGAAATATGGATCCAAAATATTATTGTACCTATAGACCCACCTTCTAAAGGAAAATAAAACATTCTAGTGTGTACTAATTATATGAAAAAGTGGGCTAAAGTATGTGCTCTTAAATATGATCATGAAGAAAATATGGTTGATTTATTATGTCATTAAATTTTTTAATTATTTGGTGCTCCATGCTCTATTGTTTTAGACCAAGGACCTCAATTTACATCCAAGGTCATATAAGCATTTACTAAATTTTATGAAATCAAACATAACAAGTTATCACCTTATCACCATTAAGCAAACAATCAAGTAGAAATCACAAAAAGAGAATTAGAAAACATACTCAAAAAAATAGTGGCTTCTCATAGGAAACATTATATGAATAGGTTTACAATATCCGTATGGGAATACAATACTACATGGAAATCCACCATGGGATTCACACCTTATGAATTAGTCTATGGTAAGAAACTTTTTTTCCGATTGAATTTGAATTACTAACACTTCATACATATTTGGAAGTAGACATTGAGTTGTCATAGGTACAAAAAGAGAGAATTTTGCAATTGAATGCATTGGATGAAATTTTATTGGAGGAAATCCATCAAATTGAGGTCATACAACAAAAAAAAATATGGCATTATAGTCACATTAGGAGTAACAAATACAAACTAGGCGATTGGGAATTGTTGTTTGATTCTCACTATGTTGATTTTACTGCCAAGCTACAAACCTAGTGGCTAGGACCTTGCAAAATTGATATATTCAAGATTAGAGTTATTTGAATTTCTCCTATTGATTCTTAAAGGAGGAAATTGGTGGTAAATGAAAATTGTCTATGATTATACCATAATCCGCTTACTAAGGTGGAATTTGCTCAATAATTTCTTTCATTCTTAGACTTATATGTTGTAGAAGAGGCTTCCTCTTCTAACACAAATTCAAAATGATCATATATTTTTCAAAAAAAAATTATAGTGAAAACCTCTTTGAGGTGTTATTCAATTAAGTCTTACATGAAACCATTTTTTGGCTTGTTTGCCTTAATAAATGATAGTCATTGCATCTATGTATTTTTTAGCATTTAGGATTTCTAAGTATGTAATTGTAGAAACCTAAAACATGTCATGTTTAGGAGACTACTCATATGGGCATATTTGTAGACCATATGAATAACCTTGGACCCTTCTAGGGTAAAGCAGTGGTTCTAACCATTCATTTTAGGCATCTTGGTCCTATTAAACCTTAGCTATAGATGGCATCCACAGCTAAGATCTCAGCTATGATTGACACCCATGGTCCTAGCCATGTTTAGGAGTTGTGACTAGCTCTGTAACTATCTTGACCTCATGATCTAAGCCAAAATTAGTTGTAACGACCATATGTAATTGATACTAGGTGGTTTTGGATGAGGAAGCTTTTGGATGTTTCCTCCCAACTGCCCCAACCTGTCAATTCTTGATCTTGGATTCTAAAGAAAGCTAATATGAGGAGTTAAGAAGGCTATAAGACTCATTTCAAAATTGGAGAGAGGACTAGATTGATCCTAAATTTGAATGTAGTGAAGTTCTATAAAATTGGAGAGCCATTTGTAACCTCTAAGGAGTGTTTACATGTTGTTCATTTGGAGAATCATACCTACATTTGAAGCAATGGAGATTTCAAGAGCTTGAGAAGAAATATTACCAATTGACACACTTCCATTGCCAATTCTAGTGAATTCCATCACCAATCTATTCCAAAACATCGAGGTGACCCTTGATCATCAATTCCTTGGAGGATTTGAGATTTTATGACCTTGGTTTCAAGAGAAAGGGAAGTTTTCCCGTAGCTGTGACTGGTAGTCATGGATAATAGAGTCAACTACATTTAACACCCATGTCTAGGGTTTGATGCTTATTTCCCTCTATTTTAGGAGTATATTTTCATTTCCAGTCATGCAAGTAGTTTAGTCTAGCATATATTAGCATTGTAGTAGATTTTTGCATGGTTAATATGCAATATTAGAGGTAGATTTACCTTAATATTTGTCATATTTGCTTATTTCCATAAATCTTCATAGATTAGCTTTATTCATGTTTTTATTGCAAATTACATGTTAGATTAGCTAGATCTATATGTTTTAAAGCATGCTTTACACTAATTTAGGAATTTTATAAGCATATTTGTATATATTTATGCTTCTTTCAAATTTAACCTTATTTCTTATATTTCTTGTCAATAGCCTCATCATGAGAGGCTTCATATGCATTTAATGTGCTTTGTTTTTTCTCGTCTACAGGTTATAGGATATTTCAAGTTTCAAAGCATTCTCAATATCGTGTTCCTCTTGACAAGTAGAGAAGGATTCATCCTTGTAATCCCTCAAGCAGAGTTGATGGAGACATGAAAACCATTGTGAAGCATATCTTCCACCATTTTGGGGTCATTTAAATATTGTAACATTGTATCAAATTTTGGTATCCTTGAGAGGGATGAATCTGTAATAAGTGATTCATTTGATTAATAAAAGAGAGCATCATTTATTATTTCCTTTTTTTTAAATTATGGCTTATATTACATGCTTTCCCTTCCTTATGTTGCAATATTTATAGTTGTGTAGTTTTTATAGCCTTCTACAGTAATAAGCAATGGATCCAAAAGCTGCATGGAACCTTTCTAACAATAAGGTATGCATTTTATTTGATTTTACTACTATTTGGATTTAGAGTTATATAAATTATGATTAATGTCTTGTTATATTTATATATATAATCAAAAAGAAAAAAATATAGTCCCAAAGACAATTTGAAACACCCTTGGCTAAGCTTGACTCAATCCTAATTTGCTCTGGACTTAGCAATTGATTGCACCAAAATTGACAAGTTGCTCCAAAAGGGCAGTCTTGATGCACCATAATAGATCAACATTTATTACTTTAAAAAAATGCACAATACAGGTATCATCAATAAATACATGTGATAGACATAAGGTATACATAATGGAAGCACCATCAAGGATAGGTGGTAGAAAACAATCAAATTTCAAAACCTATCAAATTTTGTCACAATTATGGTGAATAATGAAGTGCATGAAATTATCTTGAATAGAATAATGGTGATTATAATTTTTAGGCCATGTGATTGTATGATTTGAAGGAAACATGGTTCCCTAGTGGTGTATAACAAGAAGGGTATAAGGACAACTATTTTTAAGAACACATGTTCAAGGACGAGTTGGAAAAATCAAGGTCACAAAAGTCAACAAGTTAAATTTA
This sequence comes from Wollemia nobilis, assembly GCA_028583015.1. Taxonomy (NCBI): domain Eukaryota; kingdom Viridiplantae; phylum Streptophyta; class Pinopsida; order Araucariales; family Araucariaceae; genus Wollemia; species Wollemia nobilis. Next base: position 3,020,275 of record JAQPPZ010001206.1, read on the forward strand.
GACCATGTGGAAAACAACACATTAACTACACATGGAATAAGTGTTTGGTTGTAGATTATGGAGTGATTTTGTAATCTTGGCAAGTTAAAAGGCACAATTTATCATTACATAGTGTCTATCATCAAACCACCATCTATATTGACGTATGCATAGGAATTGCATAAAATATCTATTGTGCACTAGAATATGATCATGTCCATGCATGCACCTAATGATATACCTTCTGGATCATGTGGTATTTTTTTATGAATGATTGCACCACAACCAAAAAATATTTTCTTATGCAAAGATCATGCAAAGACAATTTTATTTTTCGTAACTATTATGTTGGCATGAAGGCAACTAGCTAAGTTGCATAAAGAATAAATTTGTTGTGTTCTTACAAAATATGATAACACAAGCTATGAAGTTTAATGTGTAGGAAGAAGAAAATATTATGGAAGGATTGAAATATAGAGCATAACCAACAACCATTGATGAGCTACAAAAACATCTTAAGGTTGTTGAGGTGTTTTAATAGGTTGCATGGATGTGTTGGAAGTATTACATTATGTGCCCCCCTTGTAAATATTAGTTTTATAGAATGATTTATATTTTGTATAATGTATGTGTCAATAGAGAATTATTTAGGATGGTAGGTTTCATAATTATTATTGATTATTATATTAAATCACCATTTTATTGTTCCTTATAATATATAAATTGATATTTCCCAAATTAGTTACACATATTGCAAGTTTCACTAATATGAACTTTTAATTGGTTATATGGGATTAAAACATGTTTCACACATATTAAATCATGATCATATTATTGTGGTATATCAATGAACCATGTATTGGCATTACAACAAAATGTATTATCACAACACCATTTGGATTAAACTCTAGTAGGCTCCTTATTAGTCAAACAACCCACACATGCCACGTTCCACTTGAATGTTAGTAAGTTGGATTTTATCACCAACAACTAATAGATACCAACAATGGTGGGCTTCATCTCCACCCATTGGCTCAAATTCTACAAACCCTATTTTTTGCCAAGGCCAGCTCCAAGAACTGATGTAGCTTGGAAAATTTTGCATGTACTTCTCTTTGAAGGGTATAACACTGACCAAGTGAGACTAGGTGACTACTGGTAGGACTTGTGATCCCTAACTGATTATGGGCTTCATCTCCATAATTTGGTGGGTTTACATTATTAGAATTTCATTATCAATTGTCAAGATATGAGTATACAAGTGAAAACCCTTAAAATATACAATAATATCATCACAAAAAAGCAAACACGATGAGAGATAGTTTATGTATTCAATAAACTAAAACTCACTAAATAGTTTAGGAATCACAAAGAATCTTTAAAAGAGATAAACACCCTTGTATGCTTTGTATTCCCTAAAATTTACAAAAGAGATAATTCATATTATGGTCAACATACAAAGAGGCCAACCTCAACACAATAGAGGTGGAGGTCAAAGCTCCAAGACACACATAAGATAACATGTTGGAACCTCTACCATAGGATCCTCCCAAATGAAGCTTGATGAGTATCAAAGGTGAAAATTCAACACATGGGGATTCTATTCAGAATACTCCATTCAAAGGATGTAATATACACTCCTTGTGGGAGAGAGCTGAGGGTAGCTTAAGGCCCCCATCATCCCATGGTAGACATAGATAAAATCTACCCAATTAGGGGTAGGAATACAGGGTTGCATCAGAGCATAGACCCCTAAGGACTCCAAACCCTAATGAACCTGGAAGGTTCACAATAGATCTTGCCACGCTTGGATCCAATGGCACACCTCCTAACAAACCTTGGAAGACTAGTCAGCTTAATGGACTAGAACAAGTGTTAGGAAGGCTAGGCTATAAGCCCTCTACTACTCACTCTCATTTAGATAGTTCACGTAGTGAATATATACAAAGGCATACTCATGATCAAGAAGAATACTCAAAGCGCTCTCATAGTGCATGTGCCCCATCGACACAGGTAGGCATAGAGAATATGCTACAACACAACACAAATTCCATCTACACAAACAAGGGTAAGAGTGTGGTAGATAAGTTTTTTGGGGCTTATACTAATAAATCCCCATGTATAGATATAGTGGCCTCACACTGCCAATCTGGTAGATCGATATTAGAGGATGATTTCAAAGCAAAGATGATGCATTTTCCAAGGCAAATTGGAGGATGTGCATGTAGAGCATGAGTGCCTTAAGCATGAGGACTCTCAACATCAAATGTTTCTTAAGCAATGTTTATATGAGTAGTGCCTACGAGAGAAATGCATCCTTGATCAAAAGGAACATGAAGAGAGAGGATAGACTAGCTTGAGCTAATATACCTCCTTGAAGTGAGTATACGGAGTGCAACCAAAGATGTGCTACATCACAACTTGAATTGTATCCTAAATAAGTTGAAAATCATATTCATTGTATGGTCTAGAACACACTACAACACCAAGTGCTAGAACAACTTGAGCATACCCAGTGTGAAGAGTTAGAAGAGGATGAGCAAGACCAATAGTATCCTGAGATCTCCTTAGTAGATGTGGATGATGAGCCTAATCTACCACCTCAGTCTAAAAATAATCTATCCCTGGTATCTCCACAAAGACCCATTAGGGAAGAGGAAATTTTATCCTCGTAAGTGTACAAAGCCTTGGCTATAATGGTGAGATCTATTGAGAAACAAGGGATGGCTTATCAAAAGCTTACCTTGAATAGAGTTCACAATGCACCACTATTCCCTTTAGTTCCTAGCCTAATGTATCTTGATCATTTTGAGATGCCCAAGCTGGACAAGTTCCAAGGCAATGAAGATGCACAAGAGCATGTGATGAGCTTCATGAACATGTGCTTCCAGATACAAAGTAATGATGCTTTGTTACTAAGAAAATTAATAATGATCCTTTTAGGTCCAGCCCTAGAATGGTTTAATCAATTGAAAAGGCACAACATTACCAACTTTTAATAGCTGGCAAATACATTTCGTGAAAACTTTTCTTTTGGTGTCAAGAAGAAAATCAAATTGACTAACTTGGTAGCTTTAAAGAAATATGATGATAAGTCGATCATGGATTTTGGTAATATATGGAGAAAGATAATGGCTAAGCTACCATTCTCAATCCCCACTACCAAACTGACTTGAATGTTTACTAAATGTTATGTAAAATACATCTCGTTGTTATTACAACTATGGTAGTACCATACATTCGAAGAGGCTTTGGTGCAAGCCAAGGTTATAGAGGATATCAAGTTACAAGAAGGTGACTTGAAACTCCAGATGAAAAAGGAGTGGAATAATAAGAACACAAAGAACCAAAATCACCAGGCCAAGTTGGCTCACATGAATTAGGGCCAACAACTACAAAACTATAAGGCTCAACCTCCCACTACATAGTACAATAAATACAATAACAAGAATTAGGGTAAGCACAAAGAGTATCACCCTCCTCACTATTTTATACCATTATCTAAGATTATGACATCAGTATTTAATCAATTGTGCAAGGCTAAGGCCATAACTTTACCCAAAGTTAAATTACTCGATCCTAATCAACCTTAATTGAAAGGATTTAGGGAAGATCAATATTGTTCATACTATAGACAAAAGGGGTATTACATCAAAGTGTGGCATAGCTTCAAGCATCTGGTATAGAAAATGATTTATAGGAACATGTTAATCATTAATAATACTTTGGCTCCAAACAACCAGAATATGGGGATATTCAAAAATCTCCTACCAAAAAATGAGCCATCGAGGAATAACATCGGATAAGTAAATTAGGTGTGGATCAAACCACCCACACAAGGTTTTGTTAGCATGGTGAATGTAGTCACCAAAAATAGGAAGTATAATCAACCAGATCCTCATCCTGCTCTAGTCAAAATTCAATTTGTACCCCCTCAGAGGCCAGTGCAAAACAACTTGCCAGGCCCACCAACTAGACCAGTGGTGACAATAAGGAATAGGTTTATTCAAATTCTACACATGGTCTCAAAAAAGTTATCAATTTATGAGATAATACAATAGTCTCCTAGGAACATAAAGACACTAATGAAAATTTTGAGGTCTATAAAAGTACAATCCCAAGACCCAAAAGCATTCACCAATTTTTTGGGACATGTGAAATAGTGTCAAGATCCTGTTATTCAATTCTATGATCATGAAATCAAGATAGTCTCTACTGCTATAGTGGACCCACCACTTCATATTATTGCATGTGTAAACCACACACCCTTCAAGAGGGTGTTGATCGACACAAGATCTTTGATCAACATCATTACCACAAAGGCCTTGGCACATTTAAAATTGCCTAAATCATATATTGTGCCTTTGAATTTCATACTACAAGCATTTAATGATGCATTATGCTCGACTGTGGACACTATAATCCTTTCTATTCAGGTAGGATTGAAGACCATCCCTCTGATGTGTCACATGCTTGAAGATGCGATGCAATACACCATTCTATTAGGTAGATTATGGATAAGATAAATGCAATGTGTGCCCTTGATATTACATCAGTGCATCAAATATGTACACGAGGGGCAAGTGCATGTGGTTCCTTCAAATGAGGATCCATTTAAGTATGTTAACCAAGTGGATTTTCTAAGAGATTTTATTCTTCCATCAATGCATCTGGATGTAAGACCTACATCGCCTATACAAAATCTTGCAAGAAAATCAAAGTAAGTGTGCATCAGTACTTCAATATCGGCACCACGACCAACTTCGCATACAAAATTTACTTCTATGAAACCTATGACATCAATAATTCTTAGGAATGATAAGAAGCTAAAGGTAGTATTGGGTGAAAAAGTGTCTAAAGAATCCCCAACGCAAAAAATACCAAGGTCCCAAATCCCATGGAAGAGAGAAACTCACAAAATAAAGTCAAGGAGGTAACTCAACTTACCTCACCTATTTATTTAGCTATATCATTTGTACCATAGGTGATAATTCATTTAGTCAATTACAAGTTAACAGAATACTTGGTGTAGAATGTGAATTTCATGCCAATAATCAAATATGCACAAGATATGGGTAGGCCTCAAGCCCATAACTTTCCTGTCGAGATGATGGTACCACTGGGGGTGCCACCCAATAAAACTAAATTCATCTATGGAGGTTTAGATCAACTTGTAGATTACTCACCTATAGAAGAATATGATGATGAATTATTCACTATAAACGTTCATTATCTATCTAACCTAGAGTTTTTCCTTTGATATTTTAAGTGTTACCATTGCCATGGTTATGATCTAGGTCTATTTGAACAAGGGCATCAAACACCATATCAACTACACTATCAACTGCCATCTGATAGGTTTATATTGGGCTATGAATAAGATGTTAGGATGAGCTTCTAGATATATATCTAGATCACCTAAATCTAAGCATGGGGTAGATGATGTTGATTGGAACCCCTATCATCCTAACCCTTCATACTCTCGAAGGGGTACCTGTTCGGTAATCATGGTTGCCAAAGAACCATCGTTGGTCTATTAGGACAAAAATTTTATGGATGTTAGACTAGAGGATATGACAAGAATTGATTGGCTAATAAAAATTCATATATATGCTAACAACATTAACATGGAACACCAAAATTCTAATCCAAATACAAAGAATAAAATAGAATCCATCTCTGAAAGTAGTGGACCAAAATGCAATTCTAAAGAGGAGAGTCAGTACTTATCCAAATATGAAAAATACGAATATGAGACTGAGTTGGCTTACTTAGGTCCTCATCATTTATTTCATATGTTACCCTAGGTGGATATGGAAGAACTATACCATACAATATTCTTGGGACCTCGAATCCTGATGCAACCAGTGAACTTGAATGAAATATATCACATGGTCTTCCCCGAGCCTTTGAATGAAAGGAAAGTGTGTCCACTGGATGATCCAATAATCCCATATATTCTTAGAGAGGATCCAGTTATCCCCATACCCCCCGAGCCACATCTAGAGTGTGGGGAACAATCTAGAGATATAGATTCTATGTCATGTGGTCTTGGATATTTCATCCATTCCATAAACATGATCTCCATTGATTTGACCACTACAATCCATAATTTGTCTGACCCCTCGAAACCTTTGTTCCTCAATCCTGAGGCCATTGATTTTTCTCACATAAATTCACATTTGGAGCCTAAATATTTATTCCCTAAAAAATAAATGCTATAATCGTTTTATTTTGCACCAGGCTATGCTTACGATGTTTATCATGCTGAGGGTAATTTTGATTTAGTAGAACCTTTAAATCCAACAGATGACATCCATTTGATTCATATGCCTCACCATATTGAGGAGGGGTCACATGTGTGAATAGAGGAAACCTTTGAAGTGGATATCAGTAAAGATCCCACTAATCCAACGAAGATTAAATTCGGATAAAGCTTATATCCTGAGGAACACACCACCCTCATTCCTCTATTGAAAGAGAAACCTAATATATTTGCTTGGATGTATAAGGACATGTCGGGTCTAGATCCAAAATTGGTTACTAATAACCTTTCATTTGACCCCAACAAGAAACCAGTAAAGAAAAAACTTAGGAAAATGCATCCAACCATCGCTTTGATGGTTAAAGACAAATTGCAAAAAATTTTGTATGTATAATTCATTATTTTATCGACTATCCAAAATGGGTATCAAACATGGTATCCATAGGAAAACCTAATGGAATAATACGTATTTGTACATATTTTAGAGACCTCAATAAGGCAACACCAAAGGATTCATTCTCGTTTCCTAACATTGATGCTCTGGTAGACACAACTTTAGGTCAGAAAATGCTTTCTCTTATGGATGGTTTTTATGGTTATAATCAAATTCTTATTAAACCTAAAGACCAACATAAAAATAATTTCACAATGCCATGGGAATATTTTATTACAAATTTATGCCATTTGGTCTTAAAAATTTTGGTGTCACGTATTAGCAGGCCATGACATATATCTTTCATGACTACATGCATACGATCCTAGAGGATTATATCAATTATTTATTGGCAAAGTCATTGCTACATTCAGAGCATGCCGAGGTTATCAAAAAAGTCTTCAATTTCCTGATAGAGCACAATGTCAGGTTGAATCCCAAGAAATGTGTCTTTGATGTAACATAAATAAAACTCTTGGGATTCATCGTTTCTAAATGAGATATCTAAATTGACCCAACAAAGGTCAAGGCCATTTTAGAAATGTGTCCTCCCATAAATATCAAGGAATTAAGAATCCTATAGGGCAAAGTAGCATCCATAAAGTGATTCATTGTACAATTATCAAAAAAATACCAACCCATGAATTGACTGCTACACAAGGGATTCCCATTAAATTGGGATGAGGACAATAAAAAGTCCTATGCTGAGATCAAGCAAAATTTGGCAACATTGCCAGTACCATCTCTGCCTAGACTAGATGTGTCATTCTTGCTATATATATCTAACATCGACTTTGCAGTGGGAACCATGTTAGCCCAAAAGAATGTGCAAGGCAAAGAACAGGTAATATATTACATTAATCAAACTCTGGTCAGCTACGAGCTAGGATACACATATGTGGAAAAATTATGCTTAGCAATAGTATTTGTGACAAAGAATTTGTGCCACTACATGTTGAGCCATATGGTATATGTGGTATCAAAACAAAATCCACTATAGTATTAGATGAGTAAAATGTATCATAATATGCGTACTACAAAGTGGATCATGCTATTGATGAAATTTGATCTAGAGTTCATAAGTCAAAAGTCTATCAAGGGATAAGTCATAGCAGATCAACTGGTAGAGGCTCCTCTTTAGGATCATAGGCCTCTTGTCACAAGCTTCCAACAATGACATGGCTTGAGGGGGCCTCTTGTCACAAGCTTCCAATAATGAGATGGCTTGAGGGGGCCTCTTGTCATAGAGGTTCCTGATGATGCAGTCTTTGCATTATTAGAGTCACCTAAACCCGAAGAACCTGATAATCAAGCAAATATGTCTTTGTTCTTTGATGGTTCCAAATGCAAGTAAGGGGGTGGTGTAGGAATTGTGTTATTCACACCACAAGGTGCTCCAATGCTCTTGTCATTTAAGCTTAATTTCCATTGTACCAACAACAAGGATAAATATGAGGCCCTAATATTAGGTCCCCAAATAGTGCTCACCTTGAAGATTAAAAATCTAAATATCTTCAATGACTTCTTTCTCATTGTTAATCAAGTTAAGGGAATATATTAGTGTAGATGTCACATATTGAATGTATATAAAGAGCTTGTGGACACATATCTAGCCTATCTAGAATGGTATAAAATCAACGCAATCACTCGAATGTCCAATAGATTTGTAGACACCATGGCATCTTTGGGATCCTTAATCCCTCAAAATCCATCTACTGACTTCACTACCATTCAAGTGAAAATACTATTACAATATATGATACAACATGAGGCATAAAACAATCAAGAATCAATCCACATGATTCAAATAGAACCAAATCATGAATGGTTCTACAAGGCTAGAGACTTTCTAAAAAAGGCACCTTAGGGATATTTGCTTTCATAAGTTTCTAAAGAGAATGGTACCACCATTCTCCATAAGGTTATTTCCCAATCGACTTTTTTACAAGATGAATTATAGTGGGAACATGTCGTTCGGTTAGTTGAGGCAGTTGCCTATCAAGATTGAATTTTGCAAATAAAAAATTTCCTTAAGTTTGGTCTAATACCATAGGGATTTTTGCATGCCACAAAATGATATTTCAAATAGAAATCAAATAAGCATGTCTTTCTAGGAGATATCTTGTATCATCAAAGCTATGATGGAATTCTCCTTCATTGCCTTGAGTCCTAAGAATCAACTTGGATAATATCACAAGCTCATGACGATACATGTGATGGCTATTTTAGTTGCATGGCCATCATCAAGTGCATCCTTTGAATGGGTTATTATTAGTCCACTATGGAGAAGGATTGCATAGTGTATTTCAAGAAATACATCAAATGTTAGCATCATGCTAATATTATGCACTTGCCATTGCATGCCTTACAACCCATCCAAGTGGCTTGGCCATTTGCTTAGTGGGGATTTGATCCAATTGGTAAGATCTCTCCCCCATCATCGGGTTGACATACATTCATTATAATAGCCACTGAGTACTTTAAAAAATGGGTGGAAGCAATCCCTTTAACAATGACAATAGAAGCACGTATTGTAGAGTTCATACTCCATAATATCCTATGTCATTTTGGTATACCATCCAAGATCATATTGGATAATGGAACGTCATTCAAAAATAAAATTTTAAGGCCTTTAACATCCAAGTATAATATACAACATAGTTTTGTGACTCCATACTATCCTCAAGCAAACAGGCAAGTAGAAGCTTCTAACAAGACAGTGGTAGCAATCTTGAAAAATACTATTCAAGATAACCACAAAGATTGGCATATCCAACTACCCCTTGCATTATGGGTTTATATAACTAGTATACGGATACCCATTGGGGCAACCCCATTTTCACTAGTATATATCACTAAGGAAATTATGCCCTTGGAATTGGAAATTCCAACCCTATGCGTCGCATTAAAAGAGTTCATCGATGATGACACTACGCGATAAGATCACCTTGACCAATTGACGCTTCTTTATGAACATCGTTTGAATGCCCTTGAGCATCTCCACATTTATCAAGAATGCCTAAAATGTTCTTACAATAATAAAGTCCATCTGAGAGACTTTAAAGTTGGGGATATTGTACTGGACTCAAACCAATGAAACTCAAACCTATCATTGCACCTATGAGATAAATTTACGACCAATTGGTTAGGTTCATATATTATCTCATAGAAGATAGGGTCTGGAAAATATCACCGAACATAGCTTGAAGGTGTTGAAGAGCCCGAGCCTCTCAAAATTCTTCATATAAATGCATTCCACACACACAAAAAAAAAAAAGCAATAAAATTTAAAAACATTGTAAAACATCAAAAACATTTACATTATGCATTTCATTTGCACATGCATTCATTCAATTGCATTGCATTAGGCATATTCATCCATTGCACTTGCATTAGGATAGGTTGTGTTTACAAGCTTACAAATGACACCATATTTATATCTTAATAATGCATCTATTCATCATCATCCATCACCCTTGTGAGTAATTGTGTTTCTCAACACAACCCATCCTATTGTTATAAGGAATACACTAGGGTATTCAGGTAGCTCAGCCACACCTAGTGATCTTCTCAGATTTTGTAGAAAGATATATTTTCTTTTGTAGATGAGGTCTAGTTTTGATAGTACCTAGCATATGTCAAAATCCCATCACTAATTACATATTAAAAATCCTAATTAAGACAAGAAAAGATAAACACTACAAAGTGGTCCTCGTCACCTTAAGTGAAAGGTTTACACTTGTTCATTTTGTGATGTGCATGGTCTAGAGTATTGATCATTGAAAAAAGGACAAGTTCCTCCCTACCGAAAGAAATCCCTTGCTTTCAAACAAAATAAGAAAATTTCCAAATCAAAGCAAAATGTAAAATCCCTTGCTAAAAAAAAATACAAAATAAACAGTGATTATCATCACTAAGCATGAGCAAGTATCCCAATAAATGTGAAGAAAATAATGGTACAAAGAGCTTGAATCCTTTGAATTTTCACTACTAAAATCCATTGAGTGATCCCCAATTGAAATCCAAATGCAAAATGACGGCATACCATATTATGATGCAAACAAAATTGATACAAGGTATGGATGCTAAGTCCTACGAATGCGATGAACAAGTGCATGAAGGAAATGATGCAAAAAGAAATGAGATGTAAGAAAAACAAATCAGGACCTCTTTTATTAATGTTGCTTTTAATATAGTTACAATGCATCCCCCCCATCTCTAGGGCTCAGAACATTTGATACAGTTCATTACATCGATGGATGGTACGCTTCTAGTGTCTTTCGCATGCCCACATTTGAAATGGGCGGGCCAAAAGTCACCACCACTTGCATCCATGTGTTTGTAATTCCTTGCTTCCCCTCTAGTGTTCTTGGTGATGATATCCTATGCACAAATAAACAACAAATAGTTAATAGCATATGCAGATGTAGGAAAACATGCAATCCCCAAAGCCTCCGACTAGTTAATGTAAAAAAAGAATGAAACGATGGTCAAAACATGTCACAATGAACCCAAAATTTGACAAAAGCATCAAGACATCATCAGGGACCCATTGCAAAAAGAACATTCAAGAAATCATGCATGGATTTCTAATCGCTTTGGGGTGGGACGATTAGGACTGTCACAAAACGTGCAAGAGCGACCTTGCAAATGTCCTACCCAAAGGCCTCAAAAACTCTTGAAAACTTGGGGTTAGGCTAAAAGGGACATTTTGAGATGACCCAAAAGGTCATATTTGGGATATTCTACCCAGATTATCCTGTATCTGAAGGCACTCCCTGTATGTTAGTAAACACATAAAATGATAAAAACAAGGTCAAATCAAGTCAAAATACCATGAAACTTGAACAACAACATAAGTGAATCAGATACAACATAATGCAAAAAGAAAAATAGATAAATCAAGCATAGATTTCTAATTTCTCTTGGGTGGGGTGATTAGGACTGCAGCAGTGCAGGGGGCACTTGGGGGCAGGACGCCCACCGTTTGGGGCTTGGTTTTGGCACCAACCCAAGTGGGATGGGTCCAAAACCTCCTATGGGGTTTTTTCGACAAGTTTGGTATGGTATTGTGGCTGATTTCTTAGTTTTTAGGTCTAGATTGTGTTCCTAGTGTTCACCAAATAACCTCCCTTAAAAAAGAGATATTAGGGATGTAGGAAGCGCAAAAGGGAATGAGGGTATAATTTGGCAGCACTCCGTTGCTCCAAATGCTCCAGATATGTTCTTTTCTTGGGTGAGGAGTCTCACCTTTTTATAGACCTTAGGGTCTCCTTTTCATATGCATGCAAGGGCACCACTTGGCTCACCATGCCTTTTGGAGGGAGAGAAGATTCCTCCCTGATTTAGGACCTCCATGATCAAGGCATGCTTGACTGAAGTCCCTCTCTTTGATTTGAAACCGTTCCTCACAATTGCATGCCTTGAAGGAAAATTTGGGTGGTGAATCTGGGCTGCCATTTGTCAAGGCTTGACTTTTTTCCAGTCAAACCTGCTAATCGTCCCACCTTGGAATGATTGCTATTAATTGTTCCAGGGTGGGGTGAATAGGATTCTAATCATCCCAGGGTAGGATGAATAGGAAGAAAAGTGCTTAAAAGGTGCCAAATTGACCTCTGACCTTAAAAAACTGATTTGGGAGTGGTTAGGACCACTGTTTAACCTCTATAGGCTGCCCTAGGGAGTATGTATGCCAATTCGGTTAGTGCTTGTAGTCGCATAATCATATTGGTGTTGTTTTAGTGTCTATAGATGCCCCTTTTTGGGATGCGCTATGTGTGGCATAGTGTTGAGCAAAAATAGATGACCAAAGCACTTAATTATTAGGGTTTCTTAGTAACCTAACCAAATTTTGATGCCCCAAGTATGGAAAGGGCATGCATTCTTGAATCCTTGCTTCTGACGAGCTAAGGAGCTTAAGTCAAGTGTAACCTTTTTTAGTGAGGTGTACTTGATCTTGGACATTTTTTAGTCATGAATAGGCAAAGGGTGCAACATTTTGTCTGAGGAACCTTGTCTTCATGTTTCCAGAATGCCAAGTGTTTGTTTAGCTTGTGATTATTGCTTGTTTGCTGCCCCAAGAAGGAGCGTGATTGTCTTTGTCAATGATTCTTTGAATGCATGCCATTTCCTTGATTGGGTGTGTATTTTTTGATTTGGTGACTAAGTGTGACTACCTCCTCAAGTGATGAATTGATGAGGGAATGACAAAAATGAGAAAAGTGATGAGTCTCTTGACCCAAGATGTCTTTTGTGAGGGTGCCTTTAGTTGTTTTCTGTTGAACGCTTATGCAGTTTTCCAACAATCGGGCCTATTTTTGGTGGGTTTTGACCCTTTTTGTGACGCCTATTGGGGGTGAAATTAGCGAAGATCCTCCTTCCCGTGGAGTGGTCTGGCTATGCTAGACTTCTTAGGGAGTAGGATAGTGAGTATTTATGACCCTAACATCAGTTTTTCATGCCATGAATGTTAGGTGCAAAGGCACCTTTGTTCGGCAGATTTATTGTTGTTTTTGGTGCATTTTTTGGATGCAGTTATTGATGTCCCTGATGTGGATGATGTCAGGCTAATTGTAGAGTATGACCGGTAGTGGACTATGCAGTGATGGTGGGGTGAGGGGCCTATGGGAGACATGGATATGGTGGAGGTAGGGGTGTAGAGGCACCGGTGGAGGTTTGGGGGGCTTCACTTGATGATGCAGACATGGTGGAGGTTGATGACTTCACTGGCGATGGAGATGATGCAGGGGTTCCAGAGTAGCCAGATGTATAGGACATCCTAGAGTAGTGGGTGTTGGAGTATGAGGCCATCCCAAAGGTGCCCATGCCTCAGGTTATCTCAAGGAATGTGGAGGCTAGGTTTTGTGCTGAGATAGCACGATTGGAGGATCTCTTATGGATATGGGATGAGGAGCATAGAGACGTTTTGCAGGAGAGGGATCTCCTACGGGCTTAGTTGGCATAGCGAGACAATGCATTTTCTATGTATTACTGATGAGATGTGGAGTGGGGGTGGTATCGGGTAGAGTTAGATACAGAGGTTGTCTGCCTCGATGGATAGTTACCTGAGCTCGATGGAGGTGGTTTGACGCACCGTACGAGAGGTAGTGAGACTGAGCAGTCTGCATCCTCTCGATGTAGGCTGCTAGATGAGGGTAGCATTGGTGTGTAGGGTACGTGGGTTGGAAGCAGCCACCTTGAGAGGTCCCATAGGACCCATACTATTGGGGGTAGTTCCAGTCACACCGATCCTGCATGATCATGGTGGCCGACTCCATAGGCTTTGTGGATTTTAAGTTTTTGGTTTTTTGTGTGGTCAAAGGACCTTCTTATTGTAGCCTGAGGGCATTTTGAATCGATATATATACATGACTCATTTTTGGTTTGATGATATGCTTGTCATGGTTTATTGTTTCCTTTTGCACATTTATTTGTGTTGATGCATGCATATGCTATTATGACTGTGGATGATGTTAGCTATATGATATAGGTTTATGCATATGGAATTGATGGAATGATTTGTTGGTTTATAGGCGATGGCACCATAGACCGTATAGGATTTATTGGATTTTTGTACTATGTGATTGCTTTATGGAACAATTGTGCATTTGTTGTTTTGTATTTTATGATGGTGATGTGAGTAATGAAATGTACAACAATTGTTTTAAAATGTAGTTAAGGTTGTTTTGAGACTCATATGCTTTAACTAACTAATCAAGACTGTACATTATCTTACAAGACTTTTGAACAAGGTATGAATCATACTTGAGTTTGACTGAGTTATTTCACATCTATGTGTGTGCGATTGAGCTTGTTTATGTGGTATTCATAAGGATACCGCCAGTGCCAGGTAAGCTGTCCACCAAACCTGTATTGAGGATCACCTAATTAGCTCCACTAATTCCTTTGTTGCATTTAGTAAGATTAATCTATGGGGCAATCTAGGATACCATAAGCTAGCTCATCCACATGCAAACATTGGTCTACACACACACAAAGCTAATGTGATAGACATATCATCATGCGTTTAGGATACCGCCATTTCCAGGTAGGCTATCTACCAAACCTATAATGAGGATCACCTAAATGGTTTTCTGAATACTGAGAATTCTAGGGATTTGAGCTCAGGCAGCTTTTGATTGTTCAATTTGTTGGGATACTCGCTCTTCACATATAGTGATAAAAATCACTGTTTATTTTTCTCTTTTTTTCTTGAGCAAGGGGTTTGAGTAGTGGTGATAACCACTATTTTTTTTTATTATTGTTGCCTTTTGAGGATTTAGATTTTGAATTCTGATTTCAAAGTGGAGCTCATGGGTTTTTGGCTTTTGAATGGCTTTGATCCTTTTGGCCTTGGGGATGACTACCCAACCTTCTCAAGGGTGTGTAGTACAAATCCTTACGACTTTGGGGATCAAAGGTGGTTGGAAATTTTGCTTTGGAATGGCATTGGTATTTTAGGCCTTGGGGATGACTACCCATCCCTCTCAAGGGCATGTAGTATGAATCCTTAAGACTTTGGGGATCAAAGGTGGGTGGAAATTTTTGATGGTGGAATTTTGGGATTTTTTTTGTGAATGGCATTGATCCTTTTAGACCTTGGGGATGACTACCCATCCTTCTCAGGGACGTGTAGTACGAATCCTTATGACTTTGGGGATCAAAGGTGTTTGGGATTTTTTATAGTAGTGAAAACCACTATTTATTATGGGGAATTGGATGTGGAAGAGCTTGTCCTTTTTTCAATTCTCAACATTCTTGAACCATTCGGACAGGGGGATGAGTAAGATAACATTTTTTCTTAAGGTGCCCTGGACCGCTTTGCAGGTTTCATATTTTGTTCACATAATTTGGGAATTTTTATGTGTTTTTAAGCTTGTTTTGGGATGCTATGTAACAAGGCGTGATCCAAGTAAAACTCTACCTTGTAAAAATCGGTCTGAATTTGTACAGATTTTGACTAGAAATCTAAAGACAGTTGAATGACGAAAACCTTAAAGACATTAGAAGACAACTGACAATGATATGGTGAAAATGCGAAGGGCGTTATTCTTGATGGATATTTTTACAAAATGGACTGAATTTGGAAAATGATGGCATTGCCGAGTAATTATAGTTTATGGTGCTTTTGACATGTATGACCAGCAAATATGCAATGTATGTATGCGATGCCTAACACAGCTCTATTTTTCTTTTTTTTGTGTATTGATTTTTAAGAATATGCATGAAAGTGAGATGCAATTTTTTTGTTAATTTTTATTATCTTTTAGTTTTGAATATTTTTTATGGACGGTTTAACCCGAATGGGTGTGGACCAAGTGATTCTTATGGATCCTTGGAGGTTTTGACCAAAGGGATTATAGATACCTTTGGGGCATTTTGGGTGACCAAGCGATTGTAGGAACCCTTGGAGCTTTTGGTTTGACCAAAGGGATTATTGATACCTTTGGGGAATTTTGGGTGACCAAGCGATTGTGGGAACCCTTGGAGCTTTTGGTTTGACCAAAGGGATTATTGATACCTTTGGGGCATTTTTGGTTTGACCAAGTGATTTCGAGAATCCTTGGGGATTTTGGTTTGACCAAAGGGATTATGGATACCTTTGGGGCATTTTTAGGTTGACCAAGCGATTTTTGGAATCCTTCGAGATTTTGGGGTGGTTTGGTTTGACCAAAGGGATTATGGATACCTTTGGGGCATTTTGGGTGACCAAGCGATTATGGGAACCCTTGGAGATTTTGGTTTGACCAAAGGGATTATGGATACCTTTGGGGCATTTTTAGGTTGACCAAGTGATTTTTGGAATCCTTGGAGCTTTTGGGGTGGTTTGGTTTGACCAAAGGGATTATGGATACCTTTGGGGCATTTTGGGTGACCAAGCGATTATGGGAACCCTTGGAGCTTTTGGTGTGGGCGATGGCTCTCTAAATGTTGAATGGCCTCAAATTACTGATGTTCAAGGGTTCTTTTTCCTTGATTCCTTCAATAGAGGAAATCTAGTATGTTCCAGGTCCTATTTTACTATTGATTACATAGGGACCTAACCAATTTTCTATGAACTTGTCCCTTAAATGGGGTGGCAAGTTAGAATTTTTTTGGTTCTCTTTTAAGACTAGATCACCAACCTGAAAGTCCCTCAAGTGAACTTTCATGTTGTATGCTCTATTAAGTCACTCTTGATAGATATGTAAGTGCTCAAGAGCATTGATGCATCGTTCGTTGAGTAACGTAAGCTGGTCTAATCGGGCCTACCATGCAGTGCCATCATCGATGAACTCTTTCATTGATATGTGCAAGGAGGGTATTTCCAACTCGAGAGGCATGACTGCCTTGAAGCCATACACTAGAAAAAATAGTGTTGCCCCAATGGGCATATGAATGCTAGTGTGATAAGCCCATAGGGAAAGTGGTATTTGTATGTGCCAATCCTTATGATTATTTGTGATCGTATTTTTAAGGATGACAACTAGCATTTTGTTTGACGCCTCTACTTGCCCATTTGCCTACATATAATAGGGTGTCAAAAAATTATGCCAAATTTTGTACTTTGTTGTCCAAGCACACGCATATTTGTTCTTAAATGACATCCTATTATCCGAGATGATATTGGATGGAATACCAAAACGACATATGATGTTATGTAAAATGAACTCCGCAATGCAGAGCCCAGTCGTAGAGGTAAGCGAAATTGCTTCCACCCATTTAGTGAAGTACTCTGTGGCCATTATGATAAATGTGTGATGACCTGATGATGTAGGGGAGATATTTTTGATGAGATCTAAGCCCCACTGCAAAAATAGCCTAACCGATTGGATCAACTATAAGGCCTGAGAAGGTACGTGTGTCAAGTTAGCATGGTGTTGACACTTCACGCACTTTTGCACATATGTGCAACAATCTCACTCTAAATATGTCCAATAATAGCCCATGTGAAGAATGCACTTTGCGATGACCATATCACTAAAGTGGCCACCGCATGTACCATCGTGTGCTTGTGTGATCACCCAAGTGGACTCCTACTGGTCCAGGTAATGGAGGAGGATTCCTTCGTAGATTCGATGATAAAAAATGTCTCCTAACATGACATGTTTTGCCACTTTCTATTTGAATGATATTTTCATGGCATGTGACAATCCAAGTGGGAGGCTACCTAAATTGAGATAGTATCTTATCGGTGTGTACCAATCCTGTTGATCAAAAACCTCGATGGTATGAACGATCGATCCCTCTTGAATTTCATCCCTAGCAAAAGCTGAGTGGGAAAGAACTTGTAGAAATAGCATTGTTTTGTTGTTAAGAGGGGTTGGAGAGAACAAATACCCCTAGTTGGAATGATTTAGAATATCATGGATTTGAGAGAACCTATCCTGAGATGGTTCAATTTGGATTAGGTGGATTCTTGATGTTATGTCAGAGCTTGCACGCTCCATCATGGATTGTGATAACATTTTGACTTGAATGGTTGTCATCTCACTAGAAAGGTCTTGCGGGATTAGTGACCCCAAGGAGGCCATAGTGTTCGCAAAATGATTCGATGATCGAGGGAGTGCCTCGATGTCATACCATTCAAGCTTCACTAGGAATTTATCTACAAGGGTTTTGTAGGCCTGCAGAACTAGGCATTTGCATTGGAATACCCCTTTTACCTAGTTGACAATTAACAGTGAATCACCAAAGATATTCAAGCATTTGATGTTCATGGTGATGGTTGTCTGAAGACCTATGAGCAAGGCTTCGTATTCAACATTTTTATTGGTGCACGAGAAATCAATTTTGAATGATAAATGCATTGGAGCCCCTTGCGGTGTGAAAACATGATTCCCATGCCATCCCTTGCTCATATTTAGAACCATTAAAAAATAGGGTTATGTCGGCCTATGACTCAGGCTCATCAAAATCTGGCGATTATGAGACATGAAAGACCCCATCATCGGGTATCTCTATGGTCAGAGGCTGATCTTCTTCGAGAGGAGCCTCTGCTAGTTGATCGGCAATGACTTGACCTTTTATGGAATTTTATCCAATGAATTCGATATCAAACTTCATCAACAATATGATCCATTTCATCGTGTGACTACTATGATAAGTATGACTCATCATGTACTGCAATGGATTCTCATTAGAAACAACATACATCGTATTGCTAAGCATGTAATGGCATAGCTTTTTGGTAGAAAATACCACTACAAAGCATTGCGTCTCAATGTATGCATAGTTAAGTTCATAACTGACCAGGGTACGGCTAAGATAATAATTAGTCTGTTCTTTATGTAATTCATTTTCTGAGTGAGCATGGTGCCCAGTGCCACCTTAGTAGCTGAGATGTATAAGTAGAATGGCACTCCTAATCTAGGTGGTGCAAATACTAGCAGTGAATCCAAGTATTTTTTGATGTCATCGAAGGCTAACTGGCACTCGTCATCCCAAGGAAATTCTACTCCCTTGTGTAATAATTTATTCATGGGGTGGCACTTGTTAGATAACTGTGTTATGAAGTGCTTGATCGATGCGACCTTACCCTGTAAGCTTCTGAGCTACCTGATGGTGGTTGGGGGAAGCATTTCAAGGATTGCCTTGAATTTATTTGGATCTACCTTGATGCCTCATTTTGAGACTATGAAACCCAATATTTTTCCAGATGTGATACCAAATACACACTTCTTGGGGTTTAGCCTAACCTTGTGTTCGATGAGGCAATCAAGGATCTTGTGTAATTCATCAAGATGATTTTGGCACAAAAGATATTTTGCCAACAAATCATCCATATAATTTGTAGACACCAAAACAGCACCAATCCGATTATGTGGCTACAAGCACTGATCGAGTTGGCATACATAGCCCCTAGGGCAGCCCCTAGAGGTTAAACAGTGGTCCTAACCACTCCCAAATCAGTTTTGGAAGGTCGGAGGTCAATTTGGCACCTTTTAAGCACTTTTCTCCCTACTCGTCCCACCCTGGGATGATTAGAATCCTATTCGTCCCACCCTGGGATGATTAGCAGCAATCGTCCCGGGGTGGGACGAGTAGCAAGTTTGACTGGAAAAAGTCAAACCTCGATAGGTCCGCCACTTAACTGCGCCTTCAGGGCATGCAATTGCGAGGAACGACTTCAAATCAGAGAGAGGGACTTCAGTCAAGCATGCCCTGATCATGGAGGCCTCATGCAAGGAGACTCTAAATCAGGGAGGAATCTTCTCTCCCAAAAAAGGCATGGCAAGCCAAGTGGCGCCCTCGCATGCGCATTCAAAGAGAGAGACCCTAGGTCTATAAAAGGGTGAGCATCCTCACCCCAAAAAAGAATAGAGCTGGAGCATTTGGAGCAATGGAGTGCTGCCAAATTGTACCCACATTCCCCTTTGTGCTTCTTACATCCCTAATTTCTCTTTTGGAAGAGAGGTTATCGGGTGAACACTAGGAACGCAATCCCGACCCAAAACCCAAGAAATCGGCCACAATCCCACACCAAATTCATTGACACAACCCCCTAGGAGGTTTTGGACCCATCCCAAGTGGATTGGTGTCAAAACCAGACCCCAAACGGTGGGCGTCCTGCCCCCGGGTGCCCCCCAAACTATCGCAGTCCTAATCGGCTCACCCCGGAGTGATTAGAAATCCATGAATAATTTCTCTACTATTATTTTTGCATTATGTTCTATTTGGTTTACTTATGCTGCTGTTCAAGTTTCATTGCATTTGACCTGATTTGACTATGTTTTTATCATTTTACGTGTTTACTAACATATAAGGAGCACTTTCAGATACGGGACAATATAGGTAGAATATACCAAATATGACCTTCTAGGTCATCCCAAAATTCCCCTTTTAGCCTAACCCCAAGTTTGCAAGAGTTTTGGAGGCCTCTAGGTAGGACATTTGGAAGGTTGCCTTTGCATGTTTTATGACAGTCCTAATCGTCCCACCCCAGAGCGATTAGAAATCCATGCATGATTTCCTAACTATTCCTTTTGCAATGTGTCTCTGATGATGTTTCTATGCTTCTATAAAATTTTGAGTTCATTATGACATGTTTTGATCATCGTTTTGCTATTTTATATATTAACTAGCTGGAGGCCCTAGGGATTGCATGTTTTCCTTCTATCCGCATATGCTATTAACTATTTGCTATTTCTCTGAGCATAGGATCTCACCACTAAGAACACTAGAGGGTGCATCAAGGAACACATGAACACATGGATGCAAGTGGTGGTAACCTTTGGCCCACCCATTTCAAATGTGGGCATGCGGAAGACACTGGAAGCGTACCATCCATTGATGTAACGAACTGTATCAAATGTTCTGAGCCCTAAATGGGGGATGTATTGTAACTAGATTGAAAGAAACATTAATAAAAGAGGCCCTACTTTGTCTTTTTTGCTTACATCTCGTCTATGCATTGTTTCCTTCATGCATTGCTTTCTCGCATTCGTAGGACTTAGCATTTTTTATATCAATTTTGTTTGCACCATATGGTCTAGCACGCCGTCACCCTACATTCAGATTTCAATGGTGATCATGGTGGGACCATATCCCCTACTATTGGGATCAAGTTTTTGATCAAAATTTTATGTTTTTCTTGTAGGTGTTACTCATTCGGGCACTGGACTGCTACTCGTGCCACCCTATGATGAATACAAACTTGGAATTCATGCCACCCCGAGATGAATACAAATTCATCTCACCCTAGGATGAATACAGACCTGCTATTCATCCCACCCTAGGATGATTAGAGCTCTATGCATTTTTTGAGCAGAAACTCAGAGGCATCTGGTTGGGACAGAGAAGAGGTAGGTTTTCTGGACATCCTCTATGTTTTTTTGTTTTTGTCTCTACAATTTTTCTATTTTCTTTGCTTGCATAGGAAAGTTTTCTGCATGTTTTCTTTCTTTGTACAAGTAAAAGGAACCACACACACCACGTAATAATATTAACATCAAGGAGTTGGTCGTAAAACCCCAACACTTGATCAAGACCAACGGTGGATTTCATCACCACCTTGGCTTGGATTTTGCATACATAACCCTGATCATGACTGTTGCTAGACGTAAATCCTGATGAAAGCTGACCAAGTGTAGTGGGGGTGATTCCCAATGCATGAGGATAAGTCTTCTATGGTAGGTGTCAAAAATAGAGTGATTCCCCTTTCATACCGCCTATGTTCCATGTACTGTTTTGCTCTCGCGTACCAATAGTTTCCCTCACGTAAGGGCGGGTATATTGAGAGGTTCGGTATAATGGCCTGGAAGTGGTATATTGAAGGGGTGACCATTTTGGAGATATAAGAGCCCTCATCATGCATGAATAACAAAATTTTCTTTACACGGTTTGCACAACAAAAATCAAAACACACTGAACCAGATTTAGGACACACATTTAATCTATAAACGAGATAATCATTTCTTTGTTTGTGTGGTCCCTTTTGTTTGGTGTAGCATAAAAAATCGTAAAAGAGATAAAAACATACATATCTTGTAGAGAACCACCACCATGGTGTATACCCGTAGCCAAGCCCAATCATGGGCAGAAGCTATGAAAAGTGTACAAGGAGGCACCAGTCACCTCCGTTATAGCCCCAAGGACTTGGTTATACCACCTTGGCGGCCTGACCCACAACATGGTCCACACTATGCCACTACAGAAAAGGACTATAGAGGCACCCCTTTGGGGGGCACTCCCATTCAACACAGACCCTTTCAGGAGGAGTACATACATGGGAAGGCTCCCTTAGATGCTCATTATGAGTGGCCACTATGTGATGAAGTGCTAGAGCAGCATAGGGTTCACAAGGAGGGATCACATGATTATATCATCCCCCCTCTACCCCTCATTACTATTAGAACTAATAGACCAAATCTAGAGTGCAAGGCTCTTTAGATAGGGTGAGCCAACTCCACCCATCCCTTTCACATGTATGAAAGGGAGCATGAGGAAAACCAGTACATTCCTCAAGAGCAATACACCGTGCAGGAGCAATGCGCCTCCGCACCTGCTAATTATCAAGATCACCTATTGAGGCCAGAGCCTCAGGTGAATGTCGCTAACCTCGATAGAGGAAAGTGACCCATAGAGATCTCGGATCACCATGACCGAGATAGACATGTAGGGGAGGCATCTAGGCCTCCTAAACATAGGACGGTGGAACAAATTGACTTGGCATTTGCCAAACATGTCGCCCGCCAAGCGCAAATCATGTAGCTTAGGCAAGATCAGCAACAGTTAGAGCAATTGTATCATCTTAACAAAGAGCGCATTCGATGCCAGACAGATGAATTGCTCTAGAACAATATGCATGAGAGGATTCCAACCCCTCGCATGCATAGGACAGAGATTTATGAGAGGCACAACCCCTTAGTGCGAGACAGGTCTCCACGACCTTATCAAGTGTTGCCTCCAAGACCTCCGAGACCTGAGCGGGAGGCCACCCCTAGAACCAATGATGGGCGCCTTCCTCGGGCACCCGTCCATGTTTATAGGTCATGCCCAAAAACTCCTCAAGAAGCCTATGAGGAATTTGAGCAAGAAGAAGAGAGGGCTGAAACACCCTACCAAGGTAGGGGGCGCTACCCGGCTACCCCTCCATAGGCCTCAAGTTCCTCATAATGCACAATGGGAACAAACCAAAGAAGAGGAAATCAAATCCTCTGATGCATACAAAGCACTGTTAGAATGCTTAGAGTCTATGGAGACCAAGACTTCAGGGCCCCAAAAGCCCACCTTATGCCAGCTCCGTAGTCACCCTGTGCATCCTTCAGTTTCGGCACCCCCATACCCCGACCACTTCAAAATGCCTCAATTGGCAATTTTTAGAGGGGATGAGGATGCCCAAGAGCATGTAACAAGATTCCTAAGTCAATGCTTTGGCATTCAGGACAATGATGCATTGCTTCTGAGAACATTTATAACCACGTTCGTAGGCCCTACCTCGGATTGGTTTACCCAATTGTCGAAGCATAGCATCAACAATCTAGACCAGCTAGTGGACGCGTTCCTTGAACATTTTGCCTTCAACACCAAGAAGAAGGCATCCTTAAGTGACCTAGCTGGCCTTAAGTAGTATGATGATGAGACCATAGCCACTTATGGGAATCGATGGAGGACATTGCTTTCAAAGCTACCCTACCTCCCTCCTATGGCCGACATGACTCAGATGTTTTCAAAGAGTTGCATAAGGTCGATCTCCATGCTATTGTAGCTACAGCAATATGCCACCCTAGAAGAAGCCCTGGCGCAAGCCAGGATAATTGAGGAGATCAAAATTCAAGACGGCGAGATTGCCAAGCCACGCAAGAAAGAGTGGACCAAAAATGCCAAAATTGGGCCCACGCAACCGAAACCCGTCATGGTCAATCAAGTTGCCATAACTGTACCACCACCTACACAAATGACACAACCCCCAAAGGCTAATTATCAGGTAGTTCCTCTTGCTAACTATGAAAAGGAAAACCACAAGCAAGAGCAAAATCAGCAGCGTCACCCTAAGCGACAATTCACACAATTCACAGAGTCTAGAGACTCCTTGTTTGACCGCTTGTTCATGGCAAACCTGATAAACTTGCCAAAAACTCGACCCATAGACCCCAAAATGCCAAAACCCAAGGGCTATAGGGAAGATTTATATTGTAGATTCCATCGACAGAAAGGACATGACATCTTCAGTTGTTGGAAATTCAAAAACTTGGTGCAAGACTTGATAGACAACAAAACGCTCACGGTGGATAATCCCGTAGCATTGAGCAACCAACAGATGGATGTCTTCAAAGACCCCTTGCCTACCCATGATGTGTAGGAAAAGACTATACAAGTGAATGAGGTGACACAAAACTACCCCATGCAAGGGTACGTAGGGATGATAAGCATCGTGACATGGAACAAAAGATACCCAAACACGGCCGCACCCGCTGCAGCTACAGGAGATGTTCCATCAACGTCACAACCCCCACAACACCCTACACAACCTCCCCCACCTAGACCAGTGGCCATGATTCGGACTAAGCTTACTCAGAGTTTAAGGACCACGTCGGCTAGGCTCTCCATCTATGAGCTCATCCAACAATCACCGCCCCATCGGGAGGCTTTGATGGAGATACTCAAAGCCATTGAGCTACAGCCCCAAGAACCCAATTCTTTCAACAACTTTGTGGGACATGTGAGACAATGCACCGAACCGGTCATAACCTTCAGGGAAGATGAACTAAAATTGGTGACTAGTGATATGGTGGATCCACCCCTGCACGTCATCGCGTGGGTCAACGGGATTCCATTCAAGAGGGTGTTGGTGGACACTGGCTCGTCCAACAATATAATCATGACTGTGGCATTAAAACATCTTAAGTTGCTAGCATCCCACATTGTGGCATCCACCTACACTCTTTGAGCATTCAACGACGCGTTATGCTCGACGGTTGGCACAATTGTCCTGCCCATCCAAGTAGGACAAAAGACCATTCCTACGTTGTGTCACATCCTTGAGGGTGAGATGGCCTACAATATCTTGCTAGGCCGGCCTTGGATCAGGGACATGAAGTGTGTCCCTTCGATAGCCCATCAATGCCTCAAGTACACACATGAAGGGCAAGTACATGTAGTCCCAGCAGACTTAGAGCCCTTCAAGTTTTGCAATGCGGTGCAGCTGATGCCACAATCGACCCTCCCATCGACACATTTGGACTTTCAATTGAATCCGTCCACTCAGGGTCCGATTCCACCTACATCCCCACTATTGAGTCCCTCAAGTAACCGACCTAGCCCATCTTCATCATCTATCCCTTCACCAACAATGCCACCTATGGTGGCCACATCGAAGGACAATGGGAAGAAGCCCCTAGAGGAGGTACCACCATTAGTCTCAACCATCTCTAACGAAGAGGTGCCTAGCCGAATGGAAGTCGAGACACCTGATTCACCCAACATGGAGTGGACTCAGGGAGAACTCCCATTCCCTCCCCCTCAACCACCGATGATTACCATCGAAATGGCCAATACGGGCTGGGGGAGTACCTAGTGCAGAACATAGTGGCAACACCCACACTCGAATCCATGCAAGACATGGGGAGACCTCGCCTCCCCATCGACACTATCTTCCCTTTAGGTTACCCACCAAATCAGACAAAATTTGTATATGGGGGCCTCGAGAATGGCCTAGAACCCTACCTACAAGAGGAAGAGGATGAAGAGCCATTTGCTGAGAATGTTGACTATCTGTCCAACCCAGAATTTGCCTTGAAATACCTTAACCAATGTAATTGGCATGGATATGGATTGGGTAGATATGAACAAGGAATGCGCATTCTTTGTCAACCAAGATACCAGATGCCATATGATAAATTAGGAGTAGGGTTCAACCACCCTTTGCCCCTTGACATCTTGGTAGAAACCATGCAAGGCCTAGGGCTAGGCAACAAGGATGGGTTGGCACAAGATCCATATGCCAATCCCAACACAACATATACATTGGGGGACTATCTCCCATTGTTAACAACAAACCTTGTTGACCTCAACAACCCTTCCCCTTTGATCGAGAAAGAGGAAAGTTCAAGGGATAACCTCCAAGAGGGTTATGAACAAGATCAAGGAGAGTCTTCTAAAGATGAGTCAACTTATGAGGTAGCACCTTGGGACCCTTTTGAATCCGATAGCAATCACTCGCAAGTGACGCCCATTGATGACTATCAGGAGAACTTCGAGGTAATGTTCCCCTTGAATGCTCCAATCGAGCAATTGCCACCTCAAGAGAATCTAGCCCTCTCGTAGAGAGCAGAACAACCCGGATGGGACCAAATCAACTTGCTCAAACAAAATGAGCCTCCCATGCCGGCCATAAGGCCAAGTGATCAAGAAATGCCTAGTGGGAGGCTATACCAACAAGAAGAGCACATAGTTGTCGGAGCTAATGAAGGCCTATGGATCTTCGATAGTGACTATGAGGATGAGACTGAGATGGCATATCTCAATCATATGAGGCAACAAGAATACCCCATAGACATCGATGGTATGTTCGAACAACTAAATATGGGACCAAGGCATAGGTGGCATTTAAATCAAGAATAGTTAAACCAAGTGCTTCATCCACCACTTTGGGCATACAGAGAGCACCTCCCACCTAGAGACCCTATAGGGCCACCAGTGCCAAGGGCAGACCCTATCCTTCTATCCACACATAGGGCCGATCCTTTTGTGCCAGTACCCATAGAGCCAGATCCGGGGTGCAAGGATCACCAAGGATGTCCGAGTCAACACCCGCATGGTAATGGAGACCAAATTCATTCCATCAACATGATCTCCATTGATTTAACCACCCCCATCCACAACCCAGCCGATCCAACATGACCATTGTATCTAGACCTAGATGCCATAGCCTGGGATCATGCTGACTCACCACCATCCCCATCAGAGTATTGGCCTTGCGGTGGGATGTTCCATTTCACCCCAGGACAGACTCAGGATATCTTCCATGCTGAAGAGGAACCCGACGTTCCCAACGTAGATCTAAATTCAGCGAATGATATCCACCTGATCCCGACTCCACACCAGTTGGAGGATGGATCCCACATGTCATTCGAAGAGATGATTGACGTAGACATCGGTTCTGATCCAATGAATCCACAAGTCATCAAGCTAGGGGTAAGTCTATCCCTCGAAGAGCAAGCCGATTACATTGCCCTTCTCAAAGAGAAGAAGGAGGTTTTTGCATGGTCCTACAAAGACATGTCGGGGCTAGACCCATAGCTAGTCACGCATAATTTAACGCTTGATCCGACAGTCAAGCCAGTCAAGCAAAAGCTACGTAAGATGCACCCAACAGTGGCCTTAATGGTCAAATATGAGCTACAAAAGTTGTTGGATGCACAGTTTGTCATCTGCATGGATTACCCACCATGGCTGTCCAACATGGTACCCATCAAAAAGCTAGACGGGAGGATTCGCATATGCACCAATTTTTGAGATTTAAACAAAGCGAGTCCCAAGGATGATTTCCCCTTGCCTAGCATCGATGCATTGGTAGACGCTACAACAGGCCACGAAATGCTTTCCCTCATGGATGGTTTCTCGGGATACAACCAGATTCGTATCAATCTCGATGATCAACTAAAAATGGCGTTCACGATGCCTTGGGGGACATTTTGTTATAAGGTCATGCCCTTTGGCCTTAAAAATGTTGGCGCCACCTACCAACGTGCTATGACATACATCTTCCATGATCACATGCATAAAACTTTGGAAGATTATATGGATGATTTGTTGGCCAAATCTCTTTTGTGCCAAAATCATCTCGATGACTTACGCAAGATCCTTGATCGCCTCATCGAACACAAAGTTAGGCTAAACCCCAAGAAGTGCGTATTTGGCATCACATCTGGAAAACTCTTGGGTTTCATAGTCTCAAAATGAGGCATCGAGGTAGATCCAAACAAAGTCAAGGCAATCCTTGAGATGCTTCCCCCAACCACCATCAGGCAGCTAAGAAGCTTGTAGGGAAAGGTCACGTCGATCAAGCGCTTCATAGCATAGTTATCTGACAAGTGCCGACCCATGAATAAATTATTACACAAGGGGGTAGCATTTCATTGGGATGACGAGTGCCAATCAGCCTTCGATGACATCAAACAATACTTGGCTTCACCGCTAGTATTGGCACCACCTAGACCAGGAGTGTCATTCTACTTATACATCTCAGCTATCGAGGTGGCACTGGGCGCCATGCTAGCCCAAAAAAATGAATTACATAAAGAACAAGCTAATTACTATCTTAGCCGCACCCTGGTCAGTTATGAACTTAACTATGCATACGTTGAGAAGCTATGCTTGGCGGTGGTATTTGCCACCAAAAAGCTATGCCATTACATGCTGAGCAATACGACGTATGTTGTGTCTAAGGAGAATCCATTGCGGTACATGATGAGTCATACTTATCATAGTAGTCGCACGACGAAATGGATCATGTTGTTGATGGAGTTTGACATCGAATTCATTGGACAAAAGTCCATCAAAGGTCAAGTCATCATCGATCAACTAGCAGAGGCTCCTCTCGAAGATGATCAGCCTCTGACCATAGAGCTACCCGATGATGGGGTCTTCCATGTCTCAGAATCGCCAGATTCTGAAGAGCCTGAGTCATCGGCTGACATAACCTTATTTTTTGATGGTTCTAAATGTGAGCAAGGGGGTGGCACGGGAATCATATTTTTCACACCGCAAGGGGCTCCAATGCCTTTATCATTTAAACTTGATTTCCCATGCACCAATAACAATGTTGAATACGAAGCCTTGCTCATAGGTCTTCAGACAGCCATCACCATGAACATCAAATGCTTGAATATCTTTGGTGATTCGTTATTAATTGTCAACCAAGTGAAAGGGGTATTCCAATGCAAATGCCTAGTTCTGTAGGCCTACAAAGCCCTTGTGGATAAATTCCTGGCAAAGCTTGAATGGTACGACATCGAGGCACTCCCTCGATCATCGAATCATTTTGTGGACACTATGGCCTCCTTGGGGTCACTAATCCCGCAAGACCCTTCTGGTGAGATGACAACCATTCAAGTCAAAACATTATCGCAATCCATGATGGAGCGTGCAAGCTTTGACATAATGCCAGGAATCCACCTGATCCAGATTGAACCATCTCAGGATAGGTTCTCTCGAATCCATGATAGTCTGAATCATGCCAACTGGGGGTCCTTGTTCTCCCCAACCCCTCTTAATAGCAACACAACGCTATTTCTACAAGTTCTTTCCCGCTCAAATTTTGCTAGGGATGAACTTCAAGAGGGATTGGTCATTCATACCATCGAGGTTTCTGATCAGCAGGATTGGTACACACCCATAAGAGACTATCTCAAGTTAGGTAGCCTCCCACTTGGATTGTCGCACGCCGCGAAAAGATCATTCAAATAGAAAGTGGCAAAGCATGTCTTGCTAGGAGACATTTTGTACCATCGGAGCTACGAAGGGATCCTCCTCCATTGCTTGGACCAGCAGGAGTCTGCTTGGGTGATCACCCAAGCGCACGATGGTACATGCGGTGGCCACTTCAGCGGTATGGCCATCGCAAAGCGCATTCTTTGCATGGGCTATTATTGGCCATATTTAGAGCGAGATTGTTGTGCATATGTGTGGAAGTGCGTGAAGTGTCAACACCATGCTAACTTGACACACGTACCTTCTCAGGCCTTGCAGCCGATCCAATCGGCTTGGCCATTTTCGTAGTGGGGCCTAGATCTCATCGAAAAGATCTCCCCTGCATCGTCAGGTCATCACACGTTCATCATAATGGCCACAGAGTACTTCACCAAGTGGGTGGAAGCAATTTCGCTTACCTCTACGACTGGGCCCCGCATTGCGGAGTTTATTTTACATAACATCATATGTCATTTTGGTATTCCATCCAAGATCATCTCGGATAATGGGACGTCATTTAAGAACAAATATGTGCATGCTTTGACAACAAAGTACAAAATTCAGCATAGTTTTTTGACACCCTATTATCCGTAGGAAAATGGGCAAGCAGAGGCATCAAACAAAATGCTAGTTGCCATCCTTAAAAATATGGTCGCAGATAATCATAAGGATTGGCACATCCAAATACCACTTGCCCTATGGGCTTATCGCACTAGCATTCGGACGCCCACTAGGGCAACTCCATTTTTACTGGTGTATGGCTCCGAGGCAGTCATGCCTCTCGAGTTGGAAATACCTTCCCTACGCATATCAATGCAAGAGTTCATCGATGATGACACCATGTGGCAGGCCCGGTTAGACCAGCTTACGTTGCTCGATGAATGATGCATCAATGCTCTCGAGCATTTACGTATCTATCAAGAGCGACTTAAGAAAGCATATAACATGAAAGTTCACCTGAGGGACTTTCAGGTTGGTGACCTAGTCTTAAAAGAGAACCAACAAAATTCTAACTTGCCGCCCCATTTAAGGGACAAGTTCATGGCAAATTGGTTAGGTCCTTATGTAATCGATAGTAAAATAGGACCTAGAACATATCGGCTCACCTCTCTTGAAGGAATCAAGGAACTAGAACCCTTGAACATCAGTCATTTGAGGCCATTCAACATTTAGAGAGCCATAGCCCACCCCAAAAGCTCCAAGGATTCCCATAATCGCTTGGTCAACCCTAAAATGCCCCAAAGGTATCCATAATCCCTTTGGTCAAACCAAAAGCCCCAAGGATTCCCACAATCGCTTGGTCAACCCAAAATGCCCCAAAGGTATCCATAATCCCTTTGGTCAAACCAAAAGCTCCAAGGTCAAACCCAAGGATTCCCACAATCGCTTGGTCAACCTAAAATGCCCAAAGGTATCCATAATCCCTTTGGTCAAACCAAAAGCTCCAAGGATTCCCACAATCGCTTGGTCAACCCTAAAATCCCCAAAGGTATCCTATAATCCCTTTGGTCAAACCAAAAGCTCCAAGGATTCCCAATCACTTGGTCAACCTAAAATGCCCCAAAGGTATCCTATAATCCCTTTAACCAACCGCATCCCCCAAAACCCCAAATATCAACCCTTTGGTCAAACCAAAACCCCAAGGATTCCACAATCCTTGGTCAACCAAAACCCCAAGGACATAATCCCTTTGGTCAAACCAAACTCCAAGGATTCCCACAATCGCTTGGTCAACCTAAAATGCCCCAAAGGTATCTATAATCCCTTTGGTCAAACCAAAAGCTCCAAGGATTCTCGCAATCGCTTGGTCAACCCTAAAATGCCCCAAAGGTATCTATAATCCCTTTGGTCAAACCAAAAGCCCCAAGGGATTCCCACAATCGCTTGGTCAACCTAAAATGCCCCAAAGGTATCCATAATCCCTTTGGTCAAACCAAAAGCTCCAAGGATTCCCACAATCGCTTGGTCAACCTAAAATGCCCCAAAGGTATCCATAATCCCTTTGGTCAAACCAAAAGCTCCAAGGATTCCCACAATCGCTTGGTCAACCTAAAACGCCCCAAAGGTATCCATAAACCCTTTGGTCAAACCAAAATATCCAAGGGTTCCCACAATCGCTTGGTCAAAAACAAATATTCAAAAACAAAAAAAAACAACAGATAATAAAAAATAACATAAAAATTGCATCTCACTTTCATGCATATTCTTAAAAATCAAAACACAAAAAAGAAATGAAAACTGCATTAGGCATCGCATACATACATTGCATATTTGTTGGTCATACATGTCAAAAGCACCATAGACTGTAATTACTTGGCAATTCCATCATTTTTCCAAATTCAGTCCATTTTGTAAAAAGATCCATCAAAAATAACACCCTTTGCATTTTTGCCATATCATAGTCAGTTGTCTGCTAATGTCTTTAGGGTTTTTCATCATTCAGCTGTCTTTAGATTTCTAGTCAAATGTTGTACGAAGTCAGACCAATTTTTACAAGGTAGAGTTTTACTTGGATCACGCCTTGTTACATCACATCCCAACACAAGCTTAAAACACATAAAAATTCCCAAGTTGTGTGAATGCAAGAGAAACCTACAAAGCAGTCTAGGGTACCATAGGTGAAAGGTTATCCTGCTCATCCCCCTATGCGAATGGTTCAAGAATGCTAAGAATTGACAAAAGGACAAGCTCTTCCCCATCCAATTCCCCATAATAAATAGTGGTTTTCACCACTATCAAAAATCCCAAACACCTTTGGTCCCCAAAGTCATAAGGATTCGTACTACACGTCCCTGAGAAGGATGGGTAGTCATCCCCAAGGCCTAAAAGGATCAATGCCATTCACAAGCAAAATCCCAAAAGTCCACCATCAAAAATCCCAAACACCTTTGATCCCCAAAGTCGTAAGGATTCATACTACATGCCCCTGAGAAGGATGGGTAGTCATCCCCAAGGCCTAAAAGATCAATGCCATTCCAAAGCAAAATTCCCAACCACCTTTGGTCCCCAAAGTCATAAGGATTCATACTACACGTCCCTGAACAGGATGGGTAGTCATCCCCAAGGCCAAAAGGATCAATGCCACTCACAAGCCAAAAACCCACGAGCTCAACTTTGAAATCAAATGCCAAAATCTAAATCCTCAAAAGGCAACAATAAAAATAATAATAGTGGTTATCACCACTACTCAAACCCCTTGCTCAAGAAAAAAAAAAGAGAAAAATAAACAGTGATTTTCATCACTATGTATGAGAGCAAGTATCCCAACAAGTTGAGCAACCGAAAGATGCCTGAGCTTGAATCCCTAAAATTCTCAGCATTTGAAGAACCATTTAGGTGATCCTCATTACGGGTTTGGTGGATAGCCTACCTAGCAATGGCGGTATCCTAAATGCATGACGATATGTCTATCACATTAGCTTTGCATGTGTGTAGACCAATGTTTGCATGTGGATGAGCTAGCTTATGGTA
Organism: Wollemia nobilis; assembly: GCA_028583015.1. Lineage (NCBI taxonomy): Eukaryota > Viridiplantae > Streptophyta > Pinopsida > Araucariales > Araucariaceae > Wollemia > Wollemia nobilis. The sequence continues at coordinate 3,053,316 of JAQPPZ010001206.1, forward strand.
TTCTAGATTGTGTCATAGATTAATCTTACTAAATACAACAAAGGAGTTAGTGGAGCTAATTAGGTGATCCTCAGTATAGGTTTGGTGGATAGCCTACCTGGCACTAGTGGTATCCTTACAAATACCACATAAACGAACTCAATCGCACACACAGGGATGTGAAATAACTTGGTCAAACTCAAGTCTGATTCGTACCTTGTTCGAAAGTCTTGTAAGATAATGTACAGTCTTGATTAGTTAGTTAAAGCAACTAAGTCTCAGAAAAACCTTAACTACATTTTAAAACAATTGTCGTACATTTCATTATCACCATAAAAAATAACAAAACAAAAATTACAAATACAAAGTTATTTCATAAAGCAATCACATAGTACAGAAAGCCAATTAATCCTGTACAGTCTATGGTGCCACCACCTGCATACCAACAAATCATTCCATCCATTCCATATGCATACATCCATATCATATAGCTAACATCATCCGCAGTCATAACAACATATGCATACATAAACATAAATAAATGTGCATAAAAAGAACAATAAACCATAACAAAGTAAATAATCCAAAAAGAGAGTCATGTATATATTAAGTCAAAAATGCCCTCAGGCTACAATAAAAAGGTCCTCTGACCTCACAAAAAAATCAAAAACTCAAAATCCCCAAAGCCTAGGGAGTCGGCCACCATGATCACGCAGGATCGGTGCGACTGGAACTACCCCCAGTGGTGTGGGTCCTATGGGACCTCTCAGGGCAGCTGCTGCCAGCCCTCGCATCATGCCCACTAACGCTACCCTCACCCACCCACCTACGATGAGAGGATGCAGACTGCTCAGTCTCACTACCTCTCGTACGCATACGATGATCCACCTCTAGTGAGCTCAGGTAACTGCCCACCGAGGTGGATAATCTTGGCCTCCAACTCCACCCGACATCGACCCCACTCCACATCCCATCGATGGTACGTAGCCAATGCGTCATCCCGCTGCGCCAACTGAGCCCGCAGGAGATCCCTCTCGACGTTGTGCTCCTCATCCCATCTCCATAGTAGGTCCTCCAATCATGCTATCTCAGCATGAAACCTAGCCTCCATATCCCCTAGGACTGCCTGAGGCATGGGCATCTCCGGGATGGCATGCTGCTCTGGCACCCACTACTCTGGGATGTCCTATGTATCCGGCTACTCTAAAACCCCTAAATCATCCCCAGTCAAGTCATCTACCTCCACCATATCCGCATCATCGAGCGGAGCCCCCCAACCCTCCATCGGTGCCTTCGCACCCCCATCGCCTGCTGCTGCCGCATCCGGACCTCCTAGAGGCCCCTCACCCCGCCATCATAGCATCGTCCACCACTGGTCATACTCTATAGTCACCCCGACATTGTCCATATTGAGGACATCAATCACTACATCAGACTCCTCACCCAATGGCTCAATAATCGGCCAGGCTAGAGTCCTCTCATCGCCTCGACGTCGATAGATCAAGGGCTCCCCAAGAAATCCCTGGTGCACCCCAAACTATCGAGTCACCCAAACGTACGAGAAGTACTCTTGCTCTATCCCATGTCGCCCGATCAACCATCTCCCCCTATGCACCCACCGAAGCCACTCTCCAGCCTCAGGCTAGGCTAGACAGTCCCGGTATGGCCGCTAGAACACCTCCCCTAGAGCAAGACGAGAGAAGGCATCAATATAGTGCCCTACGACACTTGCCCACCATCGACTCTCCCCTCTCCTCTAACCTCTCCCATAGAGCAGCATACCCAATCTCCCTATCCACCATCTCACCCTGAGTGGTCCAAGGCAACCCCTATGGCTGCTCCACAGCTATGTGTTGCCACCCCCAACACTACAAAAGATAGCTGCACTCGATCCCCTTTCGCCTCCGATAATGGATCTCGTACAACTCATCGTAAAGCTATGCCAATAGTGTCTGACCCCACCTCATAATAAGTGGTGCTACTGTCGGACACTCCACCAGTCTGAACACCACCTCAAGCAGGTTCCAAGGGAACCTCACACCTGAGGAGTCGGGAAGTAGCATATTAGAGATGAGGGTCATCATCAGAGCATGCCTCACCCCTAACATGCCCTTCTCCAGCCACCACCGCACTAGAATCCTACCAATCAGGTAGTCCACCTCCGCCCTCTCCATAGCCCTATCCACCCCCATCTTCGTCGCCTACCCAAAGCACCATGTCAGCACCATCGTCCATTGATCACGGGGAGTCATCCGAATGGGCAGTCCATCTATCAAAATCCATAGAATCCGATACACGTCCTCCAAAGTAACCATCATCTCCCCTATTGGGAGATGAAAGGTGTTGGTGTGGGGATCCCACAAATTGATCAAGGCAGTCAGATATGCCCGATCCCCCACCACAGGCTCCAAACGCGTCACCTGCTTGAGCCCAAGGGCATCAAGCCACTCCCAATCCACAACTGTCAATGCCTCCCGAGCATCAGAGAACACAGTCGCTGCGGTGCCGACTCCTAACAACCTACAAAACACAAACACAATAAAACAAAAAACAAATTAGGGTTTCAACCTTAATTTAAACAAAAACATTCAAATAAACTGTATAGACAAAAAAACAAAGTACAAAAAAAAAAGAACTATACAAAAGTACAGATCAATCAAATAAACTGTACAATCAAGAACAAAAAATGCAATAAAACAAATTCATACTAGGGTTTTTAACCTTAAGTGTGAACAAAAAAATCAAATAAAACATAAAAATCATACTAGGGTTTTTAACCTTAAGTATGAACAAAAAAATCAAACAAAACAAACAATTCATACTAGGGTTTTTAACCTTAATGTGAACTACAAAAACAAATAAAAAAAAAAAAATTCATCCTAGGGTTTTAACCTTAAGATGAACAAAAAAATCAAACAAAAACAAAATCAACCTAGGGTTTTTAACCTTAAGTGTGAACAAAAAAATCAAACAAAACAAAAAAATCAACCTAGGGTTTCGACCTTAAGGTGAACAAAAAAAAACATAATACAACACAAAACTTAATACTAGGGTTTTGATCTTAATATTAACACAAAATAAAAACAAAATAACGCTAAATAAAAACAATTATGTGCAAGTTTTTTAACTTCATATAAAGCAAAAACAAATAACAAGAAGAAGGAAGGAGCACCTACCGGTCTCACCTCGGCTCCGCCACTCGAAGATCCGGTCCTTGCACTCATGGTGTCCACAAAATTTTGATAGCGCTCCGCTACGCAAACTCGCACTCCTCCTCCCCACAACTCCAAAACACCAAGAAAAAAATGTTGCAAATGAGCCCAAAACCAAGATTTGGTCTTTTTATAGGTTGTTAGGCCTATAATCGTTCCACCCTAGGATGAGCACTCTAGTTAGTACTCGTCCCACCCTAGGACGATTACAGAGCAAGAAATAAAGCAACAAAAAGAATCCAAAAAATGCACTCAAAAACAACAATAAATCTGCCAAATAAAGGTGCCTTTGCACCTGACATTCTTGGCATGAAAAACCAATGTCGGGATCACAAATTATCACTATCCTACTCCCTAAGAAGGCTACCATAGCTAGACCGCTCCACGGGAGGACGGATTTTTGATAATTTCAACCCCAATAGGCATCAACAAAAAGGGTCAAAACCCACCAAAAATAGGTCCGATTGCTAGGAAACTACACGCGTTCAATGGAAAACAATTGAAGGCACCCTTACAAATGTCATCTTGGGTCAAGTGACTCATCACTTTTCTCATTTTTGTCATTCCCTCATCGATTCGTCGCTTGAGGGGGTAGTCACACTTAGTCACCAAATCAACAAATACACACCCAATCAAGGAAATGGCATGCATTCAAAGAATCATTGACAAAGACAATCACGCTCCTGCTTGGGGCAGTAAACAAGCAATAATCACAAGCTGATCAAACACTTGGCATTCTAGAATCATGAACTCAAGGTTCCCATAGACAAAAGGTTGCGCCCTTTGCCTACTCATGACTGAACAATGTCCAAGATCAAGTAACACCTCACCAAAAAAGGTTACACTTGAAGTAAGCTCCTTAGCTCGTCAGAAGCAAGGATTCAAGAATGCGTGCCCTTTCCATACTTGGGGCATCAAAATTTGGTTAGGTTACTAAGAAACCCTAATCATTAAGTGCTTTGGTTATCTATTTTTGCTCAACACTGCGCCACGCACAGCGCATCCCAAAAAGGGGCATCTATAGACACCAAAACAGCACCAATCCGATTATGTGACTACAAGCACTGATCGAGTTGGCATACATAGCCCCTAGGGCAGCCCCTAGAGGTTAAACAGTGGTCCTAACCACTCCCAAATCAGTTTTGGAAGGTCAGAGGTCAATTTGGCACCTTTTAAGCACTTTGCTCCCTACTCGTCCCACCATGGGATGATTAGAATCCTATTCGTCCCACCCTGGGATGATTAGCAGCAATCATCCCAGGGTGGGACGAGTAGCAGGTTTGACTGGAAAAAGTCAAACCTCGATAGGTCCACCACTTAACTATGCCTTCAGGGCATGCAATTGCGAGGAACGACTTCAAATCAGAGAGAGGGACTTCAGTCAAGCATGCCCTGATCATGGAGGCCTCATGCAAGGAGACTCTAAATCAGGGAGGAATCTTCTCTCCCAAAAAAGGCATGGCAAGCCAAGTGGTGCCCTCGCATGCGCATTCAAAGAGAGAGACCCTAGGTCTATAAAAGGGTGAGCATCCTCACCCCAAAAGAAGAATAGAGCTGGAGCATTTGGAGCAATGGAGTGCTGCCAAATTATACCCACATTCCCCTTTGTGCTTCTTACATCCCTAATTTCTCTTTTGGAAGAGAGGTTATCGGGTGAACACTAAGAACGCAATCCCGACCCAAAACCCAAGCAATCAGCCACAATCCCACACCAAATTCATTGACACAACCCCCTAGGAGGTTTTGGACCCATCCCAAGTGGATTGGTGTCAAAACCAAGCCCCAAACGGCGGGCGTCCTACCCCGGGCGCCCCAAACTATCGCAGTCCTAATCGGCCCACCCCGGAGTGATTAGAAATCCATGAAGAATTTCTCTACTATTATTTTTGCATTATGTTCTATTTGGTTTACTTATGCTGCTGTTCAAGTTTCATGTTATTCTGACTTGATTTGACTATGTTTTTATCATTTTACGCGTTTACTAACATACAGGGAGCGCTTTCGGATACAGGACAATCTGGGCAGAATCTGCCAAATCTGACCTTCTGGGTCATCCCAAAATGCCCCTTTTAGCCTAACCCCAAGTTTGCAGGAGTTTTGGAGGCCTCTGGGTAGGACATTTGGAAGGTTGCCTTTGCATGTTTTGTGATAGTCCTAATCGTCCCACCCCGGAGCGATTAGAAATCCATGCATGATTTCCTGACTATTCTTTTTGCAATGTGTCTCTGATGATGTTTCTATGCTTCTATCAAAGTTTGGGTTCATTATGACATGTTTTGACCATCGTTTTGCTATTTTATGTATTCACTAGCCGGAGGCCCTAGGGATTGCATGTTTTCCCTCTATCCGCATATGCTATTAACTATTTGTTGTTTCTCTGAGCGTAGGATCTCACCACTAGGAACACCGGAGGGGCAGCAAGGAACACATGAACACATGGATGCAAGCGGCGGCAACGTTTGGCCCACCCATTTCAAATGTGGGCATGCGGAAGACATTGGAAGCGTACCATCCGTTGATGTAATGAACTGTATCAAACGCTCTGAGCCCTAGAGGGGGAGACGTATTGTAACCGGATTGAAAGCAACATTAATAAAAAGAGGCCCCACTTTGTTTTGCTTACATCTAGTTTCATTTATGCTTCTTTCCTTCATGCATTGCTTTCTCGCATTCGTAGGACTTAGCATTGTTTTATATCAATTTCGTTTGCACCATCTGATCTGGCATGCCGTCATCTTGCATTTGGATTTTATAATATTCCAAAGTTTTATGCATGTGATCATGGAATATGTATGTCATAGCATTTTGGTAAGTGGTGCCAGCATTTTTAAGGCCCAATGGCATGACCTTATAACAAAATGTCCCCCAAGGTGTCGTGAACACCGTTTTTAGTTGATCATCAGAATTGATACGAATCTGGTTGTATCCCGAGAAACCATCCATGAGGGAAAGTATTTCATGGCCTGCTATAGCATCTACCAATGCATCAATGCTAGGCAAGGGGAAATCATCCTTGGGACTCACTTTATTTAAATCTCAAAAATCAATGCATATGTGAATCCTCCTGTTCAGATTTTTTACGGGTACCATGTTGGACAAGCATGGTGGGTAATCCACGCAGATGACAAACTATGCATCCAAAATATTTTGTAGCTCATATTTAACCATTAAGGCCACTGTTGGGTGTATCTTACGTAGCTTTTGCTTGACTGGCTTGACTGTCAGATCAAGTGTTAGATTATGCATGACTAGTTACGGCTCTAGCCCTGACATGTCTTTGTAGGACCATGCAAAAACCTCCTCCTCTTTGAGAAGGGAAATGTAATCGACTTGATTTTTGGGGGATAGACTTACCCCCATCTTGTTGACTTGCGGATTCATTGGATCAAAACCAATGTCTACATCAATCGTCTCTTTGACTGACATGTGGGATCTGTCCTCCAACTGGTGTGGAGTCAGGATCAGATGGATATCATTCACTGAATTTAGATCTATGTTGGGAACGTCGGGTTCCCCTTCAGCATGGAATATATCTTGAGTCTATCCTGGGGTGAAATGAAACATCTCATCGCAAGGCTAGTACTCTTATGGGGATGGTGGTGAGTTAGCATGATCCCAATTTATGGCATCTAGGTCTAGATACAATGGTCAAGTTGGATCGGCTGGGTTGTGGATGGGGGTGGTTAAATTAATGGAGATCATGTTTATGGACTAAATTTGGTCTCCATTACCATGCGGGTGTTGGTATAGACATCCTTGGTGATCCTTGTACTTCAGATCTGGCTCTATGGGTACTGGCACAAAAGGATCAGCCCTATGTGTGAATAGAAGGATAGGGTCTGCCTTTGGCATTGGTGTCCCTATAGGGTCTCTAGATTGGAGGTGCTCCTCGTATGCCCGAAGTGGTGGGTGAATTACTTGGTTTAGCTATGCTTGGTTTAAGTGCCACCTATGCCTTGGTCCCATATTTAAATGTTTGAACATATCATCGATGTCTATGGGGTATTCCTATTGCCCCATATGGTTGATATATGTCATCTTAGTCTCATCCTCATAGTCGCTATCAGAGATCCATAGGCCTTCATTGGCTCTGACAACTATGTGCTCCTGTGGCTGGTATAGCCTCCCAATAGACATTTCTTGATCACTTGGCCTTATGGCTAGCATGGGAGGCTTGTTTCATTCGAGCATGTTGATCTGGTCCCTTCTGGGTTGTTCTACTCTCTATGGGAGGGTTGGATTCTCTGGAGGTGGCAATTGCCTAATTGGGACATTAAAGGGGAACATTACCATGAAGTCCTCCTGATAATCATCAAGGGGTGTCACCTGTGAATGATTGCTATCGGACTCAAATGGGTCCCAAGGTGCTACCTCATAATCCGAATCATCTTTCGAAGAGATCTCTTGATTTTTTTCATATCTTTCTTGGAAGTTACCTCTTGAACTTTACCCTTTCTCGATCAAAGGGGAGGGGATGTTGAGGTCAACAAGGTTTTTTGTTACCAATGGGAAATAATTCCCCAATGTGTATGTAGTTTTGGGATTGGCATATGGATCTTGGGTCAACCCATCCTTATTGCCTAGACCTAAGCCTTGCATTGTTTCTACCAAGATGTCAAGGGGTAAAGGGTGGTTGAACCCTACTTCTGATTTATCATATGGCATCTGATATCTTGGTTGACAAAGAACACACATTCCTTGTTCATATCTACCCAATCCATATCCATGCCAATTACATTGGTCTAGGTATTTCAAGGTGAAGTCTGGGTTGGACAAATAGTCAATATTATCAGCAAATGGCTCTTCATCCTCTTCCTCTTATAGGTAGGATTCAAGGCCGTTCTTGAGGCCCCCATACACAAAGTTGGTCTGATTTGGTGGGTAGCCTAAAGGGATGATAGTGTCGATGGGAAGGTGAGGTTTCCCCATGTCTTGCATGGATTCAAGTACGAGTGTTTCCACAATGTTCTACACTAGGTACTCCCCCAGGCCCGTATTGGCCATTTCAATGATAATCATCGATAGTTGATGGGGAGGGAATGGGAGTTCTCCCTGAGTCCCCTCCATGTTGGGTGAACCAGGTGTCTCACATTCCATTCAGTAGGGCACCTCCTCGATAGAGATGGTTGAGACTAATGGTCGTGCCTCCTCTAGGGACTTCTTCCCATTGTCCTTCGGTGTGGCCACCATAGGTGGCATTTTTGGTGAAGGGACAGACAACAAATATGGGCCAGGTCGGTTACTTGAGGGACTCAATAGCAGGGATGTAGGCAGAATCGGACCCTAAGTGGACAGATTCAATTGAAAGTCCAAATGCATCGATGGGAGGGTCGATTGTGGCATCAGATGCATCACATTGCAAAACTTAAAGAGCTCTAAGTCTGCTGGGACTACATGTACTTGCACCTCATATGTGTATTTGAGGCATTGATGGGCTATCGAAGGGACACACTTCATGTCCCTAATCCAAGGCCGACCTAGCAAGGATGTGACACAACATAGGAATGGTATTTTTTCCTACTTGGATGGGCAGGACAATTGTGCCAACCGTCGAGCATAACGCGTCATTGAATGCTCAAAGAGTGTAGGTGGATGCCCCAATGTGGGATGCTATCAAATTAAGATGTTTTAATGTCGCTATCATGATTATGTTGTTGGATGAGCCAGTGTCCACCAACACCCTCTTTAATGGAATATCATTGACCCGCGTGATGATGTGCAGGGGTGGATCCACCATATCACTAGTCACCAACTTTAGTTCATCTTCCCTGAAGGTTATGACCGATTATGTGCATTGTATTACATGTCCCACAAAGTTGTTAAAAGAATTGGGTGTGTGGGGCTATAGCTCAGTGGCTCTCAGTATCTCCATCAGAGCCTCTTGATGGGGTGATGATTGTCGGATAAGCTCATAAATGGAGAACCTAGCCGATGTGGTCCTTAAAATTTGAGTAAGCTTAGTCCGAATCGTGGACACTGGTCTATGCAAGGGAGGTTGCATAGGGCGTTGTGGAGATTGTGACATTGATGGAACATCTCTTATAGCTGCAGTGGTTGCAGTCGTGTTTGGGTATCTTTTGTTTCGTGTCACGATGCTTATCACCCCCACGTACCCTTGCATGGGGTAGTTTTGCATTATCTCATTCACTTGTAAAGTCTTTGCTTGCACATCATGGGTAGGCAGGGGGTCTTTTAAGACTTCCATATATTGGTTTCTTAGCACTAGGAGATTATCCACCGTGAGCGTTTTAATGTCTATCAAGTCCTATACTAAGTTTTTGAATTTCCAACAAGTGAAGATGTCGTGTCCTTTCTACCGGTGAAATATACAATATAAATCTTCCCTATAGCCCTTGGTTTTTTGTGCATTGGGGTCTATGGGTTGAATTTTTGGCAAGTTTATCAGGTTTGCCATGAACAAGTGGTCAAACAAGGAGTCTCTAGACTTTGTGAATTGTGTGAATTGTCACTTAGGGCAACGCTGTTGATTTTGCTCTTGTTTGTGGTTTTCCTTTTCATAGTTAGCAAGAGGAACTACCTGATGATTATCCTTTGGGGGCTATGTCATTTGTGTAGGTGGTGGTACATTTATGGCAACATGATTGACCATAATGGGTTTCGGTTGTGTGGGCCCAATTTTTTACATTTTTGGTCCACTCTTTCTTACACAGCTTGACAATCTTGCCATCTTGAATTTTGATCTCCTCAATTATCCTGGCTTATGCTAGGGCTTCTTCTATGGTGGCATATTTTTTTAGCTACAATAGCACAAAGATCGACCTTATGCAACTCTTTGAAAACATTTGAGTCATGTCGGCCATGGGAGGGAGGTAAGGTAGCTTTGAAAGCAATGTCCTCCATCGATTCCCATAAGTGGATATGGTCTCATCATCATACTGCTTAAGGCTAGCTAGGTTGCTTAAGGATACCTTCTTCTTGGTGTTGAAGGCAAAAAGTTCAAGGAATGCATCCACTAGCTGGTCTAGATTTTTGATGCTATGCTTCGGCAATTGGGTAAACCAATTCAAGGTAGGGCCTACAAACGTGGTTATAAACATTCTTAGAAGTAATGCATCATTTTATTGAATGCCAAAGCATTGACTTAGGAACCTCGTTACCTGCTCTTGGGTATCCTCATCCCCTCTAAAAATTTCCAATTGAGGCATTTTGAAATGGTCGAGGTATGGGGGTGCCAAAACTGAAGGATGCACAGGGTGACTGCGAAACTGGCATAAGGTGGGCTTTTGGAGCCCAGAAGTCTTAGTCTCCACAGACTCTAAGCACTCCAGTAGTGCTTTGTATGCATCAGAGGATTTTATTTCCTCTTATTTTGTTTGTCTTGTGAGGAACTTGAGGCCTATGGAGGGGTAGCTAGGTAGCGCCCCTTACCTTGGTAAGGCATTTCAGCTCGTTCTTCTTCTTGCTCAAATTCCTCATAGGCTACTTGAGGAGTTTTTGCGTGTGACCTATGAACATGGATGGGTGCCCAAGGAAGACACCCATCATTGGTTCTAGGGGTGGCTTCCCACTCAAGTCTAGGAGGTCTTGGAGGTAACGCTTGATAAGTTCATGGAGACCTATCCCATACTAAGGGGTTGTGCTTCTCATACATTTATGTCCTATGCATGCGAGAGGTTGGAATCCTCTCATGCATAGTGTTCTGGAGCAACTCATCTATCTGGAATTGAATGCACTCTTTTTTGAGATGATACAATTGCTCTAACTACTATTGATCTTGCCTAAGCTACGTGATTTGCGCTTGGTAGGTGGTCTATTTGGCAAATGCCAAGTCGATTTGTTCCACCGTCCTAGGTCTAGGAGGCCTAGATGCCTCCCATACATATCTATCTTGATCATGGTGATCTTATATATCTATGGGTCTCTTTCCTCTGTCGAGGTTAGTAGCATTCACCTGAGGCTCTGGCCTCAATGGGTAATCTTGATAATTAGCAGGTGTTGTGGCACATTGCTCCTGTGTGGTGTATTGCTATTGAGGAATATACTGGTTTTCCTTGTGCTCCATTTCATACATGTGAAAAGGACGGGCGGAGTTGGCTCGCCCTTCCTGAAGAGCCTTGTGCTCTAGATTTGGCCTATTAGTTCTAACAGTAATGAGGGGTAGAGGAGGAATGACATAATCATGTGGTCCCTCCTTATGAACCCTATGCTACTCTAGCGCTTCATCGTGCAGTGGCCACTCATAATGAGTGTCTAAGGTGTCCTTCCCATGTGTGTACTCCTCTTGATAGGGTCTATGTTGAATGAGAGTGCCCCTCAAAGGGGTGCCTCTATAGTCCTTTTCTGTAGTGGCATAGTGTGGACTATGTTGTGGTTTAGGCTGCCAAGGTGGTATAACCAAGTCCTTGGGGCTATAATAGAGGTGAATTGTGCCTCCTTGTATACTTTTCATAGCTTCTACCCATGATTGGGCTTGGCTACAGATATACACCATGGTGGTGGTATTTCTAGAAAGATATGTATATTTTTATCTCCTTTACAAATTTTATGCTACAACAAACAAAATGGGACCACACAAACAAAGAAATGATTATCTTGTTTATAGATTAAATGTGTGTCCTAAATATGGTTCAATGTGTTTTATTTTTGTTATGCGAATCTTGTAAAGGAAAATTTGTTATACATACAAAATGAGGGCTCTTGTATCTCCAAAATGGTTGCCCCTTCAATATACCATTGCCAGGCCGTTATACCGAACCTCTCAATATACCCACACTTACGTGGGGGAAACAATTGGTATGCGAGAGTAGAACAGTACATGGAACATAGGCAGTACGGAAGGGGGATCACTCTATTTTTGAAACCTACCATAGAAGACTTATCCTCATGCATGGGGAATCACCCCCATTACACTTGGTCAACTTTCATCAGGATTTACATCTAGCAACAGTTGCAATCAGGGTAAATGTATGCAAAATCCAATCCAAGGTGGTGATGAAATCCACCATTGGTCTTGATCAAGTGTTGGGGTATTAATACCAACTCCTTGATGTTAATTTTATTAGGTGGTGTGCATGTGGTTCCTTTTAATCATGTAAATAAAAAAAACATATAGCAAAATATGATTTTCACTAATGCAATGCTTTAAAGTACGTTTTATCTTTCAGAAACAATTAGCAGCAAGAAGGAAATCATAAAACCTACCTAGAACTAACGCCTATGATGAGGACTTGCCATTGGTGCAAGTATCATGCAAGCAAACCAGAGAAGAGTGCATTCCTAATAAAGTTCCTTCCATTTAATTTACTCTATGTTTTTATTTCCTTTTTTGTATTGCAATAAGGGAAACAAACTACTTAGCTTTTCTATGCAAGAAAAGAAAACAGAAAATTACAGAAACAAAAAACAAAAAAACATAGAGGATGTTCAGAAAACCTACCTCCTTTCTATCCAAACCAGGTGCCTCTGAGTTTCTACTCAAAAAATGCATAGATCTCTAATTTTCCCAAGGTGGGATGAATAGCACGTCTGCCTTCGTCATAGGGTGGGGTGAATACATATTCATCTCAAGGTGGGATGAATAGCACGTCTGCCTTCGTCATAGGGTGGGGTGAATACATATTCATCTCAAGGTGGGATGAATAGTAGGTCTGTATTCGTGCCACCCACCTTCGTCATAGGGTGGGGTGAATACATATTCATCTCAAGGTGGGATGAATAGTAGGTCTGTATTCGTCACAGGGTGGCACGAGTAGCAGTCCAGTGCCCAAAGGAGTAACACCTGCAAAGAAAACCACAATACTTGGATCAAAAACCTGATATTAATAGCAAGGGACTGGGTCCCATCGTGATCACCACTGAAATCCAAATGCATAATGATGGCATACCAGATTATGATACAAACAAAATTGATACAAGGTATGGATGCTAAGTCCTACAAATTCGATGAACAAGTGCATGAAGGAAATGATGCAAAAATAAATGAGATGTAAGCAAAAAAAAGTGGGACCTATTTTATTAATGTTTCTTTTAATCCAGTTACAATGCATCCCCCCTTCTCTAGGGCTTAGAACATTTTATACAGTCTGTTACATCAACAGATGGTACGCTTCCAGTGTCTTTCACATGCCCACATTTGAAATGGGTGGGCCAAAAATCATCGCTACTTGCATCCATGTGTTTGTAATTACTTGCTACCCCTCTGGTGTTCCTAGCAGTGAGATCCTATGCATAGAGAAATAGCAAATAGTTAATATCATATGCAGATGTAGGAAAACATGCAATCCCCAAAGCCTCCAGCTAGTTAATGTAAAAAAAGAATGAAACGATGGTCAAAACATGTCACAATGAACATAAAATATGAAAAAAGCATAAATAAATCATCAAGGACCCATTGCAAAAAGAATAGTCAGGAAATCATGCATGGATTTCTAATCACTCCGGGGTGGGATGATTAGGACTGTCACAAAATGTGCAAGAGTGACCTTGCAAATGTCCTACCTAGAGGCTTCCAAAACTATTGAAAACTTGGGGTTAGGCTAAAAGGGGCATTTTGAGATGACCCAGAAGGTCAGATTTTGCAGATTCTACCCAGATTATCATGTATCTGAAGGTGCTCCCTATATGTTAGTAAACACATAAAATGATAAAAACAAGGTCAAATCAAGTCAGAATACCATGAAACTTGAATAGAAGTATAATTTAATCAGATACAAAATAATGCAAAAATAATAGTATAGAAATAAAGCATATATTTCTAATCACTCTGGGGTGGGGTGATTAGGACTGCAGTAGTGCGGGGGGCACCCGAGGGCAGGACACCCATCGTTTGGGGCTTGGTTTTGGCACCAATCCAAGTGGGATGGGTCCAAAACCTCCTAGGGGGTTTTTTTGACAAGTTTGGTATGGGATTGTGGCCGATTTCTTTGGATTTGGATCTGGATTGCGTTCCTAGTGTTCACATGATAACCTCCCTTCCAAAAGAGAGATTAGGGATGTAGGAAGCACAAAAGGGAATGGGGGTATAATTTGGAAGCACTCCATTTATCCAAATGCTCCAGCTTTATTCTTTTCTAGGGTGAGGAGGCTCACCTTTTTATAGACCTTAGGGTCTCCTTTGCATGCGCATGCAAGGGCATCACTTGGCTCACCATGCATTTTGGAAGGAGAGAAGATTCCTCCATGATTTAGGACCTCCATGATCAGGACATGCTTGACTAAAGTTCCTCTCTCTGATTTGAAATAGTTCCTTGCAATTCCATGCCTTGAAGGTGAATTTGGGTGGCAGATCTGGGCTGCCATTTATCAAGGCTTGACTTTTTTTTAGTCAAACCTGCTAATCATCCCACACTGGAATGATTGCTGCTAATCATCCCAGGGTGGGGCAAATAGGATTTTAATAATCCTAGGGTGGGACGAATAGGGAGAAAAGTACTTAAAAGGTGCCAAATTGACATCTGACCTTCCAAAACTGATTTGGGAGTGGTTAGGACCACTGTTTAACCTCTGGAGGCTGCCCTAGGGGGTATGTATGCCAATTCGGTCAGTGCTTGTAGTCACATAATTGGATTGGTGTTGTTTTGGTGTCTACACCAATACAAAAATGGGATGAATGAATACCATATAGCATTGGGGTAGTTCTAAGAAATTTACAAATGAGCTAGCTTTAGGTGGCATGTATTACCTAGTGGTCTAGTCTAACTACGTCCAAACTTAGAATCAAGGTGAACATTTGGTTATCCTCATTACATCAATGGGCTGAATGAATCCCGTATAAAAATGAGGTAGTCTTATGTCTCATCAAATATATTCATTTACACATACAAGGATAATGAATATCTTGGTCTTCTTAATGATTTTTTTTAATCTTTTAGGAGTCTTTTATAGTCATTATACAACTTTTGATTAGTCAACTAGGGTGTTTGAGTCTCATGGAAAACCTCAAAATCCCTTATAGCAACAAGCCACATCAATAAATCAATCATCAACTTATTTTTATGAGGTTTTGTTTATTAAAGGGTTTTCATAACATAGGATAGATACCGGATGGATATCAACAATGATATTTAGATGGCCACTAACTATTTTGTGCATATATTTTAATTTACAAAAGCTTATGAGGGAATACAATACATTTCACTCATCATCACATCTCACATATGGGTGTTTAAATGATTATTTCTTGTGATAATATTTAATATTTACATTCATTATTTTTATACATTTTGTGGTGTCATCCATGGTTTGTAAACACATATTACATTCATTCCTTATGTTTTCAATGATTAAAGCATAAAAATTTATTTGCATTAGTTCATCCATCATGTAATTAACTGCATAAACAATTGAAACAAATCAAACATGCATTTAAAATAAGCAGTGCATCCATATATGTACGCATCATCATAACACATCTATGCATGTACATCATAGCATCTAACCATACATCTATCATGTAGCTAGTGCATGTCATAAATACATTACATCTATATAGAATCAATCAACATAGCACATAAGCATTGCATCCATGTGCATATCATAAACATAAAAATAATAAAATGATACACATAATGAGTCATAATAAAATAAAATATCATATATATATATGTGTATCAAAATGTATACATAGGGGTACATCAAAATGCTCATAGGCTATAGTAGTGTAGGTCCTCAAACCTTACACTAAAAAATGATACAATATCATCAAGTCATGATCAGGAGTGGCCTGCACCACCTATATCACCTCCACCCTCTGTGCCCTCTCTACAAGGCTACCTAGATCTAGTCCCTGCTGATCTCTCTAATTGTGCCCCTGATCTATGGCTGGGATGCACTAAGGAATGTTTGGACTCACTCTAACTCCTATGGGATCCCCCTACCATAGAAAATTCTAGTAAGGTACCCCCTAGCATACCCACCTGCCCCTCCAGCTGCATAGTGTATAGGCCATTAGACTGGCACCACATATCATACTGGTTGACTAAACCCTACAACCTAACTATAAATGCCTACAATGTAGCTGTATCTCCTATAGCTATATATTTGGAGGGTAGTTTTCTCCTCATCAAATCCCTACCATCAAGACTATCCTATTGTAATTTGTGCCTGAAGTGCACCCATCTGAGCTTGTAGGGTGGTAATAGAGGTATCCCTATCTAGAATATGTCTTTGTGTAGTCTATAGCTATTCCTGCAAGCTATATACCTAGGCTCATAGCTGTGACACCTCATTGTCAAGTTCTTCCTCCTCTTGAGCCTCCTCCTCTATCCCCACTCCTCAATATACTAGTGAACTCGTCATCCATGTGGGTCATCACCCACTACCTCTATAGATTCCGCATATCTAGATTAGCCTAGGGGACTACCACCCTTCCATAGTCATGTGGTCCACCAAGCATCATAGTTAGTAGTAGTTCCTGCATCTACCAACGTTGTATCCTCAACTACATCATCCTCCTCTATTCATGAGGTCACCTACAACCATGCCAATTGAGTCTCCACCTTAAGGTAATGGTAGAGGGCTATCTCCTCTAGGATATCCTAGCATACCCCAAACTATCTAGTGACTTGAGATAAGTGAAACAACTCCCACATACCAGTCTTGCACCCGATGACCCATCGATCATGCCTAGCCTACCTTCGATAGCGGTCCACCTCCTCCCATGCTGAGTAGTCTATATAAGGGCACCAGATGATTTAGCTTGGCTATAGTCCTATGAGACAATCCATGTAATATTGCAAGTATCTTGCACGAGACTTACTCCTATATATCTTTGACTTCTATGGCTAGCAAGCTCCATAGCACTGTGCAAAAAATAGAAATATTTAGAGGTATCCCTCCTGAGTGGTCTATCTAGATATGCTCCTAGGTCCATATCTGAAGAAAAAGTCTATAGCCTACTCCTACTCATCCCTACTATGTGATGTGATATAGATCATCATATAAATATGTGAGGATGGCACTCTCCCATGAAAGGATTAGAGGTTGGTTTGTAGTGCTCGTAAGAAAATATGGTATTGTGGCTAGGAGGTTCCAGGGGAACCTCACTCTTGAAGTGTCTGGAAGCACAAAATTGCAAATTATGTGCATGAAGATGGCCTACCATTGTGAAAATACATGTTCCCTATACCAAAACTCTATGGGCACCCTGCCATGCTCTGTATCCTTTAGCACCTCATCACTTCTAGCACCAAAAATCATCTAAAATATGATGTTATTTTATCTAGTAGGTGAAGAAGTGATGGCCTTTCCATCTATGGGAATGCAAAATATGTGGTACACATCCTCTAGCATGATCATCATCTCCTTAGTTGAAACATTGAAGGTTTTAGTCCACGCATCCTAGAGACAGGCTAAAGCAGTCATGTAGGCCTGGTTTGCCCTGATGGTGGACAATCGCAAGACATAGCCAAGGCCCACAACCCCAAACCAATCTAGGTCTCCTTGGCTCAACTGGTGTAGTAGCTCATAGAGCAAATCTGAATCTTGCACCGACATAGTCAAGGTCTAAAAAGGAGTGTAACATAATACATCATATGTCAAAAAGCCAAAAAAAATCAACTCAAATAAACCAAGAAAAAATTCAAAAAAATAAAAAAGATCAAGTAAAATCCAAAAACAATAAAAAATGCACTCAAAATGTTCAAAAACATCCAAACATGTAATTGAAAATTAAAAAAAATCAATTAAATCAATTAAAATTGCAAAAAAATAAAAAAAAATTAAATTTTTGGCTTAAGTTACTTAGCCATGGTTAGCAGTCGTAGTTGTGGTCACAGTCGTGGTTCCCACCCGTGGCTAGCGCCAATGGTCAATTTTTTTATCGTTGGGGTTTTAACGTAGCCACGACTGACAACCATGGCCCCTAATTGGCCAATTGGGAGCTACGGTTTCCACCTGTGGCTATGGGAACAACCTCATTTGAAGTCAATTCCCACCCCAAATAGCCCCCCCCAAACAAAAACCCACCCATTAATCTAACCTAGATCTAATCCTAAGCTAAGGTGAGGTTAATTACCGAGTAGGTTTAATGAGGTTCATTTTTGACGTTACTTAATGTGGTTCATTTTAAATTTTCAAGTCAAATAAGAGAGATTGTGATGCTACCTTCGAAGCATTGGCTCCACCATTAGTGGAAGTCTCAGGTTGGTCATCCATGAGGTTTGGTCATAGTTTCAGTAGAATTCATGTCAAAAGTTATCTTTCTCGTCTCAGAGCTCTCCTATCAATAGTTAGCAACAGGAAATAATGAGAAATAAAAAAACCCTAAAATTATTTTATATTTTTAACTTGGCCCTCAATCATGATTGTCAACTACAAGCATAGGTTATGGTTTCACTAGTCATGGTTGTTAGTTGTGGCTAAGAAAATTGCTAAAAATAGCTATGAATGACAATCATGGATAGCAGCTAGCAATAAATGCTCTCAATTTTCAACCGTGGGGAGCTTTAAAATGCAAAATAAAAAATATTCAATGGTGCAAAAACCTCAAAAATTGCAAAAATAACAAAAAAATCACATAAATAAAAATTCAAATGTGCCTCGTATTTATTTATTTACCCTAAACACTTGGCATTTGCAATGACTTGAACTCCATGCAATCTGACAAGATGAGTAAATCGCCATAAGGCCATTTGGGGAAAATTAGTCATCGTTGACTTGAAATGTCTTCACTTCAATCCCGAAGAAGGCCATGGCAGCCAGACTACCCCATGGGAATGAGGAGTTCATTTCATATCTTCTATACCATTTTTAGTAGATCATTGAACATAGTGATTCACCACAAGCTTAAATGGAATTGCTACCATCTTGAGTCCCTGAGAAGACCATTGCAGTCAAACTGCTCCACAAGATAGAGATGTATAATTGCCATTAATGGTTGAAATAATGGTTTTAATAGGCCTTGCCATATAATACAACATGTAAAATTTTTTATTCGTCTAGATTATTCATCTTGGTCAAGCGACTCATCGCTTTAATTACTTGTTCTTACCACCATCGACTCGTCACCTAAGGGGGTAGTCATAATATTAAATTCATAATCAAAATCAACAAAGGATCACTCGATTATGTAAATTGTATTCATCTTATGAATCATTTATAACAACTATCATAAGCTTACCATTCTATTAGGGAAAAATAAAATATGTCAGTTTAAAGCATTTTAGTGATCCACCTATCAGAACAAGCGTAGAAGCCCTAATGCTACTTGATTGTAGTTGGACATGTGAAAGCTTTGCAAATTTAATCCTTCCATATCATTGGAAGCAATGATTCTAAGATGTGCATTCTTTGCAAAACTGGGTATCTAATTTTGATTAGATCAATGATCATAATTCAAACTATAACATGGCTTTAGGTGGTCTATTTTTGCTCATTGTTGTGTTTTTGCACAACGCATCCCAAAAGGGGTATCTATAGACACCTAAAACACATCATGTTTAGGATACTACTCATATGGGCATCTTTGCAGACCATATGAATGACCTTGGACACTCCCAAGGCAAATTAGTGGTTCTAACCACTCATTTTAGGCATCTTGGGCTTATTCAGCCTTAACCGCAGATGGCATCTGCAGCTAAGAACTTAGCCATGGTTGACACCCTCATCTAGGGTCCTATCTGCATTTAGGAGTCATGACTAGATCTGTAACTATCATAGCCTCTCGAGCCGAGCCAAAATTAGTTGTAATAGCCATATGTAATTGATCCTATGTGGTTTTGGGTGAGGAAGCTTTTGGATGTTTCCTCCCAACTGCCCCAGCCTATTAATTCTTGATCTTG
Source organism: Wollemia nobilis (assembly GCA_028583015.1). Lineage (NCBI taxonomy): Eukaryota > Viridiplantae > Streptophyta > Pinopsida > Araucariales > Araucariaceae > Wollemia > Wollemia nobilis. The sequence continues at coordinate 3,073,246 of JAQPPZ010001206.1, forward strand.
GCTTCTCAAGGAAGCTAATATGAGGAGTTAATAAGGCTATAAGAATCCCTTAAAAATTTGAGAGAGGACTAGATTGATCCTAAATTTTAATTTACTAAAGCCCTATCACATTGGAGAGCCATTTGTAACCTCTAAGGAGTAGTTACATGTTGTTCATTTGGATAATCATACCTGCATTTGAAGCAATGGAGATTTCAACATCTTGAGAAGAAAGCTTACCAATTGACACACTTCCATTGCCAATTCCAATGAATTCCATCACCACTCTATTCTAGAACATTGAGGTGACTCTTTATCATCAATTCCTTGGAGGATTTAAGAGTTTTTGACCCTAGTTTCAAGAGAAAGGGAAGTTTTCCCATAGCCCTGGCTAGCAGCCATGGCTAACAGAGACAACTATGTTTAACACTTGCAGCTAGGGTTTTATGCTCATTTCCCTCCATTTTAGCAGTATATTTCCATTTCCAGTCATGCAAGTAGTTTAATCTAGCATGGATTAACATTGTAGCAGACATTTGTATGATTAATTTGCAATATTAGACGTAGCTTTACCTTAATCTTTGTCATATTTTCTTATTTCCATAAATCTTCATAGACTATCTTTATTCATGCTTTTATTTCAAATTACATGTTAGAATAGCTATATCTATATGTTTTAAAGCATGCTTTACACTAATTTAGGCATTTTATAAGCATCTTTGCATAGCTTTAAGCTTCTTTTAAGTTTAGCATTATTTCTTGCATTTTTTGTCAATAGCCTCATCATGAGAGGCTTCATATGTGCTTAATGTGCTTTATTGTTTCTTGTATACAGGTTACAGGATATTTCAAGATTCAAATAATTCTCAATATCAAGTTTCTCTTGACAAGTAGAGGAGGCATCCTTATAATCCCTAAAGAAGAGTTGATGGAGACATAAAAACCATTGTGAAGCACATCTTCCCCCATTTCAGGGTCATCTACATATTGTAACATTGTATCAAACTTTGGTATCCCTACGAGGGATGAATCTGTAATAAATGATTCATTTGATTAATAAAAGAGATCTTCCTTTGTTATTTCCTTTTTATCAAATGATGGCTTAGATTACATGCTTTCCCTTCCTTATGTTACAATATATGTACTTGTGTGGTTTTCATAGCCTTCTACAGTAATAAGCAATGCATCCAAAATCTACATGGAACCTTTCTAACAATAAGGTATGCATTTTATTTGATTTTACTACTATTTGGCTTTAGAGTTACATAAATTACGGTTAATTTCTTGGTATATTTATAGATATAATCAAAATGAAAAAAATATAGTCCAAAATACATTTTGAAACACCCTTGGCTATGCTTGACTCAATTTAATTTGATCTAGACTTAGTAATTGATTGCTATAAAATTGACAAGTTGCTCCAAATGGGTAGTCTTGATGCACCCGAATAGGTCAACATTTATTACTTAAAAAAAAAATGCACAATATAGGTATCATCAATAAATACATGTGATAGACATAAGGTATACATAATTGAAGCACAATCAAGGATAGGTGGTCGAAAATAATCAAATGTCAAAACCTATCAAATTTTGTTAGAATTGTGGTGAATAATGAAGTGCATAAAATTACTTTGAATAGAATAATGGTGATTATAATTGTTAGACCATGTGATTGCATGATTTCAAGGAAACATGGTGCCCTAGTGGTGGATAACAAGAAGGGTATAAGGACAGTTATTTTTAAGAACACATGTTCAAGGATGAGTTGGAAAAATCAAGGTCACAAAATTCAACAAGTTGTTAAATTTACACCATGTGGGAAACAACACATTAACCACACATGGAATAAGTGGTTGGTTGAATATTATGGAGTGATTTTGTAATCTTGGCAAGTTAAAAGGCACAATTTATCATTACATAGTGTTCATCATCAAACCACCATCTATCTTGATGTATGCATAGGAATTGCATGAAATATCTATTGTGCACTAGAATATGATAATGTCCATGCATGCATCTAATGATATCCCTTCTGGATCATGTGGTGTTTTTTGATGCATGATTGCAACACAACCAAAAATTATTTTCTTGTACCAAGATCATGCAAAGACAATTTTAGTTGTCATATCTATTATGTTGGCATGAGGGCAAGTAGCAAAGTTGTATAAAGAATAAATTTGTTGTCTTCTTACAAAATATGATGATACAAGCTATGAAGTTTAATGTGTAGGAAGAAGAAAATATTATGGAAGGATTGAAATATAGAGCATAACCAACAACCATTTACGAGCTATAAAAACATCCTAATATTGTTGAGGTATTTTAGTACGTTACATGGATGTGTTGGAAGTATTACATTATGTGCCCCCTTGTAAATATTAGTTTGGTAGAATGATTTATATTTTGTATAGTGTATGTGTCAATAGAGAATGATTTAGGATGATAGGTTTCACAATGATTATTGATTATTAAATTAAATCACAATTTTCTTGTTCCTTATAATATATAAAATGATATTTCCCAAATTAGTTACACATATTACAAGTTTCACTAATATGAAATTTTAATTGGTTATATGGTATTAAAACAAGTTTCACCCATATTAAATCATGATCATATTATTGTGGTATTTCAGTGAACCATGTATTGGCATTACAACAAAATGTATTGTCGCAACACCATTGGGATTAAACCCTAGTAGGCTCCTTATTAGTCAAACATTATCACTAGATAGACACCAATCCCATGGCCCTAATGTGAACCTTATAATGCATGTCTTATGATATATAAACGATGAAATATAGTTAATAATTAATATAAAATCTAGTGATGTTAGAAATGAATCTACAACAAGATGAGTATATTTAATGGAATTAATAAATATATGAAGTTTAAAAAAATAATTAAAATTAAATTAATTAGAATTACATTTAGTTATATTTTATAATTCAATTTTGGTTTATGTTAATTTTAGAACCAATAATACTAACATAAGAATTGTGTAGACTAACAATATTGTTAGGTGTTTTTATGGTATTATATTGATGTATACCTATCATGGCACTACACTAACCATTACATCAATGCTACATGTTGGTGTTACTCCAATATTACACTAATTCTACATTTTAGTTTTACTCCAATATTTATTCATATTTATAGGTGGTGTTTTGTTAGAATCCTCATCCTCATCCACTTTTTTCTCTCTTTTTTTTTTTACTTCATGAAGGAATTGGTCTATCTTTATTAAGTATGTTTGCTAATTTTTCCATGGTTTTCATGTGTTTGGTATTATTGGATACTATGTTTACTTTAGATGCTACCATTTTTTCTAAATAGAATTTTATTCATTCAAATATATATATTTAAAAGGGCTCATTTATTTATTTTTCATGGCTCTTATATGAGCTTTCCACTCTTTAATTTTAATGTTAGGTTATTTCTATTTGAAACAATAAAAACCAATTACTTTTTCATTTTGGGTTAGTTGTATGTAATATTATAAATTAAAAACATAGTTGCTTTGCTATGAAAATTATATGTAATACTGACCAATGGTATGTTAAACACATCTCTTTGGAGTTTAAAACCTTGATATTTGCTTTCATGCATGTGCTAGTTACAATATATTAAAACTAGGCAAAATTGAAAAAAATAAGTTATTCTACATTGAAATATAGAAACATAGATCCACCATAAGATTAATAATATCACACATATATCAAATGGAATTAGCTCAATTGGTTACCAGGGTTCAAATCTTGCCAAGTGATACATGCATAATTGTCAAGATATTGTAATACTATTATATGGTCATGATGTAGTATGGGTGGGGCGTGTTTCAATCCCATATTATCCATTGAAAAAAAGAATATTACAAATATTAAATTTGATATTTTTAATAAAAATAGAAACAATTGAAGAATAAGAGTCCTCAAAAAATATAAATTATTCTATGCTTATGGAAAAAATGGATTTCACATGATAATTCAAGCTAAAACATGGATGTATATATTACATTCAAATTCTCATGTACTTTTATTTATTTTAATAATCCTATTGATCCTTCTCAAACATTGTTTAGATTTGTAGATTTTGATTTTTTCTTCTTTCCTTATTCCTTTATCTCCAATGGCCTTCTATCTTCAACGCATGTGGCATTTATCCTTTATTTAATTTAATTTCCTCTTGGGATTCCTCTTTTTTTGAAATCCCTTGTCCTGGATAGAATCAATTATACAATAAGGTAAATAATTATTTCTATATTTTATATATTCTATTGGACCATTATTACAAAATCACTTTGTTGGTCCGACTTTTATACACACCCTGTGAAGAATGAGCATGAAACATCGATAACACTTATACGGGATAAATCCCACTCACTTTAGGATCTTTCTGGTTATCCAAGGTGTGAGTTACAGAGTTGGGTCGAATGTCTATTCACTCTTTTTCGCTTCTGGAATAGTTTTCAATATGGACTGTCTGTTACCTTACAACGGGCTCTTGAACTTGTTCAGTAATGTTTAGAAGTTGTCACTTGTTGACAATCAGATTTAAAATTAGTTCTTTGATCTAGCTCTTATGGGTCAGCAGATTTAAATAAAAGACAAATTTAAAAGAAAATAAAAATGGATCATTTCACGATAAAACAAAGAGGGTAGGGTAGGGCAGAAAGAGAAGTTTATCAAACTTAGCTGTAAAACAAAACTACCAATTTTATTTATACTATCAGCTTCACAACAGAACAAATCAAAGAAGAAAGTGTCCAGCTTTCTAAGATCACCTTCTACTAAGAGCATAAGGCAGAGATGGAACAGATCTGAAAGAAAATCATAAACAGAAGGGAAGTCCGTTAAAATTGGTATTTCTCACCAGCAGCATAGCTCACACAGTGAGGACAGAGCAATTAGAACAAACTTGAACCTTAAATCTATGATTTTCCCTAGCATACAATAGAACAAATGAAGCCCAACAACATATTTAATCTTGATAACACAGATTTACAACATATATTTAATAAACTTTAAAGAAACGGATAACAAAAGAAGATGAACTTATCACAATCTGAAAAAGATTAGGCTCCTGGCCATGCTATCACAGAAAACAAAAGCACATCAACTCCAAGTCCAGAAAATAAAGTATTTAACAAGATTTGCAAGAAATTGCTTCAATAGCCTTTTATTTCTAAGTCTCCGCCTCCTGCGATTACATTTAGAAGAAGTATTTATAGACTCAGGACAGACCCTGATCTTTTCAGAAATATCTTCTTCTCAAACCCTAAATCTTATCATCTTAAACCCTAGTACCCGGGTTTTACAATATAAAGCCATTTAAAATAAAGTCTTGATAAAACTTAACCATTCTGCAAATCAGTGCAGTCACTTGCCATAAATGGAGAAGACAGAATTCGAATGCCACTTGCATTCACCCGCAACTGTGAGTAAATGTCTTCATTAATGCCCTCGGGTAATTTGGATGAGTCACCACTTCTCTGACATTTCATCTCCGCAGAGCCATCCCTGAGTTGAAAATGTCTGCAAGCCATTAATTCTGCCATAAATTTTCATTAAATGCATCCATCGGCAAATTTCGGTAACCGTGTGTAGATATTTTCATTTTTCGGCCAATTCTCGACATACTCCATTAAATGGGCAGCTGCTTAGTCACCGTAAAGTCTCTTTGCGGCCAGATCTGTAAAATTTGGATGAAACAACAATTCCTGGCATCTCTCATTTCAATATGGCGGTCTTCGATTAATTTGCACTTAACTTTGTCTTTCTGGCCATTTCTCCCGTTATCATGCAAGTGCCAGATGGCTTCCTGCATAAAAGACAAACAAGGATTAGTATTTTAATAATATTAAATCAAAACTTTAAAGTTGAATCAAAACCCTAAAGTTCAATCAAAACCCTAAAGTTCATTATACATAGGCTTGCTCTGCTTTGACACGTGTCACAAAAATCACGACACATGTCTGTTTCCAGCTGTCTTTGCATGCTGTGCTGTTTTCCTGCCATGGCCACAAAAATGCGACATGTCACGATTTCGTGACATGTCGCGAAATCGTGACTCTTTTCCCTGTTGCTACTGCAAAAATGCGACATGTCACGATTTCGCGACATGTCACGAAATCGCGACCCCTTCTCTCACTTGGATCTTCTCCGCTTGCTTGGTAGCGAAAACGCAACATGTCACGATTTCGTGACATGTCGTGAAATCGTGCCCCTTCTCTGCCCTCAGCAACTTTCTTGCTTCCTTACAGTGAAAACGCGACATGTCACAATTTTGCTCCATCTGCCTTTTCTTTCCTTCGCTTTTCGATTTCACTATCTGATTTCACCTTTCTTTTTTTTCCATTTCTCCCTTCTACCTTTGTCCTTTCTGTCAATTTTGACTCTAAATCACGACGTCACGATTTCATGCACCTTTCTCACTTCTGCTTTTCACTTGTCACGATTTCTGACATCTCCATCCTTACATTTCTCTCTGTCACATTTCGATTTCCTTCTTTTTCTCTTTCAATACATGTCACGATTTCGTGACATGTCACGAAATCATGCCTATTTTCCTTCTTTTCTTCTTTACTGTCCATTTCACAATTTCATGTCGATTTCCGACTTTACTTTTTTCTTTCTAAAACGCGACATTCCATGACATTCGAAATCTTTCATGCCTTACCTTTTCTCGAAAATGCGACATGTCACGATTTCACGACGTTTCGTACGCACTTGCTTTCTCTCTCCAAACCGTCACGATTTCGCGACATTTCCAAAAATGGAAAGTGTCACGATATCGCGACATTTCCAAAAATGGAAAGTGTCGCGATTTCGCTACGTTTTTGCGACTTAGCCGATTTTTTCGAAACCCGTCACGATATCGCGACATTTCAAAAAATGGAAGTGTCGCGATTTCGCTACTTTGCCAAAAATGGAAAGTTTTGGCCTCCAATGAATTCATCTATCTGGAATCTGCATTTTTTCATACCAGTGAAAGATTTTCTTTAATCAACAATGATTCTAACATTTGAAAAATGAATTCTAAAATAAAACAAAGCCGATGCAACACTAAAAGCAAAACTTAAGAAAAGAGGCAAGCAAAATCTTGGAATTAAAACCTGGAAAACATCAAGAGGGTCCTTACTGCAAAATGAAAGCTCAAAATTTTCAAAGGGTGGAAATTCATTTTTCAGTGGGGGTGTGTTGCTTCTCAACAAATGGCGATATCTGCGGGTAAAATAGTAGCATTATTTTAGAACCCAGGACTCTAGTTTCAAAACAACATAGACCATGTATCATGCCTTGCCACAGATATTCTTCAAAACAATTTAACTACTAACTAATAGTTGTCAAAATTTCCCAAGGACATACTAGGCTGAATCATTTAAGGAAGATTTCTGATGTGCAATTACAAGCGTATAAAACTTTCTTCAAGAATGACTGGGCCTTCGAATGTTGAACTCTGGATTGATCAGCTTTTCTAGATTGTAAAAAGGGGAAACCGAGTAGAGCTCTGTTTACTAGTTTAGCCTTTTACAGCCCCGACAGAGTTACCCTTTAGATTTACACGACCCAGATTCACAACTGTAAGGTAGAATCTACAACTTGGTAGAAGAAAAACATCTTTTGAAGTCTTGGCTGTCTCTTTGATTACATTACTCTTTTTTTTTTATATATATATTGGAAATAACAGAGTGCCAATTCTATGTTGTCTTGCTCAACTTTCATCTTCTCTCTCTCTCTTTTGAAATATATCAACATCTGAAAAGCCTTAGAAAGAACAACAATTTTCTTTTAATATTTCATCAATCTGGAACTGCTTCAGCCTGGGCACTGATAGCCTCTATGGATACTCAAATAATTACATGAATCATAGTCCCCTCTTATAACCAACTTTTCTTGGATTCCCTAGGAGTTTCTCCAGCCAAACAACATAGCAGTTTCTTTATAATTAAAACAACTGTGGCAAGCAAGACACAAAATCCAATCATCCTTCCACTGTTGTTCTGAATAACAAAATAGTTCCACTGTTCAGTTTAAACAGACTATCTCACAATTAGGATAATGAACACTGGATTCTGGACTCAGAATAAAACAATTTTTAGAAGGCTGACTTTTTCATTGATGCTCAGGCAAAGCTTAAAGAAAAAAATTTTAAAATAAAATAAACTGTACAGACTTCCAAGGATAAACACAGACCTTAAAAACAAAATAAAATAAAACCACAACAAAATAAAACCAAACCAAAATAAAAACAGCAAAAATAAACCACACCTTTAAAAAAAATAAAATAAACTAAAACGCAGCAAAAAAACTCCCTCAATCAAATAAAAAAAATAAAACTACATTTAAAATAAAATAAAAAGTACCTTTAAAAACAAAATAAAATAAAACTAAAAACTGCACAGACATTAAAGCTTATTTACAATGTATACACATGTTACAACTTCTTTGATCACTCAAAAAATGTAGCAGATGGAAAAGCAGAGAAATAGTGCCTTAAAATTTTTTGACCATTTGCAAGTAAATTTAGAAAAATTACCTTTCAGGTCCTGTTGACGAAATGCACTCCAGACTATGCTTCCAAAATTTTTTTGCTACCTGGGAAAGACTTGTGTTTACCGTCTTCCCTCTCTCTTTTTTTTTATTTTATTTTTTTTATGGATCTTGTCCCACTGAAAAACAAATCTGCAACTCTTTCAAATTAAACAAATCATATAATAACAAATCATATGATAACATGTTTATGCTTCTACTTGAAGGGTTTGCAGAATTCTTTCAAAAGGACGGAATGTAAAAACCCCCAGGATCAAATACCTTAAAGCCTTTATAGACCCAGATCATCACATCTTCAGATTTATGTAACAACTCAAAGAGATCACATTTTATTCGTATGTCCTGGTTCTTAATAGCTTGAACATTTTGTGGTTGCTCTACTGCTTCAATATCCAAGACTTCAATTTTTATCCCTCTAGCAGAATTTTCATAATTTGCTTTTTCACCTGAGCCTTGCTTAGATTTAACCCCATCAATGTGTAATGTCCAAACATCATTGTTGTAATTGGTTAGAGCTGTAACTGGTCTCACCTTCTCAGTTGCCAAATTATAAACTCCAATATCCACATCAACATGATTTACAACCTTTTCTTTGATATTATGTTCAGTAATCAAAGGCTTATACTGAGACTCTTTATCTATTCCGAGTTGGTTGACCACATTCACATTTACTATCTTTTCCTCCTTTTCTTGAAATTCAATAGGTGGTCCAGAGTAAGCTTCAATCAAGTTATCTTTTTGTTCAACAATCTGGGCCAGCTCATGGAGGGTGATGTCAGCTTTACTTTCCTTCATATCCTCAATGATGTTATCCTCCTTCCCAGTTACTTCTGCATAGTGATATTGAATCTCATTTTCATCATCCTCTGGTGAGGAAGGATCATTATTAGGTTCTGGATTTTCACATCTCAAATTATAACTGTCCCTTTTGAACTGTTGAAAATCTTGTATTTCATCCATAGGAATCTCTACAAGATTTTCTGACTCTTCGGGAAAAGAATCTGAAACCCTGGTCGTACTATTTTTGGATGAACCAGAAATATCAATATTTCTTTGATTTCTAGGGAAATTTAACTCACCAGGAAAAACTTCAGATTTGGGTAATGCTAGATCACAAATGTTTACTTCAAGCACTTCCACTTTGAACTTGTCAGAACCTTTCTCTATATTTTGCACATGCTGAGTGGATGTCACAGTTAACGGAGTTTCCTTGGGTAGAGCATGACATGTTGGCACTAACTCATGATGTGGAATGGGATCCAAAATAGGCATGTTCTGTGTAACATAGGATATCAAAGGACTGCTCAAAATTTGAGGTCCTAACTGTCTTTCAAGAATTAAAGCTTCTTTATAAGCTCCTCGCCAGGGTTGTGATATTGATGTCTCTCTTGAGGAAAATAGAGGTCACCGAATCCAATGCATTCTTATAGATTTCTAAGGCCAGATTTGCATTTGGGATGTAATGACCAGTCATTCTACCATAAGCTCTTTGGAACCTCATATTGAAAGACCTGACAGCTTCTCCCGACTCTCTCTTGATGCTGGAAAATTGTTGGTATAACACACTGGGGTCTATCACTTCCCCAAATTGTGATATAAAAACTTTCTCTAGGTCATTCCAACTGGTAATAGAATTGCTAGTGAGATTTAGAAACCAGTCATAAGCTCCCTCCTGGAGAGTGAACGGGAACAATCTGCAAGCAACATCTTCATGCTGTATATTTAACAATTTTAGAGCATTCTTGAATGCCACCAGATGTTCCTCTACTGTCCTAGTCCCATCATGTTGGTATCTGGGGAGATATCTCTCAGGATGTCTGGGCAGATCATGGGCTATACCCGGGATATTTAAAGCAGTGGAACCCAACCAATTTGCCATTACTACTTGATTGACGGTGATATTCTGAGTTGTAATTGGAGTAACTACAAGTGGTGATAAAACAATCCTTAACAAACTACTGAACTTCAGGTCCCCTTTTCTGGCAATTTTAAATATTGTACAGACAACTTACAATACTGAACGGAGTTCAGTGGGCCTTTTAAATGTTGGTGTTAAGTTCCGCTGTTCAGGAAAAAATTCAAACAACAAAATTTTAAAGGCTGAGGAGGAGGGAAAATTGGCTACCAGACTTTGGATAAAATACAACATTTGTCAAGTACCACATACAATCAGATTTCTCAACTCAAGCGCACTAAGAACGTAAGTTCAGGCCCTCCTTCTAGCGCCATTTTTAAATGTTGGTCCGACTTTTATACACACCCTGTGAAGAATGAGCATGAAACTCTGATAACACTTATACGGGATAAATCCCACTCACTTTAGGATCTTGCTGGTTATCCAAGGTGTGAGTTACAGAGTTGGGTCGAATGTCTATTCACTCTTTTTCGCTTCTGGAATAGTTTTCAATATGGACTGTCTGTTACCTTACAACGGGCTCTTGAACTTGTTCAGTAATGTTTAGAAGTTGTCACTTGTTGACAATCAGATTTAAAATTAGTTCTTTGATCTAGCTCTTATGGGTCAGCAGATTTAAATAAAAGACAAATTTAAAAGAAAATAAAAATGGATCATTTCACGGTAAAACAAAGAGAGTAGGGTAGGGCAGAAAGAGAAGTTTATCAAACTTAGTTGTAAAACAAAACTACCAATTTTATTTATACTATCAGCTTCACAATAGAACAAATCAAAGAAGAAAGTGTCCAGCTTTCTAAGATCACCTTCTACTAAGAGCATAAGGCAGAGATGGAACAGATCTGAAAGAAAATCATAAACAAAAGGGAAGTCCATTAAAATTGGTATTTCTCACCAGCAGCATAGCTCACACAGTGAGGACAGAGCAATTAGAACAAACTTGAACCTTAAATCTATGATTTTCCCTAGCATACAATAGAACAAATGAAGCCCAACAACATATTTAATCTTGATAACATAGATTTACAACATATATTTAATAAACTTTAAAGAAACGGATAACAAAAGAAGATGAACTTATCACAATCTAAAAAGATTAGGCTCCTGGCCATGCTATCACAGAAAACAAAAGCACATCAACTCCAAGTCCAGAAAATAAAGTATTTAACAAGATTTGCAAGAAATTGCTTCAATAGCCTTTTATTTCTAAGTCTCCGCCTCCTGCGATTACATTTAGAAGAAGTATTTATAGACTCAGGACAGACCCTGATCTTTTCAGAAATATCTTCTTCTCAAACCCTAAATCTTATCATCTTAAACCCTAGTACCCGGGTTTTACAATATAAAGCCATTTAAAATAAAGTCTTGATAAAACTTAACCATTCTGCAAATCAGTGCAGTCACTTGCCATAAATGGAGAAGACAGAATTCGAATGCCACTTGCATTCACCCGCAACTGTGAGTAAATGTCTTCATTAATGCCCTCGGGTAATTTGGATGAGTCACCACTTCTCTGACATTTCATCTCCGCAGAGCCATCCCTGAGTTGAAAATGTCTGCAAGCCATTAATTCTGCCATAAATTTTCATTAAATGCATCCATCGGCAAATTTCGGTAACTGTGTGTAGATATTTTCATTTTTCGGCCAATTCTCGACATACTCCATTAAATGGGCAGCTGCTTAGTCACCGTAAAGTCTCTTTGCGGCCAGATCTGTAAAATTTGGATGAAACAACAATTCTCGGCATCTCTCATTTCAATATGGCGGTCTTCGATTAATTTGCACTTAACTTTGTCTTTATGGCCATTTCTCCCGTTATCATGCAAGTGCCAGATGGCTTCCTGCATGAAAGACAAACAAGGATTAGTATTTTAAAAATATTAAATCAAAACTTTAAATTTTAAAATCAAAACCCTAAAGTTCATCAATCCCTAAAGTTCATTATACGTAGGCTTGCTCTGTTTTGACACGTGTCGCAAAAATCGTGACACGTGTCCATTTTTAGCTGTCTTTTCATGTTTGGGCTCTTTGCTGCCATGGCCACAAAAATGTGACATGTCACGATTTCGTGACATGTCACGAAATCGTGACTGTTTCCCTGTCACTATCGCGAAAATGCGACATGTCACGAAATCGCGACCCCTTCTCTCACTTGGCTCTTCTCCGCTTGCTTGGCAGCGAAACCGCAACATGTCACGATTTTGTGACATGTCACAAAATCGTGCCCTTTCTCTACCCTCGGAAAATTTCTTGCTTCCTTGCAGCGAAAACGCGACATGTCACGATTTCGTGACATGTCGCGAAATCGTGCCTCTTTTCTGACTTGTCCCTTTTGCGCTCTTGTTGCATTTCGCGATGTCACGTGATTTCGCTACACTTTCTGACTTCACTTTCGCACTTTTGCATTTTGCGACACCTTCTGGCCCTTTGTCCTTTCTACCTGTCGTGAAATCGCCACGTCGCGATTTCACGACACCTTTCTCACTTGCTGCTGCTTTTCGAACTTTGTCGTGATTTCGCGACGTCTCCATGCCTTAGCTATTTTTTGCTTCTAGCATCGCAAAAATGCGACATGTCACGATTTCATGACAGTTTCTACGCTTGCTGGCTGTTCTCTTGAATGCCCCGTGAAAATGCAACATGTCGCGATTTCACAACATGTCGTGAAATCGTGACCTATTTTGCCCTTGGTGCTTTTCTTCTTTCGATGTCGTGAAAATGCGACATGTCACGATTTCGCAATGCTTTCCTGACTTAGACGCTTCTTCAACTTTCATGCAGTGAAAACGCGACATGTAGTGATTTCACAACGTTTTCCTGACTTAGACGCTTCTTCAATTTTCATGCAGCGAAAACGCGACATGTCACGATTTCACGATATGTCACGAAATCTTGCCTTTTTCATGCCTTAACCATTTTTCTCCTTGGCAGCTACGAAAATGCGACATGTCATGATTTCACGACGTTCCGTACGCTCTTGCTTTCTCTCTCTAGACTCGTCACGATTTCGTGACATTTCCAAAAATGGAAAGTGTCGCGATATCGCGACATTTCCAAAAATGGAAGTGTCGCGATATCGCGACATTTCCAAAAATGGAAGTGTCGCGATTTCGCTACGTTTTTGCGACTTGGCCGATTTTTTCGAAACCTGTCGCGATTTCGCGACATTTCCAAAAATGGAAGTGTCGCGATTTCGCTACCTTGCCAAAAATGGAAAGTTTTGGCCTCCAATGAATTTTTCTATCTGGAATCTGCATTTTTTCATACCGGTGAAAGATTTTCTTTAATCAGCAATGATTCTAACATTTGCAAAATGAATTCTAAAATAAAACAAAGCCAGATGCAAGTCTGTTTGGACACTTTGGTATATGCAAAACTTGAAGAGGAAAGAGACAAGCAAAATCTTGGACTTAAAACCTGAAAAACATCAAGAGGGTCCTTACTGCAAAATGAAAGCTCAAAATTTTCAAAGGGTGGAAATTCATTTTTCAGTGGGGGTGTGTTGCTTCTCAACACACTTCTAGAAAAATATTTTAATACATAATTTAAAATATATTATTAGTCACTCTAGACTAAGTTCTCATAATATTTCAATTGATATAGGAAAATAAATATAGTAACCAGTAAGAATGTCTTGCATAACTCTGAAGAAAAAAGAATTTCAGGATGATAAACAATTAATTTTAGATGGTTCTACATACCAACATATAATATAAATACATATTACAATGTGGTGACTTAAGAAACATATACAAGTTAGTTTTTAGAAACTACAAGAGTAATTAGGTATGTTAAGTAAATTTTAGAAATTATAAAATAAACATAGACAAGAGCTTATGGATTATTATAGTGATAATTTGAAGTAAATTGTAGCTAAGACCTAGAACACGTATATATATAGATATAGATATATTATAGAAACCCAATTTTAGAATGCTTGGAAAACGTTTAAGCTTACCAATTCCTTCAATTATCCATTCATAAACTAGCCTGTCAATCAACCAAATTGACTCTACCATCCTTATGCTAAAATTTGGGGTATTTTTTTTATTTGGTAAGAGAAGGGGTTTTCCTTTTACACATAAAAATATTCAATCAGCCTTAGAGAAGTACATAACCGATCCAACATCCGATAGAAGAAATCTGCAAATCAAGGCTCGTAGATCCTACAATCCCATTTGAAAACTAAAAATAAATTTGGAATTGAATGCCTAAAATGGACTAAAATAAGAACTCCCAAGGGCACTCAAAAAAATAATATATATTAGACCATCCCACCTAAAAAAAAACATGGATTTTTAAAACATGAAAAAATCCCCAAATCTAATAACAACAATCTAAATTAAAAATCCATCCATCTAGCGCACATGTGGATCCAACAAAATCTAGAATTAGAGTGCTAAATTTTGATTTTAAAAATAAAATTTGAAAAGCCCGCTCAAATAAAAGCACTCAATTTGAATCACATTTGGATTAAAATATTTCCCACCTAATGAGAACTTTGAATCATGAGATATTACCTTTTATAATAGCAAAACCATCCAACAAAGCTAGAAATAAGAGAACCTCATAAATGATCAGCTAATATAAGGAAATTTGCACATGCAAACACTAACTACTGAAAGAAAACATTCCTTCCCTAGATAGAAAACAAAGTTTTTGGACCTAAAAATGAACCATCATAGAATTGGTCCCAAAACCATCCATGGATCTAGTCCCAAAAAATGAATCATCATGGATTTGGTCCCAAAAATAGTTGTTGATGATTTGTTCTTGAAAATGAACCATAGGGTTAAAAATAAGAGACCCAAACCTTCAAAAACACCAAGAGCACTAAAAATTTAAGCCTCCATCCCAATCAAAGGAGAACCAAATCCCTATAAAGCAAGGTAAAGGGACCAATAAATTACTAGGTAAAACTCCCAATAATCCAATGAAACTAGGAGAACCTACTAGATGCAGGGGCCAATAGCAAACTCATTTCTCACCAATTAATGAGCACAAGATCTCATCCTAATATCTAGATCAAATAAGGGGTAAGACCAAAATAATACCACAATAAAAGAGCCCACTGAATAGCATCTACATCTAGCAAATATCTCCAACAATCCATCAAAAAAAGACCCCATAACCAGCCAAAGAGGCCTGACTACACAAGCATGTCCACATGAACATTGAAGGTATAGGTCTCCCCCATTCGAAACAACATCCCACCCTATGGAAGAGGATTAAAAGGTTGGATCCCAAACACTCAAATACCAACTATTCTAGCCATCCACCCAACAACAAGGCCAGTTATTATGATTCCATTAGCTACCCTCACCTTCCACCCAACCCCCTAACTATGGCTCCTTTACGACATTTATTGCACCATAGACAATAGAATAATAGCATGAAAAATAGTATCATTGGTGCTACCATGCTTCTGGTAGTGTTTCTACCAACCCTTTCAAATATGTTTTTTCTCACCTCCTTTTGACCTCTAATAGTCATATTATGCTAGAACCATCATGGTAGCACTTATGCCTCTCAATGCTTCTAACCTGACATGTGCCAAATATTAGAAGCATGCTTCCCTATATCTTTCAAGCCATCCATATCAACTAATTTAGCCCTTGATAATAGGACCTCAAGCACAAAATCTTCTTTTTTCATGATCCCCTTCTTGCTCCTTTTGATCTATTTCAAAAGCATTGTCTTTCTTTCATTGTCTCCATTATGTCCCTTTATTCCTTCTCCTCCCCCAAGAGGCCATGAATTTCTATAAATTTATCCCTTGGGGAGGCTATTCAATAGAATAATTTATTAACTAAATCTCTTTTAGATTTTCTCTAAAATATTAGCCTTTCTTCACTTCGCTTAGCAATATTATGTCAATATTTTGGCTCAACATTATGACACTTAGCAAGCATCCAAGAAATTATATATTCCCTCCAAGCAATCTTCCTTCAAGCATTTGGCAAGCATCCAAGCAAGCATCACCATGTTTCAAGCATAAATCAATTGGAGGAGGCCACCATTAAGCTTAAATGAAATGGAAAGGAAACTTGCCATCTTGGGTTGTGCCCTTTCCCCTTTCCTTTATTTTATGGATTTTCTTGTATCATTTAGCTTATTTCTAACCTTTTTTTAGCTCATCTTTGACCTTGTCTTGCTAAGCTAACTCTTTTGATTTTATCTTGTTTAACTAACCCTTAATCTTGTGACATACTTTGACTAACCTTTGAATGTTTATATTGTATCTTATATATTGTTGTACTTAGTTAATCATTTAGCTTATTCTATTTTAGCTAGATTTACATCTTATCCTTGCATTTTGCATATAGTAAATCCTTTATTTTGATCATTTCATCTTAATTTAAGCAATTTTATCTTTGTTACTCACTAGTATAATAGGGTCTTTATCCCCCTAGGGTAGTACCGTTCATATTATCATCATAATTTTTAATACATCTAGCATTTTATCTCTTTATTATGATCTCAAATATAATAGCACTAGCCAATTGCAAGTCAATAATGCTTCTATTCTTTGTTTTACACAAAGAAAAATCTTAGACATCAAAAGCACTGCCAGTGCTTCTATCTTTAGAACATTTATTATTTCATGCTCTCATTTGTAGGTATTTTATCATTTTCATCTTGCTAAAATAGGGGTCTAACAAATGGATAAAGAAAGATCTATATCTTCCATTAGATAAAGTATACCCCTCTACATTGACCCCTATCCTTTTCTATTTATTTTGGAAGTTTGAACAAAAGTGCTAGAAATTGGTGAAAGCACAAGTGGCACATATATAGGATGGTAGTGCTTCTATCTCTATGGTAGAAACAAGTACTTTTGATCACTACCCTATCCTTTTTAGCTTTTAGGTGTGAAAATTTGTTTATTTTTTCTATAATTATGTTTGATTTTTTGTTTTTCATTAAAGTTGATAACAAGGAAATAGTAAAAATAGTTTAAATTTAGTTTTATAAGGGATATATCATAATTTTAGATTTATCATCATCATTATAACATCTATATTTTAAGTATTACACATTGATAATCAAAGTGCATGGAGTTTACATTTAGGCTAAATTGTTGTTTGATACATCTTCCTTTGAACCCTTGTTCTCTAAAAAGAAAAAAAATTATTTCACTTTATTATTGAAATAAAAAAAAAATTACTCTTAGGTGTGTATCATTCATCTATATATATCATATTTAGTTTAAATCTATATTAAGGTTAGGTTACACAAAAAATAGATCATTAAAATAAACCTTAGTTTTCTTTTGAAAACATAGGTGTTTGTCAATTTCCACCTCAAACTAGCATTAGCTCATAGCATGCCCTAGTCTATACTCAAAGTGAAAATAAAGGGATAAGTGCATTAAATCCCCTTAATCATCCCTTCACCAATATCTTCCCCAATTGTCATATGTTTGTGAACTCAATGTGAACACCGTCATAGTTTCAAAGACTCTTTTTACCCTTATCAATACCTTAATCAAGATAAAATTAACCACACTTTAATCAAGATCACCTATTTTTTTGTACTTATATTTGACGACATTTATCAAGATAACAATAACCTAACTAATTACTAGTATTATTAAGGTTTTTCAAAACCATTTAAATTATTTGTCATACAAATTGTTAGGCTATATTAGATATATTGTGAGCTTGGGATGCTAGCCTCATGCATGGGGTTCATGCATACTTACACCTACCAAGGAGTATATCATGGTGGGCTAGTGGGATTCATAAGGAATAAATTTACTACCCCTCACATACCACCTTAGGCCATGTATCCAATTGGTCACTTCCATGTATCGTCATTGTTCCATGTATCAATTGTATGTCATGTATTGATGGGTATATAAAGAGTAGTTAGGTATATAGGGATGAGTCCTAAGGTATATTGATAAGATTGGAATATTAAGGGAATGTGATATAATAAGCTAAAACATCTTCATATTTTCTTATTTGATCAACTCTCTAGAATTTAAAACTTAATAAATTCAACTCTCTGTCAAAACCATGGCTGAGATATATTACCTAAATCATAGGGTATCTCATAAATTGGATATTAACCCTAACTCTTTGGTGGAAGGTTATGATTATCCATCCACCTTTGATGATCTTAAATTTGAAGAAGATGATGGTGCTTCACTTTTGGATCTCCAACTCCCATCCTTGATGAGCAAGAAAGAGTGATTTCTAAATCCTTTGATCATATGTATTCCTTCTTGAAGAGACATAGGAAAGTAATGCATCCATCCTAGGGGAGGATTCACTCTTGGATCATACCCAACAACCCAATTCCAATCCTTTACCTTTTAATCAAGTAAATTCAAAACTTAATGTATCAATCACTAATTTTATTCACTCTACTCTTGTTATCACCACTTCCATGTGTAAAGATCTAAAAAGCATACATCTAGGCTAATTGAAACATGGCAAAAAAATTAAATATATGAAACATATATGACCAAATTAATTAAAAAAAATAAATACCTCATTTGTATTAATCAATTTCAAATCTTGGTTACATATTTGTCCCTCTTAGGGATACCAAATTTGATACATGATTACAATAGTTTTGAGCCCCAAAATAGGGGTAGATGCATTCTAAAATCTCTTTAGATATCCACCACTTTGCTTATGATAGGGCTTATTATCTACCTCCTTCTTTTATGCCAAGGAAGATGATCTCAATGATGCTTTTGGCTCCTTGATTGTTCCTGTTACCTACACATAAATAAACTATAAAACACATCAATAGCACATGATGCCTCTCAAGATGAGGTTAATTTCTTGAAATATGTAAAAAGGAAAGAAATGCATGAAATAATAAAGAATTCTTGAAAACTTGAAATGAAGCTTGAAATCCTGAATGTAAATAATAAAAATGCTGCTATACTAGGTTAGAAATCCAATGAAAATACTAAAACTCTAATCTAATTGATAAAAATAGAGTAAAATAGACATCATACCCTGGCCACTATCAACCAGAGTAGTTGGTTCTGCTAGCCACTATCAAATTTTATGGCTAAGCCTACGAACCACTGTCAAAGATAGTGGCCATAGGAGAAGTATTCTACTATCTAAATCTCTAGCCTGGCATCAATAAATTTTACTGCAAAGAGGTTTGACGTTTTTTGTGCGTTCTCTCAAAATGACTTTGGGTGGTGAATTGGCCCAATTCATGTTGAATTGAGTTCTTGAACAGTGATTGCTCTTCTCAAAATATGATGATTTCCATAGGTGGATAGGCACTTTTCATTGGTTAGTTGGACAACACTTCGTTACTCCTCAAGGGGATGTGAAATTGCTCTCCAATATGAAAGGGCTTCGCTATGGCAAATTCTCATCAATTCTCTAGTCAATTTGGTAGCACTTCATTAGGGAAGATAGCCAGGGTTTGCTTGATAAATTTGAGGTCTTAAGTAGACTCCCAAATTCCTTGGTCTAGCTTCTCTAGGAAGCCAAGATCAAGAACTTGCTGAGCTAGAATGGTTGGGCAAAGCTTTTAGAGGCTTCTAGAAGCCAAAATATTGCTAATTTGTTAGATGCAAGTTATTTTGCTCAGCTCAGGGATCCTGAGTTGGTTACAGGGCTAGCCACTCTCACTTAGCATAGCTATGGGAAATTTGCCTTTAGCCACTATCGACAAACATGGCTAGCTCTTAACTACTTTGATCTTTAGTAAATGGGATCTTAGCTACTATTGACGTCAATTACTAGGACTTATTAGGACTAAATTGCTCTAAATGAGTGGTTAAAACATTGCTTAGTCTTGGGAAGATCCCAAGTCATTCATATGGTCTATAAAGGTTCCCATATGAGTAGTATCCTAAAAATGATGTGTTTTAAGCATCTACATATACCCCTTTTGGGATGCATTGTGGGAAAACACAACACTAAGAAAAAATAGATAACCTAATGCCATATTATAGGTTTTTTTATGTTCATTGATCTAGTCAATGCTAGATGCTTCAATCTTGGAAAGGATGCATATCTCAGAATAATTGCTTCCAACTACATAGAAGGATTAAATTGATGCTCTAACATATCTAGGCATAATCGGGTAGCATGCAAACTAGTATAGGTTTGATAAGCGATATGATAGAGGCGTAATTCGATATATTTTATTTTTACCCCTAAAAATGGGGAAGCTTAAGATAGCTTTTAGAAATAATTTGTAAAACGAATGCGATTAACAATATTAGGTGATCGATTGTTGATGTAGATTATGAATGTTGTTATTATGAATACCCGCTCGAACGATGATTTGATGAGAAAAATGATAATTGATGAAAGTTACGAGTCACTTGACCAATATGATTAATTTGGATAATTCAATATGATTGAATTTGTTGTAAGGTAGGTCCTATTACAACTATGATTTCAACCATTAATAGTAATTGTACATCTCTATCCCATGGAGCAGTCCAACTACAATGGCCTTATTAGAGAATCAATATGATAGCAATTCAATTAAGAATGTGATGAATCACTATGTTTGATGATCTACTAAATTTTTCATAGAAGAAATGAAATGAAAACCTTGTTCTCGTGGAGAAATCCGGTTGCCATGGCCTTCTTGGGGATTGAAGTGAGGATATTTCAAATAAATGATGGATAATTTGGTTCAAATGGCCTTATGGTGATTTAATCATGTTTCCATATTACATGGAGTGCAAGTTACTACAACCACCAAGTGTATAGGGTAAATAACTAGATACAAGGTGCATTTGAATTTTAATTTATTTGATTTTTTATTATTTTGATGATTTTTGAAAATTTTGTATTGGTAGATATGCATTAATGTCCATTTTGAAGCTCCTCACAGCGAGAAAGTGTGAGCATTTATTACTACTTCTTTTCCACTATCAAGGTTCATGAATGGATTTTGCAATTTTCTTAACCACTATTGACATCGAAAGATAGGGTTACCCTAATCTACACCCATTGTTGACATCAGTGGCTAGGGAAAAACTAGAAAATATAAAAATAAAATTAAGGTTTTTATTCTTTATTATTTCTAGTTGGCTTGAGTGAACAGTGACCTATGAGGAGAGGTAGAAAGAAATTGACACAGAATGCTACTAGACTTACCCTAGAATTTCATGTTGTACCAACCAGAGTCATTGATAAGTGGTGGAGCTGGCTCTCAAGTAGACTTAAAATCAATCACTCATGATTTTAGTAATAAAATGAACCTCATTAAGTAATGAAGTTAAATGAACTACATTAAATGGATGGTAGGACACAAATATCCTATCATCAATGGGATATCATTCATCCTTCCCTCAAGTAGATATTATAGGACAATAAAATTTTCCCTATATCTTAAAAATTTGGCATGAGTTACATCCCTAGTCTGAATGTACCCTCTAGTGTCCCAACCTCTAATCCTCTTTTCATCAACCTTACCTTTGACTTTGTAAGTGCAAGCATCGGTCATATTCAAAAACCTACTCTCATAATTTCTTATCCATCATATTTTAATCCTTTCATTCCAACTATTTTGGGGATGATCCATATGATGGTTACCACAATATTGTATGCCCCAATACATCAATATCCTTGTATCAATCATAAAGGTCCTCTTATCTCATCACACATGCCTTATGTGTATTCAAATTCTATTTCTTTTAAGCCTTAAATTCCAAAGCTTGTCTTAGCAAAGCCCCAACTATTTAAACATAAAAGGAAGCACCCATGACTAGACCTTCCTCCTTCAACTATCATAGATTAACTCCTTAAAGCAAAGTTGATGGATCTTCCACCCATCAAACTGTTAGACCCTAAAAAGGAAAAGCTCCTTTATTTTAAGACAATGAATCTTGTGCCTACCATCATATTGATAACCACTCAACCAATAGATGCAAAATCCTTATAAACCTCATCTATGACCTAATGGATATAGGTCAAGTGATTATCGCCAACCCTAACTAATGTAAATAGATCCTCTCATCCAATCATCAATTTAATCTCCTATCAACATCACTTTTATCATCAATCTTTGTCAACTTATTTTTCTTCTTAAATAAATAATCCATAAAGGTCTCTAACCTTAAACGGTCAACCTAATACTCAATTCAAAGCTCAAACATCTAATCTAGAAAACCTAAATAATAATAATTAAGATAATAATTATTTTTTCTTGGACCTGATCAAGTTCACTCCATCTCCTTGAACCATAAGCTTATCTTGTACAAAGGGTCAAGTGTTATAAATATAAATTTTTTCCCTTATTTATGTTGACACTACTATTGATGAGTAAATCTATGGTAGTAACCCTCTCCTAGTCAAATGAAAATATACCTCATGTTACTTGTCAAACTTGTATCCCTCCCTAAAGTAGATGTTTTAAAACATGGGATATAAATGCAAAGGATTAGGTATCCACAAGCATGACATCAAAGTGCCCTTAGAGCAGAAATCCTAGTTGGATCACTATGGGACTGGATATTTTCCTCACCATTGTTAGCCTCTTCCTACTTTCTTTTCATCTGATAGTGATAATGAATCCAATATTTTCTTTTGGGAGTCCCATAATGATACTATTTCCATAAATAGGTTGGATTGGGATGATGTGTATGAGAGGCCCTTATTCCTCCCAGGTCTTAGATCCTTTCAATTCACACACTTTCCTAATATGAACTTCCTAACCCTAGCTTATTACAATATTAAATGTAATTTTTAGACTC
Source organism: Wollemia nobilis (assembly GCA_028583015.1). NCBI lineage: Eukaryota > Viridiplantae > Streptophyta > Pinopsida > Araucariales > Araucariaceae > Wollemia > Wollemia nobilis. The sequence goes on from JAQPPZ010001206.1 coordinate 3,096,395, forward strand.
ATTGGCTAGGTCCATTTATCATAATCATTAAGTTTAATTCAAGATATACTTCCTTGACATGCTTAATGGAAAAGAGCTTAAAGAATATTTCAACATCTTACAGCTTAAGAAATATTACATACAATTCTGCATTAGTTGTATGTTCATTTAGTTGCTTATCATTGACTGCTTGAATTTTTCCTAATTTCATATTTGGTTATGTGTGCATGATTGTGTCTATCTAGAATATCTATTGCATATCAAGTCAAGAATCCATAATAATTCAAATGATGATCCTAGTCAAGATTATTTATTTTTGCATTGTACTTGCACTAGGTGACTGATGCAACTTGATCCTCCTAATTCCCACCTTTGCAAATCAAATCAAGTTTCATATAATCAATTAGTACTTATAAATTTAAATCCATATTTATCAATTAAAATCAATCTATCCTCATCAATATAAATTAATATCGATCAATCCTTCTTCATCAATTTAAATCTATCTCTATTCATCGATTTAAATCAATCTATCTTTATCCATTTAACTCAATATTTTTTTATCACTTTTAATTTTTTATACTTATATTTTATCTATATCTGTCTCAATAATATTTTTCTCAAAATCATATCTCTCAAGTCTTTCCAAACTACAATATCCTAGCCACATGTCAAATATTACAAAGTTTATGGGTGTATCAAATTTAATCAAATCAACTTCTTCTATCTTAAAAATGGCTATATGATGAATATTGGAAGGTTTTGTAGGTTTATGAGAACCCAATACATCTTATAATATATTTATTTCTTGCATAACATATTATGTGTGGGGGAAACTAGTCAATAATAAAATATCTTTCCAACTAGAGGCATCATTTTTTGGAATGTCAATCAATAATAAGTCCTCTATAACACTTCTCTATGAGGCATATCAAATTAAATTCAACATGATCCAAGGCTAAGGGGTAAACCTCAATAAAAACACCCCTAATGTTAAGGGGCTAATCTAAATCATAATGCCCTAAGGCTAACAAGATAATCAATTAGAATATCCTAAGGCCAACAGACAAAGCAAAATAAAAAATATCCTTTATGGATTCCCCTAAAGGTAATCCAATCAAAAATTCTCTTTAGGCTTTCACCTAAATATAATCCAATAAAAAATGTCCTCTAGGTGTTTACCTAAAGGTAATCCAATAAAAAATATCCTTTAGGCACCCACCTAAAGGTAATTCAATTAGAAGTATACTTTAGGTGCTCACCTAAAGATAGTCCAATCAAAAATACCTTTTAGGTGCTTGCCTAAAGGTAATCCAAAATAACAAAAAATATCCTTTAAGGAGTTGCCTAAAGTTAATCCAATCAAAACTTTCCTTTAGGTGTTTGTCTAAAGATAATTTAAAATAAAAAATGTGCTTTAGGCACTTGACTAAAGGAAATACAAAATAAAAAAATGTACTTTAAATGATTGTCTAAAGGTAATATGATCAAAATATACTTTAGGTGCTTGCCTAATGATAACCCAATCAAAACAAGTCCTTTAGGCATGGACCTTTGTTTAGAGGATGAATCAAATTACAAGTCCTTCAAGCATACAATATGAACCAATTACAAAGTCCTTCAACTATGAAGGATGAATCTAAATTACAAGTCCTTTGGTCATAAAGGAAAAATCAATTACAAGTTCTTAAACCATGAAGGAGGAATTCAAATGACAAGTCCTTCAGTCAAGAAATATGAATCAAATTATAAGTCTTTAAAAGTGTGGAGGATGAATACAAAAATTAGTACAAGTCCTTTGAGCAAGGATTATGAATCAAAACAATCATTACACATCCTTCAATAAAAAAATGGATTAAAAAGTTACAAGTCCTTCAAGCATGAAGGATGAATCAAATTATTATTCCTTTAAGCATAGAGCCTTACTTAAAGGATGGATAAAAAATCATAACTCCTTTAAGAATTTATATTTGTTTAAAGGATGAATCCAAATTACAAGTCCTTAGAGCAAGAAGGATAAATCAAATTCCAAGTCTTTGAAAGAATGAAAGATGAAAAAAAAAAACATTACATGTTCTTCAAGCAAAAAGGATGAATCAAAATAAACATTAAATTTCCTTTGATCAAGAAGGATGAATAAAAAAATTACAAGTATTTTTTTTATTAGGTAGAATAAGGGGTTTTGAAAGGCTCTCCAAATATACTACAACCAAAAAAGAGATGATAGCAGACAAATCTTAGAAATTAACACCATGAAGACTAACAAGGATCCTTCCAACAAAAGATAATCCTAATAAAGGATAAGAAAAATCTCAAAAACTATAGAATACAAGACCAAGAAACTCCCCTTTGGGGAGGAAAAGAAGCATATATCCATAGTTTATCCAAAATAATCAGTCTCCTCTTTAATATCTTCCATAATGGCACTAGAATTTGCATCAATATTCTTTTTCTTAATATCTTCCAAGTGAAGTGTCATCTCATCAACATAGTTGATGATCATCTTATTGATCCTATGCAAGGAACAAATGAGGTCCTTCAAGCTAAGAAAAGTATTCCTAAGATTATCTAGAGGCTCCACAAAAGCTTTTTTACTTGCTAACTAAACACTTCACTGCATGGATTTCTTCAATGGAGGGGGTTGTGTTTTCTTTTTCATCGAAGAGATCGGGGTGGATTCCTAGGAATCCTCCATTTTTTGGTCAAAAATAACTTGGAGGAGAGTTCCATCCTCTTTCTTAGCTCTTAATTTTAGGCATTTAGAATGCATTTGAGTCTCTGATTTTTCTCTAGGATCTACTTAATACAATGCATGAAATAACTAATTCCTACGGTCAGAGTTTCTCTAAAATGCAATTAAACCTATAAAAAGACTAATATAACTAATCTATGTGGTCAAAAGCAAAGCAATTAAGGTGATCATTTACCTATTACAAACTACAACTATGGTGGGTGGTCTATACTATAAACTGCATTTGACAACCATGGTTTGACCTCTGATAGGTTTACCCTCAGAATTAGGGGTAGTGGGCTTGACCTCCTTGTCCAAATTGATGTTCAAGGGTCACCTTTGTTGTCCTCTAACATATTTGGTGGTCAAATCGCTATGACGGGCCTTTGTTTTCTCAGATTTGTGCTTCTTGAATCTCCTAGGCACCTAGGGCATCCATGGCTAATTGGTATTTAGGTGAATAGCAAAGGGGCTCTCAAATGCATAGATTCAGTATGCAATTTGATAGGGCTTTGCTACTCTTTTGATCCATTAACTCTCTCTTTTTTTTTCACCCCACTTGGAGGGGGTATTTATAGCATGTCCCTAGGGCTAGGGGTAGCTTCATGGAGAAGCAAAGACAAAGAAGGTTGGTTAGGATAGTTGGGATGGAAGCCTCTGGAATCTTTCATCCTTCAACTGCCTGCTTCTAGATATTTTGGATTTTCCAACCAATTTGGCTCGGATGGAAGGCCTAACTGAACTTCAGTTAAGACCGTAGGTCATAATTGTAGTCCAGACTATAGACCATAGGTATCAACCATATTTTAGAATGGAGACCACAGATCTTGGCTGCGGTTCAACCTGATTAGGCTAAAATGCCTAAATTAAGTGGTTAGAACCACTTGCTCTATCTTGGAGTTTGTCCAAGATCCTCCATATGGTTTTGTAGCATGTCCATATGAGTAGTCGCCCTCGACATGACACATTTTAGGTGTCTACATATGCCCCTTTTGAGATGCGTTGTGAGATCGAACAACATTGAGCAAAAATATACATCCTAAAATGATGTCGAAGGTTCTATGATGATCATCAGTCTGATCAACATTAGATGCCCCAGGTCCAACAAAAGGATGTGCATCCTAGAATCATTGCTTCCAACTTGGAAAGGCTTACATTTGAAAATTCTACACTCGCCATCAGACGTTCGGGTAGCTTTAGTGCTACAATAGGAGTTAGGCCTATATAACCGAAGGATGAGAGTTACAAATAAAATTTCATATTTGTTATTTGCCCCAAGCAAAGGGGGAAGCTTATGATAGCTGTTAGCAATGATTCGTAAGAACGAATGCAATTTTGACAAGATCAAGGGATCTATGATCTCCGGGATCTTCTGTTGACTTTGATTATGACATGAAATTATGACTACCCCCTCAAGCGACGAGTCGATGAGGGTAATGACAATGTATGAAGCGACAAAATTGCTTGACCATAATGAATGATCTTGAACAACTTTAGATTCGAGCCTTTTAATGCCTTGGCTAGGCCTCATTTAGCTTATGATTGCAACTCTTAGTAGAATTTGCACATCTCTATCCCATGGAGCAGTCAAGCTACGATAGCCATATTAGGAAATCAAAATAATACAAATGCAATTAGACTTATGTTGAATCATATTATCGATGATTTGCTAAAAGATGTCATAAAAGAAATGACAATTTTACCCCAAATATCCTTATGGTGATTTACTCATCTTGCTAGATTGCATGGATTGCAAGTCGCTGCAATCTCCAATTTTATAGGATAAATCACTGAATACGAGGAGCATTTGGTTTTTCATTATTTGATTTTTTTTGTTTAATTTTGCATTTATTTGATTGATCCTGGTGCTTTTAACATCACCAAATTTGCAATTTTAAACTTTGATTTTGAATTTTTATCTGGTGGAAGTTAGTAATTTGTCTTTTTAGACCTTCCCATGATGGGTTTTGAGTGCATTTATTGCTAGCTACAAACCGCGGGTACGACATGTGGTTTAATATTTCAAATTTTTTGAACCGTGGGTCAGACCTACGGGCAAGAAACCCCTAGTTTTGGAATCGCAAGTGTCAGCTGCGGTCCGTAGAGACTAGAAGGACCTACAAATTGCATTCCCATTTGAAATTTTCATTATTTTATTGCAACTACTAGCAATTTGAGATCTCTGAGAGATAACATTCCTTGATCTGAAATGCTGCCAAACTCTACCGTAATTACACTCATCTACCTCGATGGCAGATCTTGATTAGCCATCTACTAGCCAAGGTTAGGGTACGGACAAGGTAACTCAAAATCAAGACCTTGCACTCAATACCAATAAAATGAACCACACTAATAAATGCAAAAAATTAACCTCACTAAAGTGCTGGTAATGAACCCCAGTAGTCTAGGTTAGCTTAGTTTTTAATTTTTTTGCTTTTAGTGGATTAGGAGGGTACCCAAAATGGGTGACTCTCCAAAAATGCAACTGGTAGCGATGGTTCCCAATTGGAAATTTTGGGACCATAGGTTTCATCTGCAGTTAGGATTCAAAAATCCTAATGGTCATATTTTAATGCCTTTAAACTGTAGGGTTGACCTGCGGTTTGTAAACCTTAGAAAGTTTTGCAAATTTTTTCAATTTTTTTTTCTGTTTTTGTCATTTAATTAGGCATTTAATGTTATCTTATTAAGATCTAGGTTGTCTAATTAAAATTTTTAATTTTCTTCAGCTCTACTTAGCCAAATGTAGCTTACATTATGCTTTTTGTTTTTAGAAGTTAACTTCTAGAGCACGAGAGCCTGACCTTATGAAGACTCCATGAGGCTTTATCTGATGATAACCGAGATTGGTTCCAAGATGTCAGGTTCAGTTACGTCATGGATCTACCCACCATTACGATAGATCAATCCTATATTACTAATTTGGCCTGATGCTAGAATGCACAGACCAACACATTCTACCTTCCTCCTGATGAGATGAATATCACTCTGGAGGATATCTACATGATCTTCAAGATCTCCATCAATGGTGATGCTATCATCTCCTCTGCCTCCATGAAAAAGGATGCTATCTTTGATGCTATCTTTGGTGACCAGAGCATAGATGCCCAGGATGATGCTGACCATGGAGGGGTGCACATCGATGACTGGTATCACAATGATGTCTTTTTTGTATGAGAGGCCCTCTTCATGCATCTCATTATGTAGATTGTCCTTCCAGACTCCTCGGGCATGAGGATTCCATGGAACATGTTAGCCACTACTTGGAGGGTGCTTCAGAGCTCTATAGAGGAGCCACTATGATTAGCTTTGGGGAGCACCCTTTATTCCAACCTGTTGAGTGGCATTTTCACCCAATTGTGAAAGCACACTCTCCGGTAGGATCTGAGTCCCAAAATCCTCTGCTTGCAAAGAAAATAATTTCTCCAAAGTTCCTGTTATGCTGATATGATGCTGTTCAAATGAAATGCTAGGAATACCTTAGGGTTTGCAAGTGGATGTTAACAAGGGGCACTGTGGTTTATTTAGTTTGAAATTACAGTGGACTCAAAATGAATAATATATATTCTCCTCTTTAGTTTTGATGGATTTTCAGCTTGTTTATTTGAATACAGTAATTAAACTACAGAAAATAAATTAAGGGTAAAAAAATAAAGCAAAATAAATGAAAATGAAACTAAACTACAATCAGAATGCTATCATCAATTCGATGAAACCGAAGATAATGAGGTTTTCTACATGCAACCTAACCTAATGAACCTACAAATTCGCACAATCCAAATAAATTAGGTGCTGGTTTCTAGGGTTTCTACTGTAATTCTAGATTTAGGCATTTTCATGAAGCAACCAAGCACACTTGCATTAAACTTCACCTAAAAGCCTTAGAAATTTGGAATGAATGATAAAACATTAAATCATGCATGCACAAAATGACTCCTTCTTTCTCATCAATGAGTTGCCAAATTTTTGTATTTCTGTATTTGAATGATATGTCAATTACATTTACAGAATGTTCCAAGTTTTACAAATCTAGAACAAATGAAGGAAATTGCCCAAGTGCAGGCACAGAATGGCATGAAGCCCTTGTCTCTGCAACTCTGCAAGCAACAATTTCCCCCCTTTCAATCAGCGCTCTTGACTTTATAATCACTGAAATGGCTCTTCGATTCTCCCTGTGTCGCTTTGTTTCACCTTCCTGCATTTGACCTTTCAAATTCCTGCCCTTTCCTTGCTTTTGATTAATACTCGATTCTAAAATGCTCAAAATCCATCGTTGCATGTAACGCCTCTGCAATACTGACACCTGTAAGCCACGTGTCCTGCATTTTCTACGTCTTCTGTAACGTCTTCCCGTGCCAAAATGTGACAAAACAACATGCAACCTGCTCACCTTTCTGGCCGCAAAAATGTGACATGTCATGAAATCATGACATGTCGTGATATCGCGACGCTTTCCTCGTTCGTACGCCTTCGATCGTTTCTATCATGATATCACGATGTTTTTCACCTTCGGACCTTCATGCCGCTTTCTGTCATTCATGACATTTTTCACCTTCAGACCTTCATGCCACTTTCTGTCGTTATATCGCGATGTTTTTCACCTTTTGACCTTCATGCCACAAACTGTCATGATTTCACAACCATTTTCGTTTCTGTACCCCTTAGGCCGCACCCTGTCATGAAATCGTGACGCTTCTCTGCTTCGGGCACCTTTGTTGCATGCTGTCATGATTTCATGACATTTTTCCCTTTCGTACGCTTGAGCTTCAACCTGTCACGATTTCGTAATGCTTTTCTCTGTCCATACTACTTCGATGCAATCCATCACGAAATCGCTACCATTTTCTCCTTCGAACCTTATTTCTACCAACTGTCGTGATTTCACTACCATTTTGACTCTGCACACCTTTGCGCTCAATGCTGTCGCGATTTCGCTACCATTTTCCGTTTTTGTACACTTGCCAATTTTTCGTCACGAAATCGCTACGCAGCCCCCATCTGTACTACTTCGTTGCTTCGAAGCCGCAAAACTATGACCTGTCACGATTTCGTGATGCCTTTTCACTTCATTCCCCTTTTCTGCTTTCTGTCGCGATTTCATGACCATTTCTACGCATTATGCTTTCTGGTTGATCCTGTTGTGATTTCGCGACCATTTTGGCCCTTTGCCCTGTTTGACTGGTTCTTGTCACGATATCGCGACATTTTCTTGCTTCGTGCTCTTTGACCTCTTTCTGTCGTGATATCGCGACATTTTTTTGCTTTGTGCCCTTTGACCAGTTTGACCCACGATTTTGCGACGTGTCGCGATATCGCTATGCCTTTCCATTTTACCTTTCTCTCTCCTGCCTAGGCTGCGACAGAGCAACATGTCATGATTTCATGACACTTTTTCATCTTCATTTTCTCTCTCCTCTTTCTGCCGCGATGGAGCAACATGTCACGAAATCACTACGCTATTTTCATCCGTATAACTTCTGCAGCAACACGTCACGATTTCGTGACACTTTTTCATTCTGGCAGCGACGGAGCAACATGTCGCAATATCGTGACGTTTTTTCAATTTCGGTAGTGACGAAGCAACATGTCATGATTTCGCGACACTTTTCCTGTTTTGGGCAGCGATGGCGCGACAGGTCGTGATTTCGTGACACTTTCAAGACTCATGCATTTTTTCCTCTTTTCTTCAATTTTAGCATCTGGGTCACCGATATTCTTCTCTGCAAGCCTACAAAAATGTGGGTCCCCAATTTTGCGGTATGTTGTGGATCAACCACAACAAATGGCGACTCTGTTGTCAAATGCTCTTGAGCATTTTAGTAAGAACCCAACCTGAAACATATCACAAACCCGCAAACATATGTTAGCACATAAGCAATATAACAAATGCCCAAAGATCAGGAAGTACATGAATCATCAGAATCATCAAGTATTAGCTCAGTGTGTGCAATGAATTTATTTCCCTATAATTTGAAATTGATCCACACTCCATTATCAGTTTTGCATGAATGCATATGTGGGATGGTGAATGATTTGTGTACCCTAATGAATGTGCTAGGAGATTTTGCTTTCATAAAAGGCATGGTCATTCTTCTATTATTATGTACAAGCATTCAAGATTGCCAAACCCTCTTAGGATCAACTATATGAATTGCTTTATTATATATCCCAAAGTTGGTTATGAGTCCCTACTATCTTGAACCCATGTGCAAGTGAAAGTGAAATCAGAACTTTGGGGAATCAGACTCCCAACCAACCGAGATGAGAGTTTAACCCTATCCTTACTATTATGATTTAGAATTCATTACCTCACTTTGAGCAAAATAATTTAACCAATTATGAAATAAATGGTCATGCTAGTCTAACCCTTTGGACAATCAGTGGTCTTGTTTTTTAGACAAGACATGTTGCCCTGCATGGGCATACTTAACCCCACAATCCAAAACTTATCTTCATTTCTTTGGACCTTGGGGATGACTACCTATCCTTTGCAGAAGACAAGTAGTACGATCCTTACAATCCAAAATAAATATGAGATGGGAAAAATTTATTTATTATATATATATATATATATTTTTTACTTCTTGGACCTTGGGGATGACTACCCATCCTAGCTAGGGACATGTAGTACGATCCTTACAATCCAAAATAAATATGATATGGGAAAAAATTATTTATTATATATATATATATATACATATTTTACTTCTTGGACCTTGGGGATGACTACCCATCCTGGCTAGGGACATGTAGTACGATCCTTACAATCCAAACTTTAGGTGTAAATGGAAAATATTAATTTTGTTGCTTAGACCTTGGGGATGACTACTCATCCTTTGTAGAGGACAAATAGTATGATCCTTAAAATCCAAGATTTATTGTGAAATGAGACATAAGAGCTTTGGGGAATTGGATCCTCAACCTAAGCGAGATGAGAATTTATTCCCTATCCTTACTACTCCATGAAGGTCAAATCAAAGCTTTGGGGAATTGGATCCTCAACATAAGTTCGATGAGGATTTAACCCTATCCTTACTACTCTGATTTTAGGCTTTAAGCTCTATGGAAGTGGTCAAAACCACTATTTTAAGGATCATGCTGCATAAACAGGATAGACATGAAATACTTCTTTCGCCCAACCTTTCATTCCAAGTTAGGTTTTGATCATTTTGCTCAAGATCCTTTTTAATGTATAAGACGTGTTTGGTTCAAGATATCTCAAGACTCAGTTTCCAACCTTAGAATTTACTTACATTTATGTTATAACACAACCCTAAGAGGATTTGACATACTTTAATGACATGTACCTAAGATGCATATGTAACTAAGATGAGATGTATGTAAGGTGATATGGAACATGAATGCATTATTTCTTGAATTACAAATGGAATGAATTGTCATGCAAAACTGATTCTTTCATGCATCACAAAATCAAACAATATAACTTAAGATGCTTGTGTTACTTGTGGAGCTTTTACAAGACAATTCCAATGTTTCATATTCTCCCGATCTAGAACATAAGTTAGCATCTCAAGGAAACTTTTTCATCATCATTTTTTTTTTTTTTATAGACAAACAAAACATGTCAAATAAACACACATCTTTAAATTAAAACTTATTCAATCCAAAACCAAACTGCAATCCCAAAAATGAAAATTTGAAAACACAAACCAAAAACCAAAAACCAAAATTTATATACAAATGTACACTATAATACAAGATGATGCAAAGCTTAGCTTATCACTTTCCTGGATCCCACACATGATTAGAACATTTCAACAAAAATATGACATAATATGCATGCCAAATGTTGTGGGAATCTAAGACTAGACCAAACAATGCAACAAACTTCCACTTGCCATGCTCACCATACCAATTTGATTTAGTTCCAATAATACTCCCATAGGCGAGCATCAAATTACTAGAATGATTAGACAATAAATGATTTTCAATTTTATCATGTCTATTCTTTAAAATATAATCTTCATAATTCCCTCCTTGATTTAGAATTAGGCTATCCTTTTCAAATATGCAATTTTGTAAGTAGTAGCCTATTTCTACAAATTTCTTAGCCAAATCATTTTCCAAATTTGTAGGCCAATCAAATTTGTGTAACAATTTACAAGCATCTAAGATATTTACTAAATTAGGATCATTAAAAGTTTTTATCCTAGATTCAATTAGTAATTGTTGATGAATTTTATTTAACAATTCAAGTGCATCAACTTCTTTTCCATTCATTAAAACCATGTTATTAAAGGTGTGATTAAAAATTATACCTTGTTTTTCATTTACCTTTAATGACATTTCATCACAACTATCAATCAAATTCAAAACATGGTCATGCAAATTTTCAACCCTCAAATGCTTTTGGTCAAAGTGTATGTCCCATGACTCATCTTGATGATCCTTCATTTGAATTGCTTCCAATTGATCCATCTCTTTATCATTTGGTTCTAATTCTTTGTTCACTATCCATGGTATCTCTTCATTTGAATCCTCCAAATCATCATGTAAACTTGCATCCACACTTTCAATGAATTTATATTTTGTCCCCTTTTCAAATCTTGTGAATATGAGATCTTCGTATGATGTAGAAGGTTCAACATCCTGCATATCAAGTAAAATATGAGTTTTATCTATGGAGATGTGAGAAAAGAATGCATTATCATATCTCCCCCAACCATTGTGAAAATTGTCATCCAAATCTGTGATATGAAACTCCATGGTATTTGTGACATGATCTTTTGATTCATTCATCCATTCATTTTCTTCTTTGTCCTTGGCAATAGGATCATTATAATCTTCCAAAATTTTATGAGATCTGAAACTCTCTTCCAAAACATCCTCAAATCATACAGGAGTTGTAATATCTTCCTTTGAGTAGGCAATTATGTCATCCTACATATCAATTGGCACACAAGTTTCATTAGTAGCTTTGGAAAGAGTGAAGTCTTCCCACTTCTTCCAAGCATCATAATAATCATCTTTCAAAATCAAGTGGTGACGTTCAACTATTTCTTCAACATCTTCCAATTCATCAATGTGCTTCTCATCAAATTCATCTTCACCTTCCTTAAATGGTTAAATTATTTCCAAAAGTGGGTTATTTCTTGAATTCAAATTTATAAGGCTATCATTGTCCAAATTAGTAACCCATGATTCATTATCATAATTTTGAGGGTGAAGAATTTCTTGATCTTTAATTTTACACGTCTCATCAATAGTATCTTCCAAGAACAAGTGGTGAGACTCTATCATGTCTTCAAATTTATTTATTGATTTTCTTTCCATTTCACTTTCAACCATTTCATTCAATTCTATGGTGGGTTCCATCCCTTCACATATATCAAACATTGTTGAATTTAGAACCCCTTCATCTAGATAATCCTGTATCTCTACATGATCCTCACTAGTGGATGTTGTCTTAGCAATTTGCACCTCCTCGTGGACTACATCCAAGGTGGTCATAAAATTTGGGTATTCAAATTCATCCCCTTGATCATTTACCTTAGATATCATTGGAGTGGAGGGTGCTATGTTTGATGGTTGGTGTAGGTTGGCATCAAAAGAACAATCTCTCATGTGAATATGTTGTGCCTTTTCTTCTTCAAGACCTTGTCGTTCTATCTCTTCTAAGATCTCATGGATTCTCTCTAGGGACAAACCACTCAGTTTTTCCTTAATGAGTGAAGCAAGTGTGGGGTGTATGGCTCCTAGGTATACTTTCATGGCTTCCTCTTCTAATGTGTTAAAATTTTCCCACATTTGGGAGTGCAACTCATGAAATATTTCATTGAATTGACTCAAGGATTCATTAGACTCTTTACATATGGAGGTAAACCGATTTTTCAATATTTCTAAGTCGACTCGATTACCAAAATGATTAAGATAGGTCTGCTTCTAATTGTATCCAAGAAGTCCTAACATCCATGGGTAGTTGGCTATACCAAAAGAATGGTCTATCATCCAAAATGTATGCAAATAACTTACAAGCCACCTCCTCATAGAAAATCTGGAATTGACATAATGCATTCTTGTAGACATGCAACTTTTGCAAGTATCCTAGTGGTACCTCTTGATTAAAACACCGTAAAAAATCCAATAACATTTTAGGAATTTGATATGGTACCACAGGTATAGACAAACCCTTATAATGATCTTCTAATATTGATACCATTCTCTCTCTTAGAGACACTATTTCTTTTCTTAAGGATATCCTTTGCTCCTCAAGTGTTGCCATTAGTGAACTTAAAATGTAATTTTAGAACCAAATCTGTTGAATATTCAACCTGCAATATAAAACAGAAATCAAGTTAGCATAAACTAAGAGATGTATTCATTAAAATAAAATGAAAAGTAATTGCATGAGACCAAAATTCTGAAAAATTAAATCAAATCACTTTAATTCTGTATGAACAATCAGAAAAATATACAGCATACCTGAATTGCTTAAAATAGAACAGGTAAATAAATTCAGACCATCCTTTTTACAATCCGCTGAATGCTAGAGGACTAATGCATACAAAAATTTAAAATTATATTACACTAAAAATAAACCCGTACGACCTTCCTAGCACCAATCCGTTGAGTGGTGTTAGAGGCCATATATGCTAATAAAATGGACTTGAAATTTTTAGCAATGTAAAGCTCTTAAACAATTAAAAACCCGTAGCATCTAAAATCATGATAAAATAAACCCTTTTCAGGCCCTCCTTCTAGCGCCAATCTGTTGAGTGGTGTTTTCACCCAATTGTGAAAGCACACTCTCCGGTAGGATCTGAGTCCCAAAATCCTCTGCTTGCAAAGAAAAGAATTTCTCCAAGGTTCCTGTTATGCTGATATGATGCTTTTCAAATGAAATGCTAGGAATACCTTAGGGTTTGCAAGTGGATGTTAACAAGGGGCACTGTGGTTTATTTAGTTTGAAATTACAGTGGACTCAAAATGAATAATATCTATTCTCCTCTTTAGTTCTAATGGATTTTCAGCTTGTTTATTTGAATACAGTAATTAAACTGCAAAAAATAAATTAAGGGTAAAAAAATAAAGCAAAATAAATGAAAATGAAACTAAACTACAATCAGAATGTTGTCATCAATTCGATGAAACCAAAGATAATGAGGTTTTCTGCATGCAACCTAACCTAATGAACCTACAAATTCACACAATCCAAATAAATTAGGTGCTGGTTTCTAGGGTTTCTACTATAATTCCAGATTTAGGCATTCGCATGAAGCAACCAAGCACACTTGCATTAAACTTCACCTAAAAGCCTTAGAAATTTGGAATGAATGATAAAACATTAAATTATGCATGCACAAAATGACTCCTTTCTCATCAATGATATGCCAACTTTCTGTATTTCTGTATTTGAATGATATGTCAATTACATTTACAGAATGTTCCAGGTTTTACAAATCCATAACAAATGAAGGAAATTGCCCAAGTGCAGGCCCAGAATGGCATGAAGCCCTTGTCTCTGCAACTCTGCAAGCAGCAATTTCCCCCATTTCAATCCACACTCTTGACTTTATAATCACTGAAATGGCTCTTCGATTCTCCTTGTGTCGCTTCGTTTCACCTTCCTGCATTTGACATTTCAAATTCCTGCCTTTTCCTTGCTTTTGATTAATGCTCGATTCTGAAATGCTCAAAATCCACTACTGCATGTAATGCCTCTGCAATACTGAAACCTGTAAGCCATGTGTCCTATGTTTTTTGTGTCTTCTATAACGTCTTCTCGTGCCAAAACGCGACAAAACAGCATGCTACCTGCTCACCTTTCTGGCTGCAAAAATGTGACGCTTTCCTCGTTCGTACGCCTCCGGCCGTTTCTGTTGCGACGTTGCGACATTTTTCACCTTCGGACCTTAATGCTGCTTTCTGTCACGATATCGTGATGTTTTTCACCTTCGGACTTTCATGCTACTTTTTGTCATGATATCACGACGTTTTTCACCTTCGGACCTTCATGCTGCAAATTGTCACGATTTTGTGACTATTTTCGTTTCCGTACCCCTTAGGCCGCACCCTATCACGAAATCACGATGTTTCTCTGCTTCAGGCACATTTGTTGCATGTTGTTGCGATTTCGTGACATTTTTCCCTTTCGTACGCTTGAGCTTCAACCTGTCGTGATTTCGCAACGCTTTTCTCTGTCCATACTACTTCGATGCAATCCGTCGTGAAATCGCTACCATTCTCTCCTTCGAACCTTCTTTTCACAAACTGTCACGATTTCGCTACCATTTTGACTCTGCACACCTTTGTGCTCAATGCTGTCGTGATTTTTCTACCATTTTCCATTTTCGTACACTTGCCAATTTTTTGTCGTGAAATCGCTATGCTGCCCCCATCCGTACTACTTCGCTGCTTCGGAGCCGCAAAACTGTGACCTGTCGTGATTTCACGATGCCTTTTCACTTCATTCCCATTTTCTGCTTTCTGTCATGATTTCGTGACCATTTTGGCCCTTTGCCCTGTGTTGAGTGGTGTTTTAACCCGATTGTGAAAACACACTCTCCCGTAGGATCCGAGTCCCAAATCCTCTGCTTGCAAAGAAAAACGATTTCTCCAAGGTTCTTATTATGCTAATTATTGATTATCAAGGATGCTGTTTAAAATGAAATGCTAAGAACACCTTAGGGTTTGCAAGTGGATGTTAACAAGGGGCACCGTGGTTTATTTAATTCTGAAAGTGCAATGGACTCTAAAATGAATAAAATCTGTTTTAATCTTTAATTCGATGGATTTTTAGTGATTTATTCAAACACAAGTAATTAAACCGCTGAAAATAAAATATGGGTTTGAAAAGCAAAGACAAAAGTAAACAAAAGTAACAATAAGAATAGATTACAATCGTAAAGCTGTCATTAATCCGATGAAACCGAAGATACCGAGGCTTTCTACATACAACCTAACCTAATGAACCCGCACTTTCACACAATCCAAATAGGCTAGGTGCGGGTCTCGAGGGTTTCTACTATAATTCCAGATTCAAGCATTCGCATGAAGCAACCAAGAGATCTTGCATTAAACTTCACCTAGAAACCTAAGAAATCTGGAAAGGAAAGATAGACATTAAATCATGCATGCAGAAGTAACTCCTTCTTTCTCATCCAAAAGATGCCAACTCTCTCGTATTTTGTATTAAAGAATATTTCGATTACATTCAAAAATGTTCCGGTATAAAATTCCCGAACAAAAAGAAGGAAATTGCCCAAGTACGGGCCCGGAATAGCACGAAGCTCTTGTCTCTCGCAACTCGTATTCGGCAATTTCCAACCCCTCCTTCGATTTGCAATTCTGGTCTTATAATGTTTGACGCGGCTCTTCGATCTTCTCTCGTCGCTTCATTTCACCTTCCCCGCACATGACCCCTCAAATTCCTGCTTTTTCCCGCTTTGATTCACGCTCAAATTTGAAAACGCTTCGAAATTCATCTCTCGCATGTAACGCCTCTCGCAAGTTTGACACCCGTGCGCCACGTGTCCTGCTTTTCCTGCGTCCTGTGTAACGCTTACTGCAAAAAAAATGACAAAACCGCAAGTCTCGCTGTTCATCTTCTTAGCCGCGATATGGCGACATGTCACGATATCGCTACATGCTTCCCGGCCGTACGCCTTTAGCAGCTCCCTGTAGCGATGTCGCGACCATTTTCATTTGTATACCTCTGGCCGCTTCTCGTAGCGATATCGCTACTCTTTTAAAGCTTTGGGCCTTCTTCTTCGAAGGGTAGCGATATCGCTACCACTTTGAACCTTGAGTCTTCTTCCCCAAAAATTGTAGCGATATCGCTACCTTCGGACTTCGTCGGGCTCTTTTGAGAATTTTGTAGCGATTCGCTACCTTTTCTCCGTCGGGCCTCCTTGGCAATTTTACGTCGCGACATCGCGACCATTATCATTCTCTTGCCCTCTCTCGACAAACCGTCGTGATATCGCTACCGCTTTTATTTCCGAACCTGCTTGCCACAAACCGTCGCGATATCGCTACCGCTTTTATCTTCCGTACGCCTTGGCAAAACCTGTCGCGATATCGCGACGTTTTTCCCCCTCGGACCTTCATGCAGCTTTCTGTCGTGATATCGCTACCGCTTTTTCTTTCCGTACGCCTCCCCAAAACACGTCGCGAAATCGTGACCATTTTCTCCGTCCGTACACCTTTGCTGCAATCGGTCGCGAAATCGCGACGTCTCTCCTCTTTGGCAGCGATGGAGCTACATGTCACGATTTCACGACAACTTTCCTGTTTTCGGCAGCGATGGCGCAACCAGTCGCGATTTCGCGACATGTCGCGATTTCGCGACACCTTTCAACACTTAGGCATTTTTTTTTTCTTTTCTTCAATTTTAGCATCTGGGTCACCGAGATTCTTCTCTGCAAGCCTGCAAAAAGGTGGGTCCCCAATTTTGGGGTGTGTTGTGGATCAACCACAACAAATGGCGACTTCTACTGTCAAATGCTCTTGAGCATTTTAGTAAGAACCCAACCTGAAACATATCACAAACTCGCAAATACATGTTAGCACATAAGCAAAATAACAAATGCCCAAAGATCAGAAGTACATGAATCATTAGAATCCTCAAGTATTAGCTCAGTGTGTGCAATGAATTCCTTCCCTATCATTTGAATTTGATCCACACTCCATCATCAGTTTTGTATGAGTGCATATGTGGGATGGTGAATGATTTGTGACCCTAATGGACGTGCTAGAAGGCCTTGCCTTCATAAGATGCATGGTCATTCTTATATCATAATGTACAAGCATTCAAGATTGCCAAACCCTCTTAGGATCCACTGATTCATTACCTTATTGTATCCCAAAGTTGGTTATGAGTCCCTACTATCTAGAACCCATGTGCAAGTGAATGTGAAATCAGAACTTTGGGGAATCAGACTCCCAACCAACCGAGATGAGAGTTTAACCTTATCCTTACTATTCTGATTTAGAGTTCATTACCTCACTTTAAGCAAAATAATTAAACCAGCTATGGAAGAAATGGTCATGCTAGTCTAACCCTCTAGACAATCAGTGGTCTTGTTTTTTAGGCAAGACATGATGCCATGCATGGGCATATCTAACCCCACAATCCAAAACTTATCTCCATTTCTTTGGACCTTGGGGATGACTACCCATCCCTTGCAGAGGACAAGTAGTACGATCCTTACAATCCAAAATAAAGATGAGATGGGAAAAATTTATTTACTTTTTACTTCTTGGACCTTGGGGACGACTACCCATCCTGGTTAGGGACAAGTAGTACGATCCTTACAATCCAAACCTTAGATATAAATCATTAATTCTGTTGCTTAAACCTTGGGGATGACTACCCATCCTTTGCAGAGGACAAATAGTACGATCCTTACAATCCAAGACTGATGAGAATGGAAAATATTAATTTTATTACTTAGACCTTGGGGATGACTACCCATCCTTTGCAGAGGACAAATAGTACGATCCTTACAATCCAAGACTAATTATGAAATGAAAACATAGGAGCTTTGGGGAATCAGATTCTCAACCAACCGAGATGAGAATTTACACCCTATCCTTACTACTCCATGTGGGCTTTAAGTTCTATGGAAGTGGTCAAAACCACTAGTTTTTAGGATCATGTTGCATAATAGGATAGACATGAAAACCACTTTCGCTCAACCTTTTCCTCCAAGCTAGGTTTTGATCATTTTGCTCAAGATCCTTTTTAATTTATGAGACGTGCTTGGTTCTAGATACCTCAAGACTCGGTTTCCAACCTTAGGATTCACTTACATTTATGTTATAACATAACCCTAAGAGAATTTGACGTACTTTCATGGCTTGTACATAAGATGCATATGTAACTAAAATGAAATGTATGTGAGGTGAGATGGAATATGAATGCCTTATCTTTGCAAATGAAATGATATGTCATGCAAAACCGATTCTTTCATGTATCACAAAATCAAACAATATAACTTAAAATGTTTTATGTTATTGGTGGAGCCTTTACAAGATAATTCCAATATTTCATATTCTCCTAACCTTAAGCATAAGTTGGCATCTCAATTTATTTCTTTTTGTTTTGTTTTTTTTTTTTTTTTTTTTTTTTTATCAAAATTAACAACATGACAATTGAAATCAAATCCACAACCAAAATCCTAGCTAAGCTAACAATCCTAAATCAAACAAAATCTGAAAATCCTAAACAATGAAACAAGATCTGAAAATCCCACCAAAATCAAAGAATGATATGAAAGTCCCACAACCTAAGGGCTAAAATAATGTTTTAAAATCTGCCCATTAACCGGCAACGTGAAATATTTCCCTTCTAAGGTTTTTAGCCCGAAGGTATTCTTCCCAAGAATCTCTGAAATCTGATATGGGCCTAACCAAAGACAATCAAACTTTTGATGGTTTCCTTTTTCCTCATGTCTTTTGTCCCATAGTAATACTAAATCTGAAATTCTGAATGATTTAACTTTGGCCCTTCTGTCAAACCATCTCTTGATTACTTCCCGGTGTTTATTCATGTGATTCACGGCCTCTTCTCTCTTTTCATCAAGGTGCAACAACCGGCTCAACCCGGCTTCAACTTGATCATCTCGTCCCCAAGTACTCTTGTATGAAATGTAAGGTCTCGCAACTTCAAATTTGCTGGAAATATCGGGTCTTGCTCATAGACCAAATGATAGGGAGTATTCCCTATGGATTCTTTCACTGGTCCTATCTCGCCCAAAGGGCAAACTTTAGTTGATTGTGCCAGTCCCGAGGGTTCTTTTCCAACAACTTCTTAATAGTATTCAACAAATTCTTATTTGAAGACTCGGCCAACCCATTTCCTTGAGGATAGTAATTGGATGCAAACTTTAAGCTCACTTTGTTATCATATGCCCAATCTGCAAATTGTGTAGAAATAAAAGCTTTACCATTGTCACTGACAATAGAGTCGGGCATCCCAAATCTTGTTATAATTTGATCCTCAAGAAATTTAATCACAACATCTGTGGTGGCATGTTTAGTAGGAATCGCCTCTGTCCACCTTGTACAATAGTCTAGTAGTCGTCAAAATGAATTTGTGAGAATCAGAAGAATTTGGGTTAATAACCCCAATAAAATCTAGTCCCCACTGCGCAAACGGTCTCATTTCGACTACAGGCTGCAACGGCATGGCTGCATTTCTTTCTCTATTTGCAGCCACTTGACAGATGTGACAAGATCGTACATGGGTATGCGCATCCTTGAAAATATGTGGCCAATAATATCCTGCTCTCAGGATTTGATGTGTTGTAGCGTTGGCTGCACCATGACCAGTTCCATGTTTCCCGTGAAATTCCTGCAATACCCCGATAGCTTCTTCTTTGTTCAAGCACCTCAAGTAGATGCCTTCATGATTCTTCCTGTAAAGCACACCAGATTTTATTAGATAGTTAACAGACTTAAGCCTTAAAGCTCTTCTCTGTGTTGAATTCAGATTAGAAGGATACTTACCAGTCAATAAAAAATGCACAATATCAACATACCAGTCGTCCTTAGCCATGTATTCTGTATTTGAGCATTGACCTGTTATTTGCGGATCATTTTCTGCGATCGCCTTTGCCAATCCTTGTCCTCGAACTAGTTTCATTGGTTGGATTTCGAGATCAAATTCTTGGATGGTCGAAATCCATTTTCCTCTCTTCTCACCTAGTTCATTCTGTAAAAACATGGTCTTGACAGCAGAATCGGGCACGATGGCGATAATTCTGTTGTGCACTATGTAGTGCCTAAATTTTTTCACAGTTTTAAAAAGTGCGTACATTTGCTTATCAAGGATTGAATACCTTAATTGAGCGTCTTTCAGAGGGGCACTTAAAAATGCAATGGGCTTTTCGGCACTATCCTCACCTTTTTGGGTTAAGACACTCGCAAAGGAGTGTTCTGATGCAAAAGCGTAAATATAAAAAGGCTTGGAGTAATCTGGGCTTATAAGGACAGGGGCTCTGGAAATGGCATCTTTGATATTCTGGAAAGCCACTCTACTTTCCTCGTTCCATTTTACATCCACATCTTTCTTGAGCATCTGGTTCAGAGGTTTGGCTATCTCAGCAAAGCTAGAGATAAACTTCCTCACAAAATTGACTTGCCCAAAGAAAGATCTCAGTTCTTTTTTACTGCTCGGGAGAGGTAGGTTTTGGATAGCTTGTATCCTTTCTGGGTCGATGGATATGCCCTCTTTTGAAATGATGTGACCCAACAATTTCCCTTCCGTTACTCCAAAAATGCACTTTTTGGGATTTAAGGAAATTCCATGTTCTCTCCATCTTTGAAGCACTTTCTTCAAATCTTTAACATGATCTTCTCTCTTCTTCGAGAAAATTGGGATATCATCCACATACACGATGATGCATTTGCCTATTAGTCCTTTGAATGCGTAATCCATGGCGCGTTGAAAAGTTGCACCAGCGTTTAACAAGTCCGAACGACATTCTCTTATATGCAAATGTCCCCCACTTGGTAGTGAAGGCTGTTTTCATCCCGTCATCCGGATGTATAAGAACTTGGTTGTACCCAGAATATCCATCGAGAAAGGACATCATTTCAGATCCATTTACCATTTGCAGAATTTCATCGATTGATGGTAATGGATAATTATCTTTTTGAGAGGCTTTATTAAGATTTCGAAAATCTATGCACAGCCTAATCTCTCCACTCTTTTTTCTTACTGGAACGAGGTTGGCCACCCAGGTTGAGTGCCTAACAGAAAAATGATCTTCGCTTCCAATAATATTTTAACCTCCTTTTCGATCAAAGGCTCCAATAGCGGGTTAACAACTCGCTGTCTTTGCCTAAAAGGCTTGGAGTCCGGCTTCAAAGGGATGGTATGCGTGATAATGTTCTGGTTGTAAGTCTTCAGCTCATTGTAGTTCCAAGCAATACAATCTATGTAATGCTTCAAAGCCTCGTATTATATTGCTCCTTTCTTCCTCTCTACATGCCTTTGCTATGTACACCTCCTTTGGATTGTCCGCACTCCCAAGATTAATTGAATTGCATGCATCTTTGGGGAGCGGGACTCTTTTTATTTTCTTGTTCTTGCATTCCATGTCGAACATCTTTTCTAATGAAACCACGTCTTTAGGAATTTTGTTGGATTGATACGCAGTTTCACTTTCTCCACCTTTGTTCCTCATCGATCACCTGATTTTCAAAAATACCCGAGTTTGTGACAAACTTGAAGATGTGCCTGTCACACTCAAAAACCTGGAAATTCTTCACATTATCAGGTATTGATGGACAAGGAACCAGCTCAATGGAAAACTTTTTACATATTTTTATATCCACCGGGTTTAACATGCCCGCGACGACTGCAAGAGAGTCTGCTATTCGATTTCCTCTCCTAGAAATAAGGGCTATGTTGAATGCATCAAACTCCTCCATGAGGTCCATAACCCTAGTCCTATAAAGGCTCGCTATTTTGTCGCGGCATGTATACTCGTCCTTTGATTTGCTTGACAACCAACTCGAAATCTCCCAAAACCTTCAAGCATTTAACATGTTTGCTCAATGCTAGACGTAAACCGTAGATCAATGCTTCGTATTCTCGCCACATTGTTTGTGCAAGGAAATTGCAGTCTCGTAGGCAGCCAATAATGGTTTACCTCCCGGACCAGGTGAGCTCGACTCCAGCTCCTGCTCCCTGTCTAGATTTTGATCCATCAAACTTGAGCAACCACGTGTAATCCTTCTCCTCAGAAGAACCACCATGACACACTTCTTCTTTAAGTTCATCAGCAGCTTTCTCAACATCAAGAGCATAGACCCCTAGGTCTGGCTCAGAAAACTGAACCTCATTCGGCTTGTTAAAATCCGTTATAATCTCCTTAAGCCTCGGTTCGTTTTCCACTCTGATTTGGTTAGCAATGCCCTTCCATGGCAGCCACATATGCGAGCAGTCTGTTGCAAAATAGCCATTCAGCATTTTCATCCAATCTCTCGCAAGTAACATTCCATACCTACTTGGGATGTTAACCACCAAAATGTCTACAACCTACTGGACCCTGGGTTCAGAATTTAATTGAATCTTGACATCATATAAGGTCCCTACTACATTTACCTCTGAACGGTCCAATTGCAAGACCGTGCATTTGGATGAAACCGGTTGTAGACCCAAGCATTTGACATATCTCCGTAGGCATGAGGTTGCTCGTGGCTCCTGTGTCTACCAAACAGCTATGCAAGTTCTTACCCGCAATTCTCGTAGTTAATAAGAATGGCGGGACATCCCTTCTCTCCTTTCGCAAAATCAGATGGGATTCAGCTCTTTTTTCCTTCCAGGTGAGTTCAAAGCTCTTATCAACGCCTCCTTTTGACCAGGCAATTTAGCTGCGTCCAGGAATGAAAGGCTAGATTTGGACTTCTTCATATCCTCCACTACGTCATAATTTGGTTTTTCGAATTTGATCGTCTTCTAGACGTCATTAGACATTTCTCTTCTGAGTGGAGGGGGAGGGTTGTTACTTGCCTTTGTATCCGAAGGAAGAATAGAACTGTTTGGAGGTGTTGATGAGGTTTTAGGGGCTTTAGACTTACTCCTCAAATGGTACCCATGAGTCCCCTTTCTGAAATCTCGAAAAGCTTGCACCTCCAAAAAACCAAAACTTCGTCTTCTTCCTCCTCGCTCTCACCCTCTTGGTGATATACTGTTTCCATCACCATAATATTTTCATCTTGCTGATACGATGGATCCTCATTTGATACCAGTTCCAAATCATCAACTTGTGCCTGAAGACAATGAGTGTATCTAGCGATCTCAGGACAATTCCTCTCATTGTGTTCTTTTGTGTTATGTAACCTGCACCCTCTTTCCCATGCCAAATCTGAAAGATTCAAAAGAGAATTGGATTGGCTAGGGCCTGTAGAAGCATCTAATTGATTAGCAATGGGAGCAGGAACTCCCCCATTGTTTGGCTTAGTGTTCCAGTGCCTCCCTCTATTGTTAAAATTCCGACTTGGGTGAGGGGCACGGGACTCATGCTTCTGCTGTTGAACCCTGTCATTACTTAGTTTATGCACTAGTTTCTTGAGCTCTTCGACTTCCGAAAAGACATCCTTCGGTGGAACCACATTGTTGTTAACCCCCATTGGATTTGCATAATTGATGGGGTCTTGATTCCACATTTGGGTGGGGTTCTGAGGAATTGGATTCCCATATGGATTGATACCTTGAATTGGGATTGGATTCGGAACAGGAACTATGGCTTGAGGATTGACTTGACTAGTTTCCTGCGTAGTTGATTGACTGTTCTGCAAAAATGCAGGAACAGTTGGAATGGCTGTGATTGGTTGGATTGGAATGGGTGCATATGCGGGTGCTCGTGGATACGGCTGCTGATATGGGAAGGCGTTCATACTTGGCATTTGTGGTGCCATGAGTTGATTTGCCTGGGGAACTTGACCATATGGAGCACACTCGTCCCAACATAGGCATCTCGGGTAAACCCGTAGCCTTGCGATGTCAATTGCTGCTCAATAGTCATGGCTTCATTATAGGCCAAAGCCAGCGTGGTGACCTGAGGATTACGCCTTGCAAACATGGCTGTCATGGGGTCCAATGCCCCAAAATATATCTACAAAGCTACTGCAGGATCGATGGCAAAATGTCTAATTGCTCTGTTATAGTTCTTTTGGAATCTCTCGATTAAACATTCGGATTGGTTCCCCTTGGCCCCGTTTGCATGTAATAAACTCGATTGTAAATAGTTGCGGGATCTAAGGGCGACCTAAATTGATTGACAAATGCATTTTCCATTTGTGTCCAAGAGGTGATTGAACCAGCTGGCAAGCATATATACCATTCATATGCTATTGGATCCAAGCTCATGGGGAAAAGTCTCGCAGGCTACATCTTCATGCTGAACTTGCAGCCTAATTAAAACATCTCTATAGGCTTGGATATGTTCTTCTCCTGTTCTTAGGCCATCTGGCTTGTATTTAGGCAGAAATATTTCAATGTTCTTGGGGATTTCATGGATATCCCCAAGCAATATTCAAAGGAGTATTGTTAGCTCCATACCAAGGAGCTGCTGGAGCTTGAGCCATTTGACTCATAATTGATGTAGACAGACCTACAATAGCAAAAGAAATATTACAAACTATAGGCACACTAGGGGCAACGGATATTACTGGCGTAGGTCCACTCGACGTTCCTCGAGAAAACAGGCCTTTTGCTACTGGAGTGCTTACGACTTGCTTGACTTTACCCTTGGGAGTACCAATAAGGTCGTGAAAAATGGTTTCTCCGAGTTGTTTGAGACCCGGTCGCAATACGGCGTGGTGGGTCCAGACCTCGCTCGAGGAAACCCTCGGCTAGTTCGAAGAAAACCTGCAACAAACACAAAAACAATGTTGCAGTTTAGCCGTAAATAATTTTAGAATTAAATCAAAAACAAAATATTCAGATATAAAAATTGAAATAGATAAACCGATTCGGCCCTCCTTCTAGCGCCAATCTGTTGAGTGGTGTTTTAACCCGATTGTGAAAACACACTCTCCTGTAGGATCCGAGTCCCAAATCCTCTCGCTTGCAAAGAAAAACGATTTCTCCAAGGTTCTTATTATGCTAATTATTGATTATCAAGGATGCTGTTTAAAATGAAATGCTAAGAACACCTTAGGGTTTGCAAGTGGATGTTAACAAGGGGCACTGTGGTTTATTTAATTCTGAAAGTGCAATGGACTCTAAAATGAATAAAATCTGTTTTAATCTTTAATTCGATGGATTTTTAGTGATTTATTCAAACACAGTAATTAAACTCCTGAAAATAAAATATGGGTTTGAAAAGCAAAGACAAAAGTAAACAAAAGTAACAATAAGAATAGATTACAATCATAAAGCCGTCATTAATCTGATGAAACCGAAGATACTGAGGCTTTCTACATACAACCTAACCTAATGAACCCGCACTTTCACACAATCCAAATAGGCTAGGTGCGGGTCTCGAGGGTTTCTACTATAATTCCAGATTCAGGCATTCGCATGAAGCAACCAAGAGATCTTGCATTAAACTTCACCTAGAAACCTAAGAAATCTGGAAAGGAAAGATAGACATTAAATCATGCATGCAGAAGTAACTCCTTCTTTCTCATCCAAAAGATGCCAACTCTCTGTATTTTGTATTAAAGAATATTTCGATTACATTCAAAAATGTTCCAGGTATAAAATTCCCGAACAAAAAGAAGGAAATTGCCCAAGTACAGGCCCAGAATAGCACGAAGCTCTTGTCTCTGCAACTCTGTATTCGGCAATTTCCAACCCCTTCTTCGATTTGCAATTCTGGTCTTATAATGTTTGACGCGGCTCTTCGATCTTCTCTGTCGCTTCATTTCACCTTCCTGCACATGACCCCTCAAATTCCTGCTTTTTCCCGCTTTGATTCACGCTCAAATTTGAAAACGCTTCGAAATTCATCTCTCGCATGTAACGCCTCGCAAGTTTGACACCCGTGCGCCACGTGTCCCGCTTTTCCTTGCGTCCTGTGTAACGCTTACTACGGAAAAAAAATGACAAAACTGCAAGTCCGCCTCGTTCATCTTCTTAGCCGCGATATGGCGACATGTCGCGAAATCGCGACATGTCGCGATATCGCTACATGCTTCCCGACCGTACGCCTTTAGCAGCTCCCCGTAGCGATGTCGCGACCATTTTCATTTGTATACCTCCGACCGCTTCTCGTAGCGATATCGCTACTCTTTTAAAGCTTTGGGCCTTCTTCTTCGAAGGGTAGCGATATCGCTACCACTTTGAACCTTGAGTCTTCTTCCCCAAAAATTGTAGCGATATCGCTACCTTCGGACTTCGTCGGGCTCTTTTGAGAATTTTGCAAGCGATTCACTACCTGCTGCCCCCGTTTCTCCGTCGGGCCTCCTTGGCAATTTTACGTCGCGACATCGCGACCATTATCATTCTCTTGCCCTCTCTCGACAAACCGTCGCGATATCGCTACCGCTTTTATTTCCGAACCTGCTTGCCACAAACCGTCGCGATATCGCTACCGCTTTTATCTTTCGTACGCCTTGGCAAAACCTGTCGCGATATCGCGACGTTTTTCCCCTCGGACCTTCATGCAGCTTTCTGTCGTGATATCGCTACCGCTTTTTCTTTCCGTACGCCTCCCCAAAACACGTCGCGAAATCGCGACCATTTTCTCCGTCCGTACACCTTTGCTGCAATCGGTCGCGAAATCGCGACGTCTCTCCTCTTTGGCAGCGATGGAGCTACATGTCGCGATTTCGTGACAACTTTCCTATTTTTGGCAGCGATGGCGCAACCAGTCGCGATTTCGCGACACCTTTCAACACTTAGGCATTTTTTTTTCCTTTTCTTCAATTTTAGCATCTGGGTCACCGAGATTCTTCTCTGCAAGCCTGCAAAAAGGTGGGTCCCCAATTTTGGGGTGTGTTGTGGATCAACCACAACACCTCGTTTGACTGGTTCCTGTCATGATATCGTGATGTTTTCTTGCTTCGTGCTCTTTTACCTCTTTCTATCGTGATATCGCTACGTTTTTTCGCTTTGTGCCCTTTGACCAGTTTGACCCATGATTTTGCAACGCGTCGCGATATCGCTACGCCTTTCCATTTTGCCTTTCTCTCTCCTACTTGGGCCACGACAGAGCAACATGTCACGATTTTGTGACACTTTTTCATCTTCATTTTCTCTCTCCTCTTTCTGCTGCGACGGAGCAACATGTCACAAAATTGCTATGCTATTTTCATCCATACAACTTCTGCAGCAACACGTCGTGATTTCACGACACTTTTTCATTCTGGCAGCGATGGAGAAAAATGTCGTGATATCATGACATTTTTTCAATTTCAGCAGCGACGGAGCAACATGTTGCGATTTCGTGACACTTTTCCTATTTTGGGCAGCGATGGCACGACAGGTCGCAATTTCGTGACACTCTCAAGACTCATGCATTTTTTCCTCTTTTCTTCAATTTTAGCATCTGGGTCACCGAGATTCTTCTCTGCAAGCCTGCAAAAAGGTGGGTCCCCAATTTTGGGGTGTGTTGTGGATCAACCACAACATAGCCCTACAAATAGATATACCATATTATAGAGCATAGTTGTAAGGGCATCAGTTGTAGTCTTTTGTTACATATTTGGGGATGGCAACACATCCAGATTGAGCATCCTAAAAAGCTTCCACTATGCATCACCACCATATATGTTGACCATCAGTGTTACGATGCATGCTAGCCTCACGTTGAGGAGGGTACCCATAGTAGGGCTCATGCTGGGAATACTAAGCACTACATCATTAGATTTGCATCACTTGGGTCGAGGGACGTTGTTTGGTGCCCCTACATGGATTGCCCTACATGGCCTGAGGCGGACGAGTGGCTACGATGGGCCTGCCAAGATAGATGGCTTATCTGGCGTAAGCCAGAGGTTAGAGAGTATCAGCTCTTTTCTCGTGTCCTACAACAGTTCAACATGGTGTAGGACATGCCAGAGATGTCATTTAGGTACAGATGCTTGGCTCTAGAGAGGGACCTCCCATTGATAGTTCCTCCTCCACTAGGAGATGCACTCGATGACTTCTAGGAGTCAGGGGTTGAGACAGTTGGGACCACTCCAGACTATGATGGGTGGTGGTCCTTATTCAGATGGTATGGGATAGGGCCTCTGGGTCGAGAGCTAGCTCAGGCAGAGGTAGAGGCAGATCTTGATGGGCACAGGGTGCGCCAGAATATAGAGGGTGGTTGGGGCGCAGAGGCTACCATCGAGGATATTCCTGAGATTGACCCTGAGGAGGATATTCTAGAGGAGGGTGAGGTCCCTCCTAATAGTGCAGAGGGATGGTTACTGGCTTAGGTGGCTAACTTGTAGAGTTAGCTCGGATGATTTCACACATAGTAGCTCGAGAGAGACACTACCATCACCACTCTGGAGGTGAAAGTGTCTGACAGGGAGCAGCGCCTAACTGAGGCATAGGACCAGGTATAGGAGCTTACGACTCGGGCCATAGATGCAGAGGCCCGGGTTCAAAGACTACAGACTACCCTAGAGTTAGCACAGGCACAGCAAACTATAACAGAGTCAGAGCAATAGCTTGCTTGGGCATCAAGGGGGGCTATGCCACCTCCTCAGGCTACTATGGGGCCTTCGACAGCACCAACGGTAGCACCAGTAGCTGCATAGGATCCGATGACTAAGGTAGAGTGACTACATAGTATGGTCATGAGGACCAATGAGATGCATGTAGCCCGACTTGCTCACATTGATCAACTAGTCGGTTACATTGAGATGCATGGGCTACAGGTTCCAGAGGATCCTTTCACACTAGAGTCTCAGAGGACCCAGACTAGGACTACTGGATAGTCTATAGTGAGCTCGAGTCATAGGACTCATAGGACTAAGAGGATGCATAGGTCCTCTAGCACACACACAGTAAGATTGCAGGCTAGGATTAGAGATCCAGGGCAAACATCAGGTGCCATGAGTCAAAGTACTAGCCTACTGTAGTTACCAGTTTCTTGTGTATTGGGTGCTTTAGGCTTTGGAGGTAGGCAGGATCCATAGCAGGATCCACCATAGGTGCTAGGTCAGCCAGGAGAGTAGGCTCTAGAGCACAGCGCTGAGGGAGGTGGCGAGAGCTCCAGTATAGGGGGAGCAGCCTAGATCCGAGTTATAGCAATTGCCGACTACATTTTTGATATATCATTTTGTGTGTAAGGTCGAGGACCTACACAGTTGTAGCCTACGGGCATTTTGTACTCCCTATGTACTCTTTTGGACACATATATATATGATATGATCTTTTATGGCTCATTATGTGTACATGTTTATTTATTTTTTTTGATTTTATGTTTATTTGATACACATGGATGCAAGGCTTATGTAAATGCTATGTTTATATGATGCGATGTATGGATGACATGCACTAGATAGCTATTTTACTTTATGATGATGATATGCAGTGATCTAGATGATTAGATGTGCTATATATGATGTATGCATATGGATGTAATGTTTATTTTTAAACGCATATTTATTTTTGCTTTGTGGGCATGCATTTATTTTTATGAAGTTATGGCATGTTATGCAATGTATGGTAATGCATTATGTACATAATCATAATCTAATGGGAATGAACCTGTATGCTTTAATCACTTAAAACATAAGGAATGAATGTAAATTGTGTATATCAATTTTAAAATGTGACACCATAGAGTGTATGACAATCATGCAAGATAATTGATAATTCTCATTACAAGAACTTAATCAATTAATCACCCATATATGAAATGCAGTGAAATGGATTGGTATAATGCTAATGAATGAATACGTCATTCTGTATATTTCTTCTTTGTTGCACTATATAGTCAGTGGCCGTCTAAACATCATTTTTGATATTCATGCGGTATCTATCCTATATGTTTGATTGTGCTTTGTAAAATGCATTCTGATGAATGAATGACTCATATTTTTGATGTTTAATGATATTTGGTATCTTGTTGCCATTAGAGAACTTTTTGAGGTTTTCCTTGAGACTCAAACACCCTAGTAGACTTCTCCAAAAATCACATACTAACTGTACAAGGCTTTTATTGGACAAGGCTTTTGTCGTGACAGACCCAACTATTCATTATCCCTATGTGTGCATGTGAGTATTTTTAGATAGATCATAAGCATACCCCGTATGTCAGTCGGGACTCTTTCAACCCATATGTGAGATAGGGTTCCTCATACGATCGTACCATCCTTGTTTTAGCTTTGATTAGACTTATGCAACTAGACAATCCTAGGTACCTAGAGCTAGCTCATCTTGCAAATTGATTAGGGCTACCCCTCCAAATGCAGGTGGGACTCTTTCAACCCATTGCTACGTTTGGGGATCACCCAATAGAACTACCCCTCCGATTGTAGGTGGGACTCTTCCAACCCATTGTTGTGATCGGGGATCACTCTATGGCTTTCAAAAGGTGGACAATCCAGGGATTCAAGTTCTCACCCTTCTTACTTGCTCATATGTAGTGATAAAAATCACTGTTAGTCCACGTGTTACCGTTTTCTTTGAGCAAGGGATTTTTATAGTGCTTTTGATTCACTATGTCATGTTACATTTGATTTGAACTTGGTATTTTGAAATTTGCACTTTAAACTTTGTAACTTTGGGATTTATAGGGGAAATTCTTGTCCTTTTGCCAAAGTTCACCTTTCTAAACCGACTATTTGCAAGATAAGCAGGTCATGAAACCCATCTCTCTAGATACCTAAGACTACTTTCGTAGCTTTCATCATCTCTTGTCTTAGCAGGATTTTATATTGTTTTGCTTAGTGATGGGATTATGATATGTTGAAGCACTATCCCAACTAATGACCTTGTCTATAATAGCAAAGCAAGCTTTCTACAATACCTGAAGAACCCACTAGGTATGGCTGAGTGACTAGAAAACTTAATATACATACATATTTTTCCGCAACAAGTATCGTGCATGAATGCAATGAATTATGATAAATGCAAGGGTGCATGATTGAAACACAAACGTGCGATCATTTGTAAGATTTTGATATACACATTACACTCTACTGTGGAATGCAACGGATGACAAATGCCTATATGCAATATGATGATGTGAATGCAAATGAAAATGCGAAATGCAAAAGCAAATGTTTTTGAATTTTAAGCTTTTCCAATTATTTTTTGGAATTTTATATATTTTCAAATTTTTATACATTTTTGAGCTTTCATATTTGACCAAATGATGAGTACATGTCCTTGGAGCTTTTAAGGATGACCAAATGGTGAGGAACTGCCTTTGGAGCTTTTACTTGACCAAGCTACTCAATAGAGAGCTTGGGGCATTTTGGGATGACCGAGCGGTTGAGACAAAACCCTCGGAGCTTTTGGGTTGACCAAAGGGCTTACAGATGCCTTTGGTGCATTTACTTGACCAAGCTTCTCAATTCGAGAACTTGAAGCCTTTTGGGATGACCGAGCGGTTGTGGACAAACCCTCGGAGCTTTTGGGTTGACCAAAGGGCTTACAGATGCCTTTGGTGCCTTTACTACACTCTCAAGCATAGAATGCCTTAAGATGGATGATATTGAGAGGCTCAAGCTCTTCCACACCCTCTAGCGATGTTAGGCGATAGGTACCTAGACCAATATTTTTAGATATGATGTAAGGCCCTAGCCAATTAGCCATGAATTTGTCTCGCATATCAGGTGGCAAATTCGAGTTCTGTTGGTTCTCTTTCAGCACAAGATCCCCAACTTCAAAGTCTCTCTAGTGGACTTTGACATTGTAAGCTCATTTTAATCACTCTTGATAAACGTGGAGATGCTCGAGGGCATTCACGTGACGTTCATCGAGCAACGTCAATTGATCAAGGTGAGCTTGCCGCGTGGTGTCATCATCGATGAACTCTTTCAATGCGACGCGCAGCATTGGAATTTCCAACTCTAAGGGCATAATGGCCTCAGTGCCATATACTAGTGAAAATGGCGTTGCCCCAATGGGCATTCGAATGCTAGTCCTGTAAGCCCATAATGCAAGGGGCAGCTATATATGCCAATCCTTGTGGTGTTCTTGCACTATCTTTTTCAAGATGGCTACCACAGTCTTGTTTGAGGCCTCAGCTTTCCCGTTTGCTTGCGGATAGTATGGAGTTGCAAAACTATGTTTAATGCGGTATTTAGACGTTAAAGCCCACATAATTTTGTTCTTAAAAGAAGTTCCATTATCCAAAATTATTTTGGATGGTATCCCAAAATGACATATGATATGCTCGAGAATAAATTTTGTGATGCGAGCTCTAGTGGTCATTGTAAGGGGAATGGCTTCCACCCACTTTGTAAAATACTCAGTAGTCATGATAATGAATGTATGTTGGCCTGACGATGGAGGAGAAATCTTGCCAATAAGATCTAGTCCCCACTGAGCAAATGGCCAAGCCGCCTGAATGGGTTGTAAGGCCTATGATGGCAAGTGCGTAAGATTAGCATGATGTTGACATTTAATGCATTTCTTGACATACACATTGCAATCCTTCTCCATAGTGGGCCAATAATAACCCATGCGAAGGATGCATTTGATGATAGCCATGCCATTGAAATGGCCACCGCACGTACCATCGTGAGCTTCTAAAATTGCCCAAGATGACTCTTGGGGCTCAAGACATCGAAGGAGAACTCCTTCGTAGCTACGTCGGTACAAAATATCTCCTATCAAGACATACTTAGTCACTTTCTATTTGAATGTGCATCTTGCGGCATGTGACAATCCCTCTAGGATCATACCAAGTTTTAAGAAGTCTTGGATTTGCAACATCCAGCTTTGACAAGCCTCAACTTCGACTGCTAAGATGACTTGCTCCCCCTACATATTTAACTTTGTAAATGTAGACTAGGAAACAACCTTATGGTGAATGGTAGTACCACTCCCCGTAGGACTCTGAGAAGTCAATGACTCCCAGGGTGCCTGCTTAAGAAAGTATTCCACTCTACGGAACCAATCAGTTATTGGTTCCACCACAATCATGTTGACTGACTCTTTGTTATCAAAGGTTGCACGCTCCACTGTTAGGTGTGAGAGCATTCTAACATGGATGGTAGTAAAATTGGTAGACAGATTCTGAGGGATCAAGGACCCCAAAGATGCCATGGTGTCTACGAACCTATTTGACGAATGAGGGATTGCCTCGATGTCATACCATTCAAATTTAGCTAGATAAGTGGCAACAAGATCTTTGTAGGCTTTCAGTATGGGACATCGACACTGAAAGAGCCCCTTAACTTGGTTAACTATGAGCAAAGAATCACCAAAAATGTTCAATATTTTAATACCCATGGTGATGGTTGTGTGGAGGCCCAAAAGTAGGGCTTCATACTCAGCATTATTGTTGGTGCACGAAAAGTCTAACTTGAATGACAAGGGCATTGGAGCTCCTTGTGGCATGAAAAACACTATTCCTACACCACCCCCTTGCTCACACTTTGAACCGTCGAAGAACAATGTCATATCAACATTATTCTCTAGTTCTTTGGGTTTGGGAGCTTCAGATATTACAAAGACCACATCATCTGGAAGCTCAATGGTTAGAGGCCTACTGTTGGATAGTGGTGCCTCAGCCAGTTGATCAGCTATGACTTGTCCCTTGATGGACTTTTGGCTGATGAATTCCAAATCAAATTCTATCAATAGCATGATCCACTTTGCAGTACGTGTGTTATGATATGTCTTGCTCATCATATACTGCAAAGGATTCTATTTCGATATAACATATGTCATATGACTTAGCATGTAATGCCACAATTTCTTGGTAGCGAACACCACTGCTAAACAAAGCTTCTCCACATATGCATATCCTGACTCATAACTCACCAAGGTGCGATTGATGTAATATATGGCTTGCTCTTTGCCTTGCACATTCTTTTGGGCTAACATGGTCCCTAATGCAAAGTTGGTTGCCGATATATATAGCATAAAAGGCACATCTGGCCTTGGTGGAGCTAGTACTGGTGGTGTTGCCAGGTATTGCTTAATCTTAGCAAAGGTTGCTTGGCAGTCCTCATCCCAATCAAATGGGACCCCCTTGTGTAGCAGTCGATTCATGGGTCGACATTTATCTGATAATTGAGCGATGAATCACTTTATGGATGCTACTTTGCCCTGAAGGCTTCTTAGTTCTTTGATATTAGTGGGAGGATGCATCTCTAGAATAGCCTTGACCTTTACTAGGTCTACTTCGATGCCTCATTTAGAAATGATGAATCCCAAGAGTTTACCTAAAGTTACGCCAAATACGCACTTCTTAGGATTCAACCTGACATTATGCTCTATCAGGCGATCGAAGACCTTCCTTAAGACCTCTGCATGCTCTACTCACAACAACGACTTAGCTAGTAAGTCATCGATATAATCTTCTAATATTTTATGCATGTAGTCATGAAAGATATATGTCATAGCCCGCTGATATGTGGCACCAACATTTTTAAGACCGAATGGCATAACTTTGTAGCAAAATGTCCCCCATGGCATTATAAACGTGGTTTTATGCTGATCTTCGGGTTTAATTCGAATCTGATTGTATCCAAAAAAACAGTCCATAAGAGGGAGCATTTCATGACCTACAGTAGCATCTACCAGAGCATCGATATTTGGCAATGGAAATGAATCTTTGGGTGTTGCCTTATTGAGATCTCTAAAATCCATACAAATATGGATCCTTCCATCTGGCTTTCCTATGGGCACCATATTGGACACCCATTCTGGATAGTCGATGGAGATGACAAACTCTACGTCCAACAGCTTTTGCAACTCGTCTTTCACCATTAAGGCTATTGTTGGATGCATTTTTCTGAGTTTTTGCTTGACTGGCTTCTTTGACAGATCTAGCGAAAGGTTATGAGTAACCAATTTTGGATCTAGACCCAGCATGTCTTTGTAAGTCCAAGCAAAGAGATCAGGTCTCTCTTTTAGTAGAGGGATGATGCTATCATGCTCATCCAGAGTGAGACTCTCTCCAAATCTAACCTTCTTTGGATTGGTGGGATCTTTACTGATATCCACATCGAAGGTTTTCTCTACTGACATATGTGATCCCTCCTCAAGCTGGTGAGGCATAGGAATCAGATGGATGTCATCATTTGGGTTCACATGTTCCTCATGGGAAGCACCCTCAGCATGATAAACATCATAAGCATAGCCTGGCACAAAATGAAATGGTTGCAACATTTCTTCATTAGGGAAGAAATCTTCAGGTCGGACCGACGAGTCAGCGTGATCCCAATCGATAGCATCCATGTTCAGATGCAGCGGTTTGGATGGATCTATTGGATTGTAGAGTGGAGTGGTCAAATCAATGGAGACCATATTGATGGAATGGAATTGATCTCTAGAACCACATGGACAAAACTCTATATCTGAAGTGTAGCTTCTGTACCCAAGATCTGGCTCGGATGGTACGGGCACAAATGGATCCTCTCTATGGGATGCCCATATAACTGGATCCTCCCAATGCACTAGCTACAAAATGGGATCTCTCGGCTCAAGGAGCTCCATGTACGTAGGCAGATGGGGAAAGAGTTCCTGATACCTCTCTTCGAGCTCTCTTCTTTCCCTCAGGCTACGATGGAGATTAATCTCCCGATGCAAACCTATAGTTGTAATAGGTGGGGGACCTCGAGGTGGAGGCCTATTACGTAGGTGATGAGGTCCCAAATAGGCCATCTCCAAATAATCCTCATCATCACTATACAAATACAATCTGTCACTTCCCTCCTCTTCTAAGGGGAGATCTGCCAGATGTGGCCCCATGTATCTGATTCTACGGTCACTATCATCACTATCCAGATAAATTTGATAGAACGATCATATATATGATACTACCATGTAAACTGGTGCTACTTCTTCCTCAGAGCGCTCAGTGTTGGGAGGGACTTCCTCCATAACATGCTTCGATTCCCTAGGCAATAGATATTATGGATACACAAGCCTAGAATCGGTCCTCTCATCTACATCACTGTGGTCACTACCATGGATGGACCACTCTATTGTGTCTATGAACAATGGGAGATTAGCTAGGCGAGGCCTTAAGTAGGCCTCCTCTATCTCATCTTCATAATCACTATCGACTATGAAGCGCTCATTCATCTCTTCCACTTGTTCCATAGGTAGTAGATGGCATATAAACGCCGGACCTGGAAAGGTCGGCTCGATTTCCTCCTCGGATTGATCATCATTTGAGGACTCATCATCTGCATCATAACTAGGTCCACTTATTTTGGAGGTGGACTCCTCTCCATCATCATCACAAAGATCTCCTAACTCGAGATCACCTACAGTAGTGGGGTTATGCCCCTGCATACCAGTGTCATCGATAGCATTATGAATTTGGTTACCCAGGTTGCCTCTGGGGTTGTCCTCTAAGGGCCCATCATGATATGAATCGGGTGGCCCTATGGTAACAAATGATACCATCTGGCGAGTCCTCCAAAAGCTGGAAGGATTAGGGTGATATGGATTAAAATCCACATCATCCCCTAGACTTAGGTACATGCGATCTAAGGATGCAGTAAGAAAATCATCATGATCCTGTACCTATAACCCTAACCCGAACCTATCAGTAGCTAACTGATAATGAGGTTCGAGTGGAGTCCTACGTCCTTGTTCAAAAAGACCAAGGCCGTGTCCATGCCAATGATACGACTCAAAAATGTGCATGGCATATTTTGGGTTGGACAGATAGCGCACATTCATAGTGAATGGCTCATCATCATCCTCATCTATGGATATTCTGGTGGGCGCTTGATCTAGCCCTGCATAGACAAAGTTTGTTTGGTTGGGTGGCTCACCCAACGACACTACAGATCCAATCAAAAATTGATGGGCGTGTGGTCGGCCCATCTCTTGTGTAGTCTTTAGGATAGGTCCAAAAGTAACATTTTGCACAAGATACTCACCTAACCCTGTGCTAGCTAGATGAATGGTCACCTATGGTGCAGATGACCCTGCTGAAGATGCAGGTGAAGCAGGCTGAGGTGCCTCCTTAGGCTTTGTCTTGAGGTTCTTCCACATCCATGGGAGTGGGAGTCTCATTGGCGACTGGTCCGGGCATATGATCTTCTACTTTCTCACCCAATTTTACCTTTAGCTTCTCATCTTGTCGATGCATTGCTGATGCAGTCGGTTTTAGAGAAGTTGCAATCGTATGCTTAGATCTGTGTGACACAGATGTCGATGGTTGAGCATGGGCTACTGGTTTACCTCTTGGAATCTTAACCGATGAAGCAGGCCGGATATCCAAGTGCATCGATGGGAGTACAAAACCCCCAAGAAAATCTGCTAGGTTCACAAACTTGAATGGTTCTTCATCCGAGGACACTACGTGAACCTGTCCCTCATGAATGTACTTCATGCATTGATGCAAGATCGAGGGGATGCAATGCATTTCATGAATCCAAGGCCTTTCGAGCAGAATTTTGTACTGCATGGTGCCCTCTATCATGTGACACATCACAGAGATGGTCTTGAGTCCCACCTGAATAGGTAGAACAATTGTACCAACCATCGAGCATAGTGCATCGTTAAATGCTCTCAACGTAAAGGTGGTAGGCACAATGTGTGATTTGGGCAACTTGAGATGGCTCAGTGCCTTGGTCGTAATTATATTGATCGAGGACCCAGTGTCGATCAAGACCCTTTTGAAAGGCATGTGGTTAACACACGTGATAATATGCAGTGATGGGTCAGCTGTAATAGTAGGAACCATCTTCACTTCATGATCATAAAATTGTATCATGGGTTCCTGACACTATTGTACATGTCCCACAAAATTTGTAAATGCGTGCGCATCTTGGGACTATACCTCAATGGACCTCAGAATGTCCATAAGAGTCTCCCTGTGTCTAGGGGACTACTGAATAAGCTCATATATTGACAACTTCGTAGGAGTTGTCTGTAGGTTCTGAACTAACCTGCTCCTTATGGTCACCACCGGTCTAGTTGGTGGGCCTAGAATGTTCTGAGCTGGTCGTTGATCTGGCATAGCTTGTATTCTAATGGGAGCACGAGGTTGATTCGGTTGATCGTACCTCCCATGTCTAGTAACAACATTGACCATGCCTACGAACCCCTGGGTAGGTGGTTCGACTCTCACTTGATTGACCTGGCTGACATTGTTACGAGGCACCTCGTGATTAGGTAGTGGATTCTTGAAAATCCCCATGTTTCTATTGTCGAGCGCCTGTGGATTACCTGGTACTACAAGCTCTCCTTTTTCTATCATGTTCTACACAATGTGTTTGAAGGACCAACATGTCTCGATGTCATGGCCCTTCGCTCTATGGAATATGCAGAATAGATCATCTTGATGCCACTTCAACTTTGGCACATTCGGATCTACTAATTTGACCTCGGGCAATCGTATGGCCTTGGCCTCGCACAGTTGATGGAAAATCAAAGTCATCAATTCCATCAGAGGTGTGAACTGGCGAGGTGGGCGCTCTTCTCTATTTTTGCCCTTATAATTGTTTTTAAGCATCTCATAACGTGCAGGAGGAGGTTGGGCCTGATAATTAGGCTTTTGATGTCCCTTGTCCTCTCCTCCAAGATTTAGTACTACTTGATTCACGTGGGCCTGCTTGCCTTGTTGCTTTGTAGTACTCTTTTTAAACCCCTCTTTCCTAGTCTTGAGCTTCAAGTTGCCTTCTTGCAACTTGATGTCCTCGATCACCTTGGCTTGTGCCAAAGCTTCCTCGAATGTAGCGTACTGCTACAGCTGCAATAGTAGCGAGATGTGCTTGGCACAACTCTTTGTAAACATTCAGGTTAGTTCTACTATAGGAATAGGGAATGGTAGCTTTGCCATTATTCTACGCCATCTCTTTCCGTATTGCTCGATGGGCTCGTCGTTGTGCTGAGCTAGCACAACCAAATCAGAAAGGTTGGCCTATTTCTTGATGCCAAATGAATAGCATTCAAGAAATGCATCAGCTAACTACTCAAAACCAGTAATACTATGTTTCTTCAAATGGTTGAACCACTCTTGGGCCGAGCCAAAGAGTGTCATAATGAAGGTGCGCAACAACAAGGCATCATGACTCTCTATCTAGAAACAAGCATCCAAAAAACTCGTAACATGCTCTTGGGCATCCTCATCACCCTTGAATTTTTCTAACCTGGGCATATCAAAATGCTCAGGATATGGAGGCGTAGGCACCGAGGGGTCTAGAGGTTCATTGTGTATCTTCCTCAATGTCGACTTTTGAATAGTCATGCCTTGCCTCTCTATTGCTTTGACCTTATCGACCAAAACCTTGTACGCCTCAGAAGACAAAAAGTCCTCCTCCCTAAGCTGACGTGGAGGCGGTCTAGGAGGTAATGTCTTCTTTAGGGGAGGTGGAGGAAGTGGCTCTTCCTCCTCCTCAACTCGGTAACTCTCAGGATACTCCTGATCGTATCCATCTACATCTACATGCTCATGTTGCCTCTATCTAAGATCATTGAGCGATGATAGTCGCTCCCTCTGTTGGGCACTGACATGAGTACGAGCATCTCTATGCTCCTCATGCATATCGGCTAGGGACACAACCCTCCTATGCACACGCTCTCTATGCTCCTCGTGAGGGTATAGGCCAGCCCTGGCTAGCCGATCCTCCTACTCTATGCGCTCCTTCTGAGCTAGAATACGCTCCTCGTGCATGTGCTGCTCATATAACCTCTATCATAGGAGCCTTTGTGCTTGAATATTTTCATCTTCAATATGTTGCCTCTCTAGGTGAGCATCCTCCAATTGATCTTGGAGGAGTTGACATCTTTGCTCAGACACCAGTCTATGTGATCTATCGATCTGGTCAACCGTGGGAGGCCTCTGGTGTGTATGCTCTGTGCGAGCTACCTTATGGGTTCTGTACCCATCAGAAAAATGTGTTGCGCCTTTACCTCTATCTATGAAGATGGCATCGATGTCCTGTTGTGCTCTAAACTATGAACCACCATGTGTGGATGGCGGACATGTGACATGAGGGCGCTTAGAAGCCTCTCCATGCTCTCTAGTGATCTTGATACAACTGCCGCTATGCTCACTCGAAGCATGAGTGGGTGGAGCTATAGGCTTGTAGCCTAGCTACTCAAGAACACTACCTAGACCATCTAACTTTCTAGACCTCCACCGCTCATGTGGTGGTGTTCCATTAGCTCCCACCTTTGATATATCAATGGTGATCTTGCATGGTGGGCCACGCATGGGAGTATGGGTAGACTTGCACTCAGTAGGGAGCCCGTCTACCTACCCCTGAATGGGTAGACCTCTATTCCTTCTATACTCAGAAGGTGGGGGTATAGTACACCCTATAGACTTAGTGTGGATGGGTACCAATCTGGTCCCCTACACAACATACTCTTTAGTCGATCTCATGGATGCGCATGCACTATGGTCTCGATAATGGCTTCCGAGTGGAGCACCCTCAGGTTGAGAAGCCCCATGCTCTAATCTATGTCTAACAGTATGCACTGATGCTAGTCTATCAGGGGTATGCTCAATGGGATCCCCTCGTGTCGAGTTGTCTCCTCTAATGCTCATCGAACGTCATTCGGTTTGCTCATGTGGTTGAGGACTAGACACGTGTAATTGTGAATCGATTGGGGCTTGGTCATCGGCCTCAGGCTTGCACCTTTGTCGACCACCCCGTGTATCCACCATAGTGTACCTAACGTCTAGATGTATCTTTTATTATCAAACAAGGTATACAATGATGTTTATCTTATTTTTAAATTTTACAATGTGCCCTAAACTGTTTGATGTTGTTACAAGATGTGTTGTATCAGTATGAGAAACTCTCACATGTTTTGCAAAATCATTGGATTTTATTCTCAGTTTAATTGGCTTTCACCTATATACTCGCACAAGCCGAATATGGTAATGAAGTCCATACTCAATGAAGTAGCATAGGTACTACCAACCCTCACCCAACACACCGTGCGCAATGATACACCCTTCTGAAGAAGAGTGCATGCTATTTTGCATGGATAGGACAGTTCTTGGGTCGGCCTTGGCAATGAGCGGGTCTCGATAATACAATTTCAAATGAGCCAACCAAGTGGTAATGACATCCACTATTGGTCTCAATCAAATGGGTTGGATGTGAGAGCCCAACGCCACTGATGTTTACAATGAAACATGGTGTGTGTGGTTCATTTTACTTTGCATAAAGACAAATGCATAAAAGAGCATTCATATGATCATTCCTACATGATATGCATAAGAAGGAACATTTCAAAATTCACAAAGGTATGCATGCTATGTCCTACATGACATTATGACAATGCAATTACGATGACATGGCCTCTAATTGGGCCTCACGCATGCAAACGACCACACAATTTTTATCAAGGTCACTATATTCTAGGGCAGACTGCAATCAGAGGTCCGTTGTTCCTAGCAGTGCCTTTCTAATGGAAAGAGTGCAAAAGCAAATTAGGACTTGTTCATTGATCCTTTTCCTTTAATGTTCCTAATTTGCCATCGATTTTCCACTTACTATAAGAATACAGAGGAGAAAATGTAGAATAGAGGATGGAAATAGAACCTACCTCAACTCCTGCTCTGCTGCCAAGTGGTTTCTCTGCTATTTGCTACTTCTACTATAAACCGTAGCTCTGGTCTATGGGCTACAGTGTAAACCATAGGTGACAACCATGGGCCAAAAAATAACCGTAGATGTTAGCTACGGTTAGCACCTAAGATGAAAAAAACAAAAAATGTCAGTACTCAGGGGCTAGAAATGCGGAGTTCCACCATGATCACCATCTGACTTAATCATGGAGCATGCACCTAGCTACTGTATTGATCTATACCATCATGAAAGCACAAATATTGACACAAGTACATAAATTGAACAAAAAAGTAAGGTTTCTTGTATTAATATTTGAATGAGCTTTGATTACAAAAATGCCCTCTTAGGGTCACTTGAAATATGATACTGATATTACAATTGCCAATGCCCTCAATAGGGTAGGCGCACTTATAGTGCTCTATTGATTAGTCACAAACTGCCTTGGGGTGGAGTTGACCCCCTTCTTCATGATGTGGAAGGATTATGACGTAAGCTCCTCTTGCACCTGTCTCCCTGCAAACAAGAAACAACAGCACATGATTAAAAATATTGATAGCCTCTCGTGATGAGGCCCTTTAAGGAAATATGTATGCAAATGCCATTAAACTAGTAAAACAAGAAATCATAAAGAAAGACTTTAAACTATTCTAATTAGATCAAGAATTATACTATAACATGATGGACATGAATAAGCAAATGATGCATGGATCAAATATCAAGTTAGGAGCAATAAAGTGCATAAAAGATCCAATATAATCCTACTTAATACAATGCATGAAATAACTAATTCCTACGGTCAGAGTTTCTCTAAAGTGCAATTAAACCTATAAAAAGACTAATATAACTAATCTATGCGGTCAAAAGCAAAGCAAGTAAGGTGATCAGTCACCTATTGCAAACCACAGCTATGGTGGGCGGTCTACACTATGAACCATGGCTGACAACCATGGTTTGACCTTTGATAGGTTTACCCTCAGAATTAGGGGTAGTGGGCTTGACCTCCTTGTCCAAATTGATGTTCAAGGGTCGCCTTTGTTGTCCTCTGACATATTTGGCGGTCAAATCACTATGACGGGCCTTTATTTGCCCAGATTTGTGCTTCTTGAATCTCCTAGGCACCTAGGGCATCCATGGCTAATTGGTATTTAGGTGAATAGCAAAGGGGCTCTCAAATGCATAGATTCAATATGCAATTTGATAGGGCTTCATTGCTCTCTTGATCAATTAACTCTCTCTTTTTTTCACCCCATTTGGAGGGGGTATTTATAGCATGTCCCTAGGGCTAGGGGTAGCTTCATGGAGAAGCCAAGACCAAGAAGGTTGGTTAGGACAGTTGGGATGGAAGCCTCTGGAATATTTCATCCTTCAACTGCCTGCTTCTAGATCTTTTGGTCGTTCCAACCAATTTGGCTCGGATGGAAGGCCTAACTGAACTTCAGTTAAGACCGTAGGTCACAATTGCAGTCTAGACTATAGACCATAGGTATCAGCCATGGTTTAGAATGGAGACCA
Organism: Wollemia nobilis; assembly: GCA_028583015.1. Taxonomy (NCBI): domain Eukaryota; kingdom Viridiplantae; phylum Streptophyta; class Pinopsida; order Araucariales; family Araucariaceae; genus Wollemia; species Wollemia nobilis. The sequence continues at coordinate 3,139,707 of JAQPPZ010001206.1, forward strand.
CAGATCTTGGCTGCGGTTCAACCTGATTAGGCCAAAATGCCTAAATTGAGTGGTTAGAACCACTGCTCTATCTTGGAGTCTGTCCAAGATCCTCCATATGGTTTTGTAGCATGTCCATATGAGTAGTCACCCTTGACATGACGCATTTTAGGTGTCTACAAGAGCCTTTAATGTTAAAAGGTAGATGAAGCAATTTGACCTTTAGCTCCCACAATATTCACTATTTTTGTTTGGAGTGCAAAGTGTTTATTGTTCGTGCCAGTCAATGAGGAGGACTTGATGCACCTACCACGATGAGAGGTTTTGGTGCATGGTGTTGAGGGAAGGCCTTGCACTTTCCTCACATGGGTTTTGGTAGCCCACACGGCTAGGCCAAAGGTGTTGGCCAAGAGGAGACGACGGTTCTATTCACTGTGCCCCCCTTTTCACACGACTTGAGAGGTATGCATGGTTTCCAAAATCTTCGAAAGGGGATGAAAATTAAATTTTAATTTTTGTTTTCTTATGGTTGTTACTAAGGTTAGTTGGGAGGTATAAGGAATTTAGTGGTTAAGTTATTTGTATTGTGTTAAAGGTTGGTTGTTGAAAAATATTTTAGGAGTTATAAGGAGTATAGTGGGTTAAGGTTAAAGTATTAAATTTGCCATTGTGGAATATTGAAAAATAAGAGTTTGTGGGTTATTTTAATTAAAGGGGTTTTTAATTATTGTGAGGATATTGACTATTATTAAATTTGGAGTAATAAGGGTTGTTTTTGGTATTATATTGTAATATATTGTGTTGAATAAAATTATCCTCTAACCCTTGTTGAGTTTAGCAAAGAGGTAATTATGAGTGTGGCATATTTGTAAGGACAACTACTTTTCAAAAAAAATTATGGGTAAAATTCTTGTTTGTTGAGTTAGGTGATTGGCTTGACTAAAAATTATCATTGGAGTGAAAAGGATTGATTGTGGTTTCCTTTTCAAAAGTGGTTGAGTTAATGCTTCAAGGTTTTCTAGATTGTAAGTTGTGATTAAACCTTGTTTGATAAGCATTGTTGTTTAGACCATTGGTTGAGTGAAATACTTTGAGTTTATACTTCAAGGTTTTCTGAATTGAGAGTTGTGATTAAAACCTTGTCTTATTAGCATTGTTATTGAAGCCAATGGGTGATGCAAAGAACTTGAAATTGAGTTAGATAAGAACATGAGTATCATTTTTATGTAAGATTTGTTGTTGAGCATCGTTGGAAATATTTTGAGTTAGTTGATTCATGCTTGGACTAGGGTTTGTGAGAAAGAGTTGTTTCTTGAAGTGATTGGTTTAGTAGAGTTGATTGAGCCTAGTCAAGTGGTTGCATGAAGTGGTTGTTCAAGTTCCATGAAAAAAACTATTCTATATTCTGATTGAGTTGATATTGATTTGAGTTGAGATTGGAATTTGAGAATAGAACATATTGAGTCTCTAAAAATTCTCTTTATGATTCTATGAGATTGATTTGAGTTGATATTGGGATTTAAGTATAGAACATATTGAGTCTCTAACAATTATATTTATGATTCTATGATATTGATTTGATTTGAGATTGGGATTTGAGTATAGAACATATTGAGTCTCTAACAATTATCTTTATGCTTCTATGATATTGAGTTGATATATTTATTGAGCATTGAGTATAGAACATATTGAGTCTCTAAAAATTCTCTTTATGATTCTATGTGATTGAGGCAAGTCTTTGAGAAGGCTTGTGGACTAATTTTGTGTAAGCTTTTGTGAAATATTGCTATGTTGATTTGAGCAAGTCCTAGAGAGGACTTATTGAGTAGATTGGGACAAGTTCTATGTGAGATTGTTGAGCATATTTGAGCAAGTTATGTGTGAGCTTGTTGAGAAGATTTGAGTAGGTTCTAAGTGATCTTGTTGAGAATATTTGAGTAGGTTCTGAGTGAGCCTATTGAGCAGATTTGAGTAGGTTATGAGTGAGCCTATTGAGAAAATTTGAGTAGGTTCTGAGTGAGACTATTGAGCATATTTGAGTAGGTTCTAAGTGAGCCTATTGAGCATATTTGAGTAGGTTTTGAGTGAGCCTATTGAGAAAGTTATGAGTGAGCCTATTGAGTAGGTTTTGAGTGAGCCTATTGAGAATATTTTATGAGGTTCAGAGTGAACCTATTGATAGATATTTGGAGGTGACATAGTACAAAGGACAAAGTCTCAATGGATAGAGATCCAATAGCCAATACAATTGAAGATAGATCTAAGTGAGGAATCTTCAAGTGGAGAGAGAGCCACCAGTCAGTGTATCAGAGAGATAGAGTCTTCCAAAATATCACTAGCCAGAGCAGAAGGGGAAATAGTTATCCCGTGGAAGAGATCCATGAACATGATATTAGGGGATCAACATCTCCTTTGGATAGAGGTCCATAAATATTGTAATAGAGAAAGGATTCCCATGAGATTATTTGAGAAATATTTAGAAGAAATATTTTCTCTATGGAGGTAGCCCACATTAGGTGAACCACATTAAAATCGGTGTCTTTATTGTGTGTGATGATTTGTGCATTGCTTTGGTTATTGCTATTAATATTGTCATTGATTATATTGATTAATATTATTTGGGAAATAAAAATAAAAAGTGGTCTTATACTATTCACCCCCCCTCTCAGTATAAGCTTATGTTCTTCATTCCCCTACCCATAGGGGTGTCTTATCAAACCCTTTCCCAGTGTTATCTCGAGACTTGCATTTATTCTCTAACTTAGAGGGGCTCCCGTAGTCTAGGCCTAGGCTCACCACCCCACCTTGGTCCCTTTTCTTGGTTGCATGCATGAACATAATTTTTATTAATATTTTATGCAATGGAATAGAGGCATTCCCCTTCTGAACTTACTTCATGGACTTCTCAATAGACTTGAAAAGAAAGGCTAGGATATTCATCTGCTTCTTTCGTTGAATATGATTGAGGAAATCCAAGTGGAAGCTCTTGATAACGGAGAAATATTTGTCTAGAGTAATGAATTACATGATGGTAATGAGCACCCTTTATCAAGGGTTGGGGAGGGACTCACATAGGATGCCATTTTGGAATTTATCCGCATTTTCACCCTTTCCCCAAGAAATATTTAGTTGTTTTCCAGGGGTGCTTCTCCCTATTGATTCATTCACCCAAAGCTACCAAACTAGAGACCTATACTATGAGAGCAATGCTAATGGTGAAATCTACCCCCCTAGCCTTAACTCTCCTCTCATCCCATGAGTGGTCCAAATTCATTAAAATATCTATGTCATGCCCATTTAATTTCTTCAAAAAGGGCAAAAAATGAAAATTTTCAAAAATATCCTAGATGTCCTTATCTAGTACTAAAGTAGTTGGTTCCACATGTTGATCCTCCTCCCCCATATTCTATCTGAACCAATTTTTTAATCTTAAAGCACTATACAAAAAGGACAATGAATAAATATGACAAGAAGAAAAAATTCTAGAGCTGGTTAGAACTTAGACATGTCACGTATCAAAAAATTTCTAATTATGAAATGATATGGGACCTCAAACGTGGAAAATACCACATCCCAAGCCATCTTTTTATACCCTCCTTGCTTCAAATCCACCTCAAGGACAACACCAATCTACAACATGAAAAATTATTAGAAAATAAGATCCTAAAGGTGTCATAGTGAGCTATGGAAAATAGGTTCCATATCCAATGATAAGTGAACACATGAAGGTTGGTACCCATGATAAGTCAACTCATCACTAAAAACTTCAAAATTCCCTTTTAACATAAACATGTTAGGCCAATAAGAAAAAAATTGTGCTGACTCACCAAAGGAAAAGAACATAAGTGAGCACATGAAATTTGGGAGCCATGATAAACCAGATCATCACTTCAAACTTCAAAATCCTTTTTTTGTATAGAAATGTTAGGCCAGAAAGAAAAATATTTTTTATAACTCACCAATGAGAAAGAACATAAAAAATTATATAAGGAGAAACATCATCCATCTTTGAGTTTTTCTCGAGGATATCTTGGGAGGGATTTTCGGTTCTAGGATTAAGAGAAGTCTCATTTGAATCTTTAAAGGTGACCTGTATGACATCCTAGGGAAATATTTCCCTCAAAAATGTGAGGGCTTCCTAAAATATTCCAAGAATTTCCATGGTGTATACCAATTTACAACCTTCTCTAGACATATGATTGAGTTGAGAATTCTCTAGAAACAATATACTTATTTTTGCTTCCTCCATAAAGCCTTCAATATTCTAGCTTAGGGTTTAATATCCCTTCATGGTGTTACAAATTTTCAAAATAATACCCTTCAATGATTACCTTCTTAATATTCATCCTCTCCAAAAATTTGAATCCTTGGAAAAGAGTTCTTGTATTAGCAAAGTGGCTTGTTTGAATGCCTAGGTTTTTTACAAATGTCAAAAGAACTTATCCTTTATCATCTCTGATAACTCCCCTAGCCCTTGAGATTCTAGGATTACCCTTAGCCACCCCATAAAAATTAATATTTATCCATTCTAGAGGTGTGGGGATCTATTTGAACTAGGAACAGTCAATATTTCTAGGCTTCAGAGTTTGTATATTTCTTTTGGGAAGGCCAATAATGTAAGTAATTCGAGTCTCATTCTCAATTTTCCACTCATCATTTAAGGGTATGATGGATATATTTTCAATAAAAGCATAAATTATTCTAAATCCAATAGAATCATGATATTTTTTCTCATTCTTAAAAGTTATGTTATTTCATTCCTTCCAAACCCCCAAAGGAAATGGAGAAAACTCATATTTTAGAGGGTACACATTTCAATACCATAAAAATTCAAATATTCTAAGGATATAATGAAACACCTCCTAGGAGAAGGGGAAATCCAAGAAGATATGATGAGAGTCTTCACAATTGACCTCACATAGGTAGCATCTATTTAGAATAACCATTTCTCTTTTCTAGAGGTTATCAATTGTGAGGATCTTGTTTTGAACAACAAACCAGAAGAACAAATTGATTGTTGAAGTGATATTTTTTAACCAAACCTTATTTACCATGAACTATCCCTCACTCTCTTCCTCCTCTAGGTAGTAAGTCGATTTGACTAAGAAGAGACCCTTTTTATTAGCCTTCCAAATTAAAGTGTCTACTACATCAAAGATATTAATAAATTAGGTTCTCAACATCTTGGATAACTCTCTTCTGGCTATCTCCCCTCTAGAATATAAGCCTAGGATGTGGATAGCCTTTCAATATTTTCTTCCCTCCATACCCTCTATTTATAATTCATTTTATCATGATCAATAAAATTACAAGTACTTTAATCATGGATCTTTGCTTAAAGGATGAATAAAAAATCATAAGTTCTTTAAGAATAGAGATTTTTTTATGGGATGAATCAAATCACAAGTACTTTGAACATGTAGGATGAATAAAATTTATCCTCTAATCATGGAACCTTGCTTTAAAGGATGAATAAAAATTATAGGTCCTTTAAGCATAGAACTTTTTTTAAAAGATAAATCAAATCATAAGTTCTTCAAGCAAGAAGAATGAATAAAAAAATCAAAAGTCCTTTAAGCATAGACCTTTGTTTATAGGACAAATAAAAAAGCACAAGTCCTTTAGGCATAAGGTTATGTCTAAGGATGAATCTCTTATCCATTATTGCATATAGCTCTATACATCTTATATCATAAAAAAGCTAAATAATTTCCCTCTAGGCAATCCAAAAGCTAGTCTCTTACAACAAAAGTCCTTTAGGTGAAGATGATCCAAAAAACTAAAGTCCTAGGTGATCCAAAAATTGATCTATTGTAGCCAAATTATGTTAGGTGAAGTTTATTCAAAGCTAATCAAAGTCCCCCTTGGTGATCCAAAATATGATATCTTATAGAAAAAGTTCTTTAGGTGAAGGAAATCTAAAATATAACTAAATTCCCCTTGGGTGACCCCAAAGATGATCTCTTGCAAAACAAATTCCTTCAAGTGAAGGAAAATCTATCTATAGTTTTTTCCTTAATGCAAAATACCTTTAGGTGAAGTAAAATCTATCTCTAGTTGATCCCTTAAAATGAAATCCCTTTAGGTTAAGGTAAAGCTATCTCTAGTTGATCCCTTTCAACAAAATCCCTTCATGTGAAGTCCAATCCATATTTAGTTGATCTCTTGTAGCAAAAGTCCTTTAGGTGAAGGTGATCCTAAAGCTAAAGTCCCTCTAGTTGATTTAGAATTTGGTTCCTTATAGGAAAAGTCCTTTAGGTTAAGAAAAATTATGTATATAGTTGTACATATCTTGCATCATAGAAAAGCTAAGAAGTTAATAAAAGTCCCCTTGGATATATCACAAAATTAAGCCACTTAAGCATTTGACTACAAGCTAGGCAAATAGGTGACTAATTAAAGGTGAATCTCTCTATATATAAAATCTTGGTAGATATATATCTTGCCTTACTTCTTGTTTTTCTTCTTTCGTCCTTCATCCTTTAATATTTTAAAAATATTCTTATCCTTTAACCAAACCTTTAATTATCTTTATCCTTTGCTGATCATTCTAATATTAATATAAATCAATCCATCCTTATCTAATCCTTTAGCCTCAAAGCTAATCCCATATTAATCTCTTTCATCATCTCTATTCCAATATTCTCATCACTACACCAATGTGGATCATAGCCAAGTTGAGTTTCCTCGATCCAACTTGGTTATTCCTTTTAAAACTCAATGGGGCACACTAGGACATTATGGTATCTAATATTGTCCAAAATCCATCCCTTCTAAGCCAATTGATCTTAGCATCTCTAACATTCTTATTATATCAATATTGGGGTATCTACAATAGTTTTTAATATATTTAATAATATAATAAATAAATAAATAAGATGCAAATGTAGAAACCTAACTTTGAAATGCTTTACTAGCCTTCAAGCTTACCAATTCCTTCTATTATCCCTTCATCAACTACCCTTTCAATTAGCCAAATTTACTTAACCATACTTATACCCAAATTTGGGGTATTTTTTTCTCCAAATGTGATAGTGTTGGGGCATAAGCAATAGCATCATTAGTGCTACTATGCCCTTGGTAGAATTTCTACCAACGCTTTTAAATGTATCATTTTATTACCTATTTTTTATCTCTAATGGTCATCACACACTAGCGCCAGCATAGTAGCACTACTAGTGCTTTTGCATCTTAGTGCTTTTGACATGGTATACTCTAGATATTTAAAATGTGCCTCCTTATATCTTTTGAGATAATATCCATTATTGATCCACCCACGGTGGTTGATTTGTTACCCTTTCCACCAAGACCTCAAGCACAAAACCTTTATTTTTCATTATCTTTATTTTGCCTTCTTTTGATCCATTTCAAAGTCCTTTCCTTATTTTATCATTGTATTTATCATATCCATTTCTTCCTTCTCATCCCCCAAGAGTCCATGGATTTTTATAAATTCAGATCTTGGGGTGTCCATTCTATAAAACAATTCATGCACTAAAACTCTATCATATTTTCTCTAGAATATTAGTCTTTATTCATTTTTCTTACGAATGTTATACCAAAAGTATGACTCAACATTGTGGACACTTAGCAAGAACCAAAGAACTTTTTTATTCTCTCCAATAAATATTCCTTAAAGCATTTGAATAGAATCTAAGAAAACACTCAAGGTCTCAAACAAGCATCTAAGAAAGCACTCAAATTCTCAAGAAAACATCCTAGTAAGCATCATCATGTTTCAAGCATCAACTATTTGGAGGTGGACACCATCAAAATTTAATTAAAGGGGAAGGTGACTCACTATATTGAGTTGTTCACTTTCCTCTTTCTTTTGTTTTATGGATTCCATTGTATCATTTAGCTTATCTCTAACCTTGGTAATCTTAGCTCATATTTGATCTTGTCTTTCTTAGCTAACTATTTTGATCTTGTCTCATTCAACTAACCCTTAATTGTATGTCATATTTTAGCTAACCTTTACATATTTATATTGTATATTATATCTTGCTATATTTAATTATTTACCTTTTATTCTAGCTAGTTTTACATCTTACCTTTGCATTTTCATCTAGTAAATCCTTAGTTTTGATCATCTCATCTTAGTTTAAGCAAGTTTATCTATGTTACTCAGTAGCATAACAATATATCTAACCCCCTAGGGTAGTACCCTTCATATTATCATCATGATATTTGAGACATCTTGTATTTTATCTCTTTCTTTTGCTCTTATAGATAGTAGCATTGCATTATTTTAGGTTGATAATGCTTTTGTTCTCTATTTTACACAAAGCAAAAGAGTAGGCATCAGAAATGCTACCAACACTTTTGCTATATAGTACTTTTATTGTCAAAGAATTTATTACTAATTTTTATAATTTCAAGTATTTTATCATTTTCATATTTCTAAAATAAGGGTCTAAACAAGAAAGCATTTCAAGATCCCTCTACACCGACCCCTATCATTTATTATCTATTTTCTATGTCTAAAAAAAAGTGTTGAAATCTAGTGAAAGCACTGGTGGTGCTTCTATAGGATGGAATCACTTCTACCTTGATGGTAGAACTAGGTAATTTTGATCCTTGCATTGTCCTTTTTAGCTTTTATATGTAAAAATCTATTTGTTATCCATATAGTTAGGTTTTGTTTTCTATTTTTCATTTAATTTTATAAATAGAAATAGTGAACCTAGTTTAAATTTAGTTTTATGTGCTAGTAGGGTGCTCCCCCATTCCATGATGATAAACTCCTCAAGGTCACACTTGATAAAATCTTGCATCATGTCAAGAAGGTTCCAAGGGAACCTCTCTACTGAATAATTTGGTAGTAGGATGTTTGATATAATGTACGTTGCTACTTCCTAGCATTGAGTGAACACATGGGCATCATACCAAGCCCTGATCAAAACTTCGTCGTGTTCCATTCAGGCTAGCGCAACATGTGTGTGCACTCCAAAAATCCTCTAAAGTACTCTTGGAAATTTATAGTGGGAGTGGAGGTAATATGGCATCCCTTGATAGGGATGCAAAATATCCTATAGATATTCTCAAATGTCATAGTCATCTCACCAATAGGGTTGTTGTCCCATTGGTGAGCCAAGGCCATAAGATATGCCTTATCTGACATGATTCTGGGAATGTGCACCACATTTTTTATTCCAGTCACCTCAAAACACATCTACTCATCATCACTAAGATGACCTCGTAACTCACCAAACAAGTTGGGTTCCCTATAACAGGCCGTCAACATCTAACACCCAATGATCACACAAAGTAACACAAAAATCCAAAAAAATAAAAAAAATGGGTAGCCGCTCTAGGCCCAGATGGTCGGTAGATGCAACCATTGCACCCTAAGATGACCACCCCAATGGCTAAATATTTAATCATTGGTGTTCAAAAGTGGTCGCCCTACCCCACGAAAATCCCCAACCCACCAAAGGGGAGCTTCTTCTGCCTAGAATGGTCCTACAATGGCACCTAAAGAGAGGTACAACCCCATGCTAAATATGTTAAAAACTTTAAAATACCCCTAAGACAGCCTAATATATACATTCCTAATCTAGTGTGAGGTTTGTTATCAATAGTTTAGTGAGGTTTGTTTTCCCATTACTTAATGAGGTTCATTTTAATTTGTAAAATTAAAATGAGAGTTCATGAGATTTCTACCTTCATAGCTTCGACTCCTCCACTCATAGAGGCATTTTGTTGGTCCATGATTGTGTTAAGATGTGTTTTCAATAGTGTTTTGTGTCAAATAATCTCTCCTCCACCTCACTTCTCCCTTTTCTCTCACTGCCAGTTGTGAAAATGACATTAAAAATTTAAAATTTTACTTTTATATTTTTTAAATTTCTTGACCACTTTGGGGTGGAGTGATCGCATTTCGGTGTGGTCATCCTACCCCGAGATGACACCAAAAATTATAAATTGCTATTTTTGTACCCCATGAAAACCTCAAAATGATAATAAATGCAAATATTTTATCAACATCATGAGCCTCAATTTGGGAATTTAACATCTAATGGTCCACTTTAATCAAAAATTTCAAAGATAACAAAACAAATCAATCAAATAACATCTTAAGTGTACCTTGTACCTATTAATTTATCCTATACACTTGGTGGTTGTAACGATTGGATATCCATGCAATTTGGTAATATGAGTAAATTACCATAAGGCCACTTGAACCCCAAAATAATTCATTAGCAAATCAAAATGCTTTCACTTCAATCCCCAAGAAGGCCATGTGGCCAGACTACTCCAAGGGAATGAGGCGTACATTTCATTCTTCCATGAAGTTTTAGTAGATCATCAAACATAGTGATTCACCTTGAGATCAAATAAAATTGCTATCATCTTAATTCCCTAATAAATCCATGTGGTTGGACTACTCCACGGGATAGAGATGTACAATTACCAATAATGGTCAAAATCACAGCTGTAATAGGATTTTTCCTTCTACATTTGTTATCATCTTGCAATGCTCAAGCAAGTCATCTTGGTCAAGTGACTCATCACTTTCATCACTATCCATTTCCTTATCAACTCATAATTTGAGGGGGTATTCAATCACAAAATTCATAATAAAAATCAATAATAAAACACTCAATCATGCAAATTGTGTTCATCCAAGAATAATTTCGAACAAATATTACACACTTCCCTATTTACTAGGGCAAAAAGAAAAAAATTAAACCAAACCTTTGTTAGTTTGAACTAACGGTCCATGTAGTAACACAAAACTACCCAAATGCCTTCAAATTTGCCAAATTTTTACACAAATTAAGTCCACCAAAGTGTTGGAGGCAATGATTCAAAGATGCATGCTCTTTTTGTGATTGGGGTATCTAAAGTTGATTAGATCAATGAGCATCACTCTGAATTAAATTTGACTTTAGTTTATGTATTTTTGCTCTGCGCTGTGTTGTCACACAACACATCCCAAAAAAGGACATTTGTAGACACCTAAAACATGTCATTTTGAGGAGGTAACCTATATGGACACCTTTTCAGACCATATGACCCACCTTGGGCATCCTCAAGGCTTAACAATGGTTTTTACCACTCAAATAGGGGTAACCTATTTTTTATAACGTGGATCATCATACTCAAGAGTGGCCCCCAGAGGTCATTTTCCCACCCTGATGACCAACAGTCACTACCCTAGGATGACCATGCCTGTAGAAAACTCAGGCTTGTAGGCCGATCCAAAATCAATTATAGGACAACTAAGCATTAACTGATAAGTGCAAGAAGGTTCTAGATGTGATGTTTGGTCTTCCTAGATCCTAATTGATTCTTGGTTCTTGGCTTCTCTTGCAAGCCAAGATTACCATTTTTAAAATCTATAAGAAGACATCTTGCCTTCATGAAAATAATCTTGAATTACCCATAATGAAGTGCTGCCATTTTTTTTTACTATAGAGAACATCCTCTCATAAGCAATGAGGAGCTGCTCAAATCTCATCATGGAGCTTGCCAATGCAAAAATGGAGTCCCTTGGATTTTAAAAACTAAAATTAAAAATATATTTCCATAAATCAACATTATTTCATGCTAATTTCCTTAATTCAATCATGCTTCAAGTGTGCAATCCTTGAACAATCAATTTAGCAGACCAATCCACGCATTTCTTACATCGGGCATGAAGAAATAATTTGTTTTTCAGGACCACCTCACCCCAAAGTAGCCCATAGGTGATTTTGTCATACCCTATTATAGTCAATATTCCTAACCTCTTTTCCCTATGAAAACCTCTCGGTGATATCTATTTTTTATATTTCTTAGTTACAGTAGATTTAGCAGCATTTCCTTGGTTTTCTAACATAGTTTTATTCAATTTTCAAGCATATTTTTATCATTTTCAGCATCTTTCTTTCAATTTCTATTCATGGATATGCACCTCATCATGAGAGGTTCCTCATTTGTTATTAATGTCTTCTAAGTGTTATTGTGTATAGATTTCAGATCTTAATAGGAGCTATTCAACACAAATATTCATCAATATTTATCTCATCGTGCAAAGGTCACAAGAAACCCTCCCTAAATCAGTTTTGAGGGTGCAAAGACTTTGTGGGATACACCTACTTTTGGATTCTTTATTGTAAATTATATCAAATTGGTATAAATCCCTAAGAGGGATATCTTTGTAACCGCCTTATGAAGGAATATTTCAATATTAATGAGGACACCATTTTCTATATTTCTTGTTTTGATCTTTGATGGTTACATGATTATATTGTCAATTTGATTTCATATAATTGTTTAGGTGTATAGTTTTTGCATACTACAATAGTTACCCCACAAAAACAACTATTCCCCTATATTTCATTATTTTTTCTCTTACACGAATAATATTGTAGAATACGAAGCTTTGATCCTTGGTCTTAGAGTAGCCTTAGCCTTGTAGGTTAGAGTTATTTTAGTATTTGGTGACTCTCAACTTGTGGTGAATCATATTAAAAAGGATTATCAAACTTGGGATGATAATCTAAAATATTACAAAGAGATTGTCACCAATATTTAGTTTGTGTTCGATAGCATGACCATAGAGTCTGTACCTATATCCTCCAACCACCATATGGATGTCATTGCCATTATTGCATCCTTGTTTTCTTTGGAGTTAGAAAATGATTAAGCATCAATTATCATTAGATAACTTTAAGAGCTCAAATCACTTAGTTCTTGTCTTGTTCTGTTAGATGTTTTGACCATCTAAGCCATGGTTTATCACCATATTTAATTTCCTTTGAGTGGTAATGTTTCCCTATTGCAAAACCACACTCACAGTTAGGATTTTTGTTAGCAAAACCCTCTCTTGCAAAGAAATGAAAGATTTATCCAAGGTTCCTTATGCTTGATATACAAAATAAAACTTATAACACCTTAGTGGTTTGAAAATATAAATTAACAAGGGGCCTACTGGTTAGGATTATTTTTTATGCATTATGTAACATGAAAGGGCTTCAATTCCATTATGTGCAAGAATCGAAAATGAAAGTATTTACAAAGATTTTAGTTTTTTTTTTTTTTTTTCATTTATCCATGTGATTTACCCATAAACCCTATTAGCAGGTTCCTTTTATATTTAGTTAAGAATGCTTGTTAGCAAGTGTTGTGGGAAACCCACTTCCTTTCATATTTGGTCTTAATGTGAAGCTTGGAGTCAATACCCTCCCTAATTTCCAAATTTATTTTATCTTGATTTTTAATGATAAAAGAAAATATTGAAAGGCTATGATAAACTATGCAAATTATGAAAACCCTGTGGAGCGCTTAAATGTCAGTAATAAATCCCTAAATAAGTTTAATGAATTGGTATTAATAAGTAAAATTATTAATAAATCTTATGGTTTCAAAATCCTAATTTTAAAATTACAAAGGATATATTAGGATTTGATTATTGAAACGAAAATACAATGAAAAATAGAAAAGTAGGGTTAGAAGAAATAAAATTAAAATATGGAAAAGAGGACCAGTTAGTAAAGAATGAACCAAAGAAATAAATTTTAAAAATCTGGAATAGAGGACCAAATATTTAAAATTCTTGAAGAAGGACCAAATACTTTAAAATTCTAGAAATAGGACCAGAAACTTTTAAACATAAATGAAACTCACATCTAGAAAATGGGACCATATGGTGAAACAAAATTAAAGAAATAATGATTGTGAAACATTCTAGTAGGTCCTACAAACACACAAGGTCGGATCCTAAATAGGAACACAAACAGGCTAGACCTGCAATAACACAATCTGGACACTGATTATGGTGAGAGTCAATGGATTTAAAACATAAAATAAAAATATATGTCTGATGCAATCACCTTCATGCATAAAATATCAAGAAAAATAGATCCAATATATTAGAAACAAAGAGATGTTACAATAAAAACCTTTCTATTGTATTCAAAATATTTCTTACATACAAAAACATCAACTAGGGTCTACACAGTATTGGGTCACCTTCAATATTTTTTTTTTTTGGTAATTAAGGTACACATTCATTACAACCAGGTTTTACAGGTTGACCCAAAACATTTTACAAAATCAGCACAATGCTAATACAGAACAAAACCTTAATAGGGACAGTCAATCCTTAGCAATTAGCCTCCTACTGAGGCCACCCTACCATAAAAGAGCACCGTCCCTTACACAAAATTACAATTACCTTAGAACATAGGCAATGGCCCAATGTATTGCTCACTTGCTGCCCAAGCTGCAAAAATGTGACCTGTCGTAAAAATGCGATGTCCTGATGTCATCTCCTTTACTTGCTTTGAGGAGTCACGAAACGGTAACATGTCACGAAAATGATACATGTCGCAAAATCACAATAGACATCTCCCAATTGCACTCTTTCTGCTTCCATCCGTAAATATGTGACATGTCATGAAATCGCGACATCCTTAAGTTGTTTCCATATTTTACTTTGGATATTCGTGAAAATGCATCTTGTCATAAAAAAGGGACATGTCATGAAATCGCAACATTCTGCCTATGTTCTTCTCCTTTGCCACTGTATGTCACGAAAATGCGACATGTTGCACCCATGAGACATGTCATGAAATCGCGACATTCGTCTCCCAATCTGCACGCTTGCCGCATCCAACTGCGGCCAAGAGACATGTCGCAAAATCACGGTGCTTCTGCCACTTTGACCTCTTTTGTTGCTTTTGGACAAGAAGGAACAACATGTCATGAAATTGCAACACTTTCACCTCCACGCTCCTTTTCTTGGGTTTTTCCTGTGATAAACCAACATGTTGCGACATCGCGACACTTTCGCCTCCTAACACTTTCTCTTCTCTTTTGTTTGTGACAATGCGACTTGTCACGATATCGTGACCCTTTTTCTTTCCTCCTCTTTCTCTTCTATTTTGGTCATGAAAATTTGACATGTCACGAAATTGTGACACTTTTCCTTCCTGCTCTTTCTCTTCTCTTTTGGTCGCAAAAATATGACATGTTGCGATATCGCGAAACTTTTTCCCTCTTGCTCACTCTCTTCACATTTAGTCATGAAACAGTGACATGTCGCGATATCACTACACTCTTTTCATATGTCGCAAAATCATGACACTTTCGTCTCCTAACACTTTATCTTGTCTTTTGGTCACGACAATGTGACATGTCACGATATCGTGACACTTTATCTTTCCTCCTCTTTCTCTTCTCTTTTGGTCACGAAAATGCGACATGTCGCAAAATCGTGACACTTTTCCTTCTTGCTCTTTCTTTTCTCTTTTGGTCACGAAAAAATGACATGTCTCGATATCACGACACTTTTTCCCTCTTTCTCATTCTCTTCACTTTTGGTCACAAAAAAACGACATGTCACGATATCGCTACAGTCTTTCTTTCATTCTTAACATGTCATGATATCATGACATGTTTTCTTTCCTCCTCTTTCTCTTCTCTTTTTGTTATGAAAATGCGACATGTTGTGATATCGTGACACTTTTCCATCTTGCTCTTCCTCTTCTCTTTTGGTTGCAAAAGCATGACATGTCATGAAATCATGACATTTTTTCCTTCTTGCTCTTTCTCTTCTCTTTTGGTCATGAAAATACGACATGTCGCGATATCATGAAACTTTTTCCTTGTTGCTCTTTCTCTTCTCTTTTGGACACGAAAATCCGACATGTCACAAAATCGTGACACTTTTTCATTCATGCTCAACATATCGCCAAAAAGTGACACTAAATCCTTCTTGCTCACCATGTCACGAAATTGCGACACTCTTTCTTTCTTGCTTAACATGTCACGATATCGCAACACTTTTTCCACCTTCAATCTTTCTCCACTTGCTCTTCTATAATTTTTCCAGCCTCCATGACTACATTTCCATGAGCTTTTTAAACATCTTCCTCTTTGACTATTCACTTTCTCCTTCCTTTGTTTTGTCTCCGTAACTACTTTTGATTTGTCTTTAAATGCCTTTGTCCACCTATTTGAAACAAAATGCCCTCTCCATAATGCATGCAGTAACATTTATTTTATTTACCTCCTTCAATCGTGTGTGTGATAAGGTATTTACTTTGCCCTTTTAAACATCCCAAATGACTCCACATGGCCATGTTCTATTCTTTTTTTAATGTGTCAGGTTCAATAATGGACCTATTACATATTATTTATTAGTTGCATGTAACCACAATTTGTTTTTGATTATTTTCTTTTGAAAGGAACCAAAATGCATAGCACCCTCTCAGGCCTATCGACCATACCCTTTGTGTGAACTAATATTTCTATCTTAGCTAGGACTTTTAAGTAATAATGGCTTTTTATTTATGGTGTGATGATGAGGATGATGCTTTCAAGTGATTAACATCTCCTAGCACACGTACAATACCCCCATCACTTTCCTTAGCCTCTACCAAGCCATGGTGGTGATTTATTTGAAATTGGCCATGCACCTATACCATCTCTATGATAGGATTACCTTGCCAATTTATTCTCAGCATATCAGTTATGGCAGCCCCATCCCACATTGTATCATATTCATGATTTCATCATAAATTTGTCCATCGTAGATCTAAGAAGTAGACCATCCATGAATTACATAAGCTTTAAACCATATTGGATTTAGATGTTGCAAAGTTGAACCTATCTTGGCTCTATGTTATTTTTCCTCTACACCTATAGATATCTAGCCCATCTGATGTGATCTATTAAAAGATGTACCCTTAGCCATCATATAACATCATCCTTCACAAAATTTTCAACTACGACCTCCATTGGTTTCTACTTAGAACACCTATTACAACACACCTATATCTCTAGTCTAGTTCTATGCCTTCACCATGTAGGCAACATGGTAAATTCTTCCCATCAATGTTGATTTTACATTCGATGTGCTTCAACCTAATGGAGTCCCCTAGACGTTGCTCACTGATATGGACATGCAACCATCCATCTATTTTTGTATTCGCACTATCAAACATCCCTAGTGTGGGAAACCATGATATCCACCATAGTTGACATCTACATCTTCTATTTAAACCTTGATAATGCCCACCACCACTTTTAGGATCAAATTACTTAGATTTCCTCGATCAGGATCATTTATAATGTAATGTTGAACACATTGTATGTCGTACTATCATTATCTACAAATTCAATGGTTATTGATGTTTCAAACAAAAATTTCTTGATTTAAAATGGAAATGTTCCTTCTAGAATCAACACCTCCCACGTGTACTTTTTCATAAATTTATCCAATTTCGATAGAACTATCTTGTTGCACATCTTTAATCTACTACCAGAATCAGGTGTAAATTCGTCATTCATTGTAGTCATGTACTGTATGTACCACCTTACAGTCAGTGAATCCTTACAATCCATAGCATTGATTGCTACTAAATTAGAACATCCACAATTTTACGTCATTTCATGAACTTCCTATAATTTGCCCCCTTGGGTTTATGGCACTCATCAATGTATTTTATTGTGTCCATGGTATCATATTCCATGATATATGTCATATATTACTAATCACTTCATCACCATATCACTCGTCATTAATATCTTAGTCGGTTATCACCATGTAAGTGCTCATCTTTGTCACACTTGATTTCCACGTCAAGTCATGATTGTGTTTGAGTCCATATTATCCTAATCATTATTCTTGATATCATCAAATCAAAGTCTTAAGTCTAGTCATCCTATGTGATTTCTATCATTCTATCCAAGATAAATGCACCATAAAACAATAATAAGTGTACTTATATTGAAATAAGTTCTACATACATCATAACACTAATTGACATGATGAAATAAAATTTACATAACCTAAACCTCAAGCTACAAAAACAACTGCTAAAAGAAAACACTTAAAATGAAGCAAACTTTCTAACCACTTTAAAACCAAAATTAAAAAAATGATAACATTATAATATCAAATAAACTAACGTGCAAGCCACATGGATGGCTCAACTTCTAATATATATATGAATAAACATATATTTTCTTATTATTTTCATCTTCTCTTATTTTATTTATTTTTTATTTTTATATATATTTTTTATTTTTTATTTTATTTTATTTATATATATAATATATTGATATATATATATATATATAGTGTTGTACTTATTTGATCAAATATAAATGCTAAAATGATTAAAAGTAAAACACTACTAATCAAACAAAAAAACCCAAAGCATATTCGCAAAGCCTATCCAAACTAGCAAACTCCCAAAACCAAAAAAAAAAAACTTTAAGGTGGGTCCTCAAGATTTGGGGCTAGTTTTGGAATAGCCACAAAAAATGGTGACTCTGCTGGGAAATGCTCTTGAGTATTTCGGTTGAAGAACCCAACTTGAAACCAAGAAAATCAAAATCAGTGAAATGAAAATCATTTAGTACTATCCAAAGAAGATGGGAGTAAACAACTTTTGATAAAACAACCAAAACTATTTGTCTTTGCTTAGTGTGTGAAGTGTGATTCTTTTTATCATTCCTAAAATCCTTCATATTGTATCACCTTATTTGCATTTGGGATATAATATATCACTCGTTAAATATATGTCACTCTACTACTAGTTGGGAATCTATAGGCCTAGTGGAGGTGACCTCGATCTCTCCTAGACCTAACTCTACTGCCAGGTAGACATCTATAGCCCCGATAGATATTGTCTGGATCACCTAGGTATAAGGTCAACAATTTTTTTTTGTATCTTTTGCAAATTTTTCTTGCCACCTGGGTTAGAGATCATTCTAGGCTAAATATGGAGTGAGTTAGATTTTTGCCTTAATACGTAAAGCAAAATGACTTCGTCCTTCAAGAATTCAAAGAATATCCTATAATAATATGATTTACATGTGTAGCTTTAACAAAATAGTTCATTGTTCCACCTTCCACCATTTTAGTCCTAAAATATAAGGATAATCACTAAGCAACTTCACCCTCTTGTTATTTAGTTTACATACCTTCAAGCTATATAATCCAAACTAGTTAACAAAAGATAAACTCCCAACAAAAGAAACCCGAGCTTGTGGCCACCACTAAACACTACTACGAACAAAAGAGAAAACAAACATGAGAAATATAAAAATAATAGCCTAACCTAAATTAATGAAATCCAAAATAAAACAAACCAAATAATCTTGCAAAATGATGCACAAAGTGCCACACCAAGATAGCAATAAAAACAAAAGCACAACATACTAAACCTATATACAATAATGGTACAAAAGAAGCAATAACTTAGCTACCTCATGGGTGAAAAAAGTGCTTAAGAAACTACCCATTCACAGGTAAGTGAACATCCTCTCCACTTAAGGTTTTCAACCAAAAATTATTCTCACCAATAATTTTAGAAATTTGGTAAGGACCAATCCAAATACAATCAAATTTATCATGGTCATATTTTTTTTCATGTGCTTTATCCCAAAGTAAAACCAAATCAAAAATTCTAAAAACCTTAATTTTAGCCCTCTCTTAGAACCATATTTTTATAATGTCTTGATGTTTGCTAAAGTGAAGCAATGCCTCCTCTCACTTTTCATCAATATGCATTAAATGAGTGAGACGGGCCTCAATTTTATCATCAGTATTAAGATATTATTTCATAAATTGTAAAGTTTACAACTTAAGGTTAGAAAAAAAAATTGGATCTTGACCATACACCAAATGGTAAGGTGAAGTTCCAATGGATTCCTTAGTTCTTATCCTATCATCCCACAATGCAAACCTTAATTTACTATGCCAATCTCTAGGGTTGTGTTCAAGCAATTTTTTAATGACAGACAACAAGTTTTTATCAAAATTTTCAGCCAATCCATTACCTTGAGGGTAGTAATTAAAATAATTCTTGATGCTCACCTTATTATCATAAGCCCACTCTACAAAATGAGATAAGATTAAAGTAGGACCATTATTACAAACAAGAGAATGAGGTATTCTAAACCTGGTCACGATGTAGTCTTCCAAAAATTGAATGACGGTCTCTGTAGTACAATTTTTGGTAGGGATGGCTTCAATTCATTGGGTACAATAATAAAAATTAGTGAGGATGTACTTATTGATAGCTAAAGAATTGAAACTAATAACCCCTACTAAATCTAGTCCCCATTGGGTAAAGGGTCTCATTTCAACTACTAGTTGCAATGGCATCGATGCTTGTCTTTCTCTATTGGTAGCAATATAACATATGTGGCAAGACCTCACATGGGAATGGGCATCCTTGAATATGGGGCCAATAGTAACTAGATATTAGGATTTTATGTATTGTGGTATTGGTATAACCATACCCTATACCATATTTACCATGGAATTCATGCAAGATATGTGCAAATTATTCTTTTAGACAACGAAGAAATATTCCCTCATGATTATTCCTATATAATATACCAGCATTAATCATAAAGTTCATGGATTTTAGATGTATATCTCTTATTTAAGTAGAATTCAAGTGTGGAGGACACTTACCATTCAATAATAAGCACACAATATCCACATACCATTCATCTTGTGTGATGTCCTCTGCATTGTAATGTTGGTAGGAAATTCGAGGATATATCTTTGCAAGGGTCTTTTTCAAATATTGACCTTGAACCAGATTCATTGGGTGGATTTCAAGGTCAAAATATTGAATAGTAGACATCTACTTCCCTCTTATTTCATCCAGCTCATTCTACATTAACATAATTTTTATAGTATGGTTAGGTACAACAACAAAGACTCTATTATGCAAAATATAATACCTAATTTTTTAATAGTTTTAAATAAGGCATATACTTGCTTATCTAGAATGGTATATTTTACTTGTGCATTTGAAGAAACACACGCTTATACTAAGAGGGGGGTGAACAATATAAGATAAAAAAAAAAATTCAAACAATAATTACAATAATATGAATGCAATAATGAATCAATGCACAAAATACCACAGACACAAGAGATAAGGATTTTACATGGAAGTACCCTTTTGAGAGAAAACCATGGCTAAATATTACTTTTATTTCTTTAATAAATTTGTAGGCACCAACCCACAAGAGACACCAATTCTCTTGTACAAATATATAGGCACCAACCTATGGGAGACACCAATATCCTTATTACAAAAATGTAGGCACCAACCTATGGGAGACATCAATCTCCTTGTTACAATAACATAGGCACAAACCTATGAGAGACACAAATATCCTTGAGGTATCAACCCTAGATGTGAAGGCACCAACTTTCAAATACTTCACAATACTGATCCACAAATCTGGTATTGAAACTCACTCAGGTGTGCTCAAAAATCTGATCATTAAAGACATCAACTTTTGCTCACAAATTTGATCATTTAAGGCATCAATTTTTGCTTACAAATTTGATTATAATTATGTCACATTCACCAAAATTTATCATTATCACCAGCAACATGTCAACTTGCATGAGGTCACTCCATATGTAATGTGTTGTTATCATGATTGTACCCTACATTATATTGTTAGCTCTCGTATGCTATCAATCCTTTGAATTTGTAGCTCTCAATTCTATTTTAAATTGAAGATGTTTTTCATGTCTTCATCAATGAATAGGTGTGCAATTCATTTACTTGGTAAATAGCTAGAAAGAAATTATAGATATGGTATCAAAACCTTAAAATAAACTCCAATTGTACATCCAAAAACTAATGTTAAACCAAACCCTTCCAAATCCAATGGAAAATTGACACAGATCTTCACAAACCTTTCTACCAAGTCCTCAATTTCTCACTGGATTTTACTACTCTCCAGCCGACACAAAAGCTTACTTCTCTCTTTTGTAATATCCTTTAATTCATAATTATATTGACCAATCAAATCCTAAATCAGATGTTTTAGCAAATATAGAGAATCTATGTTGTGTATGGCATCAGATAACTATGTAGCACCCCGATCAAGTCTTCCTTATTGTACACTACAATTTGATAAATGGTTTCAATAATAGGTATATACAAAACTTTTGAGTATTGTCTTGCCACGTATTGGAAGGCCTATAAATTAATATCACCCACACTAGATATAATGTCTATCCAACTAGATTTTATCACACCTCACGAACATCTTCTTTAACCTTTACACTCCTCAGTGAACAACTTAGAAATGATCTACTTCATGTGTACATCGATGTATCTCTTATTATTGTGTAGTCTCCAATAGTGCTTCTTCTTCTCCTGTGCAGGTGAATGTTACTCCTTATGCACTATGATCAGATTACCTCCAAACTGGTGCATTCAAAGAGACTGCCAATTCCTTCCTTTCTCTTGAAATTCTATCACTTGAAACCTCCTTCCAGCGTACCTCCTCAATGATTTTTTCCTCTTAATATATGCCCTATCTCCTACACAAATTTGTATCTAGAATTATGACTTGTGTTTCCTACAACTATGTTGCGTTAGCCTCTTCTTGTAGTGATCCTAGGGAAGCAGTGCATCGTCCTCCACTACTCTACTTACGATTTAATGGAATATTTTAACGTTTAAACATGTATTTAAATGAAAGGCATAAAATAAGATATAACCATAATGCAAAAAAATAAATGAATGAATGCTTTTGTATTGATATTTCCAAGATCCGGTTACATATGAATCCCTCTAAGGGATACCCTTCATTTGATACATGATTTTACACACAAAGCAGGTATTAGGTGCATAAAATATCCCATTGCAAGGGTGCATGCTTTATCAGGCCTCCCAGTGATGCACACAGAAATGTATGAGGTCTTACAGATGCCTCCTTATCTAGGTCTTATTATTAGAGGGATCCTATTGCTTTCGTATGTTGTGGATTTGTTCGATGAACCTGTAGCCTTGTAAATAATGAAACAACAACACATGCTTAGATGCCCGAGATTGCCTCCTCGGATGAGGTTGTTAGCAATGAATACACTCAATGAAAACAAATGCAATGAAACTAGTGCTATCAAAACAAGTAAATGAAGCAAATCTATGCTAATGACATGAAAAGCAAGTAACAAGCTAAAATGAAATAAACTAGTACAAAAAATGCTATATTGGGCTGGCGGGACACTGTTCGAGAGAACAACTGCTAAGGTGAACCTGTTTCTATTACTCCAAGGCTATGGATCTAAGTTTGTTTCCAGTGTTTAAAAAGTTGACATTTCTTGTCCATTGTATTGAATATCCTGTAGATGGAAAACCCCTAAATCAGCTAGCACTTTGTCGCTCCTCAAAGATGCTCCAATATGCTCTCCAATCCGGTAGGGCTTCACTATAAAAATGATCTCCAAGGGAAGCTCTCCAAGTTTTGCAAATCTCTCCTCAATGACCTATTATGTTCAATCCGTGATCATTTGGTGCCCTTAGGATTGCACCTTTTAAAGTGTGTGAAGCCCTAGGTCTATGTTCAAAACCCTAGGATTGAATCCCTCATGCATAGAGGATGTTAGCATGAGAAACTTTTGTTTTTGTATGTTTAACTGAGGTCTAAATTTGGACTTAAGTCTCCCATGTGAACTGGTCATAAAAGGGGAATGCAAAGTTGTCCCTGCTCACCTTTTTTACATGCAAACTACCATTTCCACCTGTGAATGGGCCGATTCATCGACAAGTCATATTTATGGCTTAGCCACTGTCATATGCAATGACTAAGATTTGGTTGCTATCATTTGCAGTGGCTAAGGTTTGGCCACTCTGAGCTTGAGTGGCTAGGATATAGCCACTCTGGTTTCTAGTGACAAAGCTTGGATGGGCTAAGACTACCCTATATGAGTGGTGAGAACCACTTTTGATACTTGGAAAGTCCAATCTTTAGTCACATGGCCTAGGAATGTGCCTATGTTAGTAGTTTATCTTAAATATGACATGTTTTAGGTGTCTACAGATACCCCTTTTTGTGATGCACTATGTGAAAAATACAACGCTGAGAAAAAACATTGACTGATATGTCTGTAAGGTGTATGATGATCATTGGTCTAATCAATACTGGATGCTCCAATCATGCAAGATGATGTGCATA
This sequence comes from Wollemia nobilis, assembly GCA_028583015.1. NCBI lineage: Eukaryota > Viridiplantae > Streptophyta > Pinopsida > Araucariales > Araucariaceae > Wollemia > Wollemia nobilis. The sequence continues at coordinate 3,163,635 of JAQPPZ010001206.1, forward strand.
CTTGAATCATTACTTCAATGTTTGGAAGGATTAACTTAGCATAGGGCTTGCACATGTTCAATTGCACTCATTCCTTAGACACAATCAAGTAGCTTTTGTTGCTACAATCAGATCTGACCGGTAGGAGAGCTATGGACTGAATATGTCACAATTTTCTTATGATCCCAGTAAACAAGAGAAATTTTTGTAATAGTTGTCTACAATGATTCATAGAACACAATTTTGATATGATCGAGTGATCTTTTGTTGATTTTGATTATGATTATTTGAATATTTGAACTACCCCTCACATAATGAATTGGTAAGGGAAGGACAATGAATGAAGCAATAAATCGCTTGACCAATATTGAATAGTTCTAGATTCTTTCTAATATTTGTTTTTTTAATGGGAAAAACCCCCATCCAAGTGTGATAACAAATGTTTACAATAAACATTCATCCCTAACCTGGGGAGTGGTCTGACTATCAATAGCCTTCTTAGGGAATTAGGATGAGTGATCCTATTTATGCTTGCATTGCATCACTTGGCTCAATGTTTTTGTGTCATAAGGGAATCATGATGATTCTATCGCACCCGTGGAGTAGTCCGAACATCTTGGTCTTCTTCGAGAATGAAAGAGGCACATCATAATTCTGAAATGAACAATTTTTCCCAAGTAGACCTATGGTAACTTACTCATCTCGCTAAATTACATGGAGTGCAAATCACTGCAACCGCTGAGTTGATAGAGTAAGTAACTTGATACGAGGCTTACTCGAGATGTGTTTTTGTATTATTTTTTTGTTATTTTGAACATTATGATGACCATGAGTCATCAAAATGTATTTATTTGATGTTTTTGCTACTTATCATGGAGGGAATTCCTCCTATTTTTGCTTATGCTTTTGGTTGCTATCAGATCCAGCAACCCCTAAATGCCTATTCCTGGCCACTCTAGGCTACAATGACCAAGAATTTTGGATCGCTGATGGTAGCAACGACTAAGGCATAACTTGAAAATATAAAACAACCTAGGGTTTTTGACTTTTCAATTTTACAACTAGTGATTTGCTTGTCAGAGATCTGGAGAGAAAGTGACATTTGCGACCTGGAGTGTTGTTGCATCAAGGATCATGGCTACACAGGGCAAGGCATCATCGATTGGAGGAGCCAAAGCTTCTCGGATACTCTTTAAATTATTTAACCTTACTTATTTCACTTTTGGGTAAATATGAACCACACTAAGTAATTAGAAAATTAACCTCATTAATCTTGTCGACAACAAACCAAACCCGTAGTTTAGTCTTAGTTTAGGATTTAATGTGGTGGGCTTGCTCCCATTTTTATTTTTTCAAAAATTTTGTAATTTTTGGCCTAGGGCATACATGTCTACCATGTTTCCCATCGATCATTGCTACTCATAGCGGCCAACTCGACCTACAAGTTGGTTGTTGTTCAGAGTGGCCAACATTGAATCCCAACGATCAAAAATTTGACCATTGGGGTTTGGCCACTTTTATCCTCGACAGCAAATTTATGGCCACTTTAGGTGACAATGGCCAAGAGCCTTAGTTATATTTTGTGAATTTTTGGATTTTGCAAGGTGATTATGCTGATTTTTTTAAATTTTTGAGCTGCTTTCTTGTACTATGTTGCATGATTAGGTGTATTTATTCCTCTTTTTCTTAGACTTAGGATAGTTTATCATTATGTGCACCATTTTTCATGCTTTGTTTGTGATTCATGCCTTAGATGCATTGTAGTTATGCTTTGTTTTCTTTTGCTCTTAGATTCTCACTGCTCAATCTTGAGATCCGAAGCTCTTGAATAACCTTTTGCCCCTCCTGGATGATACAGATTGGGCCTGGATTAAGGCCTGTGAACTACAATATGTTACTAGGTTGCCTAATATTATGTCATATTAGGCTTACCTCATGGCCTTGGTATACCAGTGGGATCCCCAGACTAATACCTTCCATCTTCCCACTGATGAGATGACTATCACGTCGAAGGATGTATACAAGATTTTTTGAATCCCCTTTGATGGAGTGGCCATTGTCTCTTTGACCATCAATGACTGCGATGTAGTATTTTATTGGGTGTTCAGAAGGCATGTTGTAGATGCCTTCAAGGACACCAAATATGGGGGCATATTTGTTGTGTGCTAGTAAAAAAAGGTCTTATCTAAGAGGCATGTAGTATTGCTAATGGTTGTCAACAATATTCTCATTCTAGACTGCTCAGGCTTGAGGTTCCTGTGGAATCTCCTTGTGATGGTATAGGATCTGATGGAAATCGAGGAGACCATAATAAATGCATGGGGGAGGTCTCTTTTGGCCTAGTATTATGATGAGTTGTACCACATCCATCGATGGGGTCACATTGGCATCACTTACAACTTCCTCTTATAGGTTTTGGGATGGGAGCCCATCAAGGTAGATCACCCTAGAGGGTTTTCTACTACTATTGTAGTCATCGAGGAGTGGATACAGTGCTATGATTCTAGATGGGCTCAAGGGTGTGAGGAGTGCAAGATTCATCCTCATGCGAGGTAGCTCTCCCACTACACTACTACTTTTACTAGGCTGAAGGCCAAATATATCATGTGGCACCCATACCATGAGTGTCTGGATTAGGATGATCCATCTAGTTTCACATCTAGAATGCAACATGAGTGGTGGATCATCGGCTGCAAGGTTGGCATCAAGAAGTATTTCTTCCAATCTCGATTTCTTCGTTAGTACAGGCTTCAGTAGGATGTACCACTAGTTCCATTTTTTGTATAGGTGCCTTGCAGTAGAGAGATACCTTCCTCCACCATGGATCATAGAGATTTTTGATGAGGAGGATGCCCTAGAAGTTGACCCAAAAGTTTTTGGGGGAGTCATAGATGCATTTGCATAGTGGTGGGAGGATCTAATGTGGCATGGTGATGGCAGCATAGGCCATGAGGATGATGGTGGGGATGACGATGTAGATCCAGCTGGGTGTAGATTTTGAGCCAAGACTACAGTATGGGGCCAGCTAGCAGAGCAAGTGGTAGTAGAGGAGCAGGAGGCTCCTAAGGAGGATAAGGAGGAGATGGATCTCAAGGAGAGATATTATAGTTTGAGAGCACAGTTGCATGAGGTCAAGGTTGAGCTCTAGTCGACCAAGATCTAGGTACAACAGCGAGATGCTACTATAGCACAATGAGATGCCACTATAGAGTAGCTCACACTACAAATCTAGGATTTACAAGCTACTATCGGGGATGGTGCCACTAGGATGCAGTTTTTTTTTCCTCCTTCTACACCACAGAGTGATACCGGGGTAGATCTTGGGGCAGATACAAGGATAGAGGTTCTACGCCTATATTCATTGCTAGATGATTAGAATGGATAGATATAGGGGTATGTCTCCCACATAGCCTCTCTCCAGATTTAGCTTAGGAGGCACATAGTTGTCCCTAGGAAGGCACTAGGTACAAGTGTCTCATAGGTCAGCAGGCACTCCACCTCAGGGTAGTATTTTTTCCATCCTAGCCAGAGGACCTAGACTCACACAGAGAGACCAGCAAGCTCACACCACTCTACTCATGACACAACCATAGGGGGAGGTGATGTTGGGGGTGTAGACCCATTGTTTTATTGATGAAGCACTTGGATTCTATTTTTGAGGTCTGTTTGACCTATATGACTATAGCCCATGGGAAATTTTTGTATACCCATGTACTTGACACACACATTTATATGATATCTTTGCATTATGCCTCATTATGTGTATCATTTATTGCTCATGGTTTTTTTTTATTTTTTTTGTTTTATTTATGTGATGTAATGACAACATTATGATGATTTGATGTATGTGTTAGATGATAAGTGATATTTATGATGATGTGGATGTTTATATGGATGCTCACATAGATGTGATATGATCCAATAATATGATGTATCATGCGTTGACTTGATTATGGATTTATGATTGTATGTATAGGCAGATTATGATGTGATCTTAGATGTGAATGGATGAGTTATGAGCTATGTACTTATGGATGTAATGTTTATTGTTAAATGCATGTTTGATTTTGATTTTATTGTATGCATCTAACTTATGCTATGATATGGTGAATGCAATATGTAATGCGTTATGTATATGGTGTTTAATCTAATGTGAATGAACTTAATTTTTTTAATTACTTAAAACATAAGGAATGCATATGATATGATTCAGACAATCTAATGGGTGATACCACAGAAAGTATGACAACCGATTTTTTTTTTTAATAATCATTCTAATTATAAGAATTAATTATTAAAACCATCCATATGTGCATGTAATGGTGTGGAATGTATGTATTTTCTAGATAATTTTCTGTAATTTAAAAGATATAAAATAATTAGTGGTCATTTAAATATCATTTCTGACATATATCGGTATCTAGTTTATTTTATTAATACCCCCTAATTTGTAGAAGCTTATAGAGAAGTTGATGATGTGGTTGATGATATGATTTTTTGCTATGTAGGAGTTTTTGAGGTTTTTCCTGAGTCTTCAAACACTCTAGTTATCCTATCAAGAGCTATGTACTGACCATGCAAGACTTTTGAAAAGCAAGGCTTTCACCATATTTCTAGATATTCATTATCTCTATGTGTGCAAATGAATATATATTTTGAGATAGAACCCAAGCATTTCCTCCGATGTCAGGCGGGATTCTTTCAGCCCATTTCTAATATAAGGGATCCTCAAGTGTTCATCTCATCCTTATGTTGGACTTAGTTGGATTATACCACTAGGCAGTATTAGGTTACCTAAGATAGCTCATCCATAGGCAAACATTGGTCTACACCAATGCCAGAAGCAATTATGATAGACATATCGTCATGCGTAAGGATATCTCCTTCTGTTTTTGTATAATGCTGAGAATTCCAAGGATTCAAGCTCCATTCCCTTATTTTCTTCATTTCATTTGGGGTGCTTGCTCATGTGTAGTGATGAGAATCACTGTTTATTTTGATTGTTTTTTTCTTGAGCGAGGGACCAATGTAGTGATTATAATCACTATTTGCTTTGTTTTTGCATTCTTTGAACTATGACTTTGAAAACTGGGATTTTTAATTTGTGTTTTGTTTTAGGATTTTTTTTTGTGTTAATGAAATTAAGGGATTTATGCAGTGATGATAATCACTCATTTTTGGGTAGGGCAAAACTTTTCCTTTTGCCAATTCTCAGCATCTTTAAACCGGTCGCACAAGGGGATAAGCAAGGAATATCCTTTTCACTTAAGGCAACCTAGACCACTTTTGCATTTTTCATATTTCCCTTGTACCAGCTAGGATTTTGTATTCAGTGGCTGTAACGATGAATGTGTGTCAGCCTAAGGATGGGGGTGATATCTTCCCCACTAAGTCTAGTACCCATTGTGAGAAGGACCATGTTTCCTGGATGGGTTGCAAGGCTTGTGATGGTAGGTGGGTGAGGTTTACATGATGCTAGCACTTGACACATTTCTTGAGATACTCACAATAGTATTTTTCCATAGTGGGCCAATAGTAACACACTATCAAGATGTGCTTAACAATGGCCATGCTACTTAAGTGACCACTACACGTACAGTCATGAGTTCACAAAATTTCCTAGGATGCTTCCTAGGGCTCAAGACAATGAAGGAGCATTCCATCATAATCTCATCTATATAGGATATCTCCTAGAAAAATTTATCTTGTCACCTTTTGTTTAAAATTTTGTCTTTCAGCATGCGATAGGTCTTGTGGTCATTTCAAGTTTCAAAAAATATTGTAATTGGGAAAGCCAATCTTGATAAGCCACAAATTCTATTGATAAAATGACATGCTCCCCCTGTGATTTAGAATCTAAGAACATATATTGGAAAACAACCCTGTGGTGAATGGTTGTACCACACTCCACCAAACCTTGAGAGATCAAAGATTCCCAAGGTGCCATTTGCAAGAAATCTCTAACTCTGAAGGACCAATCCTAATTTGGTTCAGTTTGGATCATGTTGACTGACTCTTGATTGTCCATAGCCTCACGTTGTATTACTAAGTGCATGAGTACTTTCACATGAATGATTATGAAATCAGTAGATGGATTCTGAGGGATTAAGGATCCCAAAGATGCCATGGTGTCTACAAATATGTTTGACATACGAGGGATTGCCTCAATGTCATACCATTCCAATCGGGCAAGGTAAGTGTCAACAAGCTCTTTGTAAACTTTCAAGAGTGTGCACCTACATTGGAACAATCCTGACTTTATTAACTATGAGCAAGGAGTCACCAAAGATATTCAATATTATAATGCCCATTGTCATGGCTATTTGAAGTCCCAAGATCAGGGCCTCATACTCTATGTTATTATTTATGCAAGGAAGTCTATCTTGAATGAAAATGGCAATGGGGTGACCTTCGGTGTTATAAAAACTATCCTTACTCACATTTCGATATGTCAAAGAATAATGCCATATCTCTTTCTTTCTCAGGTTCTTCGAGTTTCGATAGATCTAATAATGCAAATACTGCATCATTAGGCAACTCTATAGTGAGAGGCTTGCTATCCTAAAGAGGTGCCTCTACTGATTTATCTTCTATGAATTGTCCCTTGATGGAATTTTGGCTTATGAACTCTAGATCAAATTTTGTCAATAGCATGATCCACTTTGTAGTACATATATTGTGATATGTCTTGTTCATCATGCATTGCAAAGGATTTTATTTGGATACAACGTAGGTCATATGGATCAACATGTAGTATCGCAACTTTTTGGTTGCAAAGACCACTGCCAAGCACAACTTTTCTACATATGCATATCCCAACTCATAACTCACCAAGGTGCAACTAATGTAATATACGACTTGCTCTTTGTCTTGTTCGTTCTCTTGGGCTAACATGGTATCCAAAGAAAAATCAATTTTTGATACGTATAGTAAAAATGGTATGTCTAGCCTTGGTGGAGCCAATATTGGCAATGTTCCCAGGTATGTTTTGATCTCTACAAAGGATTGTTGGTACTCTTCATCCCAATGAAATGGGACATCCTTGCGTAGCAACCGGTTCATGGGTCGATATTTGTCTAACAATTGAGTGATGAACCATTTGATGGATTCTACCTTGCCTTGTAGACTTCTTAAATCCCAAATGTTGGTAGGGGTAGGCATTTCCAATATAGCCTTTACTTTTTCAAGATTGACTTTGATTCCCCTCTTAAAAATGATGAACCCTAAGAGCTTACCAGAAGTTACACCAAACACACACTTCTTAGGATTCAATTTGATGTTGTGCTCAATGAGGTGATCGAAAACCTTTGTAAGGACTTGAGCATGCTCTTGCCACAATAGGGACTTGGCCAGTAGGTCATCAATGTAGTCCTCCAAGATCCTATGCATATAGTCATGAAATATGTATGTCATGGCCCACTGATATGTGGCACCAGAATTCTTCAGGCCAATGGCATCACTTTGTAACATAATGTCCCCCATGAAGTAGTGAAAGCAGTCTTGTGTTCGTCCTTAGGTTTGATCCAAATTTTATTGTACCCAAAAAAATCATCCATAAGGGATAGCATCTCATGACCTACGATGGCGTCAAAAATATCATCTATGTTTGGCAATGGGAATTAATCCTTTGGAGTTGCACTATTCAAGTATCTAAAATACATGCAAATTCTAACTCTTCCATCTAGTTTTTCCATGAGCACCATGTTCGAGACCCATTCAGGGTAGTCGATGGGAACTATGAAGATCACATCCAATAGTTTTTGCAACTTGTTCTTTACCATCAAAGTGACGGTTGGATGCATTTTCCTCAACTTTTGCTTGATTGGCTTCTTTAGGGGATCCAATGAAAGGTTGTGGACAACTAACTTTAGATCAATCCCTGACATGTCTTTGTAAGTCCAAGCAAAAATATTTGACCTCTCCTTAAGGAGAGGGATAATGATGGCTTGTTCCTCTAGAGATAGACTTTCTCTAAACTTTAATTTCTTTGGTTGAGTAGGATCATCATTGATGTCCACATTAAAAGTCACTTCTATAGCCATATGTGACCCATCCTACAACTGGTGAGGCATGGGTATCAAGTGAATATCATCAATGGTATTTATAGGTCCTACTGACTTAGGATCCAAACTAGTGTGGAACACATCATAAACACAACCTGATGCAAAATGGAATGGTTGTAATGTCTCTTCACTAGAAAAAATATCCTCAGGCTATATGGGTGAATTAGCACGATCCCAATCAATAGCCTCTATATCAAGATGTAATTTTTTTGTGGGATATTTTGGGTTATGAAGTGGAGTGGTCAAATCAATGGATATCATGTTTATGGATGGAATGAAATCTCTAGGACCACATGGGTGAAATTTTGTCTTAGAGGTCTCCCTTCCATACTCACGATGAGGTTCTAGAGGAAAAGGGATTTTTGGATCTGGCCCTTGAGCAAGCCAGATAATAGGATCATTGGGCTTCAATAGCTCTCTAAATGTAGGTAGAGGGGGATTTTTAACATGGTGAATGGCAACTAAGTCGACAAGTCTTCCTAGAAACCACAAACCAGGGTCTATGGCATGGAGTGTCGCTTCTCTTTCTATGAGTGCATTGACTTGCTGCAAGTGGTGAGGCCCAAGATAAGCCATCTCAACTTCATCTTCAAAGTCATCATCACTTATCCAAAAACTATTAGCATGGGTATGTGTCCCTAAGAAAATAGGCTCGTATATTGACCCTAAGTAGGCCATTTCTGTCTCATCTTCATATTATTTGTCACTTATGAAGTAGCCATTTGCATTAGTTTATTGTCCCAATCTATGGGGCCACTACCTTGGTCCTAGGTAGCCTCTCTGTGTTGAGTCCCCTGACTCATAGCCACTTTCATTTGATATGAATCCACTCTCATTGTGTATTGACCAAGTAAATCTATGTAAATAGCAAGGTCCATGATAGGCCAAGCCTGCTTGTGCTTCATCATCACTTGCCACATATACATTTTCTTCTTATTTTTCATCCCATGAGTTTTAACCCTTTGGGGTGGCATCAATTGTGGAGCTTGGATTATAGGTTTCGGGTGGTGGTATGCTCACCATGACCACTTGTATGTTGCTCATATATCTTGTACTTGGTGGGTGATAAGGAATAAAATTGATGTCTTCTCCTAAACCCAAGCTTAATCTATCCAAGGCTGCTACTAGAGAGTCATATTGACCTTTGATATGATAGCCTAACCCAAACCTATCAGTGGGAAGCTAGTATTGCAGCTCAAATAGTTGCCTATGCCCTTGCTCATATGTACCAATATTGTAACCATACCAATGGCAACGTTCAAAGTAGATTAGAGCAAACTTAGGATTAAATATGTAATGAACATTAACAGTGAATAATTCATCATTGTCCTCTTATTCATCAATAGACTTATGGGCGGAGTCTATTCCAGCATAGACAAAGTTTGTTTGGGGGAGGGATTCCAAGCGAAACCATTGTTCCCACTGGTGGTAATAAGTCCTTTGGTCATCCCATGTCCTATACAGACTCTATGATGGGTGTGAATTTTATGTTCTATACAAGATACTCTCCTATCCCTGTACTTTCCAAGTGAATAGTTGCATGTTATGTGGATGATCCTACATACAACACTGGTGAAATGGGCTCTAGTATTCCTAAAATTGATCTTGGAGATCATATTCTTCCATGAGACTTAGACTTTTCTCAATGGCTATGGTTAGCGCTTCCTTGGGATTTCTTTCCTCAAATAAGGGTGCTTTTAGATTTTGATTATCTTTTGGTTTAGACATTGATGATCTCTTAGAAGCATTAGTCATGTTGAGTACTATATGAGGTGTTGATGTAGATGGGTCTTTTCGTGCCCCTTTGTCCTTATAATTTAGTTGTGTAGCTGGATATGAAGGTCCTACATACAAGTGAGCAGATGAAATCACAAATTCTCCTAGACAATCCACCTGATGGACATATTTTAATGGCTCTTTATCATCCAACACCATGTAGAGCTTGTTATCATGCACATACTTGACATATTGGTGTAATATTGAAGGAACACACTTCATGTCCCTTATCCAAGGGTACCCTAGGAGGATATTGTATTGAATGGCCCCTTCCAAGACATGACACATCACAAGGATGGTCTTATGCCCCACCTTGATGGGTAGGACTATCATTCCCACAGTATTGCATAAAGCATCATTGAAATCCCTTAATGTGTAGGCTCCCATAATGATATTGGACTTGGGGATCTTAAGGTGTTCTATTGCTATTGTTGTGATGATTTTGATTGAAGAACCTATATCGATCAAGACCCTCTTAAAAGGTAAATCATTTACTGACACCACAAATGTGAAGTAGAGGGTCTGGTAATGCAGTAGGCATTGTCTTAATCTGATGATCATAGAATCAAATTACAGGTTCTTAGCATTCTTGTACTTGTCCCAAAAAATGGGTGAATGCATTTTAATATTGTGGTTGGAGCTCAATCGACCTTAAAATCTCCATCAAGGTCTCCTTGTGCTTTGGGGACTATTGTATGAGCTCGTAGATGGATAGCTTAGCCGGAGTCGTTTGTAATTTTTGCTCAAGTCTACTCTTAATAGTTACCACAGGTCAGGTTGGTGGACCTGAAATGTTTTTTGCCCCTACCTCTACCTAGGTGTAGTAGGGACATTAATGGGAGCTACAGGAGGTTGTGTTTGACCATACCATCTGCTCTTGGTTGCTATATTGACAATTTCAACCATCCCAACACACTCGTGTGTAGGTGTACCAATTCAGACTTGATTGACTTATGCACCTTGCCCTCTAGGGACCTCATGGTTTGGTAGAGGGTTTTGTATATGCCCATATCTCTGTTGTCAGGAGCTAGTGGGTTGTCAACTTTAAGTTCTCTCACCTCAATCATGTTTTGTGCCTAGTGCTTGAAGCCCACGTAAAACTCAATGTTATACCTTGATATCCTATGATAAGGGTAAAATTGATCTTCCCTATATCCTTTTGGCTTAGGATGGTTGGGATATATAAGAGGTATATTAGGGAACCTGATCTTTCCCACCTTGCTCAATTGATTGAATATTGATTGCATTGATTCTATCAATGGTGTAAAATAGTGAGGGGGGTTGTGCTCTCTGTTTCACCCTTGATTGTTTTTTTTATCATAATTGGCTATTGGAGGTTATGCTTGATAATTATAGGGTTGTTGCATAACCCCATCCTTAGTTTCAGCTAATACCAATTGATTAACTAGAGTAGGGTTTGCCTGCATCTGCTTGTATTTTCCATTTTTGTCATTTTTGTTCCACTCCTTGGTTCAGAGTTTGATGGTTCCCTCATATAATTTTATATCCTTAATGAGTTTGGTCTATGCCAAGGCCTCATCAAATGAGAGGTATTATTGAATTTGTAGTAAGAGGGAAATATGTTTAGAACACCTCTTGGTGAACATGCGAACAATATCTTCTATGGGGACAAAGAATGACAATTTTGCCATGAATTTTCTACATCTATTCTCATAATCCATTACTGGATCATCATCATAATGTTTAAAATTGGCCAGGTTTGAAATTTTCACCTTCCTCTTAGCACCAAAATATAAATGCTTCAAGAAAGCATTCACTAGTTGTTCGAAATTGGATATGCTATGCTTGGGCAGTTGGTTGAACCATTGAGTGGCAGTGCCTTAAAATGTCATAATGAATGTCCTAAGCATAAGAGCATCATTGTCTTCAAGATAAAAATATGCATTTATGAAATTGGTAACATGCTCTTGTGCATCCTCTTCACCCTTAAAATTTTCTAACCTAGGCATCTCAAAATGCTTAGGGTATGCGGGGCTAGGAATAGATGGACATAATGGTTGATTGTGTATTTTTCTCAATGTTGGTTGGTTCCCAACTATCTCTTGCTTTCAAAGGACTTAATATTTTCATTGAGTGCTTGGAATTCCTTTGAGGTGAGGATTTCCTCTTCTTGCAGTCCCCCTTGTGGTGGTGGTGGAGGTTTCCCTCTATTCACTTGATCTAATCTATTTTCTTCCCTCCTATGAGGGGATTCAGGATGTGTCTGATCCTAATATATCAGATTTATCCTTTCTCCACCAATTGGATTTCATTCATGATTTGGAAGGTGGTTTTGTTATGGTTTTCCTTATTTTCTAGTGCGCTCCTCTCTTGGTGAGTCAACACATTGATCTCTTTGATGATAATTTCTATTTGCTTGTTGGTTAATACGAGCTAGCTGCTCAACTTGCTCTCTTAAATTTTTCCTCATGTTGGAGCAACAACCTTTCTCTTTGCTTGTCATTTTTGAGAGCTTCCATAAGCTCTCACTCTTTTTTTAAGGCATTCTCTAGCCATTACATGTAGTTAACTGGCACTGTCATATAAGACTCATGCTTATATGATCCTGTTCTAGTGGTTTTAATTCATAGATTCCTCAAATAAGTTTATGTTGTTTCTTTGCTCTTTCTAGCTAATGTAACTTGTTCTATATATTATTGAGTTTCTGTATGATTAGACTTTGTATGTTTACTACAGGGTCACCTTGAGGCACCCCCAGTTTGAGAAGTGGGATTATAAGTCATGTTTCATGAAATTCTAGATGAAAAATTCTCTATGGCTATGGTTTTGGGAGGTGGCCTCGAATAAATCTGATCCACCTCATCTCTCTATCTTATTTTCCATGGATGATCCTCTAGGGTGCCATTTACTCCAATGAGGTCATAGTATATTGGAATCCTTCCTCTTGTGTGAAATATATCTTCTATTTGATGTCTATGATTGGATGTATATCTGGTTTCATGCCCCTCAATGGGCTGATCTATTCTAAGTGTCTCATGTGAATGTTGAGATGTTGTGACTCCTGTGTGTCCTTTTTATTATGAAGGATTTGTGGTCACCCCCTTTATCCATGAGGATGGAGGTGTGGAAGCTTCGTCATCCCTATGAGAATAATGGGTTTTAGAACACCCCTTATGTCCATATGGGGAGGAACCTCTTAAAGCCTCCTCATGTCTTTGAGAAGTTTTTGTGTTTTTGGAGGAAGACCTTAAGGTTTCCTCATGTCTCCTTGATGATGATGGCCACGAGGCCTCTTTGCGTTTAGGCGATTTAGTTCCATGATGTTGCTTCCTATTTGGGGTTTCTCAAGGATAACCCCCAAGGATTGAGTTATCACCCATAAGACTCACATAATTGCATCTCACGATCTTACGATTGGGTCTTCCAATGTGACTACGACTTTGCCTATGGGTATGGGTTGCTTCAAATTCTCCCTTAGTATCAGACTAAGGATTTTTACTTCTTGTTTTGACCATTGTATTTGTGGATTTAGCTTTTTGTGTTGCAATTAAATATAGCCAAACAATATCAAGCAAATGTTTATCTTGATTATCAATTTAAGTGTGCCCTAAAATGTTTTTTGTATTTAGATTTTTTTTTGTTCTTGTTCCTTGATCTTGTTTTGGATTTAGAATGAGTATAATCATCCATAGGGGTAATCAAGAACACCCATGCCAAACATGATTTTCTCAAAAAGAGACTAGGATACACTACTTAAATCCCAATGGGGGGTTCATCTAGCTCTTCCACTCTAAACCAATTATTCCAATAGTGGGAGAAATTTTGAACATAATTAACTTAGTACCACTATAAGTAAGTTCCTAATTTCATTTCTAGCTCTAGGGAGTAAACCGATGGAAGGAGATGAATGCCAACATCACCGGACTAAATTGAGTGTTGGTGATGAAATCCAACTCCCCAATGTTTAAAACATGTGTGCATGTGTGGGGTTCATTTTAAGTTTTTGCATAAAGTAAAATGCATCATACAACAATAATGACTCTTTCCTATATGCCTAATGCAAAATACATTTCAATTTTTAGAAATATGCATAACTACTTATGAGATTAATGGATGAACTCTATTTAGTGCAAATATGGCCTCCATAAGGGCCTTAGAGAAAACAAACCAACACACAGTTTCTAGCATGTTGGATTCTAGGGCGGAATTTACAAGCATAAGTCGTTGTTCCTAGCAACGCCTAGTGGAAACCTAAAAAGAAACCCCAAGATTTGGAAGATGCAATTTCTTCCTTTTTTATTCTTTCAATTATCCAAATCAAAATATGTCTTAACTTTCACTATTTTTAAGAAAACAAAAGCAGAAAAAAAACCATAAAGCATCAAAAAAGCTATACCAAACTTTAATCCAGCTCAAAGAATCAATGTCTTGACCTCTACTGCACTCCATTTCTGACTGCTATCGACCAGAATGGCTGATTTCTAGCCATTGTAGACCAAAGCGCTAACTTTAGTCTTGATTTTTGGCCACTATGGATCAGAGCGACTAAACCTGCACACAAAAGAATCAGTAAAGCAAAAAAAAATGGAAATTAACTATAGAACTGGGCAGGGGTCCCACCATGATCACCATCTATAGCAACCCTGGGGAAGCGATGCATCATCCCCCACTACTCTACTTATGATTTAATGGAATATTTTAACATTTAAACATGCATTTAAATGAAAGTCATGTTATAATCACAAAGACACTGAGAGGGGGGGTGAATCAGTGTGTTCTTTAAAAACTTAAAAGCAATTTAGACTTTTAAATAAACTACAGTAGATTAAAACAAAAATAATAAAAGTACTAAGAGCATCACACATAACACGGCATTTTAACGAGGTTCACCGATGTGGCTACTCCTCAAAAAGACTACTTGGACTACCATCCAAATCTAGTCAAATGCAAAGCTACAACTTTACATAATCATTCACCAGCACCAACTGGTAAGAGGCACCAACCTCTAAATTTTATCTGCTACAACAGAATGGAGCACCAACTCCAATTTTTCCAGCTCCAACTGGAAAGAGGCACCAAAACCTTTTACCAAGCTACAACTTGGAGATAGTAATAAAAATTGTAGAATTAAACTGTCACCTCAATTTGCACAATTTGCTATTTTTCTTGCATTCTGCTGCTTGTCGGCATTCGGCTGCTACTGTGAAAAATGATTCGCACTTTTTCAACCACTCCTCTCTATCTCTCCACGTTCTCTGCTGCAACTTCATAGAAATATTACTTCTACAGCCAGCACACTGTCATTTCACACTCGGAACATGACTTCTGCATACTGTGTTCTTATCTTCTCTTTGCACCACTCACTCTGCTGCACCTTCCATGAAATCTCACTTCTACCATATATTTTTTCCTCGGACTTTAAACACACCGTCTGCATATCGCTCTCTTTGTTCTCGATCAGTTGATACGCACTCACTCACTATCTCATTGCTGCGATCTCTTTTCTTTAACTCCAAAGAACTATCTCTGACTTACACTCTGCTGCACACGAACTTCATTCACATATATCGCATCACGCACACTCTTCAACCTTGCAACAGTCCCGCATTTTTATAGAAGAGAATATCCCATCAAAACATTCTCAAACACATCGGCTGCAACCCTAATTAGGTCAACATGAAACCCTAGAATTTTTTTGTTGCTTAACCTTGCTTTGTCGACGAGAAACCCTAATTGATCCGTTGCAAAACCCTAGCAACGTCAGCTTTGAAAACAAGCCGGTGAACGACTTTAATTTAATTTTAAAATATTAATTTAAATTTTAAATAAATAAATAAAATTTAAACTCGATATTTAAAATTAAATATCTTCATCATCGGAGCACCTTTTTCAACAAAACGAAGAGCTAACTTGGGTTTTAAGAAAAAACCATTTCAAAACTGCTGACCATGGATTTAAACAAAACCTATAATTTAGTCTGCCTTGGTTTTCACAAAAACCCTTCCGCTTTTTGACATCAATGACAACATAAACACTTGAGCAAGGGCAATGTACCCAAGGTACCCAAAATTGCCAACAATCTCCCCCTTTGTCATTGATGGCAACCCTTTACTAAAAACACATCTTCAAGAGCCAAAATTGAAATCAATCTCTTTGAAGTTTTGCTCCCCCGAACTTGAAGCTTTCCTCTTCACTTGAAGCTCTCCCCCTTACTCATATCTCTCCCCCTTTGTCATCAATGGCAAAGGGCCACCTTTGGGGCTCGGAACTAAGAATGAGCCTCTTAGCTTAGTCCCTCCCCCACCTCCTGATGAGGTGATTAATTTTGGGGTGGGAGTAAAACTCCCATTAGGCACTGATCAACATCAACGTCTATAACTTCCTTGTCGGGTCTTCTCTTGAACTCTTTGACAATATTCTTGTTCCTGTCATTGTTCGATCCTTGGACCTGATCATGCCACTGTTCCTATTCCTATATCCCGGAATTTCAACTCGCTACCTGTCTCGACAAGTGTGACTTTTATTGTTGCACTTATAACAAGTAATAGTGTTGTTTCTTTTAGGCATCCTTGTTCTTTGAATCCACATGTTCTGACTAAGCCAGTTCTGACTAAACCTATTTTGACCAAGCTTGTTAGTGTGATGTTCTTTTGTTTTAAATGAAACTCTGGTCTGTTTACCCTTCTGAAATGAAGCACACATACTATTTGCAGGTTTTTTAATGATTGGAATATCTCTCACTGCTTGTTAACGATAATTCTTACCAGATTATCAAAACTTATGTGTCCAAGCCTCTTATGCCACAACCAGTTCTCTTCTTCTTGTCCCATGAAGCACATACCTTCTGAAAACTCTGAGAGTGTGTACAGATTGCTAGACGTCCTTGAGTCGATTGCTATTAATTTCCTACTATTTATTTTTTTGACTTCACAACCATGCTTCTTGAAAACTACTTCATGTCCTTTGTCACAGATTTGACTCACACTCAATAGATTATGTTTCAAACCATCCACATATAAAACTTCCTCTGACTTGATCTTTCCTTCACTAATTTTGACCGTTCCTTTACCTATTATTTTGGCTCCGTCATTGTTGCCGAATTTTATAGAACCACCCTCATACTTTTGTAGATTTTTTAATTTCTTTTTGTCACCTGTCATATGACTTGAGCAACCACTATCAAGAATCCAAGGAACATGTTTATTCTGAGCTCTAAAAGTCGTCATGCACTATTAAATAATCTTGTTCTTTCCTGGAATTGTTCTTTTTGTTTCCATTCTATTTTAACTGTGGTATTGGGTTCTAGCTGTGATTTCCCCTTTTTAGAATTTTGCACATATCCTTCAGTATAAATTCTATTTTGTTTTGCTCTATACGGTTGAAATCTACTTTCATGAGGTTGATATGAAACAGACATACTACGACAATTTCCGGCAATATGACCAAAGTTGTGACACTTAAAACACTCTACTTCATAACTCATTAAAGGAGCAAACGCATTTCTACTAGTGAAACTTCTTGGACCTACGTTGTATTTGCAGTCAACAATTTTATGCCCATAAACATTACACTTGAAACAAAAACCATAGAAATAATGATTAAACCTGAAAAATGGTCTTGGCCAGGTTGTTGCTGGAGCCTTGGATCTTCTATTCTTTTGATGTGTGACCTTAGTAAAGCCATCATTGTCAGCTGCTATTTCAGGTCTGGCATTATATCTTTCTTTTGCCTGATTCTTGTCTTTGTTCTTTTCACTTTCAACATTGCTTGCTTTTGGTCCAGCTTGATGATTCTCCTTAGAAAATCCGAGACCAAATTTGATACCTTTGGATCTTTGATCGCTCGAAATTTTGTCCAATTTCATCGAGCTTTCTTCACGTTTTACATGACAGTTGATTTTTCGATCCAGCTCTTGTATCTGTATTCGAAGACTCACATTTTCTTCTTCCAATTTTTTGTAGTGGTCTATCTTCATGGATACTCGTATTTCCAGATCTTCAGACATTTTCTTGTATTCTTCAGTCTGTATTTTTAAACTGGCAATAATGTTGTTTGCATCCTTAAGTTTCCTTGACAAATTTTCATTCTTCTTTTTCTTCAATTCCCATTTCGTAAGGGCAGACACTAGCTCACCCTCTAAATCAACTTCAACCTCAACTTCTTCAACTTCAGAGTTCATTCCTTCTGCCATTTTTGGTTCAATTTTCTCAACCATAGGAACTGAAACTGGCTAGGATGCCTTTTTGGATGAGGATCTATTCTTCTTAGCCATTGTATACTAATCCAAGATCAACCCTGACTGATTTAGCCAAAATTGGGAACCTGGCTCTGATACCAATTGTTATAATCACAATGACACTAAGAGGGGGGGTGAATCAGTGTGTTCTTTAAAAACTTAAAAGCAATTTAGACTTTTAAATAAACTGCAGTAGATTAAAACAGAAATAATAAAAGTACTAAGAGCATCACACATAACATGGCATTTTAATGAGGTTCACCGATGTGGCTACTCCTCAAAAAGACTGCTTGGACTACCATCCAAATCCATTCAAATGCAAAGCTACAACTTTACATAATCATTCACCAGCACCAACTAGTAAGAGGCACCAACCTCTAAATTTTATCTGCTACAACAGAATGAAGCACCAACTCCAATTTTTCCAGCTCTAACTGGAAAGAGGCACCAACCCCTTTTACCAAGCTACAACTTGGAGATAGTAATAAAAATTACAGAATTAAACTGTCACCTCAATTTGCATGATCTGCTATTTTTCTTGTGTTCTGCTGCTTGTCGGCATTCGGCTGCTACTATGAAAAATGATTCACACTTTTTCAACCACTCCTCTATATCTCTCCACGTTCTCTGCTACAACTTCATAGAAATATTACTTCTACAGCCAGCACACTGTCATTTCACACTCGAAACACGACTTCTGCATACTGCGTTCTTATCTTCTCTTTGCACCACTCACTATGCTGCACCTTCCATGAAATATCACTTCTACCATCTGCATATTTTTGCCTTGGACTTTAAACACGCCATCTGCATATCGCTCTCTTTGTTCTCGATTAGTCGATACGCACTCACTCACTATCTCATCGCTGCGATCTCTTTTCTTTAACTCCAAAGAACTATCACCGACTTACACTTTGCTGCACACGAACTTCATTCGCATATATCGCATCACGCACACTCTTCAACCTTGCAACAGTCCCACATTTTTATAGAAGAGAATATCCCATCAAAACATTCTCAAACACGTCGGCTGCAACCCTAATTAGGTCAACATGAAACCCTAGAATTTTTTTGTTGCTTAACCTTGCTTTGTCAGCAGGAAACCCTAATTGATCCATTGCAAAACCCTAGCAACGTCGGCTTTGAAAACAATCCGGTGAACAAATTTAATTTAATTTTAAAATATTAATTTAAATTTTAAATAAATAAATAAAATTTAAATTGGATATTTAAAATTAAATATCTTCATCATCGGAGCACATTTTTCAACAAAATGAAGAGCTAACTTGGGTTTTAAGAAAAACCCATTTCAAAACTCGCTGACCATGGATTTAAACAAAACCTATAATTTAGTCTGCCTTGGTTTTCACAAAAACCCTTCCGCTCTTTGACATCAATGACAACATCAACACTTGAGCAAGGGCAATGTACCCAAGGTACCCAAAATTGCCAACAAGTCATAAAAGAATATATAACCAGAATGCGAATAAATAAATGAATGAATGCTTTTGTATTGATATTTCCAAGATCCGATTACATATGAATCCCTCTAAGGGATACCCTTCATTTGATACATGATTTTACACAAAAATAAGGTAGCAGGTGCATAAAATATCCCCTTGTAAGGGAGGAATGCTTTATCAAGCTTCCCAGTGACACACAAAGAAATGTATGAGGGCTTATAGATTCCTCCTTCTCTAGGTCTGATTGCTAGAGGGATCCTCTTGCTTTCGTATGTTGTGGATTTTTTTGATGAACCTATAGCCCTGTAAATAATGAAATAACAACACACGCTTAGATGTCTAAGATTTCCTCTTCAGATGATGTTGTTAGCAATGAATACACTTAATGAAAATAAATGCAATGAAACTAGTGCTATCAGAACAAGTAAATGAAGCAAATCTATGCTAATGACATGAAAAGCAAGTAACAAGCTAAAATGTAAGAAACTAGTACAAAGAATGCTAGATTGGGTCGGTGGGCCACTGTTCGAGATAATGGCCGCTAAGGTGAACTTGTTTCTAGTACTCCAAGGCTATGGATCTAAGTTTGTTGTTAGTGTTGAAAAAGTTATCATTTCTTATCCGTTGTATTGAATATCCCGTAGATGGAAAACCCCTAAATTGGCTAGCACTTTGTCACTCCTCAAATATGCTCCAATATGCTCTCCAATCCAATAGGGCTTCACTGTAAAAATGATCTCCATGTTTTGCAAAACTCTCCTCAATGACCTATTTTGTTCAATTCGTGATCCTTTGGTGCCTTTAGGCTTGCACCTTTTAAAGTGTGTGAAGCCCTAAGTCTATGTTCAAAACCCTAGGACTGAATCCCTCATGCATAGAGAATGTTGGCATGAGAATATTTTGTTTTTCTATGTTTAACCAAAGTCTAAATTTGGACTTAAGTCTCCCATGTGAACTAGTCGTGAAATGGGAATGCAAAGTTATCCTTGATCACCTTTATTGCATGCAAAATGCCACTTATGCCCATCAATGGGCTGATTTATTGGCAAGTCATATTTATGGCTTAGCCGCTATCATCTGTAGCAACTAATATTTGGCCATTGTTGTCTATAGCAGCTGAGGTTTGGCCACTCTAAGCTTGAGCGACCAAGATAAAGTCGCTCTGGTTTATAGCGACCAAGCTTGGATGGGCTAATACTACCCCAGATGAGTGGTGAGAGCCACTTTTTATACTTTGAAAGTCCAAGGTTTAGTCACATGGCTTGGGAATGTGCCTATGTTAGTATTTTATCCTAAACATGACATGTTTTAGGTGTCTACACTTCTGCATGAAGATACACCATCAAACCCTACTATTTCAACATTTTTGACCACCCAACATAAACTCTTTGTATAGCTTATAGCTTCTCCTCTACTACTTTGTTCTTCTCTAATCTTAGTATCCGATGCTATACATATATATCAAAGATATATATTTTTTTAAATCATAATAATAAATGAACTCTACCCTTTATTTATATGCAGCCTTTCACTTTAATATTTTGTTCCTCAATAGATCAGCCCATGTACTCACTTTAATATTTAATTTAAATATTAAAATTAAATATTTCAACCTTTGGCCTTTTCAATATTAACATTAATATTTAAATATTAATGTTAAATATTTCAAACTTTCCCTTGAATAATTTTTCCAAGTAGACCGGTTTTCCAGCAACCAAGTCGACCTTTGAAATCAATGATAACTCAATAATTCTAACAATATCCCCCTTTGTCATTGATGGTAACCCTACAAAGAAACTATCCTTTACTACAATAGTATCACAAGCTACTTCCCCTAACAAGCTGCTCCCCCTTACTAAAATTCTCCCTTTTTAACATCAATAGCAAAGGCTTATCGGGGCTAAATGATAAGGCACTGGACAAATCCCCCTTTCTAACTGCTCTAACTAATACGTTCAATGATGAGATGAGAGTAAAACTAGTTCCAACTTAGATTTATCCTTTTATTTTTCCATTTTATTTTTCCAAACTTTAGAGGACATATCCTTTTGAATAGTTTGACCATCCTCCTTCTTACTTTATTTCAAAAAATTTGGAAACATTGTTTTACACCATTTAGCTCTATGCCTAAAATTATTACATTTGTAACAAATTATGTTGTAGTCCATGAGAGATGCAAATGAATTAAAATTCCTCTTGGTGATGCCAAAATAATTTTTAAAATGGACCCTACAATGTACAACTTTATGACAAAATTGGTGACATGAAAAGCAATAACCATGGAATAAATATTGAAACCTATTTGATTGCCTTGGAGGATATGGCCGAATGGTTCTGTGATGGACCTTAGTCCATGATGATGCTTTATTTTATTCCTTATTGATGCTTCCACTTCTCAACACATCAGCATAGGTCTCATGCTCTTATTTAATTATTTTCTTTGATGCCTCTGTTCCTTTTGAGCTTGAATCCTTTTGATTCTTTTGACTTTCTTCAAAACCAAGTCCAGTATTTATAACCAAATATCTCCTTTCTTTAATAATATATTTCAATATTTTTGTGCTTTTCTCAAACCTGGTATTTTTTGTAGCTTATCATTAGATTTTTCCATTTCCTTCCTCAGAGAGACAATCTCATGTTCCAATTTTTCACATTCCAACACTTTTGTCTTTAACTGCTCAGTCATAACTTCTTCAATTTGCTTTATCTCTTCAATTTTAACTTTTATGTCGACGATTTCTTGTGAAACATTTACCTTTGTCTCCTTTGTCTTCTCATCCTCTTGTACTTGAGTATTCAATCTTGAGTTCTTCTTTCTAAGCCTCTTCACCTCTTCAATAGCAAAAATAAGTTCCTCTTCTATGTCAACTATGGCTTCCTCTTCATTTTTTGGATTTCTCTTTGTATTGGTTTTCAACAATAGGAGCATATTCTTTCACCTCCATAGCCATAAATAGGATTTCTTCTCTTTCACTATCGGAGAGACTTTTGTCATTGTTTTTGGAAGAATTGTTTGCTTATTCAACATAAAGACTCTTCTTGTGCCTTTGATAGACATTCTTCTCATGCTTGCTTTGACCTTGCCTCTTTTTCTTTTCATGATGATATTTTCTTTCCTTTTTTTTCCAGTATTTCTCTTCTTCTTCATTTCTACTACTTTCAGCTTGTGGGCACTTAGTTGCATAATGACCAATGTTACCACAATTAAAGCATTTCAAAGTATACTTACCTTTGTGTTTACTTGATCCCTTCTTATTCCTTTGCACAAAGTTATCTTCTTCTCCATTGCTCGATCCTTCACTTGACTCTGGTTCCTTATTATTTGTCTTCTTTAAAACTTTAAATGTGGCCTCCCATTTGGATGTTTGATATTTTTTAGTCCTCATCTCATAGGCTGTAAGAATTTTGTGTAGCTCATCCATGCTTAAAGTTTTAAGATCCTTCATTTCTTCAATCACTGAGACCTTCACATCAAACCTCATGGGAAGTGACCTTAAGACTTTATGAACAATAATAAAGTCTTCAATATTTTCTCTAATTCCATGAATGGTTGATAATTTCATCAACATGGAGCATATATTTCATAATATTTTCCTCACCTTTCATCTTTAAGTCTTCAAACTCCCTCTTGTGGATCTGAAGTTTTACCATTTTAACTTTGTCGTCTCCTTCATATGTTCTTTGTAACTTGTCTGATATTTCTTTTATAGAGGTGAAGTGAATGACTTTTACAGACTCTTATTCACATAACCCACTTAATATTGTATTCATTTCCTTGGCATTATGTTCAAATGGTTTCTTGTCATTTTGATCCATGGGAGGGGTTTTAGGTGGTTTGAACCCATCTACCATATATCATAGCCATGTGCCATCAAATTTTTTTGCATCCTCATGCTCTATAAGTCATAGTTAGTCCCATCGAACAATGGAGCTCTATTTAATAAAAAAACCTTCTTGGTAAGCCATGTGTGTTCATGTAAGATCTTCCTTCAAGCGGTTAGGCTTTTATGAAGGAACTTGCTCTGATACCAATTGAATAAACACATGCTTATACTAAGATGGGGTGAACAGTGTAAAATAAAAATTTTCTTTTCAAACAATAACTGCAATAATATGAATGCAATAATGAATCAATACATAAAATACCATACACACAAGAGAGAAGTATTTTATGTGGAAACATCCTTTTTAGAGAAAACCATGACTAAATATTGCTTTTATTTCTTCAATAAATTTTTAGGCACCAACCCAAAGGAGACACCAATCCCCTTGTACAAATATGTAGGCACCAACCTATGGGAGACACCAATATCCTTATTACAATAATATAGGCACCAACCTATGGGAGACACCAATCTCCTTGTTACAATAACATAGGCACCAACCTATGGGAGACACCAATATCCTTGAGGCACCAACCCTAGATGTGAAGGAACCAACATTTTAATACTTCACAATACTGCTCCACAAATATGGTATTGAAACTCGCTCAAGTCTACTCAAAATTTTGATCATTAAAGATATAAAATTCTGCTCACAAATTTGATCATTTAGGGCATCAATTTCTGCTTACAAATCTAATCATAATTCTATCACATTTACAAACCTTTGTCACTCATCACCTATGATGTGTCCAACTGTGTGAGGTAACTCCATCCTAATGCATTATTAACATGACTGCACTGAATACTTTTGTATTTCAAAAATATTCTTTATATCTCCATCAACAAACATATGTGTCAATCATGTACTTGGTGAATAAATAGCAAGAAATTATGGACATGGCACCAAAACCTTAAAACAAATTCTAATTGTATGTCCAAATACTCAGGTTAAACCAAACCCTTCCAAATCCAATGGAAAATTGACATAGATCTTCACAAAAATTTCTACCAAGTCCTCAATTCCTTGCTAGATCTTACTACTCTTGCAGTCGACACAAAAACTTACTTCTCCCTTCCATAATATCCTTTATTTTGCAATTATACTGACCAATAAAATCTCAAATTATATTTTGTAGCAAATATAATGAATCTGTGTTGTGTATGACATCCAATAATTATGTAGCACCCTGATCGATTCTTCATTAATTCATGCTACAACTTGATAAATGGTTTGAATAATAGGTGTCTCCAAAACTTTTGAGTATGGTCTCACTACGTATTGGAAGGCCTACAAATTAATATCGCCCACACTAGATATAATGTCTATCCAACTGGATTTTATCATGCCTCACGAACATCTTCTTAAACCTTTACACTCCTCAGCAAACAACTTAGCAATGATCTACTTCACATGTACATCAATGTCTCTCTTCTTACTGCATAGTCTTCAATAGTGCTCCTTCTTTTCCTATGTAGGTAAATATTACTCCTTATGCACTATGATGAGATTACCTCCAATCTGGTGCATTCAAAGAGACTGCCAATTCCTTCCTTTCTCTTGACATGCTTTCACTTGAAACCTCCTTCTAGTGTATCTCTTCAACGGTGTTCTCTTAATAGATTCCATATATCCTACACAAATTTGTATCTGATGATGTGACCTGCATTTCCTCCAACTATGTTGCATAAGACTCTTCTTCATGAATATCCACCATCAAACCCTATTGTTTCAACATTTTTTACCACCCAACATAAACTCTTTGTATAGCTTATAGCTTCTCCACTGCCACTTTGTTCTTCTCCACTCTTTGTATAGCTTCTAGCTTCTCTTATGCCACTCCTTTCTTCTCAACTCTTATTATCCAATGATATACATATATATCAAAGAATTTTTTAAATCATAATAATAAATGAACTCTGCCCTTTATTTATATGTTGCCTTTCACTTTAATATTTGACATCTCAATAGGTCAGCCCATGTACTCACTTTAATATTTAATATAAATCTTTAAATTAAATATTTCAACCTTTGGCCT
This sequence comes from Wollemia nobilis, assembly GCA_028583015.1. Classification (NCBI taxonomy): domain Eukaryota; kingdom Viridiplantae; phylum Streptophyta; class Pinopsida; order Araucariales; family Araucariaceae; genus Wollemia; species Wollemia nobilis. The sequence continues at coordinate 3,189,033 of JAQPPZ010001206.1, forward strand.
TTTCAATATTAACATTAATATTTAAATATTAATGTTAAATATTTCAAACTTGTCTAATAATTTGCCCAAGCACACCACAGTTTTTTAGCAACCAAGTTGGCCTTTGACATAAATGACAACTCAATAATTATAACATCATTTAATGGTGAACTCATGAAAGCGATAGGATTCTCAGAATTACCTTCACTTTAATGGGTTAGAATGCTTGCATACGAGTGATCAGATGCAAAAGTGTATATAAATAATGGCTTCTTATAAATTAAAATTACCAAATAGGAGCATTAGAAATAGCATCTTTCATGTCTTGGAAGGCAGTCCTCACCTTGCCTATCCACTTAATATTCACATCCTTCTTCAACATGTCATTCAAAGGTTTAAGGATTTCAACAAAGCCCAAAATAAATTTCCTAACAAAATCAATTTTCCCAAAGAATGACCTAAGCTCCTTTTTACTACCAGGAAAAGGGATTCTTTGGATTACCTCAATTCATGCAGGGTCTATAGAAATACCTTCTTTTGATATCACATGCCCCAATAATTTCCCTTTAGTCACTCCAAAGATGCATTTTTTAGGATTAAGCAAGATTCTATGTTCTCTACATCTCTGAAGGAACTTTCTCAAATTCTCAATATGATCCTCTCTTTTATTTGAAAACACAGGGATATCATCTGCATAAACAACTATGCACTTACCAATAAGGTCTCTAAATGCATAGTCCATGGCATATTGAAAAGTTGCACTTGCATTGAGCAAACCAAAAGGTATTATTTTATACGCAAACGCACCTCATTTAGTGGCAACAAAAGTCTTCATTCTATATCTAGGGTCAATGAGAATCTGATTGTAACAAGAATACCCATCCAAAAATAACATTATTTTAGATCTGTTTACCATTTGTAAGATGATATCAATAGAAGGAAGGGGGTAATTGTTCTTTTACGAAGCTTTGTTGAGATTTTTGAAATCAATGCATAGTATACTTTCATCAATTTCTTCCTAACAGACCCTATGTTAGCAACCCAAGTGGAATGATGAACATAAAATATAATATTAGCATCTAACAACTTTTTTATTTCCTTTTCTATGAGTGGTTCCAACAAAGGGTTAATTGTACGTTGTTTCTACCTAAAAGGTTTAGAATCTAGCTTTAGAGGGATGGTATGCATGATAATATTTTGATTATAGGTTTTTCAGATACTCATAAGTGCACATAATAAAATCCATGTATTCCCTAAGCACATGCATTATTCCTTCCATTTTTTGAGGTGTACAAGCCTTTCCAGTGAGTACATTATGAGACTCCTCATTATTTCCACTATTAACCCTATCGTAAGCATCTTATTTTGGTGAGATTTTTCTAGATTTCTTGCCTTGATAGTCAATATCAAATAATTTCTCAAGAGAAACAATACATTTTGGGATGGCATTAACCTTATTCATTATTTTATCTTCTTCATTCTCATCCTCTTGTAATCTTTGATCTTCATCAATCACCTGATTCTCAAAGACACCTGAATTAGTCACAAAATAAAAGAGGTGTCTATCACTCTAAAAAACTTGTAGGTTCTTAACATTGTCTAGAATGAATGGAAAATGGACCAAATATATTGAGAAATTATTTAATTTCCTTTTATCAATAGGTTTTAATGTACCTACAACAACTACCAAAGAATCAACAACATGATTACCTTTTATAGAAATTAGAGAAATATTAAAAGCTTCAAATTCGTCAATCAAGTCTCTAACTCTAGTTTTGTAGTGGGATAATATTTCATCTCGACATGTGTATTCCCCTTTCACCTTCTTAACAACTAGTACTAAATATCCTAAGACTTTCAAGCATTTTATATTCTTATTTAGTGCTAGTCATAATCCATATATCAAAGCCTCATACTCTGCTACATTACAAGTGCATGGGAACTATAGTCTATATGCCATAAGAGAAGACTTATATTTAGGACTAATGAGTTCCACTCCAACTCTAGTACCCTGTTTGGACCTAGAACCATAAAAATTTAGTATCCAAACTAGATTATCATCGACAAAGGAGCTACAAGATAAAACTTCATCATTAGATTCATTTGTGACCCAGTTGGTATCTAAGGTGTAAACACCCAATTCTGACTCATTGTAAAGAGTCTCATTTGGTCTATTATAATCTGTGATCATCTCTTTGATCCTAGGCTCCCTTTCAATATATATTTTATTAGATACCCCTTTCCAAGGTAACCATATGTGTGAACAATCTGTGGTGATATAACCATTCAGATTCCTACTTCAATCCCTACACAATAACATACCATATTTATTAGGAATGTCAAAAACATGAATTTCAATATATTGTTGAATTCTAGGTTTGGATGACACTTGAATTAGGATGTTATGAAGAATACCTACCACATTTACCTCAAACATGTCTAATTGCACTACCATTCTATTCGAAGGGTTAGGTTTCAAGCCTAACCTTTTATAAATAACATAAGGCATAACGTTACCTAACATGCCCAAATCTACCAAAAAATTATGTAAATTCTTTCTAGTGATTTAGAATGTTAGAATAAAAGGAGTAATCTCTCCTTTATCCTTTCACAAAGCAAAATGAGTCTCCATAGCTTTCCTTGTATTAATTTTGCTCAAATTACCCAAGGTCTTGATCAATGAATCTTGTTTATTAGTCATCTGTGCCACCTCAAAAAATGTGATATTAGCTTTTGTTTTCTTCAAATCCTCAACAATATTATAAGCTATTTTATCAGTACCTTGTACCTTTTGAGGTGATTTAAGTAAATCCATATTAAGAGGAGGTGAGAGATAATTATTGAACCTAATGTTTGGTGGAATGATAAAGCTATTGGATGGAGTAGAAGATGTATTTGAGGTCTTTTTTTTATTTCTTAAATGATAGTTGTGATTCCTCTTTTGAACTTTCCCAAAATCTTGAACCTCTTCTTCTACAAGATCATATTCCTCCTCTTCTTCCTCACTATCAAGACCAAAGGTTTCAACCACTAGAGCATGAATCTTGTCTTTGCTCATACTAGCTTCATGTGAAAAGTCGTTATTAGGAACTATCTTCAATTATCATTATCTTGTTGAAAAATACCTCTAGACTATTTAAGCACTAGGTTTTCATTATCATTACGCTCATTAGTAAAGTGCATCTTATGCCAGTTTCTCCTAGTGAAATTTGAAATATTGACAATCACTTGAGATTGGCTAACATTATTCTTATTGGTAATCGTACTAGGCATACCCCTATTATTTGGTCGAGTATTCCACTATTTCCTTTGAAAACTAGAGTTCCTATTTTATGACATCTACTTTTGAGACTAAACCATATCACTACTTAAATTTTAGACCAACCTCTTTAGGTATTTGACCTCTGAATCAAGCTCATGGGGTCAGGTAGTAGAAGCAACAGGATTAGTTGAATTCCAAAAACTTGGAATATTTTGATTGGGTACCATACTTTGACTTTGGAAATTTGGATCCTGTACCATGTTTTGAACTTGAGGATTTGGATTTGGAAAATGATTCAAACCATGAATGGGTGTAATATTAGTGAAAGTAGGCAAAGCCTAAGCATTTGCTATTGTGGCTCCATGATTGGCCAAATGATTCTCCAATAGCAATGGAGTGGTTGGATGAATGGGTATGTTTAGATAAGTCATTGTAGGATGATGAGTGGGCATATTAGGATAAACTTGATTATAAAGAAAAGAATTCAACATGGGAGTCTGATTTAGCAAATTTTGGTTTATCATGGGAATCTGATTGTAAGAGACAAGTTATCCTACTGTAGGTAACTACCCTATTCCATAGCCCTACGACATCAGTTATTGTTCAATATTCATGGCTTCCATGTATGCTATGGCCAAAGAGGTGACCAAATAATTCCTCCTAGAAAACATAGTGGTCAAAGGATTCAAAGCCCAAAAGTATATCTAAAGAGCTACATCCGTTGTAACAATAAAGTGACCAGTCAACCTCAAGTAAATTTTTTGAAACCTAGTGTTAAACATCCTTATAGGTTCATTAGGTACCCTTTTACAAGTTACAAATTGATTCTAAATATAGCCAGATCTAAGGGTAGCTTGAATTGGTCTACAAAAGACTATTTTAATTGGACCTAAGAAGTAATAAAGCTAGTGGGTAAGCTAATGTACCAGTCATACGCTAGATCATCTAGAATCAAAGAAAACAACCTACAAATCACATCTTCATGTTGGAACATAAAACCTAATTAACGTATCCTTACAGGCTCGAATGTGCTCTTTTGCAAGTCTTATACCAACATGTTTATACCTAGGTAGGTTTTAGCATAATTCTTTGGTAGATCATGAGCGACTCTAGAAAGCAACAAATGATTACTATGTACCCCATACCAAGCAGCATTTGTAGTTGTATTTGTAGTTATGTTTGCCATTGGATTGAGATGAGGTGTAACCAAAGGAAAAATAGGTAAAATAGGGACACTAGGTGGTGCAACCGAAACCCCACTAGGTGGAATAATCACTACTTGGGTCTGATTTTTCTTTGGTCTAAAATTAGGAGATAAGCTTTGGAAGATAGTATCTTCTATAGCCTTAGCTCTAGTAATAATATTCTTTGGTTCTAGCTTAAAAATAATCACAAAAAAAATAATCAAAAATGCATCAACCCACCCATAGCATCAATAAATATTTTCAAAACAAATGGTTAGCCGCAATGAATTATGAAAAATGATATCACACACTATCACAAAACAACATTAGTCCAACACCATATTTTCAAAACAACCTTTCAAAAACCAATTAGCACAAAAAATCATTCAATAGGCCCTCCTTCTAGCACCAAAATGTTGAGTGGTAATTTTGCCATGTTGCAAAACCACACTCACAGTTAGGATTTTCGTTAGCAAAACCCTCTCTTGCAAAGAAATGAAATATTTCTCTATGTTTCCTTATGCTTGATATACAAATGAAACTTAGAACACCTCAATGGTTTGAAAATGTCAATTAACAAGGTGCCTGTTGGTTAGAATAATTTGCTATTTATTATGTAACATGAAAGGGCTTTAGTTCCCTTATGTGCAAGAATCATAAATGAAAATGTTTACAAAGATTTTAGTTCATTTTATTTCTGATTTATCCATGTGATTTACCCATAAACCCTATTAGTAGGTTCCTTTTATCTTTAGTTAAGAATATTTTTTAGCAGGTGTTGTGGGAAACCCACTTTATTTTATCTTTGGTCTTAATGTGAAGTTTGGAGTCAATACCCTCCTTGATTTGTAGATTTATTTTATCTTGATTTTAATGATAAAAGAAAATTCTGAAAGGCTATGATAAACAAATTCCTTTTATCCTTAAATGAAAATCTATACAAATTATGAAAACCCTATGGAGTGCTTAAATGACAATAATAAATCCCTAAATAAGTTTAATGAATTGGCATTAACAAATAAACTTATTAAGAAATCTTATGATTTCAAAATGCTAAATTTAAAATAGCAAAGAAGGATATGCTACGATTTGATTAATGAAATGAAAATACTGTGAAAAATAGAGAAGTAGAGTTAGAAGAAATAAAATTAAAATTTGGAAAAGAGGACCAGTTTGTAAAAAAAATGAACCAAAGAAATAAACTGCAAAACTCTAGAACAGAGGACCAGAGATTTAAAATTCTTGAAGGACTAGAAACTTTAAACTTCTAGAAATATGACCAAATAATTTTAAACAAAAATGAAACTCACATTTGGAAAATGGGACCATATGGTGAAAAAAAATTAAAGAAATGACAATTATGAAATATTCCAGTAGGTCCTGCAAACACACAAGGTCTGATATTGAATAGGAACACAAATAGGCTAGACCTGCAATAACACAATCTAAATATTGATTATGGCAAGAGTCAATAGATTTAAAACATATACTAAAAATATATGCCTGATGCAACCACCTTCATGCATAAAACATCAAGAAAAATAGATCCAATATATTAGAAACACAGAGATGTTGTAGAAAAACCTTTCTATTGTATTCAAAATCTTGCTTGCATATAGAAACATCAACCAAGATCTACATAATCTTGGGTCACCTTCAATATTTCTCCACATGCTATTCTATAATTTTTATATCCTCCATGACTACATTTTTATGAGATTTTTAAACATCTTCCCCTCTGACTATTCTCTTTCTCCTTCCTTCGTTTCATCTCTGTAACTACTTTTGCTTTATCTTCGAATGTCTTTATCCGCCTCTTTGAAACAAATGGCCCTCTCCATAATGCATGCAATAATATTTATTTTATTTACCTCATCAAATGCATGTGATAAGGTATTTTCTCTACCCATTTAAACACCGCAAATGACTCCACATGACCACATTCTATTATTTTTTTTCTATGTTAGGTTCAGTAATGTACTTATTACATATTATTTATTAATCACATCTAACCATGATTTTTTATTATTATTTTATTTTGAAAGGAACAAAAATGCATAGCACCCTATCAGGCCTATTGACCATACCCTCTATGTGAGCTAATATTTATATCTTAGCTAGGGCTTTTAAGTAAAAATTACTTATTATTGTGGTGCGATGATGAGGATGATGCTTTCAAGTTATTAACATATCCTAGCACACATAAAATTTCCCCATAACTTTCCTTAGCCTTTACCAAGCCACGGTGGCAATTTATTTGAAGTTGGCCATGTACCTATACCATCCCTATGATAGGATTACCTTACCAATTTATTCTCAGCATATCGGCTATGGCAACCCTATCCCACATTGTAGTGTATTCATGATTTCATCATAAATTCATTCGTCGTAGATCTAAGAGGTAGATCATCCATGAATTATGTTAGCTTTAAACTAGATTGGATTTAGACACTACAAAATTAAACCCATATTGGATCTACGTTCTTTTCCATCAATGCATGTAGATATCTAGCCCATCTAATGTGATCTCTTCAAATCTACACCCTTAGGCACTGTTCGACGTCATCCTTCACATAATTTCCAGCTATGACCCCCATTATTGTCTACTTTGAACACCTATTGTGACACACTTGTATCTCTAGTCTAGTGATATGACTTCACTATGTAGGCAACATGGTAACTGCTTCCCATCAATGTTGATTTTATGTTTGCTACGCTTCAACTTGATGGAGTCCCCTAGATGTTGTTCATTGATATGGATGGGCAATCATCCATCCATTTTTGTATTCGCACTATCAAACATCCTTAGCATGTGTAACAGTGATATTCACCATGGTTCACATATACCTCTTCTATTTATACCTTGATAATGTCCACCACCACCTTTAGGATCAAACTAATCATATTCTCCCAATCAGGATCATCTATGATGTAATGTTGAACACATTGTCTATTGTACTGTCATTATCTACAAATTCTATGGTTATTGATGTTTCAAACTCTAAAATTTTCTTGATTTAAAATTGAAATATTCCTTCTAAAATCAACACCTCCCACATATATTTTACTATAAATTTATCCAATTCTGATAGAACTATATCTCGTTGCACATGGTGAATTCACTGCCATAATTGGATGTAAATTTGTTATTTATTGTAGTCATGTGTCATATGTGCCATCTCATAGTCAGTGAATCTTCACAATCCACATCATTAGTAACTGCTAAATTAAATACCCACAAGTTTACATTGTTTCATGAACTTTCTATAATTCTCCTCGCTGGGTTTGTGGTACTCATCAATGTATTTCACTATGCCCATGGTATCATCTTCCACGATCTATGCCATATCTTATTAAGCACTTCATCACCAGATCACCCGCAATTCATATCTTAGTTAGTTGTGGCCATGTAAGAACTCATCCTGGTCACATTTTAGTTTCACATCAGGTCATGATTATGTTTGAGTCCATCTTATCCTAATCATTGTTCTCAATATCATCGAATCAAATTTTTAAGTTTGGTCATCCTATATGATTACTATTGTTATGTCGAAGAGAAATGCACCATAAAATGAGAAAAAGTGTACTCAATTGAAATAAGTTCTACATACATCATAACACTAATTGACATGACAAAATGAAATTTACATAACCTAAACCTCAAGCTACAAAAACAACTGCTAAAATAAAACACTAAAAATGAAGCAAACTTTCTAACCACTTTAAAACCAAACTAAAAAAAAATGATAACATTCTAATATAAAATAAACTAGCGGCCAAGCCACATGGATGGCTCAACTTCTAATATATATTTATATATATAATATATATATGAATAAACATATATTTTCTTATTATTTTCATCTTGTCTTATTTTATTTATTTTTTATTTATTTTATTTTATTTTATTTATATATATAATATATTGATATATATATAAACATATATATATATATATATATATATATATATATATATATATATATATATATATATATATATATATATATTGTGTTGTACTTATTTTATCAAATCTAAATGCTAAAATTATTAAAATTAAAACACTACTAATCAAACAACAAAACCCAAAGCATAGTCACAAAGCCTATCCAAACTAGCACTTCAAAACAAGCAAACTCCCAAAACCAAAAAAAAAAAACTTTAAGGTAGGTTCCCAATATTTGGAGCTAGTTGTGGAATAGCCACAACATATGGCTTTATTCCTAATATTTTATATCATAATCAATGTAACGTTTTGTGCAAAAGAGCATACTAATTCATTATAATTGGTACTACTTTGTATTGATGCTCTTTTGAAGGTATCCTCTTATGATGCATTAACTCTAATAAAGCCTAGCTAGCTCTTAGTGAGGATAATGAAGGTTTATGTGGAGGACATTTTAGTGACAATTACATTGCCAAAAATCTCCTTTAGATGGGGTAATATTGGAATTTCATGGAGAAAGACATGCATGACCATGTTCGATACAATGACAAGTATCAATGCCATGACAACATTTTTTATGCTCGTCAACACCTTCAGGGTATTTATTTTCCTTGGCCATTTTCTATGTGGGGATTAGAAATCATTAGGACTATTAACTCCATGTCATATGATGGTCACAAGTTCATCATAACAGCGATAGAGTACTTCACTAAATGGGTCAAAGCCATACCCCTGGCCACAATGACTGGATATCGGGTTTCCAAATTTATCTTCAACTAGATTCCTTGTAGGTTCAGGATCCTTTCGATGATTATTTCTGACAATGAAAATTCTTTCAAGAACAAGGATACCCATAAAATCTATGCTACGTACAATATTCAGCATAGGTGGTCAACTCCATATTAACCCCAAGGTAACAAATAAGCTAAAGCATCCAATAATTCTTTGATCAAGGTTCTCAAGGAGTTGGTTAGTAATACCAATCTAGATTGGTATATCCAACTTTATCCAATCTTATGGGCCTATCGTACTAGTGTATGAACTTCCATGGGTGCTTCTCCTTATGTCTTAGTCTATGGGACTGAGGTGGTTTTTTCATTTGAGTTAGAGGTCCCTTCGTTGCAAATCTTGTTGCAATATACCTTGATCGATGATGACTATCACTCCAATCATTTTTACTGATTGGAGTTGTTGGATGAAAAGTGCATTCATGCCTTAGATCATCTTTGAGCCTATCAAAATAGGCTAAAGTGATCTTATTCCAAGATATTTCACAACCGTTCTTTTGAGGTTGGGGACCTTGTCCTCAAGAAAAACCAAAAGAACTCCAATGCTCGTTTAGATCTTAAAGGTAATTTTCAACCCAATTGGTTAGGCCTCTTTGTCATAATAGTCAAGTTTGGTTTGGGGTCCTATCATTTAGCTTCTTTAGATGGTAAATAACTTAAAGAGCCAATGAACATAATGCATCTAAAGAGATACTATGCATAACTTGGCACTCTACATTTTCATGTTGCATTTAGATTAGTTTTCATACTGCATTTGGTTTACTTGTACATACTACATGACTACCTATCATATTTTTGTATATTTTCACTTGGAATTCTATTATATTTGCATTTATGCTTGTTATACAATTGCATTGTTGCTTTTTCATACTTGCATCATTGCTTGATCATATAGATTTATAGGTATTCATGATAATGACAAGTGATGACACCTAGTTAGATCTTATCTCACATGCATTGCACTCTTACTAGAGCTCTGATGCCTAGAAAAATCCCCAACCTAGGACCCATTTCCATGCATTTTTATCTTTGCATTTCATCCATCTCTTCTTCTTCTCTTTTCTTCTCTTATATTCCTTGACCTTGAAAGTATAAAATGATCATCAAATTTTTCTCCAAATCAAGGGATATTATTCTATTTGTGTATATCCTTTTCCTTTACATGCCTTCTTTCTTCTTTTCATCAAGACAAAGGATATACATTCCTTCTTCTATTTTCACACCTATTTATATTTTATGTGTTAAGTGGTCCTCATGAGATACAGTAGATACCACATGGATATCATTTATGATACTAATTAAGCCACTAACTATCTTATGCACACCTATTAGCTATTGAAATTTCACTAGGGATACAAACACACACACACACACTATATTTTTGCTTCTCTTGCTTTCTTCTATCTTATTTTAACACACACATACTCACACTACTTTGATATGCTTTTGCTCTGCTCATACATCATTTTGTACACATCACACCCCTATAGGGTAGAAATAATTTTGGAAACCATTGATCACATTATTTCAACATCCCATACATGATAGCTTTATGGTCACGAGCAAGGGGTAGCCTCCATTTGACCATTTATGAGCATACATATTAGCGGGTATATCTCCTCAACTCTAGCCATTAGTGAGCACCACACACATAGTGGGTATCACTCCACCTTGACCATATTTGTGAGAATAACATCCTTGTAGGATAGATTCACGACCACAAGCAAGGGATAACCTCCATTCGATCATTTTCTAGCTCATATCCTTACAAGGGTTCCGATCTTATTTTTCTTTTTTGTTCATTTTGACCTTTTGAAGTTTTGTTTTCTTCTTCTTTCACCTTTATTTCTTCTATAACCATTTTTTTCCTTCTTCCCTTATTTTTTATTTCTATTATTTCTTATTTCTACCCACTCTCTCATGCATTTAATTTTGCATTCATCGTAGATTTCATGTTAGCTTGCATTTCATCTAGTTAGATTCATTTATGCATTTCATTTAGTTAGTTTTCATACATTTCATTAGTTAAGATTATTTTGCATTCATTTAGTTAGGATAATTTCACATTGCATTCATTATGTTTGTGTTTATCATACAAAAAAAAACTTAAAAATACAAGTAAAACCTAATCTTTCATTTTTTTCTCTCTCCTCTTTCTTCCTTGTGACACATTTTTATTTTTCATTGTTTACTGCTATGTTTTCTTTTGAGTCTCTAATTTTAAGTTTCCTTAGGCATTTTACATTCCTTTAAAAATTCGATGGGGCACCCTGTCTTGAGAGACATTAATGTCCCTAATACCTCAATTTACAAGCAAAATGTTCAAAGTGTTTAGAATAACACCATCCTTGCATCACCCCTTTCTTTTAAACCAACCACAACTTTTCCCTTGTGTTTGTCATCCTTTTTGCCCATAGCTATCTACATATTTCTTTGACACATTTATTAGGCAATAAATGCATCAAAGAGGAGGTAAAATGTAGACAAAAAATTGACCCATCCAAATGAGTCATTTTTCCTTAGGTTCCTTTGGGAGGCTCTCAATTTTTCTAGGTGCAAGTTAGGCACAAATTCAGAAAATTTTTGTTTTCATTAAGAAAACCTAATTTTTAAGCCAATACTTTTGAGGCATTGGCTTAATCAATGTTAATTTTTGTTTTCTTGACTTTTAGCCCTCCAAACCCTCTATAAATAAAGGGATTGGATACCCTTTTTCTCCTAGTTGAAAAAAATAAGTGTTCAAGCAAAATAATAATTCCTTTGGCTTCTTGTGCAATCTTTTGGTGCTCTTGGTGCTTTGTTTTTCTATTGTTGATGTGTTCCTTGTGATCTACAAGTGGATAGATCATCAAAAACAACTTATCTTATTGAATGAGGAGATGTATTCTACCTTTGCTCTTGTTTCGTCCTTAAGATCACTAGATTATTCCTTTGCATTCATTAGTTCATTTAATTTCTTTATTTTTTTTTATCGTATTTTGATCTCTATTTTAGGGTTTTAAGCCCTCTTGTGCAAATATGTGCCTTGTATACTATAGGGTATATATTTAATGAAATATCTACTTTCACCCATCGAGTATTCTATGTCTGCTTATTCTTTGTTAACAAATCCATACTCAATAATTTACAAGGTATGGATTCGATTTAGGTAGAATTTGGGGTGACTATTCATCCCAAAATACTAGGGTTTTGACTTGCATACCCTTTGCATATTATTTCTATGAGTAGAAAAATATCAACACCAATAACAATAATGAAACAAAGCAAACAAGTTATGTGCAATGAAAGCAAGATCTCATATATTATTAAAATGAGGGAGCCTTGATCTCCACTTTATACATAAATGTGCCCTGAATATGGGGTTACAAAGTAATATTTGCTTTGATACAATTATTACAATAAGAGGGGTAAAACCCTTGATCAAACAATGGTGGTGTCTTCAAATATTCGATCGAAACAAGGGGTGAGTGGGCTTGTGTATCCACTATGGAGCCACTCAAAACTGCAACAACTACCAATGAAAACACTTGCTATTTTTGCACACAAAAAATCACAATAGAGAGTCAATAACACCTGTGGGACCTCCACAGTGTGAGGTCCACTAAAACATAAAAAGTGAATACTACAAACCCTAGCTAAAATAATTACAAAATGCAGTGTAGAGTACAGAAAAATGTAAGTTAAAATATTCAAATCAATCAATGCCTTTTCAAAATATACCTAGATTGTTGGATCTACGCTTCTATTGGATCGAGATCTTGAACCATAAGTGTGTGAATGCTCAAAAAGGTCCAAGTATTGGTTTGCAAGTTTTGTAGTGAAAAAACAATGGTGATGATGGTTGTTCAAGATTTTTTAATTTCAATTCGATCCTCATTCATAGCAAGTGAATCATATTTTATGATTTACCTTTATTTATGTTAGGGTTTAGATGACATAAATGAATGATAAAGATTAAAACATGATAAAAGGCTAAGATTGAAAATTTATAAGTGACAGAGATTGCATTAAATGAGTAGCTAGGATTAAGACATAATGAGCGGTTGAGATTTATTCATATTTATAATATTTATATAAATATATATAAATAAATAATGAATGGTTGTGATTTGACGATGATGAGCGGATAATGAATGGCTAGAATATATATATATATATATATATATATATATATATATATAGTATATATATATATATATATATAATAAATGGCTAGAATTTGGTGTCTATAGATGCCCCTTTTTGTACTATGTTGTGTGAAGCGTGATGCAGTGCAAAAACAAAAGACACTTGGAATGGAGCAATGGAATCTTTCCTCAATGTGCAAGGAGAATGATTTTTGGAAAATTTATAGTTGTAGCTTACCCCCTCAATTGGTGAATGAGTGAAGAATGAATCTCACAAGCCAATTGAAAAAATGTGGTAGATGCAATGAATGTGAATGATGTCATGAATGTGTATGATGCAATAGAAATGATGCAATGGATGTGATGGACTGATTGATTCTATTTTTACCCCAATAGAAAAATGGTTTTTGATTGGATGATACTTCCTTTGCCCTAGCAGGATACGGATTGTGATAGATTGATTGATTCTAATTTTGTCCCAATAAAATAGGGTTTGTGATTTGGATGTTGTGATGGATGCATGTGATGTATCCTGATGTTAGAAATCAAAATAAAATTTTGTTACCCCAAGTTTGGGGTGATTCTATGCTATTGAAAAATATACCTTTTGGCATCATTGAAATGCAAATTAAATGATGAAGTAAAGGAACCTAGTTCACTTTCTATTGACCCCACAGATTCCTTAATGCAAAAATAATGAAGTAGGAATTTTTTCGTATTTATAACCCCACGAAGAGGGTATCAATGACAACATTGAGCACATTAATTTGAACATAGTCTCACTTGAGAAATGAGGGACAAAAATGATTTTATTTTTGAACAAGATGATATCGGATGATGATTTTGAACAAGAATCCTTATGGTGATATACTCATCCTACTGAATTGCATGGATAACCAATCGTTGCAACCACTAGGAGAATAGAGTAAATCACTAGATATGAGGCTAACTTGATAATGTAAGTGGATTTAAAAATGATGAATGAAGATAAAAATGCATTGATAAGTGGGTGTGACAATGTAAATGTATCGATGAGTAAATTTGATAATTTTTTGTGAAATTTGGAACTACTTTGGGACATGAGTGAAGAATGAATCTCATGAGCCAATTGATAAGATGTGGATGATGTAATGGATAATGCAATGAATGCATATGATGTATGCCAATATTGAAATCAAAGTCAAGTTTGATTACCCCAAGTTTGGGGATGTTTCCATGTTTTTGAAAATTTTCTCTTAGCACAATGTGCAATGTTGTTGTTGTTGTAGATAAATTAGCCAACGTTGGTGAACATGTGGTGGAGGTAGGGATACCACCTCACTTCATGCAACCACACTTTTGAACCTAACTATTGACCTAATGCAAGGGGAATTTGTAAAGGAAGTTCCACTTTTTACCCATGGAGAAGGCTAGTAATGCAAATGGAATTTGTAATAGAGTTTCGCATTTCACCTATAGAAAGGGCTAATGATAGCTTTGAGAAAAAATTTCAAACATAATCACATTCACAAATGTATTGACCATATTGATTTGATGTCAAACATGGCATGAGATGATGATTTTAAACAAGCATCCTTATGGTGATCTACCCATCCTACTAGACTGCATGGATAGCCCATCGTTGCAACCACCAGGGGACTAGAGTAAATCACTAGATACGAGGTTCACTTGATAATGTAGGTTGACTTGATGATGCAGAATGATGAGGTGAATACATTGATGAGTTGATTTGAGGGGTGTTGTGGAATGATATGGGGTAAGTGCATTTCATTCTTACAAAGTGAAATAGGATGATTTTACCTTTGCCCTAGGAGGATAGGATTGATTGGTTCTGCTTTTGCCCCAAAAATATAGGATTGATGAAGGATTGATTGGTTCTACTTTTGCCCCAACAAGATAGGATTTTTAATTGGATGATGTTGTATTTGACTTGGAAGGATAGGGGTAATGATGGATTTATTGATTGTGAATGCAAGTCAAAGGGATAACCTTTGATAAAAGGACACAACCTTTTGAACCTAGCAACTGATTTGATGAAGTAGTTTTTTAGACTCATGGGGAAGGTGTGATACCTTAAGCAAACCCAATTAATTGATTGTTTTATTGAGGAAGGTGTGATACCTTGAACATTCCCAAGTGGATTTATTACTTGATTGATTGTTGATGATTACTATTTTAAGAAGGTGTGAGACATTGATCCTCCCCTAGTTTTTTTTTTTTAGATTACTGATGGGGAAGGTGTGAGACCTTAAAAATACCCAAGTTTTTTGATGATTTTTTGATGTATGCAAATTAATAAATGACACCATGTTGTAATGATCATTTGTAAAAGGTTTTAGACTCTTTCTTGACCAACTTTATCTTTGTTGCTTAATTAGGGAAACCAACATCGAATGGTGTGATATGGAATGGAAGACTCATGTAGTGATGTGTTTATGGTATGGATGTTATTTTTAGCTTGTGAATGATGGATCTAGAATTATTTTGTGAAGACTCAAACATCCTAGTGATTTTGAACAATCTCATGTAATATCAGTCAAATTTAGCCAAGATGTGTGTGCAATGAGTGTTCATTTACCAATCATGAGAGTGGCAATGAATAAAATTAATAAAGAACCAATGTGTGTGCAAGTGAATTAATTTACCCATCTTGAGTAAAGTGAGATTAAACCCATCATAGAGAAGACCAAGAATATAGCTTGTCCTTATGTGCAATCATAGGTCTCTTCATGTGAGACGTGTCACCATGCATGAGCGTACTCCACTATCATTCAACTGTCTATAGCCCCGGTGGAGGTTAGCTCCATAGTCCAATGGTATGATATCTAAGTTTTGGGTAATTGGACTACATAATCATCTGGATGGAAATGTAGTGCCATCCTTACTACTTGGGAACCTGTGGTGTGTGGTTTGTAAAAAATTTAGAGCTTTGGGGAATCAAATTCTCAATCAAGTTATGATGAGAATTTTACCCTATCCTTACTACTCATTCTTTTATTTGGAATTGTTATTAGTGGTGAAGACCACTATTTTGATTTTGGACTTTATGCATAATGGGACAAGAAAATATCACTTTTTGGCTTTGAGGTTCAACCCAATCATGGTGTTATCCATTTTTGACACAAGATGTTATTAATAAGTGTTGTATGTATTTGGTTCAAGAATGTTAGAGTCAACTCCCAAAACTCAAGATTTTTTAGTGATAATGTGCTTTTGGTCCTAGAGAAAACTTGACATGCAACGGAGGTTGCTTGGAACACTAGGAGTGGCTAAGTGACCAAAAATATCTAGGGGTGGTGAGATTTTATTGCAAATTGTGGCATGGATTATGAAATGGTGAAATGGTTAAATGGTGAAATGGTGAGATTTTATTGCTTGGAACACTAGGAATGGCATAAGAATGATGTAAATTTGAAGGTTCCCCTAATTAAGGTGACAAGACTTATTGGATTAACAATTATCCAAACTAAGAAAATGACCACTAGTATGGTGGATGAAATGTACTGAAATGACATGGATGCAAAGATGGATGTATGGAATGAAGTATGAATGCATAATATTTTTTGTGTGGGGGGAAGGTGTGATACCTTAAGCATCCCTGATTTGTTTGATGGTTGATGATGTAGATGATTAGGAAGGTGCAATACCTTGATAATCCTCAATTTATTTTATGGTTGATGATGTGGATGATTGGGAAGGTGTGATACCTTGAGAATTCTCAATTTATTTGATGGTTGATGATGTGGATGATTAGGAAGGTGTGATACCTTGAGAATTACCAATTTGTTTGATGGTGGATGACGTGGATGATTGGGAAGGTGTGATACCTTGAGAATCCCTACTACTATTTGAATTTGCTACCAAGGTTTGGACAAGATGAGGTGATAAGACCATCTATGGAAAAGGCCCTCCTATCAATAAGATCTTGGACCACCTCTTTAAATATGTAGCAATTGTTGTTGTGGCCCACTTACCTATGTATATACAATAATGATCTTCCTGATACAACTTGGATTTAAGTATATTCGGATATAGAGGGCTCATGTCAGGTAAAACAATTGTTTTTGCCTCCTAAAATTTTTGAAATATGGTCAACATGGGTTTGGATAGAGGGGTGTATGTACGAAGCTAGCATTTTTAATGAGGTGAATGAGGTGGAATAGGAATGGGGATATCTCCCTATTGATAAGATCTTGGACCATATTTTTAAATGTGAAACAATTGTTGATGTTATGGCCCACTTGTCAATGATAGGTACAATACAAGTGCTTCTTATAATCTTTACTACATTTGGTTGGGTCATCAGGTTTAAGTTTTTGCAAAGATAATTTCATTTGCATTATACAACCTTTGAAATATGGATGAGTAAGACTCTAAAAGCAATGTGTAATCACAAGGGGTATTCATAGGATGCATGGTATGTTTGTTTGATTGTGGTTGATTTTGAGTTTGTGGCATAGGTAGTGTAACCTAAGATGTGGATTATGGAAATGGATGTTGCAACTACTAAGGTTGTTGATATGGATACTGATGAGATTTATGATGACTCAACTGTAACTCAATGTTTGTAAGTTGAGTTAAATTTTTTTGAAGAATTGGAGTGTGTTAGAAATTTGATTGTAACTTGATGTTAACTAACCGATCCACAATTTGTTGTAAATATAGTGGTGGTGACTATAGATATTGTTAATGGGGTTATTGAATATATTATGATGAAATTTATTGGCAATTGGTAGGCTATGGAAGTGGTCTTGGTGTAGGTGATAGGAAATAATTAAGTGGATGTGGATCAAAATTCCTTGACATATGATTCGGTATGAATGGTTCATGATAATTTTATCTAGTGGGTATATCCATATGATCATATTCGTAATTTTCCTTGGAATGTTCAACTATGGTAGCTAGATTATCCCCACCTTGGTGTAGTGTGTACACTTATTCTTGATTCTATGGAGATGTCAGGTGAGATGGAGTAGGTGTGACTTGATTCAATGGTAGTAACATTTGTGGTATGAAGTGAATGTTGGGAGGAGCTATAGGTTATGTGGATAGATTTGGCCATTACAGATCCTATATCAAAACATTGATCATTACCACAAACTCTTAGTGATATGGACTATTATGCACTTGATTCACCTACTTATATTATTCTACTTGATTGGAAATTATTGTGTTAGTCTCATGTGTTTGTGAGGCATCTTCAAAGACTCCTATTTGTTGTGTATGATTTGGTAGATGAATGGGTTGCAATGGATGACTTGGAAGAGAAATGGGTTATGATGAATGACTTAGAAGATGAATGGGTTGTGATGGATGACTTAGAAGAGAAATGGGTTGTGATGGATGACTTGGAAGATAAATGGGTTGTTATGGATGACTCAGAATATGAATGGGTTACAATGGATTGGTGGCTTGTGGATACACAGTTGTTAGTGTTGCCATAGGATATTGAACTGCTTGAGGTTGTTCATTTTTATGATTTATGCTTCATTGACCTCAGGTTACTACGTGAATAGCACCCACAAAACCTTAGTATTATTGCATGTGGTTGAATTGGTTAGGAGGAGTTATAGGATTTGATCCCCCTATTATTTGTTGTGTTTCCTCATGATGAGGAAGTGGTGTTTAGTAAATACCAAGGTTCTAGTTTTAGTGTGGTAAGGGGCTATATGACTTAATGGCACCTAAGTCTAGTAGGTCTTGCACAATGTCTTTGAATGCATAGCATTTATTGACATCATGGCCCTTCTGGTGATGGAAATGATAGAGAAAAAACTCCTTATAGCCCTTGCAATGTTTAGTAGGATCCTCAGGTTTTACTTCTAGTAAGGTGATTGTAGGTGCATCATACAACCTTTGAAAGATGGAGGTATATGACTTGAGTAGCAGTGTGTAATTACAATATTACCAAATTGATTGTTAGCATTGATAGTTTTCCATAGTTGGCATTGGATTGTGTAATTTTTGTGGGGGTGGAACTGCTTGATATGACACTTGTTGCGGTTGTTGTTGCGATGATGATTATTGTTGATGATGGACTTGGGATGGTCGAGTCATTTTTGGATGACTCCAAAACACTTGATTCACTTATCTAGGTTTTGATTGGCTACTATCATTTCATTTGTATTGGCCTGTGTTTTACCATTCTTTCTTTTTGGGTTTAATATTACCCTCTTGAATTTTATTTCTTTGATAACTCGAGTTTTGGTAATATCTTCATTGAATGTTCTATATTGTTGTAATTGAAGTAACAAGGAGATAATTTTTAAGCAACTCCTTGTGAACATTCATGTTAATTCTTCCATTGGAAGGACGAATGGAAATTTGGTAATGACTACCCTCCAATGGTTTCCAAAGTCATAGACCAAATCTTCTTAATTTTTTCTAAGATTATACAAATTGGTCAAGGTAGTTTTCTTTCTAACATTGAGGGAGAACCTTTCTAAGAATTTGTTCTCCAATTGTTCAAATGTATAAACACTATGATGTGGTAGATGGTTGTACCATTCTAAGGCATCCCTCCCTAATGTCTGAGAAAAATTTTAGAGTATTAAGGTATCATTCTCTTGGATTAAAAAACATGAATGGATGAATGCACTAATATTCTCCCTAGGGTCCTCAAACCCTTTGAATTTATCAAAATTTAGTAATGTAAAATCAATAGGATAAGGTGGTGATGGTACTGAAGGATGGATGGGGTGATTGACTAGTTGTATTAGAGTGGTTTTTTGGCACATCATACCAGGTGTATGAATTATCATACTATCAATTTGTTGTTGCAAAGCTTGTATTTTAGGATCTTCCACTTGTGTGTGGAAGCCTTGGTTTTCTTAATGGGTTATGTGGGTGGTGTGTGTTGGGTGATGAATTGTTAGGATGAAATGATGTTATGATTGGATAATGGATTGATGTTGGTGGGTATGTGGTGATGTTGGATGTTTTGTTGGAATTGGTTATGGAATGATTGGTGTTGATGAGGTGGAGATGAAGTTTGGGAAATTTGGGTGTGTTGGGTGGTGGTAATAGCATTGATGTGGTTAATTGGGGATGTAGGTATAGTGACCATAGGAGTTCATGATACCCAAGATGGATCAAGGGTGAAAAATATGTTTTGGGTGGGAATGGATTGATTTTTGAAATCTACCACCTATGACTATTGTTGCAAGAATGGATGTGCATTTTAATTAGCATTACCAAGTAATTAGTTTAAGTGTTGTCATGCTTTTTGTATAGAAGTTGTAAATATAGATTGCATAATTATATGGGAAATGGATGATATATTGTGGGGGTTGGCAATGTGAGTTGATATTGGTGGAGGGTAACTTGCAAAGGGAATTGCAACTGAGTGAGGGATATCATGTTGAGCTATATTAACAAAATCAAATGATGTGTGTGATATGGATGAAGGTATCTGTGAAGCAATATTAACTTGTGCTTCAAAGAGTGGATTAGTGTGGGTGGTCGTGTAAGTATATAGAATGGAAGTGAGCTGGATAAGTGGTTGTGGAAGTGCTTGATGTGAGGATGCAGATGTGGCCTCAAAAAGAGGGTTGGTGATAACTTGGTTGAATTTTTTTGGATATGAATGAGATAGAACTTGTTGATAAGGAGGAATAGGTTAGGTTGGAATGTTAGGTTGTTCTAGAACTATATTGGTTGGTTTTAAATAAGCTCCAACTTTATCCATGTCTATGCACGTGGTGTGGTAATTAGTTGGTTTGGATGGTCCTATTTCATAGATGGTAGTGTGAATTGCTCTCTATAGTGTATCTACATCCAAAGTGGATTCCACATGAGATGGTTGTTAGGAACCTGCTATAAAATATACTAACAACACACTCTCAACTCAAATAAACTCACAGAAACATTATAACAGTATTCAAAATTAATTGCATATGATAACATAAACTACTTAAAAGGAACAATCTCACAATAGATAGAATCGTAGGCCTCTTCGAGGGGGCAACCTCCTTCAATACTTCATTAATTTGCAAAAATATGATTACATTGGTGCCTTTTCGGGTATTTAAAGAGTTTCCCTCCAAGGTTGGCTTACATGCAAAATGCCACCTGGATTACATGCATAATGCCACCCGAATTACATGCATAGTGCCACTTTGAATTACATGCACAATGCCACTCGAATTACATGCATAATGCCACACGAATTACATGCACAATGCCACCTTACCTAACCTATCTACCATGTGTTACATAGAAAAGGGTGCCATTTGTCATAGGCACTACCTAAGCTAAAACTTAGAACATTACAAAATATTAATCATGGGTACTACCCACGTTCACTAGGAATTATTACATCAAGGAAGTTATTACATTAAGGGTTAGGATGAGATCCTAACATGCCCTTCTCCTTGAAGAAGCTTTGTCCTCAAAGCTGAAAATGAGGAAACTGTTGTTGGAGTTGATGGAGAGACTCCCATGTAGCATCCTCAGGTTGAAGCCCACGCCACTGAACAAGGACCTCCGTAATGGTACGGTTATGTAGAGTGCGAGTTCGACGATCCAACAGCTGCTCAGGTGCGAGTAAGATGGAGCCTTCTTCATCCAATTCGGGGAGTGTTGATTGAACCTGTACCTTTGTGCCCACAACTTTCTTGAGAAGGGAAACATGAAAAATAGGGTGGAGCTTGGAAGTGGGGGGAAGAGCCAATTTGTAAGCTGTAGGGCCAATCCGTTGTAGAACCTGATAAGGACCATAGAATTTTGGAGCGAGCTTCTGACACCTACGAAGTTGTAGGGATGATTGTTTGTATGGCTGTAAGCGAAGGAAGACCATATCACCCACATCAAAACTACGCTCAGAACGATGTTGATCAGCTTGTTGGCGCATCCGATTCTGGGCCATGTTCAAATTTTGCTTGAGTTGGCGGAGGACCTCGATGTGTTGACTCAGAGCATTGTCAACGGCCTGGACCTTGGAGCTGCCCGAAATGTAGGAGGAAGGCGTGAGTGGAGGGCGCCCGTAAACTGCCTCAAACGGTGTGAGTTTGGTGGCGGTATGATAGGAAGTGTTGTACCACCATTCGGCCAAGGAAAGCCATTTTGCCCAATGAGTAGGATGATCGGAGGCAAAGCAACGAAGGTAGGTTTCCAAGCATTTATTAACAACCTCTGTTTGACCATCCGTTTGTGGATGGTAGGCTGAACTCATTTTGAGCTGAGTCCCCTGCAACTTAAACAACTCTTGCCAAAAATTGCTAGTAAAGGTGGGATCACGATCAGATACAATGGAGGTTGGCATGCCATGAAGGCGAAAGATGGAGTCAAGAAAAATTTGGGCAATAGTGGATGCTGTGTAAGGATGGGCTAGGGCACAAAAGTGAGCATACTTTGAAAGGCGGTCCACTACTACGAAAATAACTGACTTGCCTCCCGATTTAGGTAGCCCTTCGATGAAGTCCATGGAGATGTCAGTCCACACCTGCTCTGGAATCGGCAATGGTTGAAGAGTGCCCGGAGAGCGCACTGTTTCCCCTTTCATCCTTTGACAGGTGTCACAGTCAGCTACAAAAGAGCGAATGTCCTATTTCATACCTTTCCAAAAGAAGGTGCGCTTGAGTCGCTCATAAGTTTTTAGGAACCCTGAATGGCCAGAAGATGGAGTAGCATGTGATTCCTTCATGAGGAGCTCTCGAAGTGGGGACTTAGGAGGAAGAACCAGGCATTGACGGTAATGCAGATCCTGGCCATCCCAACTATATCCTGGTGTAGACTCTGGATCATCCATAAGTGAAGCAACCAAGTCTTTCAAATCTGCATCCTGAAGTATTTCCTGACGTAAGGGCTCAATCCATTGGGGCAATGGTGCAGAAATGGCACACAACATACTAAGGGTCTCAAATTGGCGAGAGAGAGCATCCGCCACAAGATTTTCCTTTCCTTTTTTGTACGTGATGTCATAATCATAGCCCATGAGTTTTGATACCCACTTTTGTTGCTCGGGGGTGGCAACCCGTTGTTCTAGAAAGTATTTCAGACTCTGGTGGTCAGTTTTGATGGAGAAATGGCGCCCAATGAGGTAAGGTCACCAATGTAGGACTGCATGCAAGATTGCCATCATTTCCTTGGCATATGTGGATTTCCCTAAATTGCGATCAGATAGGGCTTTGCTGGTAAAAGCCAAAGGGCATCCTTCTTGCATCAATACCGCCCCAATACCATGACCAGAAGCATCACTTTCAATGACAAATTTTTTAGAGAAGTCTGGCATGGCTAAAACTGGAGTGGTGGTCATGGCATGCTTGAGTTCCAGGAATGCTTGCTCAGTCGGCCCTGTCCAAGTAAAAGAATCCTTCTTCAACATGGAGGTGAGGGGGGCGGCTATCTTTCCATAATTATAGACAAATTTATGGTAATAGCCTGTAAGCCCTAAAAATCCTTGAAGTCCCTTGAGAGTGCACGGTTTCGGCCATTCTTGGACTGCTTGGATCTTCTTAGGGTCAACCTTGACACCATCCTTTGAGACAATGTGTCCCAGGTACTCCACTTCAGTCAAACCAAAGGAACACTTGGATCTTTTTGCGAACAGTTGATGGTCAGCCAATAGTTGTAGGGTTTGATCTACATGCTTGAGATGCTCTTCCCATGTGTGACTGTAAATCAAGATGTCATCGAAGAACACAAGGATGAACTTCCACAAAAAAGGGTGAAAGATGTTGTTCATCAGGCTTTGAAATGTGGAAGGAGCATTTGTGAGACCAAATGGCATTACCAAGAATTCATAATGACCTTCATGAGTGCGAAAAGCAGTTTTAGGAATATCTTCATCCCTGAGCCGGATCTGATGGTACCCAGAGCGAAGGTCTAGCTTGGTGAAGTACATGGTCCCATGTAATTCATCTAGTAATTCATCAACCATAGGGATAGGAAATTTATCCTTGACAGTTATCTTGTTGAGTTCTCGGTAGTCAATACACAGTCGCCAGGAGCCATCCTTCTTGAGGACCAATAAGACTGGTGCAGAGTAGGGACTAGTACTAGGCCGAATGATACCTGCCTTGAGTAATTCCTGTATCATTTTCTCAATCTCTGACTTCATGGCATGAGGGTACCTGTATGGTCTGATATTGGGAGGTGCACTATCCGGCAATAATGGAATGGCATGGTCGTGAGAGCGATGCGGTGGTAGTGTAGTTGGTTCCAAAAATATGGCCTCATGTTTGTGGAGAATCTGTTGTAGGTCTGATGGAGTTTCACCCATTTGAGAGGTGGATGGTTGGATGGAGAATAGTTGTGCAATGACCCCACGTGATGATTTCTTTAGCAATTTCTCCATGCCATTTGAACTAATAATTTGAGGTGTTCCTGCTGGGGAGCCCTTGATGATGTGTGTTTGTCCATTTTGGGAGAACTGCATCCAGAGTTCGGCAAAATTCCAACTGATAGTGCCCAACGTACTCAACCATTGAGATCCCAAAACAATATCACATCCGCCCAACTGGAGGGCAAACATGTCCTGCTTGAGTTCATAGTCCCCTATCTTGATTTTAACATTGCGGCATTTTCCTTTACAAGGTAAGGTTCCCCCATTGGCTACCATGACCTCAAAGGAATTACAAGTGTGGACATAGCAATTTGCCCGCTGAGCCACTCTAGGGTCTATGAAGTTGTGCGTGCTTCCCGAATCCATAAGGATGGAAAGACGTTGGCCCTTGAAAAATCCCACAACCTTCATGGTTTGTGGAGTAGTAATGCCTGCAAGAGCATGGACTGTAATTGTTGTCTCAAGTTCCTGTTTCACTTCTTCTTGTGGAGGAGGTGTTTTCGGAGGGTCCTCATCCTCATCACTCTGGTCAGAGTCCTCAGGTTCTTCAACATCTATCAAGAACAATTTTTTGTGTGCACACTTATGCCCTTTAAAAAACTTTTCATCACAATTGTAGCATAATCCCTGGGCACGACGTGCATCCATCTCTTCTGTAGTGAGGCGCTTGGGTGCAGCAGGTTTATTATCAACTGGGTGTTGAGGTCGGGGAGGAAATGAAGGTCTATTTTGAGGAAACTTTGATGGGCGCCTTTGGGCAGAGAGTTTAGATTCGGCCAAACGGGCCAAACTAATAGCTTCCATCATAGTTTGTGGTTTCAACATTCTTACTTCCGCTTGGAGTTCCACCTTCAACCCACTGATATAACAACTCTGGAAGAACCCTTCAGTCAATCCTCTTGTCTTATTGGCCAATTTTTCAAATTGAGCTTGGTATTCACGGACTGACCCTATTTGTTGTAGTTTGGTCAAGGCCCCTGTAAAGTCCTCATACTCACTAGGACCAAATCGAGTGAGTAGTTGGGATTCAAAATTCTCCCAAGAGAGATTTGGGTTGGCACTACGTAACCATTGAAACCAGTGTAGAGCCTCAGATTCCAAGTTAAAGGAAGCCATCTGGACTCGATGAAATATGGGGACATTATGGAGTCTAAAGAATTGATCAACCCTACATAGCCACCCATCAACATCCTTCCCACTAAATTTGGGAAAGTCCAATTTGGGCATTCTGAAGGGTGGTTCATGGTCATGATTCCTTGCAGAACCCTCAGCTTGGTGTTCTATTTTGGGGGGTCCTCTTTTTAGTTTGTTGTCTACTTCTGTTAGTGCTTCTTCTAAGCGATTACTGGTGGCCTCATGCTCTAGGCGAAGACCTTGGACTTCTTCCCTTATGGAGTGAAAAGCCGAGTGCAAATTTTCAATGGCTTTTGTTAAGGATTCCAAGTGTTCTAGTTCCTTTTGATGTCCACGGGTACCCTGGGCCATTTTGAAACCTTTTGTGACCAGTTACTAAAAATAGAATTGAGTTTTTAGGACTTACTATTTTTAGTAAGTGCCCCAAAAAGTGCTTGGGTGCTATATATCAAAACAATCAGCTCGAAGAGGTGGTCACAATGAGCTATATCTCTCAACACTACTTTTTGGCACCCTACACTTTTTTTTTTATCTCCTATTTTGTTGAGTCTAACGGTGTTTACAGTTTTTGATTCTGAGCTACAGAGCAGAAGTTGGGTACTGGAGCACTATCTATAACTGGCCTTCTGTCATACTCTCACTGGTTGGCCCAGTCCTGACTTCACTAGCTCCAAGATTCTCTGTATTTTGTAGGAGACTGTTACGACAGTTCTGTTCTGACTCTAAAAACTGTAAATTCTGACCTGACTGTGCTGACCTCTCTGACCTGACTGACCTGACTATGACTGCCACTGTAAATTTGATTATTATTCTCTAGAATTTTAGCTTAAGTGTCACCCTCATGGTCTATCCCGAATGCATGTTCTTTCTATTATTTTTTAGTAGAGGACTCCTTTCTCATATGCTCACTTTTTGGGGATTTGAAATGCAGGTTTACGAATAGGGAGGTTTGGCTTGTTTTTTTTTTTTGATTTTTTTATAGGTTGAAGTTTGAACAGAACCAGGGAATGCTAGGTAGAGGAGTATGTACCACCCATAGGCCCTCTAATATACCGACAGTGACGAACAATAGTGCTCGGACCAATATTTCAGGCCACTACTCAAGGAGGATTCCACACATACCCTTGAGCACACTACCTGCCTCTCTGACAATACGGGAGGGTAATCGTCCAGGATGTTGTGTCCCATAGACTATGAGTAATACAAGGCCGAAAAGCTTCCTAATGGCTAAAAGTTTGTTTAAACCTAGATGGTCTCCCGATATACCCGAAGATACGTGGGAGCTCAAGTCCGTGCGCGAGTTCTATCTGAGGCCTGGGTATTGGAGCCTGATCGCCCCTCACTTCACTAGACGCTTTATGGGCTATCTAGCTTAGCCAATAACGACAGATCCTTCACGATATTTTAAAACCCCCAGCACAGGGTTTCTACCTACTCAACTACAAAGATTTTTTTTTTTTTTTTGGTCTGGAAAAAAAAATGCACTGTATTTTTTGGATTTTTTTTTAATAAGGAAAAATAGGAACGAAAAAACACACAGAATTTATACCTAACAGGCAGATTGGATGGCAAGAATCATTGCAGTTGCAGTAGAACTTGGCCCTGGAAAGCGCTCTGATACCACTTGTTAGGAACCTGCTATAAAATATACTAACAACACACTCTCAACTCAAATAAACTCACAGAAACATTATAACAGTATTCAGAATTAATTGCATATGATAACATAAACTACTTAAAAGGAACAATCTCACAATAGATAGAATCGCAGGCCTCTTCGAGGGGGCAACCTCCTTCAATACTTCATTAATTTGCAAAAAGATGATTACATTGGTGCCTTTTCGGGTATTTAAAGAGTTTCCCTCCAAGGTTGGCTTACATGCAAAATGCCACCTGGATTACATGCATAATGCCACCCGAATTACATGCATAGTGCCACTTTGAATTACATGCACAATGCCACTCGAATTACATGCATAATGCCACATGAATTACATGCACAATGCCACCTTACCTAACCTATCTACCATGTGTTACATAGAAAAGGGTGCCATTTGTCATAGGCACTACCTAAGCTAAAACTTAGAACATTACAAAATATTAATCATGGGTACTACCCACGTTCACTAGGAATTATTACATCAAGGAAGTTATTACATTAAGGGTTAGGATGAGATCCTAACAATGGTCTAGTAGACAAGTCAATATGTCTTGTCTATGCCACACATGCTAGGGTAGCCATAAAAGTGGCTATAAAAGGAGTGGACTACTCCATATATGGAAGTTGGTTAGCTAGTGGGTACCTGACTCATGGATCTAGATTTATTTTGGGTTAATACCATAAGCTATAAGCAAGTTGGGGTAATGAATTTGCAGGGTGTGTGTGTGTGAAAAGTGTAATCACAATGAAAACCACACAAATCAAGCAAACAATTATGTTCTATATCTTTGCAAACATTTTTTATTTTTATTTTTTATTTTTATTTTGCTTTTTGGTTTCATGTATTTTGATGTTAAGACTACTAATCCTAAACCACTATGCAAGGTGAATTATGGATGCAACTAAAATGGTGTGTTTGAATCCACCCTTTTGACAAAGGATAAATTATGAGCGACTAAAATTGGCTTTCTAATGGTAGATTGGCTCAAGGGTAAACCTAAGCAATCAAAATTACCCCCTAAGGTAGGCCATGTTGTTTGAATATTATTACTTGCTTAATACCTGGGGAAAGGCCCCATAGGATTTTACTTCACTCTTGGGTGAGCTTAGACAAGAATGACAATTGTGTTCTACTAATTATTAATCCCCATGGTAAAAGGGAATTACTAGTCCTTCCTAATCCAGGTGCACCCAAAAGTGGGGGACCTTTCGGTGATGAAATATGAAAAGCCAATTGTTATGTGCTACTAATATTTCTAGGGGGTGATCCAATGGATGGAGATGAAGCCCACCACCACTGGTCTCGATCAATGGTTGGTGATGAAATCCAACTCATTGATGTTAAAAGTGAAACATGCAGTGTGTGTGATTCCTTTTAAGTTTTTTTTCTTTGATGTTCTCACAATGACACTGAGAGGGGGGGGTGAATTAGTGTAGCTAAAATTTGATCTGCAATTCTTAAAACTAAAGCAAAGAGAACTAGAAAATAGATAAAGCAATAATCACAAGAGAGCACACCACAACACACAATGTAACGAGGTTCACCAATTTGGCTACTCCTCAAAAATGACTGCTTGGACTTCAATCCAAATCTAGCCTTTGCAAAACACCAATTTTACAAACACTTTACCAGCACCCACTAGAAGGAGCACCAACCCCTTATTTTTTTGCTACAACAGATAGGAGAACCAACCCCTAATGCCAAGCACCAACTTGGACTACAATTCTGATTTACTTCAGTGACATAAAAATGCCTTCACTATTTTCATGACCCTGACTGGTCTATAATTAATTAAAATTGATTAAAATTTGCACGCTCTCACAACTCTGCTTATCTCTCTCTTGGCCCTCTTCTCACCCTCTTTGCGCAGCAAATTCTCACTTACAACAATAGCTTTATTCTTCATGCAAACCTGCTTTTATAACATATAAGTCTCTATTTTTATATTCCATATTTTCGCATGCAATCCGTAATTGTTTTATTAATGCTCTCTTCTGCCACTTGTCAACTGTAACTGCATATTTTTGTAACTCCTTTTGTATTTATAGAGTGTGCATTACGTTACATGCAACGTATATCTCTACCATGACTATACGTCTTCTTGAACAAGACTGTTCGTATTCATTTATGTGCATGCATGCATTTTATGATTCTATTAATGCGACTGTTCGATTTACTCTAGTTAACTCCAATTCTTAAAAAGCTGCATGATTGCATCTGTAACTGTCACATTTACTCCAATTACCTTTTCTTATTTTGGCTACATGCTTTTCTTCTACAACTGCCCCTTTAACTGTTGTTCTGTTCCAGTTAACCGTCTATTATTGTGCTGTTGTGACCTATCGTGAAATTGCGACACTTCTATATCTTTCTACCCTTCATGTCATGAAATCACGACAATTTTTGCCTCCTTGTCCACTTCTTCGCTTGCACCTACGAAAACTAGACATGTCATGAAATCATGACACTTTCGCCTTCTCGCTACTCTTCTTGGCTTGCTCTAGTGAAAACCAGACATGTCATGAAATCATGACACTTTCACCTTCTCGCTACTCTTCTTGGCTTCAACCAGCAAAAATGGAACATGTCACAAAATTGTGACATCTTTCTCTGCCTTGTGCCTTTTCTGCCTTCCACCCGCGAAAATGGAACATGTCATGAAATCATGACATCTTTCTCTACATTGTGCCTTTTCTTCCTTTCGCTCATGAAAAATGGAACATGTCACAAAATCGTGACATCTTTCTCTACCTTGTGCCTTTTCTGCCTTTCGCCCGCGAAAACGTAACATGTCACAAAATCATGACATATTTCTCTGCCTTGTGCCTTTTCTTCCTTTCGCCCATGAAAACGAAACATGTCACAAAATCGTGACACTTTCGTTGCCTTGTGCCTTTTCTGTCTTTGGCCAGTGAAAACGGAACATGTCATGAAATTGCAACATCTTTCTCTTCCTTGCACTTCTCTTCAACCCTATCGCGAAATCGTGACACTTTCTCTCCTTGGCACTTTCTCTTTAATCCTGTCACAAAATCATGACACTTTCTCTTCTTGGCACTTTCTCTTCGATCATGTCACGAAATCGTGACACTTTCTCTCCTTGGAACTTTCTCTTCGATCATGTCATGAAATCATGACACTTTCTCTCCTTGGCACTTTCTCTTTGATAATGTCACGAAATCGCGACACTTTCTCTCCTTGGCACTTTCTCTTCGATCATGTTGTGAAATCGTGACACTTTCTATTTTTAACGCTTCCTCTTGGAACCTATCATGAAATCATGAAACTTTTCTTTGTGATCTCCTTTTCCTCGAGCATGTCGTAAAATCATGACAGTTTTCTTTGCCTGCGCCTCTTCTTCAAACATGTCGCAAAATTGTGACAGTTTTTCTACTTGCCTCCTTCTCTACCAACATGTCATGAAATCGTGACAGTTTTCCTTGTGCCTTCTCTCTCCTTGGCCATGTCTTGAAATCGTGACAATTTTTCTTGCGCCTTCTCTCTCCTTGACCATGTCGTGAAATAGTGACAGAAAACATGTCGCGATATCGTGACAGTTTTCTTACTTGTATTTTTATTTGATTTTTTGAATCTAGGCCACTTCTATCTTCTTGGAAATTCACTGTACATGTTCTGACTGACCTCTGAACTCCTGTACACTACATTAATTGCATCAATCTGTCTGTGTTGACAACAATGACAATACTTTTGTTGCACCTTGCTCAACAATCTCCCCCTTTGGAATTGTTGGCAACACTCATGCACTCTCCTATAATTCTTCTCCCCCTTTGACAATAATACCAAAGGGCTGCTGCAGACTCCCCTGAGTCTATGCACAACATTCTTAGATACACAGTGTTATAGTTAGCAAAAATCATGAATATGAGCAAAACTATAAACATAGGCATAAATACTCCCCCTAAGAATGTGATCCCAATTGATAGTCAGTTCTTGGGAAATGTGACTACTCCCAACTTACTTCGAAGGTACTCAAAAACTTCCTTTGGCAATGGTTTTATGAATATATCTGCTACTTGCTCTGTAGTCGAAACAAAATCCAATTTGACCTCACCTTCTACAACTTTATCCTTCAAGAAGTGATACCGGATTGCAATATGTTTGGTTTGAGAATGCATAACCGGATTCTTTGATATGTTTATAGCACTGGTGTTATCACATTTAACTAAAATTGGCTCTTTGAAGTGAATAGTAAGATCTTTCAGTGTTTGTCTCATCCATAATATCTGTGTACAACATGTTGTTGCTGCAATGTATTCTGCCTCTACTATGGATAGAGAGACTGATTCTTGTTTCTTGCTATGCCATGCTACCAACCTGTCTCCAAGATAAAATGCTCCTCCACTGGTACTCTTTTTGTCATCAATACATCCTGCCCAATCTGCATCAGAATATGCAATAAGAGTGAAGTCCTTACCTTTTAGGTACCACAATCGATACTCCATAGTACCCTTGAGGTACCTAAAAATTCTCTTTACAGTTGTCACATGAGTCTCTTTGGGACTAGCCTGAAATCTTGCTACCATGCATACTGCCTATAATATATCTGGTCTAGTGGCCATCAAATACAACAGGCTTCCAATCATAGACCTGTACATGGTTTGATCTACATCTGGAGATTTTTCATCCTTGCTCAACTTGCAACCTGTTGTCATGGGAGTGCTAACAGGTTTACTATCCTCCATTATGAACATTTTTAGCATTTCTTTCACATATTTTACTTGAGAGATAAAAATGCCCTTTTCACTTTGATTGACTTGCAGTCCGAGGAAATAAGAAAGTTCACCAATCATTGACATCTCAAATTTTGTTTTCATTTTATTTGCTATGTCTCTACAATATTCATCCATGCTGCTACCAAATATTATATCATCTACATAAACAAAAAGTACAATAAGATGGCCATTCTCTATTTTGAAATATAAATTGTTGTCCACCATACCTTTCTTGAACCCTTGTTTAATAAGATAGTTATCCAGCCTTGCATACCATGCTCTAGGTGCCTGTTTTAGACCATACAACACTTTATTTAACCTGCAAACAAAATCAGGATTGTCACCGAGTTGGAAGCCATCTGGTTGTTCAATGTAAACCTCTTCTTCCAGTTTTCCATTCAGAAATGCATATTTTACGTCCATTTGATATACATTGAAATTTTTATGTACTGCTAAATCCAGAAACATTCTGATTGCCTCTAGTCTGGATACTGGTGCAAATATTTCCTCAAAATCAATGCCTTCAACCTGAGCATAGCCTTTACAGACCAATCTTGCCTTATTTCTGACAACCTGTCCGTCTTCATTTAATTTATTTTGAAAAATCCATTTAGTACCGATTATGTTTTTATTTGCTGGTCGTGGTACTAATTCCCAAGTTTTTTTTTTCTCAATCTGATCTAGTTCTTCATTAATTGCCTTCATCCAACTTTCATCTATGCTTGCTTCAGCAATATTTTTGGGTTCAATGCTGGATAATAGAGAGTAGTTCTATATTACTGCTCTTCTTGTCTAAATACCAACTGTTGGGTCCCCAATAATCTGTTCTCTAGGATGATTTTTTTTCCAGCTGCCTATTTTGAATTTCTTATTCTCTTCTTCTTTTGAGTCAATTCTTAAATCAGTTGGGTCAATTTTTTGATTTTATTCTGTTTCCATTTCTTCATCTCCTTCAATGACTTCTTCATAAATAGGGTAGTTTTCTTGATAAGTTGTTTCTCGATCTCTACCTTCATCAACTTTAACATCTGCACTCTCCAAAATTTTCTTTAGCCTCTTGTTGTAACATGTGTAGGCTTTGCTTTTGTTGAGTATCCAATAAAAATACCTTCGTCAGCTCTATCTTCGAACTTACCAAGATTTTCTTCAGTTTGTTTGATATAACACTTGCTGTCAAACACTTTGAAGTATCTTGCTATTGCTTTCCTGCCAAACCCCAACTCATAAGGTGTTTTGCTTTCATGCATCCTTAACATGCACCTGTTTTGAATGTAAACTATAGTATGTACTGCTTCTTTCCAAAATATGTCAGCTATTTTGTTCTCAGCCAACATTGTCTGTGCCATTTCTTGCACAGTCTTATTCTTCCTTTCAACAACACCATTCTACTGAGGTGTCCTTGCTGCTGAAAACTGTCTTCTAATCCCATATTTTTAATAGTATTCTACAAACTCCTTTGAGATAAACTCTCCTCCTTTGTCTGATATTAGGCATTTAATTCTTTTTCCAATTTGATTCTCAACCTATTTTTAAAAAATCTTGAACATCTCAAATGCATCTGATTTAAGCTTTAAAAATAGTACCCATTTCATTCTAGAGTAGTCATCTATGAACAGCATAAAGTATTTTTTACCATTTATTCTTTGTGTTCTCATGGGTCAACATAAATCAGTATGTATCAGCTCTAACGGTTTCTTTGGTGAAGTATTCCTTTGCTTTAAATGTGGATCTGGTTTGCTTCCATTTTTGGCATGAAGCACAGATGTTATTTACTGGTTTGCCAATGGTAGGTATATCTCTTGCTGCTCTTTTTGAACTTATTTTTACTATATTTTCAAAGCAAATATGACCGAGCCTCTTGTGCCACAACCAATTTTCATCTTTCTGTCCAATCAAGCATGATCCTTTTGAAGTTTTTGAGAGAGTATATATATTTCCAGAAGTCCTCGATCCAGTAGCTATTAGCTTCCCACTATGTTCTTTTCTGACTTCATAGCCCTACTTTTTAAAGATGACTTCATGACCTCTGTCACAGATTTGACTTACACTCAGTAAGTTGTGCTTCAAACCAACTACAAATAGAACTTCTTTGGAATTGATCTTTCCATCACTTATTTTAACTGATCCTTTGCCAAATATTTTGGCTTCATCATTATTTCCAAACTTTACAGAGCCCCCTACATATTTTTGTAATTTTTCAAATTTTTGTTTATCTCCTGTCATGTGACTGGAGCATCCACTATCCAATATCCATGGTGCAGATTTGTTCTATGCTTTGAATTTTGTCTGTACAATCAAGGATTCATTTTCTTCCTTGAGTTGCTCTTTTTCTTTCCATTCTGATTTGACTGTAGTTTTGGTCACTTGTTTAGACTTTTCTTTGTCAGTGGCCTGTTCATGTTTATCTGAGAATTTTTTGTTTTGCCTTAAACTGTTAGGTTGATTTCTTCTTCCCTGATATTTATTTACTACATATGTGCTTCTACAGTTTCTTGCAATGTGACCAAATTTATGACAGTTATAGCATTCTATTGCATAATCCATCAAGGGTGAAAATACATTTCTACTGGAATAATTTATGTCTTATATTATAAATGCAGTCTGAAATCTTATGACCGTAAGTATTGCATTTAAAACAATAACCAAAAAAGGAATGATTGAACCTGGGAGTTGGTCTTTGCCAATTTGTAGTAGGAGCCAAAAATTTTCTTCTCCTTTGATGTGTGACTTTTGTGAATCCCTCATTGTCAACAGTCTTCTCATGCCTGGCATTGTTGCTTTCTTTTGCAAGATTCATTTTTCTTTGGTCAACCTTGATTTTATCCTCTTTCTTTACTGGTTCTACAGTTATGGCCTTTGATCCACTTGATGATTCTCCTTTGACAAACCCCAAGCCAAATTTGATGCCTGTAGTCCTCTGACTATTTATAATTTTTTCAAGCTTTGTAGAACTTTCTTCAGGTTTGTGATAGCAACTCAATTTTTGATTCTTTTCTTCTAGCCGCATTCTTAAAACAACAATTTCTTCTTCAAGTTTGTTGCACTCATCTATTCTCATGGTTAACTTACTTCAAGTTCTTTAGACATTTTCTTAAATTCTTTTGTCTATAATTTCAAACTATTTATTATGTCATTCTCATCCTCAAGATTTCTTGAGACCTTATTATTCTTTTTCCTTTCTGTCTTCAAATATTTAAGTGCAGCAACCAACTCTCCTTCCAGATAAACTTCAACCTCATCCTTACTTTTTGTATTACCTTCTTATTTTTATTTTGTTTTTGCTTCTTCAAATGCCATGAACAAAGCTTCACCTGTTTCTTCTTTAAAATCTTCACCTGAGCTATCTTTAGAAGAGTTGACATTCTTGGATATGAAACTTTTCTTTTTGAAATTGCTTTTCTTAAAATTTGGTTTCTTCTTCCAGTCACTTCTTTCTTGGTGTGACCCTTCATCACTTTTGGTTTTCTCATTCATTGGACACTTAGCTGCAAAGTGACCGACCCCTCCACAATTGAAACACTTAAATGGAAACTTTCCTCTATATTTTCCTTTTCCCTTTGTAATTTTTCGAACAAAGTTGGCTTTCATTTCATCCGATGTCTCTTCATCCTCAGATTCTTGTTCAACTTTTGTATTCTTGTGTGCTTTAAAAGCAACTTCTCTATTTATGGGCTTAGTTTGTCCTATTCTCATTTTGTATGCAGTCAAGGAACCATGCATCTCGTCCATGCTAAAGTTGTTTAGATATTTAGCCTCTTCTATTGTAGAAACTTTAGAATTAAATCTTTTGTGAAGAGTTCTAAGTACCTTTTTCATGAAAACTGCATCTTCGATCTCTTCATCGAGTCCTTTGATTGCATTAATGACTTCATCGACTCTCAACATATAGGCCTTTATGTTCTCATTGTCATTCATTTGTAATGCCTCGAACTGAGCTCTATGTGTTTGCAACTTGGCTTCCTTGATCTTGTTGTCTCCTTCATGGATGCTTTTCAATTTTTCCCACATGTCTTTTGCCGATTTACATCTCATGACCCTTATCAATTCACTGTCTACTAGCCCACACATTATGGCATTATTTGCTTTGGAGTTATTCTCAACCTTTTTCTTCTCAGCAGTATCTATTGGAGGAGTAGTGGGTGTTGTGTATCCACTTTCCATTGACTCCCAAATGTTGTATCCTAATGCACTTAGATATGTCTGCATCTTGAGTCTCTAGAATGAGTAATTAGTTCCATTAAACAAAGGAGCTTTGTTTGATGAGAATCCTTCACTACCTGTCATTGTGTTCCTTCCAAGATCACCTGAGCTGATTAATCTTGTTCAGGAACCTTGCTCTAATACCAATTGATGCTCTCATAATGACACTAAGAGGTGGGGGGTGAATCAATGTAGCTAAAATCTGATCTGCAATTCTTAAAACTAAAGCAAAGAGAACTAGAAAATAGATAAAGCAATAATCACAAGAGAGCACACCACAACACACAATGTAACGAGGTTCACCAATTTGGCCACTCCTCAAAAATGATTTCTTGGACTTCAATCCAAATCTAGCCTTTGCAAAACACCAATTTTACAAACACTTTACCAGCACCCACTGGAAGGAGCACCAACCCCTTTTTTTTCTACTACAATAGATAGGAGCACCAACCCCTAATGCCAAGCACCAACTTGGACTGCAATTCTAATTTAATTCAGTGACATAAAAATGCCTTCACTATTTTCATGACCAACTGGTCTGCAATTAATTAAACTTGATTAAACTCTGCACGCTCTCATGGCTCTGCTTATCTCTCTCTCGGCCCTCTTCTCACCCTCTTTGCGTAGCAAATTCTCACTTACAGCAGCAGCTTTATTCTTCATGTAGACCTACTTTTATAACATATAAGTCTCTATTTTTAGCTTCCATATTTTTGCATGCAATCCGTAACTGTTTTATTAATGCTCTCTTCTGCCACTTGTCAACTATAACTGCATCTTTTTGTAACTCCTTTTGTATTTATAGAGTGTGCATTACGTTACATGCAACGTATATCTCTACCATGACTATACGTCTTCTTGAACAAGACTATTCATATTCATTTCTATGCATGCATGCATTTTACGATTCTATTAATGCGACTGTTTGATTTACTCCAGTTAACTCCAATTCTTAAAAGGATGCATGACTGCATCTGTAACTATCGCATTTAATCTAATTACTTTTTCTTATTTTGGTTGCATGTTTTTCTTCTACAACTGCCCATTTAATTGTTGTTCTATTCTAGTTAACTATATGTTATTGTGCTATTGCGACCTATCATGAAATCATGACACTTCTATATCTTTTTTCCCTTCACGCATTTTACCTATGAAAAAACATCATGTCATGAAATCGTGACAGTTTTTGCCTCCTTGTCCACTTCTTTGCTTGCACCCACAAAAACTAGACATGTCACGAAATCATGACACTTTCGCCTTCTCACTACTCTTCTTGGCTTGCTCTAGTGAAAACCAGACATGTCACAAAATCATGACACTTTCATCTTCTCGCTACTCTTCTTGGATTCAACCAGCGAAAATGAAACATGTCACGAAATCATGACATCTTTCTCTGCCTTGTGCCTTTTCTGCCTTTCGCCCACGAAAGTGAAACATGTCACGAAATCGTGACATCTTTCTCTACATTGTGCCTTTTCTTCCTTTCACCCACAAAAATGGAACATGTCATGAAATCATGACATCTTTCTCTGCCTTGTGCCTTTTCTGCCTTCCGCCCGTGAAAATGGAACATGTCACGAAATCGTGACATATTTCTCTGCCTTGTGCCTTTTCTTCCTTCCACCCGCGAAAATGGAACATGTCACGAAATCGTAACACTTTCACTGCCTTGTGCCTTTTCTGTCTTTGGCCAGCGAAAATGAAACATGTCACGAAATCACGACATCTTTCTCTTCCTTGCACTTCTCTTCGACCCTGTCACAAAATCATGACACTTTCTCTCCTTGGCACTTTCTCTTCGATCCTGTCATAAAATCATGACACTTTCTCTCCTTGGCACTTTCTCTTCGATCATGTCATGAAATCATGACACTTTCTCTCCTTGGCACTTTCTCTTCGATCATGTCATGAAATCATGACACTTTCTCTCCTTGGCACTTTCTCTTCGATCATGTCATGAAATCATGACACTTTCTCTCCTTGGCACTTTCTCTTCGATCATGTCGTGAAATCGTGACACTTTCACTTTTTAATGCTTCCTCTTGGAACCTATCGCGAAATCATGACACTTTTCTTTGCGAGCTCCTTTTTCTTGAGCATGTCGTGAAATCATGACAGTTTTCCTTGTGCCTTCTATCTCCTCGACCATGTCATGAAATCATGACAATTTTTCTTGCGCCGTCTCTCTCCTCATTCATGTCATGAAATCACAACAATTTTGCTTGTGCCTTCTCTCTCCTTGTCCATGTCATGAAATTGTGACAATTTTGCTTGCGCCTTCTCTCTCCTCGGCCATGTCACAAAATCGTGATAGAAAACATGTCGCGATATCACGACAATTTTCTTACTTGTCTTTTTCTTTGATTTTCTAAATCTGGGCCACTTCTATCTTCTTGGAAATTCACTGTATATGTTCTGACTAACCTCTGAACTCCTGTCCACTGCATCAACTACATCAATCTGTCTGTGTTGACAACAATGACAATACTTTTGCTGCACCTTGCTCAACATTCTTTATTGTATTTTCTTGAACAATAAAATGTAAATAAAACTTAGCCTAGAATGTAGCTAATATGCTTTTCAATTTTTTGCCTAAAACATAAATGAAAACATACACAACACACAAGATAGAAAGCAAAAACACCACAAATAATAGAAAACCTGAACCAAATGTAGTGAGTAAATTTCAGATAAACCTTAGACTATTTTTGACATACAAATTTAGAAACAACATAAAATGAATCTGAAATCCCTAATGCAACTAAAAATGAATTTATAATTGTATATCTAACCCTAAATACAATATATATGATTTTTTTGTAAATAAATAAACTGCTATTCTAAAGTGCACTTCTTTTCTTTTTTATAAAAAAATGCTTAAATTACCTAGGATGCCTAAAATTACCCACACTCCACCTTACATACATTCGCTTCCAACACTACACAATATGCATCTAAAATTGCCATACAACAAGAATGGCAACATCTCAATCAACTGCTTATGGACCACCAAGATGTTTGTTCTTACCCACAACATCAATTGCAGGTGGCATATTTCAAACCTCAATCCATTTTCAACCAAAGTATATTTTCCACTCTTTATCCATCTTGGGTATCACAATATTCTAATGTCACTATACCCATACCTCCATTTAACCACAAAAAAACCACTTCCACAACCCAACACATTCAAATTTCCCAAACTTCATCTACACTCCATCAACACAAAGCCCAAAAACACATCCATACCCATCAATCCATCGACCAATCAAAACCACATTCCATCCCAATAGTTTATCACCCAACACACACCACCTCCATACACCCATTAAACAAACTAGGGCTTCTAAACATAAATATAAGACCCTAATATCCAAGCTTTGCAACAACATATTGACAATTTAATTACGCACATGCCTAGTATGATGTACTAGAAACCCACATTGAGATAGTTGATCAATCAACCCATTCATTCTTTGGTACCATCATCACCTTATCCGATAAACTTTATACTACCAAATTTTGACAAATTCAAAGGGACTGAGGACCCTAAGGAGCATATTAGTGCATTCATTCATTTATATTTCAAAATCTACGAGAATAATGCCTTAATGCTCTAAACATTTCCTCAGACATTAGGGGCGGATGCCTTGGATTGGTACAACCATTTTTCACATCACAATGTCTATACATTTGAACAATTGGAAGATAAATTATTTAAAGGTTCTCCCTCAATATTTACAAGAAAACTACCTTGACCAACTTATATAATATTAGAAAATTTGAAGAGTCGATCTATGAATTCAAAAACCATTGGATGGCAGTCATCACCAAGTTGTCATTCTTCCTCTAAATTGAATAATTAACACAAATTTTTTCAATGATTTATTTAAAACCTATCTCCTTTTTGTTTCAATTATAGCAATATAGAACATTCAATGAAGTTCTTTCCTTGGCCCGAATTATTAAAGAAATCAAGATCCAAGAGGGTGAGATTAAACCCAAAAATAAAGAATGGAAAAACAAGGTCCAATCCAAAGGAAACTATAATGGTCAATCGAAATCTAGACAAGTCAATCTAGTGGTATTGAGTCAACCATAAATGACTCAAAAAACCCAATATCATCACCAACCATAACCATCATCACAAAAACTACAATAAATATCTTATCAAGTGGTCCCACCCCCACAATAATTACACAACATAACACCAACTATGGAAAAGCATAAACATTGATAATATATTTGATAGACTCACACTTACACACCTTTATCTGAATCATATACTTCCATCTTCTATAGGTTGTATGATACCAATGCTATCACATTGAACCAGATGATCTGACCAAATACAACAAGGGCTATAGGGAGTATTTGTTTTTTCCTTTCCATTGAAATAAGGGGTATGACATAAATAACTACTATTCATTCAAATATATTGTGCAAGACTTTATAGACCTAGGGGTCATTAAGTTGGATAGATCCTTAGGAAAACAAAATAAACATCTTGGTATCTACCAAACACCACTTCCTCATCATGAGGAAACACACCAACCAACAAGGGAATTAAATACTATGACTCCCCCTAATAAATTAAACCATGTGCAACAACACCAAGGCTTAGTGGGTGCTATTCATGTAGTAATTTAGGGTCAACAAAGCACAAATCACCAAAATGAATAACCTAAAGTAGTTCAAACTCCTGTGGCACCACCAACAAATGTGTCTTCACAACCTACTAATTCATCTCCACCTATTCACTTTTCTACGAATACATCTTAACAAATTCACCTTAAAATTCATCCATACCAACCTATTCATCACCCAAACCATCCACAAAGACCTATCATCTCCTTGAGTAGTAGGCTAACAACTAGTCTCAAAATGGCTTCAGTAAAATTATTGATCTATGAGCTTATACAACAATCTCCTCTGCATCGTGAGGCATTAATGGAAATATTAAAATTTGTTGAACTTCAATCTCAAGAATCTAATTCCTTTAAAAACTTCATTAGAAGTATTCAAACATGTATGGATCCCTCTATCGTATTCTATGATTTTGAGGTTAAATCAATATCATCAGGATCACCGGATCCTCCATTACACATCATGGCTCAAGTTGGTAGGAAGTCATTAAAATGAGTATAAAGTGGGGATAAAGGCTCCCTCATTTGATTAATATATAATGTTATTCATTTTATGTTCCTATAACTATTATTTTCTTTGTTTAATTATATTTATCTTTATGGTGGTTCTTACGCATTCATACTTCATTCTATACATCCATCTTTACATTCATGTCATTTCAGTGTATTTCATCCACAATATTAGTGGTCATTTGCATAGTTTGGATAATTGTTAATCCAATAAGTCTTATCACCTTAATCAAGGGCACCTTAAATTTTACATGAATCCTATTTTTTCATTTCATGAGTCATTTCACAAGTTACAATCGCATCTTATCATCTCTAGGTTTTTTTGGTCACTCTTCCACTGTTGCAAGCAACCTCTATTGCATGTCAAGTTTCCTCTAGGACCAAAGCACATTTTCACTAATAAAATCTTGAGTTTTGGGATTTGACTCTAATGTTCTTGAACCAAACATATTTAGCACTTATTAATAACATATTGTGTCAAAGAGGTATAACACAATGATTAGGTTGAACCTTGAAGTAAAAAAAAATTCTTGCTTGTACTATTATGTACATAGTCCAAAATCAAAACAACGGTCTTCACCACTAAAAACACTTCCAAATAAAATAATGAGTAGTAAGGATAGGATAAAATTATCATCACACCTAGGTTGAGAATCAGATTCCCCAAAGCTCTAACCCTTTTACAAATCACACACCACAGATCCTAAAGTAGTAAGGATAGCATTACATTTCCATCCAAGTAGTTATGTAGTTCAATTCTCCAAAGTTTAAATATCACTTCATTGAACTATGGAGCTAATATTCATCATGTCTATATATGATTTAATGGAAGTGGAGTATGCTCATGCATGGTGACACATCTCTCATGAAGATACCTATGACCACACATAAGTACAAGCTAGCTTCTTGGTCTTCTCTATTATGGGCTTAATATCACTTTACTCAAGATGGGTAAATGAATTCACTTGCACACACATTGGTTCTTGATTGGCCTGAGTTATTTCCATGCTCATGATTGGTAAATGAACACTCACTACACACACATATTGGAGAAATTTTACTGAGATTACATGAGTTTGTTCAAAATCACTAGGATGTTTGAGTCTCTGTAAAACAATTCTAGATCCATCATTCACAAGCCAAAACAACATCCATACCATAAGCACATCACTACATGAGTCTTCCATTCCATATCACACCATTCAATTTTGGTGTCCCTGATTAAGAAATAAACTCATGTAACATTAGATTTTGATGTTAGTGATTTTTTTATAAGTGACATGGATTGCATTAAATGAGTGGCCATGATTAAGACATAACAGGTGACTGAGATTTATTCTTATATATATTTATATATAAATAATGAATGGTTGTGATTTGACGATGATGAGTGGATAATGAGTGGCTAGAAATATATATATATATATATATATATATATATATATATATATATATATATATATATATATATATATATATATATATATATATATATATATATATATATATATATATATATATGTATGTATGTATGTATGTTGTAAGACAAATATTGGATCAAACACCAAATAAAATAAGTTCTCTAAGTAAAGTTATTATGTTGTGCATTGTTTGTTTTTTTCTATTTCTATTCACAACCTAGGTTATAAAAAATAATAATAATAAAAACATTTGATTACTTTTTAGGCATTTAAAAGAAAAAAGGCGTGTAGTTTTGTATCTAGGGTTTAGTCTTGTTTGTGTACTCCCTTGGTCTCTTGCTCAAAGAAACTTGCAACCTAGGGTTAGATATCATTGAATAAAATAATTATATTAGGGTTAGTCATTACCTTGTTGCATCTCATGTGTTTTGCATTGTTATTTCATTTTCATAGTTTAGTTTAGAAAGGCCAAACATAAGTGTTTGCTTAAATCATATATTAAACATTTCCACTCTGAACTTGGAGTGAGTCCTAATTCCATTCCTAGTGAACCCTTTTTGTGTCCTTGAGTGTAGAAATATAACACATCCTTGTGGTCACCTCAAATCCTAGTGGATCCAACCAAGAATCGTACATGATAGGGCAATTTTCCCCTCTAGAGCACTATCATCACCCATTTCTACCACTAGACTAGCTAAGCCATTATCATATATTATGTCATTGTTTTGTTTGTGGGTTTTGTTTATGTTATAGTGTTTCATGGGGTTCCCTCATGGGAGATGAAGATTTATTCTATATTATTAAATAATTCTATGGTTGTAGCTTGTGGTGGATAACAGTGGGATTCTATGTTGTAATTATTTCATTATTATAATTGTTCACATATTTTGTTTCCATGATTTAGAGTTCTATGTTTCAAAATTATGATAAAAATAAAATTT
This sequence comes from Wollemia nobilis, assembly GCA_028583015.1. NCBI lineage: Eukaryota > Viridiplantae > Streptophyta > Pinopsida > Araucariales > Araucariaceae > Wollemia > Wollemia nobilis. The sequence continues at coordinate 3,232,849 of JAQPPZ010001206.1, forward strand.
GTTAAGATAGGTCATAATTTATATGGTATGTTTTATCCTCAAATTGTATTCCACATTGAAACTTTTAAATTTGTATGTTCCATACATTATAGTAGAAACAAAAATAAATCTATTTATAGATTGTTTTGATTGAAGGGGGTAGAATTTTTTTAATTGTGGAAAAGATAGTATTGAAAAGTTTGCAGATTGAGATTTCCATACTTGGAAAGTTAAACTTTAATTGATCCTAATTGAAAAATATGTATGGGATGTCATTATGGGAACCATACAAAAACTACAATATCCTAATATAGCAGCTAAGTGGGCCAATAAATATTGGAAATCCATGGCGATAATTAAAATTGGACTCTCAAATTCATATCTACACCACATTGATCTCATAAAGATGGTGAAAGAAGTGTGGGATTCACTTAATACACTTTTAATCTCATAGGCATCAAGCACAAAAATAGGTCTAAAGCAGAAGCTATTTGGACTAAAGATGCTGGAAAGAAACAATATTGTTCAACACCTACGTAATTTTTATTCTCTACTAAATCAACTTTTGAGAATCAATTCCACAATAGAGGGTGAGTATGCTAAAGATATTTTGTTAAATATATTGCCTAACATATATTCTAATATTGTATTCACACTAAACAATATTAACCTTAGCTTGGAAGATGTAATTTCCTCCTTGATTGATGAAGAAAATCAAGTTAAGAAAAAATACTCAATATTAGAGGAAATTGTATTCCTTTTGAAAATAAGCATTCCTCCCAATTCAATTCTTCATCTTCATAGAAAAATAGTTCTTGTGCTACTAATAAAAGCAAAGGGATCACATTATTATGAATTATATTCAATAGGTAAATGATCTCATATACAGTAATTTAAAGACAAGAAAGACAATGTTTATAAGTGAGAACAATGATGAATAATGTGGTTTTGTAGTTTTAGATCCTTCCCATGATGAAAGTGAGAAGGATTATCTCTTCTAAACAAAATCTAATATGTGCTTGTGAATAGTTTAGTTTATCATTATTCATAAATTGATATTGTATCTATGATTGGTTGATCGTAAAATTATTGTCAATAATAGAGTATGTCCCTATTCATAAATATTCTTATATGTGTATGTCTAATGTTCACAAGAGGTATGTTGTACTTGTGATTGGTTGTGTATGTCCCTAGTCATGAGGATGTGAATAGTTGAGTGTGTCCCTATTCATATATTATATATGTGACTAGTTGTTGATCACTAGTCACAAAATGTTGGAGGCAGTTTGTTTATCTTTGTCTACTAGTTTGATGGATAGAGTGTGTGTTCCTATCCAAATTGGTTGTAAATTTACGGATCATATATTTTTTCCTAATCCATGATTCTTATGTACTGATAAATTTTTGAGTTTGTCCTAGTTCATCAAGTGGTTTTTTCAACTGTTGTGGTTATCCTAGTCTAGTTATTGGTCTTCCTATCACTGTTAAGAACTTGATGTGATAAGAGGGGTGTTATAAATAGTATTACATCATAGAAATATTGTTTATATTTGTAGTCATTTGTTTGAGTCTATTTCTGAGTGTCCAACATGAGTGTTTATTATTCCAAGTAATAGCTTGAAGACAACCAAGTTGGTTGTGAATAACAAATTATGTAATGTATAAATACTCCTATACATGAATAAAATATGCAATATTTTATTTCCAAAAAATAATGGCAAGATTTCTCTTATAAAATCTCCTCATAACTCTTTGTATCATATCCATGATAATCAAATTCTTATCTATGTATCCATACAGGTCAACATCATATTTAGAAAGAATATGGGTGTACAGAGGTACTTATATTGAAGATCTACATATTTTATTAAGAAACCTAAAATTTGAATGTATTATTAAAATTATATTTTAAGAAGAATCACACCACATAAGAGTATCCCTTGATTCCAACAATAATATCGTTTAACTTGTTGAACCATTAAGAGAAATCTATATGTCTCAGTGGAAGCCTTGGGTTGTAAACTATTTATGATCCTAAAATAAATGTCTTCATAATATATATATATATATATATATATATATATATATATATATAAACATATTAATATTTTACTTTTTGTTATTTTTATGCATGCAAATAACACGCCCTGACTTCCTTCTAGTGCCAGTGCTATTGGGTATGAAGAGGCAAGAGTTAAACTATTGGTGGTTCAAAGAAAAGCCAACTTGCTTGGAATAGAGTTTGTTTTCTCTTGAGAGGAAAATGTGTTTCTCCCAAAGGTTCAAGTATGGCCAAGTCTTTGCCAATGGGGATAAACCTAGGTCATTGATAGTTGTTCCTTTAAGGGGATTTTTTTGGTATGACTCTAAGAGATAGATTTCCTAAGCATAATGTTTTAACCTCAAATGTACAATTGTTTGGAAATAATTCCACTACATTGATATTATACATAAACCGAGTAGAATTTGAATTGTGTAAAATATAGATGAGTTTAAAATGTGTAAACTAAAATTACCCAATTAACATTCCTTGCATTAATACTTTATTTCATACAATTGTATAAAATTTAAGCCATGTGTCACAGAAGGCTAGTTTAAATGCTTTTAAACTAAAATTAAACTATTCCTAATCTAAACAGGTTCAAAAAAGTCAAAGTTTTAGGCATGAGAGGAAAGTAAGTAGAAAATAAACAAGCCTATATTATTACAAATTCAGTTTTGACTTGGCAAAGTGAAAATTACAATATAAAACCAATCTTGGCCTAACCAGTATTAATTATAAAGATAATAATGCTATACATTTGATTTAGATTTATCCACTTTGGTGAATTACATAGACAAAGCTCAAGAGCAACATAAGGCATGGTTCAAAAAATCCCATCCAACTAAAACAACAAATAAATAAGAAATAAATTAAGTCTAATTGGTCGACTAATAGATGTGTCTCCAAGATTGTGAATCTAGCCACCATATTTTCATGTCTTGCCCTTTATCCCATTCCATTTGTCATTGTTGTTCTGCTCTGTTGGCATTTCCTGGGTCCCACCTACATTCCTCAATGACTTGTGTGTTCAGTGGCCCAATCCCTTCAAAGGATGTCATATCAAAACCTTTGGTCCTTCTATCTTCCCCATTTTTTGTGGAAGGTTTAGCATGAGCGCAATTCCCGCGCTTTCAATGATTCAACTCATGATGCTCATCACATGCTTGCCAAAATAATCCATACTATTGTAAAGAATTTTTCTATCAACCAACTTGTAACATCCACTCCCAACCTCGTAAAGTGGATCCGTCTCATATCTCTTAGTCTCCACCTCCCAAAGGCTTTCTCAAGTTGAATCTTGATGGAGCCACAAAAGGAAATCTTGGACCCACTGGAGCTGGTGGAATTATCAAAGATCACTCAAGTAATATTGTGTTGGCATTTGCAAAAAAAATGGGACACCAGTCCAATCATTTTGTAAAAGCTAGGGCTCTTAACCAAGGTATTATCCTCCTTCATAGCATGTGATGTTCTAATGTGTTGATCGAATGTGACTCCAAAAAATATCATCCATTATTTTCTTTTGGTATCTCAGTCTACTTCTTGGAACATCACAAATATGATCTCTGATATCAAGTGGCTCATGCAGTCCTTCATAAGTGTTATTTTTAACCATGTTTACCATGAAGGGAATCGTGCAACTGATATTCTAGCCAATTTGGGTATTTTTGAGCAGTGTCTCACTGTGTGGAATCAATATTTTCCTTTGATACTTATCACTATCAATAATATTGAGGTTCATGAAGCTCATGAGCAGTAAGCCTAAGAGGTTTGTTTGGTGGGATCCCATATGGATTAATTTGCATTCTCTCCATTCCTTGCCTTGTCACTCTAAGGGAAGGTACATTACTAGGAGAGCTCACATGTCCATTGATGAGGCTCTTATGAACAATAGAATTGAATTTGGTTAGTGGGTGACTTATCACATGGTGAATTCTAGCAATACAAACAATTTTTTTTATGGCAATTTCTTTGGAGTCAACCACGTGTTTGGACAAGTCACCAGCCATTGTCCTATCACTACGAAGGTTTATGGGACCCTTTGTATCGACCATGATTAATAAATGATGTGTTAGCACCTTAATTTTCCTCCAATTCTTTCATGTATGACAAATAATGTGGTGGTTTGGTCCTTGTTATTCGTCTCCATTCATGGGGCTTTTTACAACCCCCCATTTTATTTGATCTATGTACCTTGAGGTTTTATAATCACCACTCTACCTATTTTAACTGCATGTCTAGCCATCATAACTATTAATGGATCACTCCTTCAATGGTGTTGAAAACTTCTACCTCCAAATTTGGTGCTTATCCTTCGATTGAATATTTTCCTTGGCCCAGAGCATCCTATTTTTTGGTTAGACTTTCCAATTGGGTCGATGCCACCAGTGTCAACCTATTCATGTCGATCATTTCCACTCTATCCTCAATCATGTTGCATGCTTTTTTGAAGCATGGCATGTGTGTTCTATGTCACTACCGTTCATAGAAATAGATCGAGCTAACTTCCCCATTATTTTCAATCATGTTTCAATGACTCATTGAGATGTTTTTCCCCTCTCATTGTATGTTTGCTTTGGTGCACTCCCTTGGTACTTTTTGCCTCTGGCTTGCCTCTATTTCAATGGTTGAATTTGAACCTACCATCCTCCATTTTACTACCTTGGTCGAGGATATCTTCTACAACTATTGTTTTCTAAACTTCCTTCAACTATTTCAAGACCACGATATTAACTTGTCCCTTGAATTTATCCATATGTGGTATGGAGGTCATATTGTTGTCCATGGATTAAGTTTCACTATAATGATGGCTTTTATTACTAAAATTATAGGGATTTCAAATGATGAAGAGATCATCAATCATGAGAAGAACTCGCTTTAGAGATATCTAGCCCTGTTCAGGGATTGTGGTGAATCCCTCACTAGGGATAAAGGTGATGTCATTCAAGATTCTCTTCCAAAACCCTGGGATGTGGTTATGATCATTGTTATTCAATATTTTACCAAGGACAATCCTGGTGTTGTCCTTAGTAGCATTCACCTTACCTTCCTCAACCATTTACGAGGAAATAAGACCATTAACATTCTGGAGTATATCTTCTAGTATTTTGAGCAATCGGTTCTCAATGTTAAGCACAATGTGTCTTCTCTACCTCTACATTAGGGGTTACACCTGTTGTTTTATCATGTCCTTCTAGAATGAAAAACCAGGAGAGTTGTCTACTGAGCATTAGACTTTGAAATAAGGATAGAAGGGACTCTGGGAACCAAAATGCTCCACCAATGTTAATTCCAATAGTGGTAACTGTAAAGCTCCAAATTTTTTGATAATGAAGATAATGACGACTCTCTATCATTTCAGGTAAATCAAGAGATTGCCCCCAAGAAGAGCCATCCTCTTGAGGGCACCTCCACCAAGCCACCTCCTCTTTTGGCCTCCAAGATTTCTTGTTGGCCTAATATTTATAAGTGAGGCCACCTAAAGGACCTTCATGATATTATGAAGGCCCTTGGAAGAGCGGACAAGATGACTTCTTCCTTGATTTCCCAAGCAGAGACCCTTCTAGATGAGTATAAGGATCAATTCAAGATCCTGGAAGAATTCAAGATCCTGGTGGGGGATAACGGTTGTAATGCTACAAGCCACACAACAATGTAGTGTGCCTCTCATGGCTCCACCTATGTGGAATTTTTTGTTTTTAGTTTGGTCTCTATTTTCACAGCCCTTGTGTGGGTATTTGGATTTTTATTTTTCTTCCCTTACACAGGTATTTTATTTTGTTTTTCTATGTCTTCCACCTCTGTATGGATATTTGGTTGTCTTTGATGTTGCTTCTCCATGGTATTATGGATAACACCTCTATTTTAGTCTTTCTTGGTGTTTCCATGGCCCCTGTGTGGGCATACGATATGATCCCCACTTCCTGGAGAAGGCTTCATTTTTTGGTCTCAGGAGGCCTATGTTTTTTGAGTCCATAATGTACAAGGTTATAGGACCCTTTCAAAACCCTTATACCAATAAAAAAATATATGGGTTTTGACCCTTCTGACTATTGAGTGGGCTACTATTTATATAATTTTTTGGCTCTTTACACAACTTGATTTAAAGATTTTTTTACTATTTTTATATATTTAAATTGGATGTATCAAATCTGAGATTTTAGTGTTCCTCCTATGAATTATGTGAGCTTCGCAAGATCATTTTTGCCACACTTTGGCCATGCATCATTAACTACAACTTGCACTAATTTTGGGTTCTCTTGAATTTAATTGATTAAGTGGTTCAATGCTTGATCTACCAATAACAAGTGTCCTAGGCATTAATTTAATTAATTTTTTTGACTTGTTACATTCTAACACCATCTAGAAAATGTTAATATCACCACTTTTGCTATTCCTAATCTTACCAACCAGAATTAATGAATCTTTGTGTCTCAATAAATTTTCCATGTTTTCTTTTCTTGGTTCACCTTTCATCCAATCTACCCTCTGTCATGATCTCCTTGAGTAGCTATAACTAATAACCTATGATGTTGTAGAGGACTTATAAGATATGTAATCTTAGTGATACAAGCTTCTTGGGATCACCTCCCAGTCATAATTTAGCCATGTCTCATTAAATTTTAATTCTTTTCCAAACTCTAATATCACTCAAACTTAATCATTTTCCAGTAATTTATTTCCTACTTTTTCAGTCGTAAGTGGGTTAACCATTAACTTCATTGTATGTTGACTCTCTACACATGTATCCAACTAGTCAGTCATTAAAACTTCTACATTTGTCATATTTGGATCTCGAACTGCTATGTTAGATAACCTACATGAAACATTGTATGGCAAAATCACAAATTATAGGCATTAAAATATATATTTTTTATTTTTAAAACTTTTCTATTTCTCTTTGGAAATATTCTATATTTTCCATTAAATTTGTCTCCTAGCAATTCTCTACATTTTCCACAATTTTTAGTGATTCCAAACCTTCTTTGCATTTTTCAACAATAATATGTACTTTTTTGAAGTGTTTTATGATTTTTGGCCGTTACCAATATATTTTGACTATTTTTTATGTTTTTGGGCTTCTTTTTGGCAATAATATACTCTTTTTGACAATTTTTAGTGTTTTTCAACAATTTCTTATGGCTTTAATTTTTATTGTTTGTTCTTAAATATTTATTTCCATCATGAGAAATTGATTTTCCTAGGTTATATGGTTGGAAAATATTATCAGGATTTTAAGTGCTTTACCCCTTAAGTTCAGTAAATCTCTAACACCCTATGAGTTGTTGATCTACCAAAGTCTAACAATTGACAAAGCTTGTTGAATTTCTAAATGCTTTACCTCTTTAAGTTCTCCAAATATTTGACACTCCATGAATCATTGATCTACTAAGATTAGAGGGTTGGCAAAGCTTGTAAAACTTTTAAATATATTACCCTTTTAAGTTCTTTTCCAGTTCTCTAACACTTCGTGAGTTATTGATTTTTTACATTGGATGACTAGTAAAGCTTGACAAACTTTTAAATGCTTTACCTTTTAAGTTTTTTCTTCAAATCCTCAACTCTTGGTGATAGAGTTATGCATAGCAGCTATTTATTTCTAAATTGGCTAATATTTGGTACCCTTGACTAGGGCCCATTAGCCAAAAATTTCTAGATGCAATTTTTTTTGGGTTGATTTACCCTAATTTTATAATAATTTGACCATTTTAAGTTTAAATTTCCAACATTGCCCCTAATAATAGTGAACCTTCTACATGCGTTTGGACACTATTCACCTAGATTTGAAACTGATTCACAAAATATTTATAAATACATTTTGGGGCTGATCCCTTATGAAATAACCCTGCTTGGTGAGTCGTTGCTCTACTAAGATTTGACGGTTGGAAAAGCTAATAAAACTTTGAAATGTTTTACCTATTTATTTTTTTTCTAAATCTTTGACACTCTATGAGCTATTTATTCTTTAATATTGGATGATTGACAAAGCTTGTCATACTTTTAGATATTTTACCTTTTAAGTTTTTTCTTCAAACCTTTGACTCTTCGTGAGCTATTGATTTTTCAATATTAGATGGTTGGCATTGTTTTGGGTATGGCAGCTTGGACAACCTATAGAAAACAAGTAATTTTAGGCATCAAACCTCCTTAGAATATAGGTAAATTTATATTTGTCAAACATATTTTTTTGAGTCACATCCAATGGAGGAAATTTAGTAAATTTTAATTAAGCATTATAGGAGATATGGGCCTTGAAAGTGGAAAATGTGGTGAAAAGGTAGGCACCATGGTCAATAGGGAAACCATAAAACATGCTAAAAAAAGGCCATTTGGGAGGTCAATTCTTCTCAAAACCTAGGCAAGTTTATATTTGTTAAAAATATCTTTCAAAAAAGTATCTAATGGAGTTGGTTTCATGAATGTTAATTAATATTTGAATGATATATAACCCTTTAAAGTGATTCTATCTAAGTTTTAAGGGGTATTATCAGGTCCATAGTGTCTAAATTTAAATAGGCTTGGGATGCTATGACTATGGGATATAGGAATATTGGTACTCATTGGAAATATTTATCCAAGACTATTCTAATAGGAGGGGTTATTTTCCATTTTGAATAGTTTACCATGCACAAAAATAGCAGTAAGCATCATGAGAAACTCAAGGCATGTAGAAATTAGTCATCTAAGATTAGAAAATTTTTGGCTACATAAACCTAAGTCTTTAGATGGTTGACTATTATGCACAAACCTAAGAAAAATAAATAAAATTCACCAAAATAAAAAATAAAATGGTTGCCTATTCCATGTAGACTGGGGCATGTTGTGCAAACACAACTACAAATGGTGACTCTACTGGGAAATGTTCCTGAGCATTTTATGAATAGAATGAACGCTCTTTGAAACAATGAAACTACAAGATCAAAGATAAAAAAAATTGGTATCCATCCAAGGATGGGGTTGATAAATTAAACTAAAATCAATACTCCATTTTGTTTCATCAAAAGTTATTCCAAAATCAATTGAAATTCACCATCACAGTTTAGAAATTAGTCTAGTTCACCCCTGAGCAAACATTGGTCTACTAATGATGATCCTATCTCATAGGGATACATGTCACCAACTATTGTACAATGCTCTACTATAGCCCTAACATACTTATCTATGATCCCACTCTAAACCTTACTCTACTACCATTTGAGCATTCATAACCTTGGTAGAGTTTATTTGAATCACCCAAGAAATTGAGCCCCTTTTTTTTATTTGTTTTAAACACATAATTATTTTTCCCAGTTTACAAGCATTAGGGTCTACTTTTGGGTTGGGGATCACTATGGTAAATAGGAGGGTAAACATCTAAATGGTTTTTGTGTAATAACCAAACCACAATGGCTTCATTCCTCCTAATCTATAATCTCTTTAAAGTGTTTTCATTGTGAAGTTGCAACATCCTTTTGCCTTACTTCCAGATTGATTTGATTTTCCTCATGACATGGATATACACCAAATATTTTATTAAGCTAACATTAGCTTAATTGAGTTCAAAATATGAAATTTTATCTCTAGAAACATTTTCTCATTAGAGTAACCATAAGTTGGTTGTTCTTGTCCACAAAGAGGAAATTACAAGATAAAGCAAAATTAAAGACAAAATACAAAGTAAAACATAAATAAAATGAAATAAGACCAACACACCAAAATATCAAAATAGAAAAACTATGTACAAGGCTTATTTACAAAGGTAGTACTAGAATACCCTTAGGTGCTAAAGTAGTGTTTGAGAAATTGCCCATTCACTAGTAATGGTACATCCTCTCCAGTTAGGTTTTTTAGCCTAAAAACATTCTCTCTAAAATATTTGATATCTTGAAGGGACCTAGCCAAAGGGGGTCAAATATTCTAAAGTCTTATTTATTTTCATGAGACTTATCCTATAGTAACACTCGATCAAAAATATTAAAGGCCTTTATTTTAGCCTTCTTATCAATCCATCATTTTTTTATTCCTTGATGTTTACTAAAATTTTGTAGTATATCCTCTCTTTTCTCATATAGATTGATTAAATTAAAGAGTCTGGCTTCAATCCTATCATTTTTTTCTAATTATATTTTCATGAATTGCAAGGCAAGGATTTTGAGATTTGTGGGAAAAATAGGATCCTAACCATAAACTAATTTATAGAGGGATGTTCCTAATGAATATTTAATCCTTGTCTTATCTGACCATAATGTGTACTTTAGTTTATTATGCTAGTCCCTAGGATTTTTATCCAAAATTTTCTTAATTATTTCCAAAAGGTTTTTTTTTAAGTTTATTATGCTACTCCATTACCTTGAGGATAGTAATTAGAAAAAAATCAAAATTACCTTATCATCATAATCCCATTCAGCAAATTGTAAGGACAAAAAAGTAGGGTCATTATCACATACTAGAGCATATGACATCCCAACCTGATCACAATGTTATCTTTAAGGAATTGGATCATGACCTCTATTGTACAATTTTTGGATGCTTGGGCCTTTATCTATTGAGTGTAGTAATTTTTTGTAGTTAGGATGAATTTTTGGATGATGGATGAGTTAGGATTAATGACACAAACAAATTCTAGCCTCCACTATGTAAATGGGTGAGGTTCAATCATTGGTTGTAATGGCATTAGATAATTCCTTTATTGATGAGTTATGATTTGGCAAACATAGAATAATTGAGCATGTGCATGAGCATATTTAAAGATGTGGGGCTAGTAGTAACTAGCTCTTAGTATTTTGTGTGTTGTGAAACTCCCCAATACATGTCATATTCCATATTTGTCATGAAAATATTTGATGACTTCTACAACTTCATGTTTTTTCAAACATCTCAAGTAGATCCCCTTGTGGTTTCTTCGATATAAAATTCTTGATTTTATCATGAATATCATACTTTTAAGAATTAATGCTCTTTTTTGGATGGAATTTAAGTGATTAAAACATACTTTTTTTAGTATATAATAAATTATGTTCCAATACCACTCATAGTTAGTAATATTTTCTACAAAATAATGTTGGCATGAGACCTGAGAGTCAACTTCAACCAATGTTTTGCTCAGTCCTTATCCTCTAATAATTTTTATGAGCTATATTTCCAAATAAAAATCTTGTATTATAGACACCCACTTGCCTTTATATTCTCCTAGCTCAAATTACATCAACATTGTTTTAAAAATTAGATCCAATACTATTGCAAACACTTTGTTGTGTAGGATAGTGTCAAAATTTATTCAAAGTTTTAATCAGAGCAAAAGGCTTGTTTGTCAATTATTGAATGTTTAAGTTGATAATACTTCAATGGTGAGCTTATGAAAGCTACTGGTATCTCATCTCTAACTTCCTTCCTCTGAGTTAAAACTCTAGCAATGAAATGTCCTGATATAAATGATTAAATATAGAAAGGATAAGTATAATCTACACTAATTAATACATGAGAATTTGTGATTGTATTTTTAATTTCTTTAAAAGTAGCTTGTGCTTCCCTAGTCCATATAATTTTTGCATCCTTCTTGAGCATCGCATACAAAGGCTAGACTATTTTTACAAAACTAAAAATATATTTCCTTACAAAATTAATTTTTTTGAAGAGGGACTTTAACTCCTTTTTGCTTTTGAGAAGGGGAATTTTTTGAGCTTAAATTATTTCTAGGTCAATGGAAATACTAGCTTCTAAAATAGCATACTCTAAGATATTTCCTTCTATGACTCCAAAAATACATTTTTTGGGATTCAATGGAAATTCCATGCTCTTGGATCCTTTTCTTATATTGTATCCAAGAGGCTGAAGGTAAGCTATCGACGATATGGTAATGACTATTTTTAAGAAGGGGATACATGATCTATACAATAATGTAATGCTAGTAGTAATTTCCTACCATAGAAAGCCCTAAAGGAGAAAGGATAGGGTATATGTATTTTGAAGAAGGAGAAAGGATAGGAGGATCAAGAAAGATAATAGTCAAGGGTTCTATTATGATAAAATTCCCTAAGGATGCAAATAAAAGATATTATAACCCTTTGGATATAGGAGCAGTAGATATATATTTGGTAGCAACAAAAAGGTCAGAGGGAGGTACTTCTTGGGTGCAAGTTTTGAAGAGAGGCCAAATTTTACAAGAAGAGGCATTTCTTCTATCTCCAGATCAGGATGAAAAGGGTTTTACTCTTAAGGTCCCAAAAAATTTGGTTAAGAAAGTGATTCAAAAATGAAAAACTCTTTGGTCAAGGAATTTTTGGGTAATAGACTAGATTTAGATACAATAAGGAAGTGGGTTCAGGATAAGTGGAAACTTATGAGGTAAGAATCAATGGTGAATTTGCCTAATAATTTTTTGTTGTTTAACTTTGCAAATCCATAGGATATGGAATATATTTTGTTGAGAGGCCCATGGTTTTTTGGGAGGAGAGGGTTATTTTTATAAAAATAGAGCCATGGCTTTAATCTAGCCATAACCACTCTTCAATCGATTCCCTTATGAGTGAGTCTATCGAGACTTCCAATAGAATTTTGGGATGATTTTATTATTCTTATGATAGCTAAAGCAATTGGAAAAATAATTACTTTTGATTCAACTACTAAATCCTGGATCAAAATGATAGCAGCTTATTTTTTTGTATAGTTAGATCTGGCTGAACCACTGCCTAAATATATTAGGCTAGTTTTAGATTACAAGGAATGGGAACAATATATTCATTATGAAACTCCCATTCCCTTATGTAACCTTTACAAAAGGGTAGGGTATATTTGGAAAACATGTCCAGAAAATCCTAAGGAGAAAGTTATGAGTAATAGAACTGGATGACCTTTAAGGTTTTAGAGGAAAAAGAAAACTAAGGATAAGTTACAGGGTAGAAATAAATTGGTAGAAGTAGTAAGGGTCCATATCCAAATAGCTTTGAGGTTCTTGCTACCCTTTATGGGGATGGTATTGTTGGAGGGGAAGATTTTGTTCTAGAAACTCAACCTGTAGTTATTAATGAACTGGTGACTAAGACTTTGATTGAATAGGAAAATAATTATTTTTTTCATGTAGAAAAAGAGCCACACTCTCCAAAAAACCTAAAGAAAAAGAGCATAGAAATGAGGGTTTTAGGGGAAACCACTCCTCAAAAAAATGTAACATTGATTGCTATAGGAGAAAAAAATAAAAATATTAACATTATTCATAATAGTTATGAGGATGAAGAATATGGGGGAAAATAAACTTCTACTAGTGATTCGGAGTTGGAAAAAGAGGAAAATTATCCAAAAAAAATTGTTGGAAGTAGAAGGAAATTTAAGAAGGTTGATTTAGGAATTTTAGTTTCTAAAATAAGGCCCAATATTTTGGAATTAAGAACCAAAGCCATTTCTAAAGATGTAGTTTATGGGTAGCAAAGAATTTTGCCTTTGGGAGGAGGAAAACTTCGTCAACTTGATACAAAATGAATTTTCTATCTTAGAATATTTGGGGTATGAATGCCCTAGCTAAACATAGGATGCGTAGATATTTAAGAAAGGATCGAAGGGTTGATATTATTTTATTACAAGATATTAAACTGGATGATTCCAATTTTTAGAAGGTGAAGAATTCAATTTGGAAAATAGCTCAGGTGGAAATTGTTCTTGTTGATGGTGCATCTAGGAGTTTATGGAATTTATGGAATATGAAGTGACTAGAGGAACAATGTTTGCAAATTAATGATAAGTTTATTTATATTTTTTTCATATTATTTACAAACTAAATTTAATAATTTCTTACTATTCGATGAGAAATTATAACTAGCAGTCTAGCAATCTATTTAGATTATTACTATTTTGGTCATTGCACTTTTGGTTAGAAAAGGTTGTATAGTTCAAAAAATGTAGAATTTAATTCATTCATTTTTCTTGGATTTCTATGAGTTGCAAAAGATAAGGGTCCCTTTCAAAAACCTATTACTTACCAATAGAAAAAATAAAATAAATAAATAAATATACTCCTGGTATCTCTACAATACCCTTTTAAAATCTTCCATTTGGTCTACACATTATTTTGAGAAGATAGTGAGGTTATCCATGTCAATAATGATGCATTTACCAATGAGGTATTTGAATATGATGTCCATAGCTCTTTGAAAAATGACTTCCATATTAATTAGGCCAAACAACATCCTCCTATATGCAAATGTTCCCCATTTTGTAGTAAACATAGTTTTAATCTTATCCTTGGGGTCTACCATTACTTGATTGTATCTTGAGTAACCATCCAAGAAGGACATCATATAAGAGCTATTCACTATTTGTAGTACTTCATACAGGTAAGAGAGGGGGTAATTATCCTTCTTGAATGTTCTTTTAAGATTTATAATATCTATATGTAGACACCAAAACCTAGCCACTTGTCCTCCATATATGCTTTCCTACCATTTCTGCCCATTATTCATATATATTTATATATATTTAAATATTAATATTTTATATATATATATATATATATATATATGAATTAATCCCAGCCATCCGATTTCACTTAATCCTATCCATTCATCCACATCAATCCATGCCACACCCTAGATTTAATCTCCACCCTCCATCATATTTTAATCTTGATCGCATAATTCATGTCATCAAAACCATAATGTGCCCTAAGTGATATTATAAGGAGTAATTTTTTTGGCTCAACTCCTAAGTAATTTTTTGAAGTGTTTGCTACCTGGAGTTTTCCCTGAATCCCAAAGAATTTTCCTCAATCATTCATCCTCGAGTTCCTTGAAGTATTTGAGCACTCTTGCCTTCCATCCTCACCTACTACAACCCTTGCATACATTGTCGCCTCCCTCACTCAGTCATATTTGCTTCTCTAGACTTCCTCATAAGTCATTGAACACCCTCGAGTGCTTTCTATCATCATCGAGCACCTTTGGGTGCTTCCCATCCACTGCCAAGAACCTTTGGGAATCTTCCACCACTCTTGAGCACCCACTAGCATTTCCTGTAGCCACCAAGCACCTGTGGGCATTTTACATTATATTTATGTAGTCCTATCCCTCAAGCAATGCTAGGGCATTGATGCACCAATCCACTACAACAAACTACATCAGATCAAAGAACGATAGATAAGCAAGGTAAATCTTTTATTGTTATTTCATTCTATGAAATTTTAGTTCTATTCATGCTTTTTACATCATATAGCTAGTGTTTTATATTTATTATAAAGGGCCTCACATTATGGATCCCTCACAGTTGCTACTAACCTACTTGCTATTTTCTTATGTGTATATCAAGAAGTGTTACATCAGCATTGGATAGCTTCTTAAGCTAGAGAAGCCCGACATTGGATAATCAAAAGCCCACTCACTTCTGTTGAGAGCAGAGATGCATTTTGAGACACCATAAGTGTTGATTGCTAGGGTTTGAGAGAACCCTAGCCATTGTAAATTTTTTATCAAATAATTCAAGGATTCTTATTGTAACAATGGAGTTTTGAGGCTTCCCCCATTAATAAAAATTATTCATTGTGCAATATTGTTCTTTGAGTTCTACTTTATATCTTGTTATTTGGTGTTGCATTTTTTTCTTTTCAAATGGCGATCACGATGGGAGCCACTAAGGGTTTATTTTTATGATTTACTTTGCTAAATTATTTGCTATTTTCTATCATATTGTAGGGTTTTCAGAAGCACAAATTTTATAGTTTTCACTAGATTTAGGGTTTTTGGAAACTTGCAGAAGGTTGTAGAAGGTGCGTGAATGCCCAACGGTGATTAGGAAACACCCAAAAATGCCAAGGTGCATTTCAAAAATACCCAAAGCTATTTAATAGTGAGTTGGAGTAGAAGCGTAGGCTATTTTGTAAGTCTACAGCTAAAACCCTAACTTTTCTATTTATGTATTTTGACAATCTTACATTTTTTTTAGATTTCTAAGCTAAAAATAACATCACTAATTAATCTAGGAAAAACATTCATACTATCTTGCATATTAGGTTTTATATTAGTCATATGCATCTATCCACACTTTCTCGTTGAAGTTTCTAATTTTCTATTGCATTCACAAATTGAAAAATATTGCATGCTGATTTCATGTGAATTGAAAAAATGCATAATTAGTTTACATTATATAGTTAGGGATTCCAATTTGTGTAGGTCTAAGTAGGAACATTATTCATATACCAAAAGTATCCTTGTAATTAGGTGATTCCATATGGAGGAGTAGACGAACCCCCCAGTTGTCTAGAGCAGGTCTTAAGCGGTGTACTCTACATCCTTTGGAAAATTTGGTATTTTGAGTAGTGGCTTCTGACTTAGACTATAGAAAGTAGTTATTTTTCTAATATTGTATGAAAACAATAGAAAATTAGAAATTTTAAAAAGAATCACACACTACATGCTTCACAATTATTAGTAGTGGTTGGATTTCATCACCAACCATTGCTTGATATTTAGTGATGGTGGCTTTCATCTCCATCCACAAATATCTACCATTAGAAACCCCAGGTGACCCCCAAGCAAACTTGCTAGATTTCATCACCAGCAAGAATCTCATTGCCCCAACTTAGCCATAGTTTTTACCTTTCTTTGATTAATTCATATTAGCACATTTGAAACACACAAGATCAAAACCTAAGAAAATAAATTCACATTAAAAAGAGATAATAAATGAATGAGGTAAGACACACATGTTAAACAAACTTAGCATTGATTGTTTATTTTTCTTGTGCAATCCAAATTTTGTGTTTCATTTTACTATATAATCTGTATTTTGGTTTAGTTTCTTTATGGTATTAACTATAAAATAGAATACAAAATTAAATAAAGATAATCCAATGGAACCTTCATCCACCTACCACTTATGTGGTAGATTCCCTAAATATGACATAGGCAGATTTATCTATAGGTTCCTTACATTCCTTTCCATCCACAGCCTTTCATATGGCTATGCCCCAAGAAGAGTCAAACTCACCAACAATTGATTACCATATTACCCACATAGACATGACATGAGTAGAAGCTCTTATTAAGTCTTCTAACTATGTCTTAGAGTCAGTTCCCACCTCACCTAGATAGGATCCTACTTTAAAACAAGAACTTTTTTATTCCCAGCCACCATCCATATTTACCCAAGTGTACACTAACCCTCCTTTTTAGGCATCAGTTGCACCTTCCTCTCATATTTCCATTCCCCAAACCTCATGTACTCCTATAACTTCATACACATCCGCATACACTAACCCCTTGTATGAAGCACATGTAAATGTTGCTTTACAAATTTCAGCCTCACAAGTTACCACACCAAGTGTAACTTGTCCCCCAGCCACATCCTCCATACCATCTACTTCCATACCTTCCACTTTTTATAGAGAGATTAATGAATCATGGGAACACTTGAACAAATTGCTTAGGTAGCATAAAAATGCTCAATAGCAAGTACAAGTGAACCCTAAGCCTTTACCAACCTCTACTCAGACTGTTCTCATTAACCAAGGTCCATGATGGACACCACAATATTCTATGGTTTCTATACCTATTCCTCCACTAATTCATACCAATACCCATCCTATTCCCATTGGCCAACCTATCCATAACCCTCATACATCAACCCCATTCCAAAATTTGCCATATTTTCATCATCAATCTTCCATCCATCAATTTCCATAACATTCATCTAGTTATCATTACTAATCTCATCATCACTTGGTCACCCCACAACATTTTTCTACCCAACCTCAAAATAATCAGGTAATTTAGGGTTTTTACATTCTTGTATAAGACCCTTAAATTAATGCCATGCAAAAATAGATAGATCAATTGATACAATATATGCCTGGTTTGACAAATCATAATCCTACCTTACGTCAATTGATCAACCAACCTATTCATCCTTTGGTACCATCACCACCATATCCAAAATATTTCATGGTGCCTAAGTTTGACAAATTCAAGGGAACTTAGGATCCCAAAGAGCATGTGAGCATGTTTGTACATGCATGTTTTAGAATTCACAATGATAAATGCTCTAATGCTCAGAACGTTTCCTCAAACATTAGGAGGAGATGCCATAAAGTGGTATAATCAATTGCCCAATCATAGGATTTCTACTTTTGAGCAATTGGTTGATCAATTCTTTGAGTGTTTAATACTAAATGTTAAAAATAAAATCTCATTTTCTAATGTCTGTGCTTTAAGACAACATGATGATGAATCTATATACGATTTTGGAAACCATTGGAGGGTTGTCATCACTAAGTTGCCATTCACCTTGTCAATGGATGAGCTAATCAAAAATTTCACCAAGATTTATCTAAAACCTATCTCTTGGATGCTTCAATTACAAACTTATCATTCATTTGAATAAGATTTATCTCAGGCTAGTGTCATTGAAGAAATAAAAATCCAAGAAGGTATACTTAAGCCTAAGAAAAAGGAATGGTAAAACAAGGGCCAATATAAAAGTAACTATTTTGGCCAACCAAAATCAACACAAGCTACACTAGCCAGTTAGCCTAATCATTTTAATCAAGTGGTCATGATCCAACTAGTAATGGCTCAACAACAACTAGTGCAATAGTCACCATAATAAATTGCTTATCATGCAATACCTTCGACAACTCAAGCCATGCAAAAAACAATGGCAACTGTATAAAACCATCCTCGACGATAGTCTATCTAAAAAAATTACCAATATACACCCTTAGTTGAGTCATATGCCTCCCTTTTTGAAGGTTGTATGACACAAACAAACTAGCTTTACCAAAAATTAGACCAGATGATCCCGCTAAACATGGAAAACATTATCAAGAAAATTTATTTTGTCCTTACCATAGGTAAAATGGGTGCGATATTAAAAATTTCCATACATTTAAAGATATAGTACAAGACCTTATTGATTTGGGGGCAATCAAGCTTGACAACCCCCTTGCTCAACAAAATCAAAACCTTGATGATGAGCACTAGAAATGCTCATATTTTGTATATACTTCTTTGATCAATATGCGGCTGTATAATAAGGATTGCGTACTTTTATAAATGATTATATAGATATTTGATATAATTATGTGTGTAATATAATTTGTGTGCTTTTAGTATGTTTTATAGAATTGCAGTTGATTTAGTTAGATTTGGAACAGTCAAGGTCCTTTTGATGGACCTGGAACTTTATTTCATTGGGGATAAATATAGAGAACATAGACGCCTCCCTACAACCGAAAGGCACCAAGCGAACAAGTGCCTCCATACAATTGAAAGGCACCACCTAAATACCAGGGCCTCCCTACAGTTAGAAGGTGCCACCTGAATACCAACACCTCCCTACAGTCAGAAGGTGCCAATTGAATACTAGCACCTCCCTGCAGTCAGAAGGCACCAACTGAATACAAGCACCTCCCTACAGTCGGAAGGTGCCAACTGAATATTAGCACCTCCCTACAGTCAGAATGCACCAAACCAAATACGAGTGCCTCCCTGTAGTTGGAAGGCACCAACTGAATATCAGCGCCTCCCTGCAGTTGAAAAGCACCAACTGAATATCAATGCCTCCCTGCAGTCGAAAGGCACCAAACCAAATATGAGTGCCTCCCTACAGTTGGAAGGCACAAAATGAATGTGAGCACCTCCATACAGTTGGAAGGCACCAACTGAATGTGAGTGCCTCCCTGCAATCAAAAGGCACCATTGATTCTTTTCCTGTTGACCAGA
Organism: Wollemia nobilis; assembly: GCA_028583015.1. Taxonomy (NCBI): domain Eukaryota; kingdom Viridiplantae; phylum Streptophyta; class Pinopsida; order Araucariales; family Araucariaceae; genus Wollemia; species Wollemia nobilis. The sequence goes on from JAQPPZ010001206.1 coordinate 3,252,553, forward strand.
CTCGAAGGACGTGGACAGCAGTGGCTGGTGCAGTTCTAGCTCTATGTCATGCAGAGCTAAATTTGAAATAGCACCAATGTATCAAAGTGTCTTACAAGGAAAAACATGAACCAAAATGAACATGCCACCATCAAAACAAAATGCCAGACATCGATTGCATTTGCCAGACTGTTCTAATTTAGTCTGGGAAGAATCGATTGTTGTAACCAATTTTGTAATAGAAGTTTTGCGGGTGTGTTATATAAACACACACAGATCATTTTGAAAGATATAGAAAATATATGTGGAGATATAGAGATATTTAATAAAGATCCATTTTAGAGTTACATTGTAATGCATTGATAAATATATTATAGTTACAGAAGTTCTAAAGAGCGTGTTCGATCGGGAAGAAGCTACTGGAGCTTGGGCCCACTCCAAGCCAGTATTTCTTCCCCATTTCCTTCTTGTTTTTTTATGTTAATTAGTTTATTGCTTTCATAGGAATGTTCATTGGTTTGCTAGTTCCAGTATTTGCAGTAGATTCATTTTTAGGAATATGTACATGATTTATTTCTGTAGATTTAAATTCTATTATTCTTACATAATTTATTGAGGAGTGCAGGAATGATTGACAACCAGCTCAAGAACACCCCCCAAACATAGGATTAGCAAATTCACCTCCAATGGTATTGTAGTAACCTAATTTTGACTCTTTGCAAGTTTATGAAGCTCCTTGGGTTGATAATTAAATGCACGGGCATGTGACAAAAATAGGAAACCATTCACCTTGTTTGGCCCACAACATTTTGGCACCGTTTTCGGGGAAGCATCTTAATTAGATTACTGACAATACCCTGAAACCTTCTATCTAACCTTGTATGAGTTATTTGAGAAGAAGAGGACGTGACGATCACTTTATAAGAACTAATCCATTAGGACATGAGTCAGCCAAGCATTTTGGATTTGAGTTAGAGTCGCCAGACCTACCAGCAGTCCATTGGAGTGAGGAACCGCACTTTGTGCGAAGTGCCACCTCATTCCATCAACAAGGGGATGAACGAATCATCACAAATCCACTATTTAATAGGACTCCTCTAGAGGAAGCCTTGTTGTGGAAGGCTATGGAGGATCATACAATCTCGTCAGACAACCTTAGAGCATTGTCTCATAAAGTTTTAAACGATCGAAAGGCCATAAAAGTTGCATTAGAAACCATATTTCCTAAAAAAATGGTAGATAACAATGAAGTCTCATCTGGATTTAGTTTCCCAATAGAGGATGGAGTAGGAGATACCAAAATGAAAAACATATCCCCTGCTCACCTTCCTTCCTTCCTTCAAAGGACACCCGACTGAGAACCCTGACCTATTTTTATTCAAGTTTGATGTTTGACTGAGAACCCTGACCTATTTTAATTCAAGTTTGATGTTTGACTGAGAAACCTGACCTATTTTTATTCAAGTTTTATGTTTTGTGCAGGTCTATGGATTACAAATCAAACATGCAGAAATTGAAATTATTTCCTTCTACATTAGACGATGCAGCTCTGTGATGGTTCATCGGTCTTGGAGATAAACACATCACCAGCTGGGACCAGATGAAGAAGCTCTTTCTAGAGAAATATCAAGATTTTGGGAGAGCAAGAGACTCCAGGGACGAGGTCCTGAGCATGACACAAAGATAAGATGAGTCTCTCAAGGAGTATTGGGAGAGATTCAACTTTAATCTTCAATAGACCCCTCACTCGAAGTTATCTGATAAGTCCCTCAAAAGCATCTTCTTAAGGGGACTTACCAATGAGTCACTGGAGGCTCTCGACATGATCTCTAGAGGTGATGTCTATCAGCATGCTGTGGATGACCTTCGACAATTATGCTAGAACTACTCGAGAAGGCGAGGCAAAATCACCACCAGGACCATGAAGGCGACTGCTTCAATCACCAAAATAGAAATAGGCAACATGCTGGAGGACTTGAAGAGCGAAATGCTCTCATCTCTAGCACTGCAGATGGATATGCTATTGTTAGAAAAGAAGAAACAATAAAATTATGTAGCATTAGCTTATTTCTACCCAAAATGTAGAGGAAGGCATGCAAAGAATGCATGTCCAAAAAACAAGGTAAGAGTATGCACAGTTTGCAGGTTGAATCATAAAACTTGATTGTGCCCACAACTGCCCAGTAACCAGGAAGCGGCTGACAGCATGAAGGCCTACTTCATAGGCAATAGGAAGATTTGGCCACAGCCCCCCATGGGTAATATACCAACCGGGATGCCATCATATGGGGGAGGGTCATACATGCACCAAGGACCCCCTCAACCACCTAATATGGGGTGGTGGGGACAATAACCCTGGACTAACGCACCCCCAGCAACATTTTTGAATCAATAGCCATGGATGCCATATCCATATCCTGGGCAGTAGTGGAGAGGCCACAATACATAGAATTTGACTCCACAGAGTGTAGCTCCTACTCACATCCAACAGAACTTACCAGAATTTCCAGCAACGAGACTTGCGTAGCTACCAGCACATTCAACAGCAAACCCAAACAACAAAGTAAATCAGCCAGCATGCAACGTAGAAGGTGAGATGTACCATATGTACAATATTTAGCTTAGATCAGGTAGGCAGCTAGGAGTAGAGACACCACCTCTGGTAGAAGAGGAGGAAGAAGTGGTAGAAACTCCTTCACTGATAGAAGAGGAGGAAGAAATAGAGGAGACACCTCTGGTAGAAGAGGGAAAAGCACTTGAGAGAGCGGAGGCTCCATTTCCTAGCCAGTTGTAGGAAAAAATAAAAACAACACAACCAAAATTCGACATCTTGTTGAGCTTGAAGAATCTCATGGTGACAATCCCACTATTTCAAGCAATTCAAGATGTCCCCATTTACGCCAAGGCAATTAGAGAAATGTGTCTAAGGAGACTAGGATGAAAAGCTACCCAAACTATCAACGTCGTGGGTAAACTGGAAGATCTAATGATGGGTAGAACACGTCATCCGAAGTATGCAGATCCAGGCAGCCCAATGCTAACCATAAAAATTAGAGGACATTTCTTGTCGAACACATTGGTTGAACTCGGGGTAGCCATCAATGTGATGCCTCAAGAGACCATGCAGAGGCTGTAGCTCATGAACCTAAAGCCAACCATGATAGTGCTATAGTTAGCCGATCAATCAACCGTGTCGCCAAAAGGGATGCTGGAAGATGTGATCGTAATAGTCAATGCATGGGAATATCCAACTAATTTTTTAGTTTTACAGACCAATACTAGGCTGGGTGGTTACCCACTCATTTTGGAGAGGCCATGGTCGGCAGTAGCTGATGCTTACATTAGCTGTCAGGATGGTCTAATGACCATCTCCAACAGGCAAAATGTCAAAAGGCTGACCATTTCACCACCAGCTCAGTCTATGGACTTGATAGAAGAACCTAGGATCACCAAGCATGGAACTACAAAGTTGTCCATAATCCAACTAGTGATGACCTTGGAGGAGGTGGCAGAAGAGGACGAGGATGGTGCTATCATGGAGTTTCTCCATGGAGAATCGTCCACCCCCACACCTGGATTTCCGTTGACTGGCACCCAAGATTAGCACATCCGACAAATACACATTGGGCCAGGGAGGATATTAAATGTCAACAGCAGGTTGATGCCCACATAGCTAGAAAAATTGGAGGAGCTTCTAGTAAAACACCAGCAAGCATTTGCATGGGACTACGTAGATATGCACGACATCAGCCTAAAAATATTTACCCATCAGATTTATTTAGATGACCAAGCAACTCCTAGTTGGTAGCCACAGAGAAGGATGAACCCAAAAATGAAAGACATTGTTAGAGAAGAATTGCACAAGCTTCTGGTTGTCGAACTCATATATCTAATTTCTGATAGTGAATGGGTATCACCATTAGTGGTGGTCCCCAAAAATAATGGGAAATTGTGGATCTATGTGGACTACCGAGTGTTGAACAAGGCGACTAAGAAAGACCACTTCCCACTCCCGTTCATCGATCAGGTCTTGGACACACTCTCAGGAAGAAAATACTTCTCCTTTTTGGACGGTTTTAGTGGTTACAACCATATCTAAATAGGGGAAGAAGATCAGGATAAAATGACGTTCACTTGTCCATGGGGAAATGTTTGCCTATAAGGTATTGCCTTTTGGACTGTGGAATGCACCAGACACCTTTCAAAGGGTGGTGCTTAGCATATGCTCTGATATGATAGGATATGGGGTGGAAGTATACATGGATGACTTCACCACCTATGGAGAAACCTTCAAGGAGGCAATGACAAATCTGGAAAGAGTGCTAAATAAGAGCAAGGAAAATCATTTATCCCTAAGTAATGAAAAATGTTTTATGATGATGCAAGAAGGCATCATGTTGGGACACCACCTCTCTACGAAAGGAATAAAAGTAGACAAGAGGAAGATCAAGGTCATCAGAGACCTACCTAGCCCTAGAATGTAGAAGGAGGTAAGAAGTTTCCTTGGATTAGTCGGGTACTACCGGTGATTTATCACCAAATTTAGTAAGATTGCCAAACCATTGCACACCTTACTTTCTAAGGACATAGAGTTCAATTGGATGGGAGACTGCGAAGAAGCATTCCAATTGCTAACAAAAAAATTGATATCTGCACCAGTCTTGAGAGGACCAAATTGGGCCATACCATTCCATATTTACTGCGATGCATCTAACGGTGCGATTGTAGCAGTCCTTGGGAAGAAAGACGACGAAGAATTTTATGCCATCTATTATGTTAGTAAAAACTTGGCAGGAGCAGAGCTCAACTATACAATGATAGAAAAAAAATTCCTCACAGTTTTCCATGCAATAAACAAATTTTGCCACTATATAACGAGATACAAGGTCTTCGTTCATACAGACCATGCGGCTATCAGGTATCTGATGAGCAATTTGGACATTGGTGGTAGAATTATCAGATGGTTGTTGCTATTGCAGGAATTCGACATCACTATAGTCGATAAACCAAGCAAGGACAACATCATGGTGGATTTTCTATCCAGATTGATACCAGTAGATCATTAAGCAGTGGAAGATCAATTTTTAGACAAACATCTGTCCGCTATTAGTGAAAAAACTCCATGGAATGCAAACATAGCCAATTACTTGGCCATTGGAAGGACCTCACCTGCTCTCTCCTATTGAGAAAATTAGGCGGTCATAGAGAAGAGCGCATCATTCCTTTGGATGGATGGTCTCCTATTTAAAATAGGATGGGACCAAATTATAAGAAGATGCATAGTAGAACAGGAGTTTTCAGAAGTGCTTAAGGCATTTCATGATGAGCCATGCGAAGGAAACTTTGCAGGGAAATGAACTACCTACAAAATCCTACAAGTTGGGTATTTTTGGCCCACTCTATTCAAGGATGCGGTAGCGTATACCAGCAAGTGTGACGAGTGCCAGAGGATGGGTAGAATGACCCAAAGAGATGAAATGCCCCTGCAACCCCAGGTACACCTAGAACCTTTTGATAAATGGGGCATGGACTTCATGGGACAATTCAATCCACCTTCAATAGGAAGGAGGTTTATTCTGGTCTGCACGGATTATGTCACCAAATGGATGGAAGTGCAGGCATTAAGGGACTCAAAAGAAAGAACAGTCATTGATTTATTATTTGCCCATATTTTCACATGATTTGGGGTTCCTCGAGAGATAACAATAGACCAAGGGTCCTAATTCACCTCCAAATTGATTGAGGAGTTTATGGAGTAGTATAGAGTTCAGCATAATAAAACCACGCCCTACCATCTGTAGGAAAATGGGCAAGTAGAAGTGACAAACAGGGAGATAGAAAACATCCTGACCAAAACCGTGCAGCAACACAAGAAATATTGGGCCACACGGTTGTCGAATACAGTTTGGGCATACAACACCATGTGGAAATCCACTACAAGGTGCACACCTTTCCAACTAGTCTATGGGAAAAATGTGATGATGCCTATCAAGTTCAAAATCAAAACTCTGAGGATGGCTTCATAATTAAATTTGAGCTTAGACGAAGCTCAAAGACAGAGGATTCGCCTACTAGATCAGCTGGACAAAATCTAATTGGATGCTTTGTAGAGGATAGAGATTATACAAAAGTAGAGAAAGAAGTGGCATGATAACCACATCAATCTGAAGAAGTTTCAGTTAGGGGAATGGGTACTGTTGTAAGATTCCTAGTTCCAGGAAAGTAAGGGCAAACTTATGCAGAGGTGGATGGGGCCGTATGAGGTGGCAAAGCTCATTAGGAATGGGGCGGTGCACGTTAAGACAATTGACGATAGCAACACCATGTTCACAGTCAATGGCCACCAACTACGCCCCTATAATACGTCCGAAACGTTACAGGTGGAATCCAGAGTAGGCATGGGGGAGACCCCATCTTGCTAGATCTGGACCAAACTCTCACAAGTGAAATTGTGGGCATGAAAGTGCTCACCCAAAATTTTTAGTTAGTATAGTTTTTTTTAATGTGTGTTTTTGTAGGGACGACACCCGCATGCAAGCTGCAGGCATCCTAATCCAGGGCCTAATAGGCACGAAACGCGTCTAACTACCTTTTTTTTTCCTTTCTTTTTTTTTGGTTGCTTTTTGTAGGTGGAGGACCTGACAGCACTAGGGATAGGTATCTGGGAAACCAGGCCTAATTTGGCTTAGCATTTTGACACCGACTCGTAGATAGAATCTGGACAGCATGAAAATTTTGGGAAGGCTTGATCACCATTTTTCCAGTCAAATTTTCATCCAGGAGAAGGTGCCTTACGACATCCAAAAGGCACCAAGTCTAGAAGAAAGCACCTTACTACATCTAGAATGTGCCCATCCAAAAGAAGGCGCCTTATCGCACCCAAAAGGCACCAAGCCCAGAAGAAGGTGCCTTACTGCATCCAAAAGGCGCCCATCTAGAAGAAGGCACCTTACTACACCCAGAAGGTGCCAAGCCTAGAAGAAGGTGCCTTATCGCACCTAAAAGGTGCCCATCTAGAAGAAGGCACCTTACTGCATCTAGAAGGTGCCAAATCGAAAGACAATGCCTTTCAAAAATATATATATATATATATATATATAATAAAATAAAATAAAATAAATATGTAGGCACCTTCTGTGGCAGGAAGACACCAAATCAAAAAAAAAAAAGCCAGCTGAAGGCACTTTCCAACATCAGAAAGGCGCATTCATCCAATCGAATATGCCTTCCAACATCAGGAAGGCACATTCATCAAGACGAACACCTTCCAACATTGGGAAGGCACAAACCAGAAGGAGGTGCCTCCCACATTTAGAAGATGCATGTAGGCAAAATCACCTCCTAGCCAATTAGAAGCACCTCCCTACAGCCGAAAGGCGCATTCGTTCGACAAAGAGCATTAACAGCGTTGGAAAGGCGCTACAAGGGCACCATCCACATGGGGAAGGTATCAGACACCTCGGGTAGAATGAAGCATCGCACGAATTAGCGACATCAAATGACCACACCCCTCCCTTGTGTCACAAGTTAGCCAATCAACGGCTACCACGACAACTAGAACATCGAATCAGGTATGCGCATACTAAATCAAATCGTTTATATAATTATTTATAAATATGCAGTACCAAAAAATATCGCCGTCATAGATATTGTATCCCCCCAAAGCCAAAAATATGTGCCAATGATAGGGCGCCTTCCATAACTGCTAGGGATAGGCATATTTTCTATAAGAAGGTGCCTTCCTATAGAAGGAATGACAAAAAAATATATAGCACCAAAAGGCGCCATGGGAGGAAGGTCCAAGAACCACACGATCAAGAAGAATGAGCCCAGTGATACTAATGGAATCAGAGGGGCAGTGAAGACCCAATTCAAAGCCGAGGGGTGGCTCGAATACTGCAACTTGGTCAATTAGGGCCAAGATGTGGAGGTAGCTAGAGAATTCACCACCTCTTTGAGGGGCGATGCGGCCTAAGTATGAGGGGTGGAAATTCTAGTCACCCCTGAGTTCATCTCATAGGTGATTGGATTGCCTCTCATGGGGGAATGTGCATACAAGGGTGGAGTGCTAAATCTATACATCAAAATACTGCTGCCAAGTGGAAATGTGTAGTTAGATAGGGAGGGGTTACTCAAAAATAGTCTCCCCATGAATATATGAAAGATGTTCGAGCAGATTGCTTAATTCTTCACATGCACAGGGAAGTATATGCATCTGAACATTAATCATGTGCTCTTCCTCAATCACCTAGTGCATGGGAGGAAAATAAATATACCCTTCTACCTGGAAACTACTTTGAAGGATGAAGTGGCTCGATACCAGAAGGGGGCACTGTCTGCCTTAGCCCACCATGGGCTGATATCGGCATTGGTCCGCCACACATAAGCATAGAGATAGAACCACAACGCATAGGGATATGGCGGCCAAATAGAGCAACACAATGCAGTTGTCAAATTAAGGCAATGTGAAGCATCCCATGCAGAGGAGATAGCAAACATCAAGAAATTGGTGTTGCCCTACTTTCTAGGAAGGACAAAGCAGTCATCGATGCCTGAAGATGTAGAGGATAGAGGGCATTCCCCAATGCCTAAGTATGAGGAGGAAGAAGCACCACTCGTTGGTGGTGAGGACGAACCAATCCCTAGGAGGAACTATCTATGACAATTCCTCTCGATAGAGGAATAACAGAGTGACCTAGAGATAGACGTTGCCACCCAAACCATCCAAGAATTAATGAACCAGAGCCCACAAAATGAAGGAACTTCTAGGGGTAATGACCAAATCGATGTGGCCTTGGAGGAGGTGCTTGACTAGCAAACCGATTGTTGGATGGCACAACAGACTCTAGAAGATTGCTAGAACCAGCATAAAATGGAATTGGAGGAAAGGGATAGACAAATCGCTCAGCTTGAGCAACTGGTTCGACAATTGTAAGAGGAAAATCAAATGCTCCAGGATAGAGGAACAACAATACAGGATGCAGCCACTCAGACTGATTGGGCAGAAGAAGTGTCAATGAACTCTCCCACATCCACCGAACGAGTATTCTCTTTGGGGGATATTCGATTAGATGCCCGACAGAGCATCCCGGAGGTAGGGGAGGATTCCTTTGTTTTTAGGGGTGAAGAGGAAAGAAGTCCTACGATGCCCCCTATCATTGTCTTGAGTGACACAGAGTAGGACAAAGGTCTCCAACAGCAGATAAGACCAGAGGATACGGAGGACCTCCCCAGGCCTGATGAAGGAGAAGAGCCTGAGGGGTTGACACTAGGTAGACAGGAGAACAAAGGATCACCCTCGGAGATAGCAGCATAGCCAATCCTTTGAAGTAAAGAGAATTCCCCAGAGAAAGAAGAGACCTCAATTTGAATCACCACATTTTTTGTAGAGGCCAAGGCAAAGAGGCCTAGGACGGCTCGACAGAATTTGAAAGTGACCTTCAACGAGTCAGAGGAGGACGAATGGGACATGCAATCATTCATTGAGAGGCAAACATATTTTGAGCAACTGCGCAATGAAATGAAAGCAGCCAAGGAGGCCAGGAAGGCATCCTCGAGGGTAAAAGGATATTCTAGCATCGACGTCAATCTGGCAGAAGACAACCAATTTTGGGACATCTATGGTTCATCCTAATGGTGGCCTTCCATGATGAGGAGGTACTTGGAATGGTAGGGAGTATATGGGCCATAATTGGAGGCCGTTGCAATTGCAAAGGAGAATGCAGGGCTTACCCCTAAAGTGGTTGGATTATACAAGGCCCAAGTAGTGCCTTCCAAAGAGGATAACTCGGATATCCCCCTGGCAGTGGTCAAATCTCTAGACATCGACCTCTGGCAAGCTGTCGAAGCTACATTTCAATCGATAGGAACAATGTTGGCTAGGCCACCACCAGTAGCGGCCAGAACAAGAAGGGGATAATTGATAGTCGTAGTTTCCCATAGGCATAGACAAACCACACCTTCACATGCCAGCACAAAAAGACAAACTCGAGCCATAGGTGCAGCCGAATCCTCTAAGAGATGGCGACGATGAAAATTCAGAGGGCTACCTGTAGTTGGATGCCATGAAGGCATGGCATATGTTAGGCATGGGGGGATGATGAGCACCAAAAATTCTCATATTTTGTATATATTTCTTTGATCAATATGCGGCTGTATAATAAGGATTGCGTACTTTTATAAATGATTATATATATATTTGATATAATTATGCGTGTTATCTAATTTGTGTGCTTTTAGTATGTTTTGTGGAATTGCATTTGATTTAGTTATATTTGGAACAGTCGAGGTCCTTTTGATGGACCTGGCACTTTATTTCATTGGGGATCAATATAGAGAACATAGGCACATCCCGACAATCGAAAGGCGCCAAGGGAACAAGCACCTCCTTGTAGTCAGAAGGCACCACCTGAATACCAGTGCCTCCCTACAGTCGAAAGGCACCACCTGAATACCAGTGCCTCCTTGTAGTCAGAAGGCGCCAACTGAATACCAGTGCCTCTCTACAGTCAAAAGGCACCAACTAAATACAAGTTCCTCCCTGTAGTTGGAAGGTGCCAACTGAATATCAGTGCCTCCCTACAGTCGAAAGGTGCCAAACCAAATATGAGCGCCTCCCTGCAATCGAAAGGTGCCAACTAAATATTAGCGCCTCCCTACAGTCGGAAGGTGCCAATTGAATATCAGTTCCTCCTTGCAGTCAGAAGGTGCCAAACCAAATACGAGTGCATCCCTATAGTAGGAAGGTGCCAACTAAATGCGAGCACCTCCATGTAGTTGAAAGGTGCCAACTAAATGCGAGCACCTCCCTGCAGTTGAAAGGTGCCAACTAAATGCGAGCACTTCCCTACAGTCGGAAGGCACCACTGATTCTTTGCCCATTAACCAGACTCGAAGGATATGGACAGCAGCGGCTAGTGCAGTTCCAGCTCTATGTCATGCAAAGCTAAATTTGAGATAGCATCAATGTATCAAAGCATCTTACGGATGCCAGACAAAGCATGAACCAAAAAAAACATGCCACCATCAAAATAGAATACCAGACGTCGATTGCATTCACCAGACTATTCTAATTTAGTTTGGGAAGAATCAATTGTTGTAACCACTTCTATAATAGAATTTTTGTGGGTGTGTTATATAAACACACGCAGATCATTCTGAAAGATATAGAAAATATATGTGGAGATATAAATATATTTAATAAATATCCATTTTAGAGTTACATTGTAATGCGTTGATAAATATATTACAGTTACAAAATTTCTATAGAGCGTGTTCGATCAGGAAGAAGTTGTTGGAGCCTGGGCCCACTCCAAGCCAGTATTTTTTCCCATTTCCTTCTTGTTTGTTTATGTTAATTAGTTTATTGCTTTCATAGGAATGTTCATTGGTTTTCTAGTTCTAGTATTTGCAGTAGATTCATTTTCAGGAATATGTACATGATTTGTTTCTGTAGATTTAAATTTTGTTCTTCTTACATAATTTATTGAGGAGTGCGGGAACGATTGACAACCATCTCAAGAACACCCCCCAAATGTAGGATTAGAATATTCACCTCTAGTGGTATTGTAGTAACCTAAGACTCTTCACAAGTTTATGAAGCTCCCTGGGTTGATAATTAAATGCACAAGCATGTGACAAAAATAGGAAACCATTCACCTTGTTTGGCCTGCAACACTTGGTATTTTTTAAACACCGCTTTCTCATAATGAGTAAGTGCAACCAAACATGGGAGGAGATAATACAAAAACTCCTCCTAATCAAGTCAATCATGTCCAACAATACCAAGGATTTGTAGGCGCCATCCATATGGTCAATACAGGTCAAAGACACAATCAAAAAAATACAAGGAAACAACCTCAAGCAAGTGTGTCACAACCTCCCTCATCACCACCCATTCAAAATTTTCAAATCGTTCATTGCCAATCCACATTCCTAGTCAATTAAATCCCTAAATTCCCCCCATAAATCATCCACCATGACTATTCATCTTATTGAGTAGCTGGTTAACCACAAATCTAAATATGGCTTCCACCAAATTGTCAATTTATGAGTTAATTCAACAAACTCCCCCACATTGTGAGGCATTAATGGATATTTTTAAATCCATTGAATTACAATCTCAAGATTCTAATGCCTTTAAAAACTTTTTAGGGAGAATTCAAACATGCATGGAGCCTTCCATCACATTCTATGACTATGAGATTAAGCCAATCTCATCGGACTTAGTAGATCCTCCATTGCATATCGTGGCTCTAATTGACAAGAAGTCATTTAAAATATTTATAATTGATAATGGTTCCTCTATCAATATCATCACCACATCTTCCCTTCATCATTTGAATCTCCTCCCATATCATATAACCAAGTCATCGTTCACCTTAAAAGAATTCAATGATGCTTTGTGTTCCACAGTTGGCACTATTGTTTTTCCCATTGAAGTAGGGGTCAAATGTTGCACACTATGTTACATATCTTGGAAGGATCCATGCCATATAATGCACTCCTTGTAAGACCTTAAATGAGGGAAATGAGATGTGTCCCTTCAATATTACACCAATGTTTAAAATATGTTCATGAGTGACAATTACATTGCATACCAGCAGACGTTGAGTTGTTTAAGTATTGCAATTTCATTTCAAATCCTTATGAGTCCATGCTTCCTTCCACCCACATTTTCCTATCACCATAAGCCAATCCATCTACCACTCTACCCATTTATTTATCAAAGGATCCTATTTTTTAGGACTCCCTTATCATCACACCCCATCATCTTCCCATTGACTACATGCACATGTGGTCACAGTCAGTCCACATCATCAACATTATTTCCATCCACTTCATCATCATCATTCATTAAAAAACCTACCCAATCCAATCCATCCCCCTCACCTAATGTTTCACAAGTCAAATTTATGGATTATGAGATATCTTCACCATCACCATGTCCCGAACCATCATCCAACCAGGGTTTTTCCACATCATGCCAAGTCGAGGTCCATATCACTAATACCAATATTGATGAATATGTGGTCTAATACATCACCATTCACCATCCCTAAGGCTAAATATTTTGGTCACCCACATGACCCACCTTTATCCATGGGATGATGCATTGCATAAAGTGGTTGAGGATATTGACAACCAAGAGGAGACCTACTAGAAATAGAGAGCAATAACCACTTGGTTATTAGAAGGTGATAAAAATACCAAATTTATCCATCAGGCTGCTTGTGCTAGGATACATACAAACAAAATGGAATCTCTTCAAGATGAGAAAGGACATTCCTTTGATACAATTCCAGGTATGCAGTTCCATTCAGTGGATTGTTTTTGAAGAACACAAGCTTATAATAAGAGGGGGGTGAATAGTATAAGACCACTTTTTACTTTTTCTCAAAAAATATTATCTAATATATCAATGGAAATATCAATAGCAGTAATAAAATAAATGCACAAATCATCACACACAATAGAGACACCAATTTAAAGTGGTTCATCCAATATGGGCTACTCCATGAAGAAAATATTTCACTATAATTTTCTCAACAAATATCTTGGGAATCCTTCCCTATTACAATATTTATGTACCTCTGTCCAAAGGAGACACCAATACCCTAATAAAGTTCATGGATACCTATCCACAGGAGACACTTATCCCCTCATTTGGTTCATGGATATCTATCTACAGGAGAACTCCTTATCCTTTTCTCTAACTAGTGATCCTCTAGAAGACTACTACCTCCACTACACTGGATTGTGGATCTCTCTCCACTGAAGAACTCTATCCTCACTCAAAAGACCTTTGTCCTCACTACCCTAGCTAATGGATATCTATCCACTAGAGACTACTATCCTCTACTATGTCACCTCCAAATCTTGCTCTTAGCTCTACTAAAATCTGCACTAAACACAATCATTCGATATAGCACAAATATTCTCAATATCTATCTCAAATCTGCACTAAACACTGTCCTTCGATCTAGGAAAAATATTGCTCAATATCTATCCTTAACTCTACAAAAAAATCTATCCTTAAATATGTCCTCAAGATTTAGCACAAAGCTTTATCCAATCACAAATCAACTCTGCTAGATCTACCTAAAACTTTAACTCAAGGTTTGAACAAATCAATCAATCAAATCTGCTCTCAAGTCTACTCAAAGACTTACCTCAAATCTGCTCAACAAGTATTCATCAAGACTTACCTCAACTTTGCTCAAATAGTCCTCACTAGAACTTATCTCAAATCTTCTCAACAATTCATCACTAGAACTTGTCCAATCTGCTCAACAAGTCGTCACCAAGACTTATCTCAAATCTACTCAACAAGTCCTCACTAGAACTTGTCCTATCTTCTCAACAAATCTTCACCAAGACTTACCTCAAATCTACTCAAAAATTCCTCACTAGAACTTGTCCAATATACTTAAAAAGTATTCACCAAGACTTACGTCAAATATGCTCAATGTAGTCCTCACTAGAACTTGTCCAATCTGCTCAACAAGTCTTCACCAAGACTTACCTTAAATCTCATTGTAAGCTTCCAAAAAAACTCACATAAATCTATACTTAAGCTTTCACAAAATCTTCCTCAACTTTGTCCTTAAGTCCCCTCTAGGAATTACTCAAATCTATCCACTAGCTTTCACAAAAGCTTATTCAAATCAATTGCAAAACTTGCATACATAACTCAACTCAATCTCTTTCATAAAAATTCTTCAATCACTCAAACAAGTTTCACTCAGAATATTGTTTAACCTCAGAAACATATAGATAATGGTTAGATACTCAATATGTTTCACACTCACAAAACTCAACTTAATTTCTTTTAGAAAACCTCTTCAATAACACAAAAAAATTTCACTCAAAAAAAATTTAACCATAGAAACATACAGAGAATGGTAAGAGACTCAATATGTTTCACACTCTCAAATCAATCTATCACTTTCAAACTCTTTTTCAAATCAATTTAGAATAGAGAAAAATTTGTTTTACAAAACTTGAACTACCACTCCAATGCTTTCAATTAATAATGCTCATACAATTTCACTCAACCATTCACTTAATGAAACACAACTTGCTTGCAAATCCTAACCAAGTGTTTCACAATACTTCCAACAACTCTCACTATGGAAATCAACCTTTAATCAAGATGATTCCAAATTCACATAACAATGATACTCATGATATTTTACAAACCCTAATCAAGCATATGAAAGCTTACTCAAATATTTCCAATAATGTTTATCAAACAATCTCACATAACAATGATACTCATGTTCTTTCACAAACCCTAGTTCAAGATAGTTATTAATTTCACACTCAATTGCTCTCACAACCATTCACCAACCATGTATATGAAAACTCACTCAATAATGCTTATCAAACAAACCTTTTCACTCCAAATTTACTCAATCCAACAATATTTCACTTACAAGGAAGATGTGCCCATACCTTTTGTTTGATGGAGATTTGACCTCAAAACCTGTCTCAATCACAATCAACCTCTTTTCAAATCTCAAAGGTTAGATAGAAAAAACCTTATCAAAATTTTCATTCAAATATTTCCCTCAAAATATTTCACCATACAAAACATTAAATCTCAATTACACCTTATAATCTCCACACTTCAAAAATTATTAGCAAAAATTAAATAACTCACTTCCACAATTGATTTCCTTCATGCACCTTATTACTCTCAAATAATTAACGCAATAAAACTTTATTTAAAAGTAAAATATAATATACTTTGAATATCTTATCATTCCTACTAAATTATAACCATCAAAATCAAGATTTAATATTCTAATTTTATAAAATTTATATCTCCCTCTAAGAAAACTTTCAAACCTCCTTTGAAAACTTCATGCAATACCTTAATGCAATTTTCACACATTTAAAACCTTTAAAAATTAAACCATAAAGCGCATACCTTGTTTTAATGCCACCTCAACAAAATTGCATTCGATGAGATTCGAACACCCCACCTTGCCTTTCCAAGTGCCTTAGTGCCTAGCACATCCATCACTTGGGCTACATGCCCTCACATAAATGAAAATTACACTTCAACTCAGTGCAAAATTGAACACTTCCCTTCAAAAAAAAGCAATCGTGTGGATCAAACCGTGATATTGCATTCCACGAACGCCTTAACGTAGCCCTTGGCTACCACCTGCGCTACCAGGTGCTTTACAATTATTTTTGTGCTCCACTTCACCTTGTCCTTTCTATCTACCCAATCACATTTTAAACACATGCAAATATCACTTCTTCCTTGGCACTCAAATTACTTAGGTCACTTGGGCATTAATCACATGGATAATTTTTGAAATAAAAACTTTACCCTTTTTATATTGTATGCAATGCACTTCACCACGTCGGTGGATATTTGGAATTCGAAATAATTTTGAATTTTATATTTTAAACTTTAGCACCTTAAATTATTATTATTATTTAATTTTAAATTTTAACCTTATGGTTAAAATATTTAAAATTAAATAATTTAAACCTTAGTCCTCAAAACTGCCACATGGGTTTTTAGGAAGATTTAAATGTGATAATGCCTTGGCCCTCATTTTCTTAAACCCAACCTATATCCTAAAATATTATAATATTAAATATTATAATATTATTTTTCATTTAAACCTTCTTCTTTGCCTTTTTGGAAAAACCACTGGAAGACATTAACGAAACTTGGATATCAACCTTGACAACGAAACTCGGACATGAATACATGGATGACAATAAAACTTGGTCATATTCTTGACATCAATGACAACAAAACTTGCTCATATTTCCAATGATATCCCCCTTTGTCATTGATGGCAACCCATTTTCCTTTTACCATTTCCTTTACTTTTTTTTGTTCTTCTCCCCCTGACTGAATGCTCTCCCCTAACTCAAATATCTCTCCCTTTGACATCAATGGCAAAGGGCCACATTTGGGGCTTGGCGCAAAGAATGAAACTCTTAGCTTAGCCCCTCCCTCACATCCTCTCTTGAGATGGTTAATTTTTGGGTGGTAGTATCTCTACTCCCAACATACAACGCTCTTTACCTTTGTCCACCTTCTTTCTCAACTGATCCTTCTGATTCCTCTGAATATTCCTATTTCTACTTGTCTCTGGAATTTTTGCTTTAAACCACTTAGCCATATGCCCAAAATTATTGCACTTATGACACTTAATTTTTTGGTTCCTTGAAGGTGTAAATTTCTTGAAGTTTCTCCTTGTGAAGCCATATCCATTCCTATCATGAACTTTGCAATTAACTTCCATGTGACCAAACTTATTACAATAGTAGCAATACCCTTGAAAGAGATGCCTATTTTTGAAATTTATATATTCCTGTCTTTCATGTGTCCTACACTGTGTAACCTTATACCCAAACCTATGACATGAGAAGCATCATACATTGAAGAAATCTTGTCTTGACCCCATTGGTCTCTTAGTCTCTTGTACCCTGTGTTGTTTCATGTTCCATCTATTCCTCATTTGTGCATTGTTCCTTCCCATGTTGAACTTTCTATTATTCAACACATCCTTAGAAGTCTCACTTTCTCTTACACTTTCTTCTTATGAAGCTTCTTCTTCCTTGGAGCTTGATATTGACTCCTCTCCTTGTTCTCTTTGTACCTGTTCAAAACCAAGTCTTGTCCTTATAAATGGAGATCTATGTGATTTGATAATATCATCCAAATCCTTTGAAATTTTCCTGAACTAATATATATATATATATATATATATATATATATATTTTAAAGTGAAAAACCCCTTGCAAAGCCACCTTGGTCTGAGAGACCACAAACAGGGGGTTCTACACCGTCAAAGTCATCTGGGGGTTGCACCCGACCCTACCCGCACCAACATTGTCAATTAGATTTTAGATACCCAATTCAGATTTTTGGTAGGGTGGAGATTTGAACCTGGGACCTCCCTTGGAGGATTGCCCTCTCCTCTCCATCTCACCTACAACACCTAGGTATATATCTTGTTATTAAAATTTTCAAGTCCTTTCCTTAGAATGTAATATTCTTGCTCTTTTATCTTTAATTGTTCAATCATGTCCTCTTCAAGTCCTTTTTTATTTTCAAATTTATCTTTCAATTCATTGAGTTCTTATATAAGCCTTCCTTTCTCTTTATCACTTTATTGAAAATGAAGCTTGATTTTTGAATTCTACTTTCTTACCTCTCTTAATGCATCAAGAGCATAAATAAACTCACCCTCAAGATCAACTTCTCCTTCCTCTAATTTATTTCCACTAGAAGCACTTATTTATTCTATTTCCATAAGAAGACTTTCTTCTTGTGGACCTTCAAGAGCATCCTCATATTCATCTTCACTTAATTTGAATCCATTCCTTGTACAACTATATTCAATATGACCAAAGTTACCACATCTAAAACACTTGATAATTATTGGTGTCCTGTTTCTAACCACTTCTTTTTCTTCTGCCAGAAATAGAATTTCTTCCTCATCATTATTTTAGGAGCTTCCATCACTATCATTTGAACTCTTACCTGCATTGTCTGCATAAGAACTTTTCTTATGCATTTGTAAAAACTTCTTTCCTTACTTTCTTTGTCCATACCTATTTTTATTTTGATACCTATGTTTTCTTGTTTCCCTATTCTTATGATCTTGTTTCTCATATTCACTACTATTTCTAGCTTCTGGACAATCAGTTGCATAGTGACCATATTTTCCATAATTAAAATATCTAATTGATTCCGTACCTTTATACTTTCTTGAGTCCTTGTTCCTTCTACCATAATTTTTTTCTTCATAACTGGATAACTCATTGCTTGAATCTAACTTCTTACCCTTTTTCTTCTTTGTAGCTTCGAAGGCTTCTTATTTCTGGGGAATAGGTTCCTCTTTTATTCTCATTAAAAGTTGTGAGAATTCCATGTAACTCATCCCTTTTCAAAAGTTCAATATCTTTTGACTCTTATATAGCTGAAATATTTTCACTATATCTTTTTGGAAGTGACCTTAAAATATTATCACAAACATTTGTTTCTTCGACTTTAAGCCCAAGTTCTTGCATGGAGTTAAAAACCTCATCCATACGAAGTAGATATGCAACAATTTTTTCCTCTTCCTTTATATTTAGGTCTTCATATATTATCTTGTAATTTTGTAACTTTACCATTTTGACCTTTTTTTCTCCCTCATATATACCTTTCAACTTATCCCAAATTTATTTTTTTGAAGCACAATGCATATGTTGGACATTTTGAGTCAAAGTTATCATTGATGTCAAGGAATAAGCTACCGTTGATGTCAAAAGGTCAAGAGGAACAATGCAAAGGTTAAAGGCAAAAGGGCTTCATAATATTTTTTAATATTATGTGGAAGCATAAGTTAGAAGGGTTTTTATTAAAACCAATGGTGAGCAAAAATAAAAGGTTTTTCATAAAAACCCAAGGAAGCTTATTGAAAAGCTAAAGGAGGTTTTAATATTTATTTTATAAAATATTTAAATTCAAATTGAATTTAAATTTTATAAATAAATATTATTTATACAAAGTTGTAAAATGAGAGAAGGCTTTAATAAAGCCAAAGGGATGTAAAAATTAATTTATAAAATTTAAATTCTAAAGAATTTAAATAATTTATAAATTAATAAATTAAAAATCAAAGTGCCGACGTTTAAGTTTGAAGAAAAATCGAAGCACCGATGTTTATGTGTGAAGGAGGAAATCAATATAAAAACACTATGCCTTAGAGGCATTTAATTATCCTTTTGCTCGAATGATAATGCGTGCAATCGTGTGTTGAGAACTCGTGCGAAAAAGAGAAGAGAACATTGTTTTGAGCACCAACGAATAAGGATAAATCGACGAGCACCAAATTGCAAGAGCCATCTGGGCAGTGTGGCCTAGTGGCAAGTGGACAATGGCTAGAGTGTTTGGGCATGGAGTGACCTACGATCGAATCACGATGGCAGCATTGTTTTGTTGGTTGTGCTTGTGTTGGAAGCACCAAAGGAAGTGGCGCACATTTTTGCATAGGTGATTCGGGGAGGGTTATAGAGCACGTGGTGCTCTTTACTCCCCAAGTGAGCGCCTAGCTCACGTAGTGGTTGGAGCCACGGCTAGGGCACCAGTTGAGGCTGTGTCGTGAGTTCGAATTCCTCCAAGGCAAAGGTAATAAATTTTGAATATAATTTTTATATTGCCTAAGGTTTGACATGAGGTCTTAGGGAGTTAAAAGGGTTGTTTTAAAAGGTTTTTAATTGATCATTATTTTTGGTAAATTGGAGGAATAAGGAAGTTAGCTTTATTATTGAATAAAGTATTTGTGTCACATTGGTGTATTGGAAATTTAAAGTGTTGAGAGGACTTCTTGCCATTTAGTTATTTTGAAAAGGAGATTGCATTGATATTATCCTTGGTATTGAATATTATTTTATTGGGAGATTATAAGGTGTATTTGGTCAATTATTTTTGTATATGTTGATGGATGCTTTCTTTAAGATGGAGTGATAAGGTGTATGTGTGTTTTGATATTTGCATTGTATCTTTGAGAGAGTTTAGTGTCTTCTAACTCCTTTGAGCTTGGCAAAGAGGTTTTTGTGGTTGTGGCAGATTTTAGAGGTTCCTTCATCATCAAGGAAAAGGTATGAGCACATTCTTCCATAGTTGAGTTGATTGGTTGGTTTTCTAGAAAATAAGTTTGGAGTGAAAAGGAATTGATTAGGGTTTCCTTATTGAGTGTGTTGAGTTAATGCTTCAAGGTTTTCTGGAATAAAGAGTTGTTAAAACCTTGTTTTATAAGCATTGTTGTTGAAGCCATTGGTTGTGTGAAGAACTTGAACTAGGGTTTGAAAAGAACATGAGTATCATTGTTATGTGAGAGTGGTTGATGAAGCATTGTTGGGAACATTTTGAGTGAGTGTTTATATACTTGGACTAGGGTTTGTAAGCAAGGATTATTTCATTGAGTGTTTGGTTGAGTAGAGTTGGTTGAGCCTAGTCAAGTGGATGTGTGAGGTGATTGTTCAAGTTCCATAAAACAAACTATTCTATATTCTAAATTGATTTGAGAAAGTGATTGAGTATTATAGGGCATATTGAGTCTCTAACAATTCTCTTTATGTTTCTATGAGATTGGACAAGTTCTAGTGTGGACTTGTTGAGTAGATTTAAGGCAAGTCTTTGAGAAGACTTGTGGAAAAATTTGAGGATAGATATTGAGTACAGATTCGAGGATAGAGTTTGGTGCAGATTTGAGGATAGGTTTGTGCCAGACCAGAGATAGATATTGAGGATAGATTTGTGCTAGACCGAAGGACTATGTTTAGTACAGATTTTAGATAGAGATTTGGAGGTGACAGAGTTGAGGACAGAGATCTCCAACCAGAGTAGGGAAGACAGGTGTCTTCTATGGATAGAGTTCCATTTGCTAAGGGCAGTGGAGGCAGAGGTCTTCTAGAGGATCACCAACCAGAGCAGAGATAGGATATTGGTGTCTCCTATGGATAGACGCCACAGAGGTCCATAAACATTGTAGGGAAAGGATTCCCAAGAGAAATTATTTGAGAAAAATTTATAAGAAATATTTTCTCCGTGGAGTAGCCCACATTGGGTGAACCACGTAAAATCATGTCTCTCATGTGTGTGATGCTTTGTGTGATGTTTACTACTTTAATATTTTTGATGCTATTATTTGGATTAAAAAGCAAAAA
Organism: Wollemia nobilis; assembly: GCA_028583015.1. Taxonomy (NCBI): domain Eukaryota; kingdom Viridiplantae; phylum Streptophyta; class Pinopsida; order Araucariales; family Araucariaceae; genus Wollemia; species Wollemia nobilis. The sequence goes on from JAQPPZ010001206.1 coordinate 3,274,228, forward strand.
TATATTTATCTTATACTGTTCACCCCCCTCTCAATATAAGCACATGTTCTTCAATTGGTATCAGAGCGGGTCTCTCCGTGAAAAGACTAACAGCTTGGAGGAGGATCCATCAAAAACACACATGACTTCAAAAAATGAAGAAGAGACCATGTTTGATATAAAAGAAGAATTCTTTGCTGCTCTCAGAAAATTGGAAAGGATTAGGGAAAATAATTCAAGCTTGAAGGAACAAATTCAAGAGGAGGAAGAAACAAGGATAGAACTTCTACAAAATCTCATAGAACTCAAGGTAAAGGTAGAAGAAGGAAAGAATATTGAGTAGGATATAACAGATCTGTTAAGAGCTAGAGAAACAAAATGTGAAATATTGGAAGCAAAAATTGTCTACCTAAGGAATGAAGTTGAAAGGACCAAGGCACTACAAGATGTAGAATATGAGAAATAGAAAGAGGAATCAAGTCTTCAAAAAGTAGAAACTTCAAACAAAGATAAGCAAGCAAAGGATATCAGAAAGGAAGAAAGAAAAGAAGAACCTTGGATAAGAGTTAATCACAAGAGAAAGAATACTTCACCACAAACTCCAAGGCATCCAAACAGGTTACATAATTTCTTCCATGGTCATTGCTTTTCTTGTAATAAATATGGTCATAGAGTTGTACATTGTATTAATCATGCAAGAAATAATGTCAATAGAAGTTTCAATTCTTTTGCACCTCTTATGGATGATGGTATTATATGTTACAAATGCAATAATTTTGGGCACAAGGCTAGATGGTGTAAAATGATACTTCCTGAGTCTAGAAAAACAATTTCAACAACTAGGAAAGATGAAAGGGAAAATGTTAAGGCTAGATCAATGTTAGTTCAAACAACCCTTCATGCTCAGGATAAAGAAGAACAATGGTATCTTGATAGTGGCTGCTCTAGTCACATGACAGGATACAAAGACAAATTCATTGTACTAAAAGAAACCAATAGAGGATCAGTAAGTTTTGGTGATAATGGATCAACAAGGATTGGCGGAAGAGGAACTCTAAGTTTAGACAATGGAAACACAAAAAGATAGAAAATGTGTTGTATGTTAAAGGGTTAAAACATAATATGCTAAGTATAATTCAACTTTGTGATCAAGGGTATATGGTTACTTTCCATCCGGATAGATGTGAGATAAGAAAATCAAAAACTGGAAAAGTCATTGCCAATGCAAGAAGAACCCCCAACAATTTATACATGCTTAGTGAGATCAAAGGGGAAAAGTGCTTTCTATCACAAGAAGATGAGATCTGGTTGTGGCATAGAATATTGGGTCATTTGAATTTTGACAACATAGTCAACATAAGCAATAAACAAGCGGTCAGAGATTTACCCAAAATAAGAAGACCTCAAAGCACAATCTGTGCACCCTATCAACATGGAAAGCAAACTAGGACAACATTTAAATCAAAAGGATATATGTCATCTGAGCCATTGATTCTAATACATACTTGTGGTCCTACCAAAACACAAAGTATTTAGGGTGAGAGCTACTTTATACTATTTATAGATGATTATTCCAGAATGGTTTGGGTAGCTTTCCTGAAAGAGAAGTCAGAGGCCTTTGAAAAATTCAAAGCATTTAAGGAATTGGTTGAAAATGAAACTAGAAAATGGATTAAGTGTTTGAGATATGATAGAGGAGGAGAATTTACTTCTAATGAATTTGTAGAGTTTTGCGAACAACATGGAATTAAAAGAGAATATTCAGCAGCAAGAACTCCTCAACAAAATGGAGTAGTTGAAAGGAAAAATAGGACTATTGAGAATATGGCTAGAGCTATGCTAAATGAGTCTAAGCTCTCAGATGGATATTGGAGAGAAGCAGTCAACACAATAGTATACATAATCACTAGGGCTCAAATGAGGGTAAATCATCACAAGACTCCATATGAGCTTTGGAAAGGAAGACCTGCCACTGTAAAACACTTCAGGATTTTTGGAAGCAAGTGTTACATAAGAAGAGAAGATCAAAACTTAGGCAAGTTTGATCCAAGATGTGATGAGGGAATATTTCTTGGTTATTCCTCAAGGAGTAAAGCCTATAGATGCTTCAACAAGAGAACACGTACTATGGTAGAAAGTATAAATGTAACGATTGATGAGAAGATAGATTCAAGAGAACCAGTTCAACAAATTATGTATCAAGAAGATGGATGTTGTCAAGAAGAATTTTGTGAGGAATAAGATAAAGAAGAAGAAGAAACACAAAGACTTCTTCCCAAAACTCCATCCAGGTATGTACAAAAGCATCATCCAAAAGAGCAAATCATTGGGAATCCAGATGAAAGACAGACAAGGAGAAGAATAATAACACCATCTCAACAAGAAAATTTTTCTTTGCTATCTAAGATTGAGCCAAAAGACTTCACTCAAGCAAGTGAGGATAAATTTTGGATTAAGGCAATGGATGAGGAATTAGATCAGATAGAGAAAAGCAAAACTTGGGAACTTGTTCCATGACCAAAGGACAAAAATGTGATCGACACAAAATGGGTATTCAGAAACAAGTTAAATGAATATGGATAGGTGGTCAGGAATAAAGCAAGGTTAGTATGCAAAGGTTATGCACAAGTAGAGGGAATTGAATTTGATGAGACATTTGCTCCAGTTGCATGACTTGAAGCCATAAGAATATTTTTAGCCTTCTCAAGTTTCAAAAACTTCAAGGTATATCAGATGGATGTCAAGTCAACATTTCTAAATGGTGTTCTAGAAGAAGAAGTTTATATTGAATAGCCAAAAGGATTCATATTAGAAGATAAACCAGATCATGTATGCAGATTGAAAAAGGCATTGTATGGTCTAAAGCAGGCTCCAAGAGCATGGTACTCAAGATTGGATAAGTATCTTCAGGAACAGGGATTCAGAAAAGGAATAGCAAACAATAATTTATATATAAAAAATGAAGGGAACGATCTACTAATTGTGGTGGTTTATGTTGATGACATTATTTTTGGGGGAAACAATGATAAGATGTGTAAAGAATTTGCTAAGAACATGCAAAATGAATTTGAGATGTCTATGCTTGGTGAATTGTCCTTCTTTCTTGGACTTCAGATTTCACAATCAGAGAAAGGGGTATTTCTCTCTCAAGCCAAGTATATAAAAGAAATGTTAAAGAAATTCAGGTTAGAATATTGTAAACCGGTAAGTACCCCCATGGTCACAGGATGCAAGTTGAGTAAGGATGATGAATCTCCAGAGGCAGATCAGAGATTATATAGATCTATGATTGGCAACTTATTGTATGTTATAGCTACAAGACCAAACATAGTACAATCAGTGGGATTAGTGGTAAGGTTTCAGGAAGCACCTAAGGAAACACATGTGGCAGTGGTAAAAATAATTTTTAGGTATCTAAAAGGGACTATGGATTTTGGACTTTGGTATCCCAAAAGTGATAGTTTCACACTGACAGCATATACAGATGTAGATTGGGCTGGCAACATTGATGACAGAAAAAGCACAAGTGGAGGAGCATTCTTTCTTGGAGACTATTTAGTCTCTTGGCTAAGTAAGAAGCAAGTTTCAATATCCTTATCTACAACAGAAGAAGAATATATTATAGCAGTAGCCAGTTGTACACAGGTGTTATGGATGAAGCGAACTCTAGAAGACTTCAAGATAAAACATGATCACCCTATTCCCATACTATGTGATAATACAAGTGCTATAAGTATCTCAAAAAATCTAGTGATGCACTCTAGGACAAAGCACATTTCGATTAAGTATCATTTTCTAAGAGAACAAGTGACAGATAAATAGGTCAGGTTGGAATATGTTACTACAAAGGAATAGATAGCAGACATTTTCACTAAGCCACTTTCAAAGGAAACCTTTGAGTATCTTCGAAGAAAAATGGGAGTAAGACTCCCACCCCAGAATTAACCACCTCAAGAGGAGGTGGAGGAGGGGCTAAGCTAAGAGGCTCATTCTTAGCCCCGAGCCCCAAAGGTGACCCTTTGCCATTGATGTCAAAGGGGGAGAGATTTGAGTAAGGGGGAGAGATTTGGTATTTGAGTAAAGAGGAGAGATTTGAAAAGAGCATTGAGCCAGGGGGAGCAATGTCCCAGGGGGAGAAGAACAAACAAAAGGTTAAGTTTCTGGTAAAAATAATTTGGGTTGCCATCAATGACAAAGGGGGAGATTGTTGGACATTTTGAGTCAAAGTTGTCATTGATGTCAAGGAATAAGCTACCGTTGATGTCAAAAGGTCAAGAGGAACAATGCAAAGGTTAAAGGCAAAAGGGCTTCATAATATTTTTAATATTATGTGGAAGCATAAGTTAGAAGGGTTTTTATTAAAACCAATGGTGAGAAAAAATAAAAGGTTTTTCATAAAAACCCAAGGAAGCTTATTGAAAAGCTAAAGGAGGTTTTAATATTTATTTTATAAAATATTTAAATTCAAATTGAATTTAAATTTTATAAATAAATATTATTTATACAAAGTTGTAAAATGAGAGAAGGCTTTAATAAAGCCAAAGGGATGTAAAAATTAATTTATAAAATTTAAATTCTAAAGAATTTAAATAATTTATAAATTAATAAATTAAAAATTGAAGTGCCGACGTTTAATTTTGAAGAAAAATCGAAGCACCGACGTTTATGTGTGAAGGAGGAAATCAATATAAAAACACTATGCCTTAGAGGCATTTAATCATCCTTTTGCTCGAATGATAATGCGTGCAATCGTGTGTTGAGAACTCGTGCAAAAAAGAGAAGAGAACATTGTTTTGAGCGCCAGCGAATAAGGATAAATTGACGAGCACCGAATTGCAAGAGCCATCTGGGCAGCATGGCCTAGTGGCAAGTGGACAACGACTAGAGTGTTTGGGCATGGAGTGACCTGCGATCGAATCACGATGGCAACATTGTTTTGTTGGTTGTGCTTGTGTTGGAAGCGCCAAAGGAAGCGGCGCATATTTTTGCATAGGCGAGTCGGGGAGGGTTATAGAGCACGTGGTGCTCTTTACTCCCCAAGTGAGTGCCTAGCTCATGCGGTGGTTGGAGCCATGGCTAGGGCACTGGTTGAGGCTGCGTCGTGAGTTCGAATTCCTCCAAGGCAAAGGTAATAAATTTTGAATATAATTTTTATATTGCCTAAGGTTTGACATGAGGTCTTAGGGAGTTAAAAGGGTTGTTTTAAAAGGTTTTTAATTGATCATTATTTTTGGTAAATTGGAGGAATAAGGAGTTAGCTTTATTATTGAATAAAGTATTTGTGTCACATTGGTGTATTGGAAATTTAAAGTGTTGAGAGGACTTCTTGCCATTTAGTTATTTTGAAAAGGAGATTGCATTGATATTATCCTTGGTATTGAATATTATTTTATTGGGAGATTATAAGGTGTATTTGGTCAATTATTTTTGTATATGTTGATGGATGCTTTCTTTAAGATGGAGTGATAAGGTGTATGTGTGTTTTGATATTTGCATTGTATCTTTGAGAGAGTTTAGTGTCTTCTAACTCCTTTGAGCTTGGCAAAGAGGTGTTTGTGGTTGTGGCAGATTTTAGAGGTTCCTTCATCATCAAGGAAAAGGTATGAGCACATTCTTCCATAGTTGAGTTGATTGGTTGGTTTTATGGAAAATAAGTTTGGAGTGAAAAGGACTTGATTAGGGTTTCCTTATTGAGTGTGTTGAGTTAATGCTTCAAGGTTTTTTGGAATAAAGAGTTGTTGTTAAAACCTTTTTTTATAAGCATTGTTGTTGAAGCCATTGGTTGTGTGAAGAACTTGAACTAGGGTTTGAAAATAATATGGGCATGATCCAACCAAAATGCATGCACCCATCTACTATACTATATTGTATTCATTCATTCAAAGCATAAAATTGACAAGATTGCATAAATTCAATAAAATAGGCTTTCTTGTATTAATATTTATAAAGAATATCGATTACAATCATGCCCCTCTTAGGGTCATCCAAATGATGATACGTTTAATACAATGCCAAAGCCCTCAACAAGGTAGGAACACCAATGTTGATTTTCACTTGGTCACAAACTACTCTAGGGTGGAGGTACCCTCTTCTTCGCACCTAATAGTTAAATTGCATAAAGACACAATTAAACATGCATAATCAAGAAGACATGAAAAGTGCTTCCAAAATCTGTAAAGTTAATCAAGATTCATATAATAGCGTTAAGAAAGATAGCAGCTACACTATGCATGGATCAATTATGTAAGATAGAGCATAAACATGCATGTAGAATCCATTTATGTCCTATTCTATGTTTAACATGAAGAAACTAATATAACCTAATTCTACTAGTTAGAATTCTACTAAATTGTATTTAAATAGCTAATCTAAGCTAATTAACCAGACAAAAATTAAAATGGGAAGGTGGTGATACCTCTGCTGCAAATCGTAACTCTGGTGAGCAATCTACACTATAAACCGTGGTTGAAAGCCATGGTTAGCAATTTGATAGGTTTAACCTCAATTCCAAGGGCAGTGGACTTGACCTCCTTGTCCAAATTGATGTTCAACGGTCACATTTAGTGTCCTCAGACTTATTTGGTGATTGATTCACTATGAAGGACCTTTGTTTGCTCGAATGCACATTCTTGGCTCTCCTAGACTCTTAGGGCATCCATAATGTAATTCATCATGAATATTGGAAAGTAGGTAGGGGATAATTGCAATAGCTCTCTCTTAGTAAACTCATTTGAGTGTACAATTCAATAGGGCTTCGCTGCTCAAATATCCAATGTTCTCTCCTCTTTTATTTGCCCTAATTTTGAGGGGTACTTATAGGACTATCCAAGGGCTAGGGGTGGCTTCATGGAGAATCCAAGATCAAGAAGGGGTGGTTAGGACAGTTGGATTGGAAGCTTTCACCATTTAACCACCTTCTTATATAAAAAATGGCCATTCAAACCGATTTGGCTTGGATTGAATTCCAACTAAACTTTAGTTAAGACCGCAGGTCATAGCTTTGGTCTAGACTATAAATCATAGGTCTCAATAATGGTTCAGCCTATAAACTATTGGTTTGGGCTACAATTCAGACTTATTAGGCCAAGGTTCCTAAATTGAGTGGTTAGAACCATTTCTTTATCTTGGAGTTTGTCCAAGATCCTCCATATGGTATTATAGCATGTCCATATGAGTAGTCGTCCTCGAAATGGCACATTTTAGGTGTCTACAAATGCCCCTTTTGAGATGTGTTGTGATATCAAACAATTATGAGCAAAAATAGACCTCCTAAAATTATTTCAAAGGTTATATGATGATAATTAGTCATATCAACATTAGATGCCCCAGGTCCTACAAAAGGATGCGCATCCTAGAATCATTGCTTCCAACTGGGTGAAAGGATTATATTTGAAAATATTGTGCCCTTCTCATCTCATTCGATGCAACTGTGTATACTCTAGGTATCTTCTAACCCATAGATTTGAAATGTAGAGAACAACATGCAAAATCATATTTCCTATTTACCCCAAGAAAAGGGGTAAGCTTATGATAGTTGTTGACAATGATTAGCAAGGACAAACACAATTCTGAAAAGATCAAGGGATCTACTATTTTAGGGATATTCTATTTATTTTGATTATGATTTGATATTATGACTACTTGATGGCGGACAAGCACTCAATCCTTCACAAAATTTCACTTTTCATTAATGTCTTTTGAAAATAAATACATACAACAAGATAAAACAGCCTGCAGGCTTTACAAATGACCAAGCTCGGGTTTGGTCTTCTCCCCTGCACTCTGTCTCCTCCTCTCTAATCTGCCACCCCCAACTATTACAAAATCCTAAGTTTTTATCGAGGTCTCGGCCCTCTATGCAATTAATGCCCACCAGCATGAATTCATGAAATTAAAAATGAAAGTTTGCTTCCTCTCCTACGTTTTCAAATTTCCTTCATCAATGGGCAACCACCCCCAATCTGCCATGAAAGCATGCTTTAAAGACCCCCTTAACCTGCATCCACCGCTTTGGTCAGACCGTCCTTCTGAACCACCGTCTCACCCCATACTGTTCGTGGCCTACAACTGTCGCCTTGTCAGAATATTTCCTTGTGTTGGTTATCCTTGTTTTTTTTTAATACACATGGTCGTCATCTCTATTTTAACATATTTGGGCCTCATCTCTATTTTAATATATGTGGCCATCTGCATGTCTATTCCAGATTTACCTCCAACTGGTCATGATATCTGTAATACACATGGAAGTCCCATGTCCATTTTGGCCTTGTCCTCTTCTTGGCCATGATATCGTGACAAAAGGCCTTCAAGCCTTGTCACAGTCTTTAGAGTCATGATTTCGTGACTCCCCCCAACCTTTGCCTTGTCGAAGACTTTGGAGTCATGATTTCGTGACATGTCATGATTTCACGACTCCCCCCAATCCTTTGCCTTGTCGTAGCCTTTGGAGTTGCGATTTCGTGACATGTCACGAAATCGTGACATGTCATGATTTCGTGACTCCTCCCAACCTTTGCCTTGTCATAGCTCCTCTCCGCCTTCGCCTTTCAAGCCCGCGCCTTGTGTTTCTCTGCCCTTAAGCCTTGTTTTAGATTTGACGTCGCGATATCACGATGTCATGATATCGCGATGAGACCTCCGCCTCGCCCTTGTTCCGCTCCTTTGACATCGTGATATCATGCCGTCACGATATCGCGATGTCACGATATCGTGACCCTTCCAGCCACTGCTTCACTTGCCCTTTCTACATCTCGATATCACGACACCATGAAATTGCGACGTCATGATTTTGTGACATGTCATGATTTTGCGACCTCTCCTCCTGCTGCAACTTCTGCCCTACTTTTTTGATTTGTGAAACACTTAGAAAAATTTTGTTCAATGCCAGATTGCCCTGTTGCTACCGGATGCTCCTGCATCACTACCCCCTCAAGTGACGAGTCGATGAGGGTAATGAAAATTATTAAAGCGATGATGTCACTTGACCATCGTGGATGATCTAAATAAATTTAGATTTGATCAAATTAATGCCTTGGCTAGGCCTATTTTAGCTTTTGATTCCAAATATTAATAGTATTTGCACATTTCTATCCCATGGAGCAGTCAGGCTACAATAGTCATCTTAGGAAATCAAAATTATACAAATCCAATAAGATTTGTGTTGAATCAAATTATCGATGATTTGCTGAAAATATGTCATCAGAGAAATGACATGCAATGCCTTATTCTCGTGGAGAAGTCCAGCCATGAAGGCCTTCTTAGGGATTGAAAAGAAGCATATCAGATCAACAATGATAATTTTGCCCCAAATGTCCTTATGGTAAATTACTCATCTTGTCGGATTGCATGGAGCGCAAGTCACTGCAACCGCAAAGTGTATAGGGTAAATTACTGAATACGAGGTGCATTTGGTATTTTTAATTATTTGATTTTTTTTAATGTTTTGAATTATGAATTGAGTTTATTTATTTGGCTGGGAGGTGCATCACTCCATGAAAGTATTTTCATAGCGACAACCTCGGTTGAATGTACTTTATAATCTCAGCCAGATATTTGATTTTTAATTGGATCCCGATGCTTTATTATCACCAAATTTCCAAATTGATTACTTTTATTGAATTATGATCCCTTGGGATTTATTGATTTATCATTTTAAGCCTTCCCATGGTGGGATTTTAATAAATTTGCAAACCGTGGCTAGGGTCTGCGGTTCCCATTTGCAATTTTGAGAACCACGGCTAGGGCCTATAGTCCGTGCAAAATATGAAAAGCTTATAAAAAGCCCAATTTTCAAATTTCTCTCATTATTCCCTGACAACAACTTGCACTTTGGAGCTCTTACAGTGACAGCTGAGAAACTAACCTGCAACCCTATCAAAATTTACACGCACACCTACTCACAGCACGATGGCAGAGCATGGGAAAGCTTCTTCTAACTATGGCATATGAGGCAAGGGCAAGGTAATTCAAAACCAAAACCTCACATACATTACCAATAAAATGAATCAAATTAAATAATTGGTTAATCAATCACACTAAATTTTTGGCAATGAACCCCACCTTAGGTTAGGGTAACTTAGGATAGCTATTTTTGTAATTTTTTTCATTTTTTAGCCATGGTAATGTACCTAGTGGGCTCTCAGTTGGAGACCATAGGTACCAGCTATGGTTCCCAATTGATCAATTTGGGACCGCAGCTGCTAGCTGTGATCAATGTTTAAAATCCCAACGGTCAATTTTTGATCACACGTGAACCATAGGGTTGACCCATGGTTCACAAACTTTAAAAAAAATTAATGTCTTTTAATACATTTTTCACCTGTCTGAATGACATTTTTTATTTTTAGGTCTACATGATGACATGTTTTTATAATTTTATTAGTTTTTAGATGTTTTTGCTTATTTTTAGTTAGATTTTTCTTATTTATGCTTTCTATTTTAGAAATTGACCTATAGAGCTTGTGAGCCCAACATCCTTAAGACTCTCTATGGAGATCTCACTCCTAGGGAGTAGGAATGGTTTGGAGTTGTTGACTTCAACTACGTACTAGATCTGCCCACTATCAAGGTAGATCAAGCCTACTTGACTACATTGGCCCGATGTTGGAATGCATGGACCAACACATTTCACCTACCTACAGGTGAAATTATGGTGACCCTAGAGGATGTCTACAGGATATTTAGGATACCCATTGATGGTGAGGCCATCGTATCTTCTACTTCTAGGGCTAAGGAGTCTATTTCTGATGCCATATTTAACACCCAGAGTGAGGATGCCCAATGTGGCATTGATCATGGAGGGTTCTATATCAGATATTGGTAGGGGAAGAATGTCTTCTTCATATGCGAGGTCATCTTTATGCACCTAGTGGTGCAAGTTGTGCTTCCAGACTCCTCGAGCATGAGCATTCATTGGAACCTCCTAGCTACTATCAGGAGGGTTGTTCATAGCACCATTCGTAACCACTACGACTGGCCTAGGGGAGCACCCTACTCTACTAATTGTATAGATATATATGCCTGATTACAGATAGGAGCCATCGAGGTATCAACTACAACTTACTTCTTTAGATTTGGGTCTGGCAATACATCAAGGTAGAGCATCCTAGTGAGCTTCCACTACATATTATATAGGTTGATGATGCCCACAATTGTTATGCCATCTACTAGCCTTGAGAGGAGGAGGGGTTCATGAGTAGAATCCATGTTGGTGATGTCTAGCATTATATGACATGATTTGTAGGACTCGATCCAGATGATATCAAGTGGCAGCCTTACATAGAGTGCCCTAACTGGACTGAGGTCAATGAATGGCTTCGATAGGCTCATTGGTATAGATGGCTACTCATCCGAAAGGCCAAGATTAGAGAGTACCAATTTTTTTCTCATGTCCTATGGTAGTTTGGCCTAGTGTAGGACATTCCAAAGATCCCCTTTATCTACAGGTACTTGGCTTTAGAGACACATCTACCATGGATCTAGCCTCTGGATCTATGGGATGATCAAGATGATTTCCAAGAGACTAGAGTTGACCAAGTTGTTACCACTCCAGCACACAACATATGGTGGTCGATGCTATGGTGGAATGGATCAGGTTATCTAGGTAGAGTTGATGATTAGGTAGAGACAACAGTGGATCCTGACAGGCACAGGGTGTACCAGTGGATAGAGTGTAGATGGGGCATAGAGGCCATCATCGAGGAGGCTCCCGAGGATGACCTAGATGATGAGGCTCTAGATGAGGGTGAGGTTCCTCCTAAAAACACATAGAGGCTACTCTTAGATCAAGTTTTTGACTTGTAGAGTGAGCTTGGTAGATATCAGACTTAGTAGCATGAGCAAGATACTACTATCACCACTCTAGATGCGAATCTAGATGACCACAATAGGCATCTAGCTAAGGCACAAGAGGAGATCACTAGTATCATAGAGCAAGCTACAATAGTAGAGGCTCAATTCTAGGAGCTCACTAGTGCCTGTGATGTAGCAGTGGCATAATAGGGTGAGGTAGTTGTAGAGAGGGACCTACTTCAGCTATAGAGGGGAGACCTTTCATCCTCTCATGTTGTCATGGGACCTCTAGCTACTCCACTAGTTATAGTTGTGGATCCTATAGCAAAGATCTGGTGGCTCACTGATCTTGTAGAGGATAGAAATGATCGATTGGATTTGAGGGCACCTTACATCTCTCAACTAGAGGGATTCATCGAGCTAAGGCATTTACAAGTTCCAGAGGATAGGTAGGGTGCGGGATCATAGAGGACTAGGACCAGGACTACAGGGTAGTCTTCAGCGAGTTCCAACCACCATAATCATAGGACCGAGTGGACTCACCAATATTCTAGCACACACGGAGCCAAATCTCATAGGAGCCACAGGGATACAGGCAGTGATTCATAGGCTGGGGGCGTAGGCCCTCCTTAGTACACATTTTCTAATATATGTATTGTACCATTTTTGAGTGTAAGGTCAAGGACCTACATAGTTGTAGCCTGCGGGTATTTTTGTACTCATGATGTACTCTGAGACACATATTTATATATGATATGATTGATCATTTTATGGCTCATTATTGTGTACTCATTTATTTTTTATTTTATGTTTATGTGATGCACATGGATTTAATGCTTATGTTATGATGATACTATATGATGCTATGTATGGATGGCATGAACTAGATAGCTATTTAATTTATGATGATGGTATGTAGTGATCTAGATGCTTAGATGTGCTTTTATGATGGATGCATATGGATGCGATGTTTTTTTTTCTTAATGCATATTTGATATTGCTTTATTGTACGCATTAATGTATGTAATGATTTATTTACATGATGCTAATCTAATGCAAATGAACCTATATAATTTAATAACTTTAATCATAAGGAATTAATGCAAATATTTTTATCAATCTAATGGATGACACCACATAATGTATAAAATTCATGAATGTAATTGAAAATCCTTAAGATAAGAATTTAATCAATTAATCACCCATATATGAAATGCAATGGTATGCAATGTTATGATGCAAATGATATAATGTGTCATTCAAATTTCTTTTGTAAAATTTGAAAAATATGCACGATATAGTCAATGGCCATCTAAATAGTATTTATAATATTCATCTTGTATCTATCCTATATTTCGATTGTGCTTTATATAATGATGTATCATGGATTCGATACTTTGCAATTTGATGATTTATATGGTTGCGATATTTGACATTTTGTTGCTATGGGAGAAATTTTTGAGGTTTTCCATGAGACTCGAACACCCTAATAGACTTATCAAAAGCTACATACTAACCACACTAGACTTTTGAGATAAAAGGATTTTGCTAGGATAGGCCCTAATTGTTCATTATCCTTGTGTGTGCACATGATTTTTTTAAGATAAGACACGAGTGTTCCCTGATGTCAGGCAGGATTCTTTCAACCCATTGCTAAGATAGGGGTTCCATAAATGTCTTATCCAATACCAAGTTTAGATTTTAGTTGGATTAATCCACTAAGCAATGCAGCACACCTGAAGCTATCTCTTCCACATTCAAACATTTGTCTTGTTCATAAGTGATTTTCTAATACATCAGACATATCATCATGCATAATGTATAGTAGTACTAACAATTCCAAGGATTCAAGCTCATTCCTTTCTATCCTTCAATTTTTGGGATACTTTCTCATATGGAGTGAAGCAAGGGAGTTTATTCCATCTTTATTTTGAACTATCTTTGGATATTAATTTGATCTCTTTTTGAACTAGATTTTGGATCTTCATTTGATCTCCGCTCGAACTTTAGTTTATGATCTTCATTTTATCTTCATCGAGCTAAGGGGTTTACAGGTTCCAGAGGACAGGTAGGCTGCGAGATCATAGAGGACTAGGACTAGGACTACAGAGTAGTCTTCAGCAAGTTCCAACCACCAAAATCATAGGACCGAGTGGACTCACCGATATTCTAGCACACACGGAGCCAACTCTCATAGGAGCCATAGGGATACGGGCAGTGATTCGTAGGCTGGGGTTGTAGGCCCTCCTTAGTACACATTTTCTGATATATGCATTGTACCATTTTTGAGTGTAAGTTCGAGGACCTACATAGTTGTAGCCTATAGGTATTTTTGTACTCATGATGTACTCTGAGACACATTTATATATGATATGATTGATCATTTTATGGTTCATTATTGTGTACTCATTTATTTTTTATTTTATGTTTATGTGATGCACATGGATGCAATGCTTATGTTATGCTGATACTATATGATGCTATGTATGGATGGCATGCACTAGATAGCTATTTAATTTATGATGATGGTATGCAGTGATCTAGATGCTTAGATGTGCTTTTTATGATGGATGCATATGGATGCGATGTTTTTTTCTTAATGCATATTTGATATTGCTTTATTGTATGCATTAATGTATGTAATGATTTATTTACATGATGCTAATCTAATGTAAATGAACCTATATAATTTAATAACTTAAATCATAAGGAATGAATGCAAATATGTTTATCAATCTAATGGATGACACCACATAATGTATAAAAATCATGAATGTAATTGAAAATCCTTAAGATAAGAATTTAATCAATTAATCACCCATATATGAAATGCAATGGTATGCAATGTTATGATGCGAATGATATAATGTGTCATTCAATTTTCTTTTGTAAAATTTGAAAAATATGCACGATATAGTCAGTGGTCATCTAAATAGTATTTATAATATTCATCTGGTATCTATCCTATATTTTGATTGTGCTTTATATAATGATGTATCATGGATTCGATACTTTGCAATTTGATGATTTATATGGTTGCAATATTTGACATTTTGTTGCTATGGGAGAAATTTTTGAGGTTTTCCATGAGACTCAAACACCCTAGTAGACTTATCAAAAGTTGCATACTAACCACACTAGACTTTTGAGATAAAAGGATTTTGCTAGGATAGGCCCTAACTATTCATTATCCTTGTGTGTGCACATGATTATTTTAAGATAAGACACGAGTGTTCCCCGATGTCAGGCAGGATTCTTTCAGCCCATTGCTAAGATAGGGGTTCCACAAATGTCTTATCCAATCCCAACTTTAGATTTTAGTTGGATTAATCCACTAAGCAATGCAGCACACCTGAAGCTATCTCTTCCACATTCAAACATTGGTCTTGTTCATAAGCGATTTTCTAATACGTCAGACATATCATCATGCATAATGTACAGTAGTACTAACAATTCCAAGGATTCAAGCTCATTCCTTTCTATCCTTCAATTTTTGGGATACTTGCTCATATGGAGTGAAGCAAGGGAGTCTATTCCATCTTTATTTTGAACTATCTTTGGATATTAATTTGATCTCTCTTTGAACTAGATTTTGGATCTTCATTTGATCTCCGCTCGAACTTTGGTTTATGATCTTCATTTGATCTTCACTTTGAACTTTGATTTAAGCCTATTTTCTGATATTCACTCGATCTTCACTTTTAACTTTGATTTAAGCCTATTTTTTTATCTTCACTCGATCTTCATTTTTTGACATTTATATTTGATAATTTTCTTCAAAAAATTTCCTTTGGGGGGATTTACTTGGGAATATTGTTTCTGGTATATCAATTGAGAATATCAATCTTATGATATCAATATGGGATATCAACTTGGGAAGTCGATCTATGATATTGATCTAGGGTATCAATCATGAGGATTGATGTGGGATATCACTATGGGATGTTGCTCATTTTATAGTAAGCAAGGTATTCTGAATATGGAACTAACCTATCCTTTTTCCAACTACCAACATTTCCTATACCGTCCGCATAGAGGGATAATCGATAATAACTCTTTTCGCTTCAAGATACTTGGTCCTGCTTCATGACTTTCATCTTCCCTTAGTCCTTATTAGGATTATTTAAATTTTTTGATTAATTATAGGCTTCTGATATGCTTAGGGCTATACTAACTAAACCTTAGCTACAAAAGCAAAGCAAACTTTCTACCAACTCTTGATAAGACCACTAGGTATGGCTGAATGACTGAAAAGCCCTAGTATATCTCCATAGCAACATTACAGGTTGTGTTGAAAAACACAATTACTCACATGAATGATGGATCATGATAAATGCATAGATGCATGATTTAAACACAAACATGGTGTCATTTGTAATATTGTCAAACATAATCCCTCCTACTATGGAATGCAACGAATGACGAATGCCTATATGCAATGCAGTAATGCAACGAATGCATGTGTAAATGCAAAATTCAAATGCAAATGCAAATGTTTTTGGATTTTATGCTTTACCAATTTTTTTTGGATTTTATTGATTTTATAATTTTTATGGGTTTTGAGCCTCATAATTGACCAAACGACGAGTACATGCCTCTGGAGCCTTTGAATTGACCAAGCAATTTTTAAGAATCCTTGGAGCTTTTAGGATTTACCAAAGGGATTATGGGTACCTTTGGGGCATTTTGGGATGACCAAGTGATTTTGAGAATCCTTGGAACCTTTAGGTTGACCAAGCAGATTTTTAGAAACTCTTGGTGCCTTTTGGGTTTGACCAAATGGCTTACATATACCTTTGGAGATTTTTAGGATGACCAAGTGATTATAAGTAAACCCTCAAGGCTTTTAATTGACATGACCAAGCAGTTTTAGGAACCCTTGGAGCCTTTTGGGATGACCGAGTGGTTTTGACGAAAGCATCAGAGCTTTTGAGGTTGACCAAAGGGCTTATAGATTCCTTTGGAGCTTTTTGATTGACCAAACTACTTATGGGAGAGTTTGGAGCCTTTTAGGATGACCGAGCAGTTACAAGCAACTCTCAGGGCCTTTTACTATGCTATTCAAGCATAAAACACCTTAATATGGATGATTTTTTAGAGGTTCAACCTCTTCAACACCCCCTAGCGACTTTAGGAAATAGGTACCTAGACCAATATTTTCAGATATGATGTAGGATCCTAGCCAATTAGCTACAAATTTGTCTTGCATATCTAATGGCAAATTAGATTTATGTTGGTTCTCTTTCAAGACAATATCCCCAACTTCAAAGTCTCTTTGGTGGAATTTGATATTGTAAGCTCATTTTAGTTGCTCCTGATAAATGTGGAGATGCTCCAGGGAATTCATGTGATGTTCATCAAGTAGCGTTAGTTGATCTAGTCGAGCTTGTCGTGTAGTGTCATCATCGATGAACTCTTTCAATACGATGCGTAGCATTGGAATTTCTAATTCCAAGGGCATAATGGCCTCAATGCCATACACTAATGAGAACGGTGTTACCCCAATGGGCATCCAAATACTATTCTTGTAAGCCCATAATGCAAGGGGCAGTTGGATATGCAAGTATTTGTGGTTTTCTTGTACCGTATTTTTCAATATGGCCACCATTGTCTTATTTGAAGCCTAATCCTACCCGTTTGCTTGCGGATTGTATGGAGTTGTAAAACTGTGTTTGATTCTATATTTAGATGTCAAAGCTCTCACATTTTTGTTCTTGAAAGATGTTCCATTATCCAATATTATTTTGGATGGGATCCCAAAATGACTTATGATATGCTCCAATATAAACTCTGCTATACGAGCTCTAATTTTCGTTGTTAAGGATATTGCTTCTACATACTTTGTAAAATACTCGTTAGCTATGATTATGAATGTATGCTAGCCTAATGACAAAGAAGAGATATTGCCTATAAGATCTAGTCCACACTGAGCAAATGGCCAAGCCGCTTGAATGGGTTGTAAGGCCTACGATGGCAACTGCATAAGATTAGTGTGATGCTAGAATTTAACACATTTCTTGACATACGCATTGTACTCCTTATCAAGCCAATAGTAACCCATTTGAAGGATGTGCTTGATGATAGCCATGTTTCTGAAGTGGCTACCACACATACCATCATGGGCTTGCAAAATTGCCCATGATGCCTCTTGGGGCTCTAAGCAACAAAGGAGAACTCCATAATAGCCTTGTTGGTAAAAGATGTCTCCTATTAAGATATATTTGGTCATTGTTTGTTTGAATTTGCATCTTTAAGCATGCAAAAATCCCTCTGGGATTATGCTAAGCTTTAGGAAGTCTTTAATTTGTGACATCCAATTTTGATAAATCTCAACTTCGATTGCCAAGATGACTTGCTCCCCCTGCGTATTTACCTTTGCAAATGCAGACTCAAAAAAAACCCTATGGTGAATGGTAGTACCACTCCCCATAGGACTCTGAGAAGTTAATGACCCCTAGGGTGCCTTCTTAAGAAAGTATTTAGCTTTCCAGAACCATTCAAATTTTGGTTCTACACTGATCATGTTGACTAATTCTTTGTTATCATAGGTTGCACGCTCTGCTATTGGATGCGAAAGCATCTTAACATGGATGGTAGTGAAATTAGTAGACAAATTCTAAGGGATTAAACATCCCAAAGAAGCCATGGTATCTACAAACCTATTTTATGATCGATGGATTGTCTCAATTTCATACCATTCAAACTTGGCCAAATATGTGTCAACTAGATCATTATAGGCTTTCAATACGGGGCATCGACATTGAATAATCCCCTTGACTTGATTTACTATGAGCAAGGAGTCACAAAAGATGTTTAATATTTTAATATTCATGGTGACAGCTATGTGGAAGCCCAATAGTATGGCTTCTTACTCAGTGTTATTTTTGGTGCATGAAAAATCCAACTTGAACAATAAGGGCATTGGATCTCCTTGTGGTATGAAGAAAACTATTCCAACACCACCCCCTTATTCACACTTTGAATCATCAAATAAAAGAGTCATGTCAGCATTGTTCTTTGGTTCTTCAGGTTTAGGAGCTTCAGATATGAGGAAGACTGCATCATCCAAAATATCAATTGTTATAGACCTATTGTTTGATAGTGGTGCCTCAACTAATTGATCTGCTATGACCTATCCCTTAATGGACTTTTGGCTTATGAATTCCAAATCGAATTCCATCAATAGCATGATCCACTTCATAGTACGTGTATTGTGATAAGTCTTACTCATCATGTACTGCAAAGGGTTATGTTTGGATATAACATACATTGTATGACTTAACATATAGTGTCACAATTTCTTTGTAGCGAACACTATTGCTAAATACAATTTTTCCACATATGCATACCCGAGCTCATAGCTCACCAAGGTTCGACTAATATAATATATGGCCTGTTCTTTGCCTTGCACATTCTTTTGGGCTAACATGGTTCCCAATGCAAAGTTAGTTGTCGATATATATAGTAGAAAATGCACCTCTAGCCTTGGTGGAGCTAGCACTGGTGATGTCACCAGGTATTACTTTATCTCAGTGAAGGCTACCTTGCAGTCCTTGTCCTAATTGAATGGGACCCCCTTATGTAGCAATTGATTCATGGGTCAACATTTATCCGATAGTTGGGTGACAAATCACTTTATCAAGGCTGCATTGCCTTGAAGGCTCCTTAATTCCTTAATATTAGTGGGAGGACACACTTCCAAAATGGCCTTGACCTTAGCTGGGTCTACTTCGATGCCTCTCTTAGAGACGATGAACCTTAGTAATTTTCTAGAAGTTATGCCAAATATGCACTTCTTAGGATTCAACATGACATTGTGCTCTATTAGGAAATCAAAGACTTTCCTTAAGACCTCTACATGCTCTTCTCACAACAACAAATTGGCTAACAAGTCATCGATATAATATTCAATAATTTTGTGCATATAGTCATGAAAAATGTATGTCATGGCCTGTTGATATGTGGCACCAGCATTTTTGAGGCCAACTGGCATAACTTTGTAGCAAAACATTTCCCATGGCATTATAAATATGGTTTTATGTTGGTCTTTGGGTTTAATCTGAATTTGATTGTAACCAAAAAACTGTCCATTAAGGAGAGCATTTCATGACCTATAGTTGCTTCCATGAGAGCATCAATATTGGGCAATGAAAATGAATATTTGGGTGTTGCCTTATTTAGGTATTTGAAATTTGTAAAAATACAGATTCTTCCATTGCATTTTCCCACAAGTACCATATTGGACACCCATTCTGGATAATTGATGGAGATCACAAATTCCACATCCAACAACTTTTGTAGCTCATATTTTACCATTAAGGCTATTGTTGGGTGCATTTTTCTAAGATTTTTCTTGATCGACTTCTTCGTCAGATCTAGCAAAAGGTTATGTGTAACCAATTTTGGGTCTAGACCTAGCATATCCTTGTACGTCCAAGAAAACAAATTTGGTAACTCTTTCAACCGAGGGATGAGGGTGGACCGCTCATATGGAGTGATACTCTCTCCAAATTTAACCTTCTTTGTACTTGTGGGATCATTACTTATATCCATCTCAAAGGTTTCTTCTATCGACATATGTGATCCCTCCTCAAGCTGGTGAGGGGTAGGAATCAGATGGATGTCATCAACCAAGTTGATTGGTTTCATATTGGAAGCATTTTTAGCATGATAAACATCATATGCACAACCTGGTACAAAATGGAAATGTTGCAATATTTCTTCATTGGGGAAGAAATCCTCAGGCTCAATGAGTGAGTCAGCGTGATCCCAGTCGATAGCATCTTTGTTAAGATACAACGGTTTGGATGGATCTACTGGATTACAGAGTGGAGTGGTCAGATCAATGGAGACCATGTTTATGGAATGGAATTGATATCCAAGACCATACAGACTAACCTCTACAAAATATGTGTAATCCTCATACCCATGATCTGGCTCTAATGGCACAAGAACAAAAGAGTCTTCCCTGTGGAGACTGCGAATAACTAGATCCTCTCTATGCATTGAATGCAAAATAGGATCATTTGGCTCCTAGAGCTCCATGTAGGTTGATATAATGGGATTAACCAACCAATTAATTTGGTCCAAGTTTAACCATCTTGCTCTCAAACATGGACCAACATGTAGCTGCCGATAGACCTCATCAATGTCGATGGATTGATGACGGTAACGCAAATAAGGAGGACCAAGGTAGGCCCTCTCTAACTCATATTCTTTGTCATTTTCATAATAGAATCCTTAATTCACCCCCACTCCTAGAGGGCGCTCCTCCAAATAAGGCCCCATGAATCTTACTTCTTGTATTTTGTCGTTGCTATCCAGAAAAACCAGATAATTATACCTTATGTGTGATGCTATCATGAATCTCTTCCCTTGAATGATCAACATTGGAAAGGATCTCTTTGGTAACCTATACTAAATCAATAGGCAATAGATGATGTGCATGCCAGGGCCTCTCATAGGTGCCTTCGACTTCATCCCTATATTTATCATCGTTTGAGGATTCTTCATCTGTCATAACTTGGTCCACTCATATTGAAGGTGGAATCTGCTCCATATTCGTTACAAATATCTCCTAGCTCGAGATCACCTACATTAATGGGGTTATTCCCCTACAAATTTGTGTCATTGACTACATCATGGGTTCGGTATCCCAGGTGATCTCTGGGGTTCATTTCTATATTGATTTGCTCAAGGAGCCCTTCATGATGATCTTCAAGTGGATCAACAGTGATGATAAATATCATAGGGTGATTCGTCTAAAATTTTGAAGGATCTAAATGATATGGATTAAAATCCACATTTTCTGCCATACTGAGGTATAGACGATCTAGGGATACTTTGAGAAAATCATCCTACCCCCATATCTATAACCCTAAGCCAAACCTATCAGTGACTAACTGATAACGAGGTTCTATTGGAGTCCTCCTTCCTTCTTCAAAGAGAGCAAGGTCATATCCATACCAATGATATAGCTCAAAAATATGTATGGCATACTTTGTATTAGACAGATAACAAATTTTTACCATGAAAGGTTCCTCTTCATCTTCATACATAGGCTCTCACATTGGAAGCTGGTCTAGCCCCACATAGATGAAGTTAGTCTGGTTATGCATTCTCCTAATGGAACCACCGATCCAACTGGTTAATGATGAGCAGATGGTCAACCCATCTCTTGTGCTATCTTTAGAATTAGTCTGAAGGTCACATTCTGCATAAGGTATTCATATAATCTGGTGTTAGTGAGGTACCATCACCCACAATGTGGATGACCTTGTAGAAGATGCAGGTGAGGCAGGATGAGGTGCCTCCTCAACTTTGTCTTGGGGTTCCTCAACTTCCATGGGAATGGGAACCTCCTTAGTGATTGGCTCAGGCTCATGCTCTTTCTCTTTTTTACCCACTTTCACCTTCAACTTCCTATCATCTTGATGCATGACTGATATCGATGGTTTTAAGGAAATGGTAGTGGTGTGCTTTGATCTATGTGATACATATGGCATTGGTTGAGCACGTACTGATGGTTTACCTCCTGGTTTCTTTTTTGGAAATAATGTATGAAAATCCAGGTGCATTGACAGGAGTATGAAACCTCTAGGAAAATCTGCTAGGTTCATGAACTTAAATGGCTCTTCGTTCGATGCCACTACATGAATCGGTCCCTCATGAATATATTTCATGCACTGATGCAGTATCGAGGGGATGCAATGCATTTCATGAATCCAAGGCCTACCGAGTAAAATTTTGTACTACATGGCCCCTTCTATCACATGAAACATTACTAAAATGGTCTTCAAACCTACCTAACAGGTAGGATAATTGTGTTGATAGTTGAACATAGTGTGTTGTTAAACGCTCTCAATGTAAATGTAGTTGGCACAATGTGTGATTTAGGTAGCTTCAAATGAACTAACACCTTGGTCATTATTATGTTGAATGATGAGACAATATCAATCAAGACCCTTTTAAATGGCATTTTATTAACACATGCAATTATGTGCAATGGTATGTTGGTCATAGGTGTAGAAATCATCCTTATCTCATGATCATAAAATTGGATCATTGATTCTTGACATTGTTGTACATGTCCCATGAAATTATTAAATGCCTATGCATCCTAGGACTGTACTTCAATGGACCTCAAAATTTCCATAAGAGTCTCCTTGTACCTCAGGTACTGTTGTATTAATTCATATATTGACAAATTTGCAGGAGTTGTCTACAAGTTTTGGACCAACCTGCTCCTTATGGTCACCACTGGTCTTGTTGATGGGCCTGGAATATTCTATGTTGGATGCTGATTCGACGTGGCTTGTATTTGAATGGGAGCATGAGGTTGATTATGTTATTCATATCTCCCATGTCTAGTGACAATGTTGACCATGCCTACAAACCCCTAGGTAGGTGGTTCAACTTGCACCTGGTTGACTTGACCAATGTCATTTTGAGGCACCTCATGATTTTGCAAGGGGTTTTTGTAAATCTTCATATTCTGATTATCGGGTGCCTATGGATTGTGTGGCACTACAATCTCACATTTTTCAATCATATTTTGCACCATGTGTTTGAAAGACTAGCACACCTCAATTTTGTGGCATTTTGTTTGATGAAAAATGCAAAACATATCCTCTTGGTACCCCTTTGGTTTGGATTGATTAGGGTATATCATCTTGACTTTGGGTAATCTAATCACCTTGGCCTCGCATAACTAATGGAAAATAAACATCATCAATTCCTTCAATGGTGTGAACTGGCGAGGTGGGCATTGATACTTTTTCTTGCCCTTATAATTGTTGTTGCGCTTGTCATATTGCATAGGGGGAGGTTGGGCCTAATAATTTTGTTTATGCTGCCCATTTTCCTCCCGTTGGAGATTCAGTACCACTTGATTCACATGGGCCTACTTGTCTTGTTGTTTTGTGGCACTCTTATTTTATCCCTCTCTCCTATTTTTGAGCTTCAAGTTGTCTTCCTGCAACTTGATGTCCTCAATCACTTTGGATTGCACCAAAGCCTCTTCGAATGTAGGATACTTTTGTAGCTACAACAGTAACGATATGTGCTTGGCACAAATCTTCATAAACATTTGGGTTAACTCTATGGTATGAATAGGGAATGGCAACTTCACCATTAGTCTCCTCCATCTCTTTTTGTATTGCTCTATTGGCTCATCATTGCACTGTGCTAGTGCAGCCAAATAAAAAATATTGGCCTATTTCTCGATGCCAAAGGAATAGCATTCAAGAAAGACATCATCTAATTGCTCAAAACCTATTATGCTATGTTTTTTTATTTGATTGACCACTCTCGAGCCAGACCTGAAAGTGTCATGATGAAAGTACGTAAAAATAATGCATCGTTGCTTGCTATATAAAAACAAGCATCCAAAAAGCTCATTACATGTTCTTATGCATCTTCATCACCCTTAAACTTATCCAACCTGGGCATATCAAAATGTTCAGGGTAAGCCAAAGTAGGCACCAAAGGATCTAAAGGCTCGTTATGGATTTTTTTTAATGTTGTCTTTTGAATAGTCATAACTTGTCTCTCGATGGCTTTGATCTTCTTGGCCAAGGCCTTGTAGGCCTTTGAAGACAAAAAGTCCTCCTACCTAAGTTGACATGGAGTTGGCTTAGTTGGTATTTTCTTCCTCGAATGATATGGAGGGTGTTTCTCTTCCTCCTCCTCAGCTCATATTCTCTTAGGATATTCTTGCTCGTATCCATCTCCCACTGCTTCTTCATACTACATTTGCCTTTGATTATCGAGTGATGGTGGCCACTCCCTCTGTTTGGCAATAGTATGATTACGAGCATCTATTTTCTCTTGATGCATATCGGCTTGCAACAAAGCCTTTCTATATACATGCTCTTTATGCTCATCTTAAGGATATAGGCCAACCCTAGCTAACCTATCATCCTGCTCCATGCATTATTTTTGGGAAATGATATGCTCTTCACGCATGTGCTACTCATATAGCCTCTGTCTAATGAGCCTTTGTTCTTGAATATTTTCATTTTGAATGCACTGCCTCTCTAGGTGATCATCCTCTAATTGATCTTGGAGGATTTGGTGCTTTTACTCTGATACCAGTCAATGTGACCTATCAATCTAATTATACATGGGAGGCCTCTGGTATCCCTGATCTGTATGAGTAACCTTGTGGGTTCTATACACATCAGAATGATGTGTTGTGCCTTTGTCTCTATCTATGAATATGGTATTGGGTTCTATTGTATCTTGTACTATGAACCACCATGTGCATATAGTGGGTGTGTGACATGAGGGTGCTTAGAAACCTCTCCATGTTCCCTAGTAGTCCTGACAACACTTACGCTATGCTCACTCAGGGCACGAATGGGTGGAGTAGAAGGCTTGTAGCCTAGATTCTATAAAATACTACCTAGATCCTCTAGCTACCTAGACCACCATCGCTCAGGCAGTGATGTGCCATTATCTCCCATATTTGATATATCAATGGTTATCTTGTGTGGTGGACCATGCATGGGAGTATGGTTAGACCTATGCTCGATAGTGAGCCTATCTACCTACCCTTGAATTGGTGTATCTCTAGTCCTTCTATACTTAGAAGGTGGAACCATATATCCTCCAGTGGACTTAGTACGTAGGGGCACCAACCTGGTCCCCTACACAACAAACTCTTTGGTTTATCCTGTAGATGTGCGTGCATTACGGTCTCAGTAATGGCTCTCAAGTGGAATACCCTCATTCTGGAAGGCTTCCTTTTCTATAATATACCTAGAGGAGTGTATTGAAGCTCCTTTATCTAGGGTTTTCTCTACAAGCTCCCCTCATGTCGAGTTATCTCCTCTAATGCTAGCCGAATGATGTTTGGTTCGTTCATGTGGTTGAGGAATTGACATGTACTATTATGAATTGGTTAGGGTCTGGTCATTGGCATTGGATTTGTACCTTTACCGACCACCTCGTGTATCCACCATTGTGTACCTAGCATCTAGATGTATTATTATTAAGAAAACAAGGTATACAATAATGATTATCTCATTTTAAATTTTGAAAGTGAGTCCTAAACTATTTTATGTGTTTTCAAGATTTGTTATATCAGTGTAGAAACTCTTATTATGTTTTACAAAACTCATTAGATTTTATTCTCAGTTAAATGACTTTCACCGATATGCTCATAGCTTGAAAACTTGGCTATGAACTCCAAGTTACGTAATCCAATGATGTAGGAGCATCCAGTGGTGTAAGAGTGATCTTGCATCACCCAAAAAAAAAAAAATTGTAATTTTTTTTTATTTTGTAAAACTAGTTTAACTTGCAGGAGATTTTTGAAGGTCTTAGAGGTCAAATTTGAGGATTTTTGGCTAGACGCAAGCCTTGGCACAAAGAGCAAAGGTTGTCCTACTTAGCTCATTTCATGCCATTTTCGAAAACATGTTGTAATATTCAATTGGGTCAACGACTGCGAAGTTATGACCTCAACAAGTTGCCCCCAAAATTCAAATTTAAATTTGAATGGTTTTAGGGGGAAAAAGGGAAAACAGGGTATTTGAGGGAATTTTTGAAATTGTAAAGGGGCCTTCTTCTCTTGTATCCTTATTTTTGGCATGAAAGTAATGAAAGGTTGGATTCTATGACTGGTTCAAAGGAAAAATACCTATGTATCATTTGTTTGGTGTTGCTAGTGTAACGTGATCTACACCATCCAACCTATAATGTGTGGTAATGAAGCCCACACACGGTCAGGAAACACAGGTCCTCCCAGATCCTCACCCATTTTTCCCTAGTCAGCGTTATACCCTCTAAAGAGAATACATGCAAATTTTCTAGGGTACAAAAGGTTCTCGGATCTGGTATTGGTCTAGTATCCAAAAGGTTCACGGTATTTGGGCCAACGGATGGAAGTTACGCCCACTATCGTTGAACCCTACTAGTGGTTGGATGTCAAGACCAAATCACTAGTGTTTAAGTGCAAAGTGGTGTGTGTGGTTTGTTTTAATGTACATAAAGAAATGCATCATATAGCATACATGCTCATTTTCTAAATGCTATGCAAATAAAAGAACCTTTCAAATTTAGAAAATGTAAGCTATTCTAGATGCTCTTTGAGACTATGCACATTACGATGATAATTGACCACTAATTGGGCCTCACACATGCAAACCATTCACACAAATTCTATCAAGCATGCTATATTCTAGGGCAGATTACAATCAGATATTTGTTATTCCTAGCAGCACCTTTCTAATGACACGAAATATAAATGCGACTAAGACCTAATTCATTTTCTTTTCTTTTTTAGTTTCTTAATTGCATTCAAAATTTAGCTTTATAGAAAAACACAGATGCCTAAAATCCTCATCTAATTTAGCTTTATCCCTTTGCTATATTCTATGTCTATTGGAAACCGTAGGTCTGGGCTACGGTTCTGACTGTGGCCCACAGGTTGAACCTGTGGTTCAATTGTTGACCCATAGCTGGTAACTGTGGTCTGTACCTGCAACTCACAAAAACCAAAAAAACATAGTTAGATGCTAGAATTGTAGAGTTCCATCGTTATCACCTTCTAATCCAACTAGAAATCATGCATCCATCTACTGTACTATATCGTATTCATTCATTCAAAGCATAAAATTGACAATATTGCATAGATTCAACAAAATAGACTTTCTTGTATTAATATTTATAAATAATATCAGTTACAATCATGCCCCTCTTAGGGTCATCCAAATTATGATATGATTAATACAATGCCTAAACCCTCAATAGGGTAGGCGCACCAATGTTGCTTTTCACTTGGTCACAAACTACTCTAAGGTGGAGGTGCCCTCTTCTTCGTATTGGGGAAGGAACTTGATAGTTGGTTCTCCTTTAAAAATGTTCCCTATGATTAAGAAAAAACATAAGAGTGTCAAAAATATAGGTAGCCTCTCATGATGAGGACCTTTTAGGTAGATTGCATAAAGATACCATTAAACATGCATACTCAAAAAAACATGAAAAGTTCTTCTAAACTATGTAAAGTGAATCAAGATTCATATAATAGCATAAAGAAAGACAACTACACTATGCATGGATCAATTGTGTAAGATAAAGCATAAATGTGCATGAAGAATCCATTTATGTCCTATTCTATGCTTAACATAAATAAACTAATCTAACCTAATTCTATCGATCAAAAGTCTGCTAAACTATATTTAAACCATGAAAACAGCTAATCTAAGCTAATTAACCAGAAAAAAATGAAAATGGTAAGGTGGTGATACCTTTGCTACAAACCACAACTCTGGTGAGCAGTTTGCACTATAAACCATGGTTGAAAGTTGTGGTTAGCAATCTGATAGGTTTACCCTCAATTCCAAGGGCATTGGGCTTGACCTCCTTCTCCAAATTGATGTTCAATGGTCACCTTTAGTATCCTTAGACTTATTTGGTGGTTGATTCACTGTGAAGGGCCTTCGTTTGCCTAAATGTGCATTTCTTGGATCTCCTAGAATCCTAGGGCATCCATAATGCAATTCATCATGAGTATTGGCAAGTAGGTAGGGGATAAGTGCAATAGCTCTCTCTTAGTATACTCAGTTGAGTGTACAATTCGATAGGGCTTCACTGCTCAAATCTCTAATGCTCTATCCTATTTTATTTACCCTAATTTTGAGGGGTACTTATAGGACTACCCAAGGGCTAGGGATGGCTTCATGGAGAAGCCAATATCAAGAAGGGGTAGTTAGGATAGTTAGATTAGAAGCTTCCACCCTCTAACCACATTCTTCTAGAACAAATGGTCGTTCAAACCAATTTGGCTTGGATTGAAGACCAACTAAACTTGAGTTAAGACCACAGGTCATAGCTATGATCTAGACTATAAACCATAGGTCTCAACTATGGTTCAACATATAAATCATAGGTCTAGGCTGCGGTTCAGGCTGATTAGGCCAAGGTGCCCAAAATGAGTGGTTAGAACCATTGCTCTATCTTGGATTTTGTCCAATATCCTCCATATGGTTTTGTAGCATGTCCATATGAGTAGTCGCCCTCGACATGACGTGTTTTAGGTGTCTACAGGGTATAATTGTTATGTGAGAGTGGTTTATGAATCATTGTTGGGAATATTTTGAGTGAGTATTTATATACTTGGACTAGGGTTTGTAAGTAAGGATTTTTTTATTGAGTGTTTGGTTGAGTAGAGTTGGTTGAGCCTAGTCAAGTGGATGTGTGAGGTGATTGTTCAAGTTCCATAAAACAAACTATTCTATATTCTAAAATGATTTGAGAAATTTATTGAGTATTATAGGGCATATTGAATCTCTAACAATTCTCTTATGTTTCTATGAGATTGGACAAGTTCTAGTGATGACTTGTTGAGCATATTTAAGGTAAGTCTTCAAGAAGACTTGTGGATAGATTTGAGGATAGAGATTGAATATAGATTCAAAGATAGATTTTGGTGTAGATTTGAGGATAGGTTTGTGCCAAACCAGAGATAGATATTGAGGATAAATTTGTGATAGATCTATGGACTATGTTTAGTATAGATTTCAGATAGAGCTTTGGAGGTGACAGAGTTAAGGACAAAGATCTCCAACTAGAGCAGGTAAGATAGGTGTCTTCTATGGATAAATTTCCATTTTCTAAGGGTAGTTGAGGTAGAGGTCTTCTATAGGATCACCAACCAGAGCAGAGATAGGAGATTGGATAGAGGTCCATAAACATTGTAGGGAAAGGATTCCCAAGAGAAATTATTTGAGAAAAATTTATGAGAAATATTTTCTCCGTGGAGTAGACCACATTGGGTGAACCACGTAAAATCATGTCTCTCATGTGTGTGATGTTTACTGCTTTAATATTTTTGATGCTATTATTTGTATTAAAAAGCAAAAAAAATTATCTTATACTGTTAACCCCCCTCTCAATATAAGCACATGTTCTTCAACATAACCTTTATAAACTCTATTTCATACAAACCCTTTAAAATTCCATTCATTACCTTTGAATCATTCATACTTAGGAGCTTACCATATTTATCTATAGGTGGAGTAGCTAGCGGTATGTATCCATCTTCAATTGGTTGTCATATTTCATTCCCTAGTGCCATTAGGTGAATCTTCATTCTTATAATCCAAAGTGCATAATTATTACCATCGAACAATGGTGCAAAATTTCTTGAATATCCATTCTGAGAATCCATCTATTTTCTTATGATATTTTCCTTCAAGTTGTTAAACTCTTCCAAAGGAACCCTCTTTGATACCAATTGAATAATAGAAACTTATACTGAGAGGGGGGTGAACAGTATCAAACAATTTTTTAATTTTCTTTTCTCAAATAATATTATCTAATATATCAATGGCAATATAAATAGCAATAATCAAAGCAATTCATAAATCACCACACACAATAGAGACACTAATTTAATGTGGTTCACCTAATGTGGGCTACTCCATAGAGAATATATTTCACTATAATTTTCTCAAAAAATATCTTTGGAATCCTTCCCTATTACAATATTTGTGTACCTCTGTCCAAAGGAGACACCAATCCCCTAATCAAGTTCATGGATACATATCCATAGGAGACACCAATTCCTTCATCTGGTTCATGGATATATATCCACAGGAGAACTCCTTCTCTCTAACTGGTGATCCTCTATAAGACTAGCACCTCCACTACACTAGCTTGTGGATCTCTCTCCACTAAAGAACTTTGTCCTCACTACCCTAGCTAATGGATCTCTATCACCTCCAAATATTTCTCTCATATCTTCTCAAATCTACACTAAAAACAATCCTTCTTTATAGCACAAATCTGTTCAATCTCTATCTTAAATCTACACTAAACACTATCCTTCAGTCTAGCATAAATATTTCTTAATATTTGTTCTTAAATATACACAAAAATCTATCCTCAAATCATTCCTCAAGATTTCACATAAATCTTGATCTAATAAAAAATCAACTCTGCTATCTCTGCTCCAAACCTTACCTTAAGGTTTGAACAAATCAATCAATCAACTTTGCTCTCAAGTCTACTCAAAAACTTACCTCAAATATTCTCAACAAGTCTTTAGCAATACTTGCCTCAACTCTACTCAACAAGTCCTAACTAGAACTTGTCTCAACTCTACTCAACAATTCCTCATTAGAACTTGTCCAATTTGCTCAACAAGTCTTCACCAATATTTACCTCAAATCTGCTCAACAAGTCCTCACTAGAACTTGTCTAATCCACTCACCAAGTCTTCACCAAGACTTACCTCAAATCTAATCAATAAGTCCTCACTAGAACTTTTCCAATCTACTCAACAAGTCTTCACCAAGACTTACCTCAAATCTACTCAACAAGTCCTCAATAGAACTTGTCCAATCTGCTCAACAAGTCTTCACCAAGACTTACCTTAAATCTGATTGTAAGTTTCCACAAAAGCTCACACAAATCTATCCTTAAGCTTTCACAAAATCTTCCTCAACTCTATCCTTAAGTCCCCTCTAGGACTTACTCAAATTTGTCCACTAGCTTTCACAAAATCTTATTCAAATCAATTACAAAACTTGCATACACAACTCAACTCAATCTCTTTCAGAAAACTTCTTCAATCACTCAAACAAGTTTCACTCAGAATCTTTTTTAACCTCAAAAATATATAGATAATGGTTAGAGACTCAATATGTTTCACACTCACAAAAATTGACTTAATATCTTTTAGAAAACCTCTTCAATCACACAAATAAATTTCACTCAAAAAAAATTTTAACCATAGAAACATATAGATAATGGTAAGAGACTCAATATGTTTCACACTCTCAAATCACTCTATCACTTTTAAACTCTTTTTTAAATCAATTTAGAATAGAGAACAATTTGTTTCACAGAACTTGAACTACCACTCCAATGCTTTCAATCAATAATGCTCATCCAATTTCACTCAACCATTCACTCAATGAAACACAACTTTCTTACAAACCCTAACCAAGTGTTTCACAATGCTTCCAACAACTCTCACTATGTAACTCAACCTTGACTCAATATGATTCCAAATTCATATAACAATGATACTCATGATATTTTACAAACCCTAATTAAACATATGAAATCTTACTCAAATATTTCCAACAATTCTTATCAAACAATCTCACATAACAATGATACTCATGTTCTTTCACAAACCCTAGTTCAATATAGTTCTCAATTTCACACTCAATTGCTCTCACAACCATTCACCAATCATGTATATGAAAACTCACTCAAAAATGCTTATCAAACAAACCTTTTCACTCCAAATTTACTCAATCCAACAATATTTCACTCACAAGGAAGATGTGCCCATACCTTTTGTTTGATGGATTTTTGACCTCAAAACCTGTCTCAATCACAATCAACCTCTTTGCCAATCTCAAAGGTTAGATAGCAAAAACCTTCTCAAAATTTTCATTCAAATATTTCCCTCAAAATATTTCACCATACAAAATATTAAATCTCAATTACACCTTATAATTTCCACTCTTAAAAAATGATTAGCACAGATTAACATACTCACTTCCACAATTGATTTCCTTCATGCACCTTATTACTCCTCTAAAATAATTAACATGATAAAACTTTATTTCAAAATAAAATATAATTTCCTTTGAATACCTTATCACTCCTACTAAATTCTAACCATCAAAATAAAGATTTAATATTTTAATTTTATAAAACTTAGATCTCCCTCTTAGCAAACTTTCAAACCTCCTTTGAAAACTTCATGCAATACCTTAATATATTTTTCACACATTTAAAACCTTTAAAAATTAAATCATAAAATGCATACCTTGTTTTAATGCCATCTCAAAAAAATAGTATTCGGCAAGATTCGAACACCTCACCTTGCCTTTCCAAGTGCCTTAGTACCTAGCACATCCATCACTTGGGCTATGTGCCCTCACAGAAATAAAAAGTGCACCCTATCATTTATCAACCTTACCCTTCCACTTAGCGCAAAATAAAACACTTTCCTTCAAAAAAAGCAATCACATGGATCGATCTCGTGATCTCACGTTCTACGAATGCCTTAACACAGTCCTTGGCTTCCACCTGTGCTACCATGCACTTTGTAATTATTTTTGTGCTCCACTTCACCTTGTCCTTTCTATCTACCCAATCATGTTTTAAACACATGCAAATATCACTTCTTCCTTGGCGCTCGAATTCCTTAAGTCGCTTGGGCATTAATCGCATGGATAACTTTTGAAACAAAAACTTTACCCTTTTTATATTGTATGCAATGTGCTTCACCACGTCGATGGATATTTGGAATTTGAAATAATTTTGAATTTTATATTTTAAACTTTAGCACCTTAAATTATTATTATTTAATTTTAAATTTTAACCTTATGGTTAAAATATTTAAAATTAAATAATTTAAACCTTAGTCCTCAAAACTGCCACATGGGTTTTTAGGAAGATTTAAAATGTGATAATGCCTTGGCCCTCATTTTTCTTAAACCCAACCTATATCCTAAAATATTATAATATTAAATATTATAATATTATTTTTCATTTAAACCTGCTTCTTTGCCTTTTTGGAAAAACCATTGGAAGACATTAACGAAACTCGAATATCAACCTTGACAATGAAAATCTAACATGAGTCCATGGATGAAAATAAAACTTGGTCATCATCTTATTGACATAAATGACAAAAAAACTTGCTCATATTTCTAACATTTTTTCTAAACTATTTAAAGGAATTATGGTGCAATATGAAGAGGCTCAAAAAGTTATTGTTTTCATACTGTAGACACTAAAATCATGACAATATGATTATGCGACTGAAAGCATCAACTAATTGACACCATATGCCCCCCTTGGGCAACCCTCAAAGGTTTAATAGTGGTCCTAAACACTCTTGCAAGGCTCTACCTCACTTTTTGGAGGTTTTGGGCCACATAAGCATGATCGTTCCACCCAAGGATGGTCACGGTTCATGACCATCCCACCCAAGGATGATCGCAAGAGGTCATCCCTAGGTGGTATGACCATGGCCTTTAACTTCCAAAACATCAAATTTTGGACAAATGGCACCTAAAAACTACCATTTATCCTACCTATTCAAGCATGCAAACCTAAGGGTGCAGAATTCTTATGACATGTTGCAAAATGGATACCAAAAAGCGAGATTCTCTTCCCCTTCCAATGCATTCTAAACTTTGTATAAATGGTGCCTCTTGCCCTGCATATCCTTGAATTACCATTTGGCCACAGGCTTCCTTTTGCTATAAAGTGGATCTATTTTCCACCCAAAAACATAGAGAGGAGTTTTCAGATATAGCAACGAAGTACTACCAAGATTTCCTCTCACCCTTTTATACCTTTTTCCCTTGAAATCTCTACCTAGTAAAGGAGGTTGTCGAGTGATTCAAGATGCATAATTTATTTGAAAAATTGAACCAATTGAGTTAATTTCACCATAAAATTTGATGACAACACTATTTAAAGGGTTTTTAACCAATTCATAGAGGAATTAGTGGCAAATAATTAGCAAAACTAGTGGTCGTCCCTCCCTAGGACAGTCCCCATTCTATGATAGTCACCACCATACATGTAAGGTATGGTGATATATTTATGCATAATTTTTCTACTATTTTTAAATAGGCATCTTCTATAATGTATTAGGAACCTACTGTCCAAATTTCATGCAATTTGGAGTTATATTGAGTGAGTTATTACATTTTTAGTGTTTTGTAGGCTTACGAGGCTCATCGGAGGGTGCACCTAAATATATGATCAATTTTGCTAATTTATTCATATGGATTCTCTTTAAATATTATTTTGTATATTATTTCCAATTTTGGTTTTATTTGGATGTGTTTAGGGCTAAAAATTGCTCATTTTAGGTTTTGCAGGCTTCATAGGTACACTGCGAATGCGACATGGATTTAGATATTATTTTTTCAATTATATCTTCCAAAAATCATATTTTATGCATGACCCTAAAATTTGGAATTATTTGGAGTTCTTTTATATGGTCGTATTGTATATTTACACTTTATAGTCTTTCATTGCATGTATTACTTTTGCATGTTTCACAATCCGCACTTGCTATTGACAAAATTTGGTTTCCTTGTGTGTAGGTGCAGGTTATACAATTTATGATAAAGTATCATAGGATAATAACATCATAGATAAAAGTGGCGATATCATAGGCCCACCCACTTCAATTGTGGGTACAAGGAAGAACATTAGAAGTGCACAAGAGTTATTGAAAGGATTTGATCCTTGGGCACCATTTTGTAACAAGTGTATCAATATAGAGCCCTCAAGGGGACATTTATGTAACCATGATTGGATCCATCAAATGAAATAAAGATATAACCCCATTTTATGTACTTACTTTATCTTTTCATGCTTATTTTAATGCTCCTTTTGTAATGCTTATTCAACACTAGTGATAAATACACATTGTTTAACATTGTTAGGTGCACCATTTTTTCCATACTTCAGTGGTGATCATAGTGGGACCTTGTCCCTATTTATTTGGTTAAATATTTGATTCTATTTTTGCCTTCTTTATATTGTAGGAACTGGCCATTCGGGCCTGAAACGACCTCTGGACTACTGACCATCGCACCTAGGGATGGCCACACAACCATCCCACCCTTGGATGGCTATCAAACTGGCATCCGTACCACCCTAGTATGACCACAAAAAAAAATATTTTCTACTCAAAATTCTAGAAATAGCAAGGATATAGGCCATCAAGGTAAGTTCTTGAACCTTCAATTTTCATTTCTACTATTCAAAACTGCTGTAATTTGGTTTTTCTTACCTCCCTTGATTTCTTGAAAGGTGGAAAGATAGGTTTTAACTTTTCCATAATTACAAAAACAAAACAAAAATAAAAAAAACTAAAAAAGAACTAAATATATATTTATTTCTATGGCTTGCGTGTTTGTAGCCTACCTAATGGGTAGGTTATCATTTAGGACATGCATATTTTAGGTTGCTTTTTATCTCACTTTTTTGAAAGTAAAATGTACATTTTCTTTCATTTAGATAAATATCATTGGGTGCTTCATTATTTAATTTATTTAAGCTTAAAAATAACCACACACATCATGTTCCACTTGAACACTAGTGAGTTGGATTTCATCACCAACCACTAGTAGAGATCAACGACGGTGGCTTTCATCTCCATCCGTTGTCTCAAATCCCATGAACCCTTGTTTTTGGCCAAGGTTGGCTCCAAGATCCAATGTAGCTTGGAAAATTTGTATGTAATTCTCTTTGAAGGGTATAATTTTGACCAAGTAAGCACTGGGTGAGGACTGGCAAGACCTATGCTCCCTGACCAGGTATGGGTTTCATCTCTATACTTTGGTGGGTTTACCTGACTGGACTTTCATTGTTGGTTGTCAAGTTGCAAGCATACAAGTGAAATCCAATTAAACACAATATTATCATCCAACAAAAGCAAAAAATGTGACACAATGTCTTCTTTACAAACAAAACATCTAAAAACACAAAATATCTTTAGGGAACACACATAATCCTTAAAAGAGATAAACACTTATTTTATTTGCATGTTTCCCTTCTTGTGTGTTGATTTATTAGAAATTTTTAAAGGAGATAATCATCTAGGGTTTTGTAGGGAATAGAAATGGTGTGTACCCACAACCAAGCCCACTCAATAGTGGACACTGTGAAGAGTAGACCTTGAGACATGAGTCATCTCTAATTTAGCCCCAAGGACCTGGTCATACCTCCTTGGCAACCTTCTACTCATCCAAGTCCTAGAATAGCAAGTCAAGAACATCACCTACAAGGAAGCCCTCTACAGGATACCCCTACAATTTTTTATCTTAATCTAAGAGCATATTCCCAATATCTAGACACTTCACATGTCTTATTTGATGAAAGACAACCACACACTGGGGTGCTAGTATATAGATTAGTACCATTCATCTACATGCATACTAGGTCTAACATACTCTCTTATGGTAAATAGCATGAGTACAAACATTGGGCAAGACCAACCGATCACAATTCACCCTTACACCACCCTAATAGGTTACAACAACCTAGGTACCAGGATGAGTATGATACTTATCACTCAAAACAAGCCAATTCAGCCATTCCCTTCCTCATAAATAAAGGAAGGTATGAGGAGATCCTTGATTATCCTTAGGAATAGCATACTATGTAAGCATGATGTGCCTCTACACCAGTAGAGTATAAAGATCACATGTTGAGGACTTAACCTCAAATGAACATGACTACCCTCAATTGAGGGAAGCACATGATTGGTATCTCAGATCATCTTGAGTGAGATAGACCTCAAGGTGATGCTGCTAGGCCTCCTTGGTCCTAAACGACAGAACAAATCAATCGAGTAGTCGCAAGGTATGCAAAACACCAAGCATAATTCAAGCAGCTTTAGCAAGATAGATAATGCTTGGACTGCTTACATTAGAAAGAAAAAGAAATAATTGAACAAAAAACCAATGAGCTATTCTAGAAAACCTTACATGAGAGGGTTCCTACCCCTAGTACCCATAGATAGGAAGTCCATCAGAGGTAACCTACTATAATTCAAGATAGATATCCTAGGCCTTATCCAATATTGCCTCCATAACCTCCTAGACCGAATCAAGACTTACCTCCTAGGCCAAACATAGGGTGCCCACCATAGGCAGTTACCCCTCTCTATAGGCTAGCTTAGGAGATGCCTTATGGGGCTTACATCGAGCATGAGCCAGAAGTAGAATATATTGAGACACCTTATCAAGGTAGGGGGTGATGTTCCACCACCCTACAATAGGCTTGAGTTTCCTCACCCTCTACTATAGGATAAAAGTCAAGAGGAGGAGATTAAATCCTTCGATGCATATAGCATGATTCTAGAGAGCCTAGAATCAATGGAAAAAAAGACCTCTAGGTCTAGGTCTCAGAATCCCACTTTGCACCAGTTACATATTCAATCACTCCATCCTTTTGTGTCTACCCCTTCCTATCCAGAACAATTTATAATTCCCCAGTTGGTTAGCTTTAAATGGGAGGAATATGCATAGGAGCATGTCACCAAATTTTTGAACCAATGCTTTGGCATCCAGGATAATGATACCTTAGTGTTGAGGATATTCTTGACTACCCTCTTTTGCCTAGCCATAGAGTGGTACAGCCAACTCCTAAATCATAGCATCCATAATCTAGATCAACTCATAGATGTGTTCCTAGAACATTTCACCTTCAATACCAAGCAAAAGGTGACCCTAGTTGACCTTGCAGGGTTGAACAATTTTATGATGAGTTAATAGCAAACTATGGCAATAGGTGGTAAGAATTGCTTTCTAAGCTACCATAATTACTCCCCATGATGGAGATGACTCAAATATTTTCTAAGAGCTGCTTAAATTTTATCTCCTTGTTGCTGCAACTCCAATAATATCCAACTCTTGAAGATTCTCTAGTGCAAGCTAGAATAATTGAAGACATCAATATTCAAGAGGGAGAGATTACGAAGCCTCACAAGGAGTGGAATAAGAATTTCAAGAATAACCCAGTGCAACCTAAGTCAACATCAATCAATTAGGTTGTCATTATTTTCTTAGGGCCTATGTAACCAATGCCATCTCAAAAGCCTAATTATCAGGCCACACCTAGGAACTACAAGTAAAATAAGCCAAACCAAGTGTAGAATCAACAACGTCACCCTAAGCAATAGTTTACACCCATTACTAAGACCTCAAGGTGATCGAGCTACAATCCTAGGAGTCAAACTCCTTTAACAATTTTGTGGGGCATGTTCGGTAATGTATGGAACCAGTGATCACTTTTCAAGAAGATGAGCTCAAGCTAATTTCTAATGATATGGTGGATCCCCACTTGTACATCATCGCATGTGTAAATGTAACACACTACAATAGGTTCTTCATCGATGTAAGACATGGGTCGACCTCGTCTTCCCATAAGTACTATCGTGCCTCTTGGGCTCCCCTTGAATCAAACAATTTTTATCTATGGGGGTCTTGACTATGGCATATAACCCTATCAAAAATAGAAAGAGGATGAAGAACTTTTTTTCGATGATATTAACTACATGTCCAATCCTAACTTCACCATGAGATACCTTCATATCTACAATTGGCACGGTTATGATTTGGGCTTGTATGATCAAGGCACCCACATTTCATACTAGCCATAGTATCAAATGCCTTATGACAAGTTTGGTTTGGGACACAACAAGTCTGTGTCCCTCAATGTCTTCACAAATAGTTTAGAGTGCATGACTCTAAAATTTAGGAATGAGTAGGAATGCGATCCGTACGCCAACCCCAATTGAGTCTATTCAGTTGAAGACTACTTTCCTGCACCCATGAGTGATCAAGAAATACCTTGCAATGTCAATTAATCTTATTAGAGAGGTGAAATTTCACATACCCTTCCACATGATAGTGAGGAATAATATTAGGGGTCTCCCTATGAGTGGACATCTGATGATGAGTCAGATTATGAAGTGGCATCCATCGATTCTTCTAGTCGACATGTCGAGTATGCATGGATTATCCCATTGAATGATGAGTATGAGGGTTATTTGTGTATGTTACCCTTGCACAACCCTATCTTGTGAGAGTTTCTCCCTATAGAAGGCCAAGCTCGCCCATAGCCACATCGATCGCCTCCAATCATTCCACCTCCACCACAACCACCTCCACAAGTCCTGCAACACCATGATTTAAATAGACACCATTAGCCACCTTGGGAAAATCATCCATCCATTAACATGATTTCCATAGATATTTATGTGCCCCTGCAAGATCTGAATAACCCATTGAAGCCAGTGCACCTCAACTTGGGTTCAATTGACTTTGATTGGGGAGATTCTTCCCCATTGTCTTTTGAGTACTGGCCTTGTGATGAGATGTTATGGTTATTTCATTTCTCTCCAAGGTCTACTCAAGATGTCTTTCAAGTTGAGGTCAAACTTGAAGTTCCAATTTATGATTTAAACCCATCTGATGGCAGTCACCTGATTCCTACTCCCCATCAGTTGGAGGAGGAGTCACATATGTAAACTAAAACAATAACATATGATTGACAAAGATATCAACTTAGATCTCAAGAATCCTCAATGTATCAAGTTAGTGGAAAGCTTATCCCCCATTGATCAAGTCGATTACATAGATCTTCTCACAAAGAAGAAGGTAACTTTTGCATGGTCCTACAAAGACATGCTAGGGTTAGATCCAAATCTAGTCATGCATAATATGACACTTGACACAAAGGCCAAGCCAATTAAGAAAAATTTGAGAAAAATGCATTTGACAGTAGCCTTAATGGTGAAATATAATATACAAAAGTTGTTGGATGCCAAGTTCATCATATCAGTGGACTATCTGCCATGGTTTTCCAACATGGTTCCCATCAAGGAGCCTGATAGGAGGATTTGCATTTGCATCGACTTTTGAGACCTGAACAAAGTGAGTCCCAAGGATGAGTTTCCATTTTTGAATATAGACACCCTAGTAGACACTACTATGGGCCACAAAATGTTATCCCTCATGGATGGTTTCTCTGGATACAACCAGATTCATATCAATCTAGAAGTCCAGCTCAATATGGCATTCACAATACCTTGGGGAATATTTTGTTATAAGGTCATACCTTTTAGCCTTAAAAATGTTAGTGCTACCTACCGGCATGCCATGACAAAAATATTCCATGACTATATGCACAAAATTTTAGAAGATTACATGGATGATATATTGGCCAAATCGTTATTATGCCATGAGCATCTCAATGTCTTAAGCAAAGTCCTCGATTGCCTTATTGAACACAATGTGATACTGAGCCCCAAGAAGTGTGTCTTTGGCATCACATATAGAAAACTCTTGGGATTCATCATCTCTAAAAGAGGAATCAAAGAGGACCCCAATAAATTCAAGGTAATCCTTGAGATGCCTCCCCCAACTACCATCAAGTAGTTGCAAAGCCTGCAAGGTAAGGTCGCATCCATCAAGTGCTTCATAGCGCAATTATCAGATAAATAACAACTCATGAACAAACTGTTACACAAGGGGTCACATTCCATTGGGATGATGAGTGTCAAACTACCTTCAATGCAATCAAACAATATCTGGCTTCACCACCAGTATTGGCTCCACCCCAACCAGGAGTGTTGTTTTGCTTATACATCTCAGCCACTGAGATTGCATTGGGCATCATGTTGGTCAAAAAGAACAAATTGCATAAGGAACGGGCTACTTACTACCTTAGTTGCACCTTGGTCAGTTACAAAATCAAGTATGCATATGTTTAAAATTTATGCCTAGCGATGGTTTTCACCACCAAGAAGCTACGCCATTACATGCTTAGTCATACCACGTATGTTGTATCAAAAGAGAATCCATTGTGATATATGATGAGTTGTACTTATCATAACAGTTGCACAACAAAATTGATCATGTTTTTGATGGAGTTTGACCTAGAATTCATTGAACAAAAATCTATTAAAGGTCAGGTCATCGTTGATCAACTTGTAGAGGCTCCTCTCCAATATGATCATCCTCTTAGCATGGATCTTCCCAATGATGGAGTCTTCAAAATATTAGAATCATCTGATTTTGACGAGCCTAAGTCACAAGTCGATATGAATCTATTCTTTGATGGCTCCAAATGTGAGAAAGGGG
Source organism: Wollemia nobilis (assembly GCA_028583015.1). Classification (NCBI taxonomy): domain Eukaryota; kingdom Viridiplantae; phylum Streptophyta; class Pinopsida; order Araucariales; family Araucariaceae; genus Wollemia; species Wollemia nobilis. The sequence continues at coordinate 3,315,648 of JAQPPZ010001206.1, forward strand.
GTGGTATGGTAATCATCTTTTTCACACCTCAAGGGGCTACCATACCCCTATCATTCAAACTTAATTTTCCATGCACCAATAACAATATCGAGTATGAATCCTTGCTCATAGGTATTCAAATTACTGTCACCATGAAAATAACCAAGCTCAACATTTTTGGATACTCCTTGCTCATTGTAAACCAAGTCAAAGGGATTTACCATTGCAAGTGTCCAATTCTGCAAGCCTATAAAGCCCTTGTGGATAAAATTTTGATAGATTTTGAGTGGTATGATATCGAGGCACTCCCTTGCTCATTGAATCATTTACGGATACCATGGCCTCATTGGGGTCTTTGATTCCATAAAACCCTTTTGATGATATGATAACAATTCAGGTTAAAATACTATCATAATCTGTGTTTGAGTGTGAGAACACTCAATCCATGCCAGAAGTCCACTTGATTTAGATTGAACCTCCTCAAGAGAGGTTCTCTCAAATTCATGATCGCTTGAATCATTCCACTTGGGGGACTCTCTTACCTCAAACTCCTTTTGATAGTAGCATAAATCTATTCTTACATGTTCTCCACTAATCAGTATTCACTTGGGATGAACTTCAAAAGTCTCAAGTAGTTCATGCAATCGAGGATTCCTCACATCAGGACTGGTCTACTCAAATCAAATATTACCTAAAGCTTGGTAATACCCTTTTTGGGTTATCAAAAGTCACCAAATGGACATTTAAACAAAAAGCAAAAAAATATGTCTTTCTAGGAGATATTTTGTATCATAACAACTATGAAGGCATCCTCATTTATTTCTTAGAGAATCAAGAGTCATTTTGGGCAATCGCCCAAGCACATGATGGTACATGTGGTGGTCATTTCAGTGGTATGGCCATCATAAAACACATTCTTCACATGGGATATTATTGGCCAACCTTAGAGCGAGATTGTTGTGCTTATGTCAAGAAATGTGTAAAGTATCAACATCATGTTAACCGGACATACATACCTTCTCAGGTTTTACAACATATTCGATCAGTGTGGCCGTTCTCGTAATGGAGGTTTGATTTAATCATAAAAATCTCACATGCATCCTCGATCCATCATACGTATATTATTATGGCCACCAAGTATTTTACAAAATGGGTGGAAGCAATTCCCTTTACCACTACGATAGGACCCCTCATCATGGAGTTCATATTTCATAATATTATTTATCATTTTGGTATTCCATCCAAGATAATTTTCGATAATGGGATGCCCTTCAAGAACAAATATGTGCACACTTTAACAACAAAGTATAATATTCAGCTCTTTTCAACACCCTATTATCCACAAGAAAATAGGAAAGTTGAGGCATCCAACCAAATAGTGATTGCCATCCTAAAGAAAATATTTAAAGAGAATCACAAATATTGGCACATGCAATGACCTCTTGCTCTATGAGCCTACCACACCAGTATTTAGATGCCTACTGGGGAAACTCCATTTTCACTAGTGTATGGCACCGATGCAGTCATACCTCTAGAGCTATAAATCCCATCACTATGCATATCCATACAAGAGTTCATTGATGATGACACTACATGACAGGCTCACTTAGACCAACTTATGTTGCTTTATGAACATTGCATCAACACTCTCAAGCACCTATGCATTTATCAAGAGCAACTTAAGAGAGCCTATAATATGTAAGTCCATCCTAGAGAATTTTAGGTTGGTGACCTTGTTCTAAAAGAGAACCAACAAAATTCCAACTTGTCACCCCATCTAAGGGATAATTTTGTGATAAACTAGTTAGGTCCTTTCATCATCACTAGTCAGATCAGACTTGAAACTTACCACCTAGCAACCCTTGAAGGAGTCGAGTATCATGAACCCTTAACCATCCTTCATCTATGGCCCTTCTATGATTAAGAGCATCATGATCACCCCAAAATGATCCAAGGGTATCTACACACCACTTGGTCAACCCAATATTCTCCTAGATGGTCAATGAATGTCTAGGTCACCCTAAAATACTCCTAGGTGGTCTACGATTGTGTAGGTCACCCCAAAATGATCCAAGGGTGTCTACAAACTTCTTGGTCAACCCAAAATGCTCCTAGGTGGTCTACAAGTGTCTAGGTCATGTTAAAATACTCGTAGGTGGTCTACGACTATCTAGGTCACCCTAAAATGCTCCTAGGCAATCTCTGACCATCTAGGCCACCCTAAAATTCTCCAAGGGTATCTCTAAACTACTTGGTCAATCCAAAATGCTCCTATGTAGTCTACAATTATCTAGGTCACTCCAAAATGCTCTAAGAGTATCTACAAATTGCTTGTTCAATCCAAAATACTCTTAGGTGGTCTACAACCATCTAGGTCATCCCAAAATACTCCAAGGGTATCTACAAACCACTTGGTCAATCCAAAATGCTCCTAGGTGGTCTATGACCATCTAGGTCACCCTAAAATGCTCCAAGGGTATATACAAACCACTTGGTCAATCCAAAATAATCCTAGGTTGTCTACAACCATCTAGGTCACCCCAAAATGCTCTTAGGTGGTCTACGACTGTCTAGGTCACCCTAAAATACTCTTAGGTGTTCTACAACTATCTATGTCACCCTAGCATGCTCCTATGTGGTCTACAACTATCTAGGTCACCCTAAAATGCTCCTAGGTAGTCTAAAACTGTCTAAGTCACCCTAAAATGCTCCTAGGTGGTCTATGACTGTCTAGGTCACCCCAAAACATCCCAAAGGCATCTATAAGCCCTTTGGTCACCTCGAAATCCCTAATAGTTTTTTTAAAACCCATTGGTCAAACTATACATACACATATATCAAAACTCAAAAACATCATCAAAACATCAAAATTACAAAAATATTACATTACATTGCATTGCATACCATTTCATATTACAATCACTTGCATTAGGCATACTCATCATCACACTTTGCATTTTAGAGTTGCTCATACGTGTCTAAGTACCTAAACTGTACATTAGTCATCATTAAAAATAAAAAATTTCAAATTCATCATTCACATAATTCCATATTACACTTATCATTTCCACCTACATTTCCCACTTTTCATATTAGTATCTATTTCTCTTCACCTAGTCATTTGTTGTAGAATATATTTAATGTTTTCACTCACTCAGCCATATCTAGTTTTCTTTTCAAATTTTGTAGAAAGCTATCCTAATTTTTATGAGGTAGAGTCTTGCTTGGATTGTACCTAGTATATTTCAAAATTCCAACACATTTTCACACAATAAATTCAAATTTTATACAAGAAAAGATAAAACCTATGAAGTGGTGTAGGTTACCTTAAGTGAAAAAGTTTATCTTGCTCATCCCCTTATGTGAATGGTTCAAAAATGTTGATAATTGAAAAAATGAAAATATCCTCCTTACTCAATTACCAAAAATAAACAATGGTTTTCACCACTATCAACAAGCAAAATCCCACAAAGCAAAAATCAAAAGAAAAATAAATAGTGATTTTCATCACTAAACAAATCCCTTTCTCAAAGAAAATAAAATACAAAATAAATAGTGGTTTTCACCACTAAATATGAGCAAGTATTCCAAATCAAATAAAAGAAAAGAAGGGAGTCCCAAACTTGAATCCCTATAATTCTTAGTATTTGACAAACCATGATGTGATCCTCATTACAGGTTAGGTGGCATCAAGCCTGCCTAGCAATTGTGGTATCCTCATGCATGATGATATGTCTACCACATTAGCATTTTGCATGTGTACATACCAATGTTTGCATGTGGATGAGCTAGATTTTAGTAGCCTATACTACCTAGTGGTCTAATCCAACTATGTACAAAACCTAGGATTGTGATACTCATAGGGTAATATTAAGTATAGATGGGATGCATCAATCTTGTTTGGCACTGGGGTAATCTTATGTGTATTACATATGAAATCACTTGCACACACAGGGATATTGAGTATCTTTATCATCCTAGTAGATTCATACCTCATAAAAAAGTCTTGCATGGTTAGTATATACCTTTGATCAATTAACTAGAGTGTTTGATTCTCATGAAAACCTCAAAGACATCCTATCACATCCTAGTATTCATTCCATTTTATCACATATATATCAGTTTATATTTTTACAAATCCATTACATAGTTTCATGACAACATTATAGATGAATTGATGAATCCTATACAATTTATGGTCCTAACATAGTATGCCACATAGTATTCATATTTCATCATCTAGATCAATGAATCATCCATATCATCATGCATCCACACATATCCATACCATTAAATCAAATCATATTACAACATATGTATACATGATAAGCATCCATCACAATATCATAAAGCAAATACATACATTGCATACATCTCATAAAACAATACGAAAACACATGATGATAAACATAAATGCTCATATATATATGTATGTGTGTATGTATATGTATGTACAATAAAGTGGATCCTCAGACCTCACACTCCTAAAATCCAAAAATACAAAAAGATCCATTAGAGTCTCACCAACCATGGTCACGTAGGATCAGTACTATGACTATCACCCCAACCCTCAATCAAAGCCCATCGAGAACTCCCAGATTTACTATCCCCTAACCTATCTAACCTCCATGTCGATCCAGGTGCCTCCATCATAATATAAAATACCATGTACCACTCCAACTCTGGTGCAACCCACTAGCAAAAAAATGGGCTGGTAAGTGCCCCCTAAGGTGAATAATCTCATCCTCCAAATCCTTTGTATATGTTTGCTCCTCCCAAAAATAATCCTGGAAGACTTCCACTAAGGCCTAGAGTCATGCCACATCCTCCTATAGCCTAGCCATCTCACCACTACTAGATCCCTCCCTACTAGGGCTCTGTGATATAACCTATGCCCATAGAGCCACTATCTCTATCACTTGCCTATCAAGCTTAGCATGTGTGCTATATACTTGTGCCTATAGGAGATCCCTCTCCTACCTAACCATTTTTAGCTTATATCACAACTCGATACTCGAGCCACCTCATGTTACATGTTGTGTTGACACCCCCTAATCCTCAAAGTTATCCTCATCCAAGTCATCCCCTAGATCTCCCAAGTCAAGTAGATCTACCCACTCATACACTACTTAACGATGTGCATGTCACTCACCTACATCTTCCTGACCCTCATAAGGAGCACCCCTCTAACCCCCCTCTACTATTTCTACCATAGCCACATCACCCCCTAGTGGCCTCTCACCTTGCCATTGGTGCACCACCCACCATGAGTCATACTCCTCTATGGTCCCAGCATCATCTAAATTTGGAATGTCCACTACAATATTTGCCTCCTCTCCTACTACCTCCACTATCAGCCATCTTAGTGTCCTCTCATTCTTGTAGTGCCAATAGACCACTGTCTCACTAGAAAACCCCTGATATATCCCAAACTATTGTAGGACTTGAGCATAAGGAAAGTACTCTTGCTTAGTCCCATGCTGCCCAACTATCCATCTCCCTCGCCTCACTCTATGGAGCTCTACCTTAGCCTTGGACCATGTTGAGAAATACCTGTATGGCCTCCAAATTACCTTTTCTGCCCTGAGTCATGAAAATCAAGCCCTACTTAAACCCATTGATAGATAGAAACTAAAGAATGTAGTCTTTGGAATGAGCATCAAAATACACTAGGTCTAAATGGATTTCCAATTGAGTTTTTTTAGGCCTTCTGGGAAAACTTTGAGGAGGATGTAATGGTTGTTGTATATGAGTTCAAAGGTAGTAAAATAATTCTTAAAGCATTAAATCACACTTTCATTGCCTTAATTCTAAAAGAGGAGGAGGGGGTGCATATTTTAGATTATAGACCTATTGCCTTATGCAATATCATATATAAAATAATCACAAAGGTAATGGCTGAGTGGCTAAAATCTCTTCTACATAGCATTATCTCCTCAAATCAAGGGTGTTTTGTAGAGGGTAGGTAGATCTTGGTGGTGTGGTTCTATCTCAGGAGGCAATCCATTCAATGAAAACATCTGGTAATAGAGGAATTTTCATAAAATTGGATATTTCAAAGGCTTATGATATGGTGGAGTGGAGCTTCTTATCAAGGATGATGGTATCCTTTGGTTTCTCTTAGAATTGGATAGAATGGGTCATGAGTTGTGATTCTACTCTAACATACTCAGTGTTAATCAAGGATCTTCCCTCACAAATGTTTAGATCTACTTGAGGCCTTCATCAAGGAGATATCTGTTCCCCCTATATTTTTTTCATATTGGCTAAAGGCTTGGGTAGACTCATCTTGAGGAGAATACAACAAGGTTTTCTAACAAGTATCAAGGTGGGTGAGGAAGTTTTGACTCACCTATAGTTTTTGGATGACATAATATTGGTGAGAGTGGCCAACTTCAGGGAAGCAAGAATGATTAGAGATACACTTAATGTCTACCTTAGGGCTACAAACCAAGTCATCAATGATAAAAAATCCAAAGTGGTATTTTTTAATCTTGATCAAAGGCTTCAGGACATTATTTTAGAGATCTTGGGATTCACAAGGACTTCTCTCCCAGTGGTATACTTGGGGTCCCTTTGAATTTAAAAAAACTAAAAATAAATATTTGGAGGAATATTTTGGACTATATCAAGGAAAATATTTAATAATTGGTCTCACAAATGGTTAAGTTATGGGGGTATACTAACTTTTTTATAGTCATTCATTTAGGTCATGCCAATTTATAAATTTTCAATCCTTGCTACCCCACATATCATATGGAAAGAGTTGGACAAGATGGGTAGAAAATTTTTTATTGGATGGAGTAAAAGGAGAGGAAATGGGCCTTAGTAGGTTGGGAGAAAATAATCCAAACCAAGGTAAAAGGAGGTTTGGGACTGATAATATCAAATTTAAATAATAAATCTTTGGTTAGAAAGCTTTACTAGAGGTGTAATTCTTAACCAACTTCTTTATTCAGTAGAATTTTAACTAGTAAATATTTGGGATAGGTAAACCCAAATGAGGTGGGTCATTTCTCTTTGTATGGTAATGGATCCTTAGTGTGGTATGCTCCTAAGTTAGGATCTCAAGTAGTGAAATATGGATTATTTTGGAAAGTGGGGAGAGGGGAGAAGGCACGATTTTGGACAGATTCATGGGATCAATAACCACCTATCATTGTTGAATTCCCTAAACTGCAACCAATAAAAATTGCCATGGAAACTAGGGATTGGTTCCAAATTGAAATTTATATCAACACTATTCAGCTAGGAGATTATAAGTTTAAGTATTTTAAGAGGTTGGATGAGTGGCCAATTTCAATCCCTCAGGATTTGACACCCATCATGACTAAAATATTGGTAGAAAGATTTCTCACAGGTAGAGATGAGGAGGATGAATTAGCTTAGGGTTATGGGAGCCTTGGCGTCTACATAGTGAAGTATGGATATGATAATATCCTTCCAAAGCCTCCTCCTCATGCATATTAGGTTGAGGATTGGAGAAATATTTGGTAGTCCAAGGGTTGGCCGAAAGTAAACTTTTTGCCTGGTAGTTCATACATAATGGAATTTTTAGATTTGATAATCTTAGATGTAGGAGAATAATCGGCCCATATCAATGTGTTTTATGCTACAAGAGTGAGGAAACCACTAATCACTTAATTTTTAGTGCCCATTCACACGCCATATCTGAGAGAGATGATTTTTATATTATAAAATTTGAGTTAATGGTGATTTGAATCAGATTAATATTTGGAAAATATGGAAGAGGGGTAGATTTAAATCTAAATATCTTTGTATTTTTTGGGAGCTTGGATTAAACTTAATTTGGTGGAAAGTGTGGTTGGAGAGAAATGGCAAAAATTTTAGAGAAACCTTTTCATATTTACATGGAGTTTGGCAGGTCATTTGTAGTAAAGTCATAGAAATTGTGGTAGTGTATGCTAAAGAGGAAAATCGAGTTGTTATAGAGACAATGGATAAGGAAGTTGAAGTGCAAGAGGGTTAAGTTAGATCTAGATGTAAACCACCCCCAGAAGGTTGGTTTAAGATTGATACTGATGGAGCTGCAAAAGGCAATCCAAGTAGAGCTAGAATTGGAGTGGTTTTTCAAATCATGTTGGAACAATGCTTTATTGAATTGCAAGGCTTGGGAAGGACCAAAAACAATGAAGTGAAAGCCTTAGATATCAAATACGCTTCTATTTGGGCAGTAAAACAAGGTTATAGAGGGATAATCCTAGAATCAAATTCAAAAATAATGGTTGGATCTCTAGATTGCATGAGGAACTTTGTTTTGAAGACATGGAGATTGAGGATTCCTATCACTCAAATTAAGGAATTGTTGATGGAATTATATGATGTGATTTCATTTTATGTGAGTAGAGATCTAAATAAAGTGGTAGACTTCTTGTCTAAGATGAGCACTGAGAAGGATGTAAGGGTTCAGTGGCACAGTGACATGGCTATTGAGGATGAGATGATTAGGTAGGTTGGTGAGAAAATCTAGTGTTTAGCTAATTTAGAAAACCATTCCAGAAATATGGTTTAGGATATTTGTGCTCCAATGTAGATCTTATTTTATAGTTGTAAATAGGTGAACAACCATTATAGAAATATGGTTTAATATATTTGACTCAAATGCAAACCTTATTGTACTATTGTAAACATGTGTGCTCTTTGACTAAGACTGGGAGAAGTCTCATCCCAACTTGTAAATAATATTTGTTTTAATACAAGTTTTTTCAAATTATTTTTCAAAAAAAACATGGGTTCAGCTCCAAATAGCATAAATTTTCTGTGTGGGGGGATTTATGCTTCATAAAATCTAGCTCCCCTAAAGAACCCAAGGAACTAGAACTTGCCAACATTCCAAACATGATAAGATTTCCATATCACTATTTTCACATAGTTAATTGGCAAGGTCATGGTCTAGGATTACATGAATAGGGAGTGTCTCGGCCTATTGATGTTCCATATCAAGAAGTGCATGACCATTTAGGTCTAGGTTATCATCCACTTTCCACCACCTTTTCTCTTAAACAAGCCTTCCAAAGGCTTAATCTAAATTTAGGGGAAGAAGCCTTCCATTCTGATGATTTTGATGATGAAATCCATGAAGAATTTGAACTTATGTCAATAATTTTAGATGAATCTAAAGAAGAATTTTGAGCCCATCATTCCCCATACCAAACAAGATGAATTTTATCTCAACATGTTCCCCATCCATGAGCCCATATTTCACTTGCTTCTTCTACAAGAACGAGTTGCCCCTACTGGTGAACCACCACCTTCATTCCATTAAGCCAATCCATAAGTCAAAATTGTAACATATGCACATAAATACAAAAATAGTTGTTTTCACCACTACCAGAAAAAAAATTAAAAATAAAAAACCAAACAAAAACATGTTTTCTTTTTGCATGTATATATCATCTAGTTAAAATGTATTTATTTGTGTTGCTTTTTGCTATCCAGGTTTACCAAGCTCCTAGCATCGGTTCTTAGGTTCCATCCATTCCATATGACCTTATTCACCCTTGCCCATAAGTCAACATAAATTTTGTATTGCCTGAGGAATTGCTAAGGGCTTCTACCAACTACATTCCTCTATCCCCTTTACCTTTGCCTTCACCCTCACCTTCGGATCCTAAGGTTTTCTAGGAAGATATAGATGATAATAAGCCAGAAGTGTTTGATGACATATTAGATGGCATTCATCTAATTCCTATGCCCCATCAACTTGAGGAAGATTCCCATATGTCCATTAAAGATACTATCAATGTGGACCTTAGCTCAGACAAGGAAAATCCCCAAATTGTGAAGCTTGGCAAAAATTTATCATCGGATGAACAAGAGTAATTAATTTTTCTCCTTAAAAGAAATAAGGGCATATTTGCATGATCCTATAAAAACATGCCCAGTGTTGACCCTAGTTTGGTATTCCATAATCTAACCTTATAGCCTAATGCTAAGTCGGTCAAATAAAAACTTAGGAGAATGCATCATACCTTGGCCTTCTTGGTAAAAACAAAGCTTCAAAAACTCTTGGACGTGAACTTCATAGTTCCCATCGACTATCCTGAGTGGTTTTCAAACATGGTACCCATTTAAAAACCTAACAGGGCGATATGCATTCGTACTGACTTTTGAGATCTTAAAAAAGTGTGTCCTAAGGATGACTTTTCTCTCCCAAACATTGATACTCTTATCGACACCTCGTTGGCCATGAAATGCTTTCACTCATGGATGGTTTTTAAGGATACAACCAAATTCAAATAAATCCTGATGACCAACACAAAATAGCATTCACTACACCTTGGGGAAATTTTTGTTACAAGGTGATGCTCTTTGGCCTCAAAAATGTAGGCACCACTTATCAACATGCCATGACATACATTTTCCATGACTACATGCATAATATTATTGAAGATTACGTGGATGACATCTTGGCTAAATCTAAAACTCAACAAGAACACATTGGTGTATTGGAGAAAGTTTTTGACCGACTTCTAGAGCATAATGTAAGGTTAAACCCCAAGAAATGTGTCTTTAATATTACCTCGAGAAAAATTCTAGGATTCATTGTCTCCAAAAGAGGCATTGAGGTGGACCCAAAAAAGGTCAAGGCCATCATGGATATGCCTCACCCAACTAACTTAAAGGAATTATGTAGTTTACAAGGAAATATCCAATATATCCATCATTTTACTGCATAACTTTTTGAAAAATGTAGTTCGTTTAATCACCTACTACAAAAGGGGGTGCCATTTTCTTAGATATATGAGTTTCAAAAATCCTTTGATGACATTAAGCAATACCTAGCTTCTTTTCTAGTCTTAGCTCCTTCTCGTTTTGGGATCTCATTATACCTTAATATTTTAGTAATGGACTTTACATTAGGGACAATGCTTGCACAAAAGAATAAATAAAATTGAGAGCAATTTGTCAACTACATTAGTCAAACATTGGTAAGCTATGAATCCAGATACACTTATGTAGAAAAAGTGTGCTTAGCAGTGGTTTTTACCACTAATAAATTTTGACATTACATGCTCAATCACACAACATATGTCATAGCTAGAGAAAATCCTCCATGTTATATGATGTCTCACACTTACAATAACACCTACACCACTAAATGGATAATGCTCCTTACTAAATTTGACTTGGAATTCATTAGCCAAAAATCCATTAAATATTAGGTAATAGTCGATCAACTCATGGAAGCTCCACTACCTAGTGATCATCGTTTGATTATTGAGCACCTGGATGATTCGGTAGTTGTTGTCACTGAAAAAGAAGAATATTTTATTCTAGAGGAAGATATTTATATAACATTATTCTTTGACGGATCTAAGTGCATAAAAGGTCAAGGTGTTGGAGGCGTGTTTCATACACCCCAGGGGGTACCTATCCCCTTATCATTTAAACTTGAATTCCAATGCACAAAAAACACTGCAGAGTATGAAGCCTTAATTTTAGGTCTTCAATTAGCTATAGCTATGATTATTAAGTAAATTATTATTAATTAAATTAGGATATTTGGTGATTTTCAACTTTTCATCAAGCAAATCAATAGAGAATACCAATGCAAAGAACCTACCATTAAGCTTTATCATGAAGTAGCAATGGAATTTCTCTCTAATTTTTATTGGTATGAAATCAATAGTTTGCCACATTCGACTAATAGATTTGCATATGTGATGAAATCCCTTGGATCATTGATTTCAAAAGACTCCTTTGGAGAGGTACAACCTCTTATAATTTTAACAATCTCTAAATCTGCACTTGTCTGCACTGAATCTAAATATGAAAAGGATGTTTGCTTTATCTAGTCAGATCCATACGAGCCTTGGTCAAGCCAAATAGTAGCCTTTCTCAAGTTTTAAACACTCCCATATGACATGTCTTGAACTACCAAATGCACATTCAAGCAAAAGGTAGCTAATTTCGTTCTCTTGGAAGATGTGTTGTACAAACATGGTTATGATGATTCCTCCTTTGTTGTATCAAGTCTAATGAGGCAAAAGAGCTATAGCTGAAGCCCATGATGGTACTTTTGGTGGTCATTTTAGTGGAATGGCCATTGCAAAGTGTATATTATGCAAGGGTTATTATTGGCCCACAATGGAATGTGATTGTTGCAATTATGTTAAGCATTACAAGAAATGTCAAGAACATGCTAATTTAACTCATGTACCATCACAAGATTTATAGCCTATTCAAAGTCTTTGGCCCTTTTCATAATGGTGTCTAGATTTAATTGGAAAAATTTCACCTCCTTCCTCGGGATAACATACATTCATCATCATAGCCACTGAATACTTCACAAAGTGGGTTGACGTAATTCCTCTAACCACTATGATAGGACCTAAAATTGTGGAGTTTATACTTCATCACATCATTTATCATTTTGGTATCCCTTTAAAAATCATCTCTGATAATGTCAAGTCTTTCAAGAACAAGGATTTTTTAGCACTTTGCGAGAAATATACATTCAACATAGTTTCTCAACACCTTATTACCCACAAGCAAATGGACAAGCTGAAGCTTCCAAAAGACCTTAATTCTCAAGAAAATTGTCAAAGAAAATCATATATATTGGCATACATAAATTCCCTTGGAATTATGGGCTTATTGAACAAGCATCCACATGCCTATAGGGGCAACGCCATTTTCATTGGTCTATGGAGCTGAAGCAATCATACTTCTTGAGATCGAGATCCCTTCCTTGAAAATTTCTTTATAAAAATTCATAGATGATGACACTGCTATACAAGCATGTCTTGACAAACTCACACTTTTGTATGAGGGATGAGTCAATGCTTTAGAGAATTTACGAGTTTATCAAGACCACCTAAAACGTTCTTACAATAACAAAGTTAATCTACATGAATTCCAAGTAGGAGATCTTGTCCTTAAAGAGAACCAAAAAATACCAATGCATTACTGCATCTTCATGATAAATTTATGGCTAATTGGTTAGGTCCATATATTGTTACTCAAATAATGGGTAATGGTACTTATTGGCTTTCCAGTCTAGAAGGAGAGGAAGAACCTCAACCACTTAATGTTATACACTTGAGAGTATTCTATGCATAATAAGATTTATATATATGTATATATACATGGATAATACACAAGAACATTTGCATACATTTCATTACAAAAATATTGCACTTCATTTGCATACATTTCATGCCAACACACTTCATTTTGCATTTCATACATTGCATTCACATTGCACATTTCATATTAGGATCATTTATTAAGTTCAATATTTTAATTGGTCCAATAAAATCATGTTGCTTTAATCAGGGGCACCTTCAAATCATTATCCACACCATTCCACCAAGTCAAATTATCATTTGCAAAACCACATTCATAATTCCTAGGTGTTTTCGGTCACTCAGTCACTCCTAGTGTTTCAAACAACCTCTAAAATACATGTCGAGTTCCTTTTAGGACCATTACACATCTACATTAAGAAAATCTTGAGTTTTTGAAATTGAGTCCAAAACATTCTTGAACCAAACACATTTTCACATCTTAAAAACATCTTATGTCAAAGAGAGATAACACCATACTTAGTTTGCACCTCAAAGTGAAAAGAGTCATCCTTGCTAGTCCCATCATGCAACATAGTCCACAAAAATAGTGGTTTTCACCGCTATCACAAATTCCAAAGATAAAATAAAGAGTAGGGACAAATATCTAAAAAGAACTCTAAATATTTTACATCACACACCACTAATAATTGGGTTGTAAGGATCGTACTATATTTATAGTTAGACGGTTAGGTAGTCATCCCAAATACTTAAGAGATCAAAAATAGAAATCATGGACTATGGATTTAGCCTCCACTGAAGCTATAGAAACTTGACTGGTAGTGGAGTATGCTCATGCGTGGTGATACATCTCTTTTAATGAGATCTATGATTGCTCATATGAACAATCTAGCTTCTTGGATTCATCCATAACAGGTTTACCCAATTTACTCAAGATGAGTTAATAAATTCACTTGCACACACATTGGTTCTTGATTACCTCAAGTCATTACCATGCTATTGATTCAGTAAATGAATTCACTACACACACGTTTGGTCCTAGAAGAATTAGGTGGTTTTAGTGAGTTTGTTTGATGCCACTAGTATGTCTGAGTCTCTATAAAATAATCACTTTTTCCATATCAACATCCATATCTTATTCTATATCAACATCCATATCTTATTCCATGCCAACATCCATGTCACTTCATAAGCCATTCATCCCATATGCCACCAGTTTTGGGGCCCTTGATTAAACAACAATGCTATAAAGCATGGTCTAGCAAAATCTAAACTCTGAATGATCATTATAACATTTGCATTCCATACCTTGCATTAATCATCCATACATTCCACCTTACATTAATCATCCATAACATATCATATACATTCATCATCCATATACACATGCATTACACAAAAGCATTCAAAAAAAAATATTCACATAAACATATAACACAAAAGGTAAAAGCCATGTATATATATGTATAAATATCACATGTACAATGAGTTCCAAAAGGATACATACAATGGAGCACCATCGGATTGCTTACCACATTGAAGTACTCCCATCCTCAACACTGCAGTAGAAAGTTGCATCCTAATCCCTTCCTTCCCTACCTCATCACCTCATACAACTCTTGGTATACTTGCACCAATAAGGTAGGAGCCCATGAATACAACTGCTACCTAGTGAGCATATCACTCACTAACCCTATCAAGTTTCAAGGGAACCTACATCTAGTACTGTTCAAGGCTACAATATTGGACAACACGAACATAACCAAGGTACAGAGGGCATCCAACTCCTTTTCCACATACATGGAAAAATAAGGTATACCTCCACTCTCCACCTTCACACCCTGCCAACCATCCCTAAATATCTTCCTCATCTTTGTATCCTGATCACATCCAACCTTGATGTGATCCCTATCCACTAGTACCTTGAGGATGTGATATACATCATCCAAGGTGATCATCACCTCTCCTATGGGAATCTATAACGTTCCCCTATCCACATCCCACATATCCACCAAGGAAGAGAGGTACCCCTCATCTCCCCTCACCACGTCAATCCAAGCTACCTCCGCTAGCCTCACATCCTCCATAAACTCCCACTCCTAATCCAATACCACCTTCCACATCCCAAGAATGTACGATGAGAACTAGTGTCGAGCCTCCAAAATCCTAAGCTACAACATAGCACAAAATATTTGTCATTAACAAAAAAAAATCACAAAACTTATTTTTTTTGCACAATACACAAAAAGATAAATTACCTTAGCAACCCATGCTCTAGCCTCAACCCCGACCTCCACACCCTCTTCCTTTTCCACCATAGCTTCCACACCCAAGTCACATCACCTTACTTTTCCCTACTCTCCCAAATGTAGCTTTTCAAACTCTCAAATGCACAAATGAACTTCATTTCTCATTATACCAGTTATTTATAGGTGCTTCATGCACCTTGAGATGCCCATGGGCATTTCTTGGTGCACTGAAGCACACCAGAGCATTTGCAGAATGCCCAAACACTGACGAATGTTTTTGCGGGTCAAAAATGCCAATGGACATTTGGCATCAATATTGACAAAAGATAAATTATCATAAAATAGTGGCTTATCCCCACATAATCTTTTCATATTGCATCCAATCATCTAATTCATCATATTAATAGGTTTTGTAAAAATTCCAACTGATTTGGATGCATAAATTTTGTTTACGACCACATATTGCAAATCCACTTAACAAGTTACAAAAGCATTCCAAAATGGTCCAAATATTCACAAAACAACCACAATCATCACTTTCATCATTCATACATCATCATAAAAATCATTCCATATCTTAATTTGCATGCTTTCCAAGTTCAAACAACATGCAAGTGAGTCTTGTATTTAGTGGGTTTTTCTATATACTTGGTGATTACAATGATTTGCATCCATGCAACTCAGTAAGATGAAGATCCTACCATAAGGACACTTAACTATTTTCATAATTCTATATCTTGTAGTTTGAAATCACAATCACATTTGGTACTTCACATTTTGAGTGAAACCTTACCAAGAACCATTTGCATAAAATCTATCATCGTCGAGCACCTCTGGGTGCTTTCCATCCGTTGCCAAGTGCCTCTAGATACCTTCTGCCACTCCTGAGCATCCACAGGTGTTTCGTGTAGCCACCAAGAACCCATGGGCATTTTACATCTAATATCTACAACCCTCCTAGCCCTCGAGTGGTGCTATGGTATCACCACACCAATCCACTATAACAGACTACATCAGATTAAAGAACGATAAATAAGCAAGGTAAATTTTTATTGTTATTTCATTCTATGCACTTTCAGTTTTGTTCATGCTATTTACATTATATAGCTAGGGTTTTGTATTAATTATAGAGGACCTTACATTGTGGAGCTCTCACAGTTGCTACTAACCTACTTGCTATTTTATTTTATGCAGATCTAGAAGTATTACATCAATATTGGATAGTCGATTAAGCTGGAGTGGCTCGACATCAGATAATAAAAACCCCACTCACATTTTTTTGGAGCTGAGACACATTTTGAGACACCACCAACATTTCCTGCTAGGGTTTTGAAAAACCCTAACCATTGTAAAATCTGTATCAAAGAATTCAAGGATTCCTATTGTAACAATGGAGTTTTGAGGCTCTCCCCATTACTCAAAATCATTCATTAGGCAATACTATTCTTTGAGTTCTACTTTATATTTTGTTATTTGGTGTTGTGTTTTTTTCTCGTCACTATATATAGGCATATGTTTCCATTCTTCTTACGAACTAGTACTAAATTTGTAACCCATGTAGAATGTCTTATAGAAAAAATGGTGTTGGCTAACAATCGTTTTTGTACCTATTGAGTGATATTTTTTGCAGTTGTAAAACTACACTCACAGTTAGGATTTCTAAATATAAAATCCTCTCTTGCAAAGAAATAGTTAATTTCTCCAAGATTTTGAGTTACAATGTGCTTAAAAATATAAAAATATTGAAGTGTGAAATGATGTTGAAACAACTTCAAAGGTGCACATTGCCATTAACAAGGGGCTTGGTTTTTAGATATTTGATTGATAAACATGAAATGTAATATCCATAAAGTTCATTCTCCAACCATAAGATTAGTAATTAAATTATGCTCAAAATATGATTTTGTAAAGTGCAAAAATTTAATTAAAACCTTGAAATTTTATTTTAATTAAACTATGTTCAAATACTTTAGGTTAAAATTTGCATGAAAATCATTTGAACATTTAATTAAAATATTAATGTTTATTTTCAAATATAAAATCCCATGAAACTAAAATTTGAAATAAATATATTACCTAATTATAAAGTTTTAAACTTTAGAATATCAAATTAGGGTTGTGATTCCTATGAATTTTAAATAAAAATAAAAATAAAATTTTAGTGTAAGCAAAATAAAATAAAAATAAAACTTTTGAATGCAGGTTCTAGGACTGAAATAGAAACTTTTTTGAAATTAAACCTAGACTAAATCAACCAACATTAAACCCAATCCAATTTAGACTCAGTGCTATCTTTTGAGGGAAAATAATGGAAATATATTAAATTACTAAACACATGAAACACCATCATCATGCATGTCTCAATATAATAAAATGAATATATTTGATCAAATCTTACAATACACTTCTCCAAAAACTCTTTGTTCTTCAACAGTGCATCCTTCTCTGTGTAACCTGGGAGGAGATATTTGGCTATTCTTTCACTATTCCTTATTCAATCTATCCTTCCAAAATCATCCAACCCTATTTTGGGCTTTCAAACTCTTATTTATAATTGTAGGGTAATTTTGTTCTCATCATTTCTAAATTGGTTTATACGGTTTATACTGCTTTCCAACAGTTTGAGTATAACAAAATTTCATTCCTTGCTAGGCGTTTCGATATATTTAACAACTTTTGTCTTTACCCTTTATTGTATCAATATCATGACATATGTCATTAATACTTTAATTTTCATATTATTTATCTTTCGTATCTTCATATACTATGCTTTTAACATTATAGAACCATTGCTATATCAAGAACCTCTCTACACTTAATACATTCATCGATATTTACCTTGAAAATTTCCATGACAATATGTATATAGCTATGATGGTGAGTTTCAAATATGCATACGACATCCTCCTTTGTTTAAAGAATGTTATTTTTGATATGAATTACAGGTGTGGCTTTGACAATGTATTCATACTCTGTGAGCTTTTAAAATGAACCTTTCAACTGAGTTTCAATCTATGATAAGCTTTACCAAATTTTCAACTCAATATTTGGTTGTCAAAACATTATATTCAATTACACTTCCCTGTAACCTGCCATTTCTAGAGAAAAATCATCCCTAAATGATCAAATCCCATCACTGTTGCAAGTACCACTACTATTCATAATTTTTTTCTAATTTTTCTCATGTGGTTGTACCATGCTATCAACAACTTTATAGATGATATTTTTTTAATTATATACGATGTTTTATTAAATATGCTCCATATGAATTATAGATGATGTTGTAAATATGTTCCATATGACTGTCAAACCTGAATATGAATACGAAGCAATATTCGGCGATAACCTGATTTACATTCATCTTAGGATAACAATCAAAACTAAAAAATTTCTCATGTTCATATCGGGTATTCCATCCACAAATTATGCATGATATACAACTCTTCTTTCTTTTATGGAATGCGCTCACCAATCATGTCTTTCTGTCACCACGTGAGATCTATATGTACATATATTTAGATTTCACATGTTGCTACACCTTTAACATCTCCATGGATGACAAGCAGGGTACATCACCTAGTTTTTGTATCTTTGTCAAAGAATACCACCATAGTTGTTGCCTCTATTGTAATTGTCTTAATGGCTGCATCGATGTGACTTGTTGTAACTCTATTCTTTAAGACATGAACATGGAGTGATAAAAAATTACTTTCCTAGAGTTTTCAACCTTTAGTGTGGATGTACAGGTAACTTGATTGATGTTTATATCTCTCATTCCCATATTTCATCTACGTAAGTGAGCTTTCATCAATCTAAGGGATTGTTCCCGTCCTGGCATCTGCATTAAAACTTCATCATTGTACTTTGTCCAGTAAAATTCAAATATTGCTCTAGTTTTTCGTGGTTCTATGAGTCCTTGTGATTTAGTAATACTTACAATAGACACCATAGCAATCACTGCTTCCAAAATTTTCATATATACGCTCGAATCATCCACTACCATCCAAAAAAACTATGTTATATCATTTTTCAATGTCTTTAATAATTGTAATTTATCCTACATGCTTTGGTAGAACATGTGAGCAACACTTTATCATCACTTATACCCCCATACATATTTGATTCATCTAGATTCACTAGGTGGCTTCTTCGATTCATACCTCTTAACTTCCTCAAAAATTATGCTTGGAGTTTGACCACTTAACTATCTCGAAAACCATGCTAGGTACCCTTGACAAACCTACAAAAACAAAACTTTTTATTAAATTTCCGAAACCAAATATTAAATTAAAATGTCTTTGAAATTTTATATTAAACACTTTATTAAAAGTATTTTTAAATAATTTAATTTGAATTTTAAAAACTATAAAGTTTTAAAATTAAAATATTTAAATATCATTTCATGAAATTCAAACAAACATGAAATACAACAAACAAAAAGGTTAATCTAAACAACTAAACAAATTTATGAAATCTAACAATCATCAAATTATCATTATTTTCAATGGGTCCCCAATTTTGGGTAAAGTTGTGCAATAGCAAAAACAAATGGCAACTCTTTTGGAAAATGCTCCTAAGCATTTTGGACATAAGAACCTAATCAAAAACCAATAAAACCCAAGAATCATAAAAATAAGCATAAAAAATAACAATAAAATGTGAATAGACAATTTCAAAATGGAACAACTAAATCCTTTGCCTCTTATTAGTGTGTGTAGTGTGATTCATTTTGCATTTCTAAAATTATTTAAATTTCCATTATTAGTTTTGTAGTTAGGCTATAGTATTTTGCTCGTTAAATGCACCACTGCATTGCTCCATTGCCAACTGAGCATCTATAGATCTAGTGGAGATAACCTTACCCTCTTTGAGACCTTGCTCTACTGCCAGCAAGGCGTTTATAGCCCTAATAGAGTTTATATGAATCTCCCAAGTATTTGGTGAATTTTACATTTTGCATCTTTTCCTTATTTCGGTCTAGACATAGCTCCATTGCCATTCGGGTGTCTATAGCCCTGGTGAATATTATCTAAATAATTTTGACTGATTTGAATTTACTTTCCATTGTATTTACTTTACTTTTTTTTATCAAGCTTTATGTTGCTTTTGCAAAATTCACCTACCACCTAGGTTAGAGATCAAGTAAGGCTAAAGATAGAGTATATTGGATTTTCACCTTAACCTGCAAAACTGAATAACTTCATCCTTCCAAATTTTAGGAATACTCCTTTTAATGTGATTGGAGCTTTTACAAAATGGTTTCACTATTCCAAATTTTTACTATATTAATCCCCATTCATAAGGATATATACTAAACCTTCTTACTTTCCTTTTCTTCAAGTTTCATATGTTTTCAAAATAGGTAATTTATCCTAAGTGACACAGGAAAAAATACCAACAAATCCATCAGGTGTTCATTGCAATTACAAAACCTAACTCAAACAAAGGAACAAAACCAAAACTTTTACAAAAATTTAAACAACAAAATGATAACATTAATTGAAATCCAAAAATGTGACATAAGCCAATTTTATTGCAAAAAAAAATGAAAATATATCTAAAATTTTACAAAATAAATCAAAACATAAACAAACAAACAATAACTGAAAATATCATAAACAACAAGTTATATACAAGCAAAAATTTGCAAAACCAAAATACTACATACATAAGATGAATATATACAAAAGTTTGACTATCCTTTCCCTGGATCCCAAATACAATTATCACAATTTAAAATACATCTATCATGATATGCATGCCAGGATTTATAAGAATCCAGCCAAAATAAGATTATGTCAAATAAAACAAAAACTTTTATTTTGCCTCTCTCACCCCACCATTTTACTCTTTTTCCATTAGCAATCCCATAGTGAAGTTTCAATTCATCAAATTGATAGGACAATAACTGATTTTCAATTCTTTCATGTCTATTCCTTAGAATGTAGATTCCACAATTCAACTTATGATTTAGAATTAGGCTTTCCTTTTCAAATATGAGGTCTTGTAAGTAGGAGCCTATTTCTAAAAATTTTGAATCCAAGTCATTTTCCATGTTTTTAAGCCAATTGAATTTGTACAACAATTTGCAAGCATCTAGGATATCTCCTAAACAAGGATCATTACAAGATTGAATCTTAGATTCAATAATTAATTGCCTATGGACTTGATTCAAAGCTTCAATCATGTTTTCTTTCATTTTATTTATGGCAATAAATTTAGGAGTTATTTCCAATTCCATAACAACACTTGATATTTTATCATCAATAGCATAAGTATCCAAAGGAACATTGTACCACTTATTACCTAAATTTTCAATAGCTAATAACAAAGGTGAAGATTCTACCTTGTCATCCATAATTAACATATCATGAATAGAATATACTAAAATTAGGTGATTCATTGTAATTTCTTCTTTCTCCTCTTGATCTCCATCATCATAATCTTGTAATCCTTCATCTTCATGGAACACTTGCTTTTAAATAACACCAAAAATAGGCACCCAATCACAAATATGTCCATACTTTTTAAACGATGATTCTTGTTGATCAAACAAAGCAATAGTTTCTTTAGGATGAATAGAAAATTCTAATTCCTTGTTAGCCACCCATGGAGTTTCTTCATTTGAATATTCAATATGATTATGGGAATTTGCACCCAAATTTTTAGTAGCAAAAGGTAAAAGAAACAATTTTACCTCTTCCTCATCCCTAATTAATGAGTCACAAGAAACTTTTACCATTTCTTCACTTTCAATCTCAGCAAAGTGCTCATAAAATTCATATTCAAAGTGATCAAATTTTGGAACCTTCTATATTTCTGGAATGGTACACCATTTTCTAATTCTATAGGAATTGCAAGATCTTTATATGAGGTAAAAACTTTGTTGTCCTGTATATCACATGAAATAAATATTTCATCAGTAGGAGTGTGAGAAAACAATGATTCATCATACATACCCCAACCATTATAATAATTATCTTCTAAAATCAAGGGTTGAAATTCTATCATGTCTTTTACATAATATTTCGATTCAACTATTGATTCCTTTTTAAATTCACTTTCAACCACTTTAAATGGCTCCAGAGTTTCTAAAATTGAATCAATTCCAACATTTAGATTGACTTGATTATCCCAATCCTCAATAAATGATTTACAAAATGGAATTTCAATTTTAGATTCATTTGTAACCAAATTAATATCCAATGTATATATATCTAACTCAATATCATTATAAAGAACCTCATTAGATTCTTTATTATAATCTGTAATCATGTTCTTGAGTCTAGGCTCCCTTTCCACTCGTATCTGATTGGCAACACCTTTCCAAGGTAGCCACATGTGTGAAAAGTCTATAGAGAAATACCCATTCAAATTCTTGCTCCAAGCCCTACTCAATAACATGCCATACTTGTCAGGGATATCGACAACATGAATGTCTATATATTGTTGCACTCTAGGTTTTGATGACAATTGAATATGAACATTCTTAAGCATACCTACAACATTTACTTCTATTTTATCCAACTGAACGAAAATTCTATTTGAAGGTAAAGGTTTGAAACCTAGCTTTTGACAAACAACAAAAGTCATTATATTACTTAAAGCTCTAGAATCCACCATTCAGTTATGTAAATTTTTACCTGCAATTCTAACAGTCAAGAGAAAAGGAAGAGCTTCCTCTTTCTCTTTTCGTGCAACATATTGTGCCTTTGTGGTTTTCTTAACTTCCCTTTTACTTTGTTTACCAAAAGCTTCCATTAATAACTCTTGTTGATTAGGTAAAAATATAGCATCAAACATAGTGATATTAGCTTTGATTTTCTTAAGATATTCAACAATATTGTAAGTTATATTTTCACTATTTTGCATTTTCTATGTAGACTTAGATGCATCAAAAGTAGATGGAGGAATAGGGTTATTATTTGCATTAACATCAGGAGGAATGATAGAACTATTAGGAGGAGTAGAAGTAGTGTTATAAGATTTACTTTTATTTCTCAAATGATAATTATGACTCCCCTTTTTATATTGCTTGCATGTTTGAATCTCTTCTTCTATAACCTCATCATCTTCTTCTTCTTCATCATCACTTGAACCAAGAATGTCGAGAACAAAAACAGTGCCTTTACCTTTTCTCGAACTAGGTTCATCAAAACCATTTTCATTAGGTACCAATTCTAGCTAATCCATTTCTTGTTGAAGAATATCTACAACAATTTTGAATGAGCATTCATTTTCATTGTGTTCCTTAGTATTATGCAATCTGCACCAATTATCCAAAACCACATTAGAAATATTAACAATAGTAGTTTTTTGACTAGAACTAGTGGAAGCATTATTTTGATTAGTAACAGGAGTTGGTACACCCCCATTATTTGGCTTTGTGTTCCACTATTTCTTTTGTACCATAAAATTTCTATTTGATTGTGAACTTTGTGGTGTTTTTTTTTGCATTTGAACCATATCACTACTTAACTTATGATACATCCTTTTTAAATCTGATATTTCTAAATTAGACTCATTAGGAGGAACAATAGTAATAGTAGGATTGGTTTGATTTCCAAAATTTGAAACATTCTGATTTGGTAATGCATTTTGAATGTTATGATTTGGCAAAGTGCTTTGAACATTCTGATTTAGCAAAGTGTTTGGATAAACTGAATTATTTTGACTTTGGAATGTTTGTGAAAACATTGGATTAGTTTGATGAGCATTAAAATTTTGAAAAGATGTTGTATTTTGTGTAGGTGCAACATTTCCAAAAATAGGCATATTATGTGCATTATTTTCAACTATTTTATGTGCAGCAAACTGATTTTCTAAAAACATTGGATTATTTGCATATGTAGGTGTTGTTGGATATGTGGGTGTTGTAGCATATGGAATTGTGTTTAACATGGGCATTTGCTGAGATAAAGCATGATTAATCATTGGAATTTGATTGTACATACCTAGATGTTCGATTGATGGTAACTGACCTATCCCATGACTTTGAGGCATCAATTGTTGTTCAGCTATGAGAGGTTTCATGTATGCTGTAATAAGGGTTGACATTTGACCTACTCTTTTGACAAACATAGTAGTCAATAGATATAATGCTCCAAAATACATTTGTAAAGTTGTGAATTCTGCAAGAGCATAAGAAGCAGTTAGTCTTGAATACATTGGAACCTAGTATTAAACATTCTTAATGGTTCATTTTATTCCCTTCTTGAAGATGCAAATTGGAGATAGATACTAGCAGTATCTATAGCAAATTTAAATTGAGTAATAAAATCATACTTTAACATTATATAAGAAGTAATAGATCTATATGGTAAGCAAACATACCAATCATAAGCAATATCATCAAGGGTTAATGGAAACAACCTACAAGCTACGTCCTCATGCTCGACCTGTTATCTAGATAAAGCATTAGTATAATCCTGTATGTGTTCTTCTACTAAACATGTACCATCATGTTTATACTTGGGCAAGTACTTGTCTATATTTTTGGGCATATCATGCACATCTCCTGCAATATTCAAGGGACTTCTCTAAGTTCCCATCCATGCTAAATTTGGAGCAGCCATAGCAATGGGTGGAGGTGTGATTAATGGAATGTTAGGGTTTTGATGTGAAGTGCCAATAGGTGATGGAATGACAACTTTTTGAACTTGACTTCATCTATACTTCCGAGTGGGAGAAAGACTTTGAAAAATGGTGTCTCCAATGGACTTGGATCTTGTGATTATCTTTTTAGGTTCCAGTTTTAACAATAATCAACAATTTTTTGAACCTTAAATGCTTTGAAAACACAACACTCAAATATTATTGCAATGTAACAATAAAATCATAATATCCAAGCAATGTATTTAAGCATTAATTTTTAAAAAATGAACAAGTATGAACAAAATTAAATGCTTTAAATCAAAATACTTGATTTCAGGCCCTCCTTCTAGCATCAATTTTGTTGAGTGATAATTTTTCCCAGTTGCAAAACTACACTCACAGTTAGGATTTTTGAATATAAAACCCTCTCTTGCAAAGAAACGATTAATTTCTCCAAGGTTTTGTGTTACAATGTGCTTAAAAATGTAAAAATATTGAAGTGTGAAATGATGCTGAAACAACTTCAAAGGTGCATGTTGCCATTAACAAGGGGCCTGGTTTTTAGATATTTGATTGATAAACATGAAATATAATATCCATAAAGTTCATTCTCCAACCATAATATTAGTAATTAAATTCTACTCAAAATCTGATTTTGTAAAGTGTGAAATTTAATTAAAACCTTGAAAATTTATTTTAATTAAACTATGTTCAAATACTTTAGATTAAAATTTGCATGAAAATAATTTGAACATTTAATTAAAATATTAATGTTTATTTCCAAATATAAAGTTCCGTGAAACTAAAATGTGAAATAAACATATTCCCTAATTATAAAGTTTTAAACTTTAGAATATCAAATTAGGGTTGTGATTCCCATGAATTGAAATTTAAATAAAAATAAAATTTTAGGGTAAGCAAAAATAAAATAAAAATAAAAATTTTGAATGTGGGTTATAGAACTAAAACAAAAACTTTTCCATAATTAAACCTAGCCTAAATCAACCAGCATTAAACCCAATATAATTTAGACTAAGTGCTATCTTATGAGGGAAAACAATAGAAATTTATTAAATTATTAAACACATGAAACACCATCAACATGCATGTCTTAATATAATAAAAATGAATATATTTGATCAAATCTTACAATATGCTTCTCCAAAAACTCTCTATTCTTCAATAGTGCATCCTTCTCTATGTAACCTAGGAGGAAATATTTGGCTATTCTTTGACTATTCCTTCTTCAATCCGTCCTTCCAAAATCATCCAACCCTATTTTGGACTTTCAAACTCTTATTCATAATTGAAGGGTAATTCCATTCTTGTCATTTCTAAATTTTTTTACACGGTTTATATCGCTCCGCAATAATTTGAATATAAAAAAAATCCATTCCTTCCTGGCCATTTTGATATATTTAACAACTTTTGTCTTTACACTTTATTGTATCAATATCATGACATATGATATTAATATTTTAATTTTCATAATCTTTACCTTTTGTATCTTAATATATCATGCTTTTAATGAACCATCGCTATACCATGAACCTCTTTGCACTTAATACATTCACTAATTTTTACCTTGAAAACATCCATGACAATCTGTATATAGCTACAATGGTGGGTTTCAGATATGCATACGACATCCTCCTTTATTTTGAGAATGTTATTTTTGGTGATGAATTACAAGTGTGGCTTTGAAAATGATGTATTCATACTCTGTGAACTTTTAAAATGAACCATTCACCTAAGTTTTAATCTATGACAAGATTTGCCAAAATTTCAATTCAATATTTAGTCATCAAAACATTGTGTTTGATTACACTTCCCTGTAACCTACCATCGCCAGAGAAAATTCATCCCAAAATGATCAAATCCTGTCACTACCATAAGTAACACTGCTATTCATAACATTTCACTCATTTTTCTCATGTGGTTGTACCATGCTATCAACAACATTATAGATGATGTTTTCTAAATTATATACGATGTTTTATTAAATATGCTCCATATGAATTATAGATAATATTTTAAATATGTTTCATATGACCGTTAAACTTGGATATGAATACAAAGCAATATTCAATGACAACTTTATTTACATTCATATGAGGATAAAAATTAAAACTAAAATTCTTCTCACATTCATATCAGGTATCCCATCTACAAATTATGCATAATATACGACTCTTCTATATGATGGAGAATGTGCTCACCAATCATGTCTCTTTGTCACCACGCGAGAGCTATATGTACTTATATTTGGATTTCACATGTTGCTAAACCTTTAACATCTCCATGGAGGGCAATCAGGGTACATCACCTGGTTTCTACATATTTGTCAAAGAATACCACCATAGTTGTTGCCTCTATTGTAATTGTCTTAATGGTTGCATCGACATGACTTGTTGTAACTCTATTCTTTAATACATGGACATGGAGTGATAAACATTTTCTTTTCCAGAGTTTTCAACCTTCAGTGCATACTGACAGGTAACTTTATTGATGTTTATATCTCTCATTCCCATATTTCATCTACGTAAGCGAGCTTTCATCAGCCTATAGGATTGTTCCCATCTCGACATCTTCATTAAAATTGCATCACCATCCTTCATCCAAATTCAAATATTTCTCTAGTTTTTCATGGTTCTATGAGTCCTCATGATTTCCTAATTCTTACAATATACACCATAGCAATCGCTACTTCCAAAATTTCCATAGATATGCTCAAATCATCCACTATCATCTGAGAAAACTTTTATATCGTGTTTTTCAATGTATTTAATAATTGTAATTTACCCCACATGCTTTGGTAGAACATGTGAGCAACACTTTATCATCACTTATACCCCCATACGTATTTGATTTAGCTAGAGCCATCGGGTGGCTTCTTCGATTCGCGCCTCTTAATCGCCTTGAAAATTGTGCTTGGATTTTGACCACTTGATTGTCTCAAAAATCATGCTAGGTACCCTTGACAAACTTGCAAAAACAAATTTTTTTATTAAATTTCCAAAACCAAATATTAAATTAAAATTTCTTTGAACTTTTATATTAAACACTTTATTAAAAGTATTTTTAAATAATTTAATTTGAACTTTAAAAACTATAAAGTTTTAAAATTAAAATATTTAAAAATCATTTCATGAAATTCAAACAAACATGAAATAAAATAAACAAAAAGGTTAATCTAAACAAATAAAAAAAATTATGAAACCTAAAAATCATCAAATTTTCATAATTTTCGGTGGATCTCCAATTTTAGGGAAATTTGTGCAATAGCAACAATAGTACCTCCTTTAGAATAAGAGGTTCTAGCAGTGGATTCACTAATATTTTCTTTTATCAAAATATTTCATTCTTGGCTTCAAGAGAATGGTGTGGGTAATGATAGATGCATCATAGACTTTCATATCTTCATAAATCCATGCTATAGCATCTATTTAATCTTTTCAGACCTAAATTATTTCGTTTTTCTCCTCATTAGTGTAGGTCTTTCCCAAGAAGACATTTTGGGGATATAAATATTTTTAATATTGTATGTTTCATATGACCCCTTTTCAGTTGAAGCAATCTATTGCTTTTGTGAACAATAATCCATATTAAATAAATATTCCAAAGAAAAATACCTTTGGGAATGGTGTTTTTTTCAAACCTAATTCACTTCTTAATCTAGTTCTATATAGTTTTTGTCTTCCTCATATATGATCTATGTTTCAAATATGCCCAAATTAGTGATAAAATTTGTTATTTGCTTGTTATATTCAAATACCTAAAAGTTTTGGATATCATCTGGTACAGAGGGATTGATAACTAACTCTACTAAAAGCCACTTTATCATTGAATGAGCAATTGGCTCTAGGGTGTTTTTTGCTACTGCCAATGAATCTACAATATGGTTCTTTTTACATGAAATGATTTGGATATTGAAAGCATAAAACTATTTGATTAAGTTTCAAATATGGCTATAATAATTTGAGAGATGTTTGTCATGATATGCATCCCATTTTTGTATTTGTTTGATCACTAACTTCGAATCTCACATGACAAGTACATACTTGACTCCCTTATTGATGGATAATTTCAATCCATGGATCAAGGCTTTGTACTTAGGATAATTATAGGTGCAAGAAAACTATAATCAATAAACAATAAGATAGGATTTGCCTTTAGGGTTAACCAATTCAATTTTGGCACCATTACCATGCTTAGATTTTGATCCATCAAACTTAAGGGTCCACAACAAATATTCATTTTTTTTTTTGTTTACTTTGTGGGGTCCATACTATTAGAGTATTATATTTAAGTCATGTTTCCACCTCTATAATATAGACTTCAAATTTTAGTTGTGTGTAGAACCTCATTAACATTGTTGTACTCAGTGATGAGCTCCTTCAATCTAGGCTCTCATTCTATCCTTATTTAATTAGCTATGCCATTCCAAAGAAGCTACATATGTGAGAAATTAGTTTTCATATATACATTTAATTTTCTTGACCAATCAATATTGAGCAGCATTCCATATGCATAAGGATATCCACAACCTGGATATCAATATATTGTTGTATCCTAGGTTAAATAGCCAACTATATATGGATCTGATTTAGTACCTTGACCACATTTACCTTCATATTATCCAGCTAAATTACCTTCTTATTTGAAGGAGCAAGATTTTGTCCTAATTTCTTTATTGATATCATACATCTTATTGCTAGAAGCACCTAAATCCATAAGATAATTATGTAAATGTTTACCAGCAATTCTAATAGTCAGAAAAAAAGGTGGATATTCTACCTTTCCTTTGCATATGGACACCTAGGCATCATTAGCCTTTTTCATATCTTTTTTATTTTGTTCAAAGAGATTTTTAAGCAACAAATCCTTCTAATTGGTCAACAAAGCTATCTCAAATAGATAAATGTTTACCGTGGTTTTCATAAGGTCTTTGATAATATTATATTCAGACTTGTTTTGTTCTAGGATTTACTTTGTCTATGGTAATGGCACATTGACTTTTAGATGTATAGGCACTGTTGTCACATTTTGCATGGGGTGAAATATTTTCAATTTTTGTAAGAGTGCTGCTCTTCCCTTTCCCTCTTCCTCTCTTTCCCCTTTCTCTTCTCTCCCTTTCTCTTTCTTCCCTACATTCTCATTCTTCCCTCTTTCTCTTGAGCCCCTCAGTAAAAATCTCAAAATGACAGCAGTTGCCCTGAAAAATGGCTAAGTATCAGGGTGCAATCTAACTTCACTACAAAGTCAGAGTGTGCCCTCCAGTTGGAGCGTAGAAGGAATGCAAACTACGCAGTGTGATAGAATCAACCAAAAATTCTAAGTGTTCAGGGCGCAATCCGACTTCGCAGCGAATTCAGAGTGCGCCCTTCTTTCTGGGCGCACTAGGTAACAGGCTGGCAGGAAAAATGACTAAGTGTTTGGGGCGCAACCCGACTTCACAGCGAAGTTGGAGTGTGCCCCCTTTCCAGGGAAAATTTTGTACGACAGTGTAAATCAACTTCCACCGGTGCGCAACCTGACTTCACAGCGAAGTCGGAGTGCGCCCTTTGACCGATGCGCAGTAGGGAGACAAACTAAGAATTTGACTAAGGCATGAAAGGCCTCCCCAACTATGTTATTTTTCATCTACGCAGCCCAATAGTGCTCTGATCCTGAGTAAAGTTGGATAAACTACCTTTCAAGGTAGACACGTGTCAAGCAGCATCATCCGACAAGTGTTCAACTTTGGGATCCGAGTTGATACGTGCCAAGCACAAGGACAAGCATGGGATATAGTACTTATGTCAGCTGCTGCCTTTAAAGCTGATTGGAGGTTCTACTTGCTTCAGCTACCCGCATTCCTACCAATGAGAAGTTCTACCTAACACACTGCCATGTATCTATATAGCCTTTAGGGAGACCATGCTGCAAGTACAGTCCTGCCAGACAAAGGTCAGCATCAGTAGTTCCACGGCTGATTTTGTCAGCTAATGTTTGACTGGGACTTTGTGCCCATTAATGTAATCGAGGGGGTTCTCATGCTATAAATACCCACCACATTTTCATTGTAAGGTGGTGGAAGGGGAATGTCTGTTAGGGAACCATTGTAGCTGTGCTTCTGCCAGTTAATATAATACATACACTTGGTGCTGTTATACTATTTTTATTCTGTATGTTGCCACTCCTTTGAATTTTTGCCTTATGTTTTCCTGTGTCATGGCTTGTTGATTCACTTCGGCATTTTGTGGTCAGGTATGCCTAAGGCGCATAAATCAGAGGATATATAGGGCAAACATTAGCAGCAGTTTTTTGGTTATGTTTTGTGTTATAGTGTTGTTAGTAGTGGTGATTGATGCGTTGTCGTACTGTTAGTTCCTTGGAGGGAATGTCTATTAGGGAACCATTGTAGTTGTACTTCTAGCCCTTAACACAAAAAATATACTTGGATCTATTTTACTGGCGAGTGATAGCATCGATAGTGGTGTGTTATGGTTATATTGGTGTTAGTAGTGGTGATTGATGCATTGTCATACTGTTAGTTCCCCCCAACCAACTCCAATCTAATTTGGATTTCTTTCTGTACTTTTTCTCTTTCCCTGCACTCTTATCTTGAACCTCAAAACCCCAAAGGAATTCGGCCTTCTCCAAAGATTGGCACGGAAGGCATTCCTTCCTTTTGGCATTTCAATGTTGGTTTGCGGGTCCTAGGGTGCAATATCAACAAATCCTTTCCTCATGGTAGATTCATGACCAACAATTTTTGGCATGCCCGATGGGACAAGGAAGTTTCCCACCCACAAACAAAATCGAAGCACCGGTGTTCGCTTCATTGCTGTTAAAAATTAGAACACCTGGTGACTCTACACGAACATATCCTCTAAGTCTGAAATACTGGTCCTAGCACCTTCATGCAAACACAAAGGTGGCGAGCAAGAGATCCGAGAAACTCACCTATTTTTTATGAACTAGACATCAACGCTCGAGGCAAAATTGCTAGGCTAGCTGATCAGCAAGCTCGTGTCAATGAAGCCAAGGTTGAAATCCAAGAAGAAGCCAAAGCCAAAGTCGAAGGATCTGAGAACAAAATAGAATAGGCTGAGGAAGAAGAGGAATCTACATCCTCAGAAGGTACCGACACTGAGTATACAACCGACGGAGGAGAAGAAGAAGAAATGGCTACCCAATAGCAGAATGATGATGATCTCTTCCCGATTGTGGAATCTATGAGGCCCTTGGCCCTGGTCAGATAGCAAGCTATGCCCCCTACTACCTTAAAGTCCATCCCTATGTATGATGGCTATGGCAAGATGACGTACGAGCACATCCAGGACATCCTTGCCCTGGCTGCATTGCACTCCATTACTGATGAAAGTGTGAAGACCCGTCTGCTGGCCCTTTCCCTAAGGGGGAAGCTTCTCTATTGGTGGATATTACTACCATAGGGATCTATCATAGGGTGGCCCTAGCTCACCAGAAGGCTTGTGAAAGGATGCAATGAGTCTGCTAACCCCACTTCTTTGTTGCATCAGTTCCAAAGTGTCCAGAGACACCCCCAAGAGGAGGTGTCTGATTTTAACATCAGGTTTACGAGATCTTGGAAATGGGTACCTCATGAACTTAAGCCTTTATATGGCATGGCTACTCACTACTACCTGAGGTCCTTCAACTCAGACATATGCCTACTGCTAAAGATTGCCAAGATAGACTCATTTCCTAATCTATACAAGGCTACCCAGCAAGCTGAAGTAGATATCATTTCTATCGGTAGACTCCCATCTAGGGTGTAGGAACCCATTCGTCCCAACTTTCCTAGATCCCAATATCCATCAGATTCTGGTGATGTGCCATCCACATCAAGGTAGCAACCCCAACAGTAATGGTATCCGATGTCGGTCGTAACCCCTTATGGCCCATCGCAAATGCATTATCCTCACCCACCTCCTCCTGCTCCACATTTTCTAGCACTTCCTACTCCCTCATAATACGCACCTTATTCCAATACTCGTCCAATAGTCGCATTGCCTCCATCAACACAATTTTTGCCTCCTGACAATAACATTCAGAATACAATCCTCCAGGAGGTACAGGATTCGGCCTCAGGTTATCATGCCATGTCCAATGACATGACCGCTTTGAAGAAGCAATCCCATATGGACCTCGCTCCTAGGAGGCCATATACACCCCCGATGCTGACAAAATATAGGCCTCCAGAACAACAACTACAAAGGCGTCCGCCTCTGAGAAATGCTGCTATAGAAGACTAACATGGTCCTTTTGATCAGGTTAACTGGTGCACTACGTGCAACGACCCACATTCGAAGGACGACTGCACACTGCACCAACACTATATCCATAATTTGACTAGCAGTACCATAGAGGACGATGAACTCTACATGATCCTAGATGGTGAAGCCAACTTTGCCTTCCCAGGGGAAAATCTAGTGTCGCCCACCAAGGAAGAAAAGAAAACTGTAGATGCTACAGAAAAGCCTTTGAAGGTATACACCAGAAGAGAAAAACCATAGCTTGGTAGGCTACCACCATACAAGTGGTTGTGGCCCTACACAACCCAGGAGAAGGCATCCAAATACAAAGCTCCAGCCAAGCCTCCTCCTATAAAGGCAGCCCCCATTCTAGCCAAGCCCCCTATAGCAAAATTTCTAGTTCTGGCTAAAACTCCACAACCTCAGCCTCCATTTGAAAGCAAAGAACAGGCCCAGGAGAAGCTGAAGTACCCGTCTCTGACAAAGAGACAGAGAGTTGAGGCCACCCAGCAATACCGAATGAAGTATGAGCTGGTAAAATAAGTAGAAGGAGCTAGCACCTCGGGCTACAGCATAGTAGACGAGTTAAAAATAACACCTGCTAGAATCAGCATGTACGATGCTCTTATGATCCTAGGCCAAGTGGATCTGCTACAGGAATATCTAAAAAACATGAAGAACAGTAAGCAGATACAGCCCGCTGTCCTAGTTCAACCTATGATAGTCTCATCCACTGGGAAGAATAAACCGCCTTCCTTCTATCTATCTTTATAGATGCAAGGGCACATAGCACATAACTACATGGTGGACTCTGGCGCTTCCATGACTGTTATGTCGAAAGCCGTCTATGATGAGATCGGGATGGAGTACACAAGGAGCAGCCAAGGCATGCTGTAATTAGACGACACCCCTGTCAAGATAGTTGGTGTCATAAAGGACATCCCTATTTGGCTGCATAAGGCTCTCGACATTGTGGTCATCCAAGAAGTCATGGTCATTGACCTGGCTCCCTACTTCAGCATGTGTCTCTCCTGGGAGTTCACGGTGAAGCTGGGCAAGTACCTGTCTCTAGACTACTCACACATGGAAGTGCCCTTCAAAGGAAGAAGAGTGAGAATCTTTAATGAGAAGCCTTCCACATTCCTAGTAGAGAAGATACCCGAAGAAGAGTTGGACCGCATGGTCTAGCTGTTTGAGGAAGAACTGGTGACAGTAGAGCTAATGAAGCAAGCCCTCAAAGTGCTACAGCTCAAAGATGAGTTCTCTTTGTAGGATTTCAATGTCGTAATTGAGACACAACAAGGTTGTTACACCATTGTACAACCCGAGAGGCTTGACAAGTCAGCTGAAAAGGAAGTGGGACCTGCACCCGAGAAGCTATGGAAGCTTTTCTTTGACGATGTGCGATGCAAAAATGGTGCCGATGCAGGGGTGCTTTTGGTTTCTCCAACTATGATCTAGAAAGACTATACCTACAGGCTAGCCTGGAGTTGCACTAACAACTCGACAGAGTATGAAGCCCTATGCTTGGGTTTGTGAAAGGCGAAGAGGTTGGGGATTAAACACCTGCAAATATTTGGAGATTCAGAGCTGGTGTGTCACCAGGTTACGAACAAGTGCACCTCCAAAAAGCACTATCTCAAGGCATACTGCAACCGAGTGTGGGACCTGATGGAGTTGTTTGACTCATGGAATGTCAAGGTGATATCACATGAGAAAAACAAACATGCTGACATTATGGTGTCTGTTGGAGCTAGGTACATTTCGGCTGATGACGTTATCCAAAAATTGAAGTTGGTTTGCACTATTTATAGGCCTTCTATGCCTGATAAGGACACCCATTGGTAGGTGTTCGATTGTGACGAGGAGATCGTCACATTTTTGGTAAATGAAGCATGTTCAATCAAGAGTAGAGACCTTGATGACGAGCAATATGAGGGGTTGATACAGTTGAAAAATAATCATGTCCCAAAAGGACTGATTACATTTGAGAGTCTATTTGATCAGAATGATAGGGCTATATCTCATAGGATCAAAGTAGACCCGAAGTAGTATGCCGACCTAGAACTCGAACCTCGTAAAAACATCAAGGTCGGGACAGACTGCACTTCGAAGGAACTTGAGCGGATCAGATCACTATGCCAAGAGTTCCCCGACATCATGGCTTGGTGATATGAGGACTTGAAGGGGTATGACAAAGATGTAATCCAGCATACCATTGAGCTATAGGATGGTGCCAAGCCGTTTCAACAGAAGCAGAGGGCCGTAAATCCAAAAATCAAGGCCATGATGAAAGCTAAGCTCCTAAAGATGCTCGAGGCCAAAATCATCTACCCCATCAAACATTCATCTTGGGTTGCAAATTTGGTGCCTGTGAGGAAGAAGAATGGTGACATCCGTCTCTGTGTCAATTTCAAAAACCTGAATTAGGCCTCCCTCAAGGACCATTATCTGCTTCCCCAAATTGATCAAAACATCGTTGCTGGAGCCCAAAGATTCTCACTTCTAGATGGATTTTCCAGCTACAACTAGATTTGGGTCAGGGATGAGTACCAGCATAAAATGGCATTCACCACAAAATGGGGGACGTTTGCCTATCAGTGCATGCCTTTTAGCTTATCCAATGCTGGTGCCACATTCCAAAGGGCCATGGACCTAGCCTTCTAAGAGCTGCTCAATAAGATCATTGTCATCTACCTTGATGACATGACTGTTTTCTCTCACCAAAGAGGGGATCATGTTTCCCACCTGCGGCAAATATTTGAGAGGTGTCAATAACTTGACATTTCTATAAACCCGAAGAAGTCTGTCTTCATAGTAAAATAAGGTAAGCTATTGGGACATGTCATCTTAGATAAAGGCCTTGCCATTGACCCTGACAGAGCAGAAGCCCTCCTTCGCTTGCCAGCCCCAATTGATAAAAAAGGGCTACAATCCTTCTTCGACCAGATTAACTTTGTGCAAAAGTTCATCTCGGACTTCGCACAAGTGATCAAGCCTATGGTCGAACTGTTGAAAAAATATACAATTTATGAATGGACTGATGAGAGAGAGCAAGCCTTCAAGGAAATCAAGGCTCGAATTGCACAAGCTATGATGTTGATTAACCCATACTACTCCAAGGACTTCATCCTGTACACGATGGGAGAACCAAAAAGTTACGTCGTAGTCCTGACTCAAAAAGGAGACGATGGCGAGGAGCACCCCATAGTGTTCCTGAGCCAATTGATTCAGTCGCATGAAGAAAAGTATAACTTTATAGAGCGGTAGGTTCACGCTATCATGAAATCTCTCTAAAAGTTTAGGCACTTTGTCTCCTAGAGCAAAACGACTATCTTTATGATTCACCCAGACGTTTGAAGCTTCATCATACAAGGGGAGCCAGGTCACAAGAAAGCAGGATGGATTGCAAAAATCTAGGAGTTCGACATCGAAGTGTGGCCCACCAAGCTTATTAGAGGCCAAGCCTTGTGTGAGGAGCTATCCTGAAGCGCTGTAGTCGACATCTCTGCCTGTAAGTGGGAGGACACAGCAACAAGAATCAACCTGGCCAACTCCTTATCGAAGGGGAGTGACTGGACAGATGAACTGGTGAGATATTTTTGCACCGAAAGATGTCTAGATCACCTAAACACCTCATAATGAAGGAGATTTTGGCTAGGTGCACTCAAGCACACTCTTCGTCCCGAGGGGCTTTACTTCAAAAACATTGACGACATCCTGTTGTGTTGCATCAGGAAATCAGACCAGTCCAGGGTCCTCAGAGATTTTCATTTCGGGATGCCTGGAGGTCATCATTCTGCAAGGTCTACGACCTTGAAAATAATTAGAGCCAAGTACTACTGGCCCACTCTATTTACAAACGCTTGTGCGGTCTGTTCCAAATGTGATCAATGCCAAAGGTTTGCTGGTAGAAATAGAAAAGCACCCCTGCCCCTTCAACTGATTCAGGCTAAGACTCCATTCCAGCAATGGGGTCTAGACTTCATTGGGGTGATTTAGCCTAATTCCTCTGCCAGACACAAGTTTATTCTTACAACCATCGATTACTTCACACGATGGGCAGAGGTGATCCTGACCAAAAATGCGGACCAAGAAACAGTCATCGGGTTCCTTGAGATCCTGATTACCCGCTTTGAGGTTCTAGATTCAATTGTAACAGATAATGGTCTAGGGTTTGCAGGTGTTGTACTCACGGAGTACACTAGCAAACTTGGCATTTATCACAAAATGTCTTCTAATTACTACCTGCATGGGAATGGCCTTACTGAGTCTACTAACAAGAACCTCCTGAAGATCATCAGAAGGACCATTGAAAGGAACAAGTAGACTTGGCATTCACTTCTGAATCGATCACTGTGGGCAGACAGAGTTTCATTCAAGACATCCATTAAAATGTCCCCCTATGCGCTCATCTATGGCAAATAGGTTGTCATGCCATCTCACATTGAAATCCCCGCTCTCTGGATGTTGGATGAAAAGAGAAGCAACAGAGACCCGATGGATGACAGACTGTGCCAACTCCTGTAGTTGGAGGAAGACAGATAAAAAGCATACTAGGCCTTCACCAAGCATGTTGAATCCACTCAAGGCTAGTTTGCGAAAGGCACCACTACCCGAGTTTTTGAAATCGGGGACCTAGTGCTGAAGTGGGACTCATTAAAGGTGAAGCCAAGCAACCACAAAAAATTTGATGCTCTCTGGGAGGGCCCCTATCAGATTGCCTAGGTGAACCAGCTCAATGCTTACATACTTCGGGATATGGAGGTTCAGCTCCTGCCTATTCCCGTTAACGGGTTCCACTTGAAAATTTATCGTTGTTGAAGGTATCCTAAAGGGCCCTTCCTTGTAACATATTTCCCTTATTGCTTTTTTAAATTTTTAGTATGTACATTTTTTGGATTTTAGTTTTTCCAATTTAATAAGCCCAAGTCGGACAAAATGAGAAAGTGTTGACTTTCAAGGTGAAGTCTAACTTTGCGCCCAAAGTTTGGGCGAGCCCAAGTTTCATGCAAAGTGTGAGATGCACCCCGTTTTCTGGGCGCAGCTCGGCTGGTTCACCAAAGAAAATAGTAAAGGTTGTAGAAGGGCTAGGTATAAGTTTGGACTGTGCCCGGTTTGTAGGCGAAGTTCGAGCTACGCCCATCCAAGGGGCACAGCTAGGAAGTGAAAATAGCAATGAAAACAAGCAAGTGTTAGTTTGGACTGCGCTCAATTTTTAGGCAAAGTCTGACTGCATGGCCGAAGTCAGACTATGCCCAATTTTTGGGTGACGTCTGATTGTACCTTGTTTCCTGGGTGCAACTTGGATGGTTTACAAAAATAAATAAAAAATTAATACTCCAAGTGTGGGCCTAGGGCGTGCAATAGCTGTGAAGGTTGGGTTTTCAAACCAAAAGGGTTTTTGCCTCAAGCAGTGTGCCTGAATTATGGTAGTGACGTCAACCATGGCACAGCATTCAAAGTCAAAATTAATGATTATGCAACTTTCAAAGAAAACGCAATCAAGGAGGCATGGCATGGTAACCAAGGTGCATCTTTCAAGACATTCTCCTACATAGGCACCTAAAAACATAACTTCTTCACAAGCCAGCTGACCTACCCCCTCCTGCGCACCATAAATGACACTGTCATTATCATTAAAATGGGGTCTAGTGCACCCAGACATGCCAAATCGTGCAGATTATTCCTGTGACTACGAAATCTTCTACAAACATCCAGAGGTCATAATTATTGCTTTTTTGAAGGAATGGACAAAGTAAAGTTGCCAGTACAAGCTCAGTCTAGAAAAGGGTGCGAAAGTGGGGATTTCCTGTAGTCAGATGCTTTCAAGAGTGAGACGCCATGGGATCAAAAGTCAAAATCTTGGACAAAGAAAGTACAACATGGGCAAGCCCCACCACCACCAATTAATTACCTGTCCAGGTACAAGGATGGCTTGTTTTCCATGAGCCTTACTAAACTATGGATAAATGTGGAAAGTTGGGCAGATAAATTTTTGCCCTTTCACCATTTTGGGGCTGTATACAAGTCAAACCTTCATCGGTTCTTACGCCCCCTGTCCACCTTTTCCCGGAGCTAGTCGACATCATTGTTAGACATTACAGGCTAGCTACCTAGCAAGTTTGCAACTGTAGTGGAAAACCCTTGTTCACACTCTACAGAGAGACCGTCCAACCGACATTTGCCTTGGGGTTGCAATATTACTCCAATGCAATTGTTAAAAGGATAAATCTTTGCGAGCAAGCGGGGTGCTTTATGCATACAAAAATGATGAGGGATTTCCTCAACTCAAAGCTGAACGCTCCGCTCGTAGCTAGACAATGGCCAACCGGCCCCATACCCCTGGAAAGGTTTCAAAGCAAATACATATACACCATCCTGGCATGGGTCCTCGGCTATGACTCTGATGAGTTGGTACAACCGTACCAGCTAGCGCTGGTAGAATGTTTCCTATGTAAAGAATCTTATGAACCAGCAGCATAGAAAAGTGGGAAGCACCCAATCTTTTTTGACTGGGTAGACTGGCTTGTATACACCATTCACTCTAGCCTGGTGAAGCTACAAAAAAAGCAATTAACTAAATTTTGGTTCAGTTCCTTCTTGGCTTGGCTATGTTTGTATCACTTGCACTCCTATATGCCGATCCCTAACCTGAAGAAAGTAAATGAGAAGGGAGAGCCATAGCCCATCTATGAATGGATGGATGACCTATATCAGAAAGGGCCTTATTACAAGTTCAACTTCAACTTTATGGGCTTGGTCATGTCATTATTTAGCGATGGCGAGATCCCTCACCCCCCGCAGGAAATGACAAACTATTTATTGAATCACAAGCTCAGGGACATTTTTAGACTGGCGCAGGGAATCATGGTTAGAATCTATGAATTCAAGGGCAAGACTCATATGCTACCCTACTGGTACACGGATCATCAGTTTGGGATGGAGGTTGCATGGCAGATGGATTACATTGAAGAAGAGTTTAGCCAGGGAAAGAAAAAGGGCCATATCTTTCAATATCCTCTTTCCTAGGCGAACATCGAAATATCAAAGATAGGACAACATGTCTATCTTGAGTAGGAGCTCTTTGACATTGGCCCGATTCTGCTACCATAGCGCTAGAAGTATGACCCACACGGGATAAGGGGAAATTTTGCTCATGTCTACCCTTGGGTAGATATAATCGAAGACAGATGCGATGTGGTCCATGTTGACCTCGACTAGGAGATTGACTTGATGGAAGCATGGCCTCCTTGGTAGGAGCTTTACTACGAGGAGGTAGCATATGACCCCGAGCAAAACCCTGACCACAATTTCACTTCTCTAGGATTTAAGAAACTCGTCACCAAGCTGGCAAGCCTTAACTGGCCAAAAGAAAAAGTCGTTGAATGCAAGAATATGAGGTGTCGCATGTAGCACGATAAATCCATCAGGAGGAATCTGGTCGTTGATGATGATTTTTTAGCTCTATATGACTAGCACATTGGCAGCTGGTGGCCTTTCACATTTTGAGATTACGTTCCCCGAGGTCCCTTTGAGGGTTATAAAGGAGGGTCTTCCTCCCAACAGTTGTACACCTTTACAACTGCCAGTGTGGGCCCAACAAATATCCAAATGGACCCAATGCAGCCTATTTCTTCCAAGGTGATGACCTAAAAGGCATGAAAATTAGCCAAGTCAGAGCCCAAGGTGACTCCTCAGGCACAAAAGATGCCAACACCACCAGTGACCAGACCGACTGCAGCAGACCTTCTGCAAGTCAAACCCCGGTACAAGTTTACCGTGGGAACATTAGCACCCGTTGCACCTACTTCATCTCTTTCTTCCAAACTAGCCATTGCTCCAGAAGAGAAAAGGAAGAAGAAAGTTGATAGGGTCAGGTGACCTAGTCTAACAGTGCAACAGTCAGTCACAGAGCCATAGTCGCGTCCAGCCACTCCTAAGGTTGTTTCTCTAGATAGTCCTAAGCCAGCTGCCAGAACTAGAACCATAGACATTCATACAACATCAGCTCAGGTGGAGCCCATAAGTATTTTTGTTGTCCTGCTCCCTTATATCCCATTTGCC
Source organism: Wollemia nobilis (assembly GCA_028583015.1). Lineage (NCBI taxonomy): Eukaryota > Viridiplantae > Streptophyta > Pinopsida > Araucariales > Araucariaceae > Wollemia > Wollemia nobilis. Next base: position 3,356,850 of record JAQPPZ010001206.1, read on the forward strand.
CCTACTTCGACTCCATCTCCTGCTCAATCCGAGCAAGCCATGGTCGCATCTTCCTCTCCATATACACAACCTTCTAGTGGTCACCATTCTTTCGACCAGTTTGCTCAGGACCACAATGCTTCCCTATCCCTGAGTCAAACCCCAAACCCTTCACCCATGGTTAGTGTTAAAGCTATGCATTCATCGCTGCATCCATCACCTCAGCCACTTAAAACCCTTCCAGCATCAACCACTCCACTCTTCGCTCCCTGGTCGCCCTCAAATGCAATCGTTCCTTCCAAAGTCCTCTCAGTTTTTTCTACTTCCCTGATAGCAAGAGATATGTCATAGCAGAACCCTAGGCTGGGGGAACCAGACTTCATGGATGATCTCCAGAACATAGACGATTTGTCTCTGGCAGCAAGAGTCATAGAATATCCAATATCTTTCATCCAAAACTTGAAACGGAGGAGACCTAAGGAGATTTTTGCCTAGGTAAAATGCACCAAGTTTGACTTCAAGAGGAGAGTGCTCATGACAGAAAATATAACTCCAAAAGTGAAGAAGCATCTCTGAGAAATGACCAGGGTGGACTATGAGCTTCAGAGGAAGGAGAATAGCTTTGACGATATCCACCCGCAATACGAGATTCATGGAATCCTTTGTAAATCGGATAATCTCCTTGTCAAAAATTTGGAGGAACAGGAAGAGCTTTTCTGGTTGCAGGACAAAACAAGACAGCTTGAAGAGGACCTGTCTAGGTCCACTGAGCAGCTAGAAGTGGCGCAACAAGAAATAGATGAATTAAAAGCCCAGCTGGCCGCTTCTTAGCAAGAAGCCACAACAGAAAAGCAAGTAGACCTGGAGCAGATTTCTCAGCTCCAGGAGTATTTGAAACAGGCGCAATCGCAATCTGCAGAGAAAGCATCTCAAGCGACGGTCTTTTCAAAGAGCAAAGTTAAGGAGATGCAGGCTGATTTGCTACGGGGATGCAAGCCCCACATGAACAAAGCCATTTATGTCCTGGATTTCGCATCTAGGATCCAAGAAGTTTCTACCCAGGGAAAGCCTATGGTAGAGGAGGTCGAATGCCAGGCGAAGCAATGGCTAGACCTGGCAATGAAACTTCAATAACATGAGTGGAATGGCCTCCAATTCTCCCCCATGTTCTCATTCACTGTAGAATGGGCAGATGCAAGGGTAACCCTGCATAAATATTTTAAGAAAATAGAAGAGGTGAGAGTTTCCAGATGAATGTTGGATGCATTTGAACATGAAAGAGACATTTGTATGGCTCCCCTTCATGCTCTCTCTGAACTAGGGTGCCCGGGCTATGTTGAGAATGGTGAGTTTCTCACCCATGAACAGGTGAAAAAGAATTGGTTGTACTTTGAGGCAGATACAACTAAAATCGATAGCTGGATCGATCCAATTCAAGAAAGTCAGGTCACCCAAATGGTGTCCAAATGCTGCAAGATCAGCTCTTACTTCCAAGAGTTGGAAAAAAGATACCTCACCATCAACTTGCACATGGTCATTGCATTCCACGTAGAATTAGAAGAAGTTGTTAACCACTGACCTTTCAAAGGAGAAGCCTGAGGCCAAGCCCAGGCTGCCTACAAGCGCATCTGCAAGGCAGAAGTCGATGCTGGAGAGCATTTGGAGAGCGAATTCGATGAGGCAGCTATCAAAAGTGGATCTGAAGAATAGTTGTCATGAGGAGAATGTCCAAAGTAGTAGAAGGCATGGTAAGTAAGTTCCTATGCACCCAATGGATGAAGGCATTGATTCTTTGCATCGAGGCAAGCTCGACACCCCACGAGCCACCAATAATGTTGTCACATTTTGCATGGGGTGCAATGTTTTTAATTTTTGTAACAGTATTGTTCTTCACTTTCCATCTTCCTCTCTTTCCCTTTTCTCTTCTCTCCCTTTCTCTCTCTTACCTACATTCTCATTATTCCCTCTTTCTCTTGAGCCCCTCAGTAAAAATCTCAAAATGACAGCAGTTGCCCTAAAAAATGGCTAAGTATCAAGGCGTAATCTGACTTCACTGAGAAGTTAGAGTGCGTCCTCTAGTTGGAGTGCAGTAGGAATGCAAACTGCACAGTGTGAAAGAATCAGCCAAAAATTCTGTGTTCAGAGCATAATCTAACTTCGCAGCAAAGTCGGAGTGCGCCCTTCTTTCTGGGCACACTAGGTAATAGGCTGGTAGGAAAAATGACTAAGTGCTGGGGTGCAACCTGACTTCACAGTGAAGTCAGAGTGTGCCCCCTTTCAAGGGAGAATTATGTACGATAGTGTAAATCAGCTTCCACCGGTGCACAACCCGACTTCGCAGTGAAGTCGGAGTGCATCCTTTGACTAGTGCGTAGTAGGGAGACAAACTCAGAATTTGATTAAGGCATGAAATGCCTCCCCAACTATGCTAATTTTCACCAGCACAACCCGACAGTGCTCTGATCCTGGGTGAAGTTGGATAAACTACCTTTCAATGCAGACACATGTCAAGCAGCATCATCCGACGAGCGTCCAACTTTAGGATCTGAGCCGAGACATGCCAAGCACAAGGACAAGCATGGGATGCACTACTTATGTCAGTTGTTGCCTTTAAATCTGATTGGAGGTTCTACCTGCTTTAGCTACCCGCATTCCTATCGATGAGAAGTTCTACCTAATGTGTTGCCATGTATCTGTATAGCCTTCAGGGAGACCATGCTGCAAGTATGGTCCTACCAGACAAAGGTAAGCATCAGCAGTTTTGCGGTTGCTTTTGTCAGTTAATGTTTGATGGGAATTTGTGCCCATTAATGTAATCAAGGGGGTTCTCAGGCTATAAATACCCACCACATTTTCATTGTAAGGTGGTGGAAGGGGAATGTCTGTTAGGGAACCATTGTAGCTGTGCTTCTGCCAGTTAATATAATACATACACTTGGTGCTGTTATACTATTTTTATTCTGTATGCTACCTCTACTTTGCATTTCTACCTTACGTTTTTCTATGTCATGGCTTGTTGATTCACTTTGGCATTTGGTGGTCAGGTATGCCTAAGGCACATAAATCATAGGATATATGGGGCAAACGTTAGCGGCAGTTTTCTGGTTATGTTTTGTGTTATAGTGTTGTTAGTAGTGGTGATTGATGCGTTGTCGTACTGTTAGTTCCTTGGAGGGAATGTCTGTTAGGGAACCATTGTAGCTGTGCTTCTGGCCCTTAATACAAAACATATACCTGGCTCTATTTTACTGGCGAGTGACAGCATCAATAGTGGTGTGTTATGGTTATATTGGTGTTAGTAGTGGTGATTGATGCGTTGTCGTACTGTTAGTTCCCCCCACCCAACTCCAATCTAATTTGGATTTCTTTCTGTACTTTTTATCTCTTTCCTTGCACTCTTATCTTGAACCTCAAAACCCCAAAGGAAGCCGGCCTTCTTTGGAGATTGGCACGGAAGGCATTCCTTCCTTTCAGCCTTTCAATGTTGGTTTGCGGGTCCCAGGGCGCAATAACGACAAATCCTTTCCTCATGGCAGATTCATGACCAACAGGCACTATGGGACCCTCAAATGGAACTATATTCTTATTGGCATGCTCATCAAGTGGGATAGAGGTTTTATTGAGGGGTGTGGAAGAAGTCAGTGGTTCTTTCCCTTTACTCCAAAGAATATAATTGTTACCTCTTTGAAATTTTAGTAAGATTACACCTCTTCTTCTAGGTATTCTTTGGGTTACTCTTCATATGCTCCTTAGATTTCATATGTATCTAAAACTAGGTTGGTTTCTAAGTTTTGATTAACTTGAATCCTATAGTCCTCATTGGTGAGCACCAACTCCAAATTCTCCATTTCTGTTTGGAAAATATTCAAAGTATTTTTAAACTCTAAACAATTATTTTTATCATGTTGAGTAATAGAATGGACCCTACATCAATTGGGAAGAGTGAGATCGATCAAATTTAATGAATTGCATAGGTTTTTCTTAGATTAATTCTAATTTCTAGCAAGGTTTGGGACTCCATTGTTTAGACGAGTATTTCATTGATGGTTAGTCCTTTGGAAGTTAAAGTTCCTATTTTGGGTGTTATTTATAGGTGGGTTTTGAGGAACTTGCCTTTGTAATTTAAGCATATCATTACTCAATTTTGAACCATCCTTTGTATGTTATCTAACTCGATATTCAAGGCATAAGGTTGGTTCAGTCTCAGCTAAAGTGTTGTACTATTCATAGGCATGGAGGTATTTAGGAATTAGGGTAAGTCCTAATAATTTTTTTCTAGAGGTGTATGATTGAGAATATTTTTTTTTATTACCTAATTATCCAAGTATGCAAAATTAGTTTTTTGATTGCTTATGTTAGACATCATTTGGCACATGATTAAAATGTTGATTTTGGTTGGGATACATGGTATCTAGTAATTTTTTTAACATGGAAAAGTGTTGTGTAAGGGCTAGCTATATTAGTATATCTGATTATAAAATCATTTTCCAAGTGAAGGTAATTGACCAAAATCATAACCTTGAGGTATTAATTATTATTCAACTATCAAAGCCTCATTGTATACCAATGGAAAGGATGTAATTTGAGGAGCTCTCCTCACAAACATAGAAGTTAACAAAAATATCTAAGATACATTTAGATGGTTGCTTCCTCTATGAGGGGGTAAGGTGCCACCAATCTGTTGTACAATGTATGGAACCTAGTGTTGAATAGTCTTAGGGGTATAATAGATTCTCTATGGGAAGAGGTAAACTAATGATACATCATAGCTAGGTATGTGGGTAATCTAAAATAGCTAATAAATGCTACCTCTATCTAGGCCAAGAAGTAATATAGCCTAAAGGTAAGATAATATACTAATTATATGTAAACTCATCCAATGTGTGTGAAAATATCCTATATGTAACATCTTTATGTTTAATTTGTAAATGGACTGTCATATTTATACGCCTACATATGTTCTTTGGATAACCTAGTTCCATCATGCCTATACCTAAAAATATATCTTTCATCATTCTTAGGCATATCATGTATAGACCCAAGTATGTTTAAAGGACTACTTCCTAATAACCATGGAGTAGGAGTTGTCATTGGTGGACCTTGGAGAATTCTAAAAGGATCAACAAAAGGTATAATAGCTCTACGATAATTATTGTAAATCTAAAGATAATGGGTCTACGTTTGTCAACTTTGGAACTTCTCTATGGGAAAAGACTAAGAAATTCAATGTCACCTACAAGTGACTTGGACCTAGTGATGATGACTTTTAGTTTCAGCTTGATAATTAAGTGTGAGATGAAAGCTATGCTTATAGAAATATAGATCTTTAAATATTTAAGTTGTCCTTCTAGAACCACTTATGTTGAGCATAAGGGCTTGGTGGATCAAAGAATCAAAAATTCATCCCTTCTAGTGTTATTTCTATTAGGTGCAAGGTCTTGGTAGATCAGTGAATTAGTACTTCAACCCTTCTAGTACCACTTTTTTTGAGAATGCAAATGATGCACACTAACTATGTTCTAGTTCTAGTGCTATTAAGTATGAAGATACAAAAGCCAAACTATTAGTAGGTCAAATACAAGCTAAATTATTTGGAATAGAGTGTGTTCCCTCTTGAAAGAGAATTTTATTTTCCCCCTAGGTTCGAGTATTACCAAGTCATGATCGGCATGGATAAACACAAAGGTCATTGATAGTTGTTGCTTCAAGGGGTATTTGTTAGTATGACTCTTAGAGATATCTTAACCTTAAATGTACAATTGCTTTGAAAATTAATTCCACTACATTGATATTATACATAGATTGAACAAAATTGGAATTGCATAAAATAAATATGAGTTTAATCTATGTAAACTATAAATACCCACTTAAATTTCATCACATTCATATTTTATTACATACAACTATATAAAATTTAAACCATGTGTCACAAAAGGCTAGTTTAAATGCTTTTTAACTAAAATTAAACTATTACTAACATAAACGGTTTAGAAAAAAAGTTAATTTTTTAAGCATGAGAGGAAAAAGAACAAAAAATAAACAAGCTTGTGTTGTTTAAAATTTGATTTTGACTCAACAAAGTGATAATTTTGATTTTAAACAAATCTTATACCAACCAGTATTCACACAACCTAAGGTCTAGAATTATGCAATCTTCAAAGGGAAAAAAAACTATGAAATAAAGTGAGTGCAACCACCATCATCATACATAGAACAAACACAAAATTTTAAAAGCCTTGTATTACAAAGATAATCATGTAGTACATTTGTTTTATATTTACCCACTTTGGTGAATTATATTAATAAATTTCATGATTAGCATAAGGTTTGGTTTATAAAATCCGATCCAATTAAAATTAAAATAAACAAGGAACAATTTAAGTTTAATTAGTCAACTAATGGATGGTATCCAACCTTTGTAGTTGTCTAGTAGGCTAGTATTTATATAGTTTTTTAATATTTATACAACTTGATTTTACAATTTTGCTATTATTATATTTTTTAAATGGGTTGTATCAAATCTAAGATGTCATTCTCCCTCCTATGCATGACATGAGTTTCTCAAGATCATTTCAGTTACACTTTTGACATGCCTCATTAACTACATCTAGTATGAACATTAGGGTCTCTTGGATCTAATTGGTTAAGTGGTTCAATGCTTGATCTACTAATCATAGCAAGTAGATTGGACATTAATATCATTGAATTTTTACACTTTTTATATTCTAACACCATATGAGCAATGTTAATTTCAATGCATATGTCATCCCTAAGCTTAGCAACAAACATTAATGAATCTTTGTATCTCAATGAAGTTTTCATTTTTTATTTTCTTGGTTCACCTTCCATTCAATCTATGCTTTGTCATGATATCCTCAAGTGGCTATACCCAATAACCTACAATGTTATAGAGGACTTATAAGAGATGTAATATTAGTGATGCAAGCTCCTTGGAATCACCTTCCAACTGCACTTCATCCATACCTCATTAAATTTTAATTCTTTGTAAAACTCTAAGATCACTCAAACTTGGTCATTCTCTAGTGATTTGATTCCCTCTTTTTTGGCCACAAGTGGGTTAATCATTAACTTTACTATATGTTACATTTCTTCACACTTGTGTCTAACTAGTCAGTCATTAAAACTTTTGCATATGTTGTCTTTGGATCTCAAGCAATTATGTTAGATAACCCGAAAAAAAAAATATGTGAGACAAAGTCATAAATTGTAGGTACTAAGATATATATTTTTTATTTTTTATTACTTTTTATTTTTTTTAGCTTTTTTTTTGTTTTTCTTCTCCTCTCTAGTGGCATTCTATGTTTTTTGTTAATTATCTATCTCCTATTAATTCTTTGCATCTTTGGCAAATTTTGCCCTTTTTGAGAATTTTTAGTGTTCTTGACTCTTTGCATTTTTTGGTAATAATCTGCACTTTTTGACAATTTTTTTTGTGTTTTTTGACCTTTCTCTATATTTTTTTGGCCATTTTTTGTGTTTTATAGCTTCTTTTCATATTTTTTGACAACAATTTGCACTTTTTGGCAATTTTTAGTGTTTTGTGGTAATTTCTTGTGGCTTTAATTTTTATTGGTTGCTCTTAAATATTTATTTTCCTCCTAAGTATTTGATATCCATAGATCGAACAATTGATAAAGCTTGTTAAATTTTTGAGTACTTTAGTCCTTTAAGTTCTCCAAATCTACGACACTCCATGAGTCATTGATCTACCAAGATCGAATAGTTGATAAAAATTGTTGTACTTTTGAATGCTTTACCCCTTAAAGTTCTTCTACAAATCTCCAACACTCCATTAATCATTGATTTTACAAGATAGAATGGTTGGCAAAGCTTGTTGTGCTTTTAAATATTTTACCACTTTAAGTTCTTTTCCAAATCTCTAACACTCCATGAGCCATTGATTTTTTGGATTGGATGGTTCAAAGCTTAATAGACTTTTAAATGTTTTACCTTTTAAGTATTTTATTCAAACCTATGAATCTCCATGATTCATTGATCTACAAAGATCAAAAAATTGGTAAAGCTTCTCATACTTTTAAATATTTTACCCCTTTAAGTATTATTCAAATCTCCAACACCCCATGAGCCATTGATTTTTCAAAATCATATGGTTGGCAAAGCTTGTTAGACTTTTAAATGATCTACCATTTAAGTTTTTCTTTAAACCTCTGACTCTATGAGCCATTGATTTTTCAATATTGAATGATTGGCATTATCATGAGTGTGGCAACTTGGATAGCCTACAAAAAATAAGCAATTATGGGCATCAAACCTCGTTGGAACATAGGCAAATTTATATTTGTCAAAAAAAATTGATCTGCACCCAATAGAAGCAATTTTGAATATTTTATTAATTTTTATAGGATATATGAGCCTCCTAAGTGGATACTATGGTGAAAAGATAGGTGCCATGGTCAACAATGCAATCAAACATGTTAAGAACAAGTCGTTAAGGAGGTCAATTCTTCTTGGAACCTTAGGCAAGTTTAAATTTTTTAGAGAGCTATTTTCAAGATGTATCTAATGGAGGTGGTATTCTGAATTTTAATTGAAATTTTAAGGAGATATAATCCTTGAAAGTGATACAATCTAAGTTGTTAGGGGTATTGTCAGGTCTATGACTCTATAGTGTATAAAATTAAATAGGCTTCGGGTGCTATGGTTATGGGAATATAGATATATTGGTACTTGTTAAAAATATTTCTTCAAGGATATTCTAATGGGAGAGGTTATTTTCTATTTGAAGAGTTTACCATGCACAATAATAGCAATAAACATCATAACAAACTTAAGGTACAAAGAAATTGGACATCCATAATTGGAAAATTTCTAGCTAACCATAAAAACCTAAGCTTTTAGATGGTTGAATATTATGCATAAAACTAAGCATACAAAATAAAATTCAATAAAATAAAAAAGAAAAGTGGGTTTCTAGTCCATGCAAACTGGGGAATTTAGGGAATTTTGTGCAAGCACAACAACAATTATTTTTATTATTTTACTAGTTATATTGTATTGGCAATCTACTTTTGGTATCAAATGACATGATCTTAAGTGGTTAAATATGTATAAATATAAGGTGAATACCAAGGTTCAAATCTTGTATGTATAAGTACCAAAATATTATTATATTAATACCACTATGTGCTTGGTTGAAAGTTGAAATACTATGGTAGCGTAGTCATCTTGTAATGTGTGTGGCATGTTTCAATCACATATAACTAATTAAAAATTAATTTATTTTTGTAATAACAACTATTAAAAGAATTGGATATATTTAAAATCTAAAAAAATATAAAGAATTTTGCAATAAAGAGTATATATATAATTTTTAAATAATTATGTACATAGAAAATTGAAGATAAATTTAACGTAAGATACAATTTTTTTTCAAATGGCTTGCATGTTGTAGAAGGGTTGAATATGACCTAATGTAGTATTTAGAATGACTGATAAATTATAATAAATAAGTTTAATTATTAATATTAATGTGTTAATAATAATTATTCATTTATTTTACTATGACATTAATTGTAATATTGTTACTACATCAAATGGTATATGCTTGATCCGCTCATGTAGACGAGTTGGAGAGCAAGTGGGTAGTTAAAACTCCCCAATTGAAATCGAGAGGCCCAAGTTCAAATCTCTCTCGCTCACATGTTGCGGATATGCTATAATAAAGGTTATATCATGACTACATAATAATATTTACCCCCTTTAAAAAGGGTATTTGCTTGACTTGTTAAAAATTTGGGTTAAAAAAAGTGGGCTTCTAATATAAAAATGTAAGTTCAAAGTTGTTAGACAATACATTATTATTATTATTATGTGGTTAATTGAAATATTTGGGCTTCTAATATAAAAATGTAAGTTCAAAGTTGTTAGACAATACATTATTATTATTATTATGTGGTTAATTGAAATATTTGAGTAACATGGTGATGTAATATAAGTGGGATCTATTTCAATTTCATATAAACAATTAAAAAATATAACCTATACATTTTGATCGAAGTTGTTATGTCAATGAAACATATCATGTGATCAATGGTATATGAAAAAAGTTGATACTTTTGATGTAAAATCTTGGAAAAAACTCTATAACTTGATGCCTTTGATATGAAAGACTGCATTTATTCAAATGTGATACAATAAAAGTGGTAGGAGTTTAAAAAATCTATGTAAAGGATGGGATGATAAAATTGAAAAGGAAAAGGAATTTAATCATTGTATGAGAGATTGGTCTTAGGCATTTGTTAACTTTATAGTTGTTATCCCATGAGTGTGGTTTCCCGACAAGAAGGCCACTTGTATTATTGGTGATGTGACCCAGGTTCAGGTTCAATCCCATGGTGGATGTGTATAAGAAGTATTACTTTAAAAAAATTATAGTTGATGGTATGTTTACATTAATTTTATCTGAACACTGCATTTTATTCACATGCGATACAATAAAGGTGGTATGAGTCTAAAAAAGCCAAGGAAAAGGATGAAACAAACACTGCATTTTATTAAAATGTGATAAAATAAAGGTGGTAGGAGTTTAATAAAGGTGGTAGGTGTTTAAAAAATCCAAGGCAAAGGATGGGATGAGAAAATTGAAAAGGAAAAGGAAGTTAATCATTGTACTGAGATATTGGTCTTAGGCACTCATTAATTTTATAGTTTTTATCCCCGTGAGTGTGGTCTACAAGCAAGGATGCCACTTGCATTATTGGTGATGTGACCCGGGTTTAATCCCCATGGTGGATGTGTATAAGAAGTATTACTTAAAAAAATTATAATTGTTGGTATGTTTACTTTAATTTTATCTAAAATAATTATTATATGTTGTATTTTTTATTATTTGTTTAAACCTTTATTTATAGTATGAAAAATAAAATCTCAATTAAAACTTATCTTAAGGAGCAACTCAAGGAATTGGAACTATAACATGTTTTAAAAATTAGAACATCTATTTAAGAGTGTATATTTTATATTTTTTTAAAGTTGATTATCATATTTATATTAGTTTTGATCCTTTTAATTGGTAATATGGTTTTACAATGGTATGAGTTCAATAAGTTAAATTCTTTAATTTTTGAGGAGATCAAATATTGAATCAGTAATACAAGCATGATTTTCAAGTTATCTTAATATCACTTTCTAGTCACAATGTAATATAAGTATGGCCTATTTCAATATTATAACCAATTGATGATAATAATAATAATAGTCATATGGTATTAAAATGGGTCTCACATGTATTATATAGTGATCATGTTATTGTAGTATTTTAACAGATCATACATTAGTATTAAAACAAGATGTAATACATCCTGTTCATGTTTAGATGGTATTTCAATGAACCATATAATGGTATTAAAAGTTGTATATTATCATGATATCCATAAAAATTGAAATTTGATCTTTGTGAGTTGCATATGTTCACCCAATAGACTATAAATCCATGGGCTTAATAGTTTTAATATTATTTTCACTTTTAAAAATATTTTTCATTTATATAAAATTTGAGAATTATTTAATTTTTTATTAGATAAGAGGAGTTTTGAAAGGGTCCCCAAACCTTTTTATATAAGGAGCTGAGAGAGATAAGAAACAAACTCCGGATCATCTCTTTGAAAAAGGAGAACCAAACAAAAATTTAAACATTTAAACAACTTAACAAGGTTGTCCATAAAGAAGCACCAAAAGAGGGGTTACTCAACCTTACAAGACACCAACTAGAAATCTAAAAAAAACACAAAAACCTAAGACCCAGAGGAGGAGACCTAGGTCTCTCGACCACTAAGGAATCGAAGTGTCCTTCTGTTGTGTCATTCCACAAATCTTATTGATGAAAAAGATCACCACCTGAAGTGAACCGAGTAGCACCTGGTGCTTTGTCATGATCCTCCCTTGACAGACTTTTATTTAGAAATATTTATGATTTTCTAAGATGTTTTGGGTGGAATACATGATTATGTTTTGATTAGTTTCAATGCAATTTGTGTTATATATATATATATATATATATATATATATATATATATATATTTTTTTTTTTTTTTTTTTTTTTTTTGGGTGGAAACTTGTTTTTATAGACAATCATTTCCTTGAGAACTTCTATTTGATGTGATCTTATTTTTTAAAGTAGGGACTTTCTTTGGGTTAAAAGAAGTCCTATTGAGAGGAAATGGATACTTATATGTTTATATACATAAAGTTAAATGTGGTTTCTTTGTTCTTATAAAGAAAATAAGAACACTTTATTTTTGGATTTATGGATTAAGCTTGAACAAAGAAGACTAACGTATGGTATTTTTGAAAGGTCATGATAGAGGAAGAACTTTCATTAATGGTATTATACTCCAACTGCCACGGAAAGGAAAGTATGCATATATGTATGTATAAATAAATACTTTGATGTGTTTGTTGTGTTAAAATTAACTAATCGACCATGTATATGAAATATCAAAGAAATTAATATCTTGGATAGAAATTTTTGTTAAATCATAATTTGTGTAAATGAAAAAAATGCTTGGAGATGCTTGTAGCTAGTCTTAGAGCATTGGATACTCTATTTGTTGGTTACATTCACCAATGCACACTAGTTGTAGGGGACGTGAGAGAATGGTAAGTAATTACACTCATTCCTTTATGGATGCTCCAGGGAAAGTGGAGAAGCATGGAACGAAGGAAAGTCTATCAAAATAAATACACAGTAAGGTAAGGGTAGAAGAAAGAGCAAATAAAGGTGACAAGGAAACTTATACGCGATAGAAATTTTTGTTAAATCATAATTTGTGTAAATGGAAAAATACTTGGAGATGCTTGTAGCTAGTCGTAGAGCATTGGATACTTTGTTTGTTGGTTACGTTCACCAATGCACACTGGTTGTAGGGGACGTGAGAGAATGGTAAGTAATTACACTCATTCCTTTATGGATGCTCTAGGGAAAGTGGAGAAGCATGGAACGAAGGAAAGTCTATCAAAATAGATACACAGTAAGGTAAGGGTAGAAGAAAGAGCAAATAAAGATGACAAGGAAACTTATAGGTGATAGATGATTGCAGAGCTCACTGGAATACCAAGTAAAATATTACTGAGGTTTTTTTCTTGATTATGCAATTTTTTTTTGAATGAGATTTAAAATAATAAAGTAAATCTGAAAGGTATGAACCAAGTTATATTGTCATGTTATATGAAACCTCCATCATGTATTTTTTGATAAATGCTTATTTCCATATTTTATCTCTAGCTGATATGGACAACTACCTGTTGAATTGTGGTCTACCATTCTATAGAAGAGATTATATAATGTATAGATTTTTGTGTTTTTTATGTTTGGGTTGTCCTTGAGTTTATATGGAAAAACAATTTTTGGAAACGTATTTGAAAGTCATGTGTTTACTGGAAACTTGTGGTGTTAGAAACAATGATCTCAGTCAACTTTAATGATGTAAATATTATTGTGTGATTTATATGTAAAGGTTGTTGTGTGATTTGTATTTAAAGGTTGTTGTGTGATTTGTATGTCAAAATTGACCTTGAGTTTTACTGTAAAATGATTTCTGCAAAATATTTTAGAAAGTCCTACATTGTTGGAAGTCTTGTAGTGTTGTAAATAATGATCTTTATCAGCTTTAAATTATGTAAATGTTGTTGTGTTTTGCTATGTCCAGGTTGTCCTTGAGTATATTTTGGTAATAAACTCTATAAAATTAATGGAAAGTTTATTTATTTACCAGAAACTTGTTGTATTGTAGACAGGGATCTTAGTCAGCTTTATATTACAAAGTATGGGTAGAGCTAATTTTGTTTAATAAGATTATTTGTGAAACCAGTTTTGAGTTTTTAAGGAAATTGTTAGTGTATCTAATACATATGTATTATTTTTTCTTACATTTCCATACCTGTAGGTGATGAGAAACTTGGATTAGATGACTAGTAATTATATGGTAGTGTTTGATAAGCAAAACAATAATGGATAGTTAAAGATGTTGAGTGTTGATGTATTTATGAGAATTTATTTACGACTGCACTGGTAATATTGAATCATTTGCATGATGGATGATGGACTTGGTAAAAGTCTCTTCTATTTTAGAGTTGAAATAACTTGTCTTTGGATCCTATTTAAATTGTTGGAATATTTCACCACGTAGTCTATGGGGAATTGGTATTTTAATTTATACTAATGCTTAATATTTCTATCTCTAAAATGAATGAGAGACTCTTTGGTTGAAGTGAATAATATTTGGATATGTATGACTCCTTGTTGAGGTGCCAGAGTATGCTACTTGTAAAGGAACCACTTGTAAAGGAACCAGGTAAGGTACTCTTGGTGTTGCTAATCTCAAATAGAATTGAGTAAGATTATTGAATACCCTAAGTTGAACAATGGGTTATAAATATTGTAAAAACTAATACTTGCAAAGGAAAAGTCTTCATGCAATAGAAATGCAAGAATCTAAGAAGAAATACATATATGGAGGTAATTGCTAATTCAAGTAGTTGTGAGGGAATTGCAAATGTTTACTTGGAGCACATCAAATAGTTGATATATGAATTGGATGTTTGTGGTGGATGAACAACTAGTAATACCGATATTTATCTTCAAGAAGGGTAGAATATGAGTTAATTTGTGCTAATTGGTGCATTGATAGTCTAAGCTAATTGTTTTGTTGTAGGCGTACTACCAGATGAGGATCTTGTATATATTAAAATAAAAGTAAATAAAGTATTTGCTCCATAGTTGTAGATTGCATTTTGGTTACTCGATGATGTAATTAAGAACGATGATATTTGATATGAATTGTTGTGTAGTTTTAAATGAGCTCTGGTAGTAGATTAGAGTTATTGACTGGCCATCTATATATTTAATAAAGAGATTTTAAGTTGATTATTCCTTTTTTAAATATGTTAGATATCTTTGAATATGGAATGTTGTGGGTAATCCGAGGTATAGTAGAATTCATCTATGTGGAAGTTTTATCCTAAAATATGGTGGGTCTCATAGACTGGTCAACAAATGAACTTTTCATTGATAAACGGATAGTAATAAGAGCATAGAAAGTAATGACACTTTTCCATGAGCCAATTTAAGAAAGAGGTAATAAGTGGGGTGACTGGCTCATTATGGATATGAGATAGAAATTTGGACCCCCATATGCACATTTCACCTACATAGATAGAATTATGAAGGTTTTGAATGAGTGTGCATCTTTCTAATGAACGAAAGGAAATTTGAATGGGCTCATTGAATGCATGAGAAGGAATATTTGACTCATTAAAAAAACACCTAATGCACTTACATAGCTGGAATTATGTAATATGTAAGGATGGGTGTGACTCAAAGAATATTTAGTCGGTAACTAATGTAATGATATCACTAAAGGTTTAGAGCCCTTGGAATATATATATATATATATATATATATATATATATATATATATATATATATATATATATATATAAGGGGTTTAGGAAACTTGGGTTATGACATTTGGTATTAGAGAATGGTTCGTAGGGGAATCATCTCACTAAGTAAAGAAAAGAGTAAAATAATTATATGGTGGTGTGTGATAGAAAACATACCTATATGAGGGTTTACCTTGCTCTAATAGAATAGTTGTTAAAAGTAGACCCATCTAATTATTTAGGATAACTAGAAATATAGTTGTTAAGGGGTACTAACTCTTACTAGCTCTCCTATGTGTGGCTAGAGACAATGACACCAAAGAGAAGGAGAGCAAGTGTTGCCCCATTAATGAGGTAAACATGATGGACCAATGTAGAGGATATGAATTCATATGTAGGTTTAGAGAACCCTAGAAATGGAGATAATCTCACTGCCACAATAGCCCTACTTTGTGAGTAGGTAGAAACATAGAATCAATTATTGGAAGTTGTGTTAAATTGAGAAACACATACTAGAAACTCTAATAGGAGATAGGAAAATGAACTCCTTACTAAAGCACAACTAGCCAATATTCGACTTGAGGCCAAGTTGGGCAAGGAAATGAAACATTTAGTCTTCCAAGTTCAATTGATAGAAATATGGTGATAAAGTTGAATCTTGGTTGAAAGAGATAGAAACCTACTGTAACATGAATAAATTTTCCTCTGGAACTCGAACATCCTATGCCATACTACATTTGCAAGGTGATGACTTGGATTAGTGGGAAACATATAGTGAGGATCAAAAACTTGTAGTAGCAGTCAACTTAAAATGGGAAGAATTTGCAGTTGCTTTTAGAGAGAGATTTCTCATAGAGAAATTTTATTCCCAGAAGATTGAGGATTTTACTAAAATTTGACAAGGAACTAGGACAGTGGAAAATATTATCAAAGATTTATCAAGCTGCTAAAATATGTGCCTACATACAATGATAAAATGAAGATACATAATTTTATACTAGGAACAAATCCTATAATAGGGTAAGAGGTAGATATGTAAGAACCTACTACTATGTAAAAGGCCTATGATTTGGCCAAAAAAATTGAAACATATCTCAAACCCTATTTTGATTATGAAGGTTTAGATGAGCAGGACAAAGAATAACTAAGGAAAAGAAATAGTGCAGGTTTTGTAAAGTGGGAAAAAGAATAGGTAAATAAAAGTATCCCTAGACAAGACAAAAGGAATTATAGGAAGCAAGGAAATTTTAGGAAAAGGTTCCAAGGAAATAACCATAATTCCAATAATTGCAACAATGGTAACAATTGACCAGCACAGGGACAAGTTAATTCTCCACCTATAGAAAAATCAGAAGAAGGACAAAAGCAAAAAGTATACCCAAGACCGAAATAATGATACTTTCTTTGTAGAGGACCATATTATGCCAATAATTATCCATACAGAGTGGGAACGAGTTCAAAATGAAAGTAACCGATGTACAAATAACTTACACCTAAGGAATCTACACATAAGATCTATGCAGCAACAAGAAGTCAAAATCTAGAAGGATGAGCCACTCCACTGCTGATAAAGGGTAATATTTTTGGTAGGAATGTCAATATATTAATTGATAGTGGTGCTACGGATAGTTTTATTTCCACTATTTTAGCTAAATATATGTTAGAAAGACCAAGAATCTTGGTACATGGGTGGAAGGTCGAGTATGGTTCAGGATAAACCTACTCTATTAATCAATATTACCCTATGGCAAAAATTGCCATACCTAGTGGAATGATAATAGGATATCTATATGTAGCACCACTGCATGCCCTTGATATAATCCTAGGAATAGATTGGTTGCAAGTGCACAAGGAAATACTCAATTTTTAAGAAATATGGATTGAGTACATGAAAGATGGTGGAAATATGCAAAGGGTGTATAGCCTACAAGGGACTTTTCGACCTCAAATCCTCTCAGAAATGCAACTCAAGAAAGCCATAAAAAATGGAGGAATGATCTATGTTGTTAAGATAAAAGAAATTGAGAAAGAAGAAAAGGAAGTGGTGTTCAGGAAACACCCAATTCTTCAAGAGTTCAGGGATGTATTTCTAGAATATTTACCTAGATTATGACCCAAACATGAATTTGACTTCACAATTGAGCTTTAACCTAGAACCAAACCTATAAATAGGGCTTCTTACAGAATGAATCCCATATAAATGTAAGAGCTAAAAGTGCAGTTACATGGGTTTCTAGAAAAAGGATTAATCAGACCAAGTGTGTCACCATGGGGTGCACCTGTGATATTCATAAAGAAAAAGGATGGTTCCTTGAGATTATATATATATATATATATATATATATATATATATATATATATATATATATATATATATATATATATATATATATATATTATAGAATGTTAAACAAGGAAACTATCAAGAATAGATATCCTTTACCCAGGAATGAAGATCTTTACGATCAACTTAAATATGCCACTATCTTTTCAAAGATCGATCTAAAGTTTGAATATCATCAGTTACGAATTTGCAAAAAGGATACACATAAGCTAGCCTTTAAAACTCATTATGACCATTACAAGTTTACTATCCTAGCTTTTGGTCTATCGAATGCTCCAACAACATTTATGAACATAATGAATAATATCTTCAGGAAGCATCTGGACAGGTTTGTTCTTGTATTTTTGGATGATATATTGATATATTCCCGATACAAAGTAGATCATGATAGACACCTTAGGATTGTATTGGAACTTCTAAAGAAGAAACAGTTATTTGGGAACTTTTCCAAGTGTGAATTTTATGTGCCAAAATTGTAATACTTAGGGCATGTTGTATAAAAATAAGGAATTGCAGTAGAACCTAAGAAAATTGAAGCTATTTTGCATTGGTCACCACTAAAAAATGTGACAAAAATTCAAAGTTTCATGGGTTTGACCGGTTACTATAGGTGATATGTGAAGGATTATGCCAAGATAACCTCTCCAATAACTAACCTTCAGAGGAAAGAGAAATAATTTAGGTGGATGGATAAATGTGAAGCAACTTTTGATTTGCTTAAGCAGAAGCTTACTACACCTCCTATACTAAAGATACTTAATCCTTAAGGTAGTTTTTATGTTTGTATAGATGCATCAATGGAAGGTTTAGGAGGAGTGCTCTCAGAGGAAGGAGCAATGGTAGCCTATGTATCAATAAATTTTAAATGACATGAGGTCAACTATACAACCCATGATCTGGAATTAGCAGTGGTAGTATTTGATCTCAAGTGTTGGCAACATTATTTGGTAGGGAACCCCTTTGAAATGAGGATAGATCATCAAATTCTGCAATATATATTTACTTAACCTTTACTCAATGCTAGGTAGAGAAGGTTTATGGAATTTCTTGCTAAATATGACTTTGGTATTGAGTATATAAAGAGAAAGGAGAATAAAGTTACTAATGCACTAAGTAGAAGGAGACACATAGTTATTTTTTCTTGCATCCATGTCAACTTTATGGAACTAGTCAGGTTAATGCAATATTAGGATGCATACTGCAACTAAATTTGGGAAACGATGGAAAAGAAACCAGATGAAAACAAGGATTTTAGAATCAAGGATGGTTTTTTATGTTTTAAGGACAGGGTAGTAATTCCTAAGATCAAAAATATGAGAAAAATTATCATGAATGAAGCTCATAGATCTCCATATTCTACTCACCCAAGTGAAGCAAAAATGAGGGAAAATATGGAGAAAAAATTCTATTGACTAGGAATGAAGAAAGACATAAATGAATTTGTCACTCAATACCTAGAATGTCATAAAGCAAAAGCAAAACACAGACACCCTTCTAGTTTTTTTATTCCACATGATGTACCCATGCAAAATATGGTAGGTGATCTTGATGGATTTCATCATAAGGCTACCTAGAAATAGGTTTCAACATGATGTGATCTTATTAGTGGTCGATAGATTGACCAAGATTGCACACTTTATACCCAGGAATACCAAGGATGATACCATCATTGTGGCTAATAGATTTGCTAAAGAAATATTTTAGCTTCATTGTTATCTGGAAGTAATTATATCAAATAGGGACTCAAGATTTACATTTGACTTTTGGCAAGCCTTGCATCGTGCCATTGATACTAAGCTAAACATCAATTTTTTTTATCACCCATCATCTTGCATGTGGAAAAGAAGAAATGAAGTGATTCCATTATGATGAAAATAAAGGATTGTTATAACTTTTGTAATCTTGAAGAAGTCTAGGCACTGGGAGGATTGGGAGAGATGAGGAGCAGTGGAGGAAGCAAAGGAGGAGCAAAAATTGCAGGCAGGAATTTTGAACCAACGGAAGGAGAAGATCAGAGGTAGGGTAGAATGTTGTAGCTAGAAAGGAAAAGGATTCCCTGTCAGCTCAGTTCAAAAAGGCTAAAGGTACAGATCCTCCAGATAAACCCTCAGACAAAGGGTCCCACTAGGGTTTAGGAGTTGGCAAAAAGGGCCCAACATTTTTGGAAATGTTGAAAGGGAAAAATAAGGAGCTAGTCAGTGAACTACCACCCCTAATACCAAACAATAACAGGTTAACCGTCCAGTGGAGATTATGAAAATATTCTTGGATATGGAGGCATCATCCTTAGTTGGCAAGTTTTTGGGAGGAAGGCCGGACATTGAGACTATTCACTCATGGGCTGCGGCAAAGTGGAAAACTTCAGGAAGCTTAGAAATCATAGCCATGTCAAGAGGTTTTTTATGATAAGACTCAACAACAAATATGATGCAGAACGCATCATGAAAAGAGGACCCTGGTTTCTAGGAAGGCATAGCCTCTTTCTGAGGAAGTGAGGGGAGGATTTCAACCCTGAGAAGTAGAACATTAATACATCACCCATTTGGGTCCGCTTACCAAACCTCCTAGCCCAATTTTTTAATGAGTATTGGCTTAGTGGCATAGCAAAGACGATAGGAGAGCTCATGGCAATAGACCATTCAACCCGAGCAAGGACTAGACTGATGCATGCCAAGATCTATGTAAATGTAAACTTGGATTCTAATCTACCTTCTCAGGTGGAACTAGCATATGGAGAGTTTCTAAGGATTTAGCCTATGGAGTATGAGAACAAGCTGAAATTTTGTAGTGTGTGCAAAACCCAGGGTAACCTTCAAGCCCAATGTCTGACAATAACTACAAATAAGGAAGCCACAAGTGAAGGTTTTTTTGGGGAAAGCTAATGGGAGAGGGATCCCAAAGTTTCAAGGACCATGTCTTAACTTGGAAGGATACAGACAAGTTAAGAATAACCAGATTGACCAAGCCAACATAGAACAGGCAAAAATCCAGGAGAAAGGAAAGCAACATAATGAGGGAGACAAAAATCATAAGGTATATAATAAAGATCCTAGCTTGAACATGTTTGATATCCTAGCAAATCTAGAAGTTGAAAAACAAAACAGTAAGGATGATACCATCAGTTTCAAGTTTCCTGAAATCCTAGACTCCCCATCCAAATTGGGACCATCCAAAACTATGACAAAAAGCCCCAAAAGCTATGCTCAAAATGAAGAAAATTTGCTAGGTCATTTCAGTTTAAACATGGAAAAAATAGATTCAATAGTCGAAGTGGTGGAAACAAGAGCCAGGAATGTAGCTCCTAATCTTGTAGTGGACCAAATTATCCCTTATCAGACGAGCCCAACTGTAAAAGGTTCCTTGAAGGAAAGCCCCTTTTTTAGGAACCAGATAGGAGAGGTGAACCAAAACAAGGCTAAGGATGAAGAGGGAATTGAAAACCCCCAAAATGAGAAATAAGGTTCAATCCCTAGACTATCATAGTAAATGTCCCCTCATTTCAGTCCAAAACAGACTAGAAGCACTACCAAGCCTCCGATAGATTATGGAAGTGAAAGAAAGAAAGGGAGAATATCTATAGCAGAGCACTATAGAATGAGAATCAATGAAGAAATTGCAAATAGAAAGCAAAGAACATTGTTACAGCAAGCTATTCCTGGCCAGGATAATAGCAAAATTGACAAACCCCCTTTGGATCAAGGAAGGGAGCAGGGAAAAAATATCAAATAGTCTAAATTAAGGTTCTCTCATGGAATGTGAGAGGCCTAAATGGCCCACCAAAACAAACGATGATGAAGTCTATAAGGAAGGATTGGAATCCTACTATTATTTTTCTTCAAGAAACCAAAATAGATGTGGCATAATCAACACTTATAGCTAGAAGGATTTGGAAGCAAGGGGAAGTGGCCTTTCAACAGGCGAGAGGAGCATCTAGGGGCCTCATGATCTTATGGGATCCTATTAAAATAGAAGGAAGTATTATTCAGGAAAATGAAAGAGTCTTAAGCATTTTATTTCATGATTTCTATACCAATAAGAATTGGATTATGTCAAATTTTTATGCCCCCACCTCTGTCCAAGGGTGGTCTAAACTGTGGGAATTTTTGGGGCATTTTATCCAATATTTTAAATACATTCCTTGGGTTATTGGGGGAGATTTCAATACCCCCTTTACCCATCTAATAAGAAGGGAGGATCTAGGTTACCCTCAAGGAGCATGGAGGACTTCAATGAATTCATTAACACAAATGAATTGATGGATGTAAGACTAAAAGGAGCCAAATTTACATGGAGTAATAAGAGGATAGGAAGTCAGCTGATTCAAGAAAGTTTGAATAGGTTTTTTTTATCCAAGGAAGAATGTTGGGTGATTCAACATTACAAGCCCTTCCTAAATGCACTTCATACCATAATCTTAATCTATGGGAGGCATTTCAGGCTAACTTCTTTAAAAAGCCATTCATATTTTTGTCAATGTGGGTTAAACATCCGGACTTCAAGAAATGAATAGAAGAATGGTGGCAGCAGCCTATCCAAGGAAGTGCTTCCTTCAAACTATCTCAAAAACTTAAGATGGTGAAAAACAACCTTAGAATATGGAATAAAGAAGTCTTTGGAAATATTTTTGAGAATAAGAGAGCAGTGGGGGAAAAACTAAGAATAATAGAAAGAAAAATCCAAAATGGAACCTATGATGATGCGACAAGGACTGAAGAGAAAGAAACGCTTTGTGAGTTTTATAATATTTTAGCTTTTGAAGAGATGTATTGGAGGCAAAAATCAATGGCATTATGGCTAAAGGAAGGGGAATCTAATTCAAAAAATTTCCATGTTACCACATTGAGCAATAGAAGCAACAATAATATTAGAAATTTAACTAGGATGGATCCTCAACTCAAAAAATTCAGGAGATCAGGGACGAGGCTGTTAATTTTTTTAGTTCATTATTGGATGAAGACCGGGCCTGTAATGCCCAAGCAAAGGACCCTCTCCTTCAATTCATTCCACAACTC
This sequence comes from Wollemia nobilis, assembly GCA_028583015.1. Lineage (NCBI taxonomy): Eukaryota > Viridiplantae > Streptophyta > Pinopsida > Araucariales > Araucariaceae > Wollemia > Wollemia nobilis. The sequence continues at coordinate 3,379,608 of JAQPPZ010001206.1, forward strand.
ATTGATGAAATGATTAATGAGTCTCTTACAACAACTTTTTCAGACAAAGAGATCAAGGAGGATTTTTTTTAACATGCATCCTGACAAAGCTCTTGGGCCAGATGGGTTTTCACTACAATTTTTCCAAGTTTGTTGGGATATTGTTGGAGCAGAAGTTATTACTGCAATCAAGGAGTTCCAAAGTTCAAATCATATTCCAATGGGTTTCAATTCAAATTTCATTGCTTTGATCCCTAAAGGCCCAAAACCCAAGACTATGGCTGACTTTAGGCCGGTTAGCCTGTGTAATATATCCTATAAAATTTTGTCCAAAGTTTTAGCCAACCGTTTCAAGAAATTTCTACTGGTTATCATTGATCCAATTTAAGGAAGTTATGTACAAGGAATATCAATCTTAGATGGAGTTATTACCACTCATGAGGGTCTTCATACATCCACTCAGACCAAAAAAGTAGTCATGGCTTTAAAGTTAGACATGAACAAAGCTTATGATAGGATAAATTGGGAATTCCTAGAGGCATTTTTATTAAAATTTGGATTCAACATGAAATGGGTAAAGTTAATAAGAGAGTGTATTTCTAAGCCTTATTTTTTAGTTTTGGTTAATGGGTCTACTGCAGGTTTTTTTCAAAGTAAATGTGGTCTAAGAGAAGGAGATCCCATAATTCCTATGTTGTTCATCATTGTAGCTAAGGCCTTGGGAAGAACCAATAAGGTAGTAGTGGTAGCTGGACTCATATCAGGTATCAAGGCCACATCACTAACTACCCCGATGACAAATCAGCAATTTTTTGATGATACATTGCTACTGAATTTTGCTTTTGTGGTTGAGGCAAGAAGGATTAAAAATATTCTCATAATGTATGAAGAAGCGGCTAGACAAAAAGTGAATTTTGATAAGAGCAAACTTTATTTCATCAATACCCCCATTCCTAGGCAAAATAGCATAGCAAGGATCATGGAATGTCAGATTGCATCCCTTCCCACCTCCTATTTAGGTCTTCCTCTATTTACGAGGAAACCTAAAGGATAAATGTGAAACATAGTTTTGGAGAGGATCCAAAAAAATCTAGCAAGTTGGAAAGGACATCTGTTATCTCAAGAAGGCAAAGAAGTTTTAACTATGGCTTCACTTCAAAGTATACCCATTTACTTCCTATCAGTCTTCAAAGATCCCAGCAAGGTGTATCACAAAATTGAGTAGCTTCAAAAAAAATTCTCTGGTCAAGGACTGAGGATAAGAAAAGGATCCATTTAGTAGGTTGGAACAAGGTTTGTAAACCTAAAGCTGATGGGGGTTTAGGATTGAGGAGAGTTGCTCATCTCAATACAACTTTGTTAGCCAAACAAGCATGGTGATTATTGACTAAGGTCGATAATGAATGGACTTCCATAGTTAGGAGGAAATACCTCCAAGGTGTGAACTTCCTTAATGACAACTTAGCAAGTAGGGGGTCTGCTTTTTGGAAGGCAATCCTCACGAGCAGGGATCTTGTCAAGAAAGGTCTTATATGGATTCTAGGAAATGGGTAAACAATAGACTTTTGGAAGGATCGGTGGGTGAGAGCTGAGGAGTTATCCCAGAATCCTCGTTTGGCTAGGATTCAATATCATATGGAGCAGCATATTGGGAAGAAGGTTGCAAATTATATGTGGCAGGATATAAATATCAACATGTGGAAACACATCAGAGTACAGGGGTTTTGAAGCGGAGTCCGAAGAGCTTTATAACATTTTAACTCAAGCAAATTATTCCCTCTAGAGAGGATGAAGATCACATTGTTTGGGTCGAGACTGAAAGTGGTGATTTCACAGTTAATTCTACCTATAATTTGCTTCTCAATGTGGAAGGTCAACAATTTCAACCGAGTTTGGTTTGGATCAAAGGCTTAATTCCTAAAATATCCTTTTTTTCATGGCTAGTGATTCAAGGAAAAATCCTCACTATGGATAATATGTTATCCAAAGGTATGGTTATTGCTAACTGTTGCTACATGTGCAGGGCAGGATGGGAGACAACCCAACACTTATTTTTGGAGTTTTCGGTAGCGGAGTCCATCCTGGATGAAATTTTCCAAGCCTTTAGGATCTCATGGGTTAAGCCTGCTCTTATATCCAAAGTGTTCCATCAATGGCCTCAACCCTTTGTTAGCCTAAAACTTAAGTACCTATGGAAAATCTATTGGCATCATTTTCTCTCAGCGATTTGGCTAGAAAGGAACCATAGAGCCTTTAAGGATACCATTCACAACCCAAAAACTATCCTCAACAGGATTATTGTCTTTGCGAAAGAAAACCTTAGCACATTAGTGGATGAGAACCACTCAATTCTTCCCCAAGAAAAACAATTAGCTCGGGCCTTAAGTATTGAGGACAAACCTTCCATTCCTTTGCCCAATCCTAGAAATGGTATTTCTTGGGAGCCACCCCCCAGGTTTGGTTTAAACTAAATTTTGATGGTGTAGCCAAGGAGAACCCGGGAAGAGCTAGAGCTGGAGGAATAATCAGGGATCATTAAGGAAATCTGGTCAAGGCCTTCGTTGAACCATTGGGAATCAGAACTAATAACGAAGGAAAAGCTAGAGCCCTTTGGAGAGGGTTGCATGTAGCCCAAGAAACTCAAGGTAACTTGATGATTGAAGGTGATTATTTGAACATCATCAACCTGTTAACCAATGGAAAAAAACCTCCATGGAGAATCGAGGGAGTCATCCATAAATTGAGGATCCTTTTTGTAGCAAGACAGAACAGGAGGGCTCATCACGTGTACCATGAGGCCAACAAGTCAGCTGAAAAATTAGCCAACATAGGTGTTGATGTTGGTAGTTTGGTGACATGGACACAAGGTGTGCCACGTGAAGTGGAAAACATTATTATTCATGAAAAGAAACCTACCTATTAAGGAGAAATATGAATTTTCCCCATGGAGCTGGTAATAACTATGGGGTTTCCCTCTAAATCATACCAAATTGGAAATGAAGGTAACGGGGTGTAAGCCTTGGAAGATTTCGACAGAGAATAGGAAATGGGCAAGCAACAGGTTTCACAAGTGCAAAGTTCCAAACTTCAATTCCTGTCAATGTAAGTAATGTTTAGGTATGGGTGTGCTTTGTTAGTAAGGTGTTGTAGGGGATTCAACACAATTTTTGGTAAGAAAGTTTCAAGGATGACTAGGATCTACAATCTCAGTAAAAGGCTGGATATTGTAATAGGTTTTGGGTTAACCTACAAAACCCGGTAATTAATGAAGACTTTTATTTACCAAAAAAATTAAATCTATAGGCAAATAGAAAGAGTGAACTAGGTGTTATAAGATATGCTTCACATATATTGTATGGATTAGAAGACCTATTGGAAGGATTACTTGCATATGGTAGAATTTTCCTATAATAATGGTCACCATTCAACTCTAGGCATGTCTCCATTCGAATATTTATATGGTATAAGGTATAGGACACCATTGTCATGGGAAAATATAGGGGATCGTATTGTGCTAGGACTAGACATGGTCAAATAAATGGAGTAATAATCAGGGAAAGTCTAAAAGAAGTCTCAAACCGTTAGAAAAGTTATGACAATTTTAAGAGATCATCAAGAGAATTTGTTATAGGTGATAGAGTATTTATGAGGGTGAGACCAAAGGAGAGTGCTATTAAATCCACAAAATTAGACCCTCGGTTTGTGGGATCCTTTAAAATTATAGATAATATTAGTCTTGTGGTATACTGACTTGCCTTACCACCCAGCTTGTCCAAGATTCATGACACCTTTCACATCTCTTTGCTTAGGAAGTACATTACTATTCTTGAACATGTGTGGGAATTTTTCTAACTTGCAAATGGTGAATCCAAATGCTATAGATGTTTGACTAGTAAATCCTTGAGTTTCGATCCAATTCGATGAGGAAAGGAACCCTACAACAATGCAAGGTCTAGTGGAAACTTTATTTTTATAGATAATCATTTCCTTGATAACTTCTATTTGATGTGATCTTGTTTTTTAAAGTAGAGACTTTTTTTGGGTTAAAAGAAGTCCTATTGAGAGGAAATGGATGCTTATATGTTTACATTTGTAAATTTATAATTTTTTTTGCTTTGTTCTTATAAATAAAAGAACACTTTAAATTTGGATTTACAAATAATCTTGAACAAAGGAGACTAACGCATGGTATGTTTGAAAGGTCAAGATAGAGGAAAGACTTTCATTAATACTGTTATACTCCAACTACCATGGAAAGTATACTTATATGTATATATATACTTTGATATGCTCATTGTGTTAAAATGAACTAATTGATCATGTATATGAAATATCAAAGAAATTAGGATCTCGGATGGAGATTTTTTGTTAAATAATAATTTGTGTAAATGAAAAAACACTTGGAGATGCTTGTAGCTAGTCTTAGAGTATTGGATACTTTATTTTTTGGTTACATTCACCAATGCACATCAGTTGTAGGATGACATGAGAGCATGGTGACTAATTATACTTTTTCCTCGATGGAAGCTTCATGGGAAGTGGAGAAGCATGGAATGAAGGGAAGTCTATCAAAAGATATAGATGGTAAGTTAAGGGTGGAAGAAAGAGCAAATAAAGGTGACAAGAAAACTTGCAGGTAGCAAATGGTTGCATAGCTCACTGGAATACCAAGTAAATTCTTATTCATGTTCTTTTCTTGATTATGCAATTTTGGTTGGAATGAGATTTAAAATAATAAAATAAATCTGAAAGGTATGAACCAAGTTAGATTGTCGTGTTATATGAAACCTCCATCGTGTGCATTTTGATAAATGCTTATTTCTAGATTTTATCTCTAGTTGATATGGATAACTACCTCTTGAATTGTGGCTTTCCATTTGAGAGAAGAGATTAGATAATGTATAGATTGTTGTGATTTGTATTTTTGGGTTGTCCTTGAGTTTATATGGGAAAACAAATTTTGAAAATATATTTGAAAGTCGTGTGTTTATTGGAAACTTGTGGCGTTGCAGACAATGATCTTAGTCTGCTTTAATGATGTAAATATTATTTTGTGATTTACATGTAAATGTTGTTGTGTGATTTGTATGTAAAGGTAGTTTAGTGAATTTTATATCAAAATTAACCTTAAATTTTATTGGAAAATTATTTCTGCAAACATTTTAGAAAGTCATGCATTTTTGGAAGCCTTGTAGTGTTGTAAATAATGATCTTTGTTAGATTTAAATTATGTAAAGGTTTTTGTGTTTTGCTATTTTTAGGTTATCCTTGAGTGTATTTTGGTAATCGACTCTAGAAAAGTAATGGGAAGTTGATTTGTCTGCTAGAAACTTGTTGTGTTGTAGACAACGATCTTAGTTAGCTTTAGATTACAATGTATGGGCAGAGCTAACTTTTAATAAGATTGTTTGTGAAACCAATTCTAAGTTTTTAGGGAAATTGTTACTGTATCTAATACAAATGTATTATTTGTTCTTACATTTCCATACTTGTAGGCATTGTGAAACTTGGATTAGATGACTAGTAATTATGTGGTAGTGTTTGATAAGTGGATCAATGATGGATAGTTCAAGATGTTGAGTGTTGTTATAATTATGACAATTTATTTATGAATTCAATGGTAATATTGAATCATTTGCATGATGGATTATGGACCTGGTAAAAGACTCCTCTTTTTTAGAGCCGAAATGACTTATCTATAGGTCCTATTTAAATTGATGGAATCTTTCACCACATAATTTGTGGGGAATTGGTTATTTTAATTTATGCTAATGCTTAATATTTCTATATTTGAAATGAATGAGAGACTTTTTGGTTAAAGTGAAAATATTTGGATATGTATGAATCCTTGTTGTGGCACCAAAGTATGTTGCTTGTAAAGAAACCAGGTAAGGTACTCTTCATGTTATTGCTAATATCAAATATAATTGAGTAATATTCTTGAATACCCTAAGTTGAGTGAAGGGTTATATTTTTTGTAAAAACCAATACCTTTAGAGGAAAAGACCTCATGCAATAGAAATGTAGGAATCTAAGAAGAAAGACGTATCTGGAGGTAATTGTGGATTAAGGTAGCTATGAGGAAATAATAGATGTTTACTTGGAGCACATCAAATGGTTGATCTACGAATTGGACGTTTCTGGTGGATGAATAACTAGTAATGTGGATGTATATCTTCAAGGAGGGTAGAACCTGAGTTAATTTGTGCTAATTAGCGCATTGGAAGTAATAAGCTAATTTTTTTGTTGTAGACATACTACCAGATGAAGATCTTGTATATATTAAAATAAAATTAAATAAATTATTTGCTCCATGGTTGTAGATTATATTATAGTTACTCGATGATATAATTAAGAACAATGATCTTTTATTTTTTAAATTTACATGGTGGAATTGGTAGCCACCATGAATCCGGGTAGGTTATCCAAATTTTATGGCCACCATAGTATTCTATGTTGTCCACCCTAGAAGCCATCACACAGTTATTCACACAGTCTTCTCCTATAACCACCATACCACAATCATTTTAAACCTTTTGTGCCATTGAAAGCACCAAGAAATGGATAAGCATTCAGTCTGACGAGGCCCTAGATTTGAACATTGGATATTTTCCCCCCTTACAATGTTTGGTCAAACCAATTGGTCTACACCTTAGACCTAATAACGATGATCTTTAATATGAATTGTTGTGTTAGTTTTAAATGAGATCTGGTAGTATATTAGAGCCATTTCTTGGCCATTTGTATATTTAATAAAGAGACTTTATGTTGATTATTCCTTTTTATAATATGTTATATATCTTGGAATATAGAATATTGTGGGTAATCCGAGCTATAGTAGAATTCATCTATATGAAATTTTTACCCTAAAATGTTATGGATCTCATAGATTGGTCAACATATGAACTTTTAATGGATAAACGGATAGTAATAAGAGCGTACTATTAATATGGAAAGTAATGACACTTTTCCACAAGCCAAGTTAAGGAAGAGACAATAAGCTGGGTGACTAGCTCATTATGGATATGAGATAGAAAGTCAAACCATCATATGCACATACCACCTACATAAATAGAATTATGAAGGTTGTGAATTGGTGTGTACCTTTCTAATGAATAAAAGGAAATTTTAATAGGCTCATTGGATCCATGAGAAGGAATGTTTGACTCATTAATAAAATACCTAATGCACTTACATAACTATAATTATGTAAGGTGTAAGGATGGGTGTGCCTCAAAGAATATTTAGTTGGTAACTGATGTAATGATATCAATAAAGGTTTAGAACCCTTGGAATATATATATATATAAAGGGTTTAGGAAATTTGAGTTATAACATGCTTTTCATCAAGCTTACATAGGAACAATTGGGTGATAGGGGATTTAATAATTGAGGAGGGAGACATCTATTTTGCAGCATCTAAATCATGCAACCCCTTAGAAATTTTCTTTGCTGGAAGGATTTCCTTCAAATCTATAGTATCCACTAAAATGGGAAAAGTTTTAATTTTCATTGCCTTCAAGGATAGGTGCTTTGAGCGGCATGCTCGACTCACCCCCATTTTTGCTTTGAGAATTCTTAGATTTCTTTGATGCTGACACCTTCCCTTTAAAATTAGAATGGGGGTCATTAGGGTTATGCATAAGGGGTTGGACTTAAAATGTACTTGTAAAAAAATGGCAAATCCTAATCAAAATCAAGGTGAATCATGGCAAATCCAAATCAAATCAAATCAATCATCTTCATACCAAAATTTAGGGCATTTGAAGCCCTAAAATATAATGTCATATTTGGGATAACTTTTGATCTATTAAATCACCTTATAAATTCATAAAAACACCACCATTATATCAGGATCAAAAAGATCTTTCCAATGAGTACAAATATGCCTATGTTTAGATATATATTGTGGTGAATTGACCCTAAGAAAAAAATTGGTTCTTAAACTTTTAGGCGAATGGGCCGACGTTGAGGGTCCTCATATTTGCCAATTTTCAATTTTAAAAATCCTAATATTTGCCCAATTGGTGAATATTCACCACTATGCATAACCCTAGGGGTCATAAACTCCCTAGCATATAACTCAGAGGACTCACCATAGGAGTCAAATAATTTTAGCGGTGGATAGAGGGCTAGGGATATTTTCTAGAAATTCATTTTCTTCACCTCTTCCACTACAATTCTTTTAGATTTTTCCACATGCTCAAATGTTAATAGTATCTGTCTTTGATGAATTGGGTCTAAACCTTTCCCTTCTCTAACATATTTTAGTGACTTTACCAAGGAGTGGTAAATAAATTAAGGTATGTTCATCAGTCGCTTCCTCCTGATCTGGTTCAAAAACATCATGTGGTACCTACGAATGATCTCCCTATTCGATTCCAATGTGAAGTAGTCCATTATCACCATAATAAACCAATTCTACGGAGCCTTATGAGCCATGGCATTGTATTCATTCTACAAATTTGATATATATTACCTTGCACCTAAGAAAAATCCACACTCCTATTTAAGAGAATGCTTTGGACGATTATGGAAACCATTGTCGATAGGTAACCCGATCACCTCACCTATGAGAGCCATCAAGAAGAAGAATATAATATCTCTAGCTTGGACTAAATCCTTCCTCCATGAATGAGCCAACATTCTTGAAAGGGCTTTGTGATACCCATGAAAATATTGGAGGTATTCCAAGAGATCACCTTTTCATAATATTTGTTCACTTCATCATAAACCTCCAATTATATTGGCTCTATTGGTATATTCATGTCCTTATGCATAGACCTATGTGCCGTTAGAACCATTACACACCTAGCACATAGGAGAACAGGGCCACTCTCACCAAACTTTGATCTAAAATTTACCTTTTTTAAAATAAAGGAGCTCCCTAGGTGGACCATAGAATCCCAAGCCTTGAACTTTATTGAGAGTTTGAAGAAATGTCAAGGTTCTTGGTGCTATAGATAAAAAGATTGAATTTCTAAGTGAATTTTCTGACAAAACTCATACCATAATTTCCAAAACACTAAAAGGACCTTGGGTTTATCATCAAAGCCCACTACCTGAGTAGGATTGGGATGTTCTTTTCCTTGTAGATGCCAGGGTGAAAATGAAAATTTATAAATAAAGAAAAAGACATATAGCTATCACTAATTCTACTAGAATTAGACACTCTTGGAACTTGGTGTGCAGTGAGGCAAATCCATTATTGAAATATATGGCTAAGAATCATGTAATCAGGGTGAGAAGTGAGTCTCAACAACTTCCAAGTGGCTAGATTCTAGTTATACCACCAATAAGCATCCACTAGAAGAATCGTAAGACCCCAAGGTCTTACTATAAAATTATTAACAAATTAATGTAAATGTAATCACAGGCCACTCAAAGAGGGCTCCCTTGTAATCGCTTTGCCACTATAGGGGGCTCCCTCATTAGAATCTATGCTTATTATTCTTCTTCTTGGATGCTTTGATATGGATGGCCAACCTAATATATATATCTACCCTAAAGCTACATTGGTGAAGAGACATGATGGTTCACGTATGAAGAGACGTGATGGTTCACGTTATGAAGGGTTGTGATGGTTCACTTTATAAGTTTATAATATAATAATTAAATAATTAATAATACTAACTAATACTAACTAATAATGTTAGGATTGAGGATCCTAACATGCCACCCTCCTTAAAAAGAGCTTTGTCCTTTGTTTTCTAAGAAGGATTTGTGTAAGTTCTTGGACTCTTTTAATGGCATCCTTTCGTAGGTAGGGATATCAAGAAGGATGAAGCATTAGCGAGGGGTTGCCAAGAACAATAGTAGAATCTCCTTTGGGAAAATCATGATGACGATGGGAGGGCAACCCTTGGGGTTCCTCAAATACTTCAGAATGATGCATAAAAAGTGATGGTAATGATTTCATATCCTTTTTTGGTTCCTTGGTAGAGCCAATGGAGGAGTGTGTAGTCACTCTATGTTGGTTCCGAATAGGTTTGGTCATATGGAAAGAACTCACTATTGGTGAGGAAGGTATGTGTAGGTCTTGTAGAGTGCATTTTTTGCTAGCATTGATCACTTTGGGTATGTCTACTTCATCCTTGCTTGGTACATCAATAACTTCTTGCACATCGACCTCATTGTCTTCATTGAAGTGAGTAGGTGCACTTGTCACTTCGAACACAACTACCTCATCTGCTTGCTCTATGGAGATACAGGGATCAAATTCCTTCAATAAATTCAATGTTAGTGTAGCACATTTATGGTGGGGTCCAAATTGTTCATCACAATTATCACAGAGTCCTTTTTCTCGTCGTTCCTTCATCTCCTCAAAGCTAAGATGTTTAATTTGTAAATTTCTATTAGATTTGGGGGTTGTGTAAGTGCTTTGTGCCCTTCCATTATGCATAGGTTTGGGAGCGATGTAAGTGGTCGAGGATTTTTCCATAAGTGGTTTCCCTAATCGTTGTTGTGCATTTATTTTATCTTTAGCTAATTTTTCCAATCCATAGGTTTGCATCATGGTAGAGGGATTGAACCTTGTCACCTCCATTCTAATTTCCTCTTTTAATCCCCTAATGAAGCTATTTATGAGAATTGATTCATCCAATATTGTGTTGTGTTTGGTGATATCCTCAAACCGAGTTTGATACTCATGCATAGAAGTGATTTGATGAATATATTTGAGCAATTCCCACATGACTGGGTCCCACATGGCTCTGATACCAAATGGTAAGACCCCAAGGTCTTACTATAAAATTATTAACAAATTAATGTAAATGTAATCGTAGGCCACTCAAAGGGGTTCCCTTGTAATCACTTTGCCACTATAGGGGGCTCCCTCCTTAGAATCTATACTTATTATTCTTCTTCTTGGATGCTTTGATATGGATGGCCAACCTAATATATATATCTACCCTAAAGCTACGTTGGTGAAGAGACATGATGGTTCATATATGAAGAGACATGATGGTTCACGTTATGAAGGTTTGTGATGGTTCACTGTATAAGTTAATAATATAATAATTAAATGATTAATAATACTAACTAATACTAACTAATAATGTTAGGATTGAGGATCCTAACAAAGAATAACAATTGACTGTTAGACCACCTACACCAATTTGGCTCAATAGCCAAAATACCACACCATGGTTTGAATTGAATAGTGTTGGCACCAAACAACCTAGGAGATTCAAATTGAATAGCAGATTTGATGTAGATAAACCTTTTGAACACTAATAGAAATGGACATCCTCACCCATTTGTATGCTAGCCATGGAAGAGGATACCAAAAAACAAATATGTAGAGCAACAACTCCCCACCGACCCCCTGATCGCTACACATTAGATTTCAACCTTTATCATCCACAACCAAATTTTGAAGGTTTTGAGGGAAATTTAAGGTCCAAATTAAAAGACCTTACTTAGAAATGTCAATATTTGCCATCAAATCCACCACTTTATTTCCTTCTATGTAAATATGTTGAAGTTGCACTTCTATTTTTGAATGTAGGATTCTATTGGCTTCAACAATCATATTGGCTATCATCCATTTTGGAGAGCTTTAGGACCTGATTAAATTGATGATATTTAGAGAGTCACCCTCCACTAGAAATATTTTAAAAACCATAGATTTAACCAACATTAATCCTTGGAGCAAATCTCTAGCTTTCACAAAGTGGGAGTATTGGATTGAAAGGAATTTTGCATAAGCCCCAATTAATTCTTCTTTATCATTTCTAATAATTCCTTCTACCCCATCTAGCCTTGGGTTCACTTTTGAAGCACCATCAGAGTTAAGTTTAATCTATATTATTTGATTTGGGGACCATTTAACCAATATCATATGGCATGGCACTAGAGGATCAATAGGTACAAATTTTAGAGGAAAGCCTAGCTGATGTTCCAAATTAGCTTCTTCAAACATTCCACCATCCAAATATGGCAAGCAGGTAGATACATTTTCTATAGTATTCCCGATCTCCTTCAAGAAAACTAATTTCATGTCTTGTTTAGAGTTTTTAAACACTCTTTGGTTTCTTTCCCATAAAATTCTCCAAAATAAATGAGGAAGCAAGAAATTCCATACCCAAACCAGATGAGGAGACTTGAAAGGAGTTGACCACTGCTTACAAACATCAGTAATTGAATGTAGAAAGACCCATTGAATACCCAAAGAGAGGATAATATGGTCCAAAATAGCGATAGAGAAGGTACAATGGAAGAAAAGGTATAAACAAGTCTCTTTTGTAGGTTCACAAAGGTGAAATTTGTTAGGAAGAATAATTCCCCTCTTACAGATATTCTCTAGGGAGAGACATTTGTTTTGGATGGCCAACCAATAAAAGTATTAAATTTAGAAGTTAGATGTTTTAGCCAGAATTTTCCAAGAAGGATCCACCAGGGAGGATTAGAATCGAGGAGATAATATGTTGACTTGATCGAAAAGGAGCCATCACTTTCTCCTTTCCAAATTAATGATTCCTTAGAAACTTGCACTTATAAGACTTACAATTTAAGTAAGTTAGATATGGTGTTCCAAGCATCTTCTTCTTCTTTGTTATAGTTGGGTATGGGTACTGACTTCCATTATCTCTGGCTCTCAACCAGCATTATAAAATCTACCACCTTAAACCACCCAAAAATTTTGATAAGATATTCGACCAGTGCAAGGTTGGTCTCTTAAAGGATGTTTAAGGAGCCATGGATATTTCTAACGAGAAGCAATTGCTAAATCTGCTTTGAATTTACACATTTTCTACAAAAAATAGACCACTCTAAAGGTATGGAATATGCCAGAAAGACTTCTTATTGGTTCATGTATTTAGCTGTAACAATTTTTACTACACCAAAAAAGGGCTTTAACGATGGCTAAAATAAGGTAGTGTTTTATGGTTGTAAAAAACCACCCTAATAGATCCTAAGATGGTGGTTAATAACTACTCTCTTAGGATAAACGCCCTCTTAGGGTCACCATAAGAGGACAGTTATAAACTACCCTCTTAGGACTAATATGGTGGTTATAAATAGTCATCTTAGGACCAAGATGATGATTATAAACCACCATCTTAGGGTGACCCTAAGAGGGCAGTTATAAACTGCTCTCTTATTCTTAAGAGGATAGTTTGTTACCACTCTCTTAGGTTACCATAAGATGGTGGTTATAAATAACTATCTTAGGGTGACCTAATGGGGTCATTTAACGATCCTCTTAGGGTTAAGAGGATGGTTTATAACCACCCTCTTGGGGGTTTTCAGGTATCCCTAAGAGGGCAGTTATAGACTACCCTTTTATCCTTAAGAGAGTGGTTATTAACTACCCTCTTAGGGTTAGAAGAAACCTTGTAAAATATGGGTTGGCGTATGTGAAAAACCATGTTAAAATCCCACTAACATTATAATTTCTTCTTTCTACTAGGTTAGAAGCTTTCATTTTTCTTTCAACAGTCCTTACATATTGAATTGGCTTAGCTTACTGGTATTGCACGAATAGATACAATGTCTACACCACACTACTTGAACCAAGCCTCATCTCATATATCATACTAGGGCTCTTGGGCTTCGATTGAGTATATACCCTCTCTATTTTTAAAAAATATACACTTGAGATAACCCTAAGAGTGAATTCCTTTGATATAAAGATGTGCATTTCTTTTTTTAAATTTTAGCGGGTAAAGACTTTCATGTTGTTCATTTTTTGGTTGGGGTTTGCCCTAAAATTTCTCTGAAACTATGATATTTGCTACTTTACCCCTGGTTCTTCACTTTGTTGAATAAATTTGTAACCCAAAATGGTGAGAGATGAGGGCCAAAGAAGAATTCTAAGGTATAGAACATGGTATGAAGATGAATTGAATATTGGAAGAGACGAGGTTAGTTAGGTTCAATGAATTTTACATTATTTCTGGTATTTTTACGAACCCATGTCCTTTTAGGGTTTGGAATTTTTTAGTTTGTAAAGTTGTGTTTACACATGATATTTGTAAAATTTAAACCCTAGGATGATGTTAATACCCTTTTGAAATATAGTTTAAACCCTGGGGTGATATTAGTTTATATCTTAAACCTTAGGGCTTGAAATCAAATTTAAACCCTAGATTACCTTAATCATTATGTTCATTTTTTGGCTGGGGTTTGCCCTAAAATTTCTCTAAAAATTTAAACCCTAGATTACCTAAATGTCTTATCCATATGAAGGTTATCTGCAAGCCATGGAATATTTTGTTATCATCTATAGATGCCTTTACAACAATTTCTCCTTGGTATATCCCTATCAGTCATATCCCTGCCTTTTTAGTTTAGCTGGATTCTCAAAACTCATGGGTTATATTTGTAGAAGGAAATATCCAAAAAATACTTATGCCTGATTTTGTGGTGAACAATCATAATGACTACATAGGTAGGTCATATGTGACACTCACCTGCAAAAGTATCTACTATTATGGAAAGCTAGCAAGGGATGGTTTTTACCAATTTTGGATATATAATCCAAGTACCTGAACTAGAAGAGGTTGTTGGGTTGTTCATCATTTTTTTACCAATTTTGGATATATAATCCAAGTACCTAAACGAGGTTGTTGGGTTGTTTACGGAAATGACTTGTCATCCTTCCAATTATCATTTTACTTTGTTGTTGGGCATTGTAACTGTTGATCGTGATTTAGAAAACACAACTCTTTTGTTGCAAACTTATGATTCAGAGTTCGATTCATGGAGTAAAATAGAGATAGAGATACCATTTATAATAAAACCCTATGGAATCTCTCACTTTTTATAAGGTTTTCTATGGGAGTTATAAGGTTTTCTACCCTAATAGTTTTTTAAGTTTATTTTTGAAAATATTTAAATTTGTTTAAGGTTTGGAGCGTAAAGGATTTCTACTAGGATTTAGTTGTTTTTTAATTTTAAATTGTTTTTTAATATTTGAATATTAGAAGACTTATGTTATTTAAGTTTTTATTTTGAAAGTAGAGGAGTTAAAAGGTTTTGAAGATTTAAATTTGGTTTAAAGTTATTTGAAGCTTTTTAAAGTTTTTTAAAGATTTGAAATTTAGAGAAAATTTTGAAAATTGTTTTTTTGCAAATTTAATTTAGTAGGGAGTTAAAAGGATTTCTACATCAAAGGTTTAGAATTTAGAATTTGCAAATTTCTTATTTGATTTTTAAATTTAGGAGATAAAAGGATTACTACCTCAAAGGATTTCTACATGTTATACTCTGCTAAATCTGGACATAGACTAGATAGCATTTTCTCTGGAATTTATTAGATATCTACAGCGTAAAAATGTGAGATATTGAATGATCACAAACTAGTTGATATGTATGCATTTATTTTATACATTTATATAACATTCAGGTATTAATAAATTTGATTGTTTGCAAGATTTGATGAATTTTGTAGCCATGATTCTAGCGCTAGGGTGGTTGTGCCATTAATATCTTGCTAGGTCTCCCTCTAGAATCTCTCACTTGTATTCTCCTTCTGCTTTCTTGTACTACAACTAAATTTTTTAATTGGTTATATGGGATTGAAATGGGCCCTACCCATATTACTTCATGATTGCATTACCTTTGTATTTCAATGAACAACATAGTAGGAATACAATAAACTTTATTATCATGGCACCCTTAGGGATTGTAAAACTTTTAAGGTTCACTCATGGGATTGAAACCTTGGCTTATTGTACATCTATCAACCTTTTTACCCATCTTCTAGTCCTTCAATATACATATTAATTAGAGTCCTTTTTTTACCACCAACTAGTTGTTTTAGACTAGTTTTTGACTTGAATTGAAGGGAAAATCTTGTTTATGAAAGCTTTGCTTCAGGAAAAAGGAAAACTTGATTATTTTGACATACTTTTTAGTGGTAGGACACATATACAAATCCTTGGCCTTGCCATAGTTTGACCTTGCTTTTGGCTTTGGGGTTTATATAGTTCACAAATTGGTCGAAGGCCACAAAGAGCTACTTTGTATCACTATTTGCTCAATGGAAGTGCCAAAGGAAAGGGTTTGTAGGTTTTCCTTAAGTATTTATGGAAATACAAAGAAAAATATGAAGTAAACATGTTAGAAGGTAGAATTTTTTATGCAAAAAAATTCCTTTACAATTCAATTTATTCATCACATTTCAAAATCTTCATAGATGCAGTCAAAGATTTGGAAAAGGTTACACAATGCCCTCATATGAAACCCTAAAAATTGGTCTACTTGATAGGAAGGATTAAGCCATTTCCAGTGAACTAAAAGAAAAGACATAAGTTGGGAAATATTTAAAAGGATGCACATTTTTAAGAATGGTTGGTTTGATTAAGACTTGTCAAAATTGTAGTGGATAAAATTTATGTTAGATAGAAAACTGACTGTAAAATTTATTTTGTTAGTTTAAGTTCTAGGTCTACCAATATAACACTTATATCTCAATTGTCTAAACAAATTTCTATCTTTAAAATTCATTAAAATCCAATATCAACTTCTATCATAATTATTTCTTCCTTTTCAAGTAAAGCAGGGATAATAACATGAACTTTCTAATATCTAGATAATTTAAACTTGCAGGTATTATTTCCATTCCCAAAAGACTTGCTATGCAAATATAATTAAATCAATATAAAAGAGAAGGGTGACAAAATATGCATCTGCAATTTGAGACTTATAGTTACGACTTTCGTTGTAAAATGCTCTTCTTTGGTAGCAACATCTTGCTTAGTAAATTGTAGCTCCTTTACAAAATAGAAACATAAAATGAGGAAAATCTACTTATGAAAATAAATGTAAATAAAAATGACCATTGAACACATTGAAAGTCCATATGTTACCTCTCTTGTTGATGCCATTTTTTCTTCTAGTTCTTTCACTTTTTCTTTACTCCTTTGTAATGCTCCTATAGTCTCATTCCCTTTCTTCTCATCCTGGAAAAGGTTAGACATAACTCAGATAAACTTGCAAGGTCCAACAAGGTTAGGAGCAATCAAAACTAAAAGCTTACCTCTAAAATTTTAGCAAAAAGCTTTGCTTCCACTTCAACACTAGTTTGGCACTATTGTAGAACTATGTTCACTTTAGATGTCAACTCTTCATTTAACCAAGAGTTGTGCTTTTGAATTAGCTCCTTTTCCTGTGCATTGTATGTGTTAAATCTATGCCAATGGTAAGGCATTAGCTCCTTTTCCTATGCATCGTGTGTGGATGTAACAACCAAAAGAAAAGCAATAATCAAAGTTCCTCAAGCAAATGGTAAGACATTTCTAGTTTATTGAGTCTTCAATTTCATTGGGTCTTCAAGGAACTAGCTTCACACAAGTAACATGCAAATAACATAAGGCATGGGCATCAAAACATACTAGGTCAAGTCTTGGCATTACCAAAGATTGTTTTTAAGTCATCTAGCCTAAAAGGTTTCCAAAAAATTAATTGTTAAACTTTTCATTAGATTTGTAGGGGTCATATTTTTCACTTTCCAGGTATATCATACCTTTATGTCATGCTATAAGATCATCCCTCTGATGGGCATTCTTTGTTAGTAAACTCAGAGTAAATGGACCCTTACTTGAAAAGCCCTGTGGCATTACATTTAATGTCTAATCAAAAGATAAAAGTAAAACAAAACAACAACATGCTTTAAAACATGGACCATGTTCATAGTTGCATGATGGGATTGCAGAAGCAGAGATTACAAGAGACTACAACACTGTTAGACGTTGTCAACCCTTTGGTTGGAAGTTAAGCATACTATTTATGTTGTAAGGTATCTTGTGTGTCTATTTTTGAATGAACTGCCTTATGAGTATGTGGCACATGAAGCTCACCATAGTTATAAAAAAGGTGAATATTTGTACTATCTATTTTCTTCTTTCTTGTACTGCAACTACATTTTTTTAATTGGTTATATGGGATTGAAATGGATTCCTACCCATATTACTTCATGATTGCATTACCTTTGTATTTCAATGAACAACATAGTAGGAATACAATAAAATTTATTATCATGGCACCCCTAGGGATTGTAAAACTGTTAAGGTTCACTCATGGGATTGGAACCTTGGCTTATTGTGTGAAATACTACAACTGCATTTTTTTGGCTAATATTTATCATTTGACTTGCTTCTCTATCCATAGAGGAGTACTTTTTCATTGTTATAATTAAAATATGCTTATATGTGCTTGCAAAATTTATTTAGCTCTCAGATCGACTCTTGCCTCTATCCTTGAGATTCATTGTATACTCAAATAACTTTTGTTATCCAAGTTTTTCTTGGGATTCTTAGTTCTTGACTATGTACCTCAATAATTTTAACTAGTTCAATATCCCTGAGGGTTTGTTTTACTTACTTGCATACTACACAATGGCATATGTGTGAAACTCCTATTGGTAAGGTCTTTGGTGTTTTTGCATCCTGGACCTTTGGTCTTCAAGATTTACATTTTCCACCTTCACTATTCTTGCACATGGGATGAGACTTGAAATTTTAAACAAGTGAAGGTCTATCTACAACTAGTTTTCTACAAAGGCTACCATGTAACCATAGAGATTCAAAGCATTATTATTCAAGACCAGTTTTGCATACTATAACAATTATCTTTGTCATGCTTATTATCATTATCTACATGCATAAAGCTATATCAACAACATAGAGCTCTTTAAAGGATGTCCTAACTAAATCTAAACTGCAACAAAATTTATATCTTTGAATCCATTAAACACTTCATCAACTTTACTATCATCATTTATCTACAGTAGGAATTGTAGTTGGCTTCAAAGTAGCATCCTTATCATTTTTCTGTATTTTCTATTTAACATTAGCAGAGTAACATGTACACCACCTTCAACATAATTATACCATTTTCTTTAATCTTACAATTACATGTGTTTTGAGACTCATTGGATGCTTGAGCTCTTCAATTGTGTTTGGCCTCTTGTTTGGATCCCATGCACAAAGTGACTACAAAATTATTTGAATATTGCTCCTTTAAATCATATTAAATATTTCTATTACATCATCAACTTTAGTAAAGGTGGAAATCTTTCCTTGGAGTGTACTATGTAGTAATAATTTGCATAAGAAACTCCACTTACCCTTTGCAAGTTGTGCATGGAAAGAAGGATTATTGCCTTTACTTTTAATAGTTGGATCATCCTCAAGACTCTCAGCACCAACTCTAGTCAGGTCAATTGGATCAATATTTTTTGTCCATCAAATATCATGGACATATCTTGGCTAGGAGTAGCTAAGTAAGTCAACTATATTATCTCCATTAACAAAGAAAAGTTGTGCTTTCGATCAAATATACCTATATAACTATACTTTCTTATTTTTTGGTGGGATTTGTTTGTAGAAATAGCGAGGACTATTATCATGGGGTTCACCAATTCCTAGATTTTATAATAAAGAATTCAAAAGACCTTAAAAGTGCTCAAATATAAAAACTCCTAGTTTTTTAGAGGTTTGTGACCAACTGATTTGGTACAGGAATAACAAGAGATATATCAAATTTATTTTGAACGGAGAACAACCCTCTAGTTTTTACAAATATGCATCAAACATATGCTCTACCACTGATGAGGATCCAATTATCGAAGATGTACAAGATGACATCATTGGAATGGTCAATGAAGTATACAAATTATTCAATGTCAATTGCCTAGAGAGTGGATCAAAACTGTGAGATAATGATGTTGAGTTCTAATCATCTTATGGAGTAGTTCTTGTTGATGAATATCATAGCTTGCTTGAAAATACCAAATAACAATTACACATAGGTTGTACAATGTACTCAAAGCTATCGGTGATCACTAAAGTATACTATCTCAAAGCAAAACATGGTTGGTCAGACAAAAGATTTGGTGACTTACTAGAGTTGCTGAAAGATATGCTCTGAGTCGAAAATACAATTCCAGAATCTACATATGTAGTGAAGAAAATTATAAGGCCATTAGGATTAGATTATGTAATGATCCACGCATGCATTAATGACTATTTTTTATATTGGTAAGATCATAAAATAAGCAAGCTTACCCAATAGGCATCTCAATGGAAATTTGACCCTCATTCATAAATGGCATACATTAATATTCTTGCAAACGTGTTGAGGTATTTCCCCATTATAAATAGGTTGAAGAGAATTTCTAAGTAAGGGATTTTAATATATATATTTTTATTTATAAGGGGTTTTGAAAGGGATCCAAAACCTTTTTACAAGCTACAAAGGGGATCCCAAGCAGGATCAACCCTAAGAGGAACAACCCAAAAAGGAGGACCACCTTGATGGCCTCAAAGCTAAAAAACTATAAACATCATAAGAAGATAAGGCTTGTAGGCATACATAGGAAACAAAAAGTAACAATCATCAGATAGAAGTGGAAATTCTAAAAAAGGAGGGGCCAACCACAATGCATAATTCAGGGACATATTTCTCATCATCATCATATTTGGGAGCATCCCCCCCGAAATGGCCCACTTTCTGGACCTTCATCTGATTGATGATATTGCCTACCTTCAACAACATTGACGTGGCTAAAGAAACAATATCATCCAGGTTAGACATTTGGTCTGCATCATCCATGGGCTAGATGGAGAGTGCACCAGGAGATGAACCAACCAGAGTCTTCTACAACTTGCAAGTAGGGGAAGCATAATCAATTGCAAAAATAGCTAAAGAAATTATGTTTTTACCTTTTCATTGGAGAATTTAACCCGATTTGAGTGTCTGCTAGGATTTGAGGAGTAGCCTACCACCATTCACTACTTACCCACCCTACTAGGAGTTCTAGATTCAACATCAATGACCAGACCTTCAGGGATAGCATCCAGAACCACCAAGGGAGAGCTCGATATGGGCTTTGAGTTGGGATTTACCACCAGACCACCAGCTTCGACAATTCTTTGATCTAGATTTTGATTGATATAATTATAGATAATAAAATGTAATACCTAATGTTTTGGATAAGTGGATTTACCTTTACGTACACTGTCAATGGAATTTTCCATTGATCAAAAAAATATATTTTAGGATATTTTGATATTTTATTATATCATTAACTTTATTGTGTTTGTTTCTTTCAATATTGTTAGATGTGACTGAAATGAGTTGCTTTCATATTGTAGCTCTACAAAGGTTATAGAGAATATAATGTGGTATTCCTAGTAGAGGAGTTCATATGGCAATATGTGACATTCAGTCAAATCTCCAATGTGGAAAACTATAGATGTTAAGTGGAAATATTTTTCAATGATCCATGTAGTGTACGACTTGCAATGACAACCGATGGGTTCAACCCTTTTCCTGACTTTAAAACTGCTTACAGTCAGTGGCCTATTATGTTGATCACTTACAACATCCCACTATGGATGTGGATGAAGAGGAAACATTCAATTCTCACCTTGTTAATTCCTAGTCCCAAGCAACCAAGCAATTATATTGATGTTTTTCTATAGTCGTTTGTTGATGACTTGCATGAACTATAGATTAAAGGATCATAAACTTATGATGCATTTTCCAATACTATTTTCAATATGAGAGAAATAATTATGTGTCTCATCCATGAATTTCCTACTTATGGAAACCTATCAGGATGTATTGTGACAACCCTAGTTGTCACTACTCAATCACTTAATTTTTTTTCCACACTTACATTTTACATGAAGCAAGAGATATAATCATGACCTAAGATAGACTCATTCCATTTGGATCAAATCTTATCAAGGCATATAGCATCAAGAGCTAATGAGACTTGATCAAAGTCTCATAAGTTAGAAGTTATCAGCTTCTACGAAACCCTCATACCCCTTTGGCATGAGAATGTTGGCCAAGCATAAGGTTTCATCCCATAAAAGGAAACTCACCAATAAACATATTGTCCACCAAGATCAGTACGCAGGTGAATGCCTTGAATATGGAGAACCACACCAATGGAAAACCATCATAGATGAAATAACCTTATTAGTGGTTATTCATAGGTCTTAGAGATGATCCTCTTCATCTAGAAGATATTTCTAAGACAACAATATCACCATCGTGATGAGAATCCATGGAATGCCATCTTAAGTATGATCATATAACTTTAAATCTCTTAGGAACATAATGGTTCACCCTTTGTTTAGACAACCCTTTTGTTTTACACATTGATTTTATTACAAAAGGACACTACTTGTCCAATAAGGGTGTACCCCACCTCATGCACACTCAACATCTTAGCTCCTAGGATATAAGATTTATTTTTGTTTTCAGTTCAAGACCAATTTTTTCCTCCTTGTGGATTTTATTCCACTTTGAATTTCAATGTGTTCTAATTTGATCCATAATGAGTTTTTGTGAGGTGAATATAAACTGATGAAGCCTTTTATGATAGACTCTATTCATTATAACCATAGATCCGAAACATCTCATTAGAGATCCACTTAAGCGGAAATTATATTCCATTATGAATAGCTTCTATGAATTCCACACATCTATTGAATACAAGAAGTAAAACTAATTATCTTCATCATTAACATTTAACCAATTTAATCCGAAAAGTAAATGGCACAATCACATATCATTAAATCATCAACATGTTAGAAATTATTCATACATTCTTAGCATTATAAATGAAATTGTTGAATGAATAACATGCATAACTATCCCGTTATATTATTTAACCATCTCATCCACATATATCATTTTAATTTTGAAATTAAAAGCAATAGGAACAAGAAATAACACATCAACCCACAAAATAGAGTGACACAATGTTTTATCCTAGGAAAACCCTAACGGGAAAAACCCAGCCTCCAAAATGTATTCTTTCCTCATATTCATAAACTTAAGATACCAAGATTACAAGTATAGAAGGGTATCTACCAATCCCTTTTAATCAGATACAAGTCAAGGAATACCATTATTCCATCTCATTTTCATGATGTCATTAAGGAAGTTTCCCAATTCCTTTCTCGAAGTCATCATTATAACATTAAGGTATTTCTCATACCAAAAAGGAATCCACCTGTTCCTTTAAAATCAATGATGCAATTAAGGAATCTACCAATTCCTTTCTCTAAGTCATCATATGAATGTTAATAATTTACATATGTTTATGATAATCATTGGAATCGCATTTTGGATAAGTCTCATAGACTTTGGAGGGAAACTTATAAACTCCCTCAAGAATGAGTACAAATCCATTCTTTTCTTCTCTAAGTATCCATACTAGGTGTATGTGTAGACACCTAAAACGCGTCATGTCGATGGAGACTACTCATATGGGCACCTTTGCAGACCATATGAATGACCTTGGACCTTTCCAAGACCAAGCAGTGGTTTTAACCACTCAATTTGGGCTCCTTGGCCTATTCAGTGCTAACTACGACTGACACCTATGGTTAGCAAAAGCCTGCATGCTAACCATGGTTGACACCTATGGTTAGAAAAATCCTGCATGCTAACCATGGCTGACACCTATGGTTAGCACTATAACAAACTCGGGTGACCAGAGCCGAGTCAAATCAGTTGCAACAGCTGAATTGCAATGGTTTTCAAAGCGGTTTGGGCTGGGAAGCATCCAGAAGCTTCCTCCCAACTGCCAATTCTTGTTCTTGGCTTCTCCATGAAGCTAGAGCAAGGATTTTGGGAGTCTACTTAAGACCCCAATTTTAGAGAGCAACCATCCTGAAGAATAGCTCAATTGCACATAGCGGAGCCCTGTCGGATTGGAGAGCAATTTCATATCCCCTTGAGGAGTAACGAAGTGTTGTCCAATTGATCGATGACAACTATGCATGCAACAATGGAGATCTCAAGAGCTTGAGGAGCAAGCTTGACAATTGACACACCTCCATTGCTAATTCCATTGAATTCAACCACCAATCTGTTCCAGAAAACACAGGCGACCCTTGACCATCAATTCCTTGGAGGATTTGAGAGTTTCTGGCCTTGGTTTCGAGAGAAAGGATACTTTCATCTTAACCATGGCTATTAGCCATGGTTAATAGTGCCAACCGCACCTCAGACCTATGGCTAGGGTTTTGATGCTCTCTTTCCTCCATTTTAGCATTAGATTTCTATTTTTAGTGATGCCAATAGCTTAATCTAGCATAGATCCACATTTTAGCAGATATTTGACCGATTCAATTTAGGATTTAGAGGTAGATTTACTTCATTTCCTTGCATTTGTTAATCTAGATTAGTTTCATGCAATTCAAGTTTTCTAATGGTTAATTAGGATGTTTCTTAGCTAGATTCATGCTTCTTTACATGCTATATTACAATTTCCTCTTTATTTCTTGCATAGATTGATAGTTTTACATGCTTTCTTGATTTCATGCTATTCTTTATGCAAGATTCCTTTCAAAGCCTCATCAAGAGAGGCCTCCTTTGTTACTAATTGCTTCTTGTTGTTTCTTGATCGCAGGGAATAGGATTTGAAGGAGAGATAAAGCATCCAATTCCTTCCTCAACGCAAAGAAGAGGGTCATCGACACCCTAGAGCAGTTCGTGTCACCCTGAGGGGCATTTTGATCACACCTACCCTTGATAGGGATTAGACACTATTGTAATTGATGTATCAAATGGGTATCCCTAAGAGGGACGAATCTGTAATTTGACTCCATTGAAATTAATAAAGGATTCCTTGTATTCATGTTATTTCTGGTTATCAATTTATGCATGCCTATTTGTGTATCTTTCTTCAATTGCAATAGTTAGATCGGGTGTGAGCCTTTTTGGTGGTTACAGAAGGTGATCACGATGGAAACCCCAAAAATTTCATGATCACTGATGTTTTTCTCTATTTTTTTGTTACAGGTGCTAACCGTGATTTACACCTACGGTTCATAGTGCTAACCATGGTTTACACCTATGGTTCATAGTGCTAACCGTGGTTGACACCTGTGGTTCACAGTCATAGCCGCGCCTGATAGACGTGGTCAACAGAGAACAGAAAAATAACAAAATCAGACATCACCAATAGACTTGGACCTGAGGTAGGGTCATTTTATCCTCTCTGTATTTTTTTGTCTATGTTTTTATAGAAGCAGAATGCAATAGATGGATGCTAATAAAAAAACATAGCAAAAAGTAAATGGGAAAATCCTAGATGTTTTTTTAGTTTTCCACTAGTCGCTGCTAGGAATAGCGGATCTCTGATTGTAGTCCGCCCTAGTCTCCAGCGGTCTAGGATATTGATTGTTTAAATTTTGCATGCATGAGGCCCAATTAGTGGCCATTTTCATCATAGATAGTTGCATTCTTTGAATATCATCTAGCATAGTCGTGCATTCTCTTAAAAGCAAATGTTCTTTTGAAAAGCATGTAGGAAAATCATGTGAATGTTGTTTTATGCAATTTATTTTCATGCAAAGTAAAAAGAACCCCACACACCACGTTTCATTTAAACATCAGTGGAGTTGGGCTCTCACATCCAACCCATTTGATTGAGACCAACAGTGGATGTCATTACCACTTGGTTGGCTCATTTGAAATTGTATTATCGGGACCCGCTCATGGCCAAGGCCGACCCAAGAACTATCCTATCCATGCAAAATAGCATGCACTCATCTTCGAAAGGGTGTATCGTTGTGCACGGTGTGCTGGGTGAGGGTTGGTAGTACCTATGCTACCTCGTTGAGTATGGACTTCACTACCATATTCGGCTTGTGCGAGTATATAGGTGAAAACCTTTGAACAAATTGAGTATAACATCAACTTATGAAAAACACGATAAGAGTTCAGAGTATATTCACAACAAATCAAATGCACTAAACTAGTTTTAGGACACACATTTAATCCTTAAAAGAGATAATCATATTGTCTACTTTGTGTGTTGCATTATTATTAGGGTAATTCAACATAAGATCCTTGATTTTGGGCCAAAATATACTTTTTTATTCTGCATCCAATGGTTCAAGAATCA
The DNA here is from genome assembly GCA_028583015.1 of Wollemia nobilis. NCBI lineage: Eukaryota > Viridiplantae > Streptophyta > Pinopsida > Araucariales > Araucariaceae > Wollemia > Wollemia nobilis. Next base: position 3,405,472 of record JAQPPZ010001206.1, read on the forward strand.
TGCAAATCGGAGCTATAACGAAGATTTTATTTTGGTTTTATGATTACTCTATTTTCGACCCCAAAAACTGAGAAAAACTGCACTAAAACGGTCATAAAATGGTCTAGACAACTCCAAAAATTGCCAAATTTATTTTGTTGTCTTAGTTGTACCCTTGTGCACCTCTCACAGAAATTTTGGGTCCTAAATCTTCATGGTTCAAAATATCCCAAAAATTCCTAAAAGTGAGAATTTCTCCATGAGCCCCGTTTGGCCAATTATTTCAAAAATACAAAATTTTGACCCGAAAATCATATTTTTGAGTTATAGCTCATTGTGATCAGCTCATCGCACTGATCATTTTGATATATAACACTTTTAACCTTTTTTTGGAAGCCAAAAAAAAATTTATATGGTCGGGGGACCCCCCATGGTGAGCAAGACCTCCAATCTAGAGAGGGAATCAGGTTCCATAACCACTGAACATAGTCAAATCAGTCCAGAGGACATGGCCATCCCTGAATGGCATCCCAGGTCTTATCATAACATCAATACCATCCATAGGGGGTCCAACCTTCGAGATAGCCTTATTAGAGAGGCACCCACAGGTCCTCCAGGAGGCCTTCCTAACTGGAACACCTTGATAGAATTCTATATAAGGAACAATCCACCAACTGAGGAGCCTAGTAGGTCAATGTCATAGGTTCACATCCCAACTTGCTCTATACATCAATCAGAAAGTGATCATGAACATACACCATGGCCTAGCTTGGGTGATCAAACCACCCCATCGGGACGAGCAAGCCTTCCCCCTACTCCTCATAGGGAGCATTCTGGGCAACCTGAATATACGAGGATTAATTCTGAGCCTGAGTATGCATCATTTCTCATTGATGAGGGAGAGGACCCAAGTCATCCTCTTACTCCTCGAGAAGAGTACGTGGGGCACCCACATTGTGGCTCTACATCGTCAAATTATATAGAGCCCACTCATAACTCAAAATATCAGGTCAATGAAACCTTTAAGGAGTGTGGAAAACAAGTAATAGATCCTACTAGGGGGAAAAGACATGATAAACCCATCCGTAATTCAAATACGAGGGTACATAGCCCCCATAAAACTGAACAACGGGATCATACACATCAGGCACTAAGACCACAACTTGACCAACAACAAACGGATCAAATCTTGTTGGATCAAAAACAACTAAATCAACAATGGGTGGACTCACCACGAGCACACCTACAAAGGTTGTATCAACAAAATATACGAGAACAACAAATGATACAACAAGAGCAAGTGCAAAATACATTGCGTAAAGTGGCACTTACGCCTAGCAACCAGAGGATGCAACAACGCATAAGACGCCCAGTGCAATCTCAGAATATTTCACCGAGGCCATGCAAAAATCGCGTTCAACATCATAGGTTGGTATCTGATTATCATCATGAACCTCATACTCCTCAATAGTACCAAGATCAATACGATGAGGAATCATATGTAAAGTCCCAATGGGAACATCAGGATGAAGTGGATGCTTACCCTGAATCTAATTATGATGAGGTGCCTAATGATTATACTTATCGTCCACCTCAACATCAAAAGCGACCTCCTCTACCTAATCGAGGGCAACGAGATGAAGATCATATCATTTCATCAAGGGCATACAAAATGCTAGTTGATCAGATAAATGCATGCGAAAAGCAAAATCAAAGATTGGTTTATCAAAAACCCACGCTAAAACAACTTAGAAATCAACCTTTGCATCCCTCAGTGTCATCACCGATGTACCCAACGAATTTCAAGATGCCTACACTTGAAAAGTTCAAAGATGATGAAGATGCAGAAGAGCACATGACAAGCTTCATCCATATGTGCTTTTATTTTCAAGACAATGACCCCTTGATGTTGAGAACCTTCGTGACAACATTAGCTGGGGATGCTTTAGAATGGTATAATCATTTACCACATCATAGCATATACACCTTTGAGCAATTGGCTGATGCATTCTTGCAATATTTTGCCTTTAGTGCTAAGGAAACGATAAACTTGACTGACTTGGTTAGCTTGCATCAACTTGATGATGAGCCAGTCATTGAGTATGGCAATAAATGGAGGAAGGTGATGTCAAAGTTACCTTTCGCTTTACCCATAGTAGAGCTCATTCGAATGTTTACGAGAAGTTGTTCGAAACATATCTCACTTCTCTTGCAATTACAATAGTATCGAACATTCGAGGAGGCCTTAGCATAGGCCCAGGTCATTGAAGACATCAAGATACAGGAGGGTGATATTCAACTCCATAAAAAGGAATGGCCAAACAAGAATATTATAGGTGGCAGTGTGCAACGAAAGGTGACCCCAATCAATCAAGTTGTTTTGAGTATCCCCAGATCCTCAAACCAGGGTGCACCACCTCCACCAGTGCAGCATAATTACCAAGCTCAACCTCCTCTGGTCCAAAATCATATGCAAAAGAATCAGATACAGGGCCAACAACGTCGGCCACAATGACAATATACTGATTTTCCAGAGACATTAGCATCGCTCTTTGATCGATTATATGAGGTGAGAAGGATCAATCTTCCAAAGTTACATCCTTTAAAACCTAATAAGCGTAGATCAAAGGTGCATAGAGAAAATCTATATTGTGTTTACCATCGACAAAGAGGTCATGACATACAGACATGTTATCCCTTTAGAGATGTAGTGCAAGATATGATCGAGAGGCAAGAGCTTCAGATAGGAGTCTTCCAAGACCCCTTGCATGCACACAAAGTAAACATAGCACCTATCAATCAAGTTGAACAATCTAATCAGGTGCACATTAATATGCCTCCCCAAGAGTTTGTGGGAATGACTAGTGTTGTAACAGAGAAACAAGATTGTCAAAATCGATCTTCGCAATCGGTGGCATCTTCCAATGTTTCACCTTCGCTTGTCTCGTCTCAGTGGGACATTGGCATTGCATAAAATTGCACATCACAATAGGGGGAATCAGTTTCTACTACTCCTCCTAGTCAAGCCAATCATGGCACATCAAACACAATGCACATTGGGGGTCTTCAAGGTGTCACACCTTCCCCATCATCCACATCACGATCAATGAGGCAAAGTGAGACTTCTAAAGGTATCACACCTTCCTCACTTTCATTGAGTGGCACACACACTGGGGGTACTTAAGGTAGCGTACTTTCCCCTTTAAAAACATAAAAATAAGAAAAAAATCATAAAATATCAAAATACAAAAACATTCAAAACATTCAAAATTTTAAAAACAATTGAAAATTTTCAAATTTCAAAAATATTCAAATAAAACATTTAAAATTTCAAAAACAATTGAAAAATAAAAAATTCAAATATCAAAACATCAAAAATATGGAAAACGTCAAAATCCATACACATGCACAAAAAGCTCCAAAGGCATCATAAGCCCTTTGGTCAATTCACAAAAGGCCCCAAAGGCATTTGTAAGCCCTTTGGTCACCCCATCAAAAGGCTCCAAGGGTTCCTGAAAACCGCTTGGTCATGTTAGTCAAAGGCCCCGAGGGTTTGCCTAAAACTGCTCGGTCATCCCAAAAGGCTCCAAGGGTTTCCTGAAAACCGCTTGGTCATGTCAGTCAAAGGCTCCGAGGGTTTGATTTGAAAATCGCTCGATCATCTCTAAAAGCTCCAAAGGTGCCTATGATCCCTTTGGTCAAACCAAAAGCTACAAGTGTGTTCTGAAAAACCGCTTGGTCAATCCAAAGGCTCCAACAACATGTACTCGTTGTTTGGTCAAATATAAGAGATCAAAATTCAAAAAAATTAAAATAACCAAAAATCCAAAAAAAAATTGGTAAAGCATAAAATCCAAAAACATATGCATTTGCATTTTGCATTTTCATTTGCATTCACACATGCATTCACTGCATTACATTGCATATAGGTATTCTTCATCCATTGCATTCCATAGTAGAATGGATCGTGTTTGTTAGTATTACAAACGACACCACGTTTGTGTCTAAATCATGCACCTCTGCATTTATCATAATCCATTGCATTCATACACAACGCTTGTTGCTATAAAATACGTAAGTATCCAAAAGTTTTCCAGTCACTCAGCCATACCTAGTGGGTTTCTCAGATGTCATAAAAAGTTTGCTTTGCTTTTGTAGATGAGGTCAGTAGTTGGGATAGTACTTGACATATCAAGATCCCGTCACTAAGCAAAACATATAAAATCCTACTAAGATAAGGGAGGATGAAAGCTGCGAAAGTGGTCCTAGGTTCTCTAGAGAGATGGGTTTTATTACCTGCTTGTCTTGCAAATAGTTCGGTCTAGAGTGGTGAACCTTGGCAAAAGGACAAGAATTTCCCCTACTCATACATAGATACAAAGTTTAAATCTCAAATCGAAATTCATAAGTTCAAAGTTCAAAGTTGAAAGTTCAAATCCCAAAAAGTTCAAAGTTTACAGTTCAAAGCTCAAATATCAAAGTAATATAGTGAATCAAAAGCACTATACAAATCCCTTGCTCAAAGTAAATCATAAATGAAACGTAAAAAATAGTGAGAAAATCACTACATATGAGCAAGTATCAAAAAATAGGGTGAGAACTTGAATCCCTGGATTGTTCACCATTCAAAAGCCATAGAGTGAACCCCGATCGCAACAATGGGTTGAAAGAGTCCCACCTGCTTTCGGAGTAGTAGTTCTATTGGGTGATCCCTAATCGCAACAATGGGTTGAAAGAGTCCCGCTTGCTTTTAGAGGGGTAGTCCTGATCAATTTGCAAGATGAGCTAGCTCTAGGTGCCTAGGGTTGCCTAGCATTATAGTCCAATCAAATTTGAAACAAGGATGATACGAACATATGAGGAACCCGATCTCACATATGGGTTGAAAGAGTCCCGACTGACATCTAGGGTATGCCTATGGTCTATCTAAAAATACTCACATGCACACACAGGGGTAATGAATAGTTGGGTCTTTCACGGTGAAAGCCTTGTCCAACAGAAGCCTTGTACAGTTAGTATGTGACATTTGAGAAGTCTACTAGGGTGTTTGAGTCTCATGGAAAACCTCAAAAAGTTCTCTAATAGCAACAACATACCAAATATCACAAACCATCCAAAAATAAGTCATTCAATCATCAAACTGCAAAGTATCAAATCCATGATACATCATTACATAAAGCAAAAGTTTTCAAGATATAGGATAGATACCGGATGGATATCAGAAATGATATTTAGATGACCACTGACTATATCATGCATAAAATTGCAAAAATTACAAAAGAAGTATAGAGTGACATATGATATCACCCATTTCATACCAGTTCATATCATTGCATCTCATATGTGGGTGTTTAATTGAGTAAATTCTTGTAATGAGGATTTCCAATTACATTCATGATTTGTTATACATTATGTGGTGTCATCCATTATATTTATAAACATGTATCACATTCATTCCGTGTGTTTTAAGTGATTAAAGCATACAGGTTCATTTACATTAGATTACTATCATGTAAATAATGCATTACCATACATTGCATTCACCATGTCATAACATCATAAATTAGATGCATACAAGTAAAGCAAATTAAATAGTGCATCCATATGCATACATCATATTAGTCCATCTACATATCTAGATCACAATATCTAGTCATACATCCATCATCTAGCTAGTGCATGTTATCCATACATCACATCATATAGCATCAAATCAACATAACATATGAGCATTGCATCCACGTGCATCTCATAAACATAAAATCAAAATAAACAAAAAAATATTTTTAAGTATCAACTAGGGCATTATCAGTATCGATCCCCAAATGCTCCAAAGAAGTCTAAATATTTGGTCTTTTCATTCAAGTCATAAATGCAAACATTTACTCACAATAAGGAGTTTTAAAATGGACAATTAAGCAAATCTACAGGTCCAAAATTTCAAAAATTTCAAAATTAACAAAAAAATTAAATAATTCAAAATTCAAATGTGCCTCGTATTCAGTCATTTATTCTACACACTTGGTGGTTGCAGTGACTTGCGCTCCATGCAATACGACAAGATGAGTAAATTACCATAAGGACATTTGGGGTAAAATTGTCATCATTGATTTGATATGCTTCTTTTCAATTCCCAAAGAAGGGCCTTAAAGCTAGTTCCACCCCAAAAAAAAGTAATTCATTTTTTCTATGACATTTTCAGCAAATCATCGACAATATGATTCAACACAAGCTTAATTGACATTGTTATCATTTTGATTCCTTAAGAAGGCCTTCATGGCTGGACCGCTCCATGGGATAGGAATATGCAATTACTATTAACAGTTGCAATCATAGCTGATTAGGCCTTGCCAAGAATTCAAATGCTAAATCTTAATTTGTTCAAGATCATTCATAGTGGTCAAGCGACCTCGTCGCTTCATTTAAGTGTCATTACCCTCATCGACTCGTCGCTTGAGGGGGTAGTCATAATAACAAATTCATAATCAAAATCAATAGTTAAATGCTTAATCATTGTTAAGTGCATTCATTCAAGAGTCATTGCCAAAGACAATCATGCACCCTCCTTGCTTGGGGCAAATAAACAAGATATCAAGATCAAATTCAAGCAAATTGGGCAACTAGTCTCCTAATTTAGGATTGGACTTAAGCTTGTCTCCTAATTGCCATTAAGGCTAGGATTTGACTTAAGCTTGTCTCCTAATTGTCATCAAGGCTAGGATTGGACTTAAGCTTATCTCCTAATTGCCGCCAAGGCTAGGATTTGACTTAAGCTTGTCTCCTAATTGTCGTCAAGGCTAGGATTGGACTTAAGCTTGTCTCCTAATTGTCGTCAAGGCTAGGATTTTGACTTAAGCTTGTTAGAATCAAGTTCTTCAACTCATCGAAGGCAATGATTCAGTGATGCATGCTCTTTTCATGATTGGGGCATCTAATGTTGATCAGACTAATGATCATCATGCAACCTTTGACATCATTTTAGGAGGTCTATTTTTGCTCACACGTTGTTCGATCTCACAACGCATCACAAAAGGGGCATCTGTAGACACCTAAAATGTGTCATGTCGATGGAGACTACTCATATGGGCACCTTTGCAGACCATATGAATGACCTTGGACCTTTCCAAGACCAAGCAGTGGTTTTAACCACTCAATTTGGGCTCCTTGGCCTATTCAGTGCTAACTACGACCTCAAACCCACTAACCCTACATGGTTAGCAAAATCTTGCATGCTAACCATGGTTGACACCTACGGTTAGCAAAAGCCTGCATGCTAACCATGGCTGACACCTTTGGTTAGCACTATAACAAACTCGAGTGACCAGAGCCGAGTCAAATCAGTTGCAACAATCGAATTGCAATGGTTTTCAAAGTGGTTTGGGTTGGGAAGCATCCAGAAGCTTCCTCCCAACTACCAATTCTTGTTCTTGGCTTCTCCATGAAGCTAGAGCAAGGATTTTGGGAGTCTACTTAAGACCCCAATTTTAGAGAGCAACCATCCTGAAGAATAGCTCAATTGCACATAGCGGAGCCCTATCGGATTGGAGAGCAATTTCATATCCCCTTGAGGAGTAACGAAGTGTTGTCCAATTGATCAATGACAACTGTGCATGCAACAATGGAGATCTCAAGAGCTTGAGGAGCAAGCTTGACAATTGACACACCTCCATTGTTAATTCCATTGAATTCAACCACCAATCTATTCCAGAAAACATAGGCGACCCTTGACCATCAATTCCTTGGAGGATTTAAGAGTTTTTGGCCCTGGTTTCGAGAGAAAGGATACTTTCATCTTAACCATGGCTGTCAGCCATGGTTAACAGTGCCAACCACACCTCAGACCTATGGCTAGGGTTTGATGCTCTCCTTCCTCCATTTTAGCAGTAGATTTCCATTTTTAGTGATGCAAATAGCTTAATCTAGCATAGATCCACATTTTAGTAGACATTTGACCGTTCAATTTAGGATTTAGAGGTAGATTTGCTTCACCTTTCCTTGCATTTGTTAATCTAGATTAGTTTCATGCAATTCAAGTTTTCTAATGGTTAATTAGGATGTTTCTTAGCTAGATTCATGCTTCTTTACATGCTATATTACAATTTCCTCATTTCTTGCATAGATTGATAGTTTTACATGCTTTCTTGATTTCATGCTATTCTTTATGCAAGATTCCTTTCAAAGCCTCATCAAGAGAGGCCTCCTTTGTTACTAATTGCTTCTTGTTGTTTCTTGATCACAGGGAATAGGATTTGAAGGAGAGATAAAGCATCCAATTCCTTCCTCAACGCAAAGAAGAGGGTCATCGACACCCTAGAGCAGTTCGTGTCACCCTGAGGGGCATTTTGATCACACCTACCCTTGATAGGGATTAGACACTATTGTAATTGATGTATCAAATGGGTATCCCTAAGAGGGACGAATCTGTAATTTGACTCCATTGAAATTAATAAAGGATTCCTTGTATTCATGTTATTTCTTGTTATCAATTTATGCATGCCTATTTGTGTATCTTTCTTCAATTGCAATAGTTAGATCGGGTGTGAGCCTTTTTGGTGGTTACAGTATGAAGAAGAAAGCTTATAACTTCCTCAAGAATGGATTCTCCATCCACTCTTATTTAGAACCTTAATCATATTAAGATAGTATTTATCTCACATTTTCTATGCATCAAACCAAGTATATATCCTTTTCTATTATTTCCTTAATTACTTATTATATATTTCATGGTTTGAGAGGATTCAATCTCCTCTCATCCATTCTAACCTCCAAATCATACCAATTTTCATAAATCCTATATATGGTCATTAAGCGAATGATTGAATATAGTGAGGAAACCCCATAATTTCCTCTAAATATTTCTTTTGAAATTTACGAACATTTGATTACATTAAAATATAGTAAAGGGTGTTATTTTCCCTTCCCTGGTTATATATTTCCACTATTCATTTACTATTCACCAATTACTATTCACTACTCACTATTCACTATTCACTATTCATAATAAAATGAACACTACGTTCATCCACCTACACACATAATCAACATGTGTAGACATCGAATCTTGATCATTTTGGGCTAGAGTTACTATTCACTATTCATAATTTACTATTCTCTTTACACTATTCATTGTTCACATAACCCCCATTGGCTACCTAAGCTCCTTCTCACTTCTAGCTCCTAGCCACCATGTGACCATCCATTTAACCTACCATGGGTTAAAATTCACCCTAGGTTGGTTAGTATACAAGGAAAACCTTCCTACTCTTCCATGTAGAGGGACCCCACATCACTTAAATTATTCAATGCTTCCTTATTTTTCTATTCAAGCAAATAAGCAATGTATTCCCTCAACTATAATTATGCATATCATCAATATAAATTTCCACACTATATCTATGCATCTCTATGATATATTTCCTCAATATATTAGAGAGTCCATTATCTAAGTATTACCACAATACTTTAAAAAACCACTATCTAAGTATTTTCCAAAACACTCTCATGATTTTGTTCATCCTACAAATTCAAATATAACATAATTTCTACAAAGGAGAGATCCAACCTCATAAACCGAGTTGGGTTGAACTAGACTTCTCCTTAAAGCTTATCTCCTACTTCATTTTTGTGTTCCCTTCCATGCTTACTTCTAGATCTACCTCTTTAGTCTACTCATATTGGCCAAATGCCCTTAATTTAGGACTTAGTACTCTCCAAAGACTTTTTGGTTTTTGATCTACCAATAAGGTAGAGAGCATACTCCCTAAGTCCAAGATTTCCTAGCCTAAAATTTAGTACTCTCCCAAAGATTTTTGGTTTCTGATCCACCAAAGTGGAGAGCATACTCCCTAAGCTTCAAGATTTCCTAGATACTCCTTTCTTCCCAAGGTGTCCTCTATTTATAGGAAAATTTCCCCACTTATGGCCAAATAGTGGCCTCATTATTTTATTATTAAAATATGCTTTGTGTCCCTTAAGACTTATCATGTCATGTAGAGGGTAATCCAGGAAGTAGAAGAGGGTCCAAATAAGGATTAAGTAGGTGACCTTCTCTTGTTTTGTGTTCCCTTTTCATGGGAACAAATACAAAACTAATACTATTGAGGTATAGAATAGATACAAAGTTAGGGCTATTAATGATAATAGGAGAGATCTCCCTTTTATTTCCACCGATGTAGGGAATCCAAATGGATAATTACCAAAAGGATGGGATAATTCTTATATTTTTTTGATAATTCTAAAGTTCTTTAAAGTTCAATAAAATTGGGTCCACTTTGTGGACACCTAATTATTTTAATAAAAAGGGTGGCTATCTACTACTATTTGATAGACGGGTGTTGCAAGATTGAAATTGGAAGAATCCCACCCACAATTCTAGTCATCCTAAAGCTACCATGTGGAGTGTAAGCCAAAAGTAGGAAACAAGAAGGGTCCTACTAAGGATAAGATAGGTGGTCCCTTTGTTTTGTTTTATGTCCCCCTTTGGTCCACATCCCTCCAAAGCATACCTAATTAAAAAATAGAGGAGAGAATCTCACCTTTCTCTGCATCAACCAAATTATGCCGTGAGGAAAATAGGATATGCTTTTAGTATTAAATAATACTAGTGCCTAATTTGGTCCAATAAGAATTGGACATTTAATTGCATTAATATTAAATGCAATTAACCTTATTACTAAACATTAGACATGCTTAATTATTTTTATTATATTCCCTCCTGAATTCCTTCAAAATTCCTTAATTGAAATTTTGTTAAATTAGTTAGGGTCTATGACCCTTTTTGTTGAACATTAATTGATCCCAAGATCAAGTAATGTCCTATTGGTAGGTTTCGAGGGTAATGGGTCATGACATACACCCCCCTTTGAAATAAACATAATCCTCCATGTTTGTACAATTTTCTTAATTGAATACATTTAATTAGCAAAGCTAGGATTTATCTTGCTACTATACAATTTGAATCATCATATTTTTCTTAACTTTCTGCATCTCATCCTTTATGGTAAGCTTCACCTTCCATCCATGAGAGCACCTGGACCTACAAAAATGTAAAATATCAGCAATACAATGTCCTTGTAAACAATATAACATCCATATTATCAACATGTATTGAAAACATCATCAATACACAATATAAACACAAGACTACAGTTTTATCTCATTTCAGATTGCACAAAAATTTGATCTAGAGAACTGTAGTATTAGAATCTGCAAAATGATGTTACAAGGATATCATGAAATTATGCACTTGTACCTTACTAGACATAAAAATTCTTATTAATTTTATCAAAATTCCCATCAAGGAGTATCACGATATAAATTGGTTAACCTTTGGCATGAATTAACCTAAGAAAACCAAGTGCTAACAAAGATACAACATAATTTCATAGTCTCAATTTAGGATATTCACATATATCCTGGTATGCATTTTGTTACCAGAGCATCCACCCAGACGTCCCCTGGTGTTTACCATCATGGATAAGTCCCATACCTTCTCCAATAATGGACACCAATCCATTCCGCATATTCATTTGATCAGATAAAATTCAACATTCATACATTCTTTTGAATTACATACTAATTAAATCTATCATAAACAATAATATTTAGATAGCATTCAAATAGAAATATTAAATTCAAAAATTACTAATGTTTATACCTCATCCTTGGCATTAGTAAACCACTACAGAATGATGACCTATACAGTGGTGGTCTGAAGGACCTTAGGATTGATGCTCCTGGGTCTGTTCTTCTCCTCATATTGTGCTAGGACTTAAATTCGGGGATGGCGGTGGAGCTAATGTTCCAGTAGCTACTTGATCGTTACCTCCTCTTCTCCCATGTGTATTATCAGCTAGTTGTGATGGAAGAAGCATACCGTGATTCATCAAGGCAACCAAATAAGATTCCAAGAATGTTGCAGTGAATTCTTCCCTAAGTTGATGAAATTGAGGATTTTCTATGAGCATGGCTACCATTGTTGTTGCTCTCCAATTATTTCTTTGCAGTTTTTTAGATCTAAGCCGATCCCGCTTTGGTATGGTAACATCTCTCTCTTTTATTAACCTTAATCTTTCCTGTGCCTAAGCATCCTCCAGGGCACGTTGCATTGGATATTTTCATTTTTTTGCATTGATGGGTTTCCTAATTCTTACCATGTTTATTCTGCCTGCTAAATCTAGCACTGCTTTAGGTCAACTTCTACTCTTCAAGGTATGTGCAACAATAGATCAGTAATCACAAGTACAAGAATCATAAAGCACATAATGGGGTTCACTCCACTTAAGACCAATATCATCCAGATGAATCCTACCATAAATATGATTGCATTGAATGTCATGGCATAAAACTACACACATTATTGTTAAGTCCATCCATATCGAATTTGTTCATACATTTACCAATTGTATCCTAAAAATCTTGAGGTGAATCATTTATCCTTCATGATACATTTTTTTCTTCAGCTTGATTGTCCTATAAATGATTTTGTATTGACTAATCAAGACACATCGTGCCTTTTTCAATTTTTGAGATGGCACGTGTCCTCTTATTTTCATGTGAAGTCTTATCATTGTCTTCTTCTGTATTATCCTGCACTCTTATTTTAGTGCTCTATCATCTAGTACGCTTCTCCAAATCTAGATAAAATTACCTATTGATACCAAACATTCTTGAAGAGAAAGATATTCTCTTTCCTTACTTTGATCAAAAGTCAATTTAGCCACAATGTTTATGTATGAGGAAGCTCAACATAAATTCTATGAGTCTCTAGTTTGGAATCCTCGATACTTGCTTTGACATAGGGAAGAATTGCATAATTTCTTACAAGATCAAGCTATCGAAGCTCGAGATACCCTCTTATCCATGGATCAGATTTATTGCAATACTTCTATCCAATATTCTCACTACGATGTTTGGTTAAGGAACAATTCTCATAATTACTTAGCATTTGAGAGTCCTTTAAGTTGTTTTGAATGGTTCAACCAATTTTTGAGTTGGCCTAACTAGACTTTCCATGTCTCATTTGGAAATTATTTGTTGCGTCCTATAGGTGATCCACTCAATATCCCCTTTCAGTTTCTACCATCATGTTATTTGGAGGTAGTGAAGAAATATGTCCCCACTGGAGAAGCAACTTTTTGTAGTGGTCTTTACCAGAACCTTCTCTATCAGATATATGTGCAGACTCACTTGTTATGGGAGGTTGAGAATAGATTCACTTCAAATTGGTGTCTAACAAAAATGGATCTTCTATTACCTCGATCTCATGGCACCCCTTGGCCATATTATGCATTTTATAGATACGTAATGATTCGTTATAATGTTCCTCCTCTATTTGTTTACTCTGAGCATGACTGGTCTCCAAACCAGGATGTAGTTCATACTCGAATTGGTGACATGATGTTTTTCCTTATTACTATGTCTAGATCCTAGTTCTAGCATCGTTGTATACAATGTAATTCTTAATAAAGCATTCTATGTTTCGGTCCATTATTTGATGTTTCATTTTCCTTTAAAAAATAAAACCATATGTATGATGAGTTGAGGAGTTTCCTAATTTAAATAGCACAGTATGCTCCTATGCTTTCAACCATCGATCAAATGGTCGGGTGGCATACCTTACTATCAAGTTGGGATACTCAGATTATTGGAGCTAATTGGTAGAGTTCTGATACAAGTCTCCCCAAAATTTCATATGAAGTTTCAGGTGAAATTTGGGGCGGTTTCCATGCCTAAATGTGTGTCCTTGATTCCTTTCGCCATACTTGGGTTTCCATGAATTCCAGAGTTAAGGTCCTCCTTGAATTTTTATGTTCTGGTGTTGCTAGATGGCTTCTTCTGCCATTTTCTACACCTTAACATATAATTGAAAAATCCCAAAGTGTATTGTAACATTGATCAGAAATCAAAACAAAGAAAAATTGTTTTGTTTATCTCTTATTCTTAAATTTCTAGTAGTTATTTTGCAATAACTCACTTGTATTCACTTATGGTGATAATTCCTAAACTAAATTTAGTCATTCTCAACAAGAGATTTATCTCTTTTTGGAATTTACCATCATGTTCTCATATATAGAGGATAATACCACATGCGTCACCTCGCATCTTGTTTTAGTGCTAAAATATCGTGAAGCACATCCATTATGTTACACAAATAAAGTGGTATTTCTAATCGTGGTAAATGTTTAGGGCCATGACTATCTCTGGGTGAACTATTACTACTCGGATTAGTAATCGGCCAGAGTTAATTGTATTTGGTATGTTCAGTCTTATGGACTAAGACCAAAATGCAATAAAAATTAATTAAATAAAACATTATTTTAATTATTTCATTATCTCACTCTTGAAGATAAGTATTAGGTAACCCAAAGGTACATATGTCAAGTGAATTCCAAAAAGATTCTAAGGTACACCACTTAAAACCCATACAAGGGGGTTCACTTAGCTCTTCCACTTTCGAACAATTGTGGATCTACTTGTGGGGGATAGGTACTCAGACATCATCATCCCAAGCATTGACCTTGACCTTACCAAGTGTGCAATTTAAAATTGTGGAATTTTCTCTTGAGTTTAGTTTCATGCCCCAAGTCTTTGCTAACCTAGACCTTAACTAGAGTCCATTAGTTAGCCTGGGCTCTGATACCAACTGTGACAACCCTAGTTGTCACTACTCAATCACTTATTTTTTTTTCCACACTTACATTTTCCATGAAGAAAGAGACATAATCATGACCTAATATAGACTCATTCCATTTGGATCAAAGCTTATCAAGACATATAGCATCAAGAGCTATTGAGACTTTATCAGAGTCTCTTAAGGTAGAAGTTATCAGCTTCTACAAAACCTTTATACCCCTTTGGTATGAAAATGCTAGCCAAGCATAAGGTTTCATCCCATAAGAGGGAACTCACCAATAAACATATTGTCCACCAAGATCAGTACGCAGGTGAATGCCTTGAATATGGAGAACCACCCCAATGGAAAACCATTATAGATGAAATAACCTTATTAGTGGTTATTCATAGGTCTTAGAGATGATCCTCTTCATCTAGAAGAGATTTCTAAGACAACAATATCACCATCATGATGAGAATCCATGGAATGCCATCTTAAGTATGATCATATAACTTTAAATCTCTTAGGAACATAATGGTTCACCCTTTGTTTAGACAACCCTTTTGTTTTACACATTGATTTTATTACAAAATGACACTACTTGTCCAATAAGGGTGTACCCCACCTCATGCACACTCAACATCTTAGCTCTTAGGATATAAGATTTATTTTTGTTTTCAGTTCAAGACCAATTTTTGCCTCCTTGTGGATTTTATTCCACTTTGAATTTCAATGTGTTCTAATTTGATCCATAATGAGTGTTTGTGAGGTGAATATAAACTGATGAAGCCTTTTATGATAGACTCTATTCATTATAACCATAGATCTAAAACATCTCATTAGAGATCCACTTAATCGGAAATTATATTCCATTATGAATAGCTTCTATGAATTCCACATATCTATTGAATACAAGAAGTAAAACTAATTATCTTCATCATTAAAATTTAACCAATTTAATCTGGAAAGTAAATGGCAAGTCACATATCACTAAATCATCGACATGTTATAAATTATTCATACATTCTTAGAATTATAAATGAAATTTTTGAATGAATAACATGCATAACTATCCTGTTAGAAATTGCTTAAGGAATCATGAGATGGCCACAATGAAGGATGTTGTGGGTTCCTTCATTGTTTGGCCTATACCAGGAATTGCCTTTTCTTCATTTACTTCTCCCTTAGTGGTCTATCTACATAACTATTATTTTATTTTTATTTAAGCTTGCATTGAATTGAGTGCTTTTGTAGTTGATTTTGGTTTATGTAGTTTTTTATTAGTGTTTTTTTCTTCCATTTTTAAAAGCGTTTATATTCTATTTATTGATAAAATCACTTCTACTCTATATTTGATGTTACCTCTTTTAGTTGTTGACATCTATCTTTATGAGTGACTCATTCCTGGAACTTGTGTTCTATTATGTTGCTTGAAGATGATGGAAGTTTTTCTAATAAAGGTTGTGACAAGATGATGCTAGAGCTAAACTCATTAATGCAATTTTGGTTTAAAATGCTGCTAAAAAAAGTTTTAGATTATAAAACAATGGTAGTATTTTTACACAACAATGATGAAAATATTTTACAAATGTGCCTATTTATCCTAGGAAGAAATTTTGGATATGAATTTGAGAATTCTTAGTTTACTTGAGGGAAGATATTTTTGGCATAAATTTAACCAAAGAATGGAACACCCAAGGTTATCATTGTTTCAAAATCAATATCTCAAAAAATTGTCAATTCTTCGTTCATTTCTGACTTGCAACAAATGGCTAACTAAATTAAACATGCCCTCCAAAAATTCTATATTTTAATTTAGCCCTCTGGTAGTTTATGTTCCATCTGACGGATGTCAGTCAGCTAGTGAAACTTAGAGTATATAGCACTAAGGTAGTTCTCCAATGTAAATATTATTTATTGTTTACTGAATTTCAATGATAGAGCTCATTACAATATATCCTTTTATGTTTATAAAGATGAACTATTTGTAATTTTTTGTTGACAATAGTTGATGGATCTTACTTCTATATAAGAAAATCTTTAAGAGGCCCTAAAATGTTTCTTATTTCAAAACAGTGAATTTGTTTCTTAGTTTAAGCCCGTGTCCATATTTTTTTCTGTCTCTAATGACATAGCAAGTTTGTAATATAACAAATTTATTTATTAGCTTCTAATCCTCATACATGTGATTACTATGATCCTTAGTTATAGGAGTTCAACTTATGATGGTTCTTGATAAAAAGTGGGTCAGATGGCACTTATGCTTCTTAAACATGTGAACAATAAATAGAGTGAATAGGAAATTGAAAGAACGATTCCTTTAGTGGTGGACTTGTATGCAATATGGTGTGGTCCTTGTGTTTTACTTGCACAACAATTGGAAATGGTACACAACATTGGCCACCTACATTGTTTGCATGGGTATTCAAGTAGATTGTACAAAGTTGTTTTCTTTTGCTAAACGTGGGGAGCATTATGGTCAGGATTTTGGTGTAGAACAGGATAATTTGATAGGTAAATTATGTAAAGATTCAAAATTGCAAAACATTGTGAGTTAAGTTCAAATTGTAAAAGAGTTGATCAAAAATCCAATAAACAATGTGTTTGGGGATTGACGATTTATCAAGTAAATATTAAGATTTTCTACAATAATCTTCTTTTGAAATACCATAGACCACCAAGAGCATCATTTGTGACTTGCTGGAGAAGCTATTATGATGTGAGGAAGGGATTAAATATGGTTAAGTTACAATTTGCAAAATGTGTGGTAAATGTAGAGTTTTCAGTTTTGACATTAAATATGTATGAGCATGATATGTAGGATTGAGTTTTCATTATTCATTCGACATGATGTTTTAAATTTTAGGTGAAGTCATTTAGTATCAGTGTTGGCTTCAATGTCAAGTGTGGTGTTATTAATGGTGATGATAAAATACTGGTACTACTATCTGTAATTTTAGAACTGACACCTAAAAGGGACTTTAACATTGATGAAGAATTTGAGACTATCTTGATCACTGTAAGGAAAATATGGTTAGATTGTGAGGAAATCCTATCTAATATTGATATATGATACTAGTCTTGATATATGATACTAACTATCATGATAATTTGGTTGCATATTCTTGCAGTTTATTTGGAACTCCATATTTATTTTATTCTTAATACATTATGTCCTCACTACAAGGTATTAGTCCTAGAGAGTATTTTATAGGGATGCCTTGTGGCATGGAAATTTATTTACTACTACATACAAGGTGATTGAATGATGAGAAGCAAGAATAATTTAATTTTACAAAGAATTTTACAATTTGAAGATTTATTATTTTTAGGCTTGAAGAACTTTGACATGTTTTTGCATTTGCATAAGAATAAATTATCATGTTCTCTGTTAGATGGATTGAACAAACCCTATAAGTGTATCTTTTTTATCTTTTATATTTTTGATAAACTTGTCTATGGACTTCTTATTATCTTCTCCAAAATATCTTACAGAAATAATACATATATTATTTTATGCAAATTTACATTTGCATGATTATTCAAACACATATATAATTGGTTCATCTTATTAATTTTATTTTAATCTGTTATGGAGAATTCTTAGCAGAACGTTCAAGAACCAAGGATTTTGAACAAAAAAAATTTTTCCATGACTAAAAATTTTCAAGGAGTAGACTTACAACATTGACCCACTAAGAAAATCACATACTATAGATCATAGTTGAGAAAATCTGCAAAAAATCTCGATTTGATCCGATTTTTCCCGATTCATAGGCTAGCCGATTTTTTTGCCAATTTTTTCTGTTGTTTTCCTGAAAATTTATGATATGCATAAAAGAGCTTTTTATCAATGAAATATTGCAATTTATTTGGTTTTTTTAATGAAAAATTCTGATTTTTTAACGATTCTCGTCCTGATTTTCCTGATTCTCGATTTTTCTCGATTCTTTTCCATGTCGATTCTAATCCGATTCTGATTTCCTCAACTATGTTGTAGATGACTCGAATGCATTTTTCTAAATAGTGATTAGAATTTGCTAAATGTGAAATTCTTGTTTGTATTTGCATCATTTTGGTTATCTTTTCTTTTTGTTTCAAAAATGTTTCATATATTACACTAGAAAATTAGAAATCTTACAAGAAGCTTCTATAAGAAAAATCTTCTATCTATAAAATCAGTAAAAGTAAAGTAGTCTTTAATATCCATGATCCTTATGGAGGATGTTTTTTATGTAATATATGGTTGTCCAACCATACTCCGGTTATCATAATATGGTTGAATGATAACTTAAAATACATGTAAACTATTAGGCCCTCCAATTGGTATTATTTTAGTTTATGTGATAGATTTATTACCATCTAAACAACCTGTACAATCTAAATTATCATGCACATGGATGCATATACATCCTTCAATTAGATGTCCTTATATCTGGAATTGTCTCTCAAATCAGCCATTTTAAAAAAGATATATATTTTATTCTACTAGAAAGTTAGAAGTTGAAAAACAAACAAACAGTTTAATAGCTTCTAATTGAAATACTTTGGATAGAGAGTTATTTTACTAATTGTATTTTTAATCAACGGGTTGAATTTAAGTTTTAAATTTTTTTATACCATATTGCAAGAGTTATCTGAAAGAGAACATTTGCACAAGTTTCATTTTTTGCATATGTTATTTGTAACTCTCCATGCAATGTTTGCTTTGTTCGATATATATATGAATGGCAGGTTGGAAAAATAGGAAGGAAGATCAAAAATTCTTTTTCAAAATGTAGATCTGAGTTTGACTAATAAATTTGATTTCTGAGGACCGATAAGTTATAATAAAAATTCTTTTTTTCCTATATTTGAATGCTAAAAAACATGGATCTACCACTCAACTATTCAAATTACAAGTTGGAATATGGTGTTGATTTTAATGTGTTATAACCTAAGCCTATCTATTTAGATACATCAAGGCTTGATGTGAAGATCTGTACAGTGGTTGTTTCTTGAATTTGGTTTAGGATTTACATGGAAATGGAAATCCAAATGCATTATTCTTGGCTTTAAAGCTTTATGACAAGCTTCCTTCATAAATGGGAAATTTATGCAAAATTTTACCACCTGTTAAAAGTCTAGGGGATTTTTTCATAACTAATCATATGCTATTGCTTATTTATTAATTGAAGGAATCATCCTTTTTTCATCCTTGAGTTCACTCTGTCTGGCAAGCTTTATTAGATATTTTATTTGTAGAAATTTTATTTGTAGACAAGTTTCATTTTTACTGCATATGTTATCTGTAAATTTCTAAGTAATGCTTGCTCTATTTGATATATATATATGAATGGAAGGTTGGAAAATTGAACATGATGGTAAATAACCTCATATTCTATTCGCATGCAAGTTATAATGTTGAATCTAGGTAAAAATATATACAACTGTACAATGTAGCTTTTTATACTACTACATATAATTTAGAACAAGGGCAACTACATACAAATAATTTGTGGTATAATTGTAAATTACATTACTATTTGGCCTAACTTCTAGTCCCTCCAACATGGATCACCTCCTTTATATTTGTTTTAGGATGAGACCATAAGAGGGCAATTTTAAACTGCCCTCTTAGCCCTAAGATGACGGTTATAAACCACCATCTTAGGGTGACCTTAAGAGGGTGGTTTTCACTGCCCTATTAGGCCTAATATATCTTAACCCTAAGAGGGTAATTTAAAACTACCCTTTTAGTATTAAGATAGTAGTTGAGAACCACTCTCATAGCCCTCCTAGTTGGCAAGGCTCCTTTCCAACTAGCTAGACTCCTCTTAAGCCTCTCTATCACTGGGTCCCAATAAATTTCCTACATTCTACCAAAAAATAATGATAGGCCCAAATATAGGAAACTTTGATATACTACAGCCAAGAATATCAACTATATTCCTCTTTCTAGCTTGAGGAGTGTTGTAGAAGTACATTAAACTTTGAATATAATTGATCTTCTGACCAACTACTTTCTCAAAGATAGTAATTATTTTCTTCATCGCTCTAGATTGCACCACAAAATATAATAAGGAAAGAAGCATATCATAAAAAAACTAGTGGTGAGATATGGGGTTAGAAGAGAGTGTTGGTTTGATGCATTCAATAATAATATCTAGAGAAATATACCTTCCCAATATCTTAGCCATAAGTATTATTAGATAAGGTGAAAATGGGTCTCCTTGGAAAATACATCTAAGGCTTTGAAAATAGCCAATAGGGGATCCATTCACTAAAACTAAGAACTTTGTTGAGGTAACACATACCTTAACCAACTTGACCCAATTTTGGTTGAATTCAAATTTACCCAACACATTAAACAAAAAAACCTAGGACACCCTGTCATAGGCTTTGTTCATATCCAGCTTAAGGAATAGACCCAGTCTACCATTTCTCTAAACCAAGTGTAATATTTCATGAATCACCATACACCATCTAGTATTTGTCTTCCTACCATAAATTCACTCTATGCTTTATCAATCAGTAGGGGTATAAGCAGTTTCAATCTATTAGCCAAAGTTTTGGAAATAATATTATATATAGTGTTGTAGAGGCTAATTGGCTGAAACTCATTGAATTTGTTTTCCTTTGCTGATTTAGGGATAAGCACAAGGAATGTGGAATTCACACCATAAGGAATAATATTATACCTTTGAACATCTCTTACCACATTACAAACATCCTTTCCCACTATGTGTCATAATTTCTAAAAAACGGAGGGAAGCCATCTGGACCTAGCGCCTTTAATGCTCCCATATCAAAACTAGTTGATTTGATCTCTTCATCCTGAAAGGGGGCTTCAAGGTTCAGATTCATGTCTCTTGAGACCAACTTGGGGATAGCATTAAGAAAAAAAAATAGAATCTTTATCCCTTCCCTCTCTTGAACCTAGTAATGAGCCAAAAAAGGTTACTGCCTCGTCCCTATTATATTGAATATCCATAGCTTTGGATCCATCTTCTCTAACAATTTATTGGATTTGATTGGATCTCCTATGCTTCAAAGTTGAAGTAGGAAAATATGTAGTATTTCTATCATCTTATTTTAGCCATAGGGCTTTAGATTTTTGCTTCCATAGTGTTTCCTCCTTAGCTAAAATATTGTGAAAATCTAATAGTAGAATATTCTCCTTAATTCTAGTGTCATATGACAGACCTCCTACTTCCACCTCAGATTCTAGGTCTAGGAGTTGCCTTTTAATATCAATCTTCTTTTTAAAAATATCCCCAAAGACCTCTTTATTCTAGAGTTTTAGCCTACCTTTTATCAACTTAATTTTGTTCACTATTCTCATCAATCCTCCACCCGAAACATGATTTGCCTACCATTTCTTGATCTTTGCTTCTAAATCTGGATGAGTGCACCATATAGCCTCAAAGTGGAACAACCTAGAAATTTTTTTCAATTTCTAGGGAGTTTCAAGCCAAAGCAGGTTATGATCGTATCCTACTTTAGGTAATACATTCAAATAGGTGCCACCAAAAAAGGGAGACTTTTTTGGATATAAAAACTCTATCCAGTATAATAAGAATAATATGGTCCCCAATATGCCTATTGCTCTAGGTAAATCTAGAACCTTTCAAATTCAAGTCCATCAACTCACATTGACTAATGAAACCCTAAAAATCCTCCATACTCCTTTCACATGGGCATTTGTCATCATTTTTATCTAAAGGGTACAACAAAGAATTGAAATCTTTAGCTAACACCCATGATTCCTCCTTGAAGATCTTCCTCATCTAAAGTAGAGACGACCAAAAATATTTTCTATCGGGACCTGATTTTGGAGCATAGACATTTGACATGATCCATCTTTGGTTGGTAATTTTACAAAAAAAATAATATGTTGATGATTCTACCCAAAGAGAAGATAATGTATCCTTCCACTTTTTAAAGATCCCAAAAATAGAACAATCCTCTAGAAGAGCCATTAGCAGGGCTTGTAGCAAAAACCAGCATTCTTCCATATAGAGTTTCTAACCATTAAAATATTATTGATCTCAATTTTGGGTTGTTGAGTAAATATAACATCTAGAGAATAATATTTTAGAGAAATTAGGGTTGGGTTTATTTTAACCCGTCTTTGGATGGTAAGAGTGTTTGAAGGCTTCTAATTTCAATTTTTTACCATCTACTTTATTACTATTATCCACCTTCAATAGGGCCTAATATCAATTAGTAATTTAAAAGTTAGCTTCCTTCTTCCTTAGGGATTTTTTTATGGGTTTACCCACTCTGCTTTCGATTCCCACATTAACTCGTCCCTTATGGTGACTCCTATTTTTAGGACTAGAAGTACCATTTTACATCATGATCTTGGGAGGAGGAGACTTAGTTTTTTATTACAAAACTTGTTGAACAACTAGCTCTTCTAAATCTAGACCTTTAAAGGAATTAAAGAGAACCAAGTCTTTAGGGCTTACCTATTCTAGCAAAGGACTAGGTCAACAACTAGATTTCAAATTTGGAGTCCTTGAAATCTCCTTTTGGTTTGACTTCAATACAAACCCTTTCTATCCATCCTCGGAGTTTTATATTAGCACATTAGAAATAGTCAATGAGGGAAGATAAGGTCCCTCCCCAACATTTGAGGGAGCTAAAATCTACATCATGGGAGTATTCAGTGGAGGTGAAGTGTTCTCCACACTTGGGGCTAGGGGAGGGTTCCCTGAGATTGGGACGTCCACTCCTTTCTCTAGAACTAAACTTCTATACTCTATTATGTATTTTTTCTAAACCCGCATTTACTTTTTTTCTGCTTTTTTTTTTATGTTGCAGGTGTCCGTTGAAAAGGATAGTGTTCTCAAGTATGACAATGTTTACCATAATATTGACACAACACTAGTTTGTTCTCGTATTCCACTTACTGGATCCATGTACTCAATTTTGAAATGAGTTCAATAGAGTTAGAAATGTTTACCTCCAAATTAATCATAATACATATCCTAGTAAATGCCATTTGAGTTTTTCCATTGTCACTCCATTGATAGAGACCAAGTTCCCTATATATTTTACTATACCTATGAGGACATCATGGTACCAAAAATACACTGGCAACCCAGGTAGCCTGACCCAAAGGGGAACCAGGTTAAATTTTTGGGTGTAGGGATTGAAATTTATCCCCCATTTATGAAGGAAAAAATAACTCTTGCCAAAAAACTAGTGTTCCCCTTCCAAAATTTTCCTATAATCCTCCTCACAATTGATCTTGATGAGAAAAATATATTTGGGAATCACCACTATGTCAATGGGACCAAGCAATTTTCATTTGGCCAAGGCCCATTTCCGAATAGAGTCTATTTCAAGCCTATTGCCCTAAAATTTGTCAATCAAATCCCATGAACTCTATTTTCTAGCCATGCTAAGGATACCTCTTGGAATCCATAGTTTGTGAGACTCTAGGAATAAATCAAACTAGATCAATTTCCTACCAATGTAGCTAGATTTTACCACCACTTTGGTAAAAGAAATAGGTGGGTTCACATGTTTTCCCACAATCTGACTCACCTAGTCATGAATGGGATCTGGATTCCAATATTTTTTTTAGCTTGTTCCAAAGAATATTGGATCCCCCATTTAAACTTTCTAGGATCCCACTCTTGGTACTCCTTGAGGACAATGGGTCCTTTGAATTAAAATAAATCATGTCATTAGCCACTAGAAGTTTCATAATTGAATCCCTGCTCTCTGAGCTACAATCCACCACCTCTCACAACCTACAATCTAACTTCACCAAGTTCTTGCTCTCACACAATTTCAAAATTGGATTGAGAACTATTTAATTGATTGTAGGTTATTACCTTGTTTAATGCACTATGCAATAAATATAATGATGATGATTGGGACAAGGAGGTCCAAAAGGAGGATGATAATAATATAAATAAGTGTGATAGTAATAATAATGATAAATATTAACAAGAAAACTTGGAAAATATGTATGATACCCTTTGTCAAGGAGGATGACAATATCTAAAATTGTTGTTGAATTATTGAAGAATAGATTTTTACAAATTTATTTTGTATGTTGATATATTTTACACATTGATGATTTTATATATACTAAATACTAATAACTGATATTTTTATTTTTTAATTGATTATATGAGAGTAAAACAAGTCCTACTTACATCATGACTACATTATTGCAATATTTCAATAGACCACATTAGCATAATAGTTCAATAAACTATACTATCAATAGTAACCTAGTTACTACCTTAGGGTCTTCAACATTTTAAAGAGTTGCAAAACCAATAAACCAATAATCAATTTTGTAAATTTTAGGCTAGAGGTGTGATTCCTTGAAGTGATGTGATTGGTTCTTGTATAGAAAAGTGATTTTTATAATGGAGTTAAGATATCCTAGGTAGGAGTGGTTTGCTTTCCTTCCTGGACAGAATCACTCATTGATAGGCAAAGGTAGAAAAAAAACATGAATCCCAAGGAATATCTAAAAATAATATTTTGGCATGTAGTGGTGTAGTTAACATTTTAGAAGGCTTTTAAGCCATATAGAGATGTAGTTAAAATGATGAAACATTTAGAGGTGCATAATTTTTCTAAGGATTCTCCCAAATATTTATTTTACTAGAAGGAAGAGTTTCTTAACCAAGTTAACTCAAGGGTGAATTCATTCTATAAATAAAAGTTATGGGCTCCATTATAAATGTCTTTTGGTCTTGAGAGAATAAGAGCTACACTTTGTGATCCACGTATTGTAATTGCTCTTGCTTCTTTTGGAATAATAAGAAATTGATGAGATATTTTGTTTTCCATAAATGGCATTGCCCTTTTGGATTTTGGAATACATGATGATTGTGGAACTTTCATTTTTCCTCTTGTCATTTCTTATTAATTTTATTTTATATGTGTAGGATGCATTGTTGTTATTTAATTTTCTGATGTGTTGATTGATCATGCACTCTCCTTGCTATGATTATGGTCATATTTTAATCTATCATGCCCTAAGCTTCCATATTTTATTTTCATGTAATTTAGTTTCCATATTTAAATTATATATTTAACTTTGCATAGAGTATATTTTATGAAGATAGTGAGGGAATAGCCCAAATTTGAAGTTTGAGAGAGGCACACCACTTTCTCCCAATTTGTTAAAACATATTTGTGAGCATATAAGAAGCTGAATATTTCTATAATTAAACATGTTTTTAGCATGTCTGCTAAGGCAAAGGGATTGAATTCCGTGATGAAATAGATATCAGTCCCTTTTGAACTCTAATTTTGCATATGTTTAATTTTTTACGTTCAATTTTGTAGGTTCTTTATGAATGGCAACTCTATTTCAAACCTCATTAAATTTCTAAAAAAATTATGAGACAACGATAATGGCACTCAAAATTAGCAAAAAATTATAATTTTGGTATTAAAAATGTGTTGGAATTTATTATATTATTTGGTACCTTGGAAGTACTTTGTAAATACTTTGTAAATATTTGGTGTGAAGGAGTCTTGTAAATGTTCATCATTTAACAATCATTAGAGGTTTTGTATTATTAGGGAATTAATAAATATGTATCTCCTATGATAAATATGAAGAGTCATATCTCCCATGAGTTTGAGGACATGAAGAGTTAGTTGAAGTTGAAATGTCAACAGTTCTTATTAAAGATATTTATAAAGAGGTTATATAATGTGTAATAATATGTGAAATTTTAGTACTTCATTGTACTATAATACTTTCTTTATTATCCATGGGAATATAGTAAATTTATTGGCTTGAATACTTGTGTATATTATCTTGATATATTGTGTGAGGATTTGAATCATTGAATATTGTTAAAATTTTATTTTATACTAATAGTGGTATTGAAACCATATTGGGAGTGTTATGAAGAAAGCACCACAATAAGTAAGGACCCAAGCAGTTGATAAACATCCTTGGAAGAAGTTGCATCCATGAGAAAAATATAGAGAGCAAGAACCCAAGCAATTGATAAACTCCATTGGAAGAAGTTACAACCATGATCATAAGACTTTCAAGTTATATTGTTTTTTAGAGAGCAACATTGAAAAGTGCACCCACATTTGAGAGAAGTCCAAGATTAAGATAAGTTAATTTTGTTAGCTTTTGATGTAATGTGCAATGGGATATAACAATCACAAGATGCAGAATAATATTAAAGAAAGTAAATCTATGAGATGACTAAAATATGTTATAAATAGAAATGATATAAATGACTAAAATGTAGCTATGGAGTAAATAAACACTCCATTAATAAAGCTATTGAACTACATTGCACCCATCACCAATAGATGGTGATCTACACATAATTGTACTACTACTACCTACGAATATGCTCTAAGCTACTCTATTTGACTATGTCTCCCGACTCTATATTTGTATTATAATTAGGCCTTTCTTATATAGGAAAATAGGTTCCTTGGCCAACACTATACCTAGTTGTGCAAGGGACAACTTGCACATATACAACTTGCACATTGACACTTGTGCATTTATTACATTGCATGAAGTAAATAGATAACTTCCCCCTAAAGTAATCTAATGTCCTAAGTATGTACCTTGGAAGATGCATTTACATGACCCAAATGATAGAATATAATCTATTTATAACACCCACTATATTACATTATTTGGGTATTGAAGACTTTAGTCTTAACTATGGATCTTCTTCTTCATATTGAACTTTGTACTCTTCCTCGGTACTTACTGTGTTTAGGTTCAGTAGGTAATTTGTGTCTTCATATGATGCAAAGTAAGTTGTAGCTGAAGCTAAATATTCTTCTTTCATTGGATGATATTTGGCTTGTTCAGAGCAATCTTGATCTGGTTTTTTTCTACTACTTCAGTCTTCATGTCATGGCCTATTTTAGTATTTCTCTTCTTCCTTTTCCTCCTCTTCTTGTGATTCTACTTTTATGCTAGTGAAATCTCTACTTAATGATAAGTTAGTCTATCATCACAATAGTATTGTTTTTTATTGCCAACTTGTTTCTTGTGTCGATTAAGTACAAACACAATTAATGATAGATAAATCATCAAACATTATTTCGATGAAAATATAACCAATATTTGTGAGTTCCACAATGCTATGAAGATAATTTCATGAAGATAGTTAATCAATGTTGTAAAGCTACCTTTGTTGGCTTCTTTAAGAAATAAGGAGAATTTCCCTTTGTTGCTAGAGGGTAGATACTCATATCCTTCTAGAGTATCTATTAAGTTTTGAGAGTAGAATTCTACTTCATGGAATAGTTCTTTATTATTGAAATCTTTTCTCAAAATTTCATCCATGATAGATCTTTGAAATAGTGATTCTTGTTATTTCTTAGAATTGAAATTTTATAGAATCTTGGTAGTCTACCTTATAGCTCCCTATATTAGGATATATGATTCATAATTGAATTATAGAAGCTTCATTTGATAAAACCTTTATTTATCCTTAGGTTTTTAGGATTCCTTACGTCTCCCTAGTAATGAGAGTATGAACACCTAATTTTAGGTTTTGAAGAAAGCTTGTATCTTTCCAAATTGATAATATTTGATAGATAATATTATTATCAAGTTTTGTAGAATTCCTTGACTCCCTAATGATTTTGGAATATGATATAGTGCTTTTGTAAAATATAGTTCAATTTTAGTTTATTTTGTACAGTTTTTGTAAATACCAAAAGTCAACTTTTCTAATACCTTATTACTCCTATTGAACTAAGCACTTTTCAATTTTGAAGAGGTTTTAATGTTGGATTTATTTTATCCCTTTTGAGAAATTTTCAAGACAAGAATATTATAAATTTCCAATTTAACAAAAAATATTAATAACCTCTTTTTGTATCCCTTAGGATTTTATTTAAGTGTTTCTAATTTCCAATAAAATAGTTTGATTTTGTAACCCTTATCAATCCCAAATTTGGAAATTAGAATACATTAATATTTGCAAATATTAAATGGATTAATTTCAAGTAGTATCCTTTATTTATCCTAAGTTGTGTTTTGCAAATATTAAATTAATTTCCCTACATTTTATTTTCAAATAAAGATTGATTTTCTCTAATATTTCAACCTTAAAATATAACCTTATAACTCCCTTTTTAATGAAAGTAAATTATATGAGAAAATTTTTCCTTAATAAGGCTTTGTACCTTTATGAAATCGGATGTGAATGGCAGTAGTTTGTCCTTCTTGGGTGTGAACTCTTCAATGTGCTCTTTGGCTTCAATGCTTTCCTTTAATGCTTCCTTGACCTGCTTGACCAAGAGTGCTTCCAAATACTCTCAATTTGCTCTGAATTGTTGTTATATTGCTGCCAAATTATTGTCAAATTTCTACCATATCACTACATTTTCCAAGGTCCAAGGCACCTTTAATAGGTAGTCAATCGAGTGAAAAGTGTCACCTTCAATTTGAGACATTTTTATTCCTTCTTCGAGCGTTGTCCAAGAGGCATTTCTTCATAAATGTATATGAGGCTTCTTTGCTATAACATACATATATCAAGCTTCTGGTTGTAAGTAACTCCTCTTCCACATGGAGTATGGGTGCCAAGATAGTGTTGTAACATCTTCTTCATGGGAATTTTTTAGGGTTATTTTGGAGAATGACAAGTGGCACCTTCTTTCCTCTGCATGCCCTTGTCTTATCAATGCCTTATTGAAATCCTTTCAACACATTTTTACACCTTTTTATTTGTTGTATGTCATTGATGCTAAGATGTTTCCAGCCAAGAAATGCTTATGGTGGAGCTTTGGTGGCCCTTGAATGGATTTTGAATGGCAATTCTTTGATGAAGACTCTATGATGCTCCACTTAGGTATTGAATGCTCCTTGATTTGGACATATAGTTCCACTTTACTTGCTTCAAATTTCTTTGCTCCTACACTACTTGATTTCTCCCTAGCTTTGTGCCTTGTCTTTTGTAGGTTTAGCCATCCAAGATACGTAGAATATGACCCTATATGAGTGGATATTTTCTATGATTGGGAGAATGCTATACTTCAGCTACCTTTGGCTGATTCAACCTACTTATATTGTGCCTTGAGGAACTTTCTAATCTACCATTTTTCCTGTGTAGAATGAGTTAGAGAAGTGCAATCCAATGTAACAATATTTGTAAATAAGATGCCTTTTGCACCCTTTCTTGCACTCCTTTTTGCAGGTCTAATGTTCTGATTTATATGGCAAAATTTTGAATGCATTGTAGGGATTTTGAGGTTGTCTCTTTGATTAGATATCTTTCCCTTTTTTCTTGGATATTATGATGACAAATACAAGATTAAATAGAAGTATATAGAAGCTCCTTATATGATGCAATTTTTTTGCACTTTTCTCCTTGCAACTAACCCTGTAATGCTTTGGATTTGAGACTCACCAAGTCTCAATATTTGAAGTTTCTATTTATAATTTTTATTAATCATATTCTTATCCAAGTTTTGGAGGAGTCTAACATATTTTGGTGGCTTCACTTGGCCACTAAGTGTTGCAGATTTTTGTGTACTAACAGTGTCTTTAAACACTTTGACAATTTTTTACTTTGTACCCTTCTCAAGAACACAAACAATAATCCTTTGAGATCAATAGAATAGTTTAAATAAATATAATAAACTTTCTTTTAATGCACTAACAATTTCACCTTATCGCTCCAATCAATTCTCAAATTAATACACTTAATAAATTTATTGCAACTAATCAAGAATAATCTGAAATGAATCTTCAAGAGTTATTATGCAATTTCACTATAATTAATATTGAAGGACTTAATCTTCTTTTTCTTTTTCTAAATTAGATGATAGGTAGTTGATACATGTAGTTCTTAAATCTAATAAACTCCTAATTAATGTGAAAATGAACCTTAAAAATAACTTTTCTCTTTTTGCACTTTCAAAGATTGTAATCCAATTTTTCTTCTTCTTGCAACTTTAATCCAAATTAAGGTGCTTTAAAAAATCTAATAAGTAATCCAATTAATGAATCTATTTGCACCAAAAGTTGCTTACATTTTTAAAATATTCTATAGATATTTTACCACTTTTTTAGAGGATGTGGATCTTGGTATCTCAGATCACCAAGGTGCTGCTTTGGGTAGGATCTTGAAACTTTTTATAGACTGTCCTGAACAACTCCTTCACCAAAATATGGTCTCAAAATTTCTTTCATGAGCCTAATATTTGATGGCTTGTTCTCCTCTTGTGGTCTCCTCCTTCTGCTATATATTTGGATAATTCTTTGTCTTTGAAGCGGTGCCTTCTTGCTATGAGAGGTAATCTTCAAATCTCTTGGATTTGGTGAGCTTATTTTATCTTCAAGTCTTATTGTCAAATTCTAACTTCAAGCAGGATCTTATTCTCAATATTCTGAATATCTTGAGGTTTTCACTAGATTCTTCTTCTGGGATTTGGCACTCTTTGCCAAATTCTCCTTCTCTTGGGCTTGTTGTTAGATGGCAATAATTATCCCAATTCCTTCACTATCAGGGGTTTCTCCTTGATAGTGGATTTCTCCAGTGTGTTCTCCTTTGATGATTTCTAAAATAAGGTTCTCCTAGCCTTTTATTGGATGCTCATTGAGACCTTATCAAGGTCTTTGATCTTGCATATTCTTTTGGTCTTCCTTTAGACCTTCTCTTCAACCTTCTATTCTCGAAAGTGTTGGTGGTGAGATCTTCTTCTGGATCTCTTATTTTGTTGCTTCTACATGCCAGCAGGACTCTCCTAGTCCTTCTTTTTCTTCTTCCAATATTATAAGTTCTTCAATGAGATATTCTCCTAATCTCTTCAATTTTTCTTTAGGTTCTAAATTGATTATGAAGAATATACTCTTCCTAATTTTTTTGTAGGAAGTTTCCCAACTCACTGAATCTTCTTTCCCTGCAAAAAACATATTAGTACTAAAATATTAATATGCTTCTGAATCATATATTCTCTTCTAAATTCTTCTTCAGGATCAAGGCTTTTGTGGCCTTTTTTCAGTATCTAGGCTTCTATGACCTTTTCAGTATTAAGGCTTTTGTGACCTTTTCTAGTAACAAGGCTTATGTGGCCTTTTTTAGTAACAAGGCTTTTGTGGCATTTTTAGTATCAAGGCTTCTATGGCCTTTTTAATATCAAGTCTTATATGGAATTTTTTGTATCAAGGCTTCTATGGCCTTTTCTATATCAAGTCTTTTGTGGCCTTTTCTTCTATATCAATACTTCTATGGGTTTTTCTTCAACTATTAATTTCTTCAATCTAGCAATGGATATTTTTAGTCTCCTAACTTCACCATGAATCTTCTCTAGAAGTCTTCTTCCACAATGTTCTTCTCTTGCACAAGGAACTAATATTTGTACTATGAATGCACGCCAACCTACAGGAAATGAAGTTGAAGTCTCCTAGATTTCTATTATAGGAGGAGTTACCATCTTCTGAGGATTAATTTTTGACAACAAAAGAAAATTTGGTTAATAGTTATCAAATTCCAGATATCCTAGATGATCTATCAATCTAGTGGATTGAATGCTGAGTCCTGGTCTTCACAAGTTTTTCCCACAACTCTATGGAAAGACTCTAGTCAAATGCAATCTCAATATTTTTGTAACTAAGATTTCTTTTAGTCCTCACTTGTGACTCTCCCTAATTCTACCATCTAGACTCTTCTGACATTTTTTATAGTGGTTGGTCCAGCAGCGCATCAGGTTGACAAAAAACTCAGGATCAATAATGACAGTGGTTTTCCTATTGACCTACTATGGCTAGATCTACCATGGCTTTGATACCACTATTAAATTTTGATATAATGTTCAATGAGAGATAGCAATCACAAGATGCAAAATAATATGAAAGAAAATAAATCTATGAGATGACTGAAATATACTATAAATAGAAATGATAATTAATACAATGTAGCTATGGAGGAAATGAACACTCCATTAATAAATCTAATGAACTATATTGCATCCATCACCAATATATGGTGATCTACACAAAACTGTACTACTACCTACAAATATGCTCTAAGCTACTCTATCTGACTATGTCCTCCAACTCTATATTTGTATTACAATGAGGCCCTTCTTATATAGGAAAATAGGTTTCTTGGCCAAAACTCTACCTAGTTGTGCAAGGGACAACTTGCACATTAACACTTGTGTATTTATTACATTGCATGAAGTAACTAGATAAATTTCCCCTAAAGTAATCTAATGTCCTAAGTATGTACCTTGGAAGATACATTTACATGACCCAAATGATGGAATATAATCTATTTCTAACAAAGTTTGAGAAAAAATAAGTTAAAAGATACACCCGAGTTCAATTTCAAAGCTAAATAAAGAGTTTTCTTTTTAGGATGGGAGTAGTGAATTCAAGTTCAAGGATGAATAGAAAGACCAAGTTTAATATGGGATTTGTATACCCAATTTAAGGGTTGAATAGTGTACCCATGTTTAAGATGAAAATTGTATACCCAAGTTAAGGGTTGAATAGAGTGCCCAAGTCTAGAGAAGGATGTAAAACAAGATGGTGAAATAGAAAATTACATAGTAGAATCCAAAGGAGAAAATATCTCATGACTAGAGATGTTGTAAAGAACTAGTGGCACTAGTCAAAGTGGGTTAAGAATGTTGGAGAAAGCAATTATGTTGAAGGTGAACATGCAAAAGAGTTAAAAATATTAGAACACATCCATATTGAAATATATTTGTTGATAATATTGCACAAACGTAAAATATTAAGAATGTTGAAGAACATTCAAGTTGGAAGGTTGAAATTAATAATTTAATATTATATGTGATAAAGTGAAATATTAGCATGTACAACAAATCCATAAAGTGACTTATGAAATTAAAATTAAACGTAAGCTAATGTAATTCAAATATAATTTAGGATAATTATAAGGTGTCAAGTAGTTATAGGGTGCATCTAATTTCTAGTTGTATAAATATGATCCTTGCCTCATTCATTCAAATGTAATATTGATGGAAGTATGTCGATGGTCATGGAGTTGGTCAATATGCTTGTATTGGAAATTGTGGTGGTTGGTTACTATTGGCTATAAATGGTTGATTGCATCAAAGAGAGAGTGTGTTGTTGTAACCAATTAGATCTATATAATTTTGCATGTGCAAGAAACCTTAGAATGCTATTGTTGCACAAATGATAGATTGTATGTTATTGTTGTACAATTGTTAACATAAAATCTCTAAATTTTATTTATTATTTGTTGTTTTTATTGTAAATTTTTTATGTGTATTGTTATTATTAAAGTGTTGGATATGTGGAGATGTATTTAAGTAGAAACATAACTAAATTTCAATAAATTAAATATCATTTCTACATTTTTGCGTCATTACCTCTATGGCATTTGTCAAGTCTTGTGACATGGATTTTTGAGTAGCAAAACTCTTGGGAAGAAGCACAAATATAATGATGGAATGCAACCACTAAGGCTAAGGACATAGATGAATAAGAGAATTTATTTGTTGATGTTGATGACAAACTATATAATGGGATGTGTATGGTCGACATACAAAAGAGAGGAGAAAGGTAGGTTGTAAAGGGTTTGCACGATAGAATGACAAATGACATATATTATACAAATAACTATCATTCAAGTAACTCTAATTTAAAATGCATTATTGAGTGGTTGTTTAGTTTATCTAGTATACACTATTATTTAGTTAGTTTTTAGATTAACAACTAATATGCAAATGCATGGTTATCATACAAACAAAAATGATATGAGTTGCTCAAGTAAAAGGTATTGTATGAATGGAATTTGTTATACAAATAGAATCTGTCATATAGGTAAGGTAATTATATGATAGTGGTGTACAAGCTAAAATACATCTATCATACAAACAAATATGTCAAACGACAAATGTTATACAAGTGCAAGAAATAATACAAATAGGTTAAAGGACCATACAAGCCAAGTTCATCCAAAGTTGATGAAATATGGTGAGAGAGATGAGAGTCCAACATCAATGCAAATTGAAGATGGTGTGTCCAATAGTGTGTGAGATAGGAGTCTCACATTAGGAAAACTATATATTGGTGTACTTAATGGTGAGCAAGATGGGAGTTTAACATCAGAGCAGCTACAACTTGGAACGTTGTCTAGTAAGAAGAATAGGAGTATAGTGGAAGAGAAATGTAGATAGGCAAATTGATATGTCTTTATTTGTTGAATCAATTTTGGTATTATGCGTTATTTTGTAAATGTATGCAAAGTGTTTGATAAAATGTGTGTGCATATATTTAATTATGTTGTAAAGTGCAATTTAATATTGTACATAATAATAAAGTGATGTAAGTCAATTTTGTCATATAAATTACAAGTTATAGTGGAAAATGTCATGTAAATACAAGATCAAATGCATATGAAATATAATTTGAGGGAAGTTATAAGGTAGTTGGAGGGAATAACTAATTTTTGGTGTATAAATAAGTTTTTCCCTCATTCATTCAAGTTGTTCATGGATTGAGTAGAGTCATGCAGGTTGGTGGATTAACATAACATCATTGATACATGTGAGAATTGATGCAGATGTATGTAGGGTAGAATGCAGTCTAGTCTTGTATGCAACCATGAAGAATATTTTGCCTAGGATTTGCAGATTGTAGATTGTAATGCTGAAACTATAATGTTGTATCATAAATGCCATTGTTAATATAAAATTACTTGTAATTACTATTGAAA
The DNA here is from genome assembly GCA_028583015.1 of Wollemia nobilis. NCBI lineage: Eukaryota > Viridiplantae > Streptophyta > Pinopsida > Araucariales > Araucariaceae > Wollemia > Wollemia nobilis. The sequence goes on from JAQPPZ010001206.1 coordinate 3,440,749, forward strand.
GATGCAAAATGCAACACACATACAATGCTTTGAACAAAATAAAATGTAAGGTAACACAAGATTGCATAATAGAATAAATTCTTTATTGATGATGGGAGCCTAGAAACTCCATTGTTACAAGCTTGGATCCTTTATTCCTTTTGATATAATATTACAATAATTTAGGGTTATTCAAAACCCTAAGAATTAATGTCATGGTGTCTTCAAGCACGTCTTAATCCCAACAAGGTTGAGTGGGATTTTTGGATATCCAAGGTTAGGCCACTCCAAATGTTGATGTAATGCTCCATATCTGCACACAATGACACAAAAAATAGTTAGTAGTATATGCGAGGGCTCCACAACATGATATACTCTTGCAATAATGAAACCCTAACTAGATTCTACCAATAAAGTGAATAAAAATAGAAACACATACGTAAAATAAATAAATATAGGGTTGATCTATTTTACCTTCTTACTGTCTTTTGATGCATGATGTTTGATGCAGGTGGTTGGTGCGGTGATGCCCTAGCATCACCTGGAGGCTAGAGGGACTCCAGGAATGGGAGTGTAAAATACTCGTAGGCACTTGGTGACTACAAGAAATGCCTATGGGCACCTGGGACTGGTGAGGATCCATGGCGTACAATGTACTCCTTGGAAGACCTTGGATGAGATAAATGAGTTGTGTTTCCTCCATTTTACATCAATTTTGTTACAAGGTGATGTCCTTTGGCCTCAAAAATGTAGGTGCCACTTATCAACATGCCATGACATACATTTTACATGACTACATGCATAATATTATTGAATACTATGTGCATGATCTCTTGGCTAAATCCAAAACTTGAAAAGAACATATTGGTTTATTGGAGAAAGTTTTTGACCGACTCCTAGAGCATAATGTAAGGTTGAAACCCAAGAAATGTATCTTTGGTGTTACCTCCGATAAACTTCTAGGATTCATTATCTCTAAAAGAGGCATTGAGGTGAACCCTAACAAATTCAAGGCTATCCTAGCGATGCCTCCCCCAATTAACTTAGAGGAATTGCATAGTTTACAAGAAAAGATTCAATCAATCCATCATTTTATTATGCAACTTTTTGACAAATGTAGGTCATTCAATCACCTACTACAAAAGGAGTGTCATTCTCTTGGACAGATGAATGTCAAAAATCCTTCGATGCAATTAAGCAATACCTAGCTTCTTCGCCAGTCTTAGCTCCTCCTCATTTGGGGGTCCCATTCTATATTCATATCTTAGAAACAGAATTTGCATTAGGGACAATTCTTGCACAAAAGAATGAAAAAAATTGAGAGCAAGTCGTCTACTACATTAGTTGAACATTGGTGAGCTATGAAACTAAATACGCTTATGTATAAAAATTATGCTTAGAAGTGGTTTCATCACTAAGAAACTTTGATATTATACGATTAGACACATAAGTTATGTCATAGCTAGAGAAAATCCTCTGTGTTACATGATGTCTCACACTTATAATAATACTCGCACTGCTAAATGGATAATGCTACTCACTGAATTTGACCTAGAATTCATTAGCCAAAAATCCATTAAAGGGTAGGTAATAGTCAATCAACTTGTGGAAGCTCCACTACCTAGTGATCATCCCTTGATTATTGAGCTCCCAGATGATTTGGTATTTTCTATCACTAAACAAGAAGAAGATGTCATTTCGAAGGAAGGCATTGATATCACACTATTCTTTGATGGCTCTAAGTGCATGAAAGTTCAAGGTTTTGGAGTCATATTTCACACACCAGAGGGGGTACCTATCCCCTTTTCATTCAAGCTAGACTTCCAATACACAAACAACACTACAAAGTATGAAACCTTAATCTTAGGTCTTCAATCAGCTATAGCTATGAGCATTAAGTGTATTAGGATATTTGGTGATTCTCAACTTGTTATAAAGAAAATCAACAGAGAATACCAATGCAAAGAACCTACCATTAAGCTTTATCATGAAGTAGCAATGAAGTTGCTCTCTAAGTTTGATTGGTATAAAATAAATAGTTTTCCACGTTCGACTAATAGATTTGCAAATGCGATGGCCTCCCTTGGATCCTTGATTCCAAAAGACTCCTTTGGAGAGGTACAACCCCTTATCATTTCAACGGTCTCTAAATCTATAATTTCTCGTGTTGAATCAAAATATGAAAAGGATATTTGATTTATCCAATCAGATTCATATGAGCCTTGGTTGATCCAAATAGTAGCCTTTCTCAAGTTTGGAACACTCCCATTTGATATGTCTCGAACTTCCAAGCATACTCTCAAGCAAAAGGTAACATTTTTTGTTCTATTTGGGGACGTGTTTTACAAACATGGTTATGATGGAGTCCTCCTTCATTATCTCGAGGCTATAAAAGCTAAAATAGCCATAGTTGAAGCCCATGATTGTACTTATGGTGGTCATTTTAGTGTATTGGCCATTGCAAAGCATATTCTATGCATGGTTTATTATTGACCCACAATAGAATGTGATTGTTGCACCTATGTTAAACATTGCAAAAAGTGTCAAGAACATGCTAATCTAACTCATGTACCATCACAAGCTTTACAACCTATTCAAATCCTTTGGACCTTTTCACAATGAGGCCTAGATCTAATTGGTAAAATTTCACCTTCTTCCTCAGTACAACATACTTTCATCATCATAGCCACTGAATACTCCACAAAGTGGGTTGAGGCAATTCCTCTAACCAGCATGACAGGACCTAGGATTATGGATTTTATACTTCATCACATCATTTATCATTTTGGTATTCCCTCAAAAATTATTTCAAATAATGCCAAGTATTTCAAGAACAAGGATGTTCGAGCACTTTGTGAGAAATATAACATTCAACATAGTTTTTTGACTCCTTATTGCCCATAAGCAAATGGACAAGTTGAAGCTTCCAACAAGACCTTAATTGCTATTCTCAAGAAACTTGTCAAAGAAAATCATAGAGATTGGCATACACAAATTCCCTTGGCATTATGGGCTTATCGAACAAGCATCTGCATGCCTATAGGGGTAACACCATTTTCATTGGTCTATGGAGCTAAAGAAATCATACCTCTTGAGCTCGAGATCCCTTCCTTGCAAATTTCTTTACAAGAATTAATATATGACGATACTGCTAGACAAGCACATCTTGACCAACTCACACTTATTGATGAAAGATGAGTCAATGCTTTAGAGAACTTATAAGTTTATCAAGACCACCTCGAATATTATTACAATACCAAATTTCATCTACGTGAATTCCAAGTAGGAGATATTATCCTTAAATAGAACCAAAAAAACACCAATATATTTTCGCATCTTCGTGATAAATTCATAGATAATTGGTTGGGTCCATACATTACTACATAAAGAGTGGGCAATGGTACTTATAGGATTTCTACTCTATAGGGATAGGAAGAATCTGAACCACTTAATGTTATACACTTGAGAGGATTCTATGCATGATTTTATTGTTATATATACATGGCTAATACACAAAAACATGTGCATACATTTCATTCAAAAAAAATGCATTCACCCATATCTCATATTGCATTTCATACATTGCATTCACATTCCACATTCCAAATTTCATATAGGGATCATTTATTAAGTTCAAGGTCTTAATTGGTCCAACAAAAGTCATGTTGCCTTAATCAGGGACACCTTCACAAATTCATCCACATAATTCCACAAAGTCAAATTGCCATGTACACAAGCCACGTTCACAAAGTCCTAGGTGTTTTTGGTCACCCAGCCACTCCTAGTGTTTTAAGAAACCTCCAAAATACATGTAAAGTTATTTTAGGACCATAGCACATATACACTAAGAAAAATATTGAGTTTGGGAACTAATTCCAAAAACATTATTAAATCAAGCACAACTTTCACATCTTAAAAATATCTTCTATCAAAAAGAGATAACACCATGCTTGGTCTAAACCTTGAGGTGAAAATGGTTATCCTTGCTAGTCCCATCATGCAACATAGTCCATAAAAATAGTGGTTCTAACCTCTATCACAATTCCAAAAATAAAAGAAAGAGTAGGGACAAATCCCTAACAAAAACTCTAAATGTTTTTATCACACACCACTTATTAACTAAGTTGTAAGGATCGTACTACATTTCTAGTTAGACGGCTAGGTAGTCATCCCCAAAACTCAAGAGATTAAACACAAAAGTCATGGACTATGAATTTAGCCTCCACCAAAGTTATAGATGCTTGATTGGTAGTGGAGTATGCTCATGCATGGTGACATATCTCTTTTAAAAAGATATCTATGATCGCTTATATGAACAAGCTAACTTCTTGGTTTCATCCATAACAGGTTTACACAATTTACTCAAGATGAGTTAATGAAATCACTTGCACACACGCTAGTTCTTGATTGTCTAGGATCATTACCATGCTCTTGATTCATTAAATAAATTCAATGTGCACACAATTGGTCCTAGAAGGATTAGGTAATTTTTATTGAGTTTGTTTGATGCCAATGGGATGTTTGAGTCTTTGCAAAACAAGTAGTTTTCCATATCAACATCCATATCTTCTTCCATATCAACATCCATTTCTTCTTCCATGTCAACATCCATGTTAGTTGATAAGTCATTCACCCCATATACCACCAAGTTTGGTGCCCTTGATTAAACAAAAATGCTAGAAAATGGCCAAAACAAATATCTAAACCATAAATGATCATTAGCATTAATCATTCATACATGTCATCTTGCATTAGTCATCCATAACATATCATATGCATCAATAATAAACATAAACATGTATTCCATAAAAGCATTACACAAAAAGCATTCACACAAATATATAACATAAAAGGTAAAAGCCATGTATATATATATATATCAATGAATAACAAAAGGCTACATACAATGGAGCACTAAGGCTCATATACAAAAAAGTGTATCTAAGCACTGGCTACATCCTCCAAGAAGACCCATGTGATCTAGTAGGGGCATCATACATAGAAGGAGACATAAACCTAGAGCTATGACTATGCTGACTATGCCTAGCACCCTCGGATGTAGAATAGGTTAGAGTATATAGAAGTGGAATATGATGTTCCATCAACCTATCCTCCAATGCCTCAATGTATCTATACCGAGATCAAAGGCATCATATGTCAAACTCGTGTCTTTGGTTCCTCTCTACTAGCTTGGCCTAGAGAGCTTCAATCCTCACATCCTGCTCCACCACATACTTTTCTAGTTGTGCCCACTCCTCCTTGCTTTGACCTGGAAGTACATCTAGAACCTCCTCCATATCCTCCCCATATCTGTCATCTCCCCCAATCTTGGGTGCCTATTTTTTTGTACACCTCACCTTTTGCCTTTGACTTTCAAATAAATGGTATAGCTACCTCTTTTAGGCATCTTGGGTCTCCTCGCCTTGTGTCTCTATGGCACCCTCATCTTGAGTCCCCTGGTTTGCCTCATCCCTAGCCTCTTGACCACCACCTACATAAACCACTCCTTGAGGTGGTGCCAATGGTGGCTGCATTGTAAAACATGCATCATATCCTGTGGTCATCCCTACATCCTCCACATCTAGGATATCCACCTCTTCATCATTCTCTAAGGCTACACTCCATGGCTCCATGTATGGTAGCCTCACCTCCTCCCGATGCCTCTCGTATCGAATCAGTTCATCGAGAACATCCTACCTCAACCCAAATTGGTGGAGTACTCAAGAGAACTAGAAGTAATCCACCTAACTCTTATGCTTCCCAATAACCCACCTACCCTATCACACCCACTATAGATTCTCTCCATCCTCCATCCACTGGTAATCCAGCCATGGCCTCCCTACAACTTGGGTGGATGTCAATCCCACCCATAGATCTCGATACCACTTACTTGTCCTCATTGGATGACTCAGCTGCACCTCCTCTACCAATGCCTATCACCTAGCATAGGGCTAATCCCTACCAAAATTCTGCATAGGTAACCCCTCCAGTCGAGCAATTATAAAGTGCTCATATCCCCAACATTATAGTAGTAGGTTGCATCCCAATCCCTTCTACCATATCCTTGTAACATCATAAATCTTTCACTATACCTATGCTAATAAGGTGGGATCCCATGCATACACCTACCTCATGGTGAGCATATCATTCACCACCCCTATCAGGTTCCAAGGGAACTTGCACCCAATGTTGTTCGAGGCCACAATTTTGGTCAATACGAACATCACCAAAGCCCAAAGGGGATCTAACTCCTTCTTCACATACATGGAGTAATAGGAAATGCCTCCACTCTCCACCTTCACCCCTTCCTAGGCATCCCAAAATATCCTCCTCATATTCATCTCTCGGTTGAGGCCTACCTCAATCCAGATACCCTCCATTGGCACCTTGAGGATGCGATACACATCCTCCAAGGTCACACTCACCTCACCCATGGAGAGCTAAAACGTCACTCTTTTTGCATCCCACCTCTCTACCAAGGTATAGAGGTACCCCTCATCCACCCTAACAACATCCAACCAATCTACCTCCACTAGCCCCACCTCCGTGAGAAACTCCCACTCATCCCTCGTAATCACCTTGCTCATCCCAAGGATGTAAGGTAAAAAATTATGTCGAGCCTCCAAAACTCTGAGATGCAACACAACACAAAATATTTTTTAATAATTAAAAAAAACAACAAAAATTTTGCATAATAAACAATAAATTACCTCAATTGCTCATGCCCCAATAGCAGCCCCAACCCCCACACCAGCTCCCTCCACTGCCATAGCTTTCGTGCTCCAAACGCCTCACCTCACTTCACCCCTCACTCACCCTTCACTCCTTAGACATAGATTATCAAAATCTGAATATGCACAAATGAGCTTCAATCTCACCCAACAAGCTATTTATAGCTACTTCGGGTGCTTTGAAGCAACCATGGGAATTTTTGGGTGCATTGAAGTGCCTGCGAGTATTTATGCAGACTGAAGGTGCCTGCAAGCATTTTGTGTTAGCATTGACAAAAGCTAAACCAGCACAAATCAATAGCTACCCCAACCAAATCACTCCAAATTTCACTCACCAGTGCATTCCATCATTTCATCAGGTTTTTTGCATATTATAACTGATTTGCATGCATAAATTCCATTTGCGACCACATTGACAAAAAACCGTCAAATAAATTTTGAAAGTGCTTAAAACAGCCCAAATCTTCACAAAACAGAGATCATTATTCGTATCATCACTCATATCATCATTTTCATGTCATCATTTACATATTTGTCAAATTCACATAACATGCAAGTGAATCTTGTATCTAGCAGGTTATTCTATACACTTGGCGATTACAGTGATTTGGGTCCATGCAATTCAGTAAGATGAATAGCTTACAATAAGAATACTTGATCACGATCATCATCACTCATCTCCTTGCTTGAAATTACAATTATATTTAGTATTTCCTCATATTTAGAGTGAAACATTGCCAAGAACAATTTGCACAACCACTGTCATTGATGGCCTAGTTTATAAGGGTTAAAACATGGACAAAAACATAAATTTCATCTGATGAGTGTCGTTGAGTCTCATAATTTAATCTCAATGATTTATCAATTCGAGGTGGTGTCCAAGGCTGTTTACGACAGAAGGTTAGGGCAGAGTGCAATTCAAGCATTCAGATTTCAAGCATTTATTGGTGAAGCAAATTTTGGTTTAGCCTTTTGGTGTCACACTAAACCTAGTCTACAGAATGGAAACTGAAATAAATTACGGGAATTGAAAACTAAATCTAAATTACAAAATTTAACAATTAACTACAATTGCAAGAATTGGAAATGGCTGAATTAAAATCTAATCTACTTTTGCAGAATTGAAATAACATAATTGAAATTGCTAAATTGAAATGTTGTTGAAAATGAAATCCTAAATTACACTTGCAGAATTGAAACCTAGTTTACTTTTGCAAAATTGAAATGATGCTTGAAAATGAAAATACCTGTCAATGTCCTACCACAAAAGGTCATCAATCTTTTGCTATAGGAATTGACAACAAAATGAAAGTTACTGAAAAGGTTGTTGAAACATAAAAACAATAGAACATGGAAAGCAAAGGAAATAAGAAATAAATGTTTAATCTAATTTGTCAGCTGACACACAAATTTTGTACACAAACATAATAGAAAACATCAATCACATAATATAAAATAAAAAGAAGAAAATGAAATCTAGCAAGCAATCTATTAATTCTGTTGTAGCAAAATTACAGATTAAAACCTACCATAAAATCCCTCCTTCTAGATCTGAAAGTGGGCCCATACTTCCTGATCTATAAAAAGTTGAAAAACACTCAACTAATTAAAAATCAGAACAAAATTTGACAAAAGAACTGCAATTTATTACTCTAAAAATGGCATTACAGTTTTGCTATTGTAGACTATTACAAAGCTGAAAACTGCCTTTTTTTCTATTACTTATTCTTCTTAAACGCAATTGACATGGGAGCTATCCTTTTATAGATGCATAATATTTATTTACAAATAGAAAATATAGTATTCCTATCTTGTAGATCAATTCCTATTATGCTGTAGCATTTCTTGGTTTTATCCTAGAAGAGGATCAATTGATCTTTTCCTATGAATGGTGGCTTTTGGACGACAAGGACGACAAAGACAATTGGGGGATATTTTCCCTTAACCTTCTCAACCTTCTTTCCCTTTTTCCATCATCAAAAATAGTTAAAATTTCAAAAAGCACTTTCTACTGTCAATCCGAAGATAATTGGCTCAATCCGAAGAAACTACATTCTGTCAATCCGAAGATGTCTGCTCAATCCGAAGATCTTCGGATTGACTAATTGTGTGGTCTTTAGGTGATCTCAATTGCTTTTCTTAGGTGGGTTATCTCTCAAAAACTGATTCCAATATTTTTTATCTTTCTCCATGTGTGAATTCTATGCCTTGCCATTCAATGTCAACTTGCTAGAATTTGTATGGAAAATCCTATTTTTCTAGCTGTCAAAACATGCTCAGATGCCCTTTTGGAGTGCTCATAAAAATTTTCTCATAACTCCAATGTATACAAAATTGTATCCACATATTCGTAGTTGTATGAACTACACTTGGTTCAATTTTCATCTCTTAACTCTTCAGAAGTTGCTCCCAGCATCACTTTCAAGTTGGCCTCTAACACAAATTTTCACCAGAATTTCCAACTGTGAAAAAATGTAAAACTATCATTTTGCAGGCCCCATAACTTCCAGATTACTTTTTCATATGCCTTAAAATTTGAGTCATGTGTTCTATGTACTATTAAGTACCATTGGTATGAATTTGGTACCTTAAATCACTTTGGATAATTCCTAGTAGATTTGTCAATGTTACCCTTAATGCATATTTGCACCTGTTAACAACTCCAAAAAAGACTAAGGCATGAACATGATGAAACCTTCATAACTTTTTATCTATAGCTCAGATTGACTTGCTTCAAAAATCAAATTTGTAGTTCTTGATAAGAGGAATCTGTTCATACCATCAAAATGTAATTTTATTATAGTTTTTATTTGTTAATCAACTGAAATGGTGTATAAAATGTTGAAAATAGTCAAAACAGGGGTATAATGTTCCAAACATAAAATCATGCAAACACTTAACAAATATATATTCTAATCAACTATTTGAAATTTAATTTTGTCATGTTTAGTAATATGGCGGTCAAACATAGTGTAAAAATAAGGCATTTTCAGGCCTCATCATTCCCCCCAGCTTGAACTGATGCATGCCCTCATGCATCCTAGTAGGCCATAGTAATATGCTGGTTTTATCTTTGTGAAAAACATCCTTTGCCCTCTGCTACTTGAGAAATTGCTCCTTGCTGCACTACACCAAGTATTTTGCAATTTAAGCACATGTATTTCATTTTTCTACAACCTTGCAAATTTGTTTTTCAATCAATTTTTTTTTATTCTGCTCTTTTTTTTTCTTGCATATTTTTTTCATTTGCAACTTGCAACTTTTTTACTTCTACACTTTCATCCTTCAATATTGCAATTTTTGTAATTACTGTAATTTTGACTCTTTTTCTGCCCTTCTACAAGTTTTAGTGTTGCAAGGTATCTCTTAAAGGCTTGGTATCATGTGACTCATATTACAATAGCCTTATTGTGGAACCATATTTGGCAGATGCACTACTACTGGTTGAATTTTATGTTCTTAACAATATTTCATCTTGAATGTCTATTCTTTTTGTTTGCACCTTTTGAAAAAAATTGATAAAATTTTGATTTTTAAATGCTTGAGAGATGTAATTACATGTGGTATAGCCTTAGGAACCTCAATATTTGATGTACCCTACTTTTTTTTTATATTCTACAGCATTTTCAACAATTCTAGTACAATTTTTGCTTATTCCGAAGATGCATCAGAAAATAAAAAAATGATATATTTTTCAAAGGTTTGCTATATATTATGTTGTGGAACCATATTCTATGGTGTAAGCATTCCATAATATCAAAAAATTCCTTCTCCATCCTTTTGTTTACTCCATGTCGATTTTGTTATTTTTGCACTTTTGAAGCAAAATTAACATAAAATTTGAATTTGAATCTTTTTGGAGGGATGTACTACTTGTGGTGAGATGATTTTGAGCTTTAGGAACCTTAATATTTGATGTGACCTACTCTTTTTTCTATTCTACAACATTTTTAGCAATTTTGGTATAGTTTTTGCTCATTTTGAAGATATCCTGCTCATTCCAAAGATGCATCAGAAAATGCAGAAATGACCTCATATGCAAAATTTAGCTACAGATTCTATTGAGGACCCATATCTAGTGTGTATAAGCCTTCCATAACATCAAAAATCCCCTCTCTATCCTTTTGTTTAGATGTTATTCTTCATTTTGTAAATTGCTACTTTATTGCAGTAGTAGTAAAACATAATCTTTAGGTGCATTTTCCATATTTTCTTTCTCAAATTTATGAGCCAATTGTGAGATAAACTTGCAGTCCTAATTTTGAAACCTACCCTACTAATTAAGATAGAATTTTTGCCATGTCTGTCCCAAAATCATGTTTTTGTACAATTTTGAAGTTCTCATGCAACTAAGGGCAAAAGGGGGTGTTTCTTGACATTTTGATCATGTTCCATTTTCAACTTGCCAATATTGTATGAATAGTTTATGCCAAATACTGATTATCATATATTAAATGCTAAATGCTTACTATGACTTAAATGCAAGAAACACATACCTTACTGTCTTGAAAATTAATCATGCACCTTACAAGTTGTTTCTGATGATTGTTAGCAATCTATTTGAAAACATAAATATACACATGAGCAGTGTGATATTTGTACAATAGTGGAACAATGATGGGTGGATCAACAAGGCAATTCATACTAAAAAAAGAGTATCTCTCATGAGGCTACAATGAGATAGAATGTCTCTCACTCTTATTTGGATAAGAATCAATCCTTATTCTGCAAAAACATGTCAATATTTGTATGAAAATACCATATTTTTTTGTTGAAATCTGTAACAATGATGCAACCTTCCTTTTTAGATGAGCAGTAAGAATCTGCTTATATCATAATTTAACTCCTTATTACTGGAAATGAAGTGTTGACTTCATTGTTCCTCCTCCATGCTGAAATTGATGCTTGTTCTCATGTACCCCCATTTTGTGGGACATGCCTTTTGCTGCTTTTTTTCTCTCTTTTTCCTCTTTGATTTTTCTCTTTTTTAGATTTTTCTCTTGTCTTGCTTGTGCCCATGAAGGAAGTTCACAAGAAAGATAATTATTATTATTTTTCTTATTTTTTGCTTCTATTTTGCTTCTTTTCTTCTTTTAATTTTTGTCAAACTTTTATCATCACTCTGAATCTGACATGGAAGAGAAATTCTCCTCCATTTTGTGTACATCCAATTGTTCACCTCAAGAACTCCTCCTTAGTTAATGGTGCATGGTATACCCGAAGGCAATATTCATTCATTACTAACTTCCTCTGTGAATCACCAATGGGAGAAAGAAACACTATTCCATATCTGAAAACTTCTTCAATCAAGTGTTGTTTAGGCCTCCTAGTCTGCAAAATATTTTCAATCTATACTTGAAACAATTCAATACCAATTCTCAAATATGTTAAGTGCAAAATCAAGATGAAATATTGACATACCCTCGTAATTCCATGCAAAAGGATTGAAATATTGTTTCAAAACAACAAATAATTTCAGCCAGCTAATAATGTTTAAGAATTTTCTTAGTTGTACTTCAATTTGTTTCATTCCTAGGAGGAAAAAATTTATCCTTAATGGAAGTAAATTTTCTATGTGCAGATTTTTTAGTTTCTCTTTTATCCAAGGTTGCTTTCTATATGTTTGTACTAAAGGGTTTTTGCATATCTTCATTGACTTTTATCTCTTCAAGCTCGGGTAAGTTCTTGTTTGAGCATAATTGGATGTTGTTGCAGTCAATAATATTTCCTACAAGTTTTTTTTTACCAGATTCAGCTACATAAATAAGGGCTACCTATCTTGTATTAGTCAAACTGATCATAGGTTGGTTTGAAAAAGATAAATAAACTAAACATATTTTTGGTTTGTACAATAAGACAAGAAGTGTACAACTTTAGCAGATCAACTACTTGTCAGGTAGGATCACCTCTAATGAGATCAACTATTGTCTTTGTAGGCTAATAATTGATAGGTTGTGGTTTAGCACGGTAAAACCCTAACAATCTTTAAGCAATAATGGTAAAACTCTAGGATCACCATTAAGTTGTAAACTTCTATTTTGATTGTGCAAAATTTTTATATATTTTTTTTAATAGATTCAGCTTACATAGATAGGGATTGTATGTCCTGTATTATTCATATTGGCCACAGGTTGTGCTGAAGGCGGTGGTTGATTTACTTGCCCTGTTTGTTTTTGTTGGGATCTCTTTTTGAGAAGAATTCATACTAGGCAACAAATTTTGCATCTTTGAGTTATGGAATTAAATGGCATTCATCAGTGATATGTCCCTATGAATAAATGCTACAAGTAGCTGATATGGCTATTTTGTTCAAGGGATAGTCTTATGTATCTACCATGATATCTTATCAACACCTAGTACAAATTTGTTTATACTACCCTGATGATATGGATATAAAAATGGCAGTACTAGCATATGGCTCTTCTAAATTTTTCAAGAGATCTTATGTTTCCTGATAATGAGGATGATGAATTCTTTCAAATTTTATCAGAATTTCAAACATAGTTAATTTAACCCCCAAGTGTGAAGATCACCTCCCTGTGGTTGCTTGTTTTCTAAATGGACTGAAATGCAACTATCAATAATTATTCTTTATATCGGCTATTACATTCAGATTTTATTTTGAACTTCATAACTTAGCACAATAATAATTATTTGATTGCTTTTACCTTCTAACCACATCGTGATCCCTAAAAACGGCACCAAAATGATGAGTGTCATTGAGTATCATCATTTAATCTCAATGATTTATCAATTTGGGGTGGTCTCCAAGGTTGTTTATGACAGAAGGTTAGGGTAGAGTGCAATTCAGGCATTCAAATTTCAAGCATTTATTGGTGAAGCAGATTTTGGTTTAGCCTTTTGGTGTCACACTAAACCTAGTCTATAGAATGGAAACTAAAATAAATTACAAGAATTGAAAACTAAATCTAAATTGCAGAATTTAACAATTAACTACAATTGCAAGAATTGGAAATGCCTGAATTAAAATCTAATCTACTTTTGCAGAATTGAAATAACATAATTGAAATTGCTAAATTGAAATGTTGCTGAAAATGAAATCCTAAATTACACTTGTAGAATTGAAACCTAGTTTACTTTTGTAGAATTGAAATGATGCTTGAAAATGAAAACACCTGTCAATGTCCTGCCATAAAAGGTCGTCAATATTCTGCTCCAGGAATTGACAACAAAATAAAATCTGCTAAAAAGGTTGCTAAAACATAAAAACAACTAAACATGGAAAGCAAAAGAAACAAGAAATAAATGTTTAATCTAATTTATCAGCTGACACACACACAAGTACTATACACAAACATAATAGAAAACATCAATCACATAATACAAAATAAAAACAAGAAAATGAAATCTGGCAAGCAATCTGTTAATTTTGCTACAACAAAATTATAGATTAAAACCTACCATAAAATCCCTCCTTCTAGATCTGAAAGTGGGTCCATACTTCCTGATATAGAAGGAAGTTAAAAACACTCAACTAATTAAAAATTAGAATAAAATCTAACAAAAGAACTGCAATTTATTACTCTAAAAATGGCATTACAGTTCTACTGCTGCAAACTATTACAAAGCTAAAAACTGTCTATTTTTCTATTACTTATTCTCCTTAAACTCAATTGACATGGGAGCTATCCTTTTATAGATGCATAAGATTTATTTACAAACAAAAAATATACTATTTCTATCCTGCATATCAATTCCTATTATGCTACAACATTTCTTAGTTTTATCCTAGAAGAGGATCAATTGATCTTTTCCTATGAATGGTGGCTTTTGGATGGGAAGGACGGCAAAGATAGTTGGGGGATATTTTCCCTTAACGTTCTCAAACTTCTTTCTCTTTTTACATAGTCAAAAAATAGTCAAAAACTCAAAAAGCACTTTTTGCTATCAATTCGAAGATAATTGGCTCAATCTGAAGAAACTACATTTTGTCAATCTAAAGATTTCTGCTCAATTCGAAGATCTTCGGATTAACTAACTGTGTGGTCTTTAGGTGATATCAACTACTTTTCTCAGGTGGGTTATCTCTCAGGAACTGATTACAATAGCTTTTATCCTTCTCCAAGTGAATTCCATGCCTTGTCGTTCAATGTCAACTTGCTGGAATTTGTATGGAAAATCTTAATTTTCCAGCTATCAAAACATACCCAGATGCCCTTTTGGAGTGCTCATAACTTTTTCCTCATAGCTCAAATGTATACCAAATTGTATCCATGTGTTCTTAGTTTTATGAAATACATTTGGTTCAATTTTTAGCTCTTAACTCTTCAGGAGTTGCTCCCAACATCACTGTCAAGCTGGCCTTTCAAAATTTCACCAGAATTTCTAGCTGTCAAAAAGTGTAAAACTGTCATTTTACAGGCCCCATAACTTCTAGATTACTTGTTCATATGCCTTCAAATTTGTATCATGTGTTATCTGTATTATGAATTACCATTGGTATGAATTTGGTACGTTAAATAACTTTGGATCATTCCTAGTAGATTTGCCAATGTTACCCTTAATGTAGATTTGCACTTGTTAACAATCCAGAAAAGACTAAGGCATGAACATGATGAAACCTTCATAAGTTTTTATCTACAGATCAGATTGACTTGCTTAAAAAATAAAAATTTTAGTTCTTAATAAGAGGAATATGTTCATTCCATTAGAATATAGTTTTACTACAGTTTTTATTTGCTACAAAATCAACTGAAATAGTGCATAAAATGTTGAAAATAGTCAAAACAGGGGTATAATGTTCTAAACATAAAATCATACAAACACTTAACAAATATATATTCTAATCAACTATTTGGCATTTAAATTTGTCATGTTTAGTAATATGGCATTCAAACATAGTGTAAAAATGAGGCATTTTCAGGCCTCATCATCATCATTCAAAATCTCCTTAACACCTCCAAGGTAGACACTAGCTAGGATGATTGGTTCCATCGAAGAATTAGGTGAAGATTTTTCCATAGTCACTAGCAGGCCATCCAAGGTTGATTATTTTTCTTTTGCATCATCATTTTGCATATCAATGATGTCGAAAAGGCAAAGTATTTTCAATAGCATTGAATCACCCCAAACTTGGGACAACCACTTTTTTTTTTAACCCTCTTGTAATGGGATACATATTACATGATCATGGCATCTACACTTGGCAAAATTCCCTTCATATTTTGGGACAAAAATAGACACAATCATATTGCCAGATTTCAAAACTCCCCTTCCCACTATTGGTGCAAAAACGGTATCAAATTTTACATCATTCATATCATCCTCATCACCTCACTTTTGTACAAAACCCTTCATATATTGGGGCAAAAATGGACACATCATATCACATTTTCCACCAACCCCTTTCCCACCGTTGGGGCAAAAATGGTATCACATTATCCATCAATCATTTGCATAGATTTTTCAATTGGCTCATGAGATTCATTCGTAATCTCATTCGCCAATTGAGGGGGTAAGCTACGCAAAACTCTAAATTATTTTATTCTTTTATCTTCAAGATCATATTCCAAAAAGAGAGAAGTTGCTTCTACACCTGGCCAAAATAGGTACCTCATATTTTTGCACTACATTGTGTTTTAGGCAACGCATTACAAAAAAGGGTATCTGTAGACACCAAATCCTAGTCATTTGCCTTCCATATTAGCCTTACCACCATTTCCACCACAAAATTCTAACCAATTTACCCACTATTCCTATTTTCCTACCATTTTCAGTCATTATTCACATTTATTTTTATATATTTATTTTAATATATATTTAATAAATATGTATTTATTTAAGTGAATTAATCCCAGCCATCCAATTTCATTTAATCCCAACCACCCGTTTACATCAATTTGTGCCACACCCTACATTTATTATATACCCTTGGATATGCTTTAATCTCAGCCACATGATTAGTGTCGTTGAAACCCTAGCATACCCTAGGTTAGATTATAAATAGGATCCATTTTGATGGCTCAACCCCTAAGTGCCTAATTTTCTTGATTCCAAGTTCTCGAGTTTTTTGAGCTCTCGAATACCCTAATACCATGAGTGCCTTAAGTCTTGTATTAAGCCTTTTGAGCCCTAGTCCCCATCCATCTATCATATTTCATTCCCCTTGCTTGCCATATCTGCCACTGCAACCTATGCCCTCACCCAATCTGCTTCTACAAAAGCTCCCATCAACCTCCAAGCACCTTCGGGTGATTTTTCGTCAACACCATGTGCCCATGGGTGCCTCCTCACCAATCCCAATTGCCCATGGGTGTTTCCTACAGTTGCAAGGTGTCTGTAGGCACTTGGTACTGGTGAGGAGGTACCCTTGGGTGCCTGGTGTTGATGGAAAAGCACTCGAAGGTGCCTGGTGGCTGATGGGAGTTTTTGTAAAAACAAATTGGGTGAGGGCGTAGGTTGTGATGGTGGATATGGCGAGCAAGGGGAATGAAATGTGATAGATGGACGGGGACTAGGGCACAAAAGTCTTGATTAAATACTTAAGGCACTCAGGGTATTAGGGTATTTGAGAGCTCAAAAAACTCGAGAACTTGGAATCAGGAAAATTAGGCACTTAGGGGTTGAGCCATCAAAATAGCCCCTATTTATAATATAACCTAGGACATGCTAGGGTTTCAACAACACTAATCGTATCACTGATATTAAAGCATATCCAAGGGTAGATAATAAATCTAGGGTGTGGCATGGATTGATGTAAATGGGTGGTCGAAATTAAATGAAATTGGATGGCTAGTAAATATTCACTTAAGTAAATACATGTTTATTAAATATATATTAAAATATAATATAAAATATTATATTTAAATATATAAATAAATGTGAATAATGATCGAAAATGACAAGAAAATAGGAATAGTGGAAAATTGGTTAGAATTTGGTGGTGGAAATGGTGGTAAGGCTAATATGGAAGGCAAATGGCTAGGATTTTGTGGCTACAACTGTTATCTACCATTGTTGTTGTTATTGCTTCTATTGTTGTTATTGTTGTTGTTATTATTTTTGTTATAGGTTTTGTGCATTATTATTGCTATACTACAATAATTACATATCTATAGAATTATTTAAGTAGAATAGAACTATGTGTAAGCATGTAAAATTTCATTTCTAAATTTTGGCATCATTGCTTGATCGAAGTTGGGTTCAATTTGGTGACATGAATTTTTGATAAGTAAACCCTTTGGGAGATACGTAATGAAAACAATAGAGTGCATCCAAATACGTAGGTGAAAATGTACCAATTTTTTTTTTTTGTAGATGAAATATAGTGTAAAGGGACATGCACACCAACGGGATGCAAAAATACAAGTGAAGATTTTGCAAATTAAGGATTTGTAGACATCTGCAATATAGACATTTGTAGAAGCAGTCTAGACGTCTGCAGTAGCAGTCTAAACATATGTAGTCTAGACATCTACAAAAATAGTCCAGATGTTTGTAGTCTAGACATCTACAAAAACAGTCTAGACATCTATAGTCTATACATCTACAACAATAGAATAGGTAGACCAGTCAGCTATTTGGAAGACAAGAGTCTAATAGCAGAGCAAGAAAGAAGGGAAACATTGCTGATAATAACGAAAGAAGGGGTACAAGAACCACCAAGAGTTGAGGAAAAAATTGAAGGGAAAAAATGATGCTAAAATTGTATAAGGATACGATGAGTGGATGGTAACACCTAAACAAGTGGTAGGAAGGTTGCATAGGAGTGCAGAGGATGAGATTCAGGCACCAGAGCAACAATGCATGAGGTCTCAGGAAGAAATACTAGGACCACAACCAACATTCTAGCGAATGAGTTCGTAGAGTAAGGATGCACAAGAAGTCGAGAGATAATTGTTTAGTGGGAATAAGGTACCTAGGATAGAAAGATCCAATGAGGAGTGGCATAGAAAATCAACCACAGGAAGTAGGAATCAGTCAAGGATTCCAGGGGACTCTTCATCAAAGTGACAAAGAAGAAGGAACCCCACCAATGGCCAACGTAGCCACCAAAGCAAGGAAACTAAGGTGTCCACTTTTCACAGGAGAAGGGAAGGAAGACCCGATTAGGCATTGGAGAATTTACCACATGGTGTGGAAAGCAACTAGGAAAAATAATGAAGCAAACTAGAGGAGGTGGTTTCTTGCAATATTTTGTGGATTCATAATGGATTGGTACATAAAATTACCAACAGACAAGTACAATACATGGAAAGAGTTGTGTGATGCAGTTTTGAAATTTTTTTGATCATATGATACTAACAAAAATTATAGCATACAAGGAGAGGAGTCTGTTCATTATTACAATCAAAGGTTTAGTAGGTTGTTTGACCATGTGGAGAAAGACCACCTAGAGGATTCAAAGAGTATATGGTTCATAGATGGACTTCTCCCTTTGTATCAAAGGAAGATGAAGACATTTCCTCCAAGATCATACCAAGAAGCTTTGGATTATGCCTTGACTTGGGAAAGTGATGCAAAAACCTCACTGATAAATCAAACTCGAACAACTAAATAATGCAATCAGATGGCAGTGGAGGAGATGTCTAAGAAGGGGATGTTTGAGGTGCAGCCATCTACTAAGACATTTGAGGTGCAGCCATCTAAGAAGAAGATGTTTGCGATGAAGTCATATAAAAAGGAGTCGTCTGAGGTGTTGATGTCTAAGAAGAAGCCATCTAAAATGGTGCCATATAAAGCATACCCATTTGAGGATGTTAGACATCTAGAAAATTATCCATCTATGAAATTCTACCTGTCCCAGACATCTAGCTATCCATCCCAAATGTTTGGAAACCATCAGTCCTAGATGTTTGGTCATCCATCCTAGATTTTTGATAGCCATCAATCACAGATGTATGGTAGACGTTAGTTCTAGACGTCTAGCAGTCGTTAGTCCCATATGTTTGGTCTTTTCCCAAGAGTTAGCAGAAGTAAACACTGTTATGTCTTAAATGAGGTTTAAAGGTCTGTACCATGGTTTAAGAGGTGTTAGTTTTTATAGTAGATGCTTAAATTTGTGTTATTTTTTTAAAGAGGCTCACTTCTACATTACAAACAAATCTATGACTTTATATTTTTTTACCATTAATCTATAAAACATCTCTACACTAAAACAAAGGAAGGTTATTTTTACAAACCTCACGGTTATGGAGGTACAACCAAAGCTATAAGTGAATGTGGATAGACATTCACCTTTCAACCACCAGAATGTTATAGGGAAGCATACATGCTGGCAAGGTTTGCCGAACCCTAAAAACTTAGGGCGGGAGGTATAGGAGATATGATATTGGTATTTCTCCTAGGTAAACCATACTAGTACAAGAGCAGAATATCTTATAACCCGAAGGGGAGTTTGCATAATGAAATGGGCATCATGAAATTAAGTCTTTTGGGCTACTACCAAGGTAGCGGTAGACCCATGACGTAATTCAGGGAAGTGAATATACGTCTAGCTCTAGCATGCAAATGTTAGTATCTTATGACAAGATACATGGAATAAACGTTCGGCTTCTAGGTGAAATGGGCCCTAGAAGTAAAACCCCTGCCTATACTTGGATTCTTGAGTTAGGAGAGGAAGTAATAGAAAGGTAAATTTATTGATATTTGGCCAGTCTCAATCTCACGGATATTTCTACTGCAACGAAATGGCTTTCATGAAGATTTGGCATGCTTGTACTAAAACAAGGTTGAATCACTTTTGAAATTTTATCTTTTTGTATTGATAAACCAAGTAGGTTAACTTGGGTTTTTACAGTGGGTTAACATTACATTTGTTTTTTGTATTGTACCAAGAACTGAACATTTTGATGTATGACCAAGACTCTTTTTATGATAGGCTATAACTTTTATTGTAATTGTAATTGTTTATAATGGTATATCTAATATTACACTACAAACACAGGGACTGTGTTTAATCTTAGAGGGAGAGTATGCAACAACCCATCAAGATCTAGTTTTTGTTTGCCTATCATGTTTGTATGAATGTGATACTGCTAAGTCATCTGTGGATGCAATAACAGGTGCCTTCGCTGGAAGAGCAATTTTAAAAGAAGACGGATGTTATTTCCAGATGATAGTCGGGGAAAGGTAAGGCAAGGGAAATGATGAACGGTGGGGTATTTGCCTTAATTGGGATCAAATAATCCTTACTAGCAATACATCTGTCAGTCGCATATGTAAATGTATTTCATATAACCGCATTATTAGAGTGTGTTTTGCTTTGAGATTTTAAAGAAATATAAAAAATAAATTAATTAATTAATATATATAAAATAATATATATAACAAATAAAAATTAAAATGATAATAATAATAATAGATAAATGTATACTTAAGAATAAAGTTAAGCAAACTTATAACAAAGATAGAAAATAAAGTAAAATAACAATAAAGGTATTAAAATTAAATATATAAGAACAAGAGATAAATAATAATGTGAGTAGCATTACGAAATACATGAGTCATGTTAATATAATTAATAATGCACTAATAAAAATATATATATATATATATATATATATATATATGTATGTGGGGGAAGGTTATAGATTAATTTTTTATTACGAATTAAAATTGATGATGGTGGTGATGAATCAACACTCCACATGGCGTGTGATGGAATGGAAATATCACACGTAACCAACATATGTATTACATCTGAAAAGTTACTTCTACTTTAAAAAAAGGTAGAGGAAAAAAAAAAAGTATTTGGAAGGCACGAAAGGAATTCCTCTAGTACAGCAAATTGGAAGAACGCAATAAGAGTGTGGAAGCATCTCATTGAAGGTCAGATATCTAAATTAAATTATTAATAATTTTCTTTTTGCAAAGTGGAACCATGTTGATTAATTTGTAATGCTTGTCTCTGGAAGTTATAGTGTGTAAATCGGATAGGGAATTAATTTGTTGATAGAATTCTATAATAAGAAATTATGTTGTGAAGATTGTTGGTGGATAATACAAATAGCCTGTGTATGAAATTAATTTACCTTAAATAAATTTTAATGAAAATACTTGTCTGCGGTTATCTGTTGGTGTTGTAGTTGCATATATAAAGTAAAATGTATGTCTGCATATAGTCAGTAGCTGCATATCATTTAATAGCGGTCGTTCTGACCCTTGGGGAAAAACCTGGCTATCTCTGGAATGATGTCTGGATCTTGGTAAGACAACGCAGGACTGTCTAGCTCACTTAAAACTCAACCCGTGTATCCAATGATAAATATGTGGTCTTCTGACTCTCCTTGTGTAAAATATCTTCTTTTCTTTTTAAGGATGTAGTGAAGTTTTCTCTCATTCAAGCCTCAATGTCGGAGAACTCAACTCTATCCAATGGCTGTAGTCAAAAATCAACAAAGTATAATACAATGACTTGCTTGCTCAGCTAGTCGAGAAAATATATATATATATATATATATATATATATATATATATATATAAAAAGCTTGTTGTTTTCATAAAGATATTGTAACCAAAGTTTAAACTGTTGAATGTTTTTGTTTCTTTTTAAAAAAAAATATTTCCTTTATATGCTAACGTGAAATAGAGAAAATTATTTTCTTTTGTAATTTCTGAAAAGAGAAATAAGGAGGAGATACGGTTTATTTTTTTTGGGCTTCGATAGGTAAACGTAAATGTCAATACTAGTCCTACTTAAATCCAAACAAAAGTTGAACAGGGGTATATTTAATTGAGAAACGCCTCCAATAACTGCATTGTGGGTTGGGTTTGTGTATTCACTCACCGTGGACATGTTTTGGAAAATGTGGTAGCTGGAACAGTAAAGTAGGGTTTAAAACGTAATGTGAGTACCAACATTAGCCCTAGATTAATAATCGACCAACGCCTTTAAACTAATAAGGAGCCTGAAAACAATGCAACTTGTCTTAAGGTAAAACTCTTTAATTAGATTCGTGGCAATAGGAATATCTACAAGTTTTAGCAACCTTCGAAAAATTAAAGTAATGATTGGTCAAAATTTATATATAAAAAAAATGTTATTGAACATTAGGTTTATGGAAAAACAGATTTCCTTGTTTTCCGCACTTCCTTTTCCTTTTGAAAAGCTATTATGCTTATTATAAAACTCGTAGAATATTTAAAGGAACAGTACACTGGTAATGCATAGCAGTTTTTAATTATAAAGTATTATAATTGTTCATGGAATTAAGTAAAGGCATATGGCTAACGTCGTTTTAAATATGAGCCGTATGTATGATATGTTTTCATTATTTGTAAATAGTATAATCATTAAGCAATGAAGATTATTCATACTTTCTTTGACTTTTCCCTTTTCAAAGTTTATGGTATACAGTAAATATCTTAGTAGAATAAAATGTTATTTGACATGCTTATCTGGAAGTTGTGAAATTAATTTAGATAGGATTGAGAGGAATTGGATAATTAAACATTTGTGTATGAAGATGAGCGTAGGCCATCACTCTCTTCAATGTTTTAATCAATTAAAAAGATAGTGAAATAATTATAAAATGTTTATTTGAAACCTGGGTTTGTCCAGGTTCCAAGTGTTTATCTTTGCACAAATAAAATTATCAATTGATATTAGGTTGCCATATTATTCAAACCCTAGCTGAAAAGTCAAAAATTAAATAACTATAGATGTATTCAAACTAGTGCGTAGGTGTTAATGTGCTTATAGTGTTTTCTTTAAAAGGAAAATAAAATACGGCAATTGGATTGAAAGTTTATTTTCTCTCTCTTATATTAATTAAAGGATTTATTTTTAAAAGTAGTATAATATTTAATCATTGATTTGGGTTAGCTAAAGGATTTATTTTTAAAAGTAGTATAATATTTAATCATTGATTTGGGTCAGCTAATGAAGATGAAAGAGAAACTTGATTTGGGTTAGCTAAAGGATTTATTTTTAAAAGTAGTATAATATTTAATCATTGATTTGGGTCAGCTAATGAAGATGAAAGAGAAACTTGAAAGCATGGATTTGGAGGGAGAAATTAAGATAAACTAAACCATTTGGAGGGAGAAATGAAGATAAACTAAACCATTTGGAGGTTGGAAAAGGAAAACAGCCAACTCAAGGAGCAAAACCATTTGGAGGTTGGAAAAGGAAAACAGCCAACTCAAGGAGCAAAACCATTTGGAGGTTGGAAAATGAAAACAGCCAACTCAAGGAGCAAAACCATTCGGAGGTTGGAAAAGGAAAACAGCCAACTCAAGGAGCAAGTGTCAAAGCTACAAAACCTTGCAAACATGGATCAATGTGAATGGCATGTCCTCAAACCATCCATCCCCAATCAATGATCCAATAGAGTGGAAAAAATAAATGCAAATCAAATAAAAGAGTGGAAAAAATAAATGCAAATCAAATAAAAGAGTGGAAAAAATAAATGCAAATCAAATAAAAGAGTGGAAAAAATAAATGCAAATCAAATAAAATAGGTACCAAAAACACTCCAAAACATGGAAACAAGAGAAAAAAGAATAAGAATGGCTCTTTTATCAAATAAAAGAGGTACGAAAAACACTCCAAAACATGGAAACAAGAGAAAAAGGAATAAGAATGGCTCTTTTATCAAATAAAAGAGGTACGAAAAACACTCCAAAACATGGAAACAAGAGAAAAAGGAATAAAAATGGCTTGTCCTCAAACAAGCCATCACCCCCAATCAACGATGCAATAGAGGTGGAAAAAATAAATGCAAATCAAATAAAAAAGGTAAAAAAACACTCCAAAACATGGAAACAAGAGAAAAAGGAATAAGAATGGCTTGTCCTCAAACAAGCCATCCACCCCCAATCAAAACAAGCCATCCACCCCCAATCAAGAGGTGGAAAAAATAAATGCAAATCAAATAAAAGAGGTAAAAAAACACTCCAAAAGAATGGCTTGTCCTCAAACAAGCCATCACCCCAATCAAGAGGTGGAAAAAATAAATGCAAATCAAATAAAAGAGGTAAAAAACCACTCCAAAACATGGAAACAAGAGAAAAAGGAATACGAATTTACTCTCCCACTTTTCTCTGAAAAGTAGTAACATATTTAATCATAATGAATCTTAAGAGTATATTAATTAAAAGGTTTTTTTTATAAAGGGGTAATGTAGTATTTATTCATTTAAACATTTACGAGTCTGAGAAAATTAAAAATATATATATATTAGAAAATTAATAGATTTATAACCAAAGCCAAACTTAGCCTATATGGAAAATATATATATATATTAGAAAATTAATAGATTTATAACCAAAGCCAAACTTAGCCTTTTGTTTACTTTATAAAACTAACACCTCTTAAACCATGGTACAAACCTTTAAACGTCATTTAATACATAACAGTGTTTACGTCTGTCAACTCTTGGTAGACTTCCCAATGTAATCGAGACAGGATAAGCCTTAAACATACGCATAAAGTTAAGCCTTAAACATACGCATAAAGTTAATAGTGGGGTTTTCGAAATAATTGAATAAAAGATTCGACAGAAGTAGCAACCACACATCCTTCCTAAGTTAGGAAGTGGATTTCTACATTGACCTTGTTGTACTGGCAAAACACAATATGTAGATTAATTATATTATTGTTTCGATTCCTTACATAGAAATTAAACACATTATGAAAAGTTCTCTTACTTATAGGTTAGACACACTATGGTTTGGGTATTCATTTTAAATATTAAAAGTTTTATTTTTAAATGGTGGTTTACTTCTCATTTATATAAAAGATAAATGTTAATTTTATAAATAGATACTTAAAAGTCATTATTTTTTTTTAAAGAGGCTCACTTCTATATTACAAATATTACAAACAAACCTATGACTTTATATATATTACAAATATTACAAACAAACCTATGACTTTATATTTTTTTACCATGTTTGTGAATGTTTATATAATATTAATTTTATAAATAGATGTTTAAAGTCATATTATTTTTTTAAAGAGGCTTACTTATATATTACAAACAAACCTATGACTTTATATTTTTTTACCATGTTTGTGAATGTGGATAGACATTCACCTTTCAACCACCAGGATGTTATGGGGAAGCATACATCTTGGCAAGACTTGTCAAACCCTAAAATCTTAGGGCGGGAGGTATAGGAGATATGATATGGGTAAAACCATACTAGTACAAGAGTAGAAGATCTTATAACCCAAAGGGAAGTTTGTATAATGAAATGGGCATCATGCAATTAAGTCCTCTGGGTTGCTACCAGGGTAGCGGTAGACCCGTGACATAATTCAGGGAAGTGAATATACGTCTAGCTCTAGCATGCAAACGCTAGTATCTTATGACAAGATATGGGGAATAAGCATTCACCTGGAAGTCGAAATGGGCCCTAGAAATAAAACCCCTGCTTATACTTGGATTCTCAGGTTAGGACATGAAGTAATAGAAAGGACAATAAATAATAGAAAGGTAAATTTATTGAGATTCTCAGGTTAGGACAGGAAGTAATATAAAGGACAAGAAATAATAGAAAGGTAAATTTATTGAGATTTGGCCAGTCTCGATCTCACAGATATTTCGATTACACTGAAATGGCTTCAGTGAATATTTGGCATGCTTGTACTAAAACAAGGTTGAATCACTTTTGAAATTTTATCTTTTTGTACCGAGAAACCAATGGGTTAACTTGGGTTTTTACAGTTGCCATCCCAGATATCTAGCATTCATCAATCCTAGATGTCTGGTCATTAGTCCCAAACTTTTGGTTATTCATCCATCCTAGATGTCTGGTAATCATTATTCCCAGACATTTGGTCATTCATCCAAGATGTATGGCCATCAATCCCAACCATCTATCCATCAGTCCTAGATATTTGGTCATCCATCCTAGATGTCTGGAATTCATCCATCCCAATAATTTGGTCGTTCGTCCCAATCGTTCGATCATTCATCCAACTATTTGGTCATTCATCTCAATAATCTACACTAGCCTACCTATCTGATATTTCTATCCATCTGAGTTGTCTAACTCATTTTCCTAGATATCTAGACATTGTACCTATTAGAATTTTTAATCTGTCTAATCTAATCTATCATAGAGTAAGCCATCAAGAATTATCATAAAAAATGTTGTCATTTGAGGTAGTGCAGTCAGAGCAGTTGTCATTCAAAAGGGAGATTCCTATCAGAGTTTGATGGGAAGTCAGTTAGATCAAGAAATTAGTGAATTAGAGCTGAGAGGAAGTAGTCTCAATAGGTTGATTGAAAGGTTCCAAATGGTTGCTAAGGAGAAAAAATTGACTTTAATAGTGATAGTTTTAATGGTTTTGTCATTGAGGTTTCGAGGCTCCGCCCCAAATCCCACAAAGGGTGCTACCCCTCGACCTTCCAATGGATGTTGTACCTTGATCCTATCAGGGGCTCCCACCCCCTTGACCCCAACACAAATGGTGACAGGAATTTCCTGTCATGTTCATGATGTTGATGATGTTTATTGCAAAAAGTAAAGGGCCTATTCAGAGAATGTTGATCATGTTGATATTACAACTACTTGCAGCAAGGGAAGTGTACAATCCAAGAATATGGTGTTGCAAGCAATCTCAAGTGAATTCGGTTGCACTAGATGTATGAAGCAGGAGAAAGCAGAAGGGACACAATGAAATTTTTTTTTACATTGTTCAATACTTCTATTCCTAGTGTTTAGCTCGGGTCATCGACGACACCAACCAGTTTAGAGGAGGGGATAGATGTAGACAAGCAAATTGATGTCTTTATTTGTTGAATTAGTTTTGGTATTATGTGTTATTTTGTAAATGTACGCAAAGTGTTTTAAAAATGTGAGTACATATATTTAATTATGTTGTAAAGTATAATTTAATATTGTACGTAATAATAAAGTAATGTAAGTCAATTATATCAGCTAAATTACAAGTTATAAACTATTTTATCCTGTAGTAGGAAATGTCATGTAAATACAATATCAAAAGCATATGAAATATAATTTAAGGGAAGTTATAAGGTAGTTGGAGGGTATAACTAATTTTTGGTGTATAAATAGCCCTCCCCTTATTCATTCAAGTTGTTCATGCATTGAAGAGAGTCATGCAAGTTGGTGGATTAACATGACAACATTGGTACATGTGATAATTGATCCAGATGTACGTAGGGTAGAATGCAATCTAGTCTTGTATGCAGCCATGAATAATATTCTACCTAGGGTTTGTAGGCTACAAATTGTAATGCTAAAACTATAATGTTGTATCATAAATACCATTGTTAATATAAAATTACCTGTAATTACTGTTATCTACCATTGCTACTGCTATTGCTTCTATTACTATTATCACTATTGTTATTATTGCTATTACAGGTTTTGTGTATTATTATTGCTATACTACAATAACTGCATATCTATAGAATTATTTAAGTAGAGTGGAACTTATAAAATTTTATTTCTACAAGAAGTTGTTGGGTGATGTGCTTAAGGCTATGTGTAAGGGAGAGATACACAAATAGTTTTTGCCAATGAAAATCCAACCTATCAAACCAAAGTTCAATTTGGGCATATCATGTAAATGTCCATTATTTCATAGAGAATCAACAGAAGACCTAGTTAAGCATTATAGAATTTTTTGCACAATGTGGAAAGTGGTTGGGAAGAACAATGAGGTAGACTTAAGGTGGTTAAGAATTATAGAATTTGTTCCACAATGTGGAAAGTGATTGGGAAGAACAATGAGGTAGACTTAAGGTGGTTATTTCCTATGACATTTTATGGATTTACAAAATATTGGTGTATGAAATTACCAAAGGACAAGTACCAGATATAGGAAGAGTTACACGATGTATTTATGCAAAAAATAAATTTGTTTGTACGACAATGACAATGCAATCATTGCTAAAATTTATAGAATGAAATAAGGTGACAATAAGTCTATTCATTTCTATAGTTGAAAGTTGAGTGGGTTGTTTAACCATTTGGAGAAAGACTAATCATATGTCTTGAAAAGGATGTGGTTCATATATGAACTTTGTCTTACATATCAGATGAATATGAAGATGTTCCCTCTAAGATCATACCAAGAGGTTTTAAATTATGCCTTGATTTAGAAAAGTGATGCAAAAACATTATCAAATAATTGGCATCATATTAATATAGACAATAGTAAGTCTTACATATCAGATGAATATGAAGATCTTCCCTCTAAGATCATACCAAGAGGTTTTAAATTATGCCTTGATTTAGAAAAGTGATGCAAAAACATTATCAAATAATTGGCATCATATTAATATAGACAAGAGTAAAATTGATGATGAAAGTAATTCTTATACTAAGGATGACTCAAACAACATTGATGATGAAAGTAATTCTTATACTAAGGATGACTCAAACAACATTGATGATGAAAGTAATTCTTATACTAAGGATGACTCAAAAAATGAGTGATGATTTTGGGTAGGATATTAGTTCCAAGAGGTTTTAAATTATGCCTTGATTTAGAAAAGTGATGCAAAAACATTATCAAATAATTGGCATCATATTAATATAGACAAGAGTAACATTGATGTTGAAAGTAATTCTTATACTAAGGATGACTCAAACAATAAGTGATGATTTTGGGTAGGATATTAGTTCCTCATTCAAGTGTTTGAGTAAAGCATTTAGGGAAGGAAGTAACTACAAATAAAACAATAATGAATCCAAGTATTATTTGATTCAAATAGTGCACAATCATCACTATAGGTATATGTAGCACAAAGTGACATTGTATGAAGGGATACCACTAGTGATGTGGTCGATGACAACCACTAGAGAAATAAAAGATACAAAATACAATATAATACTAAGGGTAGACCCATTATACAATGTTGGTAATGCCAATTGTAGGGGCACTTTGCACGTAACTATCAAAATGATGCAAGTTAAGATAAAATAGTGATGCATATAGAATTCAAAGCATTGGAGAAGAGTTATAGCCCTTTCTAAGAAGTAGAGGAGGTGAACTTGATGAACTTAAGTAGAATTGATGAAGTGAGCTTGATTTCAATAGATGAGGCATAAATCTATTAAGTAGTCAAGGTTTTATAGGAAGAATTTAAAGAAGTAGTTCTTGTAGATAAGGAAGAATGAAAAACCACTGTAAATTATGTTATATAACTCAAGGATATCATGCAAATGGAAAATATTATCATACAAATAGAGGGTGTCATACCAATGCAAAATTTTACCATACAACTGGAGGGAACTAAGAAGTCTTATCATTCAAGTGCATGTCATACAAGTGATTCTTGTCATTCATATACATGTCATAAGAGCAGGTGTTGTATAAGAACCAATCATACAAAAGGGTATCATACAAGGTGGAATTATGTAAAGAGAATACATAAAAAATGGAACAATACAAGAAGGAATCGTATAAGATACATAGTACAAGGTGGAATCATATAAAGAGGAATTGTACAATGTGGAACCTTACAAAAAGGAATCGTACAAATTGAAACCATACAAGTAGAATTGTACAAAGAGAAATTGTACAAGGTGAAATCATACAAGGAGGTATGGTATAAGGATAAGTTACACAAAGAGGTATCATATAAGTTCGAGTCATACAATGACATATCATATGAGGACTTGTTTTTTTTTTGAAAAAATGAAAACTTGTATTAAAACAAGAACCAGATACAAGCGGGAGAGAACACATCCCAAGCCAGAGCCACAAGCAAAACAGTAAGGAAGGCGCACCAAGGCAAAGCAAGGAACCGCAAGGCACAGAGAACGGAAGGCACGAAACAGCAACAGGTCACGAAAATGCGACATGTCACGAAATCGCGACAGGAAAACCCGTCACGGCCACTTTGGCACCAACAGGCGCGATAACGCGACATGTCGCGAAATCGTGACATGTCGCGAAATCGTGACATGTCGCGGAATCGCGACAGGAATGGCCCTCGACAGCCACCCGCAGAAAGCGTCGCGACAGCGCGACAGAAATAGAAAGCAACATTCAAGCCTCATGAAGGTCGCGATATCGCGACGGAAAACCACCCAGTCACAAAGGAGCCAAACATGCCGCGAAATCGCGCAAGAAAAACGCCAGAGACCAGGAGGGCACAACCTGTCACGAAATCGCGACAAAAACCAGCTCGAAGTTGCATCATCACTACAGGTCGCGATATCGCGACAGTTATCCACCCAGCCGCCTAATTGCCAAAAGTGTCGCGAAATCGCGACAGAAGAACCATGCAGCTTCCAAAACTCAAACTTGTCGTGAAAACACGACGAAATATTAACATTTCTATTCAACTTCAAGAAGGGAATGAGAGCGCGGTAAAAACACCAATCGAACCTGGAAAGCGGGACCTGTCGTGATATCGCAACGTGTCGAGGAATCGCGAGGCACGAAAACGCGACATGTCACGATATCGCGACATGTCGCGATATCGCAACAAGACGCGGGATCGCGTCACGCGATAACGCGACATGTTGTGATATCGCAACATGTCGCGGAATCGCGACCCGCGATAACGTGACATGTCGCGATATCACGACAGAAACCAGTCGGAGACTGCAGAGGCTCAACCTGTCGCGATATCGCGACAGTAACCAGCCAACAGCCGCGACAGGGCAACATGTCGCGAAATCGCGACAGAAAGGACCCTTAGCAAAAAAAACTTTGCACATTATTTCAGGAATTGTTCAAGGCCTTGTCTGATCTCGACATTCTCCACAGACAAATTGCTATGCAGATGAATCCCAACCTCTCTCTCAGCACCCAACTTAGCAAGGAAATCGACCGCTTTATTGAGAGATCTACTAGCATAAACAGGAATCACATCCTCAATTTCTTTCCAAAGCTCTAAAATTTGGGCGACCAAAATCCGGAGCCTCCAAGATTTTAAGGCAAAGTTCCGCATGCAATCAAGAGCACCAACCAAGATTTGGGAATCAGACTCAATGATTATCTTTCTGTGACCATGCTTGACGGCCCAGATGGAAGTAGATTTAATAGCAAAGGCCTTAGCTTCATTGTTTGTGGCATATCCCAGACCTTGCAATTCCCAATATAGCATAGTCCCAGCATGATCATGGCAAATAACACCACTGCCAGCATTGCCCAGATTACATTTAGCAGCTCCATCAGTATTGATTTTGACCCAGCCTTCTGGGGGAGGTTTCCAACAACTTCTTACCTGTCTCTCCAGATCAGCACCTCTCCCACTCAAAGGCTTAGAAGCAGGCTGGTTTTCCTTCTCAGCATAGATGGCAACGGTTTCCACAACTTTGCTCCAAATGATCTGCCAAATCCCCTCCATCGAAGAGAAGGTTTCACGAAAAATATGAGCATTTCTTTCCAACCAAACCTGCCACCAAATAAAAAGGAAACCGATCTCCCAGCCAGTACGAAGAGCTTTAGAAATAAATCTACCTCTCTTCCAGCTTTCCCATAAAATGGTCCGGGACAGATCTCCAAGCACCTGAAGTTTAAAGTGGGAGAACCAACATTGCCAAATCTGCTATGTGAAAGAGCAATCAAACAGAAGATGGTTCACAGTTTCCTCATTCCTATAACATAAAACACACTGGGAAGGACCAATGATGCCTCTAATTCTAAGGTTGTCAAAGGTCAAGATACCATTATGCATTAGTTTCCAAGCAAAGAAGTTCACTTTCGGCCAGCCCTTGGGATGCCAAATCTTCCTCCATTCATGGACAGGAAAAGAGTGTGGGGGGGGCTCAGGTAGGATCGAAGCATAGCCCTCCTTCACAGAATAAACCCCAAGGTTCCCGAAGCCCCAAGCAAGCTCATCTTCCTCATCTCTCCCAGAAAGAAACCTTTCAGCCAAAATTTTTTCCAAAATTGGGGCCTGCTCCGGAGGGATTGGAATAGGCCATTCACCCAGCCGCTTAAATTTTTTAACCTTATACTCCCCCAGAAGGCTGGTAGTGAAGTAGGTCTGAATATGAATCCAACATTTGTCTTCAAGAGCTGTTTTTAGCGGAAGCAGATCGGGAAACACAACAAGAATAGGAGGATGCTGATCCCAAGAGTCAGTCCAGAACCGGGCCTTCTCCCCTCTCCCAACTTTCCAGAACAATTGATCTTTGATAATGCAAGAACCAAGCTTGAGCGCCTGCCACACAAGAGAACCATTACCTACCAGAGGATAGCGGCCCAAGTCATTGGGAGGAACAGGACCCAAGTATTTACTAGAAAGGATTCTGCTGCAGAGGGACGAAGGCTGAGAAATCCACCTCCAGTACAATTTCCCAGCCAGGGCCCGATTGTTAAACTTGGAGCTTCTCAAGCCCAGCCCACCTTTTTCCTTGGGGTGGGTGACCTTATCCCAACCAACCAAGGCCCATTTCCTCTCTCCATTGGCACCTTCCCAAAGAAAACTTCTAGCCGCTTTGTCCAACTCTTTCCAGATTGAGGGAGGGGCGGCCAGAATTGAGAATTTGTAAATAGGCATAGCCTGAATAACAGACTTCAAAAAAGTTAGTCGGCCCCCATAGCTTAACCATCTATGAGACCAGTGATTCATTCTCTCTTTGATGCCATCTAGCAGGTCCTTCCAAAAATCAGCTGTCAGTTTTTGAAATGCAGAGGAACCCCCAAATAAACAACAGGAAGGGAGGTCCGAGTGAAACCCGGAATCTCCATAACTCTCTCTTGCGACCTTTGATCAAGGTTGAAGAAGACCACTTTTGATTTTGAATCATTGATGGCTTGATTAGAAGCCCGAAGGTAGACGTTAAGAGTATCTTTGATTCCTCTTGCTTCTCTGAGGCTGGCAACCCCCACCAAGCCCGTATCATCCACAAACTGTAAATGAGTTAAAACTTTGGCTTCGATTTTAATTCCTGTAATCTGTCCTTGACGTCTTCTTCTCAGGAGGAGTCTGCCAAGACCTTCAGCCAATATAAGAAAGAGATAAGGAGAGCAGGGATCTCCTTGACGGAGACCCCGAGAGGCTCCAAAAGGTGGCGAGGGAAGCCCCTTAATTAAAACAGAGTATGAAGGCGTAGAGATACAGCTCATGACCCAGGCAATCCAGTCCTGAGAAAAACCAAAGGCTGCCAACATCTTGACCAAGAAACCCCACTCTACTCTGTCATAAGCCTTAGACATATCCAATTTGATGAACATTCCTTTGTTACCTGAATTATGCATAGAATGGATAGCCTCCTGAGCCAAGATCACTCCATCCAAGATCTGTCTTCCTTCAACAAAACCCCCTTGCTCAAGGGAAATTAAATTTTGAAGAAGGGGTTTTAGTCTTTCAACCATAAGTTTAGAAATAATTTTGTAGATCACATTACATAAAGCAATAGGTCTGAAATTAGAAATGAGAGCCCCCCCCTCTCCTTTCGGAATTAGAGTGATAAAGGTATGATTTAGAGCCTTGAGCATTCTTTTGTTAATTCGGGATTCCTCAATGACAGCCAACACGTCCTCCTCCAAGATGTCCCAGAAGGCCTGAAAGAACTCAATAGGGAAACCGTCCGGACCGTGCGACTTTCCTGTGTACATCCCAAAGACCACCTTCTTGAGTTCATCACGATCAATGGGCTTAAGAAGGGACTGATTCTCTTCATGAGAAATAATAGAGGGAATTCCGTCAATGACTTAATTTTGAGCTTCCACATCATGCTGCAATCTTTCCTTGAAGAGGTTTGAGAAGTACTCCATAGAAAGGGAATGCATGTTAGGAAGAGTGTCAAAAGAATTTCCAAACTCATCTTGGAGGAACTCCATGTTATTCAATTGCCTTCTAGCACAGGCAGAGCGATGGAAAAATTTAGTATTTCTGTCTCCTTCTAATAGCCAAGTATTTCTGGCTCTCTGTCTCCAGTAGATCTCTTCTTGATTATCAATGTCCTCAATCGCTTTGCGTAAGGTGTCATCCTCAAATTTAAGATGCTCAGAAATAATTCCTTCTCTGAATTGTTTTTGCACCTCATTCCATCTGTCCAGCAAGGGGGCTCGTTGGAGCTAGAAATCAGATTTGTTAGTTTGCTTCCACTGTTTCAGTTTACTCTTAACATAGAGGAGCTGTTTGTGAATTTTGAACATAGCTGTTCCAAAAGGGGGACGGCCTTCTTCCCACCACTGTGGAATTTTCCTTCGTAGGTCCTCTTTTTGCAACCAAAAATTTTCAAATTTAAAAGGTTTGTAATACTTTCTTGACATAGTCCCTCCCTCCAGCAAAATGGGAGAGTGATCAGAAACTGGGCCCTCCAAGATCTGGAATTTGATATTCCATCTGACATAAGCTTCCTCCGAGACCAAAAACCTGTCAAGCTTAACCCTCCTACTGTATGGCTCTCTTATCATATGAGGACTTGTTAATCAAGGAGGTATCACACAATATGATATCATACAAGACCTTGTCATTCAAGGACATGTTGTACAAGGTGGAACCATACAAAGAGGAACCATACAAGGTGGAATTGTACAAAGAGGAACCGTACAAGGTGGAATCATACAAGGAGGTATGGTACAAGGAGGAGTCACACAAGGAGGTATCATACAAGGTGCTACCTTGTAAGGAGAATAACATCCATTAAAGGTTAAGACAGATCATTCTGATACCAAGGTGCAATTGTGTAGAGCACTACAGAAATAAAATGGATTCAAGTGTGAGATGTTTAAGTGGGTTGAGAAAATATCATCAAAGTGTTGATGAAGAGAAAATTTTAGTTCTAATAGTGATGGTTTTTGTAGCTTCATCATTGAGATTTTTGGGCACTACCCCAAACCCTATGGGGATGATGCCCTGTACAAAGGGTGTTTCCTTTCAATCCTACAAGGGTATATACCACTCAAACCCTACAAGGAGGATCTCATCCCTTGACCCTCAACATAGATGGTGATGGGTGTTTCTCATCATGTTCATTAGGTCAATCATGTTGATCATGTTCGTATAGTTGATTATATGACTAATTATCGAAAGTGGAGAGATCAATAAGAACACAATGTGTTGTCGATATCAAATTGAAGTGATGTCAATTATAGAGGACATATAGAATAGGAGAAAATAGAATGAGCATTACAAGTGATGCCAGTATATTATTTAGTGCTTTTATCCCCATTGAGCATTACAAGTGATGCCAGTATATTATTTAGTCCTTTTATCCCCATTCTTTAGTGTTGGAATATATTACATTATTTTGTACATGATAATGTACCACCTTGGGTACATATTTAGATTAGGAAAGTGTCTTATATTAGAGTGAAAGTATTTACTTTATGCAATGTAATAAATGCAAAAGTGTACAAATTATTTTGGCATAAATGTGCATAGTTATTCATGTGCACATGTGTCATAGAATAGGAATATGAAGAGTCATAAGAAGAGTGAAGGCCAAGAGTCCTCCATATGAAGAGTCACATTCCATTATATATATATGTGTGTGTGTGGGTGTGAAAGATATATAGAGAGATATAGAGTGATAGATAGATTGGTCATATACAGTTGTAATGGATAGTGAAAAAGTATGATGTATTTGAGATCTTTATTTGATAAATATCATATTTTTATGAGCATTTATTAGTGGAATTATGAGTCATTTCTAAAGTTATTTATGATTTTTACATGCTTAGTAGTTTTTCATTATCATATATTTCATATTGTAACTTTATCTTAGATCTTGTGGTTACTTTATCTTAAGTGTTTAGCTTCAAAAGCTAACAGTAGTATCAGAGCCACAACAAGATTTTATCTTGCACGGGTTTTTAGTTGTAAAGGAGATTTCTACTAGTTAAGGAGAGACCAATAAAATTGAAGAATTTACCTCTGGAAAAGAAAACCAAAGAAGAAAGGATTTCTCACTATGTTGAAGGAAAACAAGTGAAATTTGAATATTTACCTATTCCAAGAGCAAATTTGGAATAGAAGGATATTTACAAGTCTTGAAGATAGACCTTAACATTGAAGAGATTAAGAGACCCTTGAAGGAGGTCCTATTGAAAAGCTTGATAGAAAGAATAATATTCCATATTAAGTTTTGGTTAGAGTCTTTCCACAGGATCGAAGGAAAACTCGTGAAGACTATGAGTCAACATAGATTTGATTCCACTAGTTTTGGGAATAGCTAGTGAAGATTGTTGATTTTAGAATTCTGTAACTTTAGATGTATTTGGTTATTATTGTATAATATTTTATTGCAGAATATTAGTTCTTAGAAGTTGAGAAAATATTTTATTGCAGAATATTATTTATTAGAAGTTGAGAAGCTTCCTATAACGGATAGAGAATAATTTTAACCTTCAATTGCCTTAAAGTCTATGTTCTTTCCTCGGGTAGGGATTAAATCTTTGTTACAAAAACTAAGACATTGAATATTAATGAGGTCCAAGAAAGAAAGCCCCATTATATATTAAGGAGGTCCAAAAAAGAAGACCCCATTGAATATTGAAGAGAACCAAGAAGAAAGTCCACATTAAATATTGAATACTACAGATTGAAGATTAAAGGGACCTAAGAAAGAGTTCACATTTAAGAGACCCAAGAAAAGAGGTCACATTTTATAGAAACCTAAAATACATCATGTTGAGGAGGCTACTCATATGGACACCTCTTTATACCATGTGACTCATCTTGGACCTTTCCAAGATCCAACAGTGGTTTTAACCACTCAATGGTTGATAAGCATTGTTGGAAATATTGAGTAAGCTTTCATGTGCTTGACCTAGAGTTTGTGAAATATCATGAGTGTCATTGTTATGTGAAGTTGTGAACTATATTGAACTAAGTTTTGTGCAATAACATGAGTATCATTGTTATGTGAGATTGTTTGATAAGCATTATTGGAAATAATTGAGTGAGTGTTCATATTCTTGGACTAGGGTTTGTAAGCAAGGAGTGTTTTATTAAGTGGTTAATTGAGTGGAGTTGATTAATATCATGAGTATCATTTTTATGTGAAGTTGTGAACTATATTGAACTAGGTTTTATGCAATAACATGAGTATCATTGTTATGTGATATTGTTTGATAAGCATTATTGGAAATAATTGAGTGAGTGTTCATATTCTTGGACTAGGGTTTGTAAGCAAGGAGTGTTTTATTAAGTGGTTAATTGAGTGGAGTTGATTGAGCCTAGTCAAGTGGAAGTGTTGAAATAATAGTTCAAGTTTTGTAAAACAAATTGTTCTATATTCTAATTTGATTTAAGAAAGAGATTGAAAGTTATTGAGCCTTTTTGTGAGTTTGAAGCATATTGAGTCTTTAACAATTCTCTATATATTTCTATGAGATTGGACAAAGTCTTGGTGAAGACTTGTTGAGAATATTTAAGGTTTTAAGGTAAGTCTTGGTGAAGACTTGTTGAGAAGATTGGACAAGTTCTAGAGAGGACTTGTGGATAGATTTGAGGTAAGTCTTGGAGAAGACTTGTGGAAAAATTGGTGTAAGCTTTTGTGGAAGCTTACAATATAGATTTGAAGATAGATATTGAGAGCAGATTGGATAAGTCCTTGAGAATACTTGTGGATAGATTGGTGTGAGCTTTTATGGAAGCTTACAATATAGATTTGAAGACAGATGTTGATAGTAGAATGGATAAGTCCTTGAGAGGACTTGTGGATGAAATTGAGGCAAAGGACTTATGGATGAAATTGAGGCAAGTCTTTGAGAAGACTTTTGAGAAGAGTTGATTGATTGATTTGTTCAAACCTTGAGTTAAGGTTTGGATTAGATCTATTAGAGTTGATTTATAATTGAGTCAAGCTTTGTCTTAAGGCTTGAAGATATATTTGAGGATAGATTTTGGTGCAGATTTGAGAATAAGTTTGTGCCAGACCAGAGATAGATATTGAGCAGATTTATGTTAGATTGAAGTACTCTGTTTAGTACAAATTTGAAGATAGATATTAAGCATATTTGTCTTAGATAGAAGGATTGTGTTTAGTGCAGATGAGAGATAGAGATTGATAAAATTTGTGCTATACCAAAGGATCGTGTTTAGTGCAGATCAAAGATAGAGTTTGAGCATATTTGTGCTAGACTGAAGGACTATATTTAGTATAGATTTAAGGACAAAGATTGAGAAAATTTGTGCTAGACAAAAGGACTCTGTTTAGTACATATTTGACATAGATCTAAGTGTAAGATTTGGAGGTGACATAGTATAAAGGATGATAGTCTCCAGTGGATAGAGGTCCATTAGCCAGGGTAGTGAGGATAGGTCTTCTGAGTGAGTACATGAGTCTTCAGTGGATAGATATCCATAAGACATCACAGTGGAGGCAGTAGTTCTTCTAGAATATCACCAGCTAGAGAAGAGAAGAAGGAGTTATCATGTGGATAGATATCCATGAACTTGATTAGTGGATTGGTGTCTCCTTTGGATAGAGTTTCATAAATATTGTAATAGGGAAAGGTTTCCCAAGAGATTTTTTGAGAAAATTTTAGTAAAATATTTTATTCATGGAGTAGCCCACATTGGGTGAACCACATTAAATTGGTGTCTCTATTGTGTGTGGTGATTTGTGCATTGATTTGATTACTACTGTTGATATTTCCATTGATTTATTGTATAATATTAATTTGGAAAGAAAAGTAAAAATTGGTCTTATACTATTCACCCCCCTCTCATTATAAGCTTGTGTTCTTCAATTGATATCAGATTCGGTTCCTACGAAAGATTTTAACAGCTTGATAGAAAAAATCACAAGAACACAAATGTATTTTAAGAGTGGATCCTTAGATAATTCAGCACAAGTATTTTATGGGAGTGATTATGTATTTTTGAGTATGAGAATGAAGATTCATCTAATGGCACTTGGAAATTAAATATGGGAAGTAGTTGAAAATGGATACACACCACTAGCTACTCCACCTACATATAAATATGGTAAGCTTCTACATCATTACAATTTGAAAGCAATGAATGCAATTTTGAGAGGTTTGCATAAAACAAAGTTTATAAAGGTTATGCACTGCAAATCAGAAAAGGAAATTTGGGATAAGTTGTATGGCTTATATGAAGGGTATAAAAAGGTCAAAAAGGAAAAGCTTCGAAATATTAAGGGAATATTTGAATACTAAAAAATGAAGGATGAGGAAAACATTAGTGGTTATCTACTTCGTGTGGACGAGGTTTAACTCCATGCAAGGACTTGGACTTGAAGTTCAAAAATTTGATGTTTGTGATAATATTTTAAGGTAACTCTCAAAATAAATTAGTTAAAACATTTCAGCTATAGAGAAATCAAAAGATAGTGATCTTTTGACAAGGGATGAATTACATGGCATTCTCACAGCTTTTGAGATGAGCAAAAAAGAGGAACTTATTCCCCATAAATAAGCAATATTTAAAGCCACTAAGAAGACTAAGGGTAAGAATTCAGATTCAAGCAATGATTCATCCAGTGATGAAGAAGTAAACTATGGTAGAAGGAAAAAGGATCCAAGAAAATTTAAAGGTACAAAATCTGTTAGATGTTTAAATTGTGGAAATGATGGTCACTATGCATCTGATTGTCAAGAAGCTAGAAATAGCAATGATGAAGAGAAACGAGATCATAAGAACAGGTAAATAGAAAAATACAGGTACCAAAAGAAAAGTAGGGATGGACAAGGCAAGAAAGGAAAGAAGTTCTTCCAAATATAGAAGAAGAGTTTCTATGCAAACAAAGCAAGTAAGTATTCAAGTGATAGTAATGATAGTTCCTCAGATAATGATAAAGATGAAGTTCTATTTCTGGTAAAATAAAAGGAAGTGGTTATGAAATGGTCACCAATAATTCTCAAGTATTTTAGATGTGGTAACTTTTGTTATCTTGAAGATAGTTGTACAAAGAGTGTTTTCAATTTTAATGATAATGAATATGAATATACACTTGAAGGACTAGAAGAGAATATTTTTATGGAATTAGAATAATAAGAAGGAGGTGATCCTATAGAATACAATTCAAAAAAGAATGAAGATGTTTTCAAAGGAAAAAAAATAGAGTAAGAATCAGATATATGAGAATTTAACCTTGAGGGAGAGCTTATTCATGTCTTTGATGCATTAAGGATGTAAGAAAGCAAAACTAAAAAATCAAGTTTCAATTTCAAGAATGTGATGAAGAGAAAGGAAAGCTTATAGAGGATCCAAATAATTCAATGGCTAAGACAAGAAGATTCAAAGATAAATTAGGAGCAAAAGTCTTAGAATGTGAAAGGTTAGATCATGAGGTAGATCTACTAAGGAAGGAAGTAAAATATTCTAAGGACAGCTTACACAAGTTTGGGAGAAGCTCAAAGAACTTGGATAATATTTTCAAGACACAAAAACTAACATCAAACAAGACAGGTCTTGGTTTTGAACAGGTACAAAATAAACAAGGAGAGGAGTCAACCTCAAATTTTGAAGAAGAAGAAACTTTAGAAGAAGATAGTGTAAGAGAGAGTGAGACTTCTGAGTATGAGTTGGACAATAGAAATTTCAACAAGGAAAGGAACAATGTACAAAAGAGTAACAAATAGAACATGAACCAGAATAGGGTAAAAGAGACTAAAAGACCAATGAGGTCAAGGCAAGGTAGTTTCAATGGACGATGCTTCTCATGTCACATGTAATTAGTTTGGCCATAAGGCAAAAAATTGCAAGGTTCATGACATGAACAAATATGGCTTCACCAGGAGAAATCCCAAGACATTTTCACCTCCAAGGAATAATAACATTAAGTGTTATAAGTGCAATAATGATGGAAATACAACAAAGTGGTGTAGAGCAGAAATTCTAGAGACAAGTAGGAAAAACAATAGTCAAAGGAATCAAAATGATCATATGAGGAGGAAAGTGGATAAAGGTAAATATTAGTGCATGTTGGGAGTAGAAATACTCCCACCCCAAAATTAACCACCTCAAGAGGAGGTGGAGGAGGGGCTAAGCTAAGAGTTTCATTCTTAGCCTCGCGCCCCAAAGGTTACCCTTTGCCATTGATGACAAAGGGGAGATATTTGAGTAAGGGGGGATATTTGAGTTAAGAGGAGAGCATTCAGTTAGGGGAGCAGTTTCTCAGAGGAAGAAAAATAGAAAGAGGTAAAAGAAACAATAAAAGGTAAATGGGTTGCCATCAATGAGAAAGGAAAATATTTTTGTAAATATGAGCAGGATTTGTTGTCATTGATGTCAAAGGAATACTAAGCATATGTCAAAGGAATACTAATAAAATGTCAAAGAAATGTTAATAAAATGGTTCATGGTCTATTTTCTAAGAGGTAAGGATATAATATTTAATTTAAATATTATATCTTTGAAGCATCAAAAGAGAAGCAATAAGGATAAAAATATCATAATATTTGGGTAAAATAAAAGGGTTGAAAAGATATCTCCATTCCATAGTGGTTGAAAGAAAATAATAAGGTTATTTTGCTAAAACTGATAATGGCAAAAGGTTACCCTAAAAAAGGCCTAAGGAAGTATATATTTTATTTTATTTAAAAAGGCCCAAAGGAGATTTAAATATTTAATTATAATATTTAAATTCATTTTGAATTTAAATAATTATAATTAAAATATTATTTTTGGCATGAAAAGTCCAAATTTCCTATCTGCCAACATGAAGGTAGATACCTTTGAAAGATATATTAATAAAGCCTAAATCAAAGGCTTAGAGTGAAAATTTGAAATCATGCATTATTTTCTATGCTCATCGATCGAATGTGGAAGGGAGAAGAAACATGTGCAGTGCTAACACCGAGGAGAGGAAGGCATAAAGAGGAGTGGCACTGAATTCATAGCACCATTCGGGTGGCTAGCCCAGATGGCGATTGGCTTGGGTGCTAAGTTGTAACATAAGGGAAGTCTTGGGTTCGAGACTCTACAACAAAGAAAGGAGGAAATTTTTTTATTTTAAAATCTTTGGCGATAGCTTTGGGAATAAATGTGCGTGGGCACACTTAGATCCCATGTGAGTGCCTAGCTCACTCAACTGTGGAAGCTATGGCTAGGGCACTAGTGGAAGCGCAGCATGGGTTCGTTTCCCACCAAGGGCAAAAGGTATTTAATTTTTAATATTTAATATTTTGTCCTAAGTTTTGTTGGCATGAGCATTTAGGGAGGTATAAGGTTTATGGAAATACATTTTATATTGTGATTTGTGTGATTACAGTGGTGAAAGGAGTGATAAGCCTTTAGAGGAATTTAAACATTATTTTAAAAGAAAGTCTTATTGGGTTTATTAGTTGAAAGGAGTAATAAGGTGTAATTGAGATCTAATGTTTTTATTGTGAGAATAATTTGTGAGGAAGTTATTGAATGAAGTTTTGAGAAGGTTTTTGCTATCTAACCCTTAAATATTGGCAAAAGAGTAATTGTGATTGAGACAGGTATTTGAGGATAATTCTTCATCAAACAAAATGTACGGGCACATCTTCCTTGTGAGTGATTGATGGCAAGCCGAGATTCACACAACAAACTTCTCATTGATTTTCAGTAAATTACTTGATACAGTTTTTACAGTGCCATTTCCAGGCTAACAGCTTTCCCCTGCCGAAACCCTTTGGGGGCCGCGATTTCACGACACGTC
Source organism: Wollemia nobilis (assembly GCA_028583015.1). Taxonomy (NCBI): domain Eukaryota; kingdom Viridiplantae; phylum Streptophyta; class Pinopsida; order Araucariales; family Araucariaceae; genus Wollemia; species Wollemia nobilis. The sequence continues at coordinate 3,483,918 of JAQPPZ010001206.1, forward strand.
GCGAAATCGTGACATGTCACGATTTCGCGACCCCCTCGCCTTGCCCTGCTGAAGCTCCGATTGCGACCCCCTCCTCTGCCTTGTCTTGCCGAAGTTCCATGGGGTCGCGATTTTGTGACCCCCTCCTCTGCCTTGTCTTGCCGAAGTTCTTTGTCTATTTTGAGACCACGCCACGTGGCAACTCTTCACTGGTCATGATATCCCAATCGGTCGCGATATCGCGACCTGTCACGATATCGCGACAGGACTCCCCCCAACGCCTAGCTCTAAAATAATGTCGTGATATCGCGACGTCGCGATATCGCGACGCAACTCGCCCTTATCAATATTGCAGCTTTTGAGGTCGCGATTTCGCGACCCCCTTCCTCCATGCTTTACAAACACTTCCCCCTTGGGAAAAACTGAAGAAAAGTACTTAGAAAATTTAGAAAAATTTTGGAGATGCAAGATTGCTCTACTATCGTCGGATGCTCTTGCATCAGACACCCCGGGTAAAAAGGAGAAGTGACCTTCACTTCTATGCTGTTCGGTCCGCGTCCTTTGTAATATCTCCGAACATTCATCAACCTTTGCAACCTGCTCAAATCCTGTTTCCTGGCAAGAAAATTTTTTGCCCTCTACCAGACAAATTCTGGCATTGCTGCACACCTTCTCATCCACTGTCTGTAATGGCTTCAACTTGTGTCGCACTCCATCTTTCATCAAGGAGTACGTATTTGCACGACCATCATGCACTACACTCCGATCAAACTACCATGGCCTCCCTAATAGCAAATGGCAAGCATCCATGGGGAAAACATCACACAGGACCTCATCCTGGTACTTCCCAATATTGAACATGACTAAACACTGTTCATAGACCCATGCTCTATGGTCCTTCCGCAACCACGCAATCCGGTATGGATGCGGGTGTCTCCTCCTTTCCAGCTGCAACTTAGCAACCATCTCCTCAGAAACTAAGTTGTCTGTACTCCCATTGTCTATAATAACATTATAGACTTTGCCTGCACTTTTGCACCGTGTGCGGAATAGGCTTCTCCTCTGATCTGGTTTGTCTTCCTCAATCTGCATGGTTCTCCTCACTATCATTGCTTCTCCTTTCTCAGCTTCTTCAGAATGTTCTGAGTCAGCATCTTCAACTGCCACAACAGCTCTGGCAGGACCCACTTGTTTCTTGTTTACTCTCTTGGGGTGCTGGGGGCACTCATATGCCCGATGTCCCTCTTCTCCACAGTGGAAACATGTTCCCCGAAACACTCCCCTTCCATACCCACGTCCAGATCTACCTCTTCCTCTTGGGTAGCCATTGTTTTGAACTTGCGATTTGGGTTCTTCATCTTCTTTCTGATTCTGGCTACTGCTAACCTCTTCTTTCTTCTCTTCCTTTCCTTCCTCTTTTCTTCCACCGGTCTTTCCTCCAGGCCCTCTTCCTTTTTGCTTGCTCTCAAACCTTCTGTTCAGTTTTTCTTCAACCTTTAGAGCAAACTGGTAAGCATCTTCAATGGTGCTCACCCGCACTAAGCCCAACTCTTCCTGGATACTCGGTCTCAACCCATTAATATAACGGGCCACCTTTTCTTTACTTGCTTCTAAATGACCGGTTCTGATGGAGATTTTATAAAATTCCTTCATATATTCTTGCACAGTTTTATTCATCTATCTCCAACTCTGCATTTTTCTTAGCAGATCCAGTTCATAATCTACAGGAATAAATTGTCTTTTTAATTATTCTACCATCCGTTCCCATCCAGTTATCCATTCCTTTCCTCTTCTATTCCATTCCAGCTGTACCCCCTTCCACCATATGCTGGCATGACCCTTTAATTTGGTTTTAGCAAACCTGACCCGCTCGGGATCTTCAACTTCTTCATATTCAAAATATTCTTCTAAGTCATTTATCCAGTCAATCAATTCTTTCGGATTCAAGTTCCCGAAATACGTGGAAACTTCTATCTTCGGCCTCTTCCCAATCTGAGATATGGCCCTGTACAGCCTGGCTTGTGCTGGATCTACAACTTCTTCTTCTTCTTCTTCAAACTAATTTTCTTCTTCATCTGCTTCATCTTCACTGTCTGCATCTCTTCTTGGTTCGTAACCTCTGCGCAGTTCTTCTTGCAAGGCCTGAACTTGCCGCTGCAAAGCTTGGAAATCTGTTGCTGCCATGCCTCTCCCACCAATGGGGTTTCTTCTCGGAGGCATCTTCTCACTTTCTCTTGGGCCTTTCCCATAGATCCTGGTGTGACTGCCTCACGTCCGACGATCTGTCACACACTCAGGAACTTCCGGCTCTGATACCACTTGATGGCAAGCCAAGATTCACACAAAAAACTTCTCATTGATTTTTAGTAAATTACTTGATACAGTTTTTACAGTGCCATTTCTAGGCTAACAGCTTTCCCCTGCCGAAACCCTTTGGGGCTCGCGATTTCGCGACCCCACTCGCCTTGCCCTGCTGAAGCTCCACGGGGTCACGATTTTGTGACCCCCTCCTCTGACTTGTCTTGCCGAAGTTCTTTGTCTATTTTGATACCACGCCATGTGGCAACTCTTCACTGGTCGCGATATCGTGACCTGTTGCGATATCGCGACAGGACTCCCCCAACACCTAGCTCTGAAATAATGTCGCGATATCGCGACGTCGCGATATCGCGACGCAACTCGCCCTTATCAATATTGTAGCTTTTGAGGTCGCGATTTCATGACATGTCATGAAATCGTGACATGTCACAATTTCGTGACCCCCTTCCTCCATGCTTTACAAACACTTCCCCCTTGGGAAAAACTGAAGAAAAGTACTTAGAAAAATTAGAAAAATTCTGGAGATGCAAGATTGCTCTACTATCGCCGGATGCTCCTGCATTAGTGATTGTTGGATGTTATGAATTCTAAGTTGGAGAGAAAAGGATTGTTTGATAAGCATTGTTGAGTTTGGTTTTCTGGAATGAAAGTTGATACTAGAAACCTTGTTTGATAAGCATTGTTGGAAATATTGATTAAGCTTTCATGTGCTTTACCTAGAGTTTGTAAAAGATCATGAGTATCATTGTTATGTGAAGTTGTGAACTATCTTGAACTAGGGTTTGTGTAATAACATGAGTATCATTGTTATGTGAGATTGTTTTATAAGCATTTTTGGAAATAATTGAGTGAGTGTTCATATGCTTGGACTTGGATTTGTAAGCAAGGAGTGTTTGATTAAATGGTTGATTGAGTGGAGTTGATTGAGCCTAGTCAAGTGGAAGTGTTGAAATGATAGTTCAAGTTCTATGAAATAAATTGTTCTATATTCTAATTTGATTTGAGAAATATATTGAAAGTGATTGAGCATTGTTGTGAGTGTGAAGCATATTGAGTCTCTAATAATTCTCTATATGTTTCTATGAGATTGGACAAAGTCTTGGTGAAGACTTGTTGAGCATATTTGAGGCAAGTCTTGGTGAAGACTTGTTGAGAAAATTGGACAAGTTCTAGAGAGGACTTGTGGATAGATTTGAGGTAAGTCTTGAAGAAGACTTGTGGATATATTGGTGTGAGCTTTTGTGGAAGCTTACAATACAGATTTGAAGATAGATATTGAGAGAATATTGGATAAGTCTTTGAGAAGACTTGTGGACAGATTGGTGTGAGATTTTGTGGAAGCTTACAATATAGATTTGAATACAAATATTGAGAGTAGATTTGATAAGTCCTTGAGAGGACTTGTGAATAGAATTGAGGTAAGTCTTTGAGAAGACTTGTGAGCAAAGTTGATTGATTGATTTGTTCAAACCTTGAGTTAAGTTTTGGAGTAGATCTAGTAAAGTTGATTTGTGATTGAGTCAAGCTTTGTCTTAAGGCTTGAAGATAAATTTGAGGACAAATTTTTGTGCAGATTTGAGGATAGGTTTGTGCCAGACTAGAGATAGAGATTGAGCATATTTGTGCTAGATCGAAGGACTATGTTCAGTACAGATTTGAAGATAGAGATTGAGCATATTTGTGCTAGACCAAAGGATTATGTTTTATGTAGATCAGAGATAGATATTGAGCAGATTTATGCTAGATCGAAGGACTATGTTTAGCACAGATCAGAGACATAGTTTGAGCAGATTTGTGCTAGATTGAAGGATTATGTTTAGTACAGATTTGAGGACAAAGATTGAGCAAATTTATGCTAGACCAAAGGACTATGTTTAGTGCAGATTTGAGATAGAGCTGAGAGAAAGCTTTGGAGGTGATAGAGTATAGAGGATGATAATATCTAGTGGATAGAGATCCATTAGCTAGGGTAGTGAGGATAGGTCTTCTAAGTGATGATAGGAGTCTTCAGTGGATAGAGATCCATAAGCCAACATAGTTCTTCTAGAATATCACCAGCCAGAGTAGAGGAGAAGGAGTTCTCCCATGGATAGAGATCCACAAACTTGATTAGGGGATTGATGTCTCCTTTGGACAAAAATCCATAAACATTGTAATAGAGAAAGGTTTTCCAAGAGATTTTTTGAGAAAATTTTAGTGAAATATTTTCTCCGTGGAGTAGCCTACATTGGGTGAACCACGTCAAATTAGTGTCTCTATTGTGTGTGGTGATTTTTGCATTGATTTGATTACTACTATTGATATTGCCATTGATATATTGCATAATATTGATTGGTAAAGAAAAGTAAAAAGTGGTATTATACTTGTTCACCCCCCTCTTAGTATAAGCTTGAGTTCTTCATAACATCATAGAGAGGAGGTAACAAAAATAATCCCTCCTATAATAAACTCATGGTTATTCTAAAGATATACTGAAGACACCTATCATTTGGATTATTGATTGCAAAATGTATCAAATCAATTAATCCCTCAGAGGGATATCTTGTAACATTGATGTAAAGAAGAATCTACAAATATGAATAAATATTGGCACCATTTATTTCATTTATCTCTTTTTCTTTGCATTGGTTATATGATGTATCTTGTTAGTTTGATTTCATACTTCTTTAGGTGTTAGATTTTTAGCAATATTTTAGTGGTGATCACATGCGGGACTTTTCCAATTTTTGGCTGCTAATGGAGATTTCTTTGTGTTTTTCATTACAAGTATTATCGCTCTGAGCGACAACGGCTAATAGTCATCACCACCATCGGCTCAAATGGATAGCACCATTGCTGACCTGATCATTAGTAGCTATGAAAAAAACATAGAAACTCATAATGGCATCATCTTCTTCGAACTTAGGCTTCATTCGTAAGTTACCCCGATCTATTTCCTGCTTTACTTGTCTAAATTTTTTTAGAATAACAGATAATTAGCAAACATAGAGAAAATAATAAGGCTAAATCATTGGGTTCTTTGTGTTACTATTCACCATTGTTGGGAATGATTGCCTTTGCTGTTAGCCATCCTAGAAGCCAACAACTAAGATTTTGACTATGCCTATGTATAGCAACCATGACTGTGCACTACTTTTCACAGAGGTAGCCACTATTAGAACTGTGTGTAGGTATGCATGCTTGGATCCTACTCAAAGGATATTCTATTTTAGTTTTGCATCTACATTTTTAAAATCTAAAATGTCTATTACAAGCATTATTTCTAAAATTGAAAACATCATTTTAAAGCATATAGTTGAAATATCATGGCATGTTGTTTGATGCATTATTATTGTCATTTAAATTAAAACTAACACCACACACCTAACATTTCAAATATTAAACATCAGTTGAGTTGGGCTCTCACATCCAACCAATTGATCAAGACCAACAGTGGATGTCACTACCACTTGGTTGGCTTGCTTATTGATATTTTTTTGTTACTTGATCGTGGCCAAGGTCAATCCAAGAACCATAAAATACATAGAAAATAGAACACACTTATCTTCTGAGAGTGTATTGTTGCCCACGGTGGATTGGATGAGGATTGGTGAGACCTATGCTCCCTCACTAGATATGGGTTTCATCTCCATATCTCAATGGGTATGACATCCTAGACTTCATTATTGGGTTTGTCATTGTGAGTATATAGGTGAAATCCTTTAACAATTTGAGAGTATCATCAATAATTTTCAAACACGATAAGAGAAAAATCATATTTCCAATGCATCATAATACACAAGATAAGTTTTTAGGACACACAAATAATCCTTAAAAGACATAAATATATGTATACTTTGTATGTTCCTAAAACACATACAAGATAATTTCAAAAGAAATGGTCACCACACAAAGCCATGATCAGTCTATGACTAAGGTGGCGACCATTGCACTAGAGAGCATAGATCGCCCTAGAGGCAATACACCTGCCTAAAAATATATCTAAATTATGTTTAGGTAGTCTCATAGGAGATGTGTCATCTCCTCACGGGGGATCTCATCAAGAAACCTCACCTAGGAGAACTAATGCTAGATCTTCTCATGATCTAGATGAGGGTATTTCTAGACCTCCTTCATCTCATCATACTGAGAGACAAAATCCACCCAATAAGGGGTAAGGTAGAGGGATTGCATCCATTTGCATACCCATCATAGTGCCAAATCCTTTAAAGCATGGAGGGTGTCATCTATCATACCATAATATTGGTGAAAGAGGTACACCTCCCGACCAACCATAGAAAACTCATCAGTTTTATTTTTAGATCAAGGTTCTGGAAGATCATACCATAGGGCCTCTTTTTCCACCCATTCTCATTCGAAGAGTGTGCATAATAAAGGATTAGTGCATCATAATTATGCCCAAGGTGAGTGTTTTAAATGAGAACACAAAGACATCACCCTATCCACTCATGATGGTACTGAACATAGGTTTGAGCATGATGTTAATGCAACCTTGATTAATCAAGGGAAGAGGGCTACCAATCTTGTTGCACAATTTGAGATAAATAAAACCCCTTGCATAGATTTGTGAAGTCATATACCTCACGAAGTCATATACCTCACACAATGGACCAATCAAATTGGTTACCTAGGCCTTACACAGTTCAAAGGGAGCAATTACTCCAAGATCAAGTACATGACTTGCACATTGAGCGTGAGCATTTAGAACAATAGCACACAAAATTAAAAATATTGCATCACCAAAATTTGTACGAGAACCACCTCAAATAATAGAAAATATTTGAGAAAAAATAATAATAAGAGTGATCAAACATATTAGCTCAAGTAGAACTACCCCACCTAGTGAATATAGATAGCAGCACAATGAGAGACATGCTACATCTCATCCTGAGTTGCGTACTAGGTAAATAGAAAATCATCCTCACCATACATCACAACATGCTTCTATGCAACATTAGTGCCAAGTGCAAAATCTTCTTGAGCATGATAATTATCAGGAATCAGAACGAGATGATCATGAGCAACAGTATCTTGAACCATCCTTTATGGACTTGGTCGAGGACTACAATTAGCCAACTCATTCCCATAGAAACCTACCACTTCTTTCTCCCTGAGGATATCTTAGGGAGGATGAAATAATTTCATCTCAAGTGTATAAAGTGCTCACTAAGCGGATTCAATTCCTTGAAAAACAAGATGCAGTTCATCAAAAACCTACTCTGAGCAAGATTCACAACCAACCCCTTTGCTTGTCAGTACTGAGTCAAAATTATACTAAATATTTTGAAATGCCTAAATTGGATAAGTTTAAGGGAGATGAATATGCACAAGAAAATGTGACATTTTTTATGAATTCGTGTTTCTAGTTGCAAGATGATGATTCCTTGATGTTGCAAACTTTGGTGATTACCCTTTCGGGTGTTGCCCTTGAGTGGTACAATCAACTACCAAGGCACAACATAGCTAGTTTTGAATAGCTATCTAATGCTTTCCTTGAATGTTTCTCCTTTGGCATCAAGAATAAAGCAAACCTATCCGACTTATATAGCTTATGCCAATATGATAATGAGTCGATTATGGACTATGGGAACAGGTGGTGAAGAATCATGTCAAAATTTCCATTCACCATTCCCACATTTGAATTAACTCAGATGTTCACTAGGATTTGTGCTAAATACCTATCATTGTTTCTTCAATTGCAATAGTACACAATATTCTAGGAGGCTTTGTTGCAATCCAAATTTATAGAGAACATTAAGGTCCAAGAGGTATATTTAAAGCTTCGTTAAAAGCATTGGAATAAAAATCAATGAAACAACTATCCTCAGGCTAAACCTGTGCTTGTAAATCAAGTCATGTTGAATATTCCAAAAATAGATAAGAGCCAACAAAAATTGAACTATCAAGATCAACCTCCCCCTATGCATTAAAATCAGAGCAATGAGAACCAGGTGCAAAAATGATAGTGTTGAACACCTTGCAACTACACACCATTGCCTAAACATTTAGTATTATTTTTCAACCACTTATATGAGGCTAAAGCTCTAATATTTTCTGAGATATACACCCTTGATCCTAATCACCTAAAACCTAAATGGTATAGAGAATATTTATATTGTGTATATCATCGACAAAACAACCATGATATTCAATATTGCATCTCATTCAAAAATGTGGTGCAAAATATGTTAGACAAAAATTATTTGCAAATTAATATCCCCTTGGCTGTCGATAATCAATAAATAAACATATTTAAAAATCTCTTCCCTAATCATGAGTTCCAAAATTATCAAATTGAGCACGTGAATTAGTGCACATAGCCTCACCCAATGAGGATTTTATCATCATCATAAATATTACAACAGGGAGCAAGAAATACCTTGATCAGTCCATATCACCAAAAAATTTATTAAAGTTGATCATGTGTCGTAGCTCTTATGACCATTGAATATAATTCAATCATCTAAGGATCCTATGATAACATTTTTAAGGCAAGAATTAAGCCAATCCCTAGTAACAAACCTGATCTGCCACTCCATATCATAGCAAGCATCAATCATATTCTATACAAGCAAGTTTTGATTGACACTAGTTCATCCATTAACATCATCATTGTAGTATCTTTGAAGCATTTAAATCTTCCACCTTCACACATTACATGCTCAAAATTCACATTAAGAGCTTTTAATGATGTCATGACTCCTATAGTAGATACAATAGTCCTACCTATCCATGTTGGGATAAATATCATACCTACATTGTGTCACATATTAGAAGGTGAGAGGAAATACAATATATTATTAGGTAAACCTTGAATGAGGGACATGGAATGTGTGTCATCCATAGTGCATCAACACCTTAAATTCATGCACCAAGGGTAATTTTACGTGGTTCACAACAATCTTGATCCTTTCAAGTACTAAAAAAATATCAATGAACCACATGAATCTCCTACAACATGCAAGCCCCAAAACATTCATTTGAATGAAATCATAAAAAATTTGACTAAATATTGCATCAAGCCATCACTACCTACTCCCATAAATAAAACTATGGTATCACCTTGCAAAACATTCTTTTGAATGAAATCATAAAACATTTGACTAAATCTTGCATCAAGCCATCACTACCTACTCCCATAAATAAAACTATGGTATCACCTTACTTGATGAGGAGGAGAAAACATCAGTTGACATAGCTAAGATAGAATCACCTCAGCAAGTTGATGACCCATCCACAACTTGTTCAAAATCCAAAACACCTTCTCACAATTTTGTGGAAATGGTCAATATCAAAACAGAGAACCAAGTTTCTCTAAAACAAACATAACAATAGATAGTTCCATTAAAAAATATTGTCACATTAGAAGCATCACCACCATGGAAATTAGTCATGCATAGTTCATTTCTTATAGCACCTTCTCAATATCAAGGATGGGTGTCTCTCCCATGTCAAACTGGGGTACTCAAGTGGGTATAGTTAAAAATTATAGAGTGGAATAGAAACATGAATGGAGGTACAAACCTGTGCATGTGGATACAACTATTAAAATGGATCATAAAGAAACATCCACATCATCTCAAATGAAGGATACTAGTTATTTATATTTACCTAAGGGTTCTTTGGCACCCACTCTTTTGCCTTCTTTAGTTTATGATAGTAATCCAAACCCTTCAATAGTGATACATTTAAAATCCTTATTAGTCATGCAGCACATGCTAGATCGCCTAGGTAATATAGAGGTGTAGATGGAGCAACAAAATGATGTGTTGCAATTAATCACGTACTAGCTCATGAGCCTAGAATTACAAAAGTAAACTGCACCTAATGTCAAACCACCTCCTACGCAGCCATAAAAAAACTTCAACAAGAGCAAGAACCAATTCAACCACACTAGTTATCATGCATTTATACACCATTACCCAAACCTATGTGTTGACTCCCAAAAATATAGCCACCTTTTGGGAGCCAAATTCACACTTTTCCTTGGGGCGCACAAGGTGGTGCACCCCAAATTAGCCCCGTGCACTCCACTCCAATGGAGCACACTCGAAGTCACCCAAGCATAAAGGATGTGCGTCCCAAACCAAATTTGTGCAATCCATATCATTGAGTGTAAAGTACCCTGATCGGGGGCAAGAGTTCATGTACCTGCCTCTAGCCCATGCACCCCATTGGGGAATGGGGCACGCAATCCCCCTTAGGGGCATACAAGGTAGTGCACCCCATCAAAATTCTATGCACTCCACGGGGAGGTGAAGCTCACAATAGCCCTTTGGAGAGCACAAGGTCATGCACCCCACATGCTCCGAAGGTAGCACGCATCAATACTTTGAGGTGCATAAGGTCATGCACCCCACATTCTTCGAAGGGAGCATACATCAGCCCTTTGGGGTGCACAAGGTCATGCATCTCGTATGCTTCGAAGGGAGCATGCACCCCCTTTTTTGAGGTGCACAAGGTTGTGTGCCCCATGCACTCTAAAGAATGAGAGCACGCACAAGCCCATGAAGGACGTACAACCCATACACTCTAAATAAATTGTGTGCTCCATTTCAATGGAGTGCACATAATCCCTTGGAGTGCACAAACCATGTGCTCCTCCTCCATCTGGTGTGCTCCACTCTTGAAGCAGAATGTACGATCTCTGTCAGGTCATGCAAGGTAGTCCACCCCATCCTAATTCAATGCACCCCTCCCTTCGGGGCACATGAGTGTCTAAGTTAGGTTCATAGGTTGTGCACCTACTTTCGGGTTGTGCGCTCCACTATGGTGGAGCACACAAAGTATAGATGGGTGCACAACTTGTGCATCCCATTGAGTTGAGTGTGCCCCACTCCCTTAGGGTGCACAAAGGTTGAGTGGGCACACAACGCTATGTGCTCACCTCAAAAGTCGTGTGTTCCACTCCCCAATGAAGCGTGCATGCTAAAATTTAAAGATAGTATGCCTCACACGAGCGCATACCTACCGTCCTTCGCCTTGTCCACTTCTAAACTAGCATGCATCCAACCCATTACCCCTAGTAATTAAGTGGAAGATGACATGGCATGCCCGATAAATCAAAAAGTAGCATCCCATGAAAAAGTGCATGCGCTCATCTACCAAATTTAACGCACATATTTTAAAAGGAAGGTGGCAGACCTATTTTACGCCATTTGCACATGCAGAATTACCCATCGATGAGGTCGAGTGTAGAAGGGGAGTGAGGAGAAAAATCATAGTTCAACTACTGGAGTCCAATGGCATCCACCAGTTCTTTAGCTTTGGAGGTATCCATTGTTAGGCAAAGGATAGGTAACATTATAGGGGTGTGGCCCGTGGTGAGAAAAATTGGGAGAGCACAAAATCCTAAGGCATTCGATAACCTGCCAGACATAAGTAGAGACATTACTAAGGAGTAGTAGAAGGAGGTAGAAGGGGTCACCATCTATGCCTTTGATCCTACTGAAGAGGACAACCAATGTCATCCTACCCTCCTGAGAAGTCTGTACACCCGGGCGTATAGAGATAGCACCTCACCACCCCCAGTCTGTAATAAATGGAACATGAACCTGGGGTGATTGACATGCCCAAAAGTATACCACTCTTCAGACTTACTGTCATGGCTTGCAATCTTCTACGATTCTAGGACACACATAATTCAATATTTCAAAGGCCAGGTAGTGGCCCGAATGACAACAGATAGGATTAGGCAAATATTTGGGTTGGCCACTATGTCTCGGGTAGTAGAATTTTAGACGTTGGCCTTGCAGGCCAATTATATGCTCAACACCACTTTCCCCCAGAGCCTGTTGAAGAAAGGAAGAAACAAGTCGGCCAAATTCCCCATCAAAAAATTCTTACTTCGCCCCTAGGCACAAGACTATGCCGATATGATAAATTTGGTGTTGGGAGTGAAATATTTAGAACCAATCACCAAGGAGGTGATGTTTTTGATTCTCCAATGCAATAGGACCAACAAAAATCCTCTCTATAGATGGGAGGATGTCATCAACGATAATTTGGATAGAGAATTGCAGAAATTGTAGGAGGCCATATTGGCCCAGAAGGAGGAGATGCCTCCCTTTTCATACTATTCCTTTTTTATCCATTTTTTCATAGCACAGTTAGATAAAAAAATTTGGCTCAACTGGGAGCAGTAATGGCATCAACTGTGTAGGACCGATTATTGTGTATCCAGGAAGGTTGCACCAATTACACAACCTTCTTCGAGAAGGTCCTCCCCGTGGTGCACTTCAGATTATGTGGAAATTTCCCAGATAGAATTGGAGTGGGGGTTTGAAATTTCCTACATCATACTAAGGTAGGAGACTACTTCTATGTAGAATATTTCTCCTACATCAGAATATATGGGTTGAAACTACCCCCAAAAGTGCTCCCCCTACATTGCCTGACTTCCATTGCAATCCTGGAAATCACCTGGTAGATAGCCAAGGAAATTAAAATTAGGCACCTAAGGAAGAAGGGACCAGTGAAGTGGTTACATATTCCTTGTTCAATGGGCCATTATACTTATCTCAGGCATTTTGCTACGCTTCGAGCCATCTGGAACGTGGACACCTATTGCTTCCCAGAATTCACTTGGAGGTCCTATGACCCAAAAGGCCACCACCGAGCCAAGGTTGCAAATAAAATTTCCCTTCTGCAAGTTACTCACAATAAATATGACTTTGAAGATAAGATGTAGAAGGTTTTCAAGAACAATTAGACCCTCGATCTGGTATGGAGAATGATTAAGCAGCCTTACAACAAATTGGAGGTTGTTGGTGATTATAGTTCTTAGCTAAAGTTGCATCGTATCTTGTTAGTCAAAAATATGGCCCCACTAGTCCTGAAGGCCCCTCCAAAATAATTCGAAGAGCCCACTCTACAGATCTCTCAATAAGACTCTGTCCTCTTCGAGGTCATGATGAAGATAGTTGATGAGGCCCAACAAGAATAGGCCAAACTCCCTTCTTCTTCCAATTCCCTCGTTGCCACTTCAAAATGGAAGGAGTTGGCCATTGGTCCATCTCAACATACTGCCACATCATCGGCTCTGACTTTGATAAGCCCATGAGAGCAAGGCCAGTTGGTGGAATGGCAACCCATGTATTCTACCACCTTGGTAATAAATCAAGAAGAACATCAAGTGCGCCCTATATCAATGAAAAAAATAACTCAAGTCGGGGGATTATCTAATATTATAAGAGGTTATGAAATACAAAGCCCCATGCAGTCCCCTACTCACAAAAAGGCTAGGACTGAATCCTCGGGTCAAGGGGTGGAGATTTTGACAATGGCAAGGGTCACTGACACCTGCCAGTTTACAACTGATGAGGAGGATCAGATCCAAGACATAGAAGAGCAAAGATATCCTAGCAAGGGGATAGTCAGGCATAGGGAGATAGCTAGGCAAACAACCACTGAAACATCTACTGCCATGTTTGATATCCCCTTGCCACCTAGCATGAAAGACCACTATTGATGTGAGTAAGGGTTTCATAAGAGCATTTGTTGCACTTGTTGAAATGATGAAATTCTAGATGGCCTCTCAAGCACAGGTGGTAAAAGCAATAGAGAAAGAACTCAAAGAATGGAAATCCAAGGTTGCAGAAGTAGAGTCATTATATCTCAAGTTCAAGTTGCTTCAGGGAGAAGTTGATATACTAAGGATGCCCGCCCCTTCCATTGTGCAGACTAGTGTCCAGCTCGGGTCAGTAGATGAACTGAAACGAGAGATGAAGGAGAAGATCCAAGCAAATATGGGATATTTGGAATCCATTCTGATATATATATATATATGCTATGAGACATGTAGTAGGCCTCATCCAGAACAACCTACGACAAGGAATACAGAGAATAGATGCCATCATGTCAATCTACAAAATGTTCCAGGAGAACTATGTGCCTATCTTGGGGTTATCGGCCACTCTGTCAAATTATTCTTTATGCTTATTTGTAGAATAATACATCAAGGTCTCCATGTTCTTGAAAAATGAGTAGAATTGGCTCCAATGGAACCAGGAGGTGGCAGATTCTAAGCATGATTCCAATGATGATTTGGCCAACTATAACCTCTCCATTGAGGACTTTGGGTGGGCCCCATTCATTAAAGATTTTTTCTTTCAAAGGATCCAAAATTTTGATTTAGAATATGGTGATAGGCTATCCAAGAACTTCATGGCTTTGGTGGAGATGGTAGACCGCCTGTGTGAATTTACCAATAATAATGTACAGTGGGCCAAGGACCATATAGTCGAGGCCATGCAAGATCTCAACCTGCTGCTCTTCTCCTTGAACTTTCACAATGAGGCTTGGGAGTTCATTGACCAATCCATTCAAAATCATAAGGTAGGAGTGGGGCCCACCGCTATTGTGACACATGCACTAGGAGAACCACACTCGCCAACACAAGGCAATATCGATAGATATGCACAGCCACCACCTACATGAAAGGGAAAATGGGCTATGTACCCATTTTTTAATGCATCCCAATTTTGGGTACAGTAGGATTCTTACGGTGGAGCAGGTGATTACAACAATTGGGCAACCTACACTATATAGAGGATAACATTGCTACAATTTTTTTGGGGATCGAACCTCTAAGAAATAAAAACTAGGTATAAGCTTTGTCTATTTGAATCATATTTTCCCTTGTATCTCTTGTGTATGTTTCTTATCGTCCTTCCTTCTACCATTTCCAAGGATTTCTAAGGAGTGTTGTTCACCAAGATTATTTCTTGTGGATGCACCAGAGTTGGAGGCCCTTACGTCACTACAATCAAGATGGAGGGAGATCACCCCTTGTTATGAATATTCAAACCAGGGGCTATTGTAACTCATTGACATTACAGGACTCAAGCACTCTGTTGAGCCTGTTTCATGTAATATTTTGAATATAAATATAAGCTCCAACTCTTCCCTTGGCATTCTTATGTGTTTATGGTTTGTGTGATGCTCATTCATGTGTTCTTGTAATCAAAACCTGTGAATGATGCTTTCTTTTTTGCCAGTTAAATCATTTTATTTACATTACATTATTTGAATGAAGTGAAGCAAACTGGTTCTCCTTGATTTTATCTTTCTAAAGTCATTTATCAACCTACTATGACTCTGTAATGGATAAGCACCAGTCTGGGTGATGTAGGAGCATCCAGATGTGGCAGAGCAATCTTGCATCATCCAAAAATATTTTTTTCTCTAAGTGCTGGTGAGGGGATAAGCTGTCGCGATATCGCGACACTTTTGGAGAAAAGGCGCCAAGGGGCCAAGTCGTCGCGATATCGCGACACTTTTGAAGAAAAGTTGCCAAGGGGCCAAGTCATCACGATATCATGACACTTTTGAAGAAAAGGTGCCAAGGGGCCAAGTCGTCATGATATCGCGACACTTTTGAAGAAAAGGCGCCAAGGGGCCAAGTCGTCGCGATATCACGACACTTTTGAAGAAAAGGCGCCAAGGGGCCAAGTCGTCGCGATATCGTGACACTTTTGGAGAATAGGTGCCAAGGGGTAAAGCCATCGCGATTTCACGACACATTTTGAGCATCGACGCCAGGGGGAAGAATTGTCATGATTTCACGACACATTTTGCGGACAAGCGCCGAGGGGAAAAGTTGTCACGATTTCGTGACACATTTTGAGCAAAGGCGCCAAGGAGAAGAGTGGTCGCGATTTCGTGACACATTTTGAGAATCGGCGCCGAGGGGAAGAGTTGTCATGATTTCGTGACACATTTTGCGGACAAGCACCGAGGGGAAAAGTTGTCACGATTTCGCGACACATTTTGTGCAAAGGCGCCAAGGAGAAGAGTGGTCGCGATTTCGTGACACATTTTGAGCATCGGCGCCAGAGGGAAGAATTGTCGCGATTTCGTGACACATTTTGTGGACAAGCATCAAGGGGAAAAGTTGTCATGATTTCACGACACATTTTGTGCAAAGGCGCCAAGGAGAAGAGTGGTCGCGATATCGCGACACATTTTGAGCATCGGCGCCGAGGAGAAGAATTGTCACGATTTCGTGACACATTTTGCGGACAGGCGTCGAGGAGAAAAGTTGTCGCGATTTCTTGACACATTTTGTGGATGGGCGCCAAGGGGAAGGGACGTCACGATTTCACGACATGTCACGGTTTCGCGACCTGAAGGCGAAAAACGAGTGTTGAAGGCTAAGACGTCGCGATTTCGTGACATGTCACGTTTTTGCGGCCCAAAGACAGAAGGAGAGTGCAGAGGGCCAGGATGTCATGATTTCGTGACATGTCACATTTTCGTGGCCCGAAGGAGAGAATACGACAGGTCGTTCACGACTCCACACGGACAGGCGGCTATAGAGGTCGTTGCAGAAGGGCACGTGGCAGCAAAACGTAGGTGGCTACAGAGCACTCCTGGGAATGATGACTCAGTGGGTCGATGGACAGGTGGCTGCAGAGCACTCCGCCATTACATGCCATGATGATTCAAGGCACCTGGTAGCAATATGCAGGCGATGACAGAACATTCGTGTGGGCGGTTAGAAACCAACTTCGCAGTCTATGTAATGATGTCCGAAGGGGGTCGGGTCCGCTATAAGAAGGAGCTCATGCATTGTAAAGGGGGTTGGCCATTTTGTACTTTTGTAACTCGGATTTGAAAATTGTTAATGAAAATTTGGTGATTTTCTGCATGTTATTCCAGTCCTGCGTCAAGTGGTATTAGAGCCAGAAGGTTCCGAGCGTGCGAACAGACCATCGATCATGAGGCAGTTTGCACCAGGGTCATGGTTGTGGGTTGTGAGAAAGTGAGCAGGATGCCTCCACGAAGGAACCGTGGTGGTGCGAGGAATAGGGAGGCAGAGGTCGAGTTCAGAGCCTTGCAGAGGCAAGTGCAAGCACTGCAGGAGGAAATGAGAAGAGGAGTTGAGCCAAGAAGAGAGGAACACAGTGAAGATGAAGTTTGGGAAGATGAGGGTCCATTCGATGAGGAAGAAGCATTGGATCCAACAGAGGCTAGGCTGTATAGGGCCATATCCCAGATCGGGAAGAAGTCGAAGTTTGACGTCTCCACCTATTCTGGAAATCTCAATCCCGAGGAGTTGATAGATTGGATCAATGACATGGAGGAATATTTCGAGTATGAGGAGATCTCAGATCCAAATCGGATTAGGTTCGCAAAAACAAAGTTGAAGGGACATGCTAGCATCTGGTGGAAAGGAGTACAGCTAGAAAGGAACAGGAGGGGAAAGGAAAAGATCACCAGGTGGGATCGGATGGTAGAGAAATTGAAGAGGCAATTCATCCCCACAGATTATGAGTTGGATCTGTTGAGGAAGATGTAGAGTCTTAGACAGGCGAGTAAATCTGTCAAGGAGTACACGGAGGAGTTCTATCAGATCTCAATTCGAACCGGCCATTCTGAGGCAAATAAGGAGAAGGTTGCCCGCTACATCAATGGATTGAGAACCGAGCATTCAAGAAGAGCTAAGTCTGGTTCGGATGAGCACGGTTGAGGATGCATACCGGTTTGCATTAAAAGTGGAAGAGAAAGCGAATAGGAGATTTGAAGGTAAGCGAGAGAGGAAAGGATCGTGGTGGAAGAGGCTGGTGGAAGGACCGGTGGAGGAAGATACAAAGATCCGAGGAAGACTGGTGAAGCAAGCAGTAGCAGAACCAAAAAGAAGAGAAAGAGGAGAATACCCAACGCCCATGCAATCAGAACAACAACTACCCGAGAGGAAGAGGTAGGCCTAGGCGTGGGTTTGGGAGAGGTGTCTTTCGAGGAACCTGCTTCAATTGCGGGGAAGAAGGACATCGGGCATTCAACTATCCACAGTGACAAGAAAGGCCAAATCGAAGACCTGAGGGTCAGGCCCGAGCTGCTGTAGTAGACGAAGGTGTCGAATCTGAGCACTCTGAGGAGGCAGAACGAGGGGAAGCGATGATCATCAGGAGAGTCTTGTTGAATGAGGAAAAGAAGGTAGACCAGAGGAACAGCCTGTTTCGCACAAGATGCAAGTGCTCGGGCAAGGTCTGTAACGTCATTATCGACAATGGCAGCACTGATAACCTGGTCTCTGAGGAGATGGTTGCCAAGTTGCAGCTGGAGAGAAGAAGACACCCGCATCCATATCGGATTGCGTGGTTACAAAAGGACCATAGGGTGTTGGTCAGTGAGCAATGCCTGGTGAAGTTTAACATTGGAACTTACCGAGATGAGGTCCTGTGTGACATCTTGCCTATGGATGCATGTCACATGTTGCTTGGGAGACCATGGCAGTTTGATCGGAGTGCGGTACATGATGGTCGAGCCAATACGTATTCCTTGTCGAAGGATGGAGTTCGCCATAAGTTGAAACCCCTGAAGGAGGCGGACGAGAAGGTATGTAGTAGTGCTCGAGTCTATCTAGTTGATGGAAGAAGATTTTTAGATGGCCTGAAGCCAGATCATATGTGCTATGCAATAATCCCTAGGGTTAGGGAAGAAGAATGCAAGGAGACCCCAGTGGAAGTCATGGGTCTATTAGAGGAATTTCCAGATATCATTTCTGATAATGTTCCTGAGGGTTTACCCCCAGTAAGGAAGATCAGCCACCATATAGATTTGGTGCCAGGATCGAGCTTGCCGAATAAAGCTGCACACAGAATGACTCCTATGGAAACTGAGGAGCTGAATAGGCAAGTTCAAGAGCTGCTAAGGAAGGGGTTGATTAGGGAGAGTCTTAGCCCATGTGCAATACCTGCAGTACTAGCACCCAAGAAGGATGGAGAGTGGAGAATGTGCACAGACTCTCGGGCAATTAACAAGATCACTATCAAATACAGATTCCCATTGCCAAGGATGGATGATATCATGGACTGTTTGAGTGGAGTTGAGTACTTCACGAAGATTGACCTGAAAAGTGGTTATCATCAGATCCGTATCCGAGAAGGGGATGAGTGGAAGACAGCCTTCAAAACCAGAGAGGGTTTGTATGAGTGGTTGGTCATGCCATTTGGGCTAACCAACGCACCGAGTACATTCATGCGGCTGATGAATGAAGTCTTGAAGGAATTCCTAGGCAAATTTGTCATTGTCTACTTGGATGACATCTTGATATTTAGCAGAACCCTGGAGGAACACCTGATGCATATCGGGAGGGTTTTTGAGAAACTGCGGGAGGAGCGATTCGTTGATAAATCCGAAGAAGTGTAACTTCGTGAAGAGGGAGTTAGTATACCTGGGATTTGTCATCTCAGAAGATGGTCTCAAAATGGACCCAGAAAAGGTGAGGGCTATCATAGAATGGCCTGTTCCAAGAAGCGTGACCGAGGTAAGATCGTTTCATGGTCTAGCCAGTTTTTATAGAAAGTTCATCCAAAATTTTAGCAGTATTTGCGCATCCCTTACGGAGACAATGAGGGGGAATAAGAAGGAATTTAAGTGGACAACCGGGGCAGATAAGAGCTTTGCTATGCTGAAGAAGAAGGTCATAGAGCAACCTGTCTTAGCACTTCTAGATTTTAACAAGGTGTTTCAGGTAGACTGTGATGCGAGTGGTAGTGCCATAGGGGCCGTATTGAGTCAAGAGGGTAAGCCTGTTGCTTATTTTAGTGAGAAGCTCAATGATGCCAGGAAGAAGTATTCGGTATATGATCAGGAGTTCTATGCCATAGTTTAGGCTCTGAAGAAATGGAGGCATTATTTGTTGCCAAAGGAGTTTGTTCTTTATACTGATCATCAGGCACTACAATATATTAACAGTCAAGGAAAGTTAAATCAGAGGCACCTGAAATGGGTGGAGTTCCTGCAGAGCTACACCTTTGTTTTGAAGCACCGGAGCGGGAGGTCCAACAGAGTTGCGGATGCCTTGAGTAGGAGGCAATGTTTATTGATGGAGATGAAGGTGGAGGTTGTAGGGTTTGCTGAACTTAAGGGTTTATACCCTATAGACCCCGACTTCGTAGAAGCTTGGAAGGCCTGTTCTATGCCTGTTACTTTGGACAGGACTAAGTGGCTAAACTTTTTGATCCAAGATGGAATGTTGTTTAGGGGAAACCAATTATGCATTCCACGGAGTTCAATGAGGGAGAATCTGATCAAGGAAAAGCACAGTGGAGGTTTGGTTGGACACTTTGGTCGAGACAAGACCATCTCCCTGGTTAATGAAAACTACTACTGGCCGCAATTGCAACAAGATGTGGCAAAATTCGTGCAAAGTTGTAGGATATGCCAGATGGCAAAAGGTGTGAGGCAGCCTACTGGTTTATATCAACCACTACCTGTACCCGAAAGGCCATGGGAGGATATTAGTATGGATTTTGTTCTTGGTTTACCCGGGACGTAGAGGGGACACGACTCCATATTTGTGGTAGTGGACAGGTTTTCAAAAATGGCTCATTTTATTCCCTGCTAGAAGACTAGCGATGCGGTCCATGTGGCTGGTTTATTCTTCAAGGAAGTGGTACGACTTCATGGTCTACCAAGGAGCATTGTGTCGGACAGGGATACCAAGTTTGTAGGGTATTTCTGGAGAACCCTATGGAAGAAACTGAAGACGGATTTAAAATTCAGTTCTGCATACCACCCCCAAATAGATGGCCAAACAGAGGTGGTAAATAGGAGTTTGGGAAATCTACTGAGATGCTTGGTAGGAGACAAGCCCAAGGGATGGGATTTAGTTTTGTCGCAGGCAGAATTCGCATACAACAACTCTATCAACAGGAGTACCAATAAGTCTCCATTCCAGATAATTTATGGGAGCAGCCCAAGAAACGCTTCTGAGTTGAGAAGGATGGATGCAGGCGAAAAGTGTAGTGCTGAGGCCGAAGACTTTGTAGAACACCTGAAAAGCTTGCATAAAGAGGTGACTAAGCAGATCACTAAGATGAATACTCAATATAAGACCAGGGCAGACCAGAAGCGCCGGGCTAAAGAATTTGAAGTCAGAGATGCCGTCATGGTCCATCTAAGAAAAGAAAGGTTTCCTACCAAGACCTATAACAAGCTGAAGATGAAGAAGTTTGGGCCATGCAGGATCATTGGAAAACGGGATTCGGGCAATGCATACGAGGTGGAGTTGCCGAGTGAACTTAACATCTCACCCATTTTTAACATTTTGGATTTGGTCGAGTACCATGAAGGAGGTAGCAGTGAGACACCCAGTCCGGATTTGTGGAGCATTCCAACAGCCATCCCAGTCGCAGACGAGATAGAAGAAGTGTTGGACACGCGTGAAGGCCGAAGCACTAGGAATAGGCGATATTCCGAATATTTGATCAAGTGGAAGGGCAGGCCCATAGAAGATGCGACTTGGTTGTCGAAGGCAGAGGTTGACCGCCTGGGTCTACCTCACATAGAACAGAAGTGAAGGTCACTTCTCAATTCACCCTGGGTGTCTGATGCAGGAGCATCCGGAGGTGGCAGAGCAATCTTGCATCATCCAAAAATATTTTTTTTCTCTAAGTGCTGGCGAGGGGATAAGCTGTCGCGATATCGTGACACTTTTGGAGAAAAGGCGCCAAGGGGCAAAGTCGTCGCGATATCGCGACACTTTTGGAGAAAAGGCGCCAAGGGGCAAAGTCGTCGCGATATCGCGACACTTTTGGAGAAAAGGCGCCAAGGGGCAAAGTCATCGTGATATCGTGACACTTTTGGAGAAAAGGCGCCAAGGGGCAAAGTCATCGCGATATCGTGACACTTTTGGAGAAAAGGCACCAAGGGGCAAAGTCGTCGCGATATCGCGACACTTTTGGAGAAAAGGCGCCAAGGGGCAAAGCCGTCGCGATTTCGTGACACATTTTGAGCATCGGCGCCAAGGGGAAGAGTTGTCGCGATTTCGCGACACATTTTGCGGACAAGCGCCGAGGGGAAAAGTTGTCGCGATTTCGCGACACATTTTGAGCAAAGGCGCCAAGGAGAAGAGTGGTCGTGATTTCGCGACACATTTTGAGCATCGGCGCCAGGGGGAAGAGTTGTCACGATTTCGTGACACATTTTGCAAACAAGCGCCGAGGGGAAAAGTTGTCGCGATTTCATGACACATTTTGTGCAAAGGCACCAAGGAGAAGAGTGGTCGCGATTTCGTGACACATTTTGAGCATCAGCGCCAGAGGGAAGAATTATCATGATTTTGCAACACATTTTGTGGACAAGCGCTGAGGGAAAAAGTTGTCACGATTTCGTGACACATTTGTGCAAAGGCCCCAAGGAGAAGAGTGGTCGCGATATCGCGACACATTTTGAGCATCGACGCCAGAGGGAAGAATTGTCACAATTTCGCGACACATTTTGCGGATAGGCGCCGAGGAGAAAAGTTGTCACGATTTCGTGACACATTTTGCGGATGGGCGCCAAGGGGAAGGGACGTCGTGATTTCGTGACATGTTGCGGTTTCGCGACCCGAAGGTGAAAAATGAGTGCTGAAGGCTGAGACGTCACGATTTCGCAACATGTCGCATTTTCACGGCCCAAAGACAGAAAGAGAGTGCAGAGGGCCAGGATGTCGCGATTTTGTGACATGTCATGGTTTCACGGCCCGAAGGAGAGAATACGACAGGTCGTTCACGACTCCACACGGATAGGCGGCTGTAGAGGTCGTTGTAGAAGGGCACGTGGCAGCAAAACGTAGGTGGCTACAGAGCACTCCTGGGAATGATGACTCAGTGGGTCGATGGACAGGTGGCTGCAGAGCACTCCGCCATTACATGCCATGATGATTCAAGGCACCTGGCAGCAATATGCAGGCGACGATAGAACATTCATGTGGGCGGTTAGAAACCAACTTCGTAGTCTGTGTAATGATGTCCAAAGGGGGTCAGGTCCACGATAAGAAGGAGCTCAGGCATTGTAAGGGGGGTTGGCCATTTTGACTTCTGTAACTCGGATTTGAAAACTGTTAATGAAAATTTGGTGATTTTTCGCGTGTTATTCTAGTCCTGCGTCACTGGGTTTTATAGGATTTAATATTGATAGGTTTGATCACTAAAAATATCAAAAACAACTAAACAACATTTTGTTTGGCATAGTGGGCATGTGCATAACAAAGCATTAGTAAAAGGACCCATTGCTTGGGGTTTCCTTACCCAACCTGGTCAGTTTAGAGTTGTCTAAGGTAGTCTATTCCCAGGTTAATGAGGTGGATCAGCCAAAATCCATAGTGCTAGTTGTGACCTTCAGAGTTTTCTGTGACGTGACAAATCTGCTAAGGGTAAGCGAAAAAACTCCATAGTACTATGATATCAATTTTTAATCGACTATGTGCAGTAAAAGCTATTACTTTTCTTAAGGTTCACCCTTTAGATTTAAATCATCTGAAACCCCACTGATATAAGGAGTAAGTATATTTTCCATATCATATACAAAATGGTTGTGACATTCAGTCATGTCATGGTTTCAAGACCATAATACAAGATATGCTTGAAAGGGATCAACTTTGAATTGATGGCCAACAAATAAGTATATTCATCGATCAGTCACCTACACCAGATAAGCATGAGGAGCTACCTACGTAGAAAATCGAGATATCCATAGCTCAACCCCTTAACCAAAATTGACCATCACACCAAGTGCAGCCTCAGTGTCCTCTCCCTCACCAAAAATACTCTCAACGTACCTGGACTCAATTATCTGAGCCTATATCAACTATTTTTCAAAAGCTAAAAGAATATAAGGTTTCATGTTACCTAAAATACACCCTTTTGACCCAAATAAAGCTAAAATTAAGGGTTATAAGATACACCCTTTTGACCCAAATAAAGCTAAAATTTAGGGTTATAAGGAGGATCACTTATGCCTTTATCATAAAATAGAGGTTCATGACATTCACAATTATTATGGATTTAGAAATATGGTTCAAGACCTTAGTGACAATGATGATTTTCCCCTAGATAGTTCACCCATAGCGCCTCAGCCTTCCACAATGTAAGCTACATCATCCCATTTGTGACCCCATTTTCATTCACATCCTTGTAAGCCTAACAAGCCACCTCATCGAGTAGTCACATTTTTAATGACTACTTCGGCCCTATTTCAAAAATTATACAAGGCAAATGCAATCATATTTTCAAAATTCAAACCAAGAACACCCAAACCTAAATCACATGATGAAATCCCATATTGTATCTATCACCGTATAAATGGGCATGACATCCACAATTTCTATGCATTCAAGAATGTGGTCGAAGAAATGGTAGAATAGAATGAGCTCCGATCAGATGATTTGCTTGTTTTACCTCATCAAGATATTGGTATTTCACAAAATTCCAAGCCCCAACAGGGAGAGTTGATTTTCATCATTCTTCCTAAGTAGACCGATTACATTACATTGAATGACATGCACAATGGGGGTCTTTAAGGTAACACACCTTCCCCACCATCCACATCACAATAAATGAAGCAAAGTGATAACTCTGAAGGTATTGCACCTTCTTCACTTTCATTGAGTGGTACACACATTGGGGGTACCTAAGGTAGCACACCTTCCCCCTAAAAATACAAAAAAAAATCAATTCAAATTATTTGTATTTTATATTTCGCATATGCATTCAATTAATTGCATTACATTAGGCATCTTCATCGATTACACTTGCATTAGGATAGGTTGTGTTTACTTTCTTACGAGTGACACCATGTTTGTATTCCAGTTATGCATCCACCATTCATCATGCATGCATTTTATTTGTGAGTAATTGTGTTTTTCAACACAGCCTTATGAGTTGCTATCAGGTGTATACTAGGGTTTTTTGGTCATTCAGACATACCTAGTTATCCTTTTAGATTTTATAGAAAGCTATCTTAGCTTCTAAAGATGAGGTTTAGTTTTTATAATACCTTCCATATATCAAAATATCATCACAATTTTAAACATTAACAATCCTAGTTTGAACAAGGAAATATGACACTACAAAGTGGTCCTAGTCACCTTAAGCGAAAGGTTTTCCTTGCTCATATTATTATGCACATGGTTTATAATGTTGATTATTGGAAAAATGACAAGCTCCCCCCTACCCAATAAATCCCTTTCTTTTATACAAAATGAGCAAATTCCCAAAGCAAAGCAAAATAAACAATGGTTTTCATCACTAAGTAAATTTCTTGCTCCAAAATAATACAAAATGCAAAATAAATAGTGATTTTCATCACTAAGAATGAGCAAATATCCCAAGAAATTAAAATAAAAGAAGGGGTAACAATATTGAATCCCTGGAATATCAGTGTTCAAATTCCATAGGGTGATCTTCATTATAGTAATGGGTTGAATGAAACCCGCCTAGCAATGGAGTATCCTTATGCATGGTAATATGTCTATCACATTAGCGACCTTATTTTGTACAAACCAATGTTAGCTTATGGATGAGCTAGATTTAGGTGGCTTGTATTACCTAGTAGTCTAGTCCAACTGCATCCAAACCTAGGATCATGATTACCATATGGTGATCCTCATTACAACAATGGGTTGAATGAAACTCATATGACAATGAGATAGTCTTATGCCTCATCTAATATATTCATTTGCACACATAGGGATAGTGAATATCTTGGTCTTCCTAATAGGCGTATATCTTTCAAGAGTCTTGTGTAGTCATTATGCAACTTTTGATTAAACAACTAGGGTGTTTGAATCTCATGGAAAACCTCAAAAATCCCCTAATAACAACAAATAATATCATCAAATCATGCACAATTTTCCTTATAAATTTTTGTTTATTAAGGGATGTTCATCGAATAGGATAGATACCGGAAGGATATCATCAATGATATTTAGATGACCACTGACTATTTTATGTATATATTTTAATTTACAAAAGCTTATAGGGAAAGCCCATACATCTCACATCATCTCATCTCACATATGGATGTTTACATGATTAATTATTATGATAAGAGTTATCATTTTAATTCATGATTCTTATACATTCTATGGTGTTATCCATTAGTTTGTTACACATATTAGATTCATTTCTTATGTTTTAAGTGATTAAAGCATATAGGTTCATTTGCATTAGACCATCCACAATAATATTAATGCATTACATCCACTATATCATAAACATAGATTAAATGCATAAACAATTGAAACAAATTTAAACATGTATTTAAAATTCACCATTGCATCTATATAAGCATACATAGTAGAACATCTACACATCTAGATCATAGCATCTAATCATGTATCTATCATCTAGCTATTGCATGTCATTAGTACATCACATACATATAGCATAATCACATCATCATATAGGTATTACATTCATTAATGCATCCATAAACCATAACATGTTTAATGGTCTAAAATTTCAAAATTTCAAATTATACAAACATTTTCACACATCATCTAGGGGATTATTAGTATCATACTTACCCCAATCAAAAATTAAGCAATCACACATCAACTGGGGTATAATCAGTATCATCACCTCCCCCAATCAACTACTAGGTTTTAAAAGGTTGCACCCTTTACCTTGCATATAATCATAATCAACTGCTAGGTTTCAAAAGGTTGTGTCCTTTGCCTTTCATATACTCCTAATCAATAGCATGGTTTTATAGGTTGCACCATTTGCCTCACTATCTCAATCTTAAAAGGCCCTAAATATGCCTAATTTTCTTGCTCATTCCCTAAGGGCCCCAAAGATTCCTAATTTCTTTGGTCATTCCCCAAAATTCCTAAAGATTCCTAATTTCTTTGGTCAATCCCCAAAGGCCCCAAATATACCTAATTTCTTTGGTCAATCCCCAAAGGCTCCAAAGATGCCTAATTTCTTTTGGTCAATTCCAAAAGTACCACAAAGAAGCCTAGTTTCCTTTGGTCAAATCTCAAAAAACACACCAAAGAAGTCGATACCTTTTGGTCATTTCATCCAAGTCATCTTGGTCAAGCACCTCATCATGTTCATCACTTGCCATTTTCCTCATTGACTCGTTGCTTTAGGGGTAGTCATAATCATAATAGTCATAAAGAAGCCTAGTTTCCTTTGGTCAAATCTCAAAAAACACACCAAAGAAGTTGATACCTTTTGGTCATTTCATCCAAGTCATCTTGGTCAAGTGACTCATCATGTTCACCACTTGACATTTTCCTCATTGACTTGTTGCTTGAGGGGTAGTCATAATCATAATAGTCATAATATAAATCAACAATTGAGCACTTAATCTTGTTAATTGCATTCATCTGTAAACCATTTCCAAAAAAAATCATGTCCCTACTTAGGACATAAAATAAGTAAAATAATTAAACAAATGCTTGGCATTCTTGAATAATGAAGGTAGGACCTTGTCTCTTCATGATTGAACAATGTCCAAGATCAAGTAAGCCTAAAGTAAAAGGTTGTACTTGAATCAAGTTATTTAACTTGTTGGAGGCAATGATTTTGATATGCACACCCTTTTCATGATTGGGGCATCTAAAATTGACTAGATTAATTAACTTCAATCAACCTACAATATGGAATTAGTTTTTTTATTTTTGCTTAGTTTTGTGTTTTCCCACAATTCATCTCAAAAAGTTCATCTTTAGACACCTAAAATGCATCATGTTGAGAAGGCTACTCATATGGACACCTCTTTAGGCCATGTGACTCATCTTGGATCTTTTCAGGATATAACAGTGGTTTTAACCACTCAATTAGGGTAGCCTAGTCCTATTCAACCATAGTCATTGACATCATCAGTGACATCCATCACCACCCTCAATTTTGTGAGAGGTCTCAAGTTATCTATTGACGTTGATAGAAACTATGTCCATAGTTGCACCTATCAATAGCAGTCAAGTCTATAAAAAACTCACTCTAACAAAGCCAAGTAATTCCATTGGAACCAAGAAAATTCTTGAATGGTTGTCAAATCAAAGCATCTAGAAGCTTCCTCTCAATGGCCATAGCCTAAAAAAATCTAGTTCTTGGCTTCCTAGAGAAGCTAGGAGGAGAATTTGGGAGTCCATTTAAGGTCCCAATTTTACAAGAGAATCCTAGGAAGAATTCATGTGCAATAACCATAGTGAAGCATCTCCAAATTGAGGAGAGAATTTATATCCCTTGAGGTATAGCAAAGTGCTACCAAATTGTGCAATGCCACATGCTTATCCACCTATGGAGACTGCCAAATTTTGAAATCACTTATCATTGTTCAATTGAAAATTCACTGTGAAGTTGAGCTAATTCTTGCCCTAAGTCATTCTACAAGAATGCACCAAAAACGTCAATTCATTTAGCATCAAAATTGATTGTTATTAGGCTCAAGAACATAGAGAATAGAGAACAGAGTCTCTATCTCATGGCTGCTATTTTTTATAGTGGCCTACAGGAATCATCATCGACATTGACAACAACTAACAAAGTCTACCACATAGTTTGATAGTGGCTATGGTTTGAAATATCTTTTTCATTATTTTAGTCCATAGATTTAGCATTAGTTCTATTTTATTTGATTTCCTAACCTAGATTAACTGCTTTACATTACATATTTATGTCAGTATTTTCATGCATCTTTACATGTTTTCATGCATTTTATTTCCTTATTTGCATATTTCAAGAGACTGGCCTCATTTTGAGAAGCTCACAATGCTATTAATATATTTTAGCTTCTTTGAGTGTAGGTGATAGAGAAAATCAAAGTTCAAATATCATCAATATAGCATCATAGAGCGGAGGTCACCAAAACAATCCCTCCTATAATTAGTTCGTGGGGATTCTAAAGATCTACTGAAGACACCTATCATTTGGATTATTGATTGCAAAACATATCAAATTGGTTAATCTCTCAAAGGGATGTCGTGTAACCTTAATGTAAATAAGAATCTACAAATATGAATAAATATGGGCACCATTTATTTCTTTTATCTCTTTCTCTTTGCATTGGTTATATGATGTATCTTGTTAGTTTGATTTCATACTTCTTTAGGTGTTAGATTTTTAGCAATATTTAACATTGAAGAACTTCTAGATTTGGAAGATTGAATATTGAAGATAGATTAGGACTATAGAAATTTCCTATTGCAGATTTGAGAAGCAATATATTTTGGAGGTCCAAGAAAGAGATCTCATTGCAAAATTTCTATAGTTGGAAGATTGAAGAAACCAAGATAAGGTTTCATTAAAGACATGATTAAGAGAGTTGAGTAGCTGCAATATTAGAAAACCCAAGAGAAGAGGTCTCAAGATGATTTTGGAGAAGAATAATATTAGAGAAATCCTGATTGCAGAGTTATAATACCCAAGAGTAAAGGTCTCAAGAATATTTTAAAGAAGAAGAAGGCTAGAGAAAGCCTCATTGCAAAATTGAAGCAGTGGCCATTGGAGAAAATTTGAATAAAATATCATGTTAGAATATTGCAAGTAGGAGAAGCTCCTAATAAGAGTAAGTTGTGATAATTGTTGCCATTCAACAACAAGACCAAAAGAAAAAAGGATTTGGCAAGAATTTTACCGAATTTTGAGAAAGTTTTTGAAGACCTCAAGACATTCAAATTCTTGAGGAAGAAGATAGCAAAAAAGATCATATTTGAAGTTAGAATTCAAAAATAAGTTTGGAGAAGGAAGAAGGATTAAAGAGGCCACATATTTGAGAAATTTGAGGACAACCATGAAGGCTTTGTAGGCTTATTTGTAAAAGAAGAAATTTGCTAATTTTCGAAGGAGAAGTTGAAAGGTTACAGGACATCAAATTAAAGAGATCATAGAGCTATGATTTAGAGACGTTTTGGGAAGTTTTGGGCAGCCAATTGAAATAAATCTTGACAGTAAAATAAGGTAGCACATTTTAAGATTCTTGGATATCAAAGAATCATATTTTGTAAGTAGCAATTTTAGATACTTGAGCTGCAAATTTGGGCAGCAAAGAGTCATATTTTGTAAGTAGCAATTTGAGATACTTGAGCTGCAAATTTGGGCAGCATTTAAAAGAGAAAGGTAAGTTGCATTTTGAAAGATTTTAGGGACATATTTGGAATAGCTTTAGATAGCAAAGCATAGAAAGATTTAGAAGCATTTTAACAATGCAAATTTGGACAACAAGAGGGCAGTATTTGTAGATGCAAATTTTAGAATTTGATAGCATACATTTGAAGGAGAAATAAGAGGAAACATTTACAGTAAGAAAGCTTATTTTTGGGTAGCATTTATAGCTGCAAGTTAGAGGTTTTAGAGAAGCAATAAAAAGGGAGTATAGCTGTAAAATTACATAAATTTAATACAGCAAGCTATCAAGAAGAAAAGCCAAAAAGGAATACATAAAAGGTGTGTATATTTGATGCTATAAAAATTATTCTTTTACAAGTATTGAAAGTAATTATTATAAGTTTTTGAAAGCATCATTTTTAGAGCTATTAAAATCTAGAAAAAATAAGTTTTAGTAAAGTGTCTCCAAGCCAAGGAAAGAGACACCATTATCATTATAAAATCTATAAAATATAATAGCAATATTTAAAGCTTAAAAAGTGCTAAAAATGAGTGATAAGGAAATTATTATATGCTTTTTTTTATATAACAAAAGTATAAATTTATTCTAAGTTTTATTGAGGTCAAATAGTCCTTAAAACAAAGGCATATTTAAGGTGTCTAAAGACATCGAAAGAATCATAAAATATGCATAATATGTTGGTAAAGGAAACCACCAAAAAGAGTGGTAAATCCACCAAGTAAAGCACCACCGAGTTGCATAGGTTGAGCACCATAGAAAAGTGTAAAGGTGACATCAAAGCACATGGGGGAAAGTGCCCAAACATTACCTAGAAGAACAACCACCGCATAAAATATGAGCCACCAAAAAAAGATAAGATCCACCATGGAAGAGCCACCAAAAAGGAGTGCCCAAGTGAAGGAAAGCCACCATGGAAGATCCACCTGTAGAGGAGCACCTAAGTGGAGAAGATCCACCTGTAGAGGAGCGCTTAAGTGGAGAAGAGCCACCATTGAGAAGTTGAAGTGCTTCTTGCAAGTTCAAAAATGTAAACAAGAGGAGAAGACAAATTTTTGGACAGTGAAAAGACATTAAGGAAGACCAAAGTTCTAGGGTTTGTAACCACCAAGAAAGTAAGTGTAAAGAGAGCATGCATAATATTCCTTGCAACATTGCACAAGTATGTTAAGTACATTACATGCACAAGCCAAGTTTCAAGAGAAATAAAAGAACACAGGAAAGGTATTCAGAACTTAAAGAGCACTCAATATCCATCCATAAGGTTCAAGAGAGTTATAATATTGTATTTCCACTTGGCACAAGAAAGGAGGAGCACTATAGGTCATTGAAGAGTTGCAGGATATCTTAGAAAAGAGCAAGAAGATATTTTGGTGATACTTGTCACTCATCTTTCAAAATTCAAACATTACAAAGGAAGACCAAATGTTTTTGGAGTGCCATTTATTGCATGAGATGGAAATACATTGGCATAGTCTCATTTACTACAATAGAGAGGAATACGTTGGAGTTGAAGCGCCTTGACTAAGCTGAAGGAAGTTGACTAGCCTAAGTGGAGCACCCATTTTCAAAGAAAATCTAGATTTAGCATCAAGGAGGGAGTGCCTAAAATATTAAAGGTATTTTATTACTTTTGGAATTGATTTATGCTAAGAGTTATAAGGATTAAAGGATAATTATTTTCTAAGGTTAAAAGTATTGGAGAGATAAGACTTTTGGAATATTATTTAAACCTTAGAAATATGAATATTGCAATTTAAAAGCTTCTACAAAATATTGAAGATTGATTTAAATATTGAAGTCTTTATTTCTGAAGTTTTGTAATTTGCACATTTGAATTTACAAAACAAATTAAAATATTTACAATTTGATAAGTTTGGAGAAATAAGGTATTCTACATCAAACTAGGAATACAAAACTTGCAAATATTATTTTTAGAGTTTCTAAATTTCTAAAGTTGGAGTTATAAGGAATCCAACATCAACATAGTCTATGAAATTTAGAATTAGAAATTATATTCTTAAATTTGGGAGATAAAAGGAATTCAACATAGAAGTTTTTGACAAAAGGAAAAATTGCATTAATAGTTTAGTATCTAATTCAAAAATTATAAGAGATAAATTTGAAGATTTGCAAGATTTAAAATTGCATTCAAATCATTGATTGATAAGAGGAAAGTAAATTTGCTATTTTTGAAGAATATAAATTGGAAAATTATATAGTATTTTTCAATCATTAGGGAGATACAAGGAGTTCTACAAAACATAGAATTGAAGGAACTATATTGAAACTAGGGAGTCATAAGATAGACTACTTCAAAGGTTTTATAAAAAATTATTCTCAAGGAATTATATTGATTAATCATATACTACAATATTTGAAGAATTAAAAGGTTTCAACTCAAGATCTAGAAGTTGAAAATATTTTCAAGAAAGTAAATATATTCAAAATTGGGAGATATGAGTTTTAAGTATTTGGAAGGTCAAAAATAGAAATGTATCCTTAGTATATCATTCAAAACTAAGGAGAGAGAAAAAAATAGAGAATCTAATATTACATCAAGTACTTATTTGATAAACGAGGGATTCATAAAAAAGTCAACCTCAAAATTTTAAAAGGATTCTACTAAAGTTATCTTTCATTTTTTAGACTCAGGAGTTACAAGGAATTCTACATCAAAAATAATATGGATAACATAGTAAAGGAAGTATTTAATGAAAATAGTGAAGAAATGTTACATGCACTCAAATTCTATTCTCATGACTTAATATCAAACATTGATGAAGATCAAGTATTTGATATTCTAAAAGATAAATTGATCTTATTTTTTCAAATAAGCTAAGGAAGGACAATTTACTACCTTCATGGAATTTCTTCATGGAAAAATTTTTAGATCTTTCTAGGAATCTCAAGACATTATTATTACTACAAAATAATTTCTAATAATGTATCTTTCATTATTTGTTTTTGAACTCTTCCAAGGAAAAATATAGGTTGAAGAAAATATTTCATATGATTATCTCAAGGAAGATTCATTGAATCCAAATAAATATTATTGTGATGATTCACTAAATTACAACACTAAGGATATATCACTAGTAGAAGTATAGGAACAAAGAAATAAAAGAAACAAGGAAAGAAATCAGATCAAGAAAGACAAGGTGAAGATTGAAACTAAAAAAGATGATTATTTGAAGCATTCAAGACAAGAACCAAAGTTGTATCACTATGATGATATGCTAACACAATGTTTAGAAGGAAAATCATCAATGAAGATACAAAAGCAAGAAAAATAAAATAAGAAAATAAGAGGTCACACCAGAAAAGTTAAACAGGAATCATTTTATGCAAATTCAAAAATTGATCTTATAGAGATAGATTGAAGACTTGAAGATGAAGACAATATTGACTATTAAAAGTCTCCAATAACCAAATAATGTAAAATAGGGGGTTTTAGGATATATTATATTATTTGGTACATGCTAATGTACCACCTTGGGTACATATTTAGATTAGAAAAGTGTTTTAGATTAGAGTGAGATTATTTACCTTCTGCAATGTAATAAATGCATAAGTGTGCAAATTATTTTGGCAATGTAAATATGCATAGTTATCCATGTGCACATGTGTCATAGAATAGTAATATGAAGAGTCATAGGAAGAGTGAAGGCCAAGATTCCTCTATATGAAGAGTCACATTCCATTATATATGTGTCTATGTGGGTGTGAAAGACATATAGAGAGATATAGAGTGATAGATAGATTGGTCATATACAATTGTAATGGAGAGTGAAGAAGTATGATGTATTTGAGGTCTTTATTCAATAAAGATCATATTTTCATGAGCATTTATTAGTGGTATTTATATGAGTTATTTTTTAATTTATTTATGAGTTTTATATGCTTAGTAGTTTGCCATTATCATATATTTCATATTGCAACTTTATCTTGGATATTATGGTGACTTTATCTTAAGTATTTATCTTCAAAATATAACATTTAGTTCATGTGTCATCGAGGACACCAACCAGTTTAGAGGGGATAGATGTAGGTAGGAAAATTAATATTTTTATTTTTAGTAAATATTTTTTGTCATTTTTGTGTTATGTTGTAGTTTTATGCAAAGTGTTTTATGAAATGTGCATTCATATATTTAACTAATGTTGTAAAGTTATAAATTCATAATTTAATATTATATGTGATAAAGGAAATATTAGCATGTATGACAAAGCTATAAAGTGACTTATGAAATGAAATGTAAATGTAAGCTAATGCAAGTCGGATGTGATTTGAAAGAATGATGAGGTTTCAAGTAGTTAGAGGATGCAACTAATTTCTAATTGTATAAATATGACCTTTGCCTCATTTATTTATACATAAGGCTGATGGAGGTATATTGATGATCATGGAGTTGGTCGGTATGCTTGTATTGGAAGTTGTGGTGGCTGGTTGTTGTTGGCTATAAATGGTTGATTGCACCAACAGGAGAGTGTATAATTGTAACCAATTAAATTTGTATAATTTTATATGTGTATGAAACCCTAGAATGCTATCGCACAAATGGTATATTATATGTTATTGTTATACAATTGTTGTTAACATAAAATTTGTGTATTTTATTTATTATTTTTTGTTGTTATTGTACATTGCTTATGTGTATCATTTTTATTAAAGTTATTCAATATAGAAATATATTTAAGTAGAAATGGAACTGGTTTTTAGTAGAATAAAAATTATTTATATAGGTATAGATAGAAAGGATATGATCAAGAAACTATAAATAATCCCCAATGCCCAAAGAGACCTATAAATGTGCATAGATACAATGGTCACTTTGAATACCCCAATGCAAGAAATGGTAGTTGAGATTTAGGGGATAGTAAATGTTGGTTTATTTGATGTCTTAAATTACCAAAGGGGACTCCTTGATGATGGCATTATACATACAATATTTGAACAGAATAAAGTGAAAGTTAAAGCTGAAGCAACACCAGAATGGATGAAACAATTGAAACCATTGGTAGGAAGACTACAAAAGATGGTGGAGAAGCACTATGAGTTATATTAAAACCACTATGAAGATCTTTTAAGAATTACAAAAAATATCATGGGCCTATGATTTCCTAGAGATGAGGAATGGCAAAAATTATTGAAATTGTTGCCATGTGGAAAACCAAGGAGAACCAACATTTTGTAATATTGCTACAAAGTGGTCCAAATTTTATAGACTCTATGCCCAAGGATAAAGGCAATATCTAGGACCTCTCATTGATCAATATTGGCACCCCATGGAGTCACCAAAAAATTAGTAACCCCACTATTACCTTGGGATCATCAATATTTTGAAAATATGAAAAACCAATAAACCAATCAATTGGATCCTCTAGAGATTTAGTTTTACAAAGTTTAGGTCAGAGGTATAATTTCCTCAAAGTTATGTGATAGGTTCTTATGGAGCAAATATCTTGGTAGAATAAAGCAAACCATTCCTAGGTGGAAGTAATTCACTATCATTCTTGGATAAAATCACTCATTAATAGAAAAATATAGACAAAGAGTGCATGAATCCCAAGGAAGATCTTCTAAAAGCAACATCTTGGCATGTAGTGGTGGCATTAAACATTTTATAAGGTTTCTAAGTCATTTAGATATGTATTTAGAGGTATGTAACATTTGGAGTTGCCTCATTTTGCTAAGGATACCCCCAAATATTTACCTTTACTATAAGTAAACTTCTCACCCAAGGTATAAATAGGAGCCATGGGATCCATTATAAAATTGTTTTTTCCTTGAGACAATAATAGCTATACTTTGTGAGTCCCACACTATAATTGCTCTTGATTCTTTTGGAATAGTAAGAAATTGATAAAACTTTTTGCTTTCCATCAGTGGCACTACCCTCTTATATTGTAGAATGCATATTTATTGCGATACTACCCTTTTGTCCTCCTTTGATTTTTTATTAATTATATTTTATATACATGGGATGTATTTTTGTTATTTTATTTTCTCGTATTGATTGATCACACATTCTCCTTGCTATGATTACAATTGTATTCTATTTTTGTTCTCTTGTATCCTAAACTTTCAAATTTACTTTCATGCATTTTAATTTTCACATTTAATTTCTGTATTTAGCTTAGATTAGATTAGATTTAGCAAGAATAGTGTGGAGTTAGCCTAAATCTAGAGGTTGATATGGGCACACTCTCTTTCTCCTAGTTTATTGAAATGAATTTGCAAGTGCATAAGAAGTTGAACATTTTTGTAGTTCAACACTATCATGACATCTATAGAATCTAAACCTAGGTAGTTTTTTGTGAGCCGAACATTCACACCATTCAAACTTTAAACCCATGGGTTACTTATAATTAACATTATCTATAAAATATTCTTTTTTAACTTTATGATTTTAAATGAAGTGTTATGTGTGGTGTTAAATTTGTATGTTAATTTGTACTAAATTATTTTCATCAAGCTAGATATTCAAACTATAAATCTTCTAATAACTAGCATTAATCCATATAAACATGTATTTAATGTGCATCAAGAAATTAAAAAAAAAAAACTCAACATGTCATTTTTACTATGGCATGTGTAAAAATGTAAGAATTGACAGGCCAAGCTTTCTAAACATATTTTAAGGTATATCACATCAATATTAATGGTGATTTATATTTCACTATACACATTAAATTACATAGTTTTACTTTAGAAATATTGAATTTTGTAAATTTATATTATTATAAATATTATTGATATTTTACTTCTATGGGTATTTTACTTAACTAGTGTAGGTCAATATGATTGCCCACATTTGCAAGTCCTTGTGAATAAATCCAACTCATCGTATTTCCATTTTGCAAAGACTTTTTCAAATTTTTCTAAAGCAAACAATCCAGAGGGTGGCCAAAGCATCATAGAAACATAAACAAGCTAGTGTAATCTCAAATGCATCAATATGGAGTTGAGTTCCAAGTGGTCAAAGCATTTTTTAGTAGACTCATAATCATGAAAAAGGTGGTGAAGTATAATGTATTTTATAAGAAGAAAAATTGGTTGTCCCAAAGGGTTCTAGTAATGCACAAACCCATGATCAATCCATTTCAAACTTTCCCAAGGATGATGTCATACAAAACTCTAGAAAAGTTCAGGAACAAAGAAACTAGGATGGAAGGATCCCAACGTTCATTAAATTGAAACATTTCTAAAGTGTGAAGCCAGATGAACACAGATCTATGATTTGCAAGGCTAACTTCAGCATAGGATTTATATAATTTTAAAGATACACAAATCTATAAGATCAAGGCACTACCCAAAAAAGGCAAAAATATATGCATCCTAAGAAATGATGTCAATCAAACCTTCCCAAAAACACAAGTTCAAAAGACTTCTAAAATTATTAAAAAATCCTGACATCATTGCAAGTTCCAACATTGAATCAAGTCTATCCAAGAACATCCTTTTCATCTAAGATTGCTCCTATTATAAATTGTAACCACTTGAATTCTCCCTAGTCATTTTTAGCTAGATCATTGAGGCTAAAAATGATGTTTCTAATAGATTGTTGCAACGAATGATAAAATTACAAGGGATGACAGTTGAAGATCAATGGACCTACTAAAGACATGCATAAGCTAGAGCTAGAAGAAGAAATCCAAATTGGCCATAGTAGAAAAACTTTTAATGTAGATAGTTGATTGGTGCATATATGAAAATGGCATCCACTCCCATGAGCATTTTTGCCAAGTTATTTTCTAACATACCTATAACAAACTATTGTAAATCTTGAGATAGAAAATTCATGATCAATCTATAAATAGATAAATATACCTCATAATGAGGGTTAGCTCTAGAGCAATTGATCATTTTATATTATATGATGATTGTCGCCAATCAATGAAAAGTGAAAATTGGTTGCCCTCTATTGTGATAGTATTCTTAGGTTTTTATGAATGAATTTTATATTTTAATGCATTTATGTTGCACTTTATGATTAGTGAATTCAATTAAATTGGATTGCTATTTGTATTACTCTTCATATAGTATTTGAAATGCTTAAAGTGTATAATCTAAATTTTATGATTTCTATAATTCTTTCATAATGGTTGGTATGTTATGTTTCATTTGGATTTGATTGTGTAAGACTCTTATGCAGTGTATTTTTGGTGTTGTTATGGTATACCCATCCATTATTTAAGATATTTCTAAACCCTTGTCTCTTTCTAATCTTTTTATTCCTTTAGTATTTACCCCCTATTTTAATACTACAAGCATTATAAGGAGACAAACTTCTTTGAAGGTTTAATTTTGGGAGAAATCCTAGTCATCCAATCTTATTTAAAGGCTAGGGCGTATTTCAAATACTAAGCAAATTTTGGATTAAGAGTTTAGGTTTTGGTACAATTGATGGGACCTATTTCATCATTTTATCTCACTCATCTAGAGGACTCAATATTTTGGTGAATATTCTTGATCTCTTAAGTGGAGAATACATATTTACTTGGTGGCTCCATTGATGAGAGAACCAAAAAAATGGTAATTTTACTAGTGATAGAATTTAAAACCACATAGTGATCGAAATAGACATTGAGATTGTCAGCTTCAAGAACTCCATATATAAAGCAATGGTCTAACAAATTTGTCTAGCTTGGAATATTTTTAGGCCTCTCAACATTTTGGATCTACACGATATCCCCTAGGCCACTTTGAAATCCTTACCCATTTATGATGGTAGTGGGAAAATGGCTTATGAGACTATCAAGATGTGGTTTCTCTAGCTACCATCTATAGTATTACCTTTGAATATGTGATGATGAGGTTTCTTGATCGATCTTTCCAAGGAAATTTTCTACTATGGTATCATTCCCTAGAGGACTAAAATTTTAGGGCATGGGATGACCTGGCTAAACCCCTCATATTAGAATTTTATGGCCTAGGAGACTCATTCTTACTGCTCGTCTAGTTTTCCTTTATTCAAAGATACCCTTATGAGTGCATTACCGATTTTAATATCTAGTTTAGAAGAACCTAGAGAAATATCCCTAAGAAATACAACCATCACATGCCCAAGCCTATATTTACTAAATTCATGCTCTTACCCTATACATAATCCTTCTAATCTAGCAACTCAATGAAAAATAAATCTTGTAAGTCTTCCAAATGGTCATCACAACAAATACTATGCTCATCTTGATGAGAAATATCTCTCCCAAAACCAATATGTTAAACACCTATTAAACCTACCAAATGAACTCACACAACATATTGCTTGAACCATATTCCTCTTATCCATGTCTAGTAGAGAATACACCTACTGTGTCTTCCCTAGAATCTTTGATAGTGCAATAACTAAGAACTCTAATTCAGCACTTGAC
This sequence comes from Wollemia nobilis, assembly GCA_028583015.1. Lineage (NCBI taxonomy): Eukaryota > Viridiplantae > Streptophyta > Pinopsida > Araucariales > Araucariaceae > Wollemia > Wollemia nobilis. The sequence continues at coordinate 3,523,445 of JAQPPZ010001206.1, forward strand.
TAATGAGCTCAATTTTGCCAAAGGATAATACGATGAAGTAGGTATTGAGGTATATCCTCAAAATGTGTCTTCCCCAAGAGACCAAGTGACATACAATGATGAAATCAATGAAAAATATTTTACCATTTTTAAAGATCAAATATCAGAGGAATCCCCTAGTCCAATCATGCCTAAGTGCTTAGTGTTTGATATTCATTACAATAGTAATAATTACCAAGTTTTTCAACCTCACTTCTACTCAATGGTATCTCAAGGAACAAGTGATTTTCTAGCTCTTACAATGGATCCAGAACAATATTTTACAAAAGAGGGATTCACCACAACTTATCTAGTCAATCTATATGTAGGCTTTATTCCTATTTCTTTGTTAGAATAGGGTCATAATACTAAAAAGCCAAAAATTGTAGGGCAAGAAATAGAGAAAAATATGGAACAAGTTGAAGGGAAAGAGCCAAAAATGATACCATTTCCACAAAGAAGGCAATAGGAGAAAAGAAATCCAAAGTTATTTTTTGGGATACTAAGTCCAAAAATGCTACAACTAAACCAACAAAGGAGAGGGGTTTACCAAAAGTTATACTACCTAGATATAACTAGGAAGTAGAGGGCATAAATAGCTTAACAATATAAAAAACTATTTAAGTGAGCATTCCAAGAAAGTGAACTACTAAATGAAACAAAAGACAACATTGTGACAGAAGTGAAAAGTCTAGAAGAAATGTTGTTGGTTCTTGGACAAGTGAATATGGTTGAAGTAGCTCTAAGAGGTTTAGAAAATGATAAAATTACTTTTTGATATTCAAAATCAACATGTAAGAGACCATCACTTGGAATAGATAAGACTAAATATTTTTCCTTTCATCTATCCTTGTGTTTAGAAGGTTGGATATTACATAATTGCATAGTGGATCTAAAAGTTATTGTCATGACTATGCCCTAGGCAGTCTATTATACCATGAACTTAAACTATGCTAAGTTGGATTTTAGGATATTACATAATCGCATAGTGGATCTAAAAGTTGTTGTCATGAATATGCCCTAGACAGTCTATTATGCCATGAAATTAAACTATGCTAAGTTGGATTTTAGGATATTGCACCTCAACGGGATACAAGTTCAGATATAGATATCATGGAAAAGATCTTGATTTTGCTACATAGATGCCTAGACCTTGTCATAGTGTAAGATGAGATAATTTTTTATTTTCCACTATTTTTGGGAATATACCTATAAAATAATTTTCTAGAGAAATTAGGGGGACACCTGGCCCTAGATCATGATCACATTACTATCCCCTACTCCCAAAAATTGATCTAGATATATAGTGATAAGCTTAAGTCACATCTTATTGAAAGGTATGAAGAGCAAAATATAGATCCAATAGAGGAAGTACTAAAATATGTGTAGGTGGAAGTAATTGATTGGCTAAAAAGCAAGAAAAAATTAGTCTAGCATGAGCTCACCTTAAATAATATTAGTCCTAAAATTGTGATTTTGTCAAACCTATAAAAGTAGAAAAATACAAGGGTAAGCCACAAGCAGTTTTGAGGCTTAGCAAGTCACATGTCATAGCAAACATAGCTAGGAAAACAAGGAAAGTTAGAAAAAAATACAAATAGCAATGGAATGCTCTACACTCCATGTTAAGATGATAATGCTAATGTTTCTTAGGACTTATCAAATAATATATTTCAATTCTATGCTTAAACCAATGCATATAGGAAAGATACCCAGTGACCTATGTGGTCAAAATTAATTACCAGCACTAATTCTCAATGCTTGCTTTAAGATAAGCCTTGGGACCAAGTGTGATGAAAATTTTACCTATTAGTCATGCTCAATCAGAATAAGTTACACACTTAAAGAAGTGAATTATAGATAAAATATTAAATTTGGTACCATATGATTAGGTCATTGCACATTCTGATGAAAAGGAAAAGATCAACCATATCAACATGAAGAGGCATATCACAATTTTGTGTAAATAGCCAACATGTAAATAAAGACAATTGTAGGCATATACAGATGCAAATAAGGCCAATGGCCAAGTAGATAGTTAAATTGCAGAGGTGAAACCTTGTCAAGAATACCAAATGGGTCACATGCATGGGATTTTGAGGTTCAAGGTAGATTTTGTGAGGTGTTGATTTAATTGCATTAGGAATGCTCTTTCTTGAAAACAAGTGAGTTCTAGGCTAGAGAAAATAAGGGTAAACCTAATTTTAGATTGGTAGAACTCCCAAATAAAGGAACTTATATAAGGTGACCTCCCCTCCTTTAGCATTGTAATGTTTATCATGACTTTTCCAAGGACTATGCTCTTTTGGCATAATTTTGATAAGATCTTCAACATACAACAAGATATAGTAGAGATGGTCATACTTCTCTAATAGTCCCTCTTATTTTATTTTTCTATCCTTTGATTTTACCATCTATCAAGGACATCAAAATTATACCAAAAAAACACAATAAGAGCAAAGGAAAAAGAAAAAAAAAGACAATCCAAGAAGCTAATAAGGCTGATAAGCCTACAATTTTTGTACCTTTGTAACCTAGATACACCAATGGAGAAAGCATAGGTTGAGAGAAATATTTATTTGGTTGAGCTTAATGAGTGTGCAAAATACATGCCTTGAAGAATACAACAATATTTTAAGACATGTAACTTTGCACACTCTTTGAACTTGACTAAATTGATATTTCTCTAAATTTATGGAACTAGAAAGGCCTAAAAATCTTGAAGAACCTCTCAATCAAGGGGGAAGCTTCACTTTTCTTTCCTTATTGATTTTTTATATTTTTCATATCCAAATAGCAATAAGATAGGAAGGTAAAGCTAAAAGTTGAATATAGGCTTTTGAATACGATAGAAGGAGAAGGTCATCATCATCCAGGTATTATTTCTTCCATATCACCTTTGTTCTTATTTATCATATCTTATTTCCCATAACCCTTTGTATCCTAATTCAATCCATTTTCTTTTCAACCACTCCACACCCACATTTTTTCATTCCTCACTTTCCCAATGCTCTCCTTAACCCCTCTGACTCAGCCCAATGGATACGCTAGCTAAAATTTATTAATAGAATGTGCTTTGGCTAATCATGGGGTTATGAGAAGACAACACACAAGCATAGGGTAAATATGTATGAATCATACCACATGGCATTTAAATACCTTGATGATGAAAGCAGACACAAGGGATCTAAACAATAAGGATCCAACTAGTAAAAGACTATTAAATATACAAAAAGAAAAGCATGAAAGTGAACCGCTTCCACAAGTTATATTTTTGTAAAGGAGTGTTGGTTCAATAAATGATGTCCATAAGTATTGTAAAACTTAGATGGCATAGTCGTTCACTCAAATATATAGGGATATGTAGGCCTAAATTGAATTATAGCAAAGCAACCATGCATACCTCCAAAATCCTAGGATATTGTACATATTCCCATGACATCAAAGAAGACTACCTATGCAACTTTATAAATAAAATAGAGATACATATTAATGAAAGGCTCCAGCTTGCAAGTGCCTTGAATATTTACCTAAGGTATTTTTCCTAGGTATAAAAAAATTCTTAGCTATGGTAAACTATGCTTAGAGAAGTGTTATTTTTGCAAGAGGCACCACCCTTTAGGTATCTCCATTTCCCCTCCTTTATTTTTATCTTCTCATATTTCCTTTATCTTTCTATTTTTGTACCTTGTCTACTTGTATCCCCCTCCATCATTCCCAACCTCTCCATTTTCTAATGCCCTTGCCTTTCTCACTTGTAGTTTTCTTCCCCCAAACATTGTAGGTTATGTCAAGTTCTGTACCTAAATGGGATATAATATTGATAAGGGCATCTTGGAAAATTGTATCATTGCTATAGAAAATGCTCACTTAAACCCTTGGCTTTCACCTTCTTCACATCTTTGTGTTTTCTTCTACAATTTTCCATTTTGTAATTTTTTTGTCTCTTATTACCTTAAGCTTTGCTTCCTCTTAAATTTTTTATTTTTTTCAACTTATCTTCTAGATCCCCTTCCTCCTTGCAACCTTGTATCCAATAAATAAGTCTCTACAAATTCTCTATTTCTACAAACAAAAATCCCTAGGAGGCTCTAAGAATGTAGGTCAATATGATTTCCCACATTCACGAGTCCTTATAAATCAAGCCAACTCACCATCTTGCCATTTTATAGACTTTATCAAATTTTGCTAAGGTAAATGATCCAAAGGGTAACCAAAGCATCATAGCAACACAAAAAATCTAGTGGGGGTTCAAATGCATTAGTTTGTATTTGAGTTCTACAACTATCAAAGCACTTTTCAATGGACTTAGAATCATGGAAAAGATGGTGCAACATAATGTATTTTATTAGAATAAAAAATGACTAAGTACCAAAATGTTCTAGCAATATGCAAAGCTGAGATCAATCATTTTTAAACTTTTCCAAGGATGACGTCACACAAAAATCCAACAAAGTCTAGAAATAAGAAAATTGGGATGGCATGACTCTAATATTGACTAAATTTAAACATTCATAAAGTGCAAATTTGTATGAACATAGATTCAGGATTTTCAAGTGCTTACATCAACATGAGCTTTGTGGAAGTCCAAAGATACACAAGTTTGGAAGATCAAGGTATTACCCAAAAAGGCATGAATCCTTACTTTATAAGGAATGATGTCATCCAAAACTTCCCAAAATCTTAGATTTGGTTCAAATGGCCTCTGAAATAATTAAAAGAGCGTGACATCATTACAATTTTTTGGCATCGACTCAAGTCTACCTAGGAATATTATTTTCATTCAAGATTACTCTTGTCATAAGTTATAACTACTTGAATGCTTCCCAACCATTCGAAGCTAGACCATTGAGGCTAAAATTAATATTTTTTATAGACTATTGCAACAATCAAACAAATTGTAGAGGATAATAATTTAATATCCATGGACTTGTTAAAGACACACATAAGCCACATCTAGATGAATAAATCAAGACTAGCCATAGTAGCAAAACCTAAATGCAGATAATTGATTGGTGCATATATGAAAATGGCATCCACTCCCATGAGTGTTTCTTTCCAGGCTATATTTTAATAGACATGTAACAAGCTATTGTAAATCTTGAGCTAGAAAATTCATGACCAATCTATAAATAGCTCAATATACCTCATAATGAGGGTCAACTCTATATCAATTACTTGTATATTGTATGATAACAGATGCTAATAAATGAAAAGTAAAAATTATTTGGCCTTAATTATGATAACATTATCAAATTTCTATGAATGAATTTTATATTTAAATTTGTTTATGTTGCACTTTATGGTTATTGAATTCTGCTAAGGCAAATTTTGCTAAATTGGGTTGTTATTTGGATTACTCTTCATATAGTATTTGGAATGCTTAGAGTATATAACCAAAATTTAATGAGTTTTGTAATGCTTTCATTAATGATTGGTCTATTAAGTTTCATTTGGATTTTATTGTGTAAGACTCTTATGTAGTGTATTTTCAGTGTTGTTATGCTATACCCCATCCATTCTTTAAGCAATTTTTAAACTCTTATCTCTTTCTAACCCTTCTATTTCTTCCTTTAGTCTTTACCCCATATTTTAATACTCCAATTATTATAAGGATTCATCCTTATATAGAGATTGAACTTGGGATAAATCCTAGTCATCCAATCTTGGCCAAAGTCTAGGGTGTATTTCAAAGACTAGGCAAATTTTGGACCAAGAACTAGTAGAGACTAGAGAGTTGTGACTCACTCGTATATAAGATCTCATATATAAGTCCACTATGTTACTAGATCTCATATAAAAAATGTGTATAATATGCATGAGTGATGATCATGTGGATATTTAGTTACTCCTATTACATAATTTTAAATTTAATAGTTTTTAATCCATATCTAATATGATAGTATCTCTCAATTAGGTTATTACATGACTTTCTTGTATAAGAGACACCTTTGTTCAACTTTTTATTTTTCCTTTTTTTTAATAAGTTATGTATCTTCTATTGGGGCCACTCCTACCAAAATACCAAAATATTACATTTACTATTAGGTTAAATAAACCATATCCAACATGCCTTTTTATTACAAATATTTTTTATTTCTTGTTCTATTAAATATATTCTTCAACTTTCCCAAAGTGCTATGTTTTGGCAATTAGATTCTTGACATCATTTTTATCAAGATATAAAATGTCACTTGGCCAATTGCCTTCTAATATTTAAATTTCACAAATATGATGATCAACACCATGATTGATTAAATTATCTACTACCCAATTTCCTTCCTATAAATATACTCACATTTCTAATAGATTATCTCCAATAATAGATAATGAACATTAGTAATAATATTATTTTTGTATCCAATCCCCATATTCATTTTTGTTGATAACATTGATGATAATTGGTGAACCTTTCAATTGAAATATATCTCTATCATGTTTCTATTGTAATTTGAATCCCTATAAGTGCCCTAGTCTTTGCATAGTTTCTATTTGAAGTTCTATATGATTTTGAGTAAGTGAGGAGAATGTTTCCTTCATTATTTTGAAAAAAACCACCTCCAATAAATTTTCTTAGAATTCCTTTAGAAGCGCCATCGAAATTAATTTTGATAAACCCAATTTTTAGAAATTTCTATTTTACCCTAGATTGAAGTAGATCATTTGTTTTAATATCATTATCATAGAATAATATTCCATGTATGTTCAAATCCTATAATTGAGTTGTTACCTCCTCTTTTTCCATACTTGATAATCTTCCATGATGAGCACCATATCTATAAAAAATTTGCAAGATATGCAATAATACGGTTCCAAACTTGGGCATGATTTCAAGATTTATTTTTCAAAATTCCATTATTCCTTTCCAGCCATAAATTCCAATGAATAATGGTAGGTCCAATCCTCCATAGAATATAATGATTTAGCTTTAAAATAATGAATCCAAAATTTCATAAACTCTTTCAATGCGAATGACACTATCCATTTTTTTTAAAGCAACCTCAAATGGTATGAGAAAAGGGACAATGAAGTAAATGGCCTGATGTTTCTAAATCCTTCTCACCTAACAAACATCTAAAATTTCAATGATATTCTTTTCTTTGTAGACTCTTTCTCATAAGAATCTTACTTTGAACTGCTAACCAATGAAATATTAAGGCCTTAGGGAGAACCTCTAGTGATCAAACATACTTTCAAGGAAAACCTTTAGGAGTAGGAAATTTTGATTGCTCTAAATCCTCATATCCCCACTTGACCAAGTATCCACCATATTTTTATAGATTTTAAACAAAATCATCCTTTCATATAAAAATCAACAAATAAAAGTCTTAAATCACCTTTCAGATTTCATCTGCAATTTGTTTGAGTTTCTCTCCTTCAACCAGGTTACTAATAGAAATCTATGATATAGAGTTGTTGCTCATATTAATAGTCTTTGACCTTTGGATCTTTACAAGCGAGGCATTCCCAAGCCAATTGTTTTCATTTTGAGATATAAATAAGAGAGTGAGGCTTCAACCAAGAATTATACAAAAGAATTTCATAATTCATATCATTTATTAAGCATCTAATATATTTCTTTATCAATTGCAAACTATCTAATATGAATTTCCATGTTGACAATCCACTTGGTAGGGTTCTTTTCCTAAATAATTTCATTGCATCAAGAGAACCTACATATTTTTGAAGTAATATTTTTTTCCAATTCTTTCCTTGATCTCTAAAAAATCTCCACCCAAGCTTTGCCCCTAAGGCCAACTTGTAAGTTAACGATTTTGCAAGCCTACTCCTCAAATATTTTTCCTTTTCGAACCCTATTCCACTTACAAATAGGAAACCTAATTTTTCCTCACATCCGTTCCAAATAAAATCTCCTTGAATTTTATCAACGTTTGATGTTATACCTACTAGCAATCTTGAATGTGACATCATATAAATAGGGAAGGATTGTAATATAATCTTTATGAGATGTAGCTTTCCCACCGTGGTTAAGAACTTATCTTTCTAACTTGTCAAACAATATTTCTTTCTATCCAAATAAGATATCCAAAGCTTCTTTATATTTACTTTATGAGACAAAGGAATAACCAAGTAAGTTTATGGAAAATTTTCAAACACTAAAATACCCACAATAATTCATTGTAAATCTAGAGCAATGTTAATTGAAAAATCTTGGATTTTGTAGTATTAGCCAACTATCTAGTAGCCTTCTCATAGCATGATAATATTAATTTAAACTCCATGGTCTCACTGATTGAGTCATGGCCTAAAATAAAAGTATCAACAATAAATTGGAGATGGGATTCAAAGGGACCAATTTTTGCAACTGAATACATTTGTTTTTTCCTTCCATTTTTACCTTGATAAAAATAGAATATTTTCTAGTGCTATAATAACATTTAATCCATTCACACCAATTGTAAAAAAAAAAAATTGTTTTGCAAATATCATGTAGAAAACTCCAAGAAAACCCTATCATATGCTTTATTCATATCTAATTTCATAAGCATACCTAGTTTTTCATGGAATGAAGAGAATGTATAGCCTCATGTGCAATGATTATACCATCAAGAATTTTTTTACCATGAATAAAACCATGTTATTTCTTTGAGATAATACAATACCTTTAAACTTGTTTTCTATAATTTTTGAATTGATCTTATGAATCATGTTACAAAGGATTAATGGAAAATAATTATCAAATTTGTCTTGCCTTTCTTGGGAACTAATGTAATAAAATTGACATTGATGTCACTTATACTATAGAATTCCTTTTCTAGGTCTCTTCAACTATAAGTAACATATCACTCTTCAATAAAATCCCTAACAAAAAAAAATACAAGAAATCCATTAGGTCTAAGTACATTGTTAGGATGGAAAGAGAAATCTAATTCATGTAGGTCCTCCATACATATCTTCTCCATCAAGCTTTAATTTTATCCTTTGGTAATAATTGATGGAATATTTTACAAAATCTCATCTTGTGCCTCCTTATCTTGCCCAGTATCTGACATAATATTTTTGAAATAATTAATTGCTTCCTTCCATATATATTCTTATTTATAAATATTTCTTTCATCTAAAGTTTTTGATGTGACAAAAAAAAAAAAATTGTTGTAGCATGAAAAAAATTGTATTTATATCTCCTTTCCTAAGCCATTTCTCCCTAGATTTTTGGAACCAATATGACTTCTTTTTTGAAGCATTATTATAATAAAAAACAAATTGTTTTTCTTTCACATAATAATCTTGATCCATTGGTTTATACTATCTCTTTTAAAGTTTTGAGCTTGGATTTAATTTCTTTATTTTCTTAAAAAATATTATTGAAATATTTGGCATTCCAAATTTTCATTTGCTCCTTTAAATATTTCATCAATTGAAAAAACCTATACATATATTATCCTTCAAAATTTACTTCATCCCACCATAACATAACCATTTGGAAGAAATGAAGGTCTTGGAGATACATAGAATAGAAATGAAATGGCTTTAAATGACCATTTGTTGGTAAATCATAAGTCAAAAGAATGGGTTTGTGATATGATCTTGCTTGTAATAATATATCTAAAGATGTATACTCTATTTCACCAAGTGTTGGATAGCAAGAATCTATTTAGTATTTCTACTATATAAGTTTACCCAATGCATCTATTATCCCCTGTACATTGAAAACTTAAAGGACTGACATCTCAAAGGCCAATTGAATTGATAAATATAGCAAAATATTGTATTGATTTAGACCATATTGGAGTACCATTATTCTTTTCCAAATTATATGGAACAATTTTACAATCACCCCCAAGAATCCATAGATCAAAATTATGAATCATAATTGTATTTGAAAAAAAGTATGCTAAGGTCCTTCCAATATCTTTCATGAGGAGTAACTATAGTTGGATCATATACATTTATAATCCCAACTTTAATGTTTTCCTCTGTTTTACAAAATATTCTAGCAATAAAATCACTTTTTGCTTCTAACAATTGTCCATCCTATTTATGTTTATTCCATATTATTGCAATACCGCCTGAAGCTCTTGTAGAAGAAATCAGTAGAAAATCACTCATTTTCTTAATCTTATTAAAATCATACTTACATTCCTCACTACTTAATTTTATTTCTTGTATTAAATAATCTTAGGACTATAACAACTTAATAATTCCTTAATAAATCTTTTTTTAAGGGTCTTATTCATACCCCTAATATTCCATGATATCATTTTCATCATCATCACTTTTTATTTTTATTAGTGGGCTTAGTTGCATTTCTTGTTAACATTTGTGATATTTTATTTGGCTTCCCAAATAGATATACCTTTGAGTTTATTTTTTACTTGCTCATGCTTTGATTACCTTCCTCTCCATTTTCCATTCCCACCAATACTCTCATCTTCATCAATCTCTTATATTTTCTATATTATTCATAATGAGACTTATCTTTTAAATATTTATGGTGTCCTAAAAAATATGCATTGTAAGGAATAGCCTCGTAAACACTTTCTTATTAATGTTGTCCCAAAATCCCTAAATATCATGGATGATCCTCGATAATCATTACTTTCTAATGTTACCTTGGAAATCTTAAATTTCCTTTGATATCCTCAAAATGCTTTTCTTTATTGTGTCGCTCTTGAAACTCTAAAGTGCAATATATTCACTATATGCTACTTTTATTTTTATTGTAAGGAGAAAATTCTATGGTCCTTGAGGAAAATGAAGATGATTTACCTAGATTAACCTTGACCTCCTTTACCTCATTTACTTTAAATTTGCCTTCCCCTCTTCCTTTGCTTTAAAATTTGCCTCCCCATCTTCCTTCACACCTTTAACCCCTTCTTTATTTTAACTTGTGCATTGTACTTCCTTATCCCTGGTGTTATTTTTCTTTTGATGGTTGACTCAAGTAAACTACAATTTCATTTTCTATTTGATGATATAGAGGGTTTTTTTCTTACCACTTTATTAGGAGTGGAAAATCCTTGATTTTATCTAGCATCTTCTATCATATTATCTTATTTTATATTGAAGTTTGTCTAATGTCCAAAATTTTCCATTTCTTTCTCCATCATTTCCACTTTGTAATATCTTGCCATGTGTCCAATTCCATAAAATTTATGACATAAAAATGCAATATTTTCATAATCCACTTGTTGATCCCATTTTTTGTTGATTCAAATTAATTCTAATGGACCATGGTAAAGTTTTTGAAATATTCATGGAAACACGTATTCGAGTGTATATAGCATGCCTTCTCTCCTTAGTAGTTGGTTCTTCTTGGATGAAATTGCCTAGAGTATTTCCAATATTCTTTAAAGCCTCCTTATTGATGAGTTTATAAGAAAGTACAAAAATATTAATCCATATAAGAAGCCTTTTAATAGTCTCTATCTCCATAGATAAACTCTCACTCTGTGGTATTAAATATAATGCATCTTTGCCCCTAAACTAATACCCTCCATCCATTAGTTTATCCCTTATATCTAAACTAGATAAGATAATGAGAAACAAATCCTTTTGGAAGAAATGTCATGGAATTATTTGAATTCAAGCCCCACTCCCACTTGATCTAATTTTTAATCTCAAAAAAACTTGGCTAGTATCCATGGAACTTACATATCAACCCTTTAGTTTACTAACCATTATATCATGTTCGATCGTGTCATCCTTGATAATAACTTATGATGTGGTATCTACTACCTTGATAGGGTTTTTAATATATTCACTCTTCCTCTTATCACTAACTAATAAATTCATACTTCTAACTAGGGCATCCTTACTTCCAACTAGGGCATACTTACTTGTAATGAGTTTCAAAAATGACTTTATTGCCATGTATATATATTTCCTTTACATAAATCCTTAAGTTTTTTAGTTTCTCCTAATATTTAGAATAAAAACAAGTGGTTCTCACTCTGTGATTGCACTTTGTTTCCTACTTCTTGCTCACTCTCAATATTTACATCTAGCTTGCACTTGCCCTCGATTCACACTAACTCCTAGATCCACCTTTGTTCAACTTTTAATCATTGAGAGATGTGGATTTATATGGATATTATATATTATAGTTAAATATTAATCACAATACATCACTATACCAAGTATTATATCATGTTTTCTCTGTAATATTAAGTGTTATTGTAAGCTTGTTTTAGATACTAGTTTTTCCTTCTCTATTTTTTTCAAAAAATATTCTTAGTTAATATAGATATGTGCCAATTGGTTGTTTTTATTTTTAACTACTTATCAAGGAATTAAACTTTTTTACACTCAATATCATCTCATTTACCATTTGATCTACAATATCTTAGAAAATATTTTATATTATATTAATTATCTATTTTTTGTTTTAAAATTTAATAAGTATATTTAATTGTTAATATTAAATTGTGTAATTGTAATATTGGATAATGATGTCATTTAAAACTATGATGCTATAGAAACAATAAAAATGTCATTAACATCAATTTTGCATTGAGAAAGAGTCAAATTTTATGGTGTTAAACTAGTGCTAATTTTGAATTACAAAAATTTAAAAACGTTAATTTACAATACTTCTCCAATGCTATGCATCATATTACATCCCTTGCATTTCTAGTATGATGAACTAGTTTCAAGCTAACTATGAAGAGATATATAAATTTAAAAAAATGCTTTCACCTATGTAAAGCAATGATCAATCAAAAACATTTAAAAATACCAACTCATGACACTTTTCTAATACCAAGCATAATGTTACACCTCTTGCATTTCTTATATGATGAAGTAGTTTTGAGCCAACTATGAAGAGATACAAAAGAATAAAATATCATCTATGCAAAGCAATTATCAATCTAAAAAGTTGTAACCATGACATAGGTAACCATGGTAAATAATTTGAAATTAGATTTTATATCTATTGAATTATGGAATAATTCATTTATAGGTCATAAATTTTGAAATATTAGTAATTTGACCTTATTGGTCAAGGTCAACAATGATGAAGTGACTACAAACTCTCTTGATGTAAGCCTTTGGGTATTATATATATAACATTATGAGAATTCTTTATGTGAGCTTATGGGTGTTCTCTATGTAAGCCTCAGTTAATCTTGATGTATTCACCCTTTGTGATATTGGTGAAATGACTCATATGGTTTATCTTAATTAATGGTTTAATATATTTAATATATTAAGGTTATGTTAGCATGATGTTAGTAATAAATTGGGGATTAGGTATCACTATAAATACCCCTAATGACTGATTTATTGCATAACTTCTAATGGTTGATTTATTGCATCACTTCATCATATGATATTATGCTCTCTCTCTCTCTCATCTATATAATTTATCTCTTTCATTCCTTTATTATTTTAAAAAGTATTATAAATTCCAACAATAAATTGCATATTAAAGGTATAGTCTTTATATATTTAAATATAGTGGGCTATCAAGAACAATATATTCAAAAGAGTAACTTGACATATAGGTCTTATATGGTTTGAAGAAGAGGAATGACCCAATAAGAGTAAATATGATGTGTAAAGAAATAAATTTTACCATTGCACCTATTTGTGCATAAATAAGTTAATGATTCTATTCAAAAATTAATCAAATAAAAATATAAAGTAACTCCAAAAAGGAGTATATTCCCAAGGTAAATGAGAAGAGAAAACCCACCACATTAAACAATTCTAATGTATATTAAAGGATATGAACACATCCATGAAAAGAGCTTCATTCAAAATTTAATTTTGTATGGCTACCATAAAAGGTAAGTTCGTATATATCCTTTTTGTGGACCTTCATTCATGCAACCATTATGGAAAAAAGGTGTCATGATGCTAAAGCAATTGTTTCTAAAGATGGATCAAGAGTTGGAGAAAATTCTCATTATATCATTGCAAATACAATAAAGAAGGACAATGGTCACTTAAACTAGATGGAAAGTGGTTTCTATTGATTTAAAATATTGTATGATCTCAAATCCTTTCTTATCATGAATACATAACATTGTTATCATCAAAACATAATATTTTATGTATAAACAATAAATTTGATAGGTAGTTTGTGCACCAAAGTAATCAGATTGGAATATAGCATCTATTAGTTTGGGTATAATGAGAAAATCATAAGACAATGGTCAAAGGAAAGATTGTGTTTTACTTAAATAATAAAATATATTTCAACCATCAAACAACCACAATCTATATTCATAAATTCATAGCAAAGCTTTAGACATAATACATTTTGATCATCAACCAATTAAGAGTTTGAACCAACGTAATCAAGAATCAAGTAGTTGGAATTTTTTTTCGTCTAAGTGAGGTCCAAAATCTAGATGGTGAGCGAACTATCGAGCGACATCTTAGCAGCAAGTGAAAAGCAAAACAAAGCTATTGATTGGTCAAGGAGCTATGCATAATCGTGCAGTGCAACCAAGCCTCACACAATGATGAATGAAGAAGAGAACAATACGCTTGCCAGGAGAGGAAGTATCCAAAGTGGGAACATCAAGGGGAAATATCTCCCTGACAAGCCAGGTGACAACAGGGAAAATTTTGGCCAAACCTCCTATGCAAATCTGCTCCAGAGCAAACCTAGTCAAACTTCAGCCACTTCGAGTAACTTCATAACCCAGGGATATAACATTTTGTGCCCTAAAAAACTCATGGATGGGTATGCCACCCAATATTCTTTCCACCTGGTAAGGAAATTTTTTGAGGGACGCCCGAACATGGACTCAATTTAACACTGGGTGGAAGTCAAATGGAAAACCCTAGGAAGTTTGGAGATGTCTGTAATGTCTAGGGGGTTTTTTATGATCCAACTTAACATGTGGAAAGATGCAAAACATATTCTGTTGGGGGGTCCTTGGTTTTTCAGAAGGCAAAGCCTTTTTCTCAGAATATGGGAACCATAGTTCGACCCAGAGACCCAGAGCATTAACTATGCTCCCATATGGTTCTGGATCACAAATCTTCCTACCCACTTCTTCTATAAGGATGCACTCTAAGGATTAGCCCGTGCTTTCAGGGAATTAGTCACCATAGATCCAACTACTCGTGCTAGTACCTGCCTCACCCAAGTGCACATTTGTGTCAATGTGAATCTGGAATATCAATTTCTATATCACCTCAACCTAATATACAAAGATTTTAGATGAAGACAGCTGCTAGATTTTAATAATAAACCCGCTTTCTGATTTAAGTGCCAAAATCAAGTTCATATCCCACACCAGTGTCTGAAATACAAAAACATGAGGTCTGAGTTCTATACCACAGTTTGCCCAGACCAACTTGACAAACATAAGACTAACACCGATACAAGACAGAGCCTGAATCTCAAGAGCAAAAAATAGATTCAACCACCATCAATCAGAGATGTGCAAAAGGCAAGTAGTTTTTTCTCTATCTCTAATAAATTTAATTTACTCAACAATTCTAGTTTCATTGAGATTATTGAGGAAGGAGAGCTCCCTGTCAAAGTTTTCCCTACTCCAGACCTAGTCTCCCATTCATGCTCTAATGCCAATACTCCCCAGGAAAATTCCTTTCCCACTCCTCCTTCGTGCCCATCACCCCCCCTCTAATAGCATCGTTCGTTGAAGTCCACCTCCCAGACCACCTCGACCGTCCACCCCCCGTCCTCTTCACCCCAACATTTTGGGAATGAATCCTCCACCTCCTTAGCCAAAATAAACAAATTTGAGTCCAACAGCAAGGAGTCTGTCCAAGAGTCCCTAGAACACTAGAGCCCAAAACAAACCTGAAGCTTCAAAAAGTCCTATATTGGTGTGGGAGGTGATAGAAAGAAGGGTAGGCCTTTCGACGTAGAACGGAGAAGTTGTGACACTACTAAGGACATAGCCAATGGCATGCAGAAAACCCTATTCTAGGAAATCATAAACATCACCAAGGAAGAAAGCAGAAAACCCAAACCTCTCGTGCAACAAGGCAAAGGGGGAAAAAAACCCTCCAAAATTTCCAAATGAAAGTCCTCTCCTATAATGTGAAAGGACTGAATGGGGCATCCAAACAAAGGTTGGTTGTTGCCATGAGGAGAGACTCTAACACCATAATATTTCTCATCCAAGAAACCAAATTAGATGACCAGTGGTCACCAAGGGTTGCCAAGATCATCTATAAAAATACAACTTCATCTACTCACTGGCTTTTAGTTCCTAAGGTGATCTCCTCTGCCTATAGAACCCAACCAAAGTCAAAGGCAGATTCATCTCAGGACAATACAGGTTGTAAAATATCTTCTTTCATGATCTCAGTTCCTAGCTCTCTTGGGTCATGACCAATGTTTATGCTCCCAACACACCATAGGGTAGATTGGCTTTGTGGAATAACATCACTCAGATGAGGCAAGCATTTGTTAACATCCCATGGGTTTTAGTAGGGCACTTCAAATCTCCCTTGCACTTTTTAGAAAAGAGAGGAGGGAATGCCATAACCCAAATATTAACAAATGATTTGGCATAGTTCATATATTCCAATGCTCTTATGGACTTTTAGTTGTGGGGCTCCCATTTTACATGGATAAACAGAAGGAAGGGAGACAACCTCATCCAAGAGTACCTTGACCAATTTTTGCTGTCACAAGAGGCTCTTCCCCTCTTTGGAGATGCCAGCCTTCAGGCTCTCCTAATGATAGGGTCTAACCGCAACCTGCTCATTTTTAAAACTATAAGTAGGCCTCAATTCAATACATCTTTTTTATTTGAGTCAATGTGGACTCAACACCCTGACCTCAAAAACTAGATTGTTGAATGGTGGAAAAGAAAAATCCCTAGGATTGTTACCAATCAGGTAATGCAAAAACTTCGGCTGATCAAGGAAAATTTGAAAGTATGGAATAGGGATACCTTCAAGAATATATTTGAAAACAAGCATAACATCAAAACCATGCTTGAACAGATCAAGGACAAATTTCAAAAATGGCAGGGGGATGATAGTCTCAAGGATGAGGAGCAAAGCCTACTTTTAGACTACCACAATACCGTACGCAAAGAATAATGTTTTTTTCACCAAAATTCAAGGTAGCTCTGGCTCAAATAAGGTGACTCCAACTCCAAGTTTTTTCATATCTCTACTCTCAACCACAGGGGAGCTAACAGGATAAAAGGTATCATCATACAATATGGGTCTTTCACCTCCAACATCCACCAGATTTGAGATGAAGCTATCTAACACTTTGAGAATCTCCTTGCCCTCCCCTCATCCCCTAATTAGGCCATGGATTCCCTCCTTAATAACATCCCTAGATCCATCTCCTATGCTATGAACAATCTACTCCTCAGCCATATTTATCATAAGGAAATCCACAAGACCCTATTTTCTATGCAAC
This sequence comes from Wollemia nobilis, assembly GCA_028583015.1. Taxonomy (NCBI): domain Eukaryota; kingdom Viridiplantae; phylum Streptophyta; class Pinopsida; order Araucariales; family Araucariaceae; genus Wollemia; species Wollemia nobilis. The sequence goes on from JAQPPZ010001206.1 coordinate 3,540,798, forward strand.
CTGACAAAGCCCCAGGTCCCGATGGTTTCTCCCCTAGGTTCTTCCAAACCTATTAGGACAATGTTGGCACTGATCTATACCTTGCCATTGTTGAAATGCAACACACTAGAATCATTCCTAGAGATGTTAATTCTACTTTCCTGACCCTAATTCCCAAGGGGTCAAATTTCCAGTCCCTTTTTGACTATCACCCCATCAACCTATGTAATGTCATCTACAAAATTCTATCCAAATCCCTAGCCAACAGACTCACTGAGATCCTCCCCTCCATCATTGATCCCTACCAGGGTATTATGGTCAAGGGGAAGAACATTCTTGACGGTTTCATCATGATCCATGAGCTTATCCATTCAGTCCACAACTCCAACTCCTCTGCCTTCTTTCTCAAGATTGATATGAACAAAACCTTTGATAGAGTTAACTGGGAGTTCCTGACTAAAATCCTCCTCAAGTATAGCTTTCACAAAAACTGGGTTAAACTGATCTCAAACTGCATCTCCTCCTCCTGGTTCTCTGTTCTTATCAATGGGTCAGTAGCTGGGTATTTTCCTAGCACCAGAGGTCTAATACAAGGGGATCCCTCTCCCCCATTCTCTTCATCATCCTGGCTGAGAGTTTAGGAAGAGCCATAAAATGTGCCTACACCAAAAACTTGATCTCCAACATCAAGGTGGCCACCAGCCTCCCTCACTCCTCTCACCAATAGTTTTTAGATGATACCCTGTTTGCCACTACTACCTCGGTCTTTGAGGCCAAAGTCATCAATTCCATCCTCAACCTCTACAAGGAAGTTGTTGGTCGAAAGATCAAATTCACAAATAGTAAACTCTACTTCATCAACACCTCCATAAAAATATAGGGAAAAATCATAGGCATTTTAGGTTGTACCATTGATGAACTCCCAACCACATACCTAGGTCTCCCAATGTTCAGAGGAAGGTCAATCAAGTCTATGTGGAAAAGTTTCACAAAAAAATTCCATAAGAAATTTACAGGTTGGAATGGGACAATCCTTTCCTAAGTAGGCAAATCAACCTTGGTGAAGTTGGTTCTCCAAAGCATCCCAGTGTACTTCCTGTCCATCTTCAAAATCCCAGTTGTTGTAGGAGAAGCTATAGAAAAAATGCAAAAGAACTTCTTGTGGGCAGGGAATGATAACCAAAGTAATTTCCACCTGGTGGCATGGGATAAGGTACATACACCAATAAACAGAGGTGGGCTGGGAATGCACCGAATAAATCTCATGAACCAGGCCCTCCTGATCAAACAGGTATGGAAGGTTACCACCAATACCAACTTGGAATGGGTATCTATTGTCAGATGAAAGTACTTGCAACATCATTCATTCATGGACAAAGGGATCCCTTGCAATGGCTCCCACTTTTGGAAATACATAATCCACACCAAAAAAAATATCTAATGTGGTTCAAGGTGATAGCTGGAAGATAGTAATGACATATACTTCTGGAATGACACTTGGCTAGAAATGATCCCCTTATCAAAGATCTTGAAGTGGTTGCCATCAAACACCTCATAGATAATAAGTTTGGTCCTAGGGTAGCTAATTTCATCACCACAAAATAGGGGAGTCGAAGATGGAAACAAATCTATTTCAAAGTGAGAAATGTAGTCACTGATAGAGCCATGGCAACTCTTCAGGCTGTCCTCGGGGTAAACTTCATTCCATAGTCCCAAAAGAAATATGATTTTTGCTATAAAGGGTCCAGTGATGGGCGGTTCACTGTTAGATCCACATCACAGATGATGGACTACCCCCTAATAACGTTAGTACCACTGATAGTCGGGTCACAACCAGTATTATTTGGCTCAAGCATCTGATCCCAACAGTGGCACACTTTTGCTGGCTCGTAGTCCATAATAGAATCTTGACCATAGATAATTTGATTCAAAGGAACATCATAGTTTTGTTGGCCATTTTGTATTCATTGGAAATTTTGTATAAAGCGATAATATATTTGTCTCTTTTATTTTTGGATAAGTTGTAATAAGTTGAAATAATTTTCTGAAATCCAATGCATTTAATGATTAATGGGGAGATGTCCTTCAAAGTCCAAAACAATGGAGAGAATGAGTTTCATAAAAATTTTGAAGTGAAATCGCCAGAAAATCTTGTGCATTGACGTTCGCCCTTCCTTAGGGGCGAACGTCCCTTGCACCCTTTCTAAGGGTGAATCAGTTTTGAAAGTAGAATGAAAAAAAATTAAAAGGTGCCAAATCGCGTTCACCCTCCCTTAGGGGCGAATGGGTCGTTCACCCTTTTTAGGGGTGAACGTGCCTTGGCATCGCCAAGAGCGGTCGCACATGCCGAATCAAATTACGTTCACCCTAGTCGAGGGGTGAACACACCGTTCACCTCTCCTATGGGTGAACCACTTAGTGCATGCCCGAATCAAATTACGTTCACCCTAGTCGAGGGGCGAACACACCGTTCGCCTCTCCTATGGGTGAACCACCTAGCGATGATAGAAAATCATGTTCACCTTCCCTTAGGGGTGAACGTGTCATTCACCCTTGAATTGGGTGAACCTGTTTGTATCAAGATCACGCATGTCTAAAGGGGCGAAGATAAATCGAAAGAATGGAACTTTAGTCAAGATGTTGAATTTGGCATTAAATGAAGGGCACTCTCAGTTACTCCATTTTGTGGATCACGAAGAGGAAGGCGAAGGGAAATGAGCCTTCATGATTTCCAATGTATTAGAGGCAATCCGAAGAATTTAATATTTTCTCCTAACAGGTGCACCTCCATTCGAAGTTCGAATTTTCAAGAATTTGTTCCCCTGGCGAATGTATTTTCCAAGAATTCAAGGAGGATTTTGCTGATTTTGTCTTTGATTCTCAGACATTCTTCCCTCATATGTATTAAATGAAAGAGGCGAAAACCTCTATAAATACTAGGTAAATTTCATTGTAAAAGGGGGTTAGACATTTTTGTGAGAGATCTCTCCAAGCTCTCTGCATTAATACAAGGCATTCAGACTTCTGAATTTGTGAGCGGTCTTGTGTATAATTATTTTCTGTGTAGTGTGCTTCTATTTCCATTCGTCTATCTAATTTGCTATTGAATTTAAATTCTATCATTGGATTTAAAGTTGCTAAGGAAAAAGTGAATGCTGGAGTAACATTTTGATAGTTATTATGGCAAGATTGTAAGCTTGTTCTATTTCATTTTCTTTCATAAATGCTAATTTGTGCTTGGGTTTTTTCCTGCTAGTTAGTCTAACACCAATTCTGCACTTTGGCCTGTGGCCATATTTCCCATCTCTTTCCATTATTTCCAATTTCTTTCCTGCATCCTTAGTCTTTTACCAGTTTTAGAATTAGTTCGAGAACCAACCCTCTCTGGAGATTGGCATGGAGGACATCTCTTTCCTTCGACCTTTCAATGTTGGTCGTATCTAGGGTGCATAAACGTAGTGTTTATTGATTAGGCAGATATTTGACCAACAATTTTTGGCACGCCCGGTGGGACATTTAAGGTTCCACTTCCAGCAGCATTAGGTTTGGTGTTCGCCTTCCTGCTTGAGATTAGAACATCTGGCGACTCAATTTTTACCCAGAACTCCGTAAGCGTGAGGATGACGAAAGTTGTTTTCTCATGAATACAAGATCAAAAGCCAAAAATCTTGATAATCAGATTAGATTTTATGAACTAGACATTCAAAGGCTAGGAGAGCATCCTCAAATAGCCACTTTTTGATGAACATCTTCACTTCCGCATATCTCATCCATACCACCTATTTCATCTTCCTAGTTAGCTAGTGTGTTTTCTGCCCCTATGAGTCCTGTAAGCACTGCCACCAGTTTCCCTCAACCTCCACCTAGTACAACCGCTAACGTCTCGAGGCCCACTCCTCATATTCCCATCCACATGGCCCAGAATCCTCCACCACATCAACAACTTCCAAGGTAGTTTTCAGCTTGGAATAGCTCAAGAGCGCTGAATTTGCAGGTGCAAAATCTCGTACCTCAAGCTGCTTTGAAGGCTTTACCCACATATGATGGTACTAGGAAAACTGCCTATGAGCATATCCAAGATGTAGCCTCTCTTGCAACTATTCATGATATAACTGATGAGGATGTGATGATAAAACTTTTGGTCCTATCATTGAGAGGGAAATTGTTGTATTGGTATCGGTCTTTGCAGTTGGGTACCATTACCTCATGGGATCAATTGGTAGAGTTGTTGATTAAGAATTTCCATGAACAAGCTGATCTGTATTCTCTGTTGCACCAGTTCACCTCAATCCAAAGACATCCGTAAGAGGAACTTGTAGATTTCAATGTTCGATTTGCATGAAGTTGGCAGAGGGTCCCAGATGGTTTATGACCAACTCATGAGCAAGCAACATTTTATTATCTTTGAGCACTCAGTACCGATATTGGTATGGCGGTGCACCAAGCCAATGTGACTACATTCCTCGATCTCTATACACAAGCTCAAAAGGTCGAGTCAGATTTGATTGTTGTAGGTAGGCTTCCTTCGAAGGCGACGATGCCTATCCTCCCTGATCTGCCATAGTATCTTTACTCTAATGCATTTTTGTAGCCTATGCCATCGATGTATCCTATTCCTTCATGGAATTTGAGCTCTCCTCAAATAGCTCCTATCCCTGTTCCATAGTCATCTGCTATGAGCTTTCCACAATTTCCCATCCCATCAGTAACATCACAGCCTTCAGCCATTTCTTTTCCAACACTGCCAGCACCCCCAATGCCCTTACCATTACCTGCACCACCAACGCCCTTGTCGTTGCCAGTGCCAACTCCATCACCCAATACAGATCCTCTCATGACCTTGTTACAAGAAGTAAAATCCAATAATGCGGCTTTGAGGATGATATCTAATGAGCTTACTACTATGAGGAAGAAGCAGGTTGAGGCTGAGTTCCAATCAAGAAGGTTTCAGACTCCACCCATAACCCGAGAACAAGTATCTATCAGCAAGGGACCTGAGAAAAACACCATGATCCAAGCAAATGATGAGAGTAACGTATCCGAAAGGACATATTGGTGTTCTACATGTAATGATCCTCATGGTGAAGACACATGTATGGTACATCTGAACTATGTTCAGACATTAACAGAAAGTTCTTCGGGTGGGCAAGTCAACATGATTCGAGAGATGGAGTGTAATTGTATGGTGTCATCCCTAGAGCAAGTTTTAGTCCTTACTAGGTCTGGAAAGAAGCCAGTGATTGTTGATCCTGTAGACTTGCAACCTTTGAAAGTACCTATGGCTCCAAAAGTGTAGGAAGAAAAGTGGGCATCCCCGAAAAATATTCTTGATGCTAACAAATTTAAAAACTCATTACCTGATCAAGCACAAGATAAGGTGCAGGTTCAGCCTTCAACTTCGCAACGCATCGCTACTGCTCCATTTCCTAGAGAAACTAAAGAGCAAGCTAAGGAAAGACTCAAGTATCCTTCATTGATGAAAAGGCAAAGAGTCGACGCTACGTAGCAGTACCGAGACAAATATGAGGGGCCTTTAGAAGAAAAGATCTCACCTACTCATGGCTACAGTATCATGGAAGAAATGAAGAAAATTTTGGCAAGGATTAGCTTGTTTGATGCATTGCAATTACCCGGGCAGATTGATTTATTGCAAGAATCTCTAAAGACTACCAAAGATCAAAAGAAGGATCATTTACAAATAGTCTTGGCTCAAGCGCTCCCCACTTCAGCGATAGGGAAGAATCGGCCTCCCCCATTTTACTTATCTTTGAGAATGGAAGGGTGGATCATGCATAATTGTATGATCGACTCTGGTGCTGCCACTACTGTCATGCCGAAGGCAGTATGCGAAGTAATGGGAATGGAATATACAAGAAGCAGCCCAAGAGTTTTACAATTGGATGGTATGCTAGTTAAGACTGTTGGAGTAATCAAGGATATTCCAATAGTGCTCCATAGCATGCCATAGATTACCATCATCCAGGAAGTGGTGGTTGTTGATTTAGAGCCCTACTTTAGCATGTGCCTTTCAAGAGAATTCATAGCTAAGCTGGGAGGTTATATTTCCCTAGATTATTCACATCTGGAGATTCCATTCAAAGGTAGGCGAATTCGCATTCATAATGAGAAGCCCTCCCCTTTTCATATTGAAAAAATTGAGGAGGCAGAACAAGTCCCAGGCACGGTGAATATGATGATCGAAGAATTGGAGGAAGTTGACTTGGTTGAAGAAATACCCCAAGAGCTTGGTCTGGAAGATGAGTTCCTGCTGACAGATTTCAATGCTATGATCGAAATAGATATTGGTTGTTATTCAATTCAGAAGATAGAGAAGTCCCAAGAGCAAATCCTTGAATCCCCAGAACCTATTTTGCATCAGTTATGGAAGTTGTTCTTTGATGGCGCTCACTGTAAGAATGGTGCAGGAGCAGGTGTTGTGTTGATTTCCCCTGAAGGTATACAAAAAACTTACTCCTACAGATTGACCTGGAGCTGTACAAATAATGCGGCTGAATACGAAGCGCTATGCCTTGGCCTAAAAAAGGCCAAAAAATTAGGAATCGAACAGTTGTAGATTTTTGGTGATTCTGAGCTTATTGTTAATCAAGTTACAAATAGATGTGTATCAAAGCAACATTACTTGAAGGCTTATCGCAATAGAGTATGGGATCTTTTGGAAGCATTTAAAGCTTTGAATATTCAGGCAATTCCTCGAGGAAAAAATAGACATGTTGACATTTTAGCTTCCTTGGGCGCTAATTATTCTCCTGTTGAGCAAGTGGTTCGCAAGCCCAAGATAGTAAGGGTGATTTATAGACCTTCCATTCCTGATAAGAACCTCTATTGGTAGGTGTTTGATAATGATGAGAAAATAGTGAATTTTTTGCTAAAAGAAGTTGCCAACGTAGAAGATAGGATTCTTGTGGAAGAAGAAAAGGAAGGTATGATTCAATTAAAAAATAATCACATTCCTCGAGGTTTGATTTCGCTAGAAAGTTTATTTGATCAAAGTGATAGGGCTGATAAGCATAGGATTAAGGTGGATGCTAAGGAATTCAGAGAATTGTAGTTGGAGCCAGGAAAAGTTATCAAGATTGGTACTGATTGTGAACCAGATGAGATTGAGGGCATTAGAAATCTATGCTTCGAATACCTAGATATAGTAGCATGGAGTTATCAAGATTTGAAAGGATACGACAAGAGCGTGATTCAGCATACTATCGAGCTACAAGAAGGAGTTAAGCCTTTTTGGTAGAAGTAGCACCCTGTTAATCCTAAGATTGAGGTTCTCATGAAAGCAGAGTTACTGAAGATGCTTGAGGCGAAGATCATATACCCTATTAAGCATTCCACCTGGGTGGCAAACTTGGTTCCTGTAAGGAAGAAGAATGGGGACATACGTCTATGCATCGATTTTTGAAATTTAAATCAGGCGTCACTTAAAGACCACTATCCTCTACCTCAGATAGACCAGATTCTTCATGTCATGGCTGGTGCTCAGAGATTTTCCTTGCTGGATGGCTTTTCTGGGTACAATCAAATTTGGGTTAAAGATGAAGATCAATACAAGACAACGTTTACAACTAAGTGGGGCACATTTGCTTACCAACGGATGCCCTTTGGACTTTCAAATGTCGGAGCTACTTTTCAGAGAGCCATGGACGTCGCTTTTGGTGAGTTGCTAAATAAAATCATTGTGATTTATCTTGATGATATGACAATGTTTTCACATTGCAGAACAGATCATGTTTTCCATCTAAGGCAAATATTTGAGAAATGTCAAGAATTTGGGATTTCTATAAACCCGAAGAAGTCAATTTTTGTGGTCAAGGAAGGGAAATTGTTGGGACATGTGATTTCATAGGAAGGATTGGCCATAGACCCTGCATGAGTGGAAGCGCTTATGAGTTTGTCATTACCAACTAATAAGAAATATTTGTAGTCCTTCTTTGGATAGATAAACTTTGTGCATAAGTTTATTGCTGATTTTGCCCAAGTTGTCAAGCCCATGACCGAGCTCCTGAAGAAAAATGTGGAATTTAAGTGGATAGAAGCCAGGAAGTGGGCTTTTCAAGAAATCAAAGAGAGAATTACTCAAGCGCCAGTGTTAATCAACCCTGATTACTCCAAAGACTTTATACTTTATGCAGTGGGTGAGCAGGAGAGCTATGTTATAGTACTAACGCAAAAGCAACATGATGGCGAAGAAAAGCCTATCACTTTTCTAAGCTAGGTTATAGCACCACATCAAGAAAAGTACAACTTTATAGAGAAACAAGTTTATGCAGTGATGAAAGCCTTGAAGAAGTTTTACCACTTTGTTTCTCAGAGTAAAACTATGATTTATGTCATTCATCCTGATGTTCGAAACTTCATCATTCAAGGAGAACTGGGTGATAAAAGGGTTGGATGGGTCTCGAAGATCCAGGAGTATGATGTAGAAATTAAACCGATGAAATTGGTTCATGGACGCGCTCTATGTCAAGAGTTGGCCAAAAGCGTTGTTGTTGAGACAAGTCGCGAAGATGTAATTTGTGCAAATAGTGCAGTAGTCAGCAAGGAATGGACCGAGGAACTCATTGAGTATTTTGTTTCTGGAAGGTGTCCTAGCCACCTTAACTCCTCACAGCACCGAAGGTTCAGATTACAAGCGCTCAGGTATGTACTGTTGCCCAACGGCCTATATTATAAGAATATTGATGGTATACTTCTTAGATGTGTAAAATATTTCGAGAAAGAGAAGATTCTGGAAGAATTCCATTCTGGGCTATCAGGAGGGCATTATGCAGGTAGGCCTATGGCTCTAAAAATTATTCGAATGGGGTATTATTGGCCCACTCTGTTCATCGATTCACATAAGATAAGCCAGCGGTGCGATAGTTGTCAAAGATATGTGGGTCGAGTTAGGAAAGGAGCATCACCGTTGCATCCAATCCAGGTGGAAGCGCCCTTTCAGCAGTGGGGTCTCGATTTTATAGGAGTTATAGATCCACATTCCTCTATCGAACATAAATATATTCTGACCATGATAGACTATTTTACCAGATGGGCGAAGCTATACCTACCAAAAAGGTAGATCAGGTGACTATTATTTCTTTTTGGAAAGCCTTATTACTCATTTTGGCATACCGGATTCTTTAGTCACCGACAATGGCACTCCCTTCATTGGAGCCAAAATTATAGAATTCGCTAGTAGATACGGAATTTACTTGAAGACCTCTTCCAACTATTACCCATAGGGGAATGGATTGGTTGAGTCAACTAACAAGAATCTGCTCTAGATTTTGAAGAGAACAATGGGCGACAATAAGAAGAGTTGGCATTTGTTATTAAATCAGGCACTTTGGGCTGACCGCATTTTAGTGAAGAAGTCAATAAAGACCTCCTCGTACGCTTTGGTGTATGGGAAAGAAGCTATCCTTCCTACGCATATTGAGCTCCCTGTGCTCCAAGCATTGCAGATGTTTCGTGATGATAACGAAGAAAATGATTTAATGGAGGTTAGATTGGTGCAATTGTTGCAATTAGAAGAAGAAAGGGAGCATGCCTACCATACTTTCATGGAACATGCTACTGAGATGAAGAAGTGGTTCAAGAAAAAATGACTGATCGAAGCTTCCAGGTGGGTGATTTGGTATTGAAGTGGAACGAGAAAAAATCAAAGCCAAGAAAACATCAAAAATTTGATGCAATATGGGAAGGACCTTTTCGAATTTTTGTTGTTACTTCTTCTAATGCATTCCGACTTTGTGACATGGAAGGGTATGAGCTCCCTATCCCAGTGAATGGCCTTCATCTGAAGGCTTATGTTTCGTAAGATTTCGAATCAAAGGTAACATCCTGTATATATGTAAATATTTTCATGCATTTTAAACAATTATGCATAGGTATAAATATGTTCTAAAAAAAAAAAATGATGGTTAAGACGTCATTCACCCGAAAAAAAAAAAGAGGAGAAAAGAAACTCAAAGATTGGTAAAGAAGTGATAGAGTTTCGCATGCGCCTATTGAAAGAGGTGAACGTCATGTTCGCCTATATTTAGGGTGAACGCACTTGGATGACGTCATAAAAAAAAAGGATAAGAAAAAAAAAAAAGTTTGTTTTTCTTTTTTTAGAAGAAAAAAAGCCATTTTTTAGGAGGCGCGCTATGAGATTTTAAAAACACATGCGCCCATGAATTCATAAGCACGTGAGAGGGTTTTTCTGAAGAAGATATTCCCAAGGAGTACGTGGCAATAATCGGAAGTAGTGGGCGATAAATTCGAGTAATGATTTCCGAACGTGGGAAGCATTCGAATTGATTTTTCCAAGGTAGCAGTCAAAATTAATGATCGAATGAGTAATGGATGGGTTGGTTTCCCTAACAAGCTTCTAGCACTAGGGCACATTTTTCTATAATATTGCGTAGTGCAGAGGGCACATTTTTTTAGGAGGATCAGACGATGAACCAGAAAAAAATATTTTCATGCCTTGGAAAGGACATTTGAGCAATTTTCGAAGAATATTTCTCCCTGAAGGCGCACCTGCATTTAATTCTGTAATTACTACAGTAGTTGGTAGCGACTCTATAAATCTTAGGAGGTAAAAGGCTAATTTTTTTTTTCCCTAATTTTTTAAATATTTTGCTTCTCTGTATCCTGTGCTTTGAAGTGTAGAAGAATTTTTGAGATTTCAGAGTAGGGAATTGTAGAAGAGTCATTGCTTTTGTTTGGAAAAATGGGCAGACATGGCAAAGAATCAGTAGAGGCACAGGAGGTCATAGAAGCGAAGCCCGCTAAGAAAAGAGAAAGAAGTTCAAGGGCCAAGAAAGCCCGACAAAATGATTATGTTGGCCTGGATCCTTACGAAGATAATATGGCTGAGATTGGTGATTGTTTGATCATGCATAAAGGAGTTGACCAGTTGAGGGAAGAGGTCGAAGCTATAGTAAGTCAGGGAGTTTCCTATAATAGTTGGCTCATGATGCCTCACAATTCATAGCTTTCATGGTATCTTTGTTCGCTTGTACATCCGTGCCCCGAGCTTATTCAGTTAACTGCACAATTTTATGACTCCTCTACTAGGGCCATCCGAAATGCCAGACAAGAGATTCTATTCACAATTACACCGGATGAGATCCGAGAAGCTTTCACCTATGGGGTAGGCACACCGAATTATGTAGTAAACAAAAATATCCATACGGATGAACAAGAGGATAGGTATGTCTCCACAGTTACAATGAGACAATTCATGGAAACTCAGCTTGTCAAAGATCCACAGATGGGGCAGCTACCGAGTTTGCCTAAACTTCTTTCAGAATTCAAGTGCTAGGACATCTATTCCATGCTTGCCTGGATTGTTAGGTTGCCCTCAGATGAAATGGTGCATAAATGGTAGGCAACTATGGCTCAATGTATTTCCAAGGTGGAGTTTTATTCGCCCGCTGCTATGAGGCAGGGTGGAAATCTGATTTATTTTGATTGGGCCGAATTTATTTCATGGAGAATCAATTCGTAGCTATAGAGATTGCAGGAAGGGAAATCTAGATCATTTCGGTATACTTCGTTGCTAGTATGGTTCTTCTTTTTTAGATGCAGCGACATTTTTCTTTTATCGTTGTTACGTAGATGGACGAAAAGAATGAGCCTCTATCGGTTTATAAGTGGACTCAAGTGTTAACAAAGAAAGAGTCCATCTACAACTTTAATAGCTGGTTTTTGGGCCCCGCCATTGAATTGCTTTGTGGCAGTTGTGACCGAGTGCCTCGCGACTTGAGAGATGCAGTTGTTTCGAAGCAAGAGGGTGATATATTTTTGCTCACTCAGGGCGTGGTAGTTCGAATTTTTGGATATACAGGTAAACCATTTTTGTTGCCTTATTTTGCTACTATGCACATTTTTGCAATGGAAGTGGTGCGCCAGATGGATTATATCAATGATATATATGGCTCTGGATGAGGAAAGAAGACAACTTGTACTATGCCCTTCAAGTTTGGGAGTATAGAAGTGAATCAGGTTGGGCAAAATTGCATGCTGACGGTGGCGCTTCAAGACCTAGGTTTAATTGAGTTACCATAGCATTGGCGCTATGACCCACTCAAAAAGTTTTTGGAGTTTATTAAGGTGAAGTCCTTTCATTGTTGCCCGTGCCCGGATATTCAGAGGTGGCAAAACAATTTTGATGGGCCAGACATGAACTGGCATATAGAGAAGATGTCCTCCCTTCCTCCATGGCATGATTACTATGAGCAGGAAGTGGAGTATAATCCAAAAAATAATGCAATGCATATTCCTCCTCCGGGTTTGTTCACAACTGTCCAAGAAGTGAATCCTGATTGGACGGAGGAGAAAATTATGAATTGGTGGATGATGCACATTCATAGGAGGAAGTCGTATAATGCTTATGGGATGAAGCTTGATACCCAATTTTCTGAAGTTTATGATAATTTTGTGAAATCTTATCAGCCCATTGCTTTTGCCACTATTTTACCATAAAGTTTTCAGTAGTCCGAAAGTGGTGAGAGTGAACCTGAGGAGGAAAATCCTACAGTTGAGGATGACGACAAAAGAAGAGGAAGAAGAAGAAGAAGAAGAACAACAATATGTCTTCAAAAGGTGATCACAAAGGATGAAGCACCCTCAGGAGGAGGTTCCCATGCTCAAACAGCAGAAACGACCGATGGCACCTCCATTTCCTAAAGTAGCTAAATGACCTCGCACTGGCGCAACTACTACTTCCACTATTACAGCACCCATGTCTTTGGGTACTATGATTTCTACCATGCCAAGTTCTACAGTCGCCTCTATTCTGGTAGCAAAGCCTTCACCCAATGTTGAACTTCCTACTTCTGTAGCACAAATATTTCCAATGGCACAGCAGGAAGAGGAAGAGCAACTTTCTGAAGATTCTCATGTTGAGATTCTGGATGAGGGGACAACCCTAAATGTTGGTGAACCAGAGGTAAATCAAGAAGAGGAGGCAGTTGTGCAACCTCCCTCATCTATAGAACAAGTGGCGCCCATGCCCCAAGGTACGTCATCTTTTCCCTCTTCTTCTCTCTCTCTCATCGAGCACACAACGATTTCTTCTTCGGTCCCATCTATTACATTTTTGTTTCCTCCACTTTCTATCTCTCCACCTTTTGGTAGTCCTTCCATTTCATTTTCTATAGTTTCTTCTTCCGCTTCGACTTCTTCCATTTCTAAAATCGTTGTTGCTCCTTCTTTCATTCCCGCTCCTTCGTCTTCCATTTCTTTTAGTTCATATGCATCGGGGGCAAATCCTTTTTTCTATCCCCTTCCCTCAGTCATCACTTCCTCTATTATTATGGTTGTTAGCACCCAAGTTCCATCTAAAATTAGTATAACTACAGCCGCACCTATGTCTTCCACTTCCTCCACCCTTTCTCTTCCTTCCACCATTCCCGTGTCCATTCCTTCATTGCAATCTGTGTCATCCGTGTCCACTGGGCCTGGTCGCCCAGAAGTTTTTGTTCCATTTACACCATTTTTGGAGTTGTAGACTATCCCAGATATACAGGTAGCCCGCAAGCAGCCAGACATTGAAAAATTAAATCGAGCGCATCTGAGCTCTTCCCAATGGTTGAAGAGTATGCGGTGAAAGGAGGCTTTGGCGCTGGCACGTCCAATCAAGAAGGTGGCTTTCGATCCAATTGCCAAGGAGGCTCATATGACAACATTCACTCCGTTGGTTCAGAAACCTCAAGGTGAATTGCAGCCTGAAGATTATGTTTCTGAGACTATCATTGAAGATCTGATGCGGATTAATCCCATTGAAAAAATGGGTAATATGCAAGTTGATATGAGTTCATTGTATTTGCATGGGGAGCATTATAAAGAGAAATATTTTGAAGTGCAAAATAAGGTGTTGGAGCTTGAAAGCGCCTTGGCCAAGAGCAGGGTGACAGAAGAAAAGATGGCCACCAAAAATGAATACTTGCGCAATCAAGTCCAGGTGCACTTGAAGGAGCGTGATGCCGCTAGAATTGAAATGCATAATCTTTAGCAATAGGTCGAAGAACTCAAGAAATAGTTGGAAGCCAAAGTCGCACCTATTGCAGGATTTTTGCATGATAGTGTAAGAGATATTCGCCTTCGCTTCGCCCAAAATTCTACCAAGTTGGCCGCACAAGCCGTCAAGGTGTTGCAGTACTTATGGGAAGTAGGGATACAAATCTAGCTTGGGCAACAAATGATTGATTCAGTGGAGGAGTTGTTGTCACCCTATATGGAGATGACTGTGAAGATACAAGCATTGTTGAATACGTCTCTGAATATTCACCCTCTTAGTGAGATGGATTATGCCTGGTCCCGAGCATGCGTAACCTTGTAGAGCTATTTTTAGTGCATGGACCTTGTAAATGAAGGGTGGGCTGTCCTCAATACTATTGAGTGAGAGCATACTATTTTGATGTCTCATTTTGAGACTATCGATCGGCTGGGTTTCACTACCTTCCTGGATGAATGGGGTGAACCTCTTTCGATGGAGCAATTGCAAGAGCTCTGGAGTGCATTTATTGAAGATACTATGGACATTAATGCCTTGAATGATCCCCTTACTAAAGTGCAAGTGTTGCCTCTGATTGAAAAGTATACACGTTTGGAGTTGTCTCTTTATGAATTAGCCCAGCGTTCGAAGCGCCTCAGCTTGATGGATGTGCAAAATCTTCGCTTCATTTATGAATCTCTCAGTGTTCCCTACTTATTTAATACTGAAGCTTGGCATGAGGTTGTTCGCACCTACGAGGCCCTTTCAGAGGTTATCATAGAGCAAGAAGAGCAAGCAATGGTGGATCATGAAGCAATGGACAAAGGCGGTAGAAGAGGCAGAACATGCGGAAGTACTTCGCATTGCAGCCACGGTAGAACAGGAAGAAGCAGAACGTGCACAGCAGGCATCCAAGAAGAAAGCTTCCACAATGAAGAAGGTAGCAGCAACTGGCAAAAAGAACTCTACACCCAATGGATAAAGGCCTGGGATCGCTTGCATCCATGCGAGTTGGATACCCCATGAGTCACCAAGAAATGTTGGCCATTTTGTATTCATTGGAAATTTTGTATAAAGCGATAATATATTTGTCTCTTTTATTTTTGGATAAGTTGTAATAAGTTGAAATAATTTTTTTTCTGAAATCTAATGCATTTAATGATTAATGGGGAGATGTCCTTCAGAGTCCAAAAAATGGAGAGAATGAGTTTCATAAAAAGTTTGAAGTGAAATCGCCAGAAAATCTTGTGCATTGACGTTCGCCCTTCCTTAGGGGTGAACGTCCCTTGCACCCTTTCTAAGGGTGAATCAGTTTGAAAGTAGAATGAAGAAAAATTAAAAGGTGCCAAATCGTGTTCGCCCTCCCTTAGGGGCGAATGGGTCGTTCACCCTTTTTAGGGGTGAACGTGCCTTGGCATCGCCAAGAGGGGTCGCGCACGCTTGAATCAAATTACGTTCACCCTAGTCGAGGGGCGAACACACCGTTCACCTCTCCTATGGGTGAACCACTTAGTGCGTGCCCTGAATCAAATTATGTTCACCCTAGTCGAGGGGCGAACACACCGTTCGCCTCTCCTATGGGTGAACCACCTAGCGATGGCAAAAAATCACGTTCACCTTCCCTTAGGGGTGAACGTGTCGTTCACCCTTGAATTGGGTGAACCTGTTTGTATCAAGATCACGCGCATCTGAAGGGGTGAAGAGCGCTCTTCTGAGTCCACCCATAATGTTGCTACCAACCCTCCCCCATCCCCCAACCATGTTGCTCCCCCCACTGTTACTAAGCCCTCTGTAGGTCCCCCATATCCCCCTCCTTCCCAAGACCATGGCAAGGAATAAGTGCCCCCTACCTCCACCCCCAAGGATGAAGTTCCCACTGGTAAGCATCAGATATTCAAGCAAAAATCGGTCAGGCCCTCCTAGAAAAGAAGAAAATCTAACAGGCTAAAACCCTAGAAAATGAGTGACCAACACCCATCTCTAAATATAATCAGTGATGAATACGAGGACCAAACCATCAAATCTAATGCCAAGCTCTACTTTGTGGCCCTCAACCAATTCAATGAAGTGATAGACCACCTGTAGTTAACCGCTAACATCTATCAGGAAGGCAACACCCTCCTCGCCAATGCAATTACCAAACTGAAGGATATCCTTGATTTGCTCAATGTCCTCCTGTCTCATGACCAAAATGACAAAGTTCAATAGGAAGAGAACAAGTATTCCTAGTAGTCCTGGGATGTTATCCTGTAGACAACTGGATCACCTATGACTGCAGTGTTATTGTCCTAGTTATGTTTTTGTTGATCTTGGATTTGGTTGGGCTAGTTAGTAGGGTGATTAGTCCCAGATGGTTTTTGATTTTTCTTTTCAATTGTGTATTGCTATCTCTAAGTATACCTACTGTAATAGGGATAGGACCCTTTAACCCAAACAGTAAATAAAAAAAAATTACCTACCAAAAAAAAAAGAATCAAGTAATTATCTTTGAAAGAAAATTTGTGAGAACTTTTTTTGATATTGAGTAAATACAAATAGAAAATCCTCATTGTAATCAAAAGAGATAGGAAAAAACATATCTCAACTCCCCAGTATTGATGCAATATATATGAACTCAAATATAGGAGGATTCAAGTTAATTCCACATTTTGAAAAGAACCAAAAGCCTTCCACTATGAACATATTTTTCTAAAAGGTCATTTTGAGGCCATTAAATTCAGTAATCAACTCAGACAAATATTAATATTTTTTTAATAATTGGGTAAACTAATTTTTGGTTCTTATTAGTGGTTTTAATAACAAAATAAATGATTTTTAAAAGGTACATACAATTTTATAATGTAAAGCTACATCTTAAAACATCGGTTGTGGGGATGAAACATACATCGATTGTCACAAATTGACATAATTTTAACATGATTTGGAGGTATTGAGATCTATAAAATAATCTAGTCAAAAGTCATTGGGAAGTCTTAAAATCAATATTGGATCCTTTGAGAACAATTTGACAATTTTAAAGGCTTGAGGATGTCTAGAAAGGCTCATAACATGCAACCAACGATATTCTCTTATAAATCCTATAATTATTAGCATAATATTGCATGGGAATTGATATTGTGAAACTCTAGTGGTATGGGGTCCCATTAGGGTCCTAATAATCAATGAGTTTACTTTAAACTAATGGGAACTATTGTCATCCCTTGCATTAGTCAAGTAGGACAAGTGAAAAGATAAGTTCCAATGTCTTGGAAAGGGGTCAAAATTCATACTTGAATGTAAACTAAACATCACATATAATAAAGGGTCTCCAAGGACATAAAATTTGTTTAGTTATATTAGGGATTCAAACTAAATCCACCAAAATACCAGATGGAGCAAAATTAGAAACTAAATACTTAGTTTGGTAAGCAAAAAGCATACCAAAATAGATTCAAAGGTATTCTACCAAGAAGGAAGAAGAATAATGATTGGGAAGACGTTGTAGAAGTTTAACGAGTGCCCATAATGACTATATATCTAATTATAATATTTTAAAATTGATAGAAACTCCTTGTATTATCTATGTTTTTATAAGGAAAATAAAGCTTTTAATTTTCTACTCACAAGTTTATCTTCAAAAGGGTTTACCTTGTAAAATTTTCTAGGTATATCTTAAGTTGTTACTAGGTATATTTAGGATATTTATTTTCTAGATATTATCTTATTGCTTTTTTTGGAGTTATCTCTCTTGCATGAGGTTGGTAAACTCCTAGTTTTTTGTGTGGCTAAGATCTATTCAGTTTGTTATGATCTAATGGCTCATATTGTACACCTTTGCTATTTAATGCAAGGTCCCTCTCATGGAATAATAAGTTCTTGAGCTTCTCTCCAATTTCTTGTGGTGCTTTGCATATCTATTTTCTTGGGCTTGAATATTGCTTTTCAATATTCTCTACATGGTACCAGAGTCGGATAGATTTTTTTGCAAGCATTCAAGAAATTTCTGCAATTTTTTTTGCAGGTTTGAAGACATTTGAAGGAACATTGTGAAAGTGTGGATCTCACCTTTTAGAGTTTGGCCATCGTATGCTCTCACCTCACCTATTTTTTCTTGGGGATCTTGGTGATCAGAAAGTGGTTTCAAACCTTGTTGCAGGTCCCTCTTTTCAGACTCAAGCCATGGCTTTTTCACTGCAAACCCGTAGCCCCACAGTTTTCTGGAGAAGCAACTTCTGGAGGACATTTCTCCCTCTTCCGAAATCAGTTTTCGATCAAATTTTTTTTTATCTTGACTGATTTTTTGAGGGCTTCACATTGGTGTAGTCAGATCTATATTTTGGTGGATGGGATTTTTAGAAAACCATAGTTTTTTAACTGCAAACCCGTGGCCCGCACAGTTTTTTGGAGAAGCAACTTCTGGAGGTCATTTCTCCCTCTTTTGAAATCAGTTTTTGATCAATTTTTTCTTATCTTGATTAATTTTTTGAGGGATTCATATTGGTTTAGTTAGATCTATAGTTTGGTGGATGATATTTTTAGAAAATCACAATTTTTAATAGCAAACCCGCTGCCCCACAGTTTTCTAGAGAAGCAATTTTTGAAGGTCATTTCTCTCTCTTTTAGAATCCATTTTGGGTCAAATTGTTTTGATCTTGACTGATTTTTCGAGGGCTTCACACTGGTGCATTCAGAATTTAGATCTGGTGGACATATTTTTTTAGAAAATTATTTTTTTCTGCCATGTATTTAAAAAAAAATCTGCTTTTTTAGTGGGGGGCTTTTCTTTCCATTTTGAGTGCAATTTTTTATTATGGAGTAGATTCTGAGCCTTTTTTTAGTAAAATTGGTTGTAAGCCTGAATTATAAAGGTATTTTTTGGGAGGTTTTGTTGATCCTATGGACTACATTTATAAAGTCCCTTTTACCCTTGTTTGGTTGTTTGTCCACACAGTTTGGACCTTGTTATCAACCCATTGTGTACGTATAGGTGGAAACCACATATTTGTGCTTGTGGAGTCATTTTGGACTACCCTTGCGATTGTGGTGCTTCTTTCTCCATCCTATCTTCTCACTCTCTTTTTGTGAGACACTTTGGTTTAAGGGGGGTTTTCTTTGGTGACTTTTTCATAGTTTGACAGCTACATTGGTGTCTTTGCAAGTTACCATGTTGGATCTTTCATTCGATCTTTCAGCACTTCCCATCACTCCATGCACTGATCGTGATTCATATCCTGCTTGGCGAGATAGTCTTGTTGAGCACTTGTGCTCAATTGAGCTTTTGCCATATCTTCTTGGTCTTATTCCTGAGCCTCGCCCTTACACACCTTAGTGGTATTTTTGGCAAGCTAGATTAAATCATGTGTGCACTATTATCAGATACACTACAGATATTATTTTTGATGATATTTTACCACCTGTAAACTAGGATTCACAGGCATCTCCCCATACAAATTTTTCCATACTTTGTGCACATTTTGAGAATATATTATCTTGTGATGAAGAATCCTTGATGCATAAAGATGCTTTGGATGAGGTCAATGTTTCTATGCTAGTTGAAGATATTTTGCAGGATACTGATACAGCTTCAGAGACTTTGGAGTCCCTACATCCTTCTGTGGATCGTCCTAATTTATCCACACTTGAAGAGGACATTTTGGATGGAGTTTCTTCTCTTTTCATTGAGTCACACATTTTGGATGTTGTTGATCTTCATGAGGAGCTTACATCCTTGTTTGATGTCCCTCCATATGTTGCTCATGCAGAGCATTTTGAGGACTTTATTGTGGTGTGCCTTCCTTGTTTTGATGAGCCACCTTGTCCTCCTACTCTTGTTGCCTTGGAGCCTTCTTTTGCTTCCTTTGTCTTGCATCAGGAGTCTTGTGAGACTCTCTCACAGGTATCTTTGGTTGGACTCTCTTTAGGAGATCCCAAAGACCATTTTATGGCTTCTTTACCTTCTTCTCTTGTTGCTTCCATTGCTATTTTCCTTATGCAGTAGAACATTGAGTCTTTAGACTCTACACTCATTGGTTTGTTGATGACTTCTTCACTTTGATATGGTTCGCAACCTTGTTCGTCATCACAAGCACCATATTTCATGTTGTTCCCTCCTCATACCTTCTTGGAGTGGGAATATTTTTGATGTATGCCTCCTGGATTCTTTCTTCCTCATGGGAGACATTCATTTTGTGATGAGGCATCTATACATTTTGGGGATATCACATGGATCCTTTGTAGGACCTTCTTGATGGAAGTTGTCCTAGGGGGGTGTTGAAGAGGACATCTTCCTCTCCATCCTCCTTCCACATATTTCTTCATATTTCTTCTTTCTCTTCTGGTAGATGGTTTTTTCCCACGTGGTTTTTCATCATCTCTCCAACAGAGTTTTTTTATGGATATATTGTACATGAGTACCTTATCAGGCCTTGTTATCGGGACTCATATCTATGGATATGCCACTTGTTTGATTTTTGTTGATTCACTACCTCCTAGTACCACTTAAGGGGGGGTGTTAGAGTATATCTTAAGTTGTTACTAGGTATATTTAGGATATTTATTTTCTAGATATTATCTTATTGCTTTTTTGGAGTTATCTCTCTTGCATGAGGTTGGTAAACTCCTAGTTTTTTGTGTGGCTAAGATCTATTTAGTTTGTTATGATCCAATGGCTCATATTGTACACCTTTGCTATTTAATGCAAGGTCCCTCTCATGGAATAATAAGTTCTTGAGCTTCTCTCCAATTTCTTGTGGTGCTTTGCATATCTATTTTCTTGGGCTTGAATATTGCTTTTCAATATTTTTCTATAGTGTGTGATGTTTTCACTCAAACTTCATTGTTATTATATGCATTATTTTTTCCTTATTGGTAAAAAAGAGAGCTATATATGAGAACTCCAATCCAAAAAGTATTCATAAATTTGCAATTCACATTTTGATATTATGGCTCTCTATTTGTATAAATAAAAACCATGTATGCTATAGTGCTAATGTTCCATCTACAATATTAGTCACAATATCACATGATATCAATTTAAGCTAATGGAATTTTCAAGTGAAGATAATATCTCACTTGTCAAAGGATGGAAGTACTTATATATTGGATGGAATATTCTCACAAAAAAAATTTACAAATGAACCCAATATCAATAAACAATTAGCTAAGGGTTTACCCTCCCTCTACATGTTCAATGTTAACATTATCTTTGATATTTGAAATTAATTTTTAATTTACACTCAATCAACCTCTTAGATTGTTATGAACCTTTGCTTCTCATAAATATAAAAGCATCCACAATATGCTAAATATTAAATAAATAAACCATAGTAATTAATCCATACAAGATAAGATGTGATAATACCCTTCAGGTAGGAAAATACTAATGTTATTCCTTAAGGAAGAAACCACTCCACAATATCTCCTAAAATAAGATATGCTTCATGAGCCAAGATATTTACAAGATAATATTTGATATTATTAATTATTATTATTATTATTATAATGACAATATCCCTTCTCTATACCCATCTTATAATGCTATTTTGGGGAGTTGACTCCTAAACCCTTATCCCACTCATTATTATAATATAGTATTGATGGATCAAGCAATGAAAGGAAAAAACTTTCATATTCAACTTCATATTATGTACACACACACACACACACACACACACACACACACACACATATATACACACACAATAGGATATCTCTTGGTTGTCTCAAGAGGCTCTTAGTGTTTCACATTCACTTCAAGTCTCCTTTGAGAAAATAATAATAATTACATAGCATTCCCATTTATACATTAATTGTGAAATTTCTTGGCTCTAGCTCTTAGATTTGGCTCTTGTCTCTAGCTCTATTCTTTGGCTCTATCTCTAGGGTGTTGCTCCTAAATTTTGATTAGCATTTGGGACCTGATGTCCCATATGCTTAATATGGTGATGTAGCTATTATTATCACCAGTCCAAATCTACTATATTGAACATTGTGTGGTCCCTACATAATATATCTAAGTCAAGTAGGGTAGCCAATTAAAATTTGTGTTACTTGTGCATGAGGATACATTTTTTTTTGGTCCTCCATATACTTGTGGAAATTGAGGTGCTACATATGATCCATGAAAAAAATTAAAGTCTAGCAAATATATTGGATACTAGGAAAAAAATAAAGATACACTCGAATAAAGACTAGGGATAGCCCTATTGATATGGGTAAGGACTAGGTTGTGGAAATTCTAAACCACCATTATAAGTAGGTACTTAACCTTGATTAACCACAAAGTGGTCAATTTGTCTAAATTGACTATCATGTTGGGAAGAAGAAGGCTAGGTGGAGGTGGCACCCAAAAAAGTGAGATTGTGATTATCCTACTTGCCATTGATCATTATGCTAATTTTAATTTTTTTATCACTAAAATCATCAAGCCAAAAGTTACTTTTTGTTGTGTACTATTATAAGCACATGATTATGTGGAAGTGAAGTCATGTGGTGCATTAAGTTTAGAATCTCTAATGGTGCTAGTGAACCATTTTGGAGTCTTTCTTTTTTGTTATGGAGCAACTACTATAGATTCATAAATAACCTTTGGAATTTCTTCATGAATTTCCTCATCTAACTTCATGCTCACAACTAGAGATGTGACATCTAAAGACTCTTTAAAATCCTCAATGTTTGTCTTAGTTTCAAATTATTCATCAAATAACATGTCTCTAGTTATATGCAATTTCTTGGTGAATGGATATATAAGTTGATAATATTTTGATGCATCATATATAAGAAATATGCATGACAGAGTCTTTGCATCCAACTTGGTCCTCTTTTTCTTTGGTACATACATGCATGCATGCCTTAATTTCAAATAATATAAGATGCACAAGTGTAGGCTTCCTCCCGAAAAAATCTTCTTCAAGTGTAACTTCTTATAGTGCCTTTATGAGAGCTCTATTTAGAAGATACACTATAGTGGATACAACTTCAACCCAAATACTAGTGCTCCATGTTGTCTTATGTGAGCATGTAGTGAACAATTTCTATGATGGAACAATTTTTTTCTCTTAGAAACCCCATTCTATTATGGAGTGTATGTAGTAGTGAGTTATCGCTTGATCATATTATGTGTGAGAAACCTTGAAAAGAAATTGGAGGTATATTCCCTCAATCTAAGTGAAGAACTGGAACAAAATACCAAGTTTTATTTTCTACCTACTTCTTGAAGTGCTCATAATTCTTGAGTGTTTGACTTTATTTGCAAGAAACACACCTACATATTTCATGAGTAGTCATCTCCAAACATATGAAAGTACCTATGTCCATAAAAACTAGCTGGCATGGATTGACATAGATCAATTTGTATGACATACAATAATATTTTGGCTCTATGAGTGCTAAAATCAAAAGGTAATTAGTGTTGCTTCCCTAATAAATAATTTGATCATACATACAATGTGGATGAAAGGTTGGGAAGACCTAACACCATGTGATGCTTACTCAGCTAGATTGAGTATCCATAACTTATATGACCACATCTCCTATGCCAAATGGAGGTAGCATCTATCATGGTTATGGATAGTGTGACATTAGGATATGATATGACATCGAGTACAAACAAGTTATTCTTATAGGAACCTATTGCTATAAACTTTCCATGTTTGATGATGAAACATTTTTTGCCATCAAGAACTCAACCATCATGTTACAATCTAGAATTTGTATTATAGAGAACAAGTTGTTTGCCACTACAAGTACATAGAATATCTTTTTAATGGTGTATTTTCATCTATATATTGGGAGGAACATTTTCCACTTATTTGACATGATAGGTTTTATCATTAGCAATAGTGATCAGTTTTCATCTTTGGATTGAAATGAGTCAAACCATACTTTATCTCCAATCATGTATTTGCTAGCACCTGAATGAATGTATCAAATGTCATCCTTTAGTTTTGTCATCATCTTGGATATTAGTACCTTATATATGAGTTTGAATTCTTGTTCAAAGTTAGATTTATATTCTTCATGCATAACATGCCCATGTTGTTGCTTTTGCTTGGGATATGGCTTAGACTATCTTTTCTAAGGATATGTATGGACTTGATCTCCTTGAGTCAAACATTTGACACTACTAATACTTTGTATAGTATCCTTTTTATAGATATGAAAATACCTCTTTTGTTTCTAAGGTTATTTATGTGATGATTTTTATGGTGAATGATCCTTCTATAGCTTATTTATGTCATACTTTATGGAAATGAGTGTATTTTTTATCAACTAATCCCTGAATTTATCAGTTTCTTCTTCTTATTGAAGCATGTTCACCAACTTATCAAAGGGCACCTTCCTATTTGAGGCTTAGAAGGAAGTGATCAACACTCAAAATAAATCTAGGAGAGCTCAAAGTATGATGGGTACTAAGAGCTTATCTTCCACTATTTCACCCATGCCATTTAGTGTAGCTTTTAGCTTTGCAAGTCAACGTAGAAATACCTTAATACTTCCTCCATCCTAAACTCTCAATGTTTGAAGTTGAGACTAAATTTGAAGTATTATTGCTACATTCTTCCCTTCGTAGATGGTAGACAGTATATCCCATACTTTCTTGGATGTTTGTTCTTCATAAATGTTTGGTTGAACAATATATAATATGGTAACGGTGATGATCATCAGTGCTCTATCATTTCCATCATCAAATTTCTATTGGTCTTCTTCATCCTCTTTAGGTTGAGTGACTTTGCCAATAACAATATCCTAGAGTTTCTCAACTACCAATATGGTTCTCATCTTAGTCTTCCAAGGTTCAAAGTTTGAACCTTTGAGTAGCTAGGATTATGTAAGAAGATATTTTGATGCTTGCATGGTGAGGGTTCCTTATGGTTCCAAAATGGTCCCTCTTTCAATATACCACTAGTCTAATATACCAAACCTTTCTATATAACCACGATTCCTATATAGCCATTGATATGTGGAAGAACCTAATCCTCTTGATATACATAGTTGTATGTGAGAGACTTTAGGGTATGTGAAAGAGAATGATACAAGGTACCAAGGTAGTATGTAAATAAATTCACCCTATCAATGACACATACTTAAAGAGAAATCCTTGTATGCAAGCGTAATTTCCCTATATACTTAAAATTTCTCAATTTTAGGGTTTATGTTCAGCAATAGTGATAAATAGGATAGTAAATGACAGAATGAAAGTATCACAAAGAAATATATCTCCTCGATAATTTAAATGGTAGATGCCTAGATGTCGTTATGGTAGATTTATTAGGCTATAGACATAGTAGTTTAATGCGACAACTTTACTAGTAAATGCAAGCCATAAGTGTCATTGATATCAAATACTACAAGTGTGCTTAAGCACGTATAAATAATTTAAGGCAAATAGATTAAAAATTTGAAGGTGTTTATCACCATCAAAAATGTACCTTTTACAAAAAAATTACTACAACCCTTTAATTTTTGCAAAATATTTTACTATAGTTAATCATTGGAAAATTCTCCCATTAAAAAACTATAGGAATTTGCAAAAAATGTCCTTAAAATATTATTTTTTTCTATCTTGGGGGTTTTAATCCCTTGACCTCTACTTTAAAAATATATACTTTGTTTCAAACTGCCAACTCCCTTACTATGAGCTTGAAGTATGCAAAATGGAAAAAGAATATTTTAACCCTTGAAAACAAAGATAAGATTTTATTTTAAAGCAAAATAATAAAAGTGGTGAATTGAACTTGTGATCCCCAAGTTCAAAATCTTCAATGTTGCTTTGATGCCAATTCAACTACAACACACATTCAAAGAAATAATACACTTCCTCCAATTTGTACCTAATTTTCTTGTAGGGAAATTCATGACAAGTCCAATATAAATGATGTCATAGATGACTCTAAGTTGAAAAACTTACTATTTGCAACAACACAAGCTAACTCATCCTCAATAAAATAAAGAACTTCAATATTTATGAATTTTTTATAAAAATAGAGAATAGTACATGTTAATGTACCCCCATGGTACCTTCATGGTACATTTGTAAATAGTATATTAGGGTTGATTCTATAGTTTATAGTGTGATTTATATTTCCCCTTTTATGTAAGTGTCAATGTGCAGGAAATGCACAAGTGTCATGTAAGAGAGAATGTGCACAAGTGTCTTGTATATAAGAGTGCAAATATGTAATGTGAGGATGTGCATAAGTGTCCTAGATTATGAGTGCATGTAGGATTCCAAGATTCATGTAGATGTGTGCAAGTGTCTTAGAGTCAAGTTTCCATCAAGTATACAAGTGGCAAGTTGATAAGCCAAGAGTCATGAGACTTGGCATATGGAGAAAAATAGTCAAGTACTTGAAGAGTCACATTACTATGGCTATATTATGGAGATAATGCTCCATAGAAAATCAATTGAGAATCAAATCAAGAATCAATAATTCATAATCAAAGTTGTAACAAGAAGAGGAACAATAAATCTTGTATACATTTTGAGCAATTAATATTGTAAGTATTCTTCATGCATAGTACATGAATGATCCAGGCTATTTACATTCATATTTCAGCATATAAATGAATGTTATTTGTTTTATTATATAAACCTTGATATACATATTAATTTTCTTATATTATTCTACTCATATTATTATTACCTTGACCTTTAATATTGTGGCTATTTTGTATTGAATCCTATGAAATATTTTACAATATTTTGTGGTAGAAAGGCTTAAAAATAAAATAGTGGTATCAAAGCTACCAAACTCTATCTAGTTTGATAGAGTTTATTTTATTAGCCACCATTATTAATTAGATTTATCCATTTTGATAAAGTTAATTTAGAGTTTGTCCACTTTAAAGGTAGTGAAGACTTGGACTCTAATTTTTAAAGGTCTTATTGAGTAGAGCAGGCTAGGGTCTTTCCACTAGGTTGAATAAAAACCAGTGAAGACTAGGACTCAACTATATTTAAAGAAAGAGCCAACTTAAGAGAAAATTTGGACGTTTGGTATTGATTAGAAACCAACTTAGAGAAAAATTGGATATTGAAATTTAAAAACTTGGAGATTGAAGATTGAAGGAAAACCAACTCAAGAGAGTTAGAAATTCAAGGACACTTATAGTCACCCTGCTATAGATTTTGGATTCTCTAGAGAAGAAGAGTATAATCACTATTAAATATTGCAAGAAAGCTAGCTCAAGAAAAATTTGGTTATTCAAAGATATTGATAGTCACCCTGACATTGATATTGGGTTCTCTAGTAAGGAGGACAATCATATTGGGTTCTTAGGTGTGACCTAAGACATTGAATATTATATATTGATAGAAAGCAAATATTAAGCTACAAAAGTTTGAGAAGCTTCCTATAGAAGATAGAGAAGAATTTTAGCTTCTAAGTGCAGAGAAAATAGAAGAATAGTTAAAGTTGCAACAGAGTGAGAAGCATTCAAATATTCCTAAGAAAATTGAGATAAAGGATAAGCTAATTAAAGGCTAAGAAAAAGTAAAAAACCAGAAGGATAAGCAAAGTTCAAAGGAAAAGCATTTCAAGAAAGAAGATATTCACTACATCAGTGAATAAGTTATTCCAAGGTAAGCGCCATCAAGATTAAGAGCACAAATATTTGATGAATTGTTGTTTTTAAGAGAAGTTCATAGAGAAGAGGATTAAGCATTGAAATAAAGGAGTTAGTGTTAATATAGAAGCAATAAAATCATTCAACTAACAACCAGATAAGGATAGCAAAATAAGCTTACAATTGGAG
This sequence comes from Wollemia nobilis, assembly GCA_028583015.1. NCBI lineage: Eukaryota > Viridiplantae > Streptophyta > Pinopsida > Araucariales > Araucariaceae > Wollemia > Wollemia nobilis. The sequence goes on from JAQPPZ010001206.1 coordinate 3,568,498, forward strand.
TTATATAAAAAGAAAAAAAGTAGCTCACATAAGGTGAAAAATATGTTTTAACTACAAAGAAAAAGCAAATATTGTCATACGACCTTCATCAAGAGGCCTAAGCACTATCAAGTGGTATGTTCTTCAATGTGAATCCTGTGCACCAACAAGTGCCAATGTGAAGCCCATGCACCAACAAGGACCACTAAATAGCATGTTCACTAATGCATAGACTGAACACTAGTGAGTGGACTGAGCAACTATTAGGGACTAGAGAACTAGCAAGTGATCTGAGTACCAATAAGTGGAAAAGCACCAGTTAAAGACTAAAGCATAGATGAGTGACCTAAGCAAGTAGACAAACAATCAAAATATGCACTGTAAAGAAGATCGACAAAGTTAGGTGGAGCCTTGGGAAGAATAGAAAGTGAATTGGAAAGTCATAACAGCAAGGAGGAGTCAAGTGAATATACAATGAAATTTGTAGCAGCAAGGATGATTCAAGTGAAGAGATAACTAAAGCTAGAGTAACAAGGAGGATTCAAGCAAATAGACAAGCAACGAAAGCCTAAGTAGCAAGAAGGAATCAAGCAAACACACATAGCAATGTAGAGGATACAAGCAACACATATAACACCTAAGAACGTTACTTACAGTAGTAACGTATTCACCAATAGATGCAATGCATTTTGAAAGGTAAGGAAGATTCTATAATGTCATATTACGTTAGATTTAGTTTGGAATATTCCATGCTCAACTTAGTAAGAAGATCCAACAAACATGTAGAAAGCATCCAGAGAGTGTGTGAAATCAATGAACATTGTGCTCCATTTGTGGACGTTAATACCCACGCATTCGAGAAAACTGAACATGCATTCAATCTAACTAGGGAAATAAAGGTTATATTTATTTATATTTGCCTTTATTTGAGGAGTCATAAGATGATTATAAGCTTGGGATTCATTATAAGCTTAAGAGTCATAAGGTGATTATAAGCTTAGTTAAGGAGTCATAAGGTAATTATAAAGTAATTAATAGGAGTCATAAGGATTAATTAGAAATTAAAGTTTTTTTTGAATTTTTGAAAAGGGTGGATTGATAAGGATTTCTACATTAATTAGTTTATTTCAAGCATTTGATTTTTTTTTAAGTTTCTTTAGATAGAAGATTTATTTTTACATATTTTTAATTTTAAAGAAAAAATGAAATTGAAAAATATATTAGAAAGTTTTTGAAATTTTACAAATTCAATTTTTGAGTTAAAAAGTTTTCAACATCAAAGAACTAGAAAAGTTCATAATTTGAAAAATTTATATTTGATTTATTTTTTTTATTTGGGAGATATAAGGTTTACTACTTCAAAGAAATAAAATTTTCAAATTTCATATTTGAATTATTTGAACTTAGGAGATATAAGGATTTCAACTTAAAGATACAAAATGGATAAATGGCAAAGAGGAATTTTTCAACATAGGAGACATTATCAAAATGTGAAACCATACTTTATGAAAGGAAAAGTTCAAAAACAAAATTTATATCAAAGGTAATTTTTTGAATACAATGGACAACGTCATAAACAATTTCTTCAAAAAATTTGTCAAGGATGTAAGATAATATCACTTGAGTCTAATCAAAAGGTTCAAATGAAAAAAGATGTTTGGTATATAGGCTAAGGAGCGAGTCCTCATATGACTGGAAACTTACATTAATTTGAATCTTTAGAATTTAGGGATAATATTTTTCTAAAAATTGTAGATGATAATATATATCAAGTTCAAGGAACCATTAGAGTATTACCTAGCATACCCTTTTCAGATTTTGTGTGAGAGAATATTTTATTGTGTTCCTAGACTATCAATTAATATTATTTCAATTATTAATTGGTTGAAAAGGAAATATCGATTGAATTTAGCTATATAAATAAACATAGCAAATGCATCATCACGTATAAAAAAAAAACTAAAGCTACAGGTTAAATAAAAAATAGAATATATGTCTTAGATTATATTATTTTTTCTCAAGATATTATTAAATTTCTATCTCAAGAAAAAGATGAAAAATTACATGATTTTTCAAATAGATAAGATACAGGAAATTGGATCCAATACAATCCAAAGTTTTCCTACAAACGTGAGCATTGGGTGAACCCAAGGTTCAATATGATGAAACATATTCAAGAGAAGCAGAGGTTCGTGAAAAATGCAAGGTTTCTTGAAGATTGAAGACAAATATGAAGACCAATATTGAAGACTAAAGTCTTCAATAACTAAATAATATAACACAAGAGGGTGTTGAGGAATATTACATTATTTGGTACATTCTAATGTACCACCATGTTACCTTCATGGTACATTTGTAAATAGTATATTAATGTTGAGTCTATAGTTTAGAGTGTGATTTATATTTCTCCTTTTACGTAAGTGTCAATGTGCAAGAAACACACAAGTTTCTTGTAAGAGAGAATGTGCACAAGTGTCTCGTACGTAAGAGTGCAAATATGTAATGTGAGGAAGTGCACAAGTTTCCTAGATTAGGAGTGCATGTAGAATTCCAAGAGTCATGTAGATGTATGCAAGTATCTTAGAGTCAAGTTTCCATCTAGTATGCAAGTGGCAAGTTGATAAGCCAAGAGTCATGAGACTTGGCATATGGAGAGCAATAGTCAAGTATTTGAAGAGTCATATTACTATGGCTATATTATGGATATAATGGCTCCATAGGAAAGCTATTGAGAATGAAATCAAGATTTAAGAATTCATAATCAAAGTTGTAATAGGAAGAGAAGCAATAAAGCTTGTATACATTTTGAGCAATTAATACTATAAGTGTTTTTCATGCATAGTACATGAATGATTCGGGATATTTACATTCATATTTCAGCATATAAATTAATGTTATTTTCTTTATTATATAAGCCTTGATATACATATTAATTTTCTCATATTATTCTACTCATATTATTATTACCTTGACCTTTAATATTGTGGCTATTTTATATTGGATCCTATGAAATATTTCATGATATTTTGTGGTAGAAAGGCTTAAAAAGTGAACAAAAGTACCAAAACAAAGGGACTCAACCACAATAGTCTAGACAATATTCGATGTATTCTGCAATTTCTAAAAAATTCCTAGACTTTCCACAAAAATAATTCTACTCAACCATAGCAAATTAGTTCAATGTCTTTTCCAATTTCTAATAAATTTATTGAATTTTCCCCCTATACAACAAAACAAATTGATGCTACTATAGAAAATTGAAGAAAATTCAATCTCTTTTTGGATTTCCACAAGATTTCTAGAATATCCACACAACCAACTGATTCAACTGTATTTAAATTCAAATTATCAAAACAAGAAAATTGATGCCAATTCTACCTCATGAGGCATATTCAATGCTAATCTTAACTCCTTCTTGTGTAGGATCCACCTTGTTTATGTAAATATAAACAACAAACAACAAATCCTCGAGTGTGGTGCTAAGAAACAAGAATGGCATGTCATATTTTTGATACATGGCCAAACAGGGATCAAACTCCACCTTCTTCAAACTAAATATCATGTCACGATCTCTATAATCTTCTATATGAAGAAAAAAATTCTCTAGTTGCTATAGGGTTGAGGACAATGTCACTCTAAAATAGAGTCATCTTCATTTTTTGGAAGATGATAGCTTCCTCGTGAGAAATTCAAAGCATGATGATCAAGTCCATTCCTCATCCTTCTCATGAGACAAAAGTAACTTCAGGTTTGATTTTTACCCCATGCTTGGACCTCTTCTTGTGCTTCTTTTTTCACCTGAGTTCATAGGAAATTATAAGAAGATAAAATTGAAGAAAACAAAGCTACTACATTGTTTGATATGAATGCTTTGCTCACATTTTCTTTTTTGGAAATTTGCTTTAGATACCAATGATAGATCAAGCAATGAAAGGAAAAACTTCCATATTCAACTTTAGATTATGTACATATATAGATATAATAGGATTTCTCTTTGTTGTCTCAATAGACTCTTGGTGTTTCGCATTCACTTTAAATCTTCCATGAGCAAATAATGTAATAATTACCTCATAAATATTATAATATAATCAACCTTGGGGTATTTGTGGCCCATGCCAGCTATTTATATTATCCATATACAATATAATATCATATCTCCATATTCCTATCCCTAGGTACCATAATGTTCTACCCTCCTTTAAAAAAAATTAGTCCTTGAAACATGAGAAGAAACTAGATAATATAATTGGTTGAGCAATATTGACAACTGGTACCAATCTTGATGATCCCTCCATCCAAGTGGAATCTTGATTGGTGGTGGTCTACAATGATGCCAAGATTTTGTTGTGCCACTATGATATCCATAAGTAATCCTTTGGTTCCATGTGTTGGATGCACTAATTTGATCTTTATGTTATCCATAAATATCATTATTTTTATCCATACTTATTTACAATTGCCACTAGTAGCATATCCATAGTTTTTGCTCCTATGGTTCCATGTATGTCTATCATAGCTCTTATGTTTCTCTATGTCTGTCTCGATGATTTTTTCCTCTCAAGGTGGTATGGATGGTGATATGCTCCAACCTTATCCTGATGTTCTACTTTCTTTGACTCTTCAACATTTTTCTCCTCTATTTTAAATTCCTTTGCATGTTGTTCTCTCATGTACCCCTTTTTTGGTGTTTCCTTGTGCTCTTCTAATAGATATCCCTTGGACTTTGTCGTTTCTTCTTCATTAGACTCTACTACTATCTTTGTTATAAACTCAAATTTTGATTCCTACGTTGGTTATTTAATCTATTCCCTTGCTATAACTATTCTTGCTTCTTCTTGGATTCTTTGCTCCTTAAGTTGAGAAATATCAAACAATATTATCTTCTTTTTCTTGTACCATAAATTCAAGAACTCCTTCTACACATTAATGTTAATAGTACCCAAAGAATCCAACCAAGGATAACCAAGAACAATATCCACATCATCCATACTTAAAAATTTTGAAATCTCTCTTCTTTAAAGGTCTATCTTTTATACTCTTTGTTGGAACCTGTAAATTATTAGCCAAGTCCATTCTAATGAATTTATGCTTACTACTAGGGTTTATGAAGAAAATAATTTTTTCTTTGGATGCAACGATGAACTTGCAAAATAGAATTTCTAGATGAAAATATATCCTCTTGACCATCCTCTTAGCCCTCAAACTATCATGCAAATTTCTTTATTTTTTCTCTTTCTTTAGACATTTGATATATTTTTCATAGTCTTTAAGTGTATATATCAAAGTACTTATCTTTTTTTCTCAAATTCTCATTTGCTTAAGAATGTGACTTCAAATTTTTCTCATGTGTATGTAAAATTATGGGCACAAACAAAGTTCATATACCAAGATAAAGCTTCCTCTCATAAAGAATCACTAAGCTTACATTTCCATGCAAAATTAGGAGAATTTAAATATTTTAAAAAAATTAGGATTCCCTAGCATATCATCCTTTCCAAAGAATATTGGAAACTCCCTGACCTCAACCCAAAATAAATCCTCAAAGTAGCTAGGGTTTAATAAGTTAGGATTTCTCAAAAATAAAAACTCCTCAAATCTCATCTATTTTTTTGTATAGATAATTAGATCTTAGATTTTCTTCAAAATAAAATAAACTACAACTGATTTGCTTATCCATATTAAGAGATTATTTTTACTTTTTGATAATTTTTTGCATAGCCAAAAAATAGTGTCAATAGTTCAACTTCAAACAACCATAACTCTTTCAATGTTGCTAAGAATTTAATATAACCACTCATTTTCATAGCACTAGAAATAATATAAATAATGGTGTAAATATATCTTGAATATGACTGTAGCACCCTAAAATTGGCACAGTGAAATTGTAATAATTACATTCATCCTAGTAAATAATTTAAATTCAAATTTTAACCTCCCAAACCGCCCGTTAACCGTCGGGTAATCCGTTTCCCCTTTTTCATGCCATTTTTAGAGGTTGTTTTGACCGTTTGACGATATCGTCGCCGATCGTACGATATCGCCCCAGATCTGACGATTTCGTCTGGGCTAGGACGTCCAGACGATCTTGTCTCAAAACTGATTTTGCACAATTAGCTTCTGTTCCAACGGGCCTCTAATCCGGGCAGAAGCGTGTCTGCGCCGTTAGAGACCCTCCCTCATTGGAGATCTCCCAAATAGGGATGATCTCCAACCTCCTAACCTCCCTCCTAAGCCTATTTAATCCTAAGCCCTCCCCTTAGCACCCCCTGGCTGAAATTCCCTGTAACCCGACTGCATACATGTTAAAACATCCTAAGTTTCTATTTTGCATTAGTTCTATACAATTTTGTTGTAGGTACCATATTGTTTTTCAGCCGGAGCAAGCTTACATCGTCGTCGACGAACCTGTTCAGATCGGAGGCGATCCTGTCGAATCAGAGACGATTTCGTACCAATGCGAGATGATTTCGACTGCAGTCAACATTGAGGCAATCAGTGCCTAAAGTTTGCATTTCTTCTTCCCTTTTTCTACTGTTTTATGTTGTAATTAGCAATTTTATTCAGTATTTTATGCTATTCTGCATTTTGGAGTTCACCCATCTAGATTAAATGCATAATTAAGCCATAATTGTGATCAAATTAGCATAATTCATTCATGTTTCTATTTTTAAGTTTCAGTTTGATATTATTGCTATCATTTTACATTGTTTCCCTCTGTTAGGATAGTTGTATTTTCTGTATTTTGCACCTATTTCTCTCGTTTGCAGGTCTCTTGACGAATTCATCGATCTCGATGATCTTGTCTGATCTCGGACGATCCTGTCAAATCAGAGGCGATCCTGATCGCTTCAAGAATCGAAATCATCATCAGACATCCGGATCAGGTATTCTTCTTTTATATTCTGTAATTTCTCTATTTTTTGTCTTTAATTCTATTTTTTGTATTCATTTAATTTGCATCTGCATATAGAATAGCTTAGACGCATTTTGGCCAAACCTAGGATTTGAATGCTTAAGGCTAAAAACGAACACATAAAACACATTCCCAACCTAGGCGTGGAAACCACCATTAAATGTTTCCCGGTGAACCCACCATCCGTCGAAAAATCACCAATATACACCTCCCTTGAGAGGCGGGACCTTCGCAAGTCCTCTCAGTCCGAGGTACCGTGACATCCTTTTCACATCCCCATTTTGGGCACGGATCCTATAGCCTCGAAGGTAAGGGTGTGAAAAATTTGGAGCGATACATTTTGGTGAACCCGACGTGAATGCATTGTAAACCTTTTGAAAACAAAAACAAAAAAAAATAGAACAACTAAAACATAGATGCATTTTAGATCATTTAAATTTAATATCATGTTTAGATGGTAGCTCCTAAGAAAATATTAGCAGGTACTATAAATGTAGAAAACCATTTGGCAGCCATAGAAATCAATTCTGTACTTAGTGTGCCTGAAACAGATAGAAATCAACTCTTGTGGGACGAACTTGATAGAAGACTTAGTGTCATCTCATCTAGGTCAACAGAACTTAAACAAATTAAGAGGCTAGTCCTAGATAGAATCCTGGATCCTCATCAACTTGTCTTTTATCATGAACTTCAGAGAGCCTGCCATAGATGGTTAGCTTATAGGAGAGCTCTTGTATCTTCAGAATTGTTCACCTTCGAGGAATACCTCGAGAACGCAGCCATTGTACACTAGTTCCTAGGTCTTGTAGAAGACCAAGAGGTTGTTCTTACATATAGGGAAATATGGAATAGAGTTCCTCGAGCTGTGTTATATCGAGAGTATTGCCACGAGCTTTACTTCTATCAACCAGCATCTGAGATAGATAATATCACTATAGCTCTTTTCATTAAATTTTTAAAAGAAAACTTTCAATTTGAAGAAGAACACTTCATGACTCCTGAAGAACTCGAGCCCATTAATGATATTTATAAATTGTTTATAGAAAACTAGATTATTACTTTCAGTATTATTTCTTGCATTTATTGTGTTATTTGTTGTCTTTACAATATTATTTCAAAAACAAAAAAACTAAAAAACATAGCAAAAACTTAAACATTTCATTTTAGATATTGTAGTAGGTATATAATTAATATATACCTCTTAAACTTGTTGCATATATATATATATAAAAAAAAAATATATATATATATTTGCTGAAATCTAAAATTAAGGCACAATGCCTAAACTTAGGAATGGTAAAGAAACTATAGGAGAAGAAGAAGATTGGTTACAAGATACAACTAGAGACCCAAATGTCCTTCCTGAAGATCCAATTCTGGAAGGAAAACTCTAGATCAACCGTAACATGACCTAGGTGAAGACAATGAACAAGAAGGAAGTGTTAAAGAGGATGGACCCTCATCCCCTAGAGTAGCTCCAGATGGAACTATTGCTTTTGACAACGTAGATCATTTTCAGAAATTTCTCAATGATAACATTGATGCCCTTAATGTGGCAGTTCGTATTGATAAAGGGCAAATTAGTAACACTCAAGCAGCCATGGAATATATGTATGATGTGCGCACTAATCCCTTATCTTTCATTGATCAAGAAAGTGATAAGGCTGGGCCATCCAATACAGACATGGTCACTATGATGCAAAACATGTCAAAACAACAGGTTATCCAACCTCCTAAGGAACCTGTTATTCAACCTAAAATCATTCCCACACAAAAGAAAACTTCCTTCACTACTTTATTTCGCCAAACTATTGAGCAATATGCTTCAAGTAAACAAAAACCTAAAACGAAGCCAAACACCAATTTTCAACAATCTGGAATACAACATAATACAACTTCAAAATTCCTTCATAACACTTTTCCTACCAACAATTTACACAATAGCAACATAGCATCTAATCTTCATGTCCCTCCATCATATGCTCACAAAACCCATGTCAATGCCCTACCGAACCAATATGGTGGGCAAACTAGTAATCTGGAAGCCATGGTGAAACAGTTAGCTTCGCGTATGGACCAGATAGATCCCTATCGTCCCTCGTACAATTATCGAGAGATCTGTAGTCAACCTTTGGATCCCATAGTTGTAGCTCAACCATACCCTAAGCATTTTCCCATGCCTATCTTGCCTATATATAAAGGAACCGAAGATCCCATAGAGCATCTTCGCATGTTTAGGATAGCATGTCATGATATATCACATGATGACTTGCTATTACTAAAAATGTTCCCAAAAATTTTAGGTGGAATGGCATTAGAGTGGTACTATCAATTGCCCACTCATTCTTTGAGAAACTTTGAAGAAACAACTGAATCATTTGTCCATCAATTTAGTGCCTACATCGAGAGGCATGTAACCATCAAAGATTTATACAACTTAAAACAAGACAAGGATGAATGTTTTGCCGATTTCTTAGCTAGATGGAGGCAATTGATAGGAAAACTGCACTTTGTGCTACCTTATAGGGAAATGTTGGACATTTTTATCAATAATTTACAAGAACAAATATCTTATGAGCTATCAATCGCTACTTTAACTACCTTCGATCAAGCTATAGATTTAGCTCGAAGAGTAGAAGATGCCCTCATTAGGAGAGGCCAACTTAGGAAGAAGGATGATGAGAAAACATCCAGAAATCAATATAAAAACAAACAAGTTGTTGGTGACGGAGTCACTGACAGCAGAAATGTTGCTAATATCAATGCAACGAAGACAACAAAAAAATTTATATTGAAACCTCCCCGATAAGCCTCCTCGAGAATTTACTAGATTGAATCAACCCTTATCAACTATTTTACCTCAATTACTCGAAAGAGGTTTGATCCAATTACCATCTATCTGGGAACCTGATCCGACTATACCCGGATACAGAGCAGACTTACACTGTGATTTCCATAGAGGACCTGGACACTCTACCAACGCTTGTAAAAGGTTGAAACATAAAATACAAGATTTGATTGATAATAATGAAATGGAGGTGCAAGCCTTCCAACCTAAACAAAATGCTCCTAATAACGCTCAAAAGACCATTCCCCAAAATCAAAATCAAAATGCTAATCAAACATTAGACATATTTCAACACCCTTTACCAAGACATGGTAAAGAGGTAGCCAATCAAATCGAACATCATAATGTTCCTCCTCCTACCCGATATGTAGGAACCATTAGCGGACAATTACCTGTTCAAGATCCTCAAATATTTGACACAACCTTATCCCTAGTTACGACCAGGCCCTTACATAATTTTCAAACTTCAGATTCTAGTGATATAGAATCAGATACTAAAAGTGAACTAGACATTACTTCAAACCAATCGAATAGTTCTAAAAATGAATCAGATCCTATTCAACCCATCACAGATGCCATGGTTCCAGAAGAACCATTTCCTAGAAGAGTTACTACTCGACCTTCTTCTAATCAATTCCTCTCAAATGAACAAGCCATAAATGCTAGACCGAGACCAGTTCAACGTCCTCAATATAACATTGTAGGTACCATTGGAGTCGTTACCCGACAACAAGCTCAAAATTCTCAACAAGAACCAAATCAGAATGATGGATCGGCTCCATTCGTTTTGAAAAATCCCAATAAAGGGAATCATGCTCCTAATGTTCAACCTAAACCCCCTTACAATATTAATGAGCAATTATCCAATACTACAGCCATAATTTCCCTTTTAGATTTGTTAAGATCCTCTCCCACCCATAGGGATGAGTTGATGCTTACATTAAGCCAAATGATGGTACCTCAAAACATTCAACCTGAAGCTATGGCCAATACTATCATCACTCGAGAGGTTGATTGTATTGACTTCCGAGATAAAGATATCCCACAACACAGTTTACATAAGGACAATCCCTTATATATTACTGCTCTAATTGGAGATGTAGCTGTCAAACGAGTCCTGATTGATAATGGCTCATCTCTAAACATTTGCACTTTTGACTTCTACCAACGATTTGGCTTTAGAAGTGATGAAATGAAGAAAACTGATATGATTATCAAAGCTTTTAATGACGAAACACAAGAAACGTGTGGAGTTATTACCATCCCCTTGCAAGTTGGTCCTAGAACCCTAGAAACAACCGTGTTTATTGTACATTGCCCAGCATCGTACAATATACTTTTGGGTCGCCCTTGGATCAATGCGATGCGAGCGGTCCCATCAACTTTACACCAATGTGTTAAATTTGAATTTAAAAATCAGTTGGTCACTATCCATGGTGACCCTAGACCCTTTGATATGTGTGCTTTGGCAGAACCCGTTGGAGTGCAATTTTGCCCCGCTCCGTCATCCACACATCCTAGTTCTTATTTTTCATCTAAACGTGTGAAACACACACCCATAACTTCACCTATTTCCCTCCATTAATTTCATCCTCATATATAGATCAACAATCTTCTAAACAAATCACTCTAGAACCTCAAAAAGATCTTAAATCTACAACCAATCCTTCATGTTCTATCCCTATAAATTCAAAACCTATAGACACATCTATCATACCTTCCACATCTAAAGATATAGGGAATAATCCTTCCACATCTTATGCTCTTTTTGATGAACTTTTACCGGATTTATCCACAATCTTAATATCAGAAAAAACAAATGCTTTCATGCAAGATTCAATTCTTTTAAATAACTTGCCGCCATCTCCTCGTACTTTGGGCCTCCCACAACCTATGGGAAGTACTTACCAAGTCGGGAGTTGTGCCTTCATTTATAAAGGATATGACCTGGGAAGAATCCCTCGAAATATCAAAACTCATCATGAGGGATATGCTCGGTGTTATTTTACCAATGAATATATTAAAGCTAAACCCATAATGCTTAAAATGGGATATAAAGGGAAAGGCTTGGGACCTTTCCAAAATGGCATGAAAGAACCTTTCGAGGTAGAACCGTGGCCCGCCCGCCGTGGTGTGGGCCTATTTCCTAGTAAGGGTCAACCCTTTCCTTTTGAAGATGATGATCACCTCATATGTTATCAAGATTATTTGGATAGGCATGTTGATTTGCCTCTAAAAAATCAGTCGTTTACATGTAACATGCTATCCATAGCTTACCCTGAAATGATTGTCGACCCCGATGAAGAGTTGGAAGGAGATATCTTCCATGATGTCTTCGTTGAAGAGATGTTACACAATGGATTTTATTTTGATGGTTCTATACCAACTATAGCCCAACTTGAGACCACTAATCCTCAAGATGAATTATCCAAATTAACCTTACAAGAATTACAAGAATTGGGCGTTTCACCCGCCCCACCTAATTTTGAAAGAGATCTACACATGGAGGTAGAAAACGTCATTAAAATTAATATTGGAACAGAGGATAATCCTCACATAATCAATATTGGATCCGAATTAAGTCAAGAAAAACAAGAGCAATATATTGCATTCCTTAAAGAGTATGAAGATGTCTTCGCTTGGACATATGAAGATATGCCAGGTCTAGACCCTTCGTAGTCATGCATCATCTAGTGGTCCATCCGGATGCTAAACCTCGTTAAACAAAAACTTAGAAAAATGCATCCCAAAGTGGCTCGGCTAGTCAAAGGGGAGTTAGAAAAACTCCTGAATGTTGTCTTTATACAAGCTATTGATTATGCTGAATGGATCTCAAATGTAGTTCCAGTTACCAAAAAAGAAGCCACCAAAGTTAGGGTTTGCACAGATTTTAGAGATATTAACGCTGCATGCCCTAAAGATGACTTTCCTCTTCCAAACATGGATCAAATCATTGACTTTACTGTCGGGAGTGGGATGATGTCCTTAATGGATGGATTCTCCGGTTATAATCAGATCAAGATAGCTCCTGAAGATCAGGCTAAAATAGCCTTTATTACCCCCTGGGGTACCTTTTGTTGGAAAGTGATGCCATTTGGCTTAAAGAACGTAGGTGCAACCTATCAACGAGCTATGACTTATATTTTTCATGATATGATGCATGATATCCTACATGATTATGTAGATGATATTATAGCTCGCTCTATTATTGAAGATAATCATTTAGATGATTTGAGAAAAGTTTTTAATCGATTACGAGAATATCTTATTCGATTAAATCCAACAAAATGCATATTCGGAGTTAAGTCCGGTAAACTATTAGGGGTTTTAGTTTCTTTACGTGGTATCAAAATCGACCCTCTCAAGATTGCGGCTATCACCGATATGCCCGCACCTACTAATATATCTGAATTACGAAGTTTACAAGGTAAGCTTCAAGCCATCCGTCGCTTCATCGATAAGTCGAGCGACAAAACCGGTCCCTTTCTTAAACTCCTTAAGAAGGATGTCCCTTTTAATTGGGACGATCGAATGTAGAGAAGCTTTTGAACTTCTCAAACAATACCTCCTTAATCCACCTAGTGCTTTCACCGCCTAAACCCGATCGCCCATTTCTCCTATATATTTCAGCTTCAGATTCTACCTTAGGAGCTATGTTAGCTCAGCTTGATGATGAAAAGAGAGAACGTGCTAATTATTATATTAGCCGAACCTTCATCAGTTATGAAACCCGCTATACAACGTTAGAGAAACTATGTCTAGTAGTCATGTTTGCTACGCAAAAATTATGACATTATATGCTTAGTCAAAAAACTTATGTCATTGCCAAATATGATCCCTTGAGGTATCTCATGAGTCGACCTTATTTATCGGGTCGCACAACCAAGTGGGTTCTTGCTCTAAGCGAGTTTGATCTCACATTCATAGGACAGAAGTCTGTTAAGGGTCAAATCATAGCAGATCAATTAGTTGTTGCACCCTTAGAGTCTACCCATCCCCTCATCATTGAGTTTCCCGATGAATGCCTTCAATTAGAGGCAGACCATACTGAACAATGGTCCTTATACTTTGATGGAGCCCGATGCATGAGTGGGGCTGGTGCGGGTATTATTTTAATATCCCCGCAAAAACATCTTATTCCTCTCGTCCTTCAAATTGACATTTGCTTGCACCAACAATACTGCTGAGTATGAAGCTCTAATCCTTGGATTACGAGCTGCCTTGGCGCTAAAAATTAAACATCTGTTAGTTTTTGGTGATTCTCAACTGGTTATAAACCAAATTAATGAAGTTTATCAGACCAGAGATGATAAACTGTGCCCATATAAGGCCTATGTTTTACAATTAATGTCCCTATTTGATCAAGTTACCTTGGAAGCTATTCCTAGAACTTGCAACCGTGCAGCTGATGCTATGGCCGCAGCTGCATCTCTCCTACCCTTGGAGTTAGATGACGAATATGCCACTATCATTATTCGTCGACTCCAGGAACCCGCTTCAAATAAGTCATGCTTAGAACCTTTGGATGTGTTTCTAATCAATGAAACTACTCCTGAACCTTGGTATACGGACATATTTGATTTTCTCCAAAATGGGACTTTTCCCGCCAATTCTAATAGAAACCAACGTTGGTTATTACGTAGACGAGCAAGTCGATTTGTAATAATTGGCAATACCTTATATAGGAGATCTTTTGAAGGTATCCTATTAAGATGTTTGAACTTAGAAGAATCCAAATCAGCCTTGAGTGAAGCCCACGATGGATCTTGTGGAGGACACTTCAGTGGTAGTGTCATTGCTAAAAAGCTCCTTCGAATAGGATACTTTTGGCCTACCATGGAGAATGATGCACATGAGTATGTGCGCCATTGCGACAAGTGCCAGAAACATGCTGACCTTGTCCATGCGCCTGCACAAGAACTGCAGGCTATTTCATCTCCTTGGCCCTTTTCAAAATGGGGCTTAGATATTATTGGCAAAATTAATCCTGTGTCATCTGATGGACACAAATTCATCATAACTGCCACTGAGTATTTCACGAAGTGGGTCGAAGCTATGCCTTTAGCTTCCTGCACCGGCACACAAGTCTCTAAATTTATTTTTAATCAAATCATTTGTAGGTTCGGAATTCCTGCAAATCTCATCTCAGACAATGGAACTTGTTTCAAAAATAAAGATGTTAAAAAATTATGCCAAAAATATAAGATTCAACATCGCTGGTCCACTCCCTATTATCCTCGTGGTAATGGTCAAGCGTAAGCATCTAACAAAACCTTAATCAAAATCCTCAAAATATTGGTCAATAAAACTGGCCGTGGACTCGGCACATTCAATTATATCCAGCCTTGTGGGCCTATCGAACTAGTGTTCGAACCCCCACCGGGAACTTCACCATTTGTTTTGGTTTATGGTGCTGAAGCAGTTTTTCCCTTTGAATTAGAAGTTCCTTCTTTGGCTCTCGCTACTTCAAGATACTGAAGTAGGAGATGAATATCGAGCTGGCGAGACTCGACCACTGGAACTCCTAGATGAAAAATGCATCAATGCTTTGGAGCATCTCCGTGCCTACCAAAACAAGCTTAAAAGATCATATGCTAAAAAGTTCGTCATCGATCCTTTGAGATCGGTGACCTTGTTTTAAAAGAAAATAAAAAAAAATACTAATGCAACTAAGGACCTTAAAGGTAAATTTGAGCCCAACCGGCTTGGACCATACATTATTA
This sequence comes from Wollemia nobilis, assembly GCA_028583015.1. Taxonomy (NCBI): domain Eukaryota; kingdom Viridiplantae; phylum Streptophyta; class Pinopsida; order Araucariales; family Araucariaceae; genus Wollemia; species Wollemia nobilis. Next base: position 3,583,961 of record JAQPPZ010001206.1, read on the forward strand.
CTCGCTAAATTTGAATCAGGAGCATACAAATTATCTACCTTAGATGGTAAAGAACTTAAAGAACCCATGAATATTTTGCATCTTAAACGTTACTATGTATAAATTTGGTCACTTCATCCATGTATATATTTGTATATATCACTATCTTGTATTTCTTTCAATTTATAAATTCAAAAACACCAAAAACATTCATAATCATCAAAATCTTCAAAACTATTTGTTGCATTTATTTATGGCACTTGTTAATTCTTTCAAAAAATGATAAAAAATAAAAACAGCAATATTCTTGACTCTTTCGAAACCAAAACAATATAAAGAAGAAAGAGAGAGTCAACATTCTCAAAACTTCTCAAAAATCATTTATATATATTTTCTTACAATTATTGCAATTATATGTTTCAAATTATTTTGGGATAAATTAGCATTTATTTGGAATCTCTCACTTTCACAAACACAAAAATGAATATCTTGATTTTATCCGGCATGATTACTAATCTCTCTTATATCAAAGTCCACAAAATTCAATTAAATAAAGTTTGAGCATAGAGAATTGATCTTGTTATTTACTTAAACCAAGCACATCTTTTCACAATAAAATGATTATATTTGTAATTTCCATGCTTTGCTACATAGTAGAAGTGATTTCTTGAGCGAAAAGTTTCCCCGCTATCCTATCATGCACATGGTCTAGAATCTTTGAGAATTGGCAAAAGGACAAGCTCACCCCTACCCTGGAATAAAAATCCCTTGCTCTACAACTAATCCGAGCAAGTATCCCTAGCATAGAAAGAAAAGAAAAGTTCAAGAAAAAAAGAAAAAAAAAAATGTTATTTTATATCATTACAGCAATATTTCAAGCATTATCTCAATTATCAAGCAAAAATACAAAAAGAAAAAGAAAAGAAAAAGCAAAAGAAAGAAAAAGAAAGCAAAAGCAAAAGCAATAAAATCCCTTTCCCTACCCTTTGAAAAGAAAAGAAGGGTTGATGAGCTTGAATCCCTGGAATTCTCAATTATTCGAAAATCGTGAGGTAAGCCCCATAACAGGTGGTTTGTGCCCAACCCGCTTGGCCTTGGGTAACTCCTAGCGTGGCGATATGTCCGTCACATTAGCGACCTTCTTTTGTACAGACCTATGTCTCGCTTATGGATTAGCTAGCTCTTGATAATCCGACCTACATAGTAGTCTAGTATGGTTATATGCATCTACATCATGGTTAATGAACACTTATTTGGTTTCTTCAAATCACTTGTATCATATTATCTTGCTCAAAACCGGTAAATGAACAAAGCAATTGCACACACATTTTGTATTTGAGAGATTTTGTGTATCATTATGATAAATCAAGATTGGAAATGAACTCACATATGCACATGGGATTCCTTATAAATCTAACTTTTGTCTTCAAAATACTTTGAAATATTTTTTTGCAAATTGTTTGGAATGATTCCTTTTCTTCTTTCAAGTACAGTTGTTTAGCATAAAGACAACTATATAATAGAAAAATCAAAATTTCTTTCAAAACCATACAATCAAAACATATATATATATATATATTGTCGACTTTCGCGACGATGGTATAGTTCCAAAACCAAAATTGGAATTTTATGCCTAGCGCAAGTCCTCATCTTCATATTTTCTGTTTATTAAAAATCAACCATGCAATAAAACTATCTCTCTTTGATTTTCGCGATGATGGTATAAGTCTATACCTACATATTCTATGCCTAGCGCAAACCATTGTAACAATTTTTATTCCCCATTTATTTAAAAATCATGAAAACCATATGACTTAAATCATTCTGTTACACAATTATGCTTTTCACAAAAAGCAAACACATTTTCATTATTTCATGTCATTATGTCAACCTTCAAATTTGCAATGATGGTATAATTCCTAAGGAATTATCCAAAAAATTTATCACACTTAGGAATTTATGCCTAGCAAAAATCATTTTAACATTATTTCATGCATACTATTTTCATGAAAATCTGAAAAACAAACCATCATCATCATCATTTGCACCATTGCACCAAAGTCTTAAGACAGTCTCTTAAGCACTCTTTTACTTTTAACAATATTTCTATACTGGGATTAGCTTGACGACCGAGTGAGCAAGCGACTCCATGAAATGGTCTATAATAGCGACAATGTCCTTTGAAATTATTGTTAGAAGTCTCTTTTTATTTTTTATCACATTTCATCACAAACAACCAATTTGTTACATCAGATTATTTCATTTAAAATATTACAGTATGACATCATAATTATAAATTTCCAAAATGACATAATTACATGAATCATCAAATCAATCACATCAAACATAAAAGCATCATAAAAATACATAACACAAGTCATATGATCAAAAACATATCTCATCTATATATATCAACAGTATATATACATCATATCAAAACTGGATTGGTATGCCACAATCTGTACCTCGGCATACTCAATCCTCTATCAAAAATAATAATGCTATCATATCAATCTATACAATGTAGTGCAGTAGCTAGCCTCGAGAACCCCTCGAGCTCTCAGCCTCATCTCCTCCCCCGCCCTGAGGTGGACGAGGTGGCCCCATCGCAGTATGTGTAGTACTACGAGTCCTAGTCGTCGATCGAGAAGAAGTCCTCGACGACCCAATCCTGATCGGCTCTGCGATGTTAGCTGGCAGGGGTAGTCTATCCTCCTCTAGCACCAGCTGATAGTACAATGTCTGATAGAAAGTGATTTGGGCAATAGCCCGTGCCGCCTCCTAGTGCTCGCCCTCCGCCCCGTGCCCCGAGGCGTGCAATCTCGTCTCCGAGCCGTGTAACCTCGCTCGATGTCGTGCAGCCTCCTCCTGTAATGTCTGCACCTGTGCCTGGAGACGGATCATCTTCGCTCGAAGAGTAGCTGTCTCGCTACTCTCCCCTGTGTCGACACCCTTGCCCTTGTCGGGCGATGGTGGCCTCTCTCTATGGAGAAGGGGGTCTCTCCTCCCTCCTCTCCCGCTGTCGTGGCCTCTCCTACGCCTGTGGCCTCCTCTTCTCTCCCGTCGTGACCCTGGGCCGCCTCCATAGCCGCTCGGCGTCGCCTCCCTATCCGACGCACAACTGCGTGTATCGGACCCTGAGCCCTCGTCATCCGAGGAGGGCGGATGCCTACGTACCTGCATCATAGCCATCGGCTACCCCTGCGTCATCCCCATCCACTGGCTGAATGGGGGCATCATCCGAGTCCCGACTCCTAAGCGCCGCATGTCCAGAGCCCCGCTAACCATAGTGTTATCCCGGATAGTCCGAGAAAACTCATAATCCCCGAGAGATGGGATCCCTCGTTGTAGACCGAACTATCGCAAAACTCGGTCATAGCGGTGGAGCTCCACCTCTCCCCTCTCCATCCATGGCCAGCAAACTCGCCTGACGCGAGCCAACTCCTGTCCATCCTCGGCCCACCCTGGGTGCTCTCGCCATGGCCTCCAGGTGATCTGGTCTGGGACTAGGTCATCCAGTAGTCTCCGAGACATCGAAAGGTCGATCCGCCGTTGTGACCCTCTTCGGAGCCACCAGTAGAAGACTCGGGGCCTCTCCCCATCAATCCCTATCATAGGAAGCCCTACCGGCCTCCGCACTGCAATGTGCTCCCAGCACCAAACTTGTAGGAGCGATGTCATAACTAGACATCGGCCGCCCTTGTACATGACCCCATGCAGGATCCCGTACAACCGGCATAGAACAAAGCTGCCCCAAGAAAACCTGTAGCCATGGTCTCGCATATCGTAGATCACATCTCGCTAGCATCCATGGTACCCTGCACCCGCTCCGGTGGCACAAGAAGTCCACCAACCACTCCAGCTAAAACCTGTGTGAGTCTAGATGCCCTGCATCCGACACGATGCCTCGATGTTAACTCCGCCTTCTCCAGGGCGAAGCTCGGGTCACCACACAACCGTCCCATAGCATGGCCCTGATTGGCCGTAGGAGTGATCAATCATCCTTGTATGGGGATTCTTAGAATCCTCCATACATCCTCCAAAGTGGGAGTCATCTCCCCTATAGGTAGCCAAAAACAGGAAGAACCCGGATACCATCTCTCTGCTAGGGCTGTCAATAGCCCCATGTCTCAGAGACACTTGTGGCATTTCTGCCACATGTAGTAAGCCAGCCTGTGCCAGCTGATCCCGCTTTGCCTATGTAAGAGCGGCCAAGTCATCTCTCAAACCTCCATATTTCCATTCCCTGCTCTTTAGCAATCCTCTCTGCAACATAAACAACAAAACAACAAACAATCATTAAAAACAACTCAAGTGATTAAAAATGCAAGTAAAATAAGTTCAATTTAATCAAATGATGATATCGTCCACTATTGGACGATATCGTCCCAAATTTGAGCAGATTCGTCTCCGATTTTGCAAGCCGAAATCGTCCCTAATTTGACGAAATCGTCCCCCTTTCGCCGATTTCGCCCTTAGACGAAATTGGCGAAATTGAGACGATTTCATCGAAATCGGGACGATTTCATCCCGACGACGTCGACGGCCCAAAAACGGCCGTGATGCTCAAAAATTAATTAAAATTCACCTAAAAAGCATGTAAAATCAAATTAAATCATTCTAAACTAAGTTTAGACTCTTACCCGTAGCCCGCGCTGGACCTCTGTTGATCTGTGCGTCGTCTCCACCATTTTTGCTTCCAGAGCTCTAAAACCAGTAAAGATGAACAATAAAAATGAATTAGGGTTTTACCCTATTTTTCTTAATTTTATTCAAAAATAATTTTGCTTTTTCGCATTTTTACCTCAAACGTTCGATTTGGGTAAAAACACGGAGGGGGCACCATAGTAAGTTGTCGTACGATTCGACCAAGAATCGTCGCCTAAAAATGGGAATAATTTTTGCTTTCTCGTAGATCGAGAAGAACTCATCTTTAACGCATTTTCTTCAAAAATTCGCTAAAGAGGGGGCAAAATGTAGCACCCTAAAATTGGCGCAGTTGAAATTGTAATAATTACATTCATCCTAGTAAATAATTTAAATTCAAATTTTAACCTCCCAAACCGCCCGTTAACCGTCGGGTAATCCGTTTCCCCTTTTTCGTGCCATTTTTAGAGGTTGTTTTGACCGTTTGACGATATCGTCGCCGATCAGACGATATCGCCCCGGATCTGACGATTTCGTCTGGGCTAGGACGTCCAGACGATCTTGTCTCAAAACCGATTTTGCACAATTAGCTTCTGTTCCAACGGGCCTCTAATCCAGGCGTAAGCGTGTCTGCGCCGTTAGAGACCCTCCCCCATTGGAGATCTCCCAAATAGGGATGATCTCCAACCTCCTAACCTCCCTCCTAAGCCTATTTAATCCTAAGCCCTCCCCTTAGCACCCCCGGGCTGAAATTCCCTGTAACCCGACCGCATACATGTTAAAACATCCTAAGTTTCTATTTTGCATTAGTTCTATACAATTTTGTTGAGGTACCATATTGTTTTTCAGCCGGAGCAAGCTTACATCGTCGCCGACTGAACCTGTTCGGATCGGAGGCGATCCCGTCGAATCGGAGACGATTTCGTACCAATGCGAGACGATTTCGATCTGAGTCAACATTGAGGCAATCGAATGCTCGAAGTTTGCATTTCTTCTTCCCTTTTTCTACTGTTTTATGTTGTAATTAGCAATTTTATTCAATATTTTATGCTATTCCGCATTTTGGAGTTCACCCATCTAGATTAAATGCATAATTAAGCCATAATTGTGATCAAATTAGTATAATTCATTCATGTTTCTATTTTCAAATTTTAGTTTGATATTATTGCTGTCATTTTACATTGTTTTCCTCTGTTAGGATAGTTGTATTTTCTGTATTTTGCACCTATTTCTCTGTTTGTAGGTCTCCGACGAATTCGTTTGATGAATTCGTCAGATCTCGGATGATCTTGTCCGATCTCGGATGATCCTGTCAAATCGAGGCGATCCCGACCGCTTCAAGAATCAGAATCATCATCGGACATCCGGATCAGTATTCTTCTTTTATATTCTGTAATTTCTCTATTTTTCTGTCTTTAATTCTATTTTTTGTATTCATTTAATTTGCATCTGCATATAGAATAGCTTAGACGCATTTTGGCCAAACCTAGGATTTGAATGCTTAAGGCTAAAAACGAACACATAAAACACATTCCCAACCTAGGCGTGGAAACTGCCATTGAATGTTTCCTGGTGAACCCACCATCCATCGAAAAATCACCAATATACACCTCCCTTGAGAGGCGGGACCTTCGCAAGTCCTCTCAGTCCGAGGTACCACGACATCCTTTTCACATCCCCCTTCCGGGCACGGATCCTATAGCCTGAAGGTAAGGGTGTGAAAAATTTGGAGCGATACAATGACTAGGAAAAAAGATATAACTTTTTGAAAAGTATGACGAATTTTGTTTTATTCTTTTTTTTTTAAATAATCTTTGCAAACCTTGCAAAAATTCTTCCCTTTGCCAGAACTATTGCTTTGATAGAACTTGTTATTAACATTTGCTTTTCATAAATTTAAAAACAACCACAATATGCTAAATATTAAATAAATCTATCACAATAATTAATCCACACAAGACAATATATGATAATACCTTCAAGTAGGGCAATACCAATGTTATTCCTTAAGGAGGGAACCACTCCACAACATCTCCCAAAATGAGATCCGCTACATGAGATAAGTCCATTACAAGAATATACTCGATGCAAGTGATTATGATTACAATGATAATATCCCTTCTTTATATACCCATCTTCTAATTCTACTTTGGGAAGTCAACTCCTAAACCTGTATCCCACTGATTATTATAATATAATCAAAATTGAGTTATGTGTGGCCCATACCAAATATCCATAATACACATATACAATATAATATCATATCCCCATATACCTATTCTTAGATACTCCCTTACAATAATTAAGGAATCTCCTATTACATGTAAATTATGTTAATCTTTTTCTAAAAAAATATTTGATATTTTACAATATTTTTTACAATAGTTAATAAAATTCCTTATTATCATTTACAAGTATACCTTTACCACCTAGATTTCTTAGACATCCTTTTTAAAAGTTATAATTTTTTAGTTTTATCTAGTTTATAACCTTCTTCAAAACCTTTCCATTTCACTTTCGTTCTAAATTTAGACAATGAATTAATCCTATAATTAAAAACCATAACGTAGGTTAGTGGCCTATTTTACCTCAAATATGTTCTCTATTTTAATCAATGATGCCATTGTTGGTTATTTTAAAGCCAAAAAAGGTCTACGACAAGGGGATCCCTTATCCCCCTATCTCTTTATCATCTTTTTTGAAGCCCTTAGGAGAACTATTTCAAATATTGTGGAGGAAGAAAATTTTGATGGTATTAAGCCTGCTTCCACCCTTAGACCTATCTCCCATCAGTAGTTTGTATATGACACTATTATCACTTCAAAATACTCTATCCCACAAGAAAGAGAGTTGAAATCTATTTTGGAAACCTATGAATTAGTAGTTGGCCAGAAAACTAACTTTGTAAAAAGCAAAATCTTATTTTTAAACACTCTTGTTAGGAGGCAATTGAAAACTGTAGGTATCTTTGGGTATGATATTGGGGAATTTCCTTCAATTTATATTGGGATGCCCATGTTTAAAGGAAGATATTCAGATGATATGTGGAACCCAATTGTGGAGATATTTTCCAAGAAACTAACAATATGGAAAGGAGCTCTTCTTAGCCAAGCAAGAAAATCTCTTTTGGTGAAATCCTCTCTTCAAAGCATCCTAGTCTATTTTATGTCCCTCTTTAAGATGTCAACTAAATTTTGTGATAGAATTGAAAAATTTAGAGGAATTTCCTATGAACTAGTTCAAAGTACAAAAGGCTTCTACCACTACAAGCTTAGAACGAGTTTGCCAAGAAAAAGAAGCAGAGGGCTTGGGTTTTAGAAGACTGAGAAAACTGAATAAAGCCCTCTTGGGAAAGTGTGGGTGGAACCTGATAAGGAATAAAGAGGTAAGATAGGTGAAGATTCTTCAAGCCAAGTACCTAAGAAATGATGTTGATTTTTTGAAGGACAAGGATTTTTCTAGGGACTTTAACTTTTGGAATAATTTCCAAGTTGTTAGACCATTTTTGTGGTAAGGTTTACAATGGAAATTTTGGAGGGGTGACAAGGTGTAAATATTCCTAGTTTAAGAGCATTCCCCTTAATTAGGACTTGGAATTCATTGTCCTAGAGAATGAAGTTTCTCAGACTTATGGCTCCATGGTTAGTGATTACATTATAAAGGGAGAGAGTAAACCCAGATGGAAACAAATTATAGTTGAAGGTTTGGACCAAAGAAGGACCAGGTTATTAGTAAAAAGAATAGGTTGATTCAAGTTCATTCCCTGAATAACCTAAATGCTCAAGATTCTAGATGGTATAAATAATCCAATCAAGGGACCTATTTGGTCAAATATAGTTACTATTTTTTGGAAGGTTAAAGTCCTTGTTGGTTGTCGGCTTTGAATGTTTGGTTAAATAATCTCACTCATAAATTTATCTTCTTCTTTTGGATCATCTACCAAAATAATATCCTTATTATGGATAACCTTATGAAAAGAGGTTTTCAACATCTAAATAGGTGCAACCTTTGTGAATGTATGTTTGAAGATGTTAACCATTTGAGCCTAAACTGCCCCTTTGCTCAAGAATCCCTCCATCTATTTCTTAGTAGATCCTGTAGACACCAAAATCCAGCCACTTGTAAGTCATCTATACCTTCCTGCCAGCCACGTGTCAGTCATCCATCCTTCCCGCCATTATTTGGCCCAAATCCACACTTTCCCACCATTATTTGGCCCAATTTCACTTTTCCCGCCATTTTTCATCCCCAAATTTATTTAAATTAATATTTATATATATATTTTAATATTTTAATATATTTTAATATATATATAAATAAAGTTTAAGTGATTTAATCCGAGCCGTCCATCCTTCATTTAATCTCATCCGTCCATCCATCTTAATCCGTTTCACAACCTAGATTTATTCTCTACCCTTGGATCCACTTTAATCTTAGCCACACGTTCAAAGTGTCGTTAAAACCCTAAAGTGTGCCCTAAGAGTAGATTATAAATTGAGTCACCTTGATGGCTCAAACCCTATCTATCTCTTCGGCTAAACCTACTTATCTTCCCTATCTAAGTCTGGAGTTGGCTATTGCTGTTAATCCCGAGTCTTCCGAGTCTTCTACGGCCCTAAGTCTGAACTAAACCCTTTCGCCGCATCCATCGCCGCCGCCTGGTCTCGCCGCGTTAACAGGAAAAGGTATAGATTCGTCTAAAGCAAGTAATCTTTCTTTATGTATTAATCTGCTGTTGAATTCTGCATTCTGTTTATTTTTATTTCATAAATCTAGGGTTTTAGACTATTTCTGAGGGCTCACACAATGGAGCCCTCTTATTAGTTTCTAACTCTTTGATAATTTTAATGTGTGCAGGATTCTAGTGGTAGATCCGATTTGTTGATAGCAGCTGCTTAAGCTGGAGTGGTCCGAGCCAAAGGATACAACGAAGCCCACTCATTCTCGTTGAGGTTAAGGATACATTCTTCGGAGACGCCACCACATTGTGCCAGCCTAGGGTTTCGGAGAACCCTAGCACAAATTGTAACTTTGTATCACGAAAAGGGTTACAGGCCCTGTTGTACTTAAAAGGAGTTTCTAAACTCCATTGATTAATAAAAAAAATCATTCATTTTGTACAACCGTTTTGCATTCCTTTATTGTGATTTCTTTATTTCTGTTTGGCGTTGTATCTTTAATCTACAAATGGCGATCACGGTGGGACCCCCTAGGGTTTCATGTTTTTAATACTTGCTTTACTGATCTATTCCTGTTTTTGTTTTATTTTGCAGGTTTCGAAAATCGTGAAATTCGTTGTTCCAGCGAACTAGGGTTTCTGAGGAGTTTGCAAAAAACGCAGCAGACGCAGAGCGGCGTCTGGAAGTCCGATCCGAAACGCAGAGGTGCGTTTCAGCCTGCGCAGACTCCCTTGGGCGTTTGAAGGCAGTTTTATAGAAAAAGCGTAGGCTTCCGAGTAAGTGCGTTTTTTTTTTTCTTTGTTAAACTGTACTTTTTACGTTTTTGGTTTTTCTCGTCGTATTCTGTTTCTTTTTCAGATCATTGCTTTAAAATGAACAAAAACTAAGTAATCTGGAAAAGAACAGCTTAAGTCGTATATACATTTTTTTTGTTACATTTTTAGTTACATTTTTCTCCATTGCATTATTGGTTGTTGCTTGCATAAAAAAAAAAAATTGCATACCTAGCTGCATATTAGAATAGCTACGAATTATCTGTTTTAGTTATCTAAGTAGGACTATTGATTGGATGTCAATAGTACTCCTGCCATTGGGTGATTCCAGGCAGAGAAGTGGACGAACCTTCCGGTTGCTCCTTTGATATCTGATATCATTGGTAGGCAGGGGGTTTTAAACGGTGTACTCCACTTCTTCAGAGGAAATGGCATATTTTCAGTGGCCTCTTGCTTAGATCATTAGAACTTTTGATTTATAGCTTTGTATGTATACATTAGACAACTAAAACACTTAAAATAAAATTCACTGCATTTCATATTGCATTTAAAACAGTAATATCTGGATTTCATCACTGTGTATTGCTTGAAGTTTAGTGACGGTGGAATTCATCTCCATCCATTAAACTTCTGCCTCAGACACCATAGGTCACCCCCGAGCAAACTTGCTGGATTTCATCACCAGTAAGAATCTCGTTGTCCTTTCCTAGCCATAGTTTTTACCTTTTTTTGTGAATAATTCAAGATTAGATCACATGCAAAACTCATAAACCGGACACTTAAAATTTACTACAGATTAAGATCAGAAAATAAGTAATTAACCGCAGGTAAGACACATTGGTTGAAACCTAGGTTGTGACTGTTTTCTGATAATTTCTTTAGTGTAAATTTATCATTCAAGTTTTGCATTCTTCTTTTCTGAATTTGTTTAGATTTATTGCGTTATGGTCTTAACAAGGAATCAATCTAAAGTGTTAAATCTAAATAATCAAATGAATAATTCACATAACATCCCCACCACCAACATGACCACTTATCCTAGTGAATTTCAGGTAGGTTCGCCTGCAGGTCTTTCACGTCCTTCTACCGTCTATCGCATGGCCATGCCCATGGAGGAAGACAATTCCTGTCATATTACCCACATTGATATGGCCCAAGTGCAAACTCACTTAAGAGATGGCACTGGTTATGTCCTTGAGCCAATCCAAGATTCCCCTATGCAAGATTCTATTTTTCAGCAGGATATTGCATCAACCATACCCGCCGGTTTCACTCAGTGTCTACACTAACCCTTTTTTTGAGGCTAATGTTGTATCCGCTCACCGGCTTCATCTCCAACATCTTCCCGGATGCTCAATTGTCCTCCTTTGGAGACAAATGTAGTGTCTTCCCGACCACTTTCTCCTCCATTTACCCGGTTGTACACCAATTCTCTCTATGAGGCCGGTGGAACCTCCTCTAGCCATGACCAATTTCAACCCTCTTCTTCCCAAACCATTTATGGTTTCACCCTACCTGGGGCACGATCTACTGTTTCTTCCCGTGTACCACCTACTTCAGCCACCTTCATTGCCCCCGCTACGCAGCTCTCCGTGACTACCATGGCAGCTCGCCCTCCACCTTCATCCAATCATCCCACATCCCTTGGGTTAGAAATTAATAAGGTTAGGGAGTACCTCGACAAGTTGCTTCAGCAACAACAACAACAAAATGCCCAACCACCTGTCGTAGTAAATCCTACACCCCAACCAATTTCTACCCAGCCAGATTTTCTTAGCTCAGGCCCCACCTGGGTACCCCAATCTTCGGTGGTGTCCATTCCTACCCCACCTTTCTCCCAACCCAGTCCAGTTCATCATTCACCCCAATCACCTTCTTTTCGGTATCATCCATACCAACAACCTGTCCATTCCACACCGCCTAATCCAGGCAATTTCATCCCATCTCATCATTTTTCCACTCCTCCATTGCATCATCATAATCATCAAACGAATCAAAATTTTCATGAAGATTCTCGACTCCATGCTATGCAACAACAGATTGACAACCTTATGCTCAACATGCCTGGCTCATCTAGTCGAAAACCTACGCTAAGGTCGTTGATCAATCAACCAATTCATCCTTCGGTACCTTCACCGCCATATCCGACCGATTTCACATTACCGAAGTTTGACAAATTTCGAGGAACTGAGGATCCTCACGAACATGTGAGCTCATTCATGCATGCCTGCTTTAGAATCCAAAATAATGACGCTCTTATGCTCATAACTTTTCCTCGGACATTAGGAGGAGATGTTGTACAATGGTACAATCATTTACCTCACCATAGCATTTATGCTTACGAGCAATTGATTAATCTATTTTTAGAACGATTCTCCCTAAATGTACAAAGGAAAGTCTCATTGTCCGACTTATACAAGCTCAAGCAACATGACGATGAGACTCTTTATGACTTTGGAAACCGTTGGAGGGCTATCATTAATAAATTGCCATTCTCCCTACCAATGGAGGAGTTAACCAAAATGTTCACCCATAGTTGTCTAAAACCTATCTCTTGGTTACTCCAATTACAACAATACAGGACTTTTGAAGAGGCTTTGGCCCAAGCAAGTATCATAGAAGACATTAAAGTCCAAGAGGGTGTTTTAAAACCCCGTAGAAAAGAATGGCAACAAAAGGGCCAACAACGAAATAATAATTATGGCCAAAACAAACAAGCACAGGCTAGTACAGCCTCAAATGTTAACCAAGTTAATCAAGTGGTGGCGAGCCAGCCCGTAATGGCTCAACAACAACAAGTAATGCAAAGTCAACCGCAACCAATTGCTTATCATGCGGTACCCGCCCCTCCTCAACCAGCTCACAATATCGGGCCAACCATGGAAACTCGACCTTGGCAAACAAATCGTCCCAAGCGACAGTTCACACCTTTAGATGAACCATATGCGGTCATATTCAACAAGTTATATAGCACAAATCGGTTAACTTTACCTGAGTTTAAACCTTTAGAACCATCTAGAAGGGGGAAGTATTACAAGGAGTACCTATTTTGTCCTTATCATAGGCAAAATGGACACGATATCAATAATTGTACAGCTTTCAAACATGTGATCCAAGATCTTATTGAGATTGGAGCCATTAAATTGGATAGCCCCTTAGCCCAACAAAATCAAAATCTTGGTGTATTTCAAACACCCCTTCCACATCGGGAGGAAGCTCCAACAACTTCGGGGGGAGTAACTCAGGTAACTCCTCCTAATCAAGTCAACCATGTACAACAATACCAAGGTTTTGTGGGTACTATTAACGTAGTAACCCGGGGTCAAAGGGCGAACCAACCAAATCAGGCTGAACCACAGCCACCTGTACAAACTCCCAGTCCACCTCAGGTAACAGTGACCCAACGACGTGCTAGTACTTCTCAACAACCGCTAAATCATTCTACTCAACGCCAACGACCCATCATGTCATTGAGTAGCCGATTAACTACCAGTTTAAAAATGGCTTCTGCCAAGTTATCGATCTATGACCTCATTCAACAATCTCCCCCGCATAGAGAGGCATTAATGGAAATATTAAAGTCAATCGAGCTTCAAACTCAAGATACTAATGCCTTCAACAACTTTGTGGGGAGTATTCAAACATGCATGGAGCCCTCCATCACTTTCTATGATTTTGAAATCAAACCTTTGTCAACAGAAAGTATAGATCCTCCACTGCATATCATGGCCAAGATCGATCACAAGCCATTCAAGAGAGTCTTAATTGACACCGGTTCCTCAATCAATATCATTACAACATCGGCGTTGAGTCATCTAGAGCTCGTCGCCATCCCTTATCACCAAGTCGACTTTTACTCTTAAAGCATTCAATGATGCTTTATCTTCCACCGGTTGGCACGGTTATCTTGCCCATTGAGGTAGGGGCCCGAACTTTGCATACCTTGTTTCACATCTTGGAAGGGTCCATGGCATACAATGTATTGCTTGGACGGCCTTGGCTTAGGGAGATGAGATGTGTCCCTTCTATACTGCATCAATGTCTGAAGTATGTATATGAGGGACAGGTTCATTGTGTACCTGCCGACATTGAACCCTTCAAACATTGCAACTATGTCTCAAATCCTTATGAGATTGTGTTGCCATCCACTCATCTTTTCTTGACCCCATCTACTTCTTCTATACCATCTTCTTCTAAAGCTCCCATTCCCGAGGAGCTACCCATCATATCGCAACCATCTTCCTCTTCCGCTATTCCATCTCATTCACCACTTTCTTCATCTCCTAATCTTCCTTCTTCTTCATCAGTGACCACATGCACATGTGGCCATGACCAATCATCTCTTTCCACGTCATTACCCCCTTCTTCTACACCTTCTTCAACATCACCTATTATTCCTCCATCTTCCCAACCATCACCAACTGATGTTTCACAAGTCAATGAAGCATCAACCCAACCAAATCCTTCCAATTCTTCTATCCCACATTCTTCTATTCCATCATCTAGTCCATCTCCCTCCCAAGTCAAGGTCCATCTAACTGATGCGGTATTGGTGAGTATGCCATCCAAGATGTCCACATCACACCGTTCAATGTGCAAACAGTTAAAGATTTTGGTCGTCCACATGACCAACATTTATCCATTGGATCGGTTTATAACATGGGTTCTATGCCAAATTCCATTAATTTTGTATATGGGGGAATAGAGTCATCTTCTAGTCCTACCACCATACTAGAACCCAAGCATCCAGTCCCTGCCAATATCGAAAGGATGGAGGGTTTTCCCTCTCGCTATTTCCACAGACATAATTGGCAACAATTTGGCCTAGGTCGATACGAGCAAGGGGTAACTGAACACATCGATATGCCATACCGTAGACCCACCGAGCATTTTGGTCTCGGGCTACCAACCACTTCCATCCCTTTCTTCTTTTGAACAAGCTTTTCAAAGCATTAATCTTAATTCAGAAGAAGAAATCCTCCACCCCGACGAATCCGAAGATGAAGCCTATGAAGAATTTGACGTCATGTCAAATGGTGATGAATCTGAAGAAGAGTCGGCGCCCATTGTTCCCATCACTGAACAAGACGAGTTTTATCTCCAATTGTTCCCTCTCCAAGAGGCCATCTTTCGCTTGCTTCTTCCACAAGAACGAGGTGAACCACCCCCTCCGCCACATCCATAAGCCATAATCCAAACCTGTATTATATGTATATACTAAAATAGTGGTTTTCACCACTACCAAAAAAAAAAAAAAATCAGAAAATTCCCAAAAAAAAAAAAAAAAAGAAATATCAAAATATATAAAAATACTTTATTGCTTTATGTATGTGTGTAATAGTGGTTTTCACCACTACAAAAAAAAAAAAAAAAACTCAAACTACAAAAAAAAAAAAAAAACTGAAAAACTATGTTGTTTTGCATTTCAGGTCTTCCGAGGTCTTCACCGGTTTTCCCTTCCATTCCGCCCATCCTTTCTTTCATAAGTCGACAATGAATTTTGAAGACTTATTCACCCCGCTCCATAATCCATATGATCCGGATAAGCCAATCCCGATCAACCCAAACCTGATTGACATGGATCGGATTTCATCTCCTCCATCTATTTCGGAGTTCATCCTTTTCGAGGAATTGTTAAGGGCTTCCGCCAACTACATTCCTCCTTCACCTCCACATTCACCTTCATCTTCTAAGCCGTAGGTCTTCCAGGCAGACATAGACGAGAGCAAGGCACAGGAGCCTGATGACATTTTAGATGACATAAATCTGATCCCTACTCCCCATCACCTTGAGGAAGGTTCCCACATGTCTATTGAAGAAACTATCGATGTAGACCTTAGTCCAGACCAAGATGGCACCCAAATTGTGAAACTGGCTAAAAGTCTATCATCAGAGGAACAAGAGCAAATGATTGCTCTACTCAAGCGGAAGAAGGAGATATTTGCATGGTCTTACAAAGACATGCCAGGCCTAGACCCTAATTTGGTTGTCCATAACCTCACCTTACAAAAAGATGCTAAACCTCGTCAAACAAAAACTTAGGAAAATGCATCCTACCGTGGCCCTCATAGTTAAATCGGAGATTCAAAAACTTCTGGATGTTAAATTTGTCGTCCCGATTGATTATCCTGAGTGGCTTTCTAACATGGTACCCGTTCGCAAGCCTAACGGGGGAATACGTGTTTGCACCGATTTTTGAGATCTAAATAAAGCGTGTCCTAAGGATGACTTTCCTCTTCCAAACATTGATACTCTTGTCGACACCTCGTGCTGGTCATGAAATGCTTTCGTTCATGGATGGATTTTAGGATACAACCAGATTCGAATAAACCCTGAAGATCAACACAAAACAACATTTACCACACCTTGGGGAACTTTTTGTTACAGGGTGATGCCCTTTGGCCTTAAGAACGCAGGTGCAACCTATCAACGAGCCATGACTTATATTTTCCATGATTATATGCATAAGATTATCGAAGATTATGTGGATGATTTATTGGCAAAATCTAAAACTCGACAAGAGCATTTTGATGTATTGGAAAAAGTTTTTGATAGACTTCTAGAGCATAAAGTAAGGTTGAACCCTAAGAAATGTGTCTTTGGTGTTACCTCATGCAAACTCCTAGGTTTTATTATCTCTAAACGAGGTATTGAGGTGGACCCAAACAAGGTCAAAGCCATTATGGAAATGTGTCCCCCAACTAATTTGAAGGAGTTGCGTAGTTTGCAAGGAAAGATTAATTCAATCCGTCGCTTTATTGCACAACTTTCTCATAAATGTAGGCCATTTTGCCACCTACTACAAAAGGGGGTACAATTTTCATGGACATATGAGTGTCAGAAAGCCTTTGATGACATCAAGCAAGTACTTAGCGTCTCCGCCAGCCTTAGCTCCGCCTCGTCCGGGGGTCCCTTTCAATCTTTATATCTCAAGGAACGGACTTTGCCTTAGGGACAATGCTTGCACAAAAGAATGAACAAAATCGTGAGCAAGTCGTCTATTATATTAGTCGAACATTGGTAAGCTATGAAACCCGATATGCTTATGTGGAAAAGTTGTGCTTAGCAAGTGGTTTTTGCCACTAAGAAACTTCGTCATTATATGCTTAGCCATACAACATATGTCATAGCTAGAGAAAACCCTCTCGCAGTTATATGATGTCTCGCACTTATAATAACACTCGTACCGCTAAATGGATAATGTTGCTTACCGAATTCGATCTTGAATTCATTAGCCAAAAATCTGTTAAAGGTCAAGTTATAGCCGATCAACTTGCGGAAGCTCCACTACCTAGTGATCATCCTTTGATTATTGAGCTCCCAGATGATTCGGTATTTGCTATCACCGAACAAGAAGAGGACATCATTCCGGAGGAAGATGTTGACATCACGCTATTCTTTGATGGCTCTAAGTGCGCGAAAGGTCAGGGTGCTCGGAGTTGTGTTTCATACACCTCAAGGGATTCCCATCCCTTTATCATTCAAACTAGACTTCCAATGCACCAATAATACAGCAGAGTATGAAGCCTTAATTTTAGGTCTTCAATCAGCCATAGCTATGAGCATTAAGCGTATTCGGATATTTGGGGATTCTCAACTCGTGGTTAAACAAATTACAGGAGAATACCAAGCCAAAGAACCTACCATTAAGCTTTATCATGATGTAGCAATGAAGTTGCTCTCTAAGTTTGATTGGTATGAGATCACTAGTTTGCCTCGCTCGACTAATAGATTTGCGGATGCCATGGCCTCTCTTGGATCATTGATTCCAAAGGACTCCCTTGGAGAGGTACAGCCCCTAATCATTTCCACAATCTCTAAGTCCGCAATTGTCCGTGCCGAGTCTAAGGATGAAAAAGATGTTTGCTTTATCCATTCGGATCCATATGAGCCTTGGTCTAGTGAGATAGTAGCCTTCCTCAAGTTTGGAACACTCCCATCCGATTTGTCTCGAACTGCCCGCCGCTGTTTTAAGCAAAAGGCAGCTCGTTTTGTTCTTTTAGGAGATGTGTTGTATAAACATGGATATGATGGAGTACTCCTCCGCTGCCTAGAAGCAGGTGAAACACATAGAGCTATTGCTGAAGCCCATGATGGTACTTGTGGTGGTCATTTTAGTGGAATGGCCATTGCGAAGCGTATTTTACGTATGGGGTATTATTGGCCCACTATGGAACAAGATTGTTGCAAATATGTTAAACAATGTAAAAAGTGTCAAGAACACGCTAATTTAACCCATATACCATCACAAGTTTTACAGCCCATCCAAAGCCTTTGGCCCTTCTCACAATGGGGTCTCGATTTAATTGGCAAGATTTCACCCGCCTCTTCAGACAAACATACTTTCATCATTACAGCCACCGAATACTTCACAAAGTGGGTTGAAGCTATTCCTCTAACCAGTATGACAGGTCCTAGAATTGTGGAGTTTATACTTCACCATATCATTTGTCGTTTTGGTATTCCCTCTAAAATTATTTTTGATAACGGCAAGTCTTTTAAGAATAAGGATGTTCGAGCTCTTTGCGAAAAGTATAATATCCAACATAGTTTCTCAACTCCTTACTACCCACAAGCCAATGGACAAGTTGAAGCTTCCAATAAGACCATAATTGCTATTCTTAAGAAACTTGTTAAAGAAAATCATAAAGATTGGCATACACAAATCCCCTTAGCATTATGGGCTTACGTAACAAGCATCGAACTCCCATTGGGGCAACGCCATTTTCTTTGGTCTATGGAGCTGAAGCAATCATGCCTCTTGAGCTCGAGATCCCTTCCTTGCGAATTTCTTTGCAGGAATTTATCGATGATGATACTCGCTAGACAAGCACGTCTTGATCAACTCACACTCATAGATGAAAAACGAATCAATGCTTTAGAGCATTTGCGAGTTTATCAAGACCGATTGAAACGTGCTTACAATGCCAAAGTTCATCTAAGAGAATTTCAAGTAGGGGATCTTGTCCTTAAAGAGAATCAACAAAACACCAATGCATTGCCGCATCTTCGAGATAAATTCGCGGCTAATTGGTTAGGTCCATATATGGTCACCGAAAGAGTGGGTAATGGAACTTATAGACTTGCCAGTTTAGAGGGAGAGGAAGAACCCGAACCACTTAATGTTATACACTTGAGGGCATTCTACGCATAGTTTGAATTTTATATGTACATATATACATGGCTTGTACAACAAAAAAAAACAAAAAAAAAACAAATAAAATAAAAATAATTTGCATTTCATTGTTAGTTGCATACATCTCATTCAAAAACATTGCATTTCATGTGCATACATCTCATTGAAAACCATAACATTTCATTTTCAGCCATAGTTGCATATCATGTTAGAGACCATTCTATCTTTTGGATATAAAATTTGGTCAAGCAAAAGTCATGTTGCCTTAATCAGGGGCACCTTCATAAAATCCATCAAACCGAATTGTCATTCGTACACCCATTTTCCATTTGCACATATTTACATTGCCAAAATGTTTTCAATCACTCATCCATTCCTAGTGTTTTAAGCAAACTTCGAAATGCATGTCAAAGTTCTCTAGGGCCATATCACAAATTACACTAAATAAAATCTTGAGTATTGGGAAATGATTTCAAAAGCGGTCTTGAACCTATCACATTTTCACATCTTAAAAACATCTTGTGTCAAAGAGAGATAACACCATCCTTGGGTTGTGCCTTGAAGTGAAAAGGGTAATCCTCGTTTGTCCTATCATGCAAACATAGTCCATAAAACAATGGTTCTTACCACTATCACAAGCAATCACAAAATATAAATATAAACAGAGTAGTAAGGATAGGGTAAAATTCTCATCATACTTCGGCTGAGAATCCGATTCCCCAAAGCTCTAAGGAAATGAACATTTTTCACACACCACTGATCCCAAATAAGTTGTAAGGATCGTACTACTTGTCCAGTCAGATGGATAGGTAGTCATCCCAAAGGCTTACAAAGGTCAAAAACAACATGGACTATGGAGTTAACCTTCACCGGGGCTATAGACGCTTGACTGGCAATGGAGTATACTCATTGCGTGGCGACATGTCTCTCCTCAAAAAGAGACCTCTGAATGCTCATACGGACAAACTAGCTTCGGGGTCTTCTCCATAACAAGGTTACCTAATTTATGCAAGATGAGGTTAATGAACACACTTGCACACACACAAGTTTTTGATTGCCTAGAGTCACTACCATGCTCTGATTTGGTTAATGAACTCGCATGCACACACATTTGGTCCTAGTTGAATTAGGCAGTGTTAGTAAGTTTGTTTGATACCACTAGCATGTTTGAGTCTTTGTAAAACAGTCTTCCATATCAACCTCCATATCACCCTCCATATCTTCTTCCATATTCATGTCATTCCATACGTCATCCATTCACAAGCCACCAAGTTCGGTGCCCCTGATTAAACAATTATGATAACAGTTCGCTAAATCTAACTATCTAAAAGTATGAGTGCTTCTTAGTGCATATTTCATTTACTTAGTCTCGCATTAATCATCTATAAGTTTGCATTCCATTCCATCACATATGCATCAAAAACATTAAAACATATAAAAACATGCATCACAAAAACATAGGCATTCACACAAAAGAGAGTAAAACACCAAATAAATAAAAGCCATGTTATATATATATGTATAAAGGTCAAACTGTACAATGAATGCCAAAAGGCTACAATATACAATAGAGCACCAAGGCTCATAAAGAGTGCATCTAAGCACTAAGCTAACCATCAAAAGAGGACCCCGGAGACCTAGTAGGAGCCCTAGACCTAGTGGTGTGCCTAGACTCACTACGCCTAGAGACAGAGGAGGATGGAGGATCAAGCAACACAATGTGATGCCTAAACAATGTGTCCTCCAGAGCCTCAATGTAACGAGTCCTAGACCTAAGCCTAGCTATGTCTATCCCGTGCCGTCGCTCCCGCTCCGCTAGCTCTGCCTGGAGTCTCGTCACCCCGTCATCCCCGGGGCACCCCGGTCGCTCCATCCAAGTCCGCCTGCAGCTGGGCCATCCTCTCCTCCCGAGCAACTAACAGGGCATCCCGCTCTGTCGCCTGCTGCTCCAGCCGAGCTATCCTCTCATCCCGGGCAGCTAGCATAGCATCGCGCTTCGCTATCTATTGCTGTAGCTGCGCCAGCTCATTCTCGTGCCCGCTAGGGGGTACCTCCCTAGCCTCTCCTGCGGCCTCTCCTAGGCCCTCTCCGCCATCCTCCCCATCATCTCCGCTCCTCGGAGCCTACCGTGCCATCTTCCCCTTTCGCCTTCGACTGTCAGATCGAAGGCGGGGACCCTCCCTGCGCTTGGGAACCTCCGCGGTTCCCTCGCCCTCTCCAGCCCCAGCCTCGGGCTCTCCGGCTCTACCAGCCACCAATGGTGGCTCCCACCTCGGCTCTGCGGCCATCCATGCTGCATACTCACTCGTCACCCCGACGTCGTCCACGTCGGGGATCTCCATGTCCTCATCGTCCTCTGTCGCCTCCCTCCATGGCTCGGCACACGGCAAATCCCCCTCGATCCGTGCCTCCGATAGCGCACCGGCTCACCGGGGACATCCTGCCTCAATCCGACCTGGCGGAGTACTCGAGACATCTGTATGTACTCCGCCTCGCCGTGGCTCCGCCCTACTACCCATCTGGCCTGTCGCACCCGTCTCAGGTGCTCTCCATCCCCGATCCACCTCGCCTCCCGCCAGGGCCTCCAAATGACTCGGGCATCTGTCAAGTCTGCCCATAGTCTCCTATACCATTGCCCCGATCTCACGGGGCGGCTCGGCTGTCTCTCCTCCGCCACTGGCCATCTCCTACCATAAGCCTGGCTCACGTCCCAGTGAGCCCATGGCAACCCCTCCGATCGGGCCACTCTGAAGTGCTCCCAGCCCCAAAACTGGAGCACCACACTGCAACCCAGGCCCTTCCGGCCCCGTCTCCGAACCTCATACAACTCCCGGTACACCTGCGCCAATAAAGCGGGCGCCCGGGCATACACTACCCTATTAGTGAGCATCTCGCTCACTACACCCATCAGGTTCCATGGGAACCTGCACCCGGTGCTGTTCCCGGGGCCACAATGTTGGCCAACACGAACATCGTCAGAGCCTCCACCGCTCCCAACTCCTTGGCCGTATACATGGCCAAGTATGGGATCCCCCCGCTCTCCGTCCGGATCTCCCTCCAGTCATCCCCAAACACCTTGGCCATCTCTGTGGCCCTATCTCGTCCAACCTCCACCCGTGCCCCCTCCACGGGCACCTTGAGGATGCGGTATACATCCTCAAGCGTCACCGTCATCTCTCCAGTCGGGAGCTGGAACGTCCCCCGATCTGGATCCCACCTCTCGGCCAAAGCCGAGAGGTACCCCTCATCCGCCCGAACTACCTCCAACCGGGCTGCCTCCGCTAGCCCCACCGCATCCAATATCTCCTAGTCTTCTCGGGACAACGACCTCCTCATCCCCGGAATGATAGGGGAGAATCGGTGTCGTGCCTCTAACACCCTAAGCCGCAAAACAACAAAACAAAAATTTGTTACAAATTTTTCCAAAAAAAAAAAAAACACATAATAAGTACTTGCTTAAATGAACAAATACCTCAGCTGGCTGCACTGGCGCGTCCGCTCCCATCTCCGCCATAGCTCCCGCGTGCTTCACTCTCCCACACAACCTTTCACTCCACTTCACTCCACTCCCTCAGACGCACTTCTCTTAAGCTCGAACGCACAAATGAGCGAAATTCTCGCCGAAACTGTTTAAATAGCTGATTTTGGCGCCCTGAAATGCGATAGGGCATTTCATGGCGGATTCAGACGTAGTCCTGCGTCTGCAGAGCGCCTAAACACCGGCGGGCATCTCTGCCAACCACAAACGCAGACCGGCGTTTGGTGTCAGTATTGAATAAAGGAACAAAACTTACAAAATTGAAGCTTACCTCCTCCAAATTTCATCAAATTGCATTCATCCATTCTTCTTATCATAATAAAACATTTTGTGAAGGTTACAACAGTTTTGGACACAAATTTTGTCATTTCTCTCAAAAAGCGCATCATTCATCATTGTTTTACAAATTGGGTTAAAAATATTCAAAACCTTCACAAAATTAACCACATTCATCAATTCTTCTGATCTATCGTCAATTTCATTCATTCTTCTTTCATCATGCATATTTTTGCCAAATCAAATTAAAGTAAACCTCGTATCTAGTGGTATATTCTATCACCTTGGCGATTGCAACGATTTGAATCCATGCAATTCGGTAAGAGGATTAAACCACCATAAGGACACTTACCATTTATCATCATCAATTATTTCACCGTTTGAAAATTGGAAATCAATTTTGGGTATTCTACTTTTCAAGTGACCTCATACCAAGATTAATTTGCTCAACAGCTTGTCATTGATGGCCTAGTTCATGGGGCCTTAAACATGGACAATCTTTCATATCGTCATTATTTTAAGTCTTGCTAGAGATTGTGGCTACCTAGGTTGATTGGTTCCGACCCGAGGAATTATCCATACAAATCACTAGGAGCATCTCTCGAGTTCTGGACTCTTTCATGCATCTTTCATCTCTCCATATCAATGGCGCCAACAAGGCAATTTCATCAACAGTATGGATTCACACACAGGAGTTGGGGCATCCGTTATCAATTTCTAATTTTCCTATAGTGGAATTCATCTTACATGATCATGGAATTTACGATTTGGCAAAAATCCCTTTATAACCGTTGGGGCAGAAAACGGTCCATCTTTCACATCACTCATATCGTCTTCAATCATATTCTTTTCTCGGTTTGTACACCAACCCCTTTTCTGTTGGGACATAAACAGATGGTGCATGCACCAACCCTTTTTTTTCACCGTTGGGGCAAAAACGGTTCATTATCTTCCGAATTTCTTCCAATTGGCTTGTGAGAACCATTCTCGCTCGCCAATTGAGGGGGTAAGCTGAAAATTTTTAAATATTCTTTTATTCTTTGGTCTTCAAAGTTGTGCTTTAGTCTTGAGAGAGAGTTGCGTCTGATCCAACTTTTCAGGTGTCTTAAGTTTTTGTGCTACATTGTGTCTTCACACAAAGCAGCTCAAAAAGGGGCATCTGGGAGACACCAAAATCCAGCCACTTGTAAGTCATCTATACCTTCCTCGCCAACCACGTGTCGGTCATCCATCCTTCCCGCCATTATTTGGCCCAAATCCACACTTTCCCACCATTATTTGGCCCAATTTCACTTTTCCCGCCATTTTTCATCCCCAAATTTATTTAAATTAATATTTATTTATATATTTATATATTTTAATATATATATATAAATAAAGTTTAAGTGATTTAATCGGAGCCGTCCATCCTTCATTTAATCTCATCCGTCCATCCATCTTAATCCGTTTCACAACCTAGATTTATTCTCTACCCTTGGATCCACTTTAATCTTAGCCACACGTTCAAAGTGTCGTTAAAACCCTAAAGTGTGCCCTAAGAGTAGATTATAAATTGAGTCACCTTGATGGCTCAAACCCTATCTATCTCTTCGGCTAAACCTACTTATCTTCCCTATCTAAGTCCGGAGTTGGCTATTGCCGTTAATCCCGAGTCTTCCGAGTCTTCTACGGCCCTAAGTCTGAACTAAACCCTTTCGCCGCATCCATCGCCGCCGCCCCGGTCTCGCCGCGTTAACGGAAAAGGTATAGATTCGTCTAAAGCAAGTAATCTTTCTTTATGTATTAATCGCTGTTGAATTCTGCATTCTGTTTATTTTTATTTCATAAATCTAGGGTTTTAGACTGTTTCCGAGGGCTCACACAGTGGAGCCCTCTTATTAGTTTCTAACTCTTTGATAATTTTAATGTGTGCAGGATTCTAGTGGTAGATCTGATTTGTTGATAGCAGTCGCTTAAGGCCGGAGTGGTCCGAGCCAAAGGATACAACGAAGCCCACTCATTCTCGTTGAGGTTAAGGATACATTCTTCGGAGACGCCACCACATTGTGCCGCCTAGGGTTTCGGAGAACCCTAGCACAAATTGTAACTTTGTATCACGAAAAGGGTTACAGGCCCCGTTGTACTTAAAAGGAGTTTCTAAACTCCATTGATTAATAAAAATCATTCATTTTGTACAACTGTTCCGCATTCCTTTATTGTGATTTCTTTATTTCTGTTTGGCGTTGTATCTTTAATCTACAGATCCAATTTTCTTGGGTCCTCCCCATTTGCCTTAGTGATATTTATCTCCAATGGAAACCCCTTTCAACAGTAATAGGCTTAACTCTTTATGGGATCTCAATCTTCCTCATTCTTTATGGGCTCTTTGGAAAGAATAAAATAGTTGTATTTTTAAAGAGAAAAGAAGGGACAATATTGCTATAGCCAATAGGATTTTCTCTCTAACTGTGGAGAATGCTAGATTAGTTAAGTGGGAAGAGGTCTAGGAATCAAAGGAGGAAGGTATGATTATTGTTTATTGGGATCTTGATCTAGTGACAGGTATGTTTGATCCTCCTAAAAACCTTTTGAGGCAAACAAAATGGACTCCCCCTCCGGGTGGTATGCTAAAATTGAACTTTTATGGGGCAACTAAAGGAAATCCTGGACCTACTAGAGTGGGAGGTCTGATAACATATTAAAATGCTAATATTTTAATTGCTTATGTTGAAGCCCTAGGGGACAATTCTAGCCACTTTATGGAGGCCCATGCTATGTGTGTGGGAATATAGTTGGTAAGTAATATTCAAGTTAAAAAATAATTATAGAAAGGGATTCCTTAAACATGATTAATCTAATGAAAAAAT
Source organism: Wollemia nobilis (assembly GCA_028583015.1). NCBI lineage: Eukaryota > Viridiplantae > Streptophyta > Pinopsida > Araucariales > Araucariaceae > Wollemia > Wollemia nobilis. The sequence goes on from JAQPPZ010001206.1 coordinate 3,609,835, forward strand.
ATACATAAGTCAACTGGAATTTAGCCTCTATGATTGGTGAAACTCAACATATTATAAGGCTTATGGAGGTAGTGGAATTTAATCATATTTATAGGAAAGAAAGAACAAATTGTATGGCTAATTTTGGAATAACACAAGAAGGGCTCAATGTTTGGTAAGAAGACTTCCCCCAACAAGTTATTGTAATTTTTGATCATGAAAAAATAAATGGGGTTCACAATGATTAATATTTCATTCCTTAACAATTTGTCTGGTTTATTTCATAGAAGGATGTGGTAGGATCTTGGAAGCAATAATATGGAAGATCGGTCCTATGAATTGATGTTTGGGAGAAAGTTTAAAAATAGAATATGGTACAACTCTTCTAATAGCGATGCCCCCATTTTTGCATGGTTTTTAGAATAAGGAACTTTGGTGATGTTGGCTCCTATTTGTACCACTATTTTCAAAGAAAATTTCTTGTGTTTGGCATTGTGGTCATTCAAGCCTCCTTTTTGTTAACATTATATTTCAAAATATTTGGTTTGAATATGTTGTGTGTAGGTGAGTACCTTTCCCAAGTTATTTTAACCTAGGTATTCCACCCCATTTGGATTGTGTTAGTGGTTAATGTATGTTGAATTTCCAAGAACATAAGGCTAATGGGGAAGATTCATAGAGTTTTCCCATAAATATTATCTATATGTGCTTGTTTGTATTATCTAGATTGCAGTGCGTGATCCTTGTTTTGGCTAGTATGAATCCCACATGTTTCACTAATGGTCTTTTATTGGATGTTCTACATTAGGATTGTCTCTTGTGGGTTAGAGACTTTGAGTATATGCAAACACATTACCAAGACTTCAAGGTTCACTGTCTAATAGAATTTATCTAGAATAAAGTTTCCATGAAACCGAGATTTGATGCTTATGGTGGTGTCCAAAATGACTTGGTAGTAATTCCCATGGTGGCTTGGGAGAACAACCCCTATCCAGTTGTTGGTTGGATTTGGTTATGGGGAACTCATCTTCACTTTTTTGAGGATAGTAAGTTATTAGGACTGGTACAGAACGTGTTACCCATAAATATTAATTAGGTGTGTAGATAGTGGGATAAAAAATCAAGACAATAAAAATAAGTTTGTTCCTCTGTTGCTTCAATTTTTTGTAATTTTTTTTGTGTTCAATAGGTGATAGTTTTTATTTGATGTAGGTTGTTTTTCTAAGTTTTTTATGTTTGTATGGCATGGAAGGATGCATGTTTGTAATGTTTGTGTTTCTCTTAGAAGCGTCTAGGCTTATCTTCTTGTAAAAGTTTGTTAAAATATTTGGGGAACCTTTCAAAACCCCTTCTTCTACCCTAATAATAATAATAAACAATTATTTAAAATTTTAAATTTTGAATAAATTAAAATTAAAATTTAATACAAAACATCAAATTTTTTATATTATAAATTCCATAATGAAAATGTTTCAAAAAAAAAATATAAGTTGAAACCCTAAGGTATAATCATGGAACTATCAATAATAAACCAAACTAGATACATCTTGGGAGGAATCACAACCAATTAGTTGACCAAAAGGATGGAAAAATTTATTAAGTAGATTTTAATGTCAAAAAAAATGTGTTTTATTGTTTATATGTTTAGTATAGAAAAAAAAACCTTGCTCCTTTACTAGATAGGTTTGGAAGGAGGTTATAGCACAATTAAAGCTTCCTATAGGATGGCAAGAAGATTCCTTAGGAGAGTGCTTAAAATATTGGTTTGAAAATAGATCATACAAAGGTTTTATAGCTCTCCCATTGTTTGTGTCTTGGAGAGTATGGTTATCTAGAAATGCAAGATTTTTTTAGGATAAGGAGAAACCTACTTGGTAGGTCTCCCCCCAAATCATTGGAAGTTTCAATAAATGTAAACAACAATAAATTTAAACATAAAAATCATCCCTCCAAAGATTGATAATTTAGGGCTTGGGAATTTTTCAATGGGTCTAGACAAAGGGGTCCCTAGAGTTTGTGGAGCAAGAGGATTACTATATATTTATGACTCTCATTATTTTAATTTCAAGGTTGGATTGGGAGAAGGTTCTAAATATGACTCTCATTATATGCGCTGATGTCTTGGGAGAGCATATATAAAATAAAAAATAAAAATCATGAGCCGACCTCCAAAGGTGAAAAGAAAGGCATATAAATATGGGGGCAAAGATTTCATTTTTTTCCAATGTGGGTGCTAAGTCAAAAAATTCTAGTGTGTGCTAATTTGAAAATTCTCAAGCGTGAAAGAGACAACGAATATTGTGTGACATGTAGCAAAAATCATAGAAGGATTAAAGGAAGGTGAATTTCCCATTTGGTTCCAATATTTGGAGCAGCCAAACCGAATGGCTAGGTTGCGTTAAGCCGTTGTTGTGCTTGAGGTCTGAGGGACAAAACCCATCAGTGGTAGTTTTTCTTGGAAGATGTCATGGTGATTTTTGCTGAGTGGAAGTGCATCGTAAGTTTAAATAAAGTGAGATCCTTTTTGGTGTTACCTGCTAGGCTATCCCAGCTAGTCAAGGAGACATTAGCAAGGCACTACGCTTTGGAAGGGCTAGGGATAAAATCCCCTCCGCGGTAGTTAAGGTTTTTGATGCAAGGTAAAGGAGAATATTTTTATTTTAATTTAAGTAGGAGATATAAGGTGCTACATTAGTTATTATAAAAGTTGAATTTTGTATGTTATAAGTTGGAGATATAAGATGTAACTTTGATTGTTATAAAAATTGTATTCTGTATGTTATAAGTTGGAGATATAAGGTGTAACTTTGGTATTTCAATTTTGTATTTTGCATATTATAGAAGAAGGAATAAGAGGTCACTTTGATAAGGATTTTTTTAGTGGATGATTTTATTTCTATTTAAGAAAAGAAAAAGGATAATTGCTAACCAAATTTTGAAGGGACAAAGAAAAGGAAAATTATTTTTGTCTAGACAGGTTTGGGAATCTCATGCAAAAAGAAGATCATCATCATTGAGGTAGATTTGGAGGTATGGTGATTTAATTACTTTCTCAAGGTGGTTTTGTTTAAGGAAAATATTTTTGTTGTCATATAGTTGGAGGTATAAGGAATTATTGTATTCACATTATTTTTGCTTGAAATTGGAAATAAATGGGCAAGGGTTATAGATCATATTTATGAGTCAATTTGTGCATTGATTTGATGGAAATTGGAAGCAAATACGCAAAAGTTATAGATCAAAATTGTGAGTCAATTTTTGCATTGTTCATGATTGATTTTTGGAGTGGATGAAAAGGACAGATCTATGCACTATGATTGGTTTTTGAAGGAAATGTGCAAATCAACAATTACCTGGTCAATTATCAAGTGCTAGACTAAATCTACCTTTTGATATAATAAATGTGAGAATGTGAAAGAGATAGACTTAATGAATGTGAAGAACATATTGGGAATTTTTTAATGCATATCATTCTCTATATGTTTATGAAGATAAAATAATTATGGATAGAATATGTCTAAATTGCTTTAGTTGAGAAAAGCACATTGAAGAATAGGTGAAGTACTTGATGACATAATTATGCAATATTTGGGAATACTTGAGCATTGTTTTGTATGCAATGTTAAGGCATAGATGAGCATTGTATGCATGCAAGATTTGGTAGTAGATGAGAATTGTTGAGAACTTTTGGGAGCATATTTGAGCAGGTTTTATGAGCAAATTTGAGAGAATATTTTATCAGGTTGTGTGAGCATATTTGAGTAGGTTTTAGAACATATGTGAGTAGGATTAATGAGTAGGTGATGGAGCTAATTTTAGCAGAGTTTTGAGAATGTTATGGAGTTTATTTGAGTAGAGGGGATTTGTGTCTCCTGTGAAGTGGTGTCCACAAAACCAGAACAGAGGATATTGGTGTCTCCTGTGATGTGGTATCCACAAAACTAGAGTAAAGGAGATTGGTGTCTCATGTGGAGTGGTGTCCACAAAACTAGAGTAGAGGGGATTTGTGTCTCCTATGGAGTGGTGTCCACAAAACTAGAGTAGGAGGGATTGGTGTCTCATGTGGAGTGGTGTCCACAAAACTAGAGTAGAGGGGATTAGTGTCTCCTATGGAGTGGTGTCCACAAATCCAAAGTAGAGGGGATTTGTATCTCCTATGTAGTGGTTTCCATAAAACCAGAGTAGAGGGGATTGGTGTCTCTTGTGGGTTGGTGTCCATGAACTTTAGATGGGATTGGTGTCTCCTATGGATTGGTTGAAGAACACAAGCTTATACTGAGAGGGGGGTGAACAGTATAAGACCAAATTTTACTTTTCTTTCCCAAACAATATTATCCAATATTATCAATGGCAATATCAACAACAGTAATCAAAGCAATGCACAAATCATCACACACAATAGAGACACCAATTTAACATGGTTCACCCAATGTGGGCTACTCCACAGAGAAAATATTTCTACTAAATTTTCTCAACAAATCTCTTGGGAATCACTTCCCTATTACAATATTTATGGACCTCTTTCCAAAGGAGACACCAATCCCCTAATGCTCTGATTTGTGGATCTCTCTCCATAGGAGAACTCTTTCCCCTTTTCTCTGGTTCATGGAACTTGATCCAGGAGAACTCTTTCTCCTCAACTGGTTCGTGGATCTCTCTCCATAGAAGAACTCTATCTTCCTAGCTGGTTCATGGATCACACTCCATAGGAGAACTCTTTCCCCTTGCTCTAGTTCGTGGATCTCTATCCACAGGAGAACTCTTTCCCTGCTCTTGGGGATCTCTATCCAGAGAGAACTCTTTCCCCTCTACTCTAGCTGATGATCTTCTAGAAGACTTCTACCCCCACTGCTCTAGCTTGTGGATCTCTCTCCATAGAAGACCTCTATCCTCACTACCCTAGCTAATGGATCTCTATCCACTAGATACTGTTATCCTCTGCTCTATCACCTCCAAATCTTGCTCTCAAATCTATCTCAAATCTGCACCAAACTCTATCCCAAGTGTAGTACAAATCTGCTCACAAATCTCTATCTCAAATCTATCCTCAAGCCTTAACACAAAGCTTGATCCAATCACAAATCAACTCTGCTTAGATTTGCCCCAAGCCTTAACACAAATCTTGAACAAATCAACAAATCAACTCTGCTTAGATTTACCCCAAGCCTTAACACAAAGCTTGAACAAATCAATCAATCAACTCTACTCTCAAGTCTTCACAAAGACTTGCTTCAAATATACCTTCAAGTCCTCTCAAGAACTTGCTCAATATGCTCTCAAGTCTTCACCAAGACTTGCTCAATCTGCTCTCAAGTATTCACCAAGACTTGCTTCAAATCTACCTTCAAGTCCTCTCAAGAACTTGCTCAATCTACTCTCAAGTCTTCACCAAGACTTGCTTCAAATCTACCTTCAAGTCCTCTCAAGAACTTGCTCAATCTACTCTCAAGTCTTCACCAAGACTTACATCAAATCTACCTTCAAGTCCTCTCAAGAACTTGCTCAATCTGCTCTCAAGTCTTCACCAAGACTTACCTCAAATCTACCTTCAAGTCCTCTCAAGAACTTGCTCAATATGCTCTCAAGCCTTCACCAAGACTTGCTCAAATCTGCTCAAACACATGCTCAAAATAGCTCACAAGATATGCTCAATCAATCTCAAATCTTGCACACAATGCTATCAATTGTTTTGTCTAATCTTCAAAGTAATTCCTTTAACTTGAAGTAGTTTAGACATATTCTATTCAGAATTTGTTTAACCTCTGGAACATATAGAGAATGATGTACTCTATCAAAAACTCAATATGTTCTACTCAATCATTAAGTCTGTTGCTTTCACAAATCTGATTTCTAATGTTTGCACATTCACTTTCAATATCACTCAAAACCAATGCTCAAGAAGTTTCACTCAATCATTCAATCAATGAAACACAACTTGCTCACTAACCCTAAACAAGTGTTTTCATACTTCTTCAAACAAAGAGCACAATGTGGGTCTCAAACCCTAACTCAAATAATCTTCAATCTCTATCTCAAATATTCTCTAAACATTCACCAATGAAGCATATAAAAACTCACTCAAATATTTCCAACAATGCTTATCAAACAATCCTTTTCACTCCACCTTATATTTCACAACATTCAATCCACAACACTTCAATCAAAGGATGATGTGCCCATACATTTTTGCTTTGATGGAGATATGTCTTCAAAACCTATCTCACTCACAATATCTCCTTTGCAACTATAAAAGGTTAGACAGCAATAGTCTATTTCAAAACATCCACAAAGTATTCCTTCAATATATGTGCCCAATTAAATTCCAAACCACTCTCTTGGTTTCTCAAATTATTGCATCAACTCATATAATCAAACCCTTCAAAATATTTTAGAAAAACATACACACAATCAAAATTCCTCATACACCTTTTAACTCCCTCTTAACATATTCAAAACAAAATCAACAAGGATTCTTATTACTCCAAAAATTCACTTTCAAATTTATTCACTATAACTTCCTTCAAACATTAAATGCATGAAATAATAAAAATTATTCCCTTATATCTCCCACTTATCATAAATGCATTTCCAACAGAAATATAACCACCATTCAAAATAATATTCCAAGGCACTTAACAATTTCACTATGTCAAAATCCAAATTAATTCAAAACCCTTTTTATGCCAAAAAATAAAAATTATTTTTAACACCTTATACCTCCCACGTTAGCGCATACCATGCAACTTAGAACCTTAGGCGATAAATTTATTAAAGCAAAAATAAATACCTTGCATGTACTTCCTCCGTGGGAATCGAACCCCATTTTGCCTACCGCATGCGCCTTAGCCATGGCCTAACCACCATGTGAGCTAAGCGCTCACTTGAAACAAACAATGCACCCACTACCCTTTGTACCTTTCGTTGGCACCAAAATCATTTAAAACAAAAACCTTTCCCTTCTACTATCGTCGAGAATCGAACGCGAGACCTATCATCCACCAAAGCCTTACGCTGCCAAGCCTTGCCACTAGGCCAACCGTGTGGTTGGTGATAGGGGCATGCACCTTTGCCTCCTTATCCTTCCACGTGCTCCTCTTTTTCTTTTTAAAAATAAAAACCTCTTTTGCTCACAAAAATTTGCATCAAACAATTTAATCAACCTTTCACTTATGCATTCGGAGACTTACCTTTGGCCTCCAAAATTTATGGTATAAATACCATTTTTCCTCCTTGCTTGGACGTCGGTGGAAATTAAAATATTTAAACCTTAACCTTGGCGCCAAACCCTACTTAGGGTTATAAAATTATTATAATATAAATATTATAATTATTTTATAATTAACCTTAGGCTTTCTCTTAACACTTTAATATTATAATAATAAATATTATAATATTATTTCCTTTGGGCCTAGGTATTTCCTTCCTTCACCTTAGGCTTTCTCTTGATAACTTTAATATTATAATAATAAATATTATAATATTATTTCCTTTGGGCCTAGGTATTTAGACAATATTTTGACCAACCATGTGAAGCTTTAAACCAAATCTCTTGGGCTTAAAATATAAATATTTTAACCCTCCTTTTGTCAATTCCCTTGCACTGAGATGAACTGACTTTTGACATCAATGACAACATAACTACTCAAAATTTCCAACAATCTCCCCCTTTGTCATTGATGGCAACCCTTTTCCTTAACCATTCCTTTTTCCTTTTTCCAATTATGCTCCCCTGAGAAACTGCTCCCCCTAACTGAATGCTCTCCCCCTAACTCAAATCTCTCCCCCTTTGACATCAATGGCAAAGGGACTCCTTTGGGGCTAAATATAAGACTCTTAGCTCATCCCCCTCCCCACCTCCTCTCCTTGAGGTGATTAATTTTGGGGTGGGAGTAGATCTACTCCCAACATACAATGCTCTTTTTCTTTGTCCACCTTCTTTCTCAATTGATTCTTTTGATTCTTTTGAATATCCCTGTTCTTGCTTATCCCTGGAAATTTTGTTCTACACCACTTGGCCATATGCCCAACATTATTGCACTTATAACACTTAATTTTGTGGTTCCTAGAAGGTGCAAATATCTTGAAGTTCCTCCTGGTGAAGCCATACCCATTCCTATCATGAACCCTGCAATGAATTGCTTTATGACCAAAATGATTACAAGAGTAACAATACCCTTGAAAGAGATGCCCATCTTTGAAATTTCTCTTAGTGAAACCATATTCCTTCTTTTCATGTGTCCTGCACTGCATAGCCTTGTGACCAAACTTGTTACATGAGAAGCAACGTCCTTTGAAGAAATCTTGCCTTGGACCCACTGGTCTCTTAGTCCTTTCTTCCCTGTGATGTTTCTTGTTCCTTATTTGTGCATTGTTTCCTTCCTTGGTGAACCTTCTATTTTTCAACTTATCCTCATAAGTCTCACTTTCTCCTTCACTCTCTTCTTCTGAAGCTTCTTCTTCTTTGGAGCTTGAGCTTGACTCCTCTCCTTGTTCTCTTTGTCCTTATTCAAAACCAAGTCATATCTTGTTTGATGAAGATATTTGTGCATTGATAATCTTATCCAAAGTCTTTGAACTTTTCCCAAACCTGTGTAGCTTGTCTTTAGACTCTTTCACTTCCTTCCTTAGTGAAACTACCTCATGCTCTAATATTTCACATTCTAAGACTTTTACCTCTAACTTTTCTTTAAATCTCCTTGTCTTAGCTATTGAGTTTGTCAGATCTTGTATAAGCTTTCCTTTATCTTCATCACATTCTTGAAATTGAGCCTTGAATCTTGAATTTTTCTTTCTAACCTTTTTCAATTCTTTTAGAGCAAAAATAAGTTTAGCTTCTAGATCTACTACTCCTTCCTCTTCATTTTCTGATTCTTCCTCTACTTCTTCAAGAGCATCTTCATATCTTTCAAATTTATCTTCAATAGGATCACTTCCTTCATCTTCTATTGCCAAGAAGAGAATTTCTTCTTCTTCACTATATGAGGATCTTCCATCACTATCACTTGAACTCTTGCCTATCTTATATGCATAGAAACTCTTCTTATGCCTTTGGAAAAACTTCTTTCCATGCTTTCTTTGTCCATCCCTGCTTTTCTTTTGATACCTAGATTTTCTTGCTTCTCTTTTCTTATGATCTTGTTTCTCTTCACCATTGCTACTTTCAACTTATGTATAGTTAGATGCATAGTGACCATATTTACCACAATTGAAACACTTAACTATTTTTGTACCTTTGTGCTTTCTTGAGTCCTTCTTGTTCCTTCTACCATAGTTTGCTTCTTCATCACTGGATGACTCATCACTTGAATCTAGCTTCTTATCTTTTGTCTTCTTTGCTACTTTGAAGGTTACCTCTTTCTTGGGAATAGGATCCATTACTATTCTCATCTCATAAGCTGTGAGAGTTCCATGTAGCTCATCCATAGTCAAAGTTTCAATATCTCTTGTTTCTTCTATGGCTGAAACATTTTCATTATACCTCATAATGAGTGACCTTAAAACCTTTTGAGAAACATCATATTCTTCTATTTTAAAACCAAGTCCTCGCATGGTGTTAACAACCTCATCCACATGAAGTAAGTATGCAACAATGTCTTCCTCTTCTTTCATCTTCAAGTCTTCAAATGTCTTTTTGATATTTTTCAATTTTTCCAATTTGACCTTTTTGTCTCCCTCATATGTTTGCTTCAATTTATCCCAAATTTCCTTTGTTGATTTGCAATGCATAACTTTTACAAACTCTGCTTCACGTAAACCACTTAAGATTGCATTCATTGCCTTTGCATTATACAGATGTAGGAGCTTACCATATTTATCTGTAGGAGGACTAGTGGAGGTGTATTCCACCAACCACGACAAGGAGGTGTGTATCCATCCTCAATTGTTTGCCATGGCTCATATCCTTGTGCCATCAAGTAAGTCTTCATTCTTATACTCTAGAAAGCATAATTGTTCCCATCAAACAATGGTACCTTATTTGTTGAAGATCCACTCTGAGATGCCATTTGTGTTCTTGTATACTTTTCCTTCAAGCTATTAAACTCTTCCAAAGGAACCCGCTTTGATACCAATTGAAGAACACAAGCTTATACTGAGAGGGGGGTGAATAGTATAAGACCAACTTTTACTTTTCTTTCCCAAACAATATTATCCAATATTATCAATGGTAATATTAACAATAGTAATCAAAGCAATGCATAAATCATCACACACAATAGAGACACCAATTTAACGTGGTTCACCCAATGTGGGCTACTCCACGGAGAAAATATTTCTACTAAATTTTCTCAATAAATATCTTGGGAATCACTTCCTTATTACAATGTTTATGGACCTCTATCCAAAAGAGACACCAATCCCCTAATGCTCTGATTTGTGGATCTCTCTCCACAGGAGAACTCTTTCCCCTTTTCTCTGGTTCATGGAACTTGATCTAGGATATCTCTTTCTCCTAAACTGGTTCATGGATCTCTCTATGTAATAAATCTATCTTCCCATTTGGTTCATCGATCACACTCCATAGGATAACTCCTTCCCCTTGCTTTGGTTCACGGATCTCTATCCATAAGATAATTCCTTCCTCTTACTCTGGTTTGTAGATCTCTATCCACAGGAGAACTCTTTCTCCTCTACTTTGGCTTATGATATTCTAGAAGACTTCTACCCACACTACTCTAGCTTGTGGATCTCTCTCCACAAAAGACCTATGTCCTCACTACCCTAGCTAATAGATATCTATCCATTAGAGACTATTGTCCTCTACTCTATCACCTCCAAAGCTTACTCTCAACTCTATCTCAGATCTGCACCAAACTCTATCCCAAGTGTAGTAAAAATTTTCTCACAAATATCTATCTCAAATCTATCCTCAAGCCTTAACACAAAGCTTGATCTAATCACAAATCAAATTTTCTTATATTTACCCCAAGCCTTAACACAAAGCTTGAACAAATCAACAAATAAACTATGCTTAGATTTGCCCCAAGCCTTAACACAAAGCTTGAACAAATTAATCAATCAACTCTGCTCTCAAGTCTTCACAAAGACTTGCTTCAAATCTACCTTCAAGTCCTCTCAAGAACTTGCTCAATCTGCTCTCAAGCCTTCACAAAGACTTGCTTCAAATCTACCTTCAAGTCCTCTCAAGAACTTGCTCAATCTGCTCTAAAGTCTTTGCCAATATTTGCTTCAAATCTACCTTCAAGTCCTCTCAAGAACTTGCTCAATCTGCTCTCAAGCCTTCACCAAGACTTGATCAAATCTGCCTCAAACACATGCTCAAAATAACTCACAAGATATGCTCAATCAATCTCAAATCTTGCACACAATGCTATCAATTGTTTTGTCTAATCTTCAAAGTAATTCCTTTAACTTGAAGTAGTTTAGACATATTCATTTCAAAATTCATTTAACCTCTGGAACATATAGAGAATGATGTACTCTATCAAAAACTCAATATGTTCTACTCAATCATTAAGTCTATCGCTTTCACAAATCTGATTTCTAATGTTTGCACATTCACTTTCAATATCACTCAAAACCAATGCTCAAGAAGTTTCACTCAATCATTCAATCAATGAAACACAACTTGCTCACTAACCCTAAACAAGTATTTTCATACTTCTTCAAACAAAGAGCACAATGTGGGTCTCAAACCCTAACTCAAATAATCTTCAATCTCTATCTCAAATGTTCTCTAAACATTCACCAATAAAGCATATAAAAACTCACTCAAATATTTCCAACAATGCTTATCAAACAATCCTTTTCACTCCACCTTATATTTCACAACATTCAATCCAACACTTCAATCAAAGGATGATGTGCCCATACCTTTTTTCTTTTATGGAGATATGTCTTCAAAATCTGTTTCACAATCAATTCTCCTTGTGCCACTCAAAAGGTTAGATAACAACAATCTATTTCAAAACATCCACAAAGTATTCCTTCCAAAATGTGCCCAATTAAATTCCAAACCACTCTCTTGGTTTCTCAAATAATTGCATCAACTCATATAATCAAAACCTTCAAAATATTTTAGCAAAACATACAAACAATCAAAATACCTCATACACCTTTTAACTCCCTCTTAACATATTCAAAACAAAATTAGTAATGATTCTTATTACTCCAAAATTTACTTTCAAATTTATTCACTATAACTTCCTTCAAAAATTAAATGCATGGAATAATGAAAATTATTCCCTTATATCTCCCACTTATCATAAATGCATTTCCAACAGAAATATAACCACCATTCAAAATAATATTCCAAGGCACTTAACAATTTCACTATGTCAAAATCCAAATTAATTCAAAACCCTTTTTATGCAAAAAAAATAAAAATTATTTTTAACACCTTATACCTCCCACGTTAGCACATACCATGCAACTTAGAACCTTAGGCGATAAATTTATTAAAGCAAAAATAAATACCTTGCGTGTTGCCTCTACGAAAATCGAACCCCCATTGTAACTATTGCTTGCGCCTTAATCGCGGCCTAACCACCGCATGAGCTAAGCACTCACTTGAAATAAACAATACACCCACTGCCCTTTGTACCTTCGACTAGCACCAAAACCGTTTGAAACAAAAACCTTTCCCTTCTACTACCATCGATAATCGAATGCGATACCTGCCACCCGCCAAAGCCTTACGCTGCCAAGCCTTGCCACTAGGCCAATCGCGTGGTTGGTGATAGGGGCATGCACCTTTGCCTCCTTATCCTTCCACGTACTCCTCTTTTCTTTTTAAAATAAAACCTTCATCTTCTTTCACTCACGAAAATTTGCATCAACCAATTTAATCAACCTTTCACTTATGCATTCGAAGACTTACCTTTGGCCTCCAAACTTTATGGTATAAATACCATTTTTCTTCCTTGCTTGGACGTCGATGAAAATTAAAATATTTAAACCTTATCCTTGGCGCCAAACCCACTTAGGGTTATAAAATTATTATAATATAAATATTATAATTATTTTATAATTAACCTTAGGCTTTCTCTAATCACTTTAATATTATAATAATAAATATTATAATATTATTTCCTTTGGGCCTAGGTATTTCCTTCCTTAACCTTAGGCTTTATCTTGACAACTTTAATATTATAATATTATTTCCTTTGGGCCTAGGTATTTAGACAATCTTTTGACCAACCATGTGAAGCTTTAAACCAAATCTCTTGGGCTTAAAATATAAATATTTTAACCCTCTTTTTGTCAATTCCCTTGTACTGAGATGAACTGACTTTTGACATCAATGACAACATAACTACTCAAAATTTTCAACATTAGTGTCTATGAAAATTGTAATAGGGGATTGGTGTCTCCTGTGGATTGGAGCCCATGAATTTTGTTGAGAAATTTATAAGCAATATTTCTCCATGGATGTAGCCCATATTGGGTGAACCACGTTAAATTTGTGTCTCTCATATGTGTGATTATTTGTGCATTTTTTAATTACTGCATTGATATTATTATTGTTATCATTTGGATTGAAAAGTAAAAAGTTGTATCTTATATTGTTCACCCCCTCTCAATTTAAGCTTGTGTTGTTTGATTGGTATCAGAGCAGCTTCCTTTGTGAAAGATTAACAACTTTAAGGAAGATCTTACAGAAACACAAATGACTCCATTGTTTGATGGGACTAACTATTCTTTCTAGAGCATAAGGATAAAGACAAAAGAAATATGGGATAAATTACAGAGAATATATAAAGGAGATGACAAGGTTAAGATGGCAAAACTTCAAAACCACAGGAGGAAGTTTGAAGACTTGAAGATGAAATATGAGGAAGAAATTGCTAGGTATCTGCTTCGTGTTGATGAGGTTATCAAAACCATTCGTGGACTTGGAGAAAGTATTTAAGACTCTAAGATTGTTCAGAAAATCTTGAGGTCACTTCCCATGAGATTTGATGCAAAGGTTTCAACAATTGAAGAAATGAAGGATCTCAAAACTTTGAGCACGAATGAGTTACATGGAATTCTCACAACCTATGAGATGAGGACAGAAAAAGATCAAACATCCAAATGAGAAGAAGCAGTTAAAGCTTCAAAGAAGACAAAGAATAAGGAACCAGAATCAAGTAGTGGCGAAGAAGCTAACTTTGTGAGAATAAATAAGAAGGGTCCAAGAAAACACAAAGGTATGCATTATGTGAAATATTTTAATTTTGGTAACCTTGGTCATTATGCATCTAATTGTCTACAAGCTAGAAGTAGTAGCAGTGAAGAAGAAAAGGAATATGATAAAAATAAAGAAAGAAGATTTTATCATGAAAAGAAAAACATGCATGGTCAAAACAAACATGAGAAGAAGATATTTCAAAGACACAAGAATAGTTTTTATGTTGAAGAAGCAAGCAATGCTTCCAATAGCAGTGATGAAAGCTTCCTCGATAATAAAAAAGAAGAAATTCTATTTTTGTCCATAGAAGAGAGAAGATCTTGTTATTGAAGACCAAGAAAAAGAGGAAGATTCAAAAGATGAAGAGGAAGCCACAATTGACATAGAAGAGGAACTTATTGTTGCTCTTGAAGAGTTAAAGAGGGTTAGAAATAAGAACTCAAGATTGAAGGCTCAAGTACAATAGGATGAGAAAACAAAAGCAAAGCTTCTACAAGATCTCACCGACTTAAAAGTAAAGGTTGAAGAGGTAAGAGGAATTGAAGAAGGTATGGTTGAACAGTTAAAGGCAAAAGAACTAGAATGTGAAATATTAGAACATGAAGTTATCATTCTAAGGAAGGGACTTGGAAAATTTAAAGATAAGATATATCAGTTTAGGAAAAGCTCAAAAAAATTGGATGATATCATCAAAGCACAAAGATCTCCATTTATCAAGACTAGACTTGGTTTTGAAGAAGTTCAAGAGAAACAAAATGGCGAGTCAAGCTCAAAAGAGATAGAAGCATCGAAGAAAGTAATTGAAGAAGAAGAATCCAAGACCTATGATGATATGTTGAAAAGTGGAAGCATCAATAAGGAAGAAAATAATACACCATAAAGGAACAGGGAACATCACAGGAAAAGCAAAGAAAGAACCATGCGACCATATCCTCCAAGGCAAGATGAATATTTCTTCCAGGGTTATTGTTTCTCATGTAATAATTTTGGTCACAAAGTTGTACATTGCAGGGTTCATGATAAGAATGATTTTGGCTTCACCAAGAGGAACTTCAATTCATTTGCACCTTTCAAGGACTACAACATCATGTGTTACAATTGCAACAATTTTGGGCATAAAGCTAAATGGTGTAGAACAGTGTTCCCTAAATTTTTGAAGACAAGAAAAAAGAAGAATGATCAAAAAGTTCAAAAGGGTATGATCTCCAAAGTTTGGAAAAAGAAAATTGAAAAAGAAGAAGAGCATTGTAAGTTGGGAGTAACTTTACTCCCATCTCAAAATTGATCACCTCAAGACAAGGAGGTGGTGAGGGGGTTGTGTTTAGTGTCTTATCTTTCAGCCGCAAGGAGCCCTTTGCCATTGATTTCAAAGGGGGAGAATTTCAGTGAGGGGGATCAGCTTGTCAAGGGGAGCAGATAGTGAATCCAGTTGTAGTAAAAGAAAGTTTTTTTGTAGGGTTGCCATCAATGATAAAAAGGGAGATTGTTGGAAATATTGAGTTGTCATTGGTGTCAAAGGAGCATGGTATTCAAGGCATAAATATTCTCCAAGAGTGATAAGTTTGTAAGGTTGGACAATATATCAATGGAGTCAAAAATAGACTTGATGAATAGCAAGCAATGGAAAAATATCCATGGCAAGCATATATTTCAGATGAAGCAAAGCAAGAAAAATATTTTTAAGAAAAGGATTATAATATTTAAATATCAAATTTAAATATTATAAAGAAGGACAAAGGCTTGGGACAAAGGTTTAAAGGTTAAATATTATAATATTTAAATCATTAGATTTAAAATATTATAATATAAAGTGGTTTTATAAAAAAATGCACCGACGTCTTTGGAGAGCATATATAAAATCAAAAATAAAAATCGTGAGCCGACCTCCAAAGGTGAAAAGAAAGGCATATAAATATGGGGGCAAAGATTTTATTTTTTCCAATGTGGGTGCTAAGTCGAAAAATTCTAGCGTGTGCTAATTCAAAAATTCCCAAGCATGAAATAGACAATGAATATTGTGTGATGTGTAGCAGAAATTTGGAGCAGGAATAAAGAACAGTGAATTTCCCATTCGGTTCCAACGGTTGGATCAGCCCAACCAGATGGTTAGGTTGCGTTAAGGCGCTGTCATACGTGAGGTTTGAGGGTCAAAACCCATCGGTGGTAGTTTTGCTTGGAAGACATCATGGTGATTTTTTTGAGTGGAAGCACATCACATGTTTAAATAAAGTGAGATCCTTTTTGGTGTTACCCGTTGGGCTAGCCTAGCTGGTCAAGGAGACGTTGGCAAGGCGCTACGCTTTGGAAGGTCTAGGGGTCAAATCCCCTCCACGATAGTTAAGGTTTTTGATGCAAGGTAAGGGAAAATATTTTTATTTTAATTTAAGTAGGAGATATAAGGTGCTACATTAGTTATTATAAAAGTTGAATTATGTATGTTATAAGTTGGAGATATAAGGTGTAATTTTGATTGTTATAAAAATTGTATTCAGTATGTTATAAGTTGGAGATATAAGGTGTAACTTTGGTATTTCAATTTTGTATTTTGCATATTATAAAATAAGGAATAAGAGGTCACTTTGATAAGGATTTTTTGAGTGGATGATTTGATTTTTATTCAAGAAAAGAAAAAGGAGAATTGCTAACCAAATTTTGAAGGGACAAACAAAAGGAAAATTATTTTTGTCTAGACAGGTTTGGGAAGCTCATGCAAAAAGAAGATAATCATCATTGAGGCAGATTTAGAGATATGGTGGTTTAATTCCTTTCTCAAGGTGGTTTTGTTTAAGAAAAATATTTTTGTTGTCATATAGTTGGAGGTATAAGGAATTATTGGATGTGCATTGTTTTTGCTTGAAATTGGAAATAAATGGGTAAGGTTTATAGATCAGATTTGTGAGTCAATTTATGCATTGATTTGATGGAAATGGAAGCAAATATCCAAGGGTTATAGATCAGATTTGTGAGTCAATTTATGCATTGATTTGATGGAAATTGGGAGTAAATGTGCAAGGGTTATAGATCAGATTTGAGAAGCAAATTTGTGCATTGTTCATGATTGATTTTGGGAGTAGATGAAAAGGACAGATTTGTGCACTATGATTGGTTTTTGAAGGAAATGTGCAAATCAACAATTACTAGGTCAGCTATCAAGTGCTAGACTAAAGCTACCTTTTGATATAATAAATGTGAGACATGTGAAAGCGACAGACTTAATGAATGTGAAGAACATATTGGACATTTGTTAATGCATATCATTCTCTATATGTTCATGAAGATAAAAGAATTTTGGGTAGAATATGTTTAAATTACTTTAGTTATGAAAAGCACATTGAAGAATAGGTGAAGAACTTGATGACATCATTATGCAATATTTAGAAATAGATGAGCATTGTTTTGTATGCAATATTTGGGAATAGATGAGCATTGTATGCATGCAATATTTGGGAGTAGATGATCAGTGTTGAGCACTTTTGTGAGTATATGTTGTGAGTAGATTTGAGCATGTTTTGTGAGCATATTTGAGTAGATGTTATGAGCAGATTTGAGCAGGTTGTGTGAGTAGATTTGAGCAGGTTTTGGAGTAGATGTGAGTAGGATTAATGAGCAGGTGATGGAGCTGATTTGAGCAAAGTTGTGAGCAGGATTTGTGAGCAGGTTATGGAGCTGATTTGAGCAGAGGGGATTGGTGTCTCTTGTGGAGTGGTGTCCACAAAACCAAAGCAAAGGGGATTGGTGTCTCTTGTGGAGTGGTGTCCACAAAACCAGAGCAGAGGGGATTGGTGTCTCCTGTGGAGTGGTGTCCACAAAACAAGAGCAAAGGGGATTGGTGTCTCCTATGGAGTGGTGTCCACAAAACCAGAGCAGAGGATATTGGTGTCTCCTGTGGATTGGTGTCCACGAACTTGACAGGGGATTGGTGTCTCCTGTGGATTGGTGTCCACAAACTTGACAGGGTATTGGTGTCTCCTGTGGATTGGTGTCCATGAACATTGTAATAGGGGATTGGTGTCTCCTGTGGGTTGGAGCCCACAAAATTTGTTGAGAAATTTATAAGCAATATTTCTTCGTGGATGTAGCCCATATTGGGTGAACCACGTTAAATTTGTCTCTCATACGTGTGATGATTTGTGCATTGTTTCATTACTGCATTGATATTATTGTTGTTATCATTTGGATTTAAAAATAAACAATTTTATCTTATACTGTTCACCACGCCTCTCGGTATGAGCTTGTGTTCTTCAACAAACTCTCAATGGGGGTGCTTCAAATTGAATTAGGTATATGCTTAGTATAGAAATTCAATAAGGGCAATGCACTACAACTAGTCCATATCTCTATCTGGGGGATTAATTCACTCCATTTAAAACAAGTATAATTAAAGAAACTTTTTCAATAAACCTAAAAGTCAATGATTTAAAGGATACTAGTTAACAAATTGAAAAGAAGTTAATAAAACTTAACCTAATAGAAATAACTAGTTATAATATATAAACGACCTAATTTATAGATCATTATTAATACTTTAAAAAAATATAAAAAAAAACGTCTAAAAAATGATATATGTTTACCTAATCAAACTTCCATTATCAAATTACAATATATAACCTTATCCATATCAACTTGAAACTTTCTACTGGAGATCGAAAACCTTAACCATTGTATATAAATGGTACTTATTGCATTATACAATAGAGGATCTCCTCCCATTTTTTTCCTTGACATTGTACAAATCCTTTCTTTGCAAAAAGAAGAGTCGATTTCAAAACTTGTCACATACTCCCTTTTCAAGTGGGTGATTCCAAATGCCAGTTTGCACGGTCCTTTTATTAGCTGTGGTCCTGCTCTTCAATCTTCCAACACATCTCTCACTCATTGGCCCAACTTCTTTTAATAATTATAAGAAAGCTGCATGTGCGAAATCCCCATGCGTTTTTACAAATACCTCCAAGGGGAAACCCACCGTTCCATCAAAACTATCCCAACCTAGGAGTGCCTACCAAGTTATGGGTGGGACCCACCAACACACAAAAGAAGAAAAGGGGAGGGGGGCCGTCCAACCTAACCTGGGAGTACCCACACCAAGTTGATAAAGAGTGGGGCCCACCAAGACAAAAGAAGATAGAAAGGCCAAAGTCTCCAAAACCTTGGGGCAATATGGGTGTCCCCCGATTAAAAAACAATAAAAAGGAAATACAAACTTTAGTCTTCTATTATTTTATTATTTTTTAAAGTTTGTAAATATGTGAGATGTGATAAATCCCTGACAGATCCGTAGTGGGCTTCCCACCATCCCAGCCGGGGGCCAGCCTGTAAACCAAACTCCAACCCGGATTCAAGGGCCCCTCTTAACTCCGCCCCAACCGCGGTTAAGTTAAGCCGTCTCCCAGCCCTCCTCTCTGACAGCCCCCATGTGGCCGCGACTCCCCAATCTCTTCCCGATGCGACCGGGGGCGGGGGGGACCACCGTAACGGAGCCACCGTTGCCGTAACGGGTGGGTTCTCTTAATGGCGTGTCCTACCGTGTTTCGTTATTAAGCGTCACGGTGGGGCCCATCCGTGCGCCTCAATAAACTCCCTGCCACGTGTCTTTCCCCCCGCCGTACGGCTCTCTGCTGTGCTGTCACGGCGCTGTGCTGTCCCCCTCGGAGGGCGAAAGGGCTTGCTCCCGGTGCCGCGACCGGAAAGGCACCCGCTGACGTGGCAAGGGAACCCCACTGGCGCAAACGCCGAGGTGCCGCCTCGGGCGCCGCGTCGTTATTGTCGTGGCAGGGACGCCACCTCGGCGGGAGGCACTCAATTCCGGGGCCCACCTCTGCCAGATTTGGCGAGGCGTTTCCGATTTCCACCGTCAAATTTAGGTGCGTTATAGGACCGTCGTCTGGGCCGTAGGTTCTTTTTACTTTTTAAATCATAGTATGTGTAGAGATTCCATTTAAAAGTATTTAATTTTGGGACCTACTTCTTCTAAATTAGGAGGAGGTGTTTTCGATTTCCACCATTAAATTTAGGTGTAGGCTTTGCTCTTTTAAAAATATTACACACAATACTATGAATATAAAAATATTTTTGACAAGTGCTAGTTTATATAGGAAAGTTTCTTGCAAAGGTAGTAGTTTGATCTGAATTTTTTGAGTGCGTCAAAGGTAGTTTGACCTGAATCTTTTGAGTGCGTGCAAAATTGACGATGATACAAATCCCAAACACCATGTTAAAATATGTTTGATGAATGTAACCTTGTGATCTAAAAGGTTTGAACCTACACTTATCAATTAGTGAACTAGTGTGGTTGTAACCAAACTCTCTTATATAAACAAAAATAATAATAAATAATAAAATGTCAAGAAAATTCAATCTTCAAATACTACGCATACACAAAACTATGAATATCAAAGATAAAAAAAAAAAATCAATCCCTAATCTTTTAATGTCCGATGACAGTGTTATCGCCAAAGGAAACCTATAAAAACAACGTTAAATGAAAAAACAAAAAAAATAAAATTTTTAACCTCTTCAAAGAGACGGCTCATTACCATCCACCAGAATCTTACGGCCTTCCTTCTATTGTTATTATTTAGCCTTCACGGGAGTTAGACGTACGTGGAATAATTAATGGTTTTTCTTGTACAGAGATGTTTGATGTCTGCTTCCTGTAATAAAATGGGTCGGTATGGATGGCTAGTCACGAAGTTAGTGTTTGAATCGTTCCATCTCTTTCATTGGGTCGAATGGTGATCAGTACATTCTATCTGTCTTTGTGTTTGAGGTCGATACACGCAGTAACAACAAAATGTTTTAAATCCTTTGGAAGGACAGCGCAGCGTTAAGAGTTTTGAATTAGATTTAGGTTTTATTTATGGTCTAAGGAGATAGATTGATTGGTACTGTTGGAGTGTCTATTGGTTGTTATTGGGTTTAATTTTCTGAAGGGTTCAGTCCTCTTGATTTTGTTTTAAAATGGCAGTGTGCCGTGTTTCAGGTAAAAGATAGACTAAGCTTATTCAAGTGTTTGCAAATTAACTGTTCTTGTTAAATTTCTAAAAGATAAAAATCCAGATAAAAGAATAGGCTAGCTTGCCTAAGTGTCTGCAAATTGATTGTTCCTGTTGAATTTCTAAAAAGTAAAGGTTCTGCTGACTTTATCTTATAAAAGATAGATTAAACATCCTTTGTTACGAATTTTCCATGTAACAAAACAAAATATCTTAAATTTCTTGTACAATGATAAAGACTGAAATTTCTTTTAGGATGTCTCACCTTTTATCTTATATGAAAAGAAAGATTGATTAAACATCCTTTCCTTATTAAAGCAAAGAGTTACGGATTTCCTATATAACAAAACAAAATACCTTAAATTTCTTGTACAATAATAAAGTGGACTCAAATTTCTTTTAGGAGTGTCTCACCTTTGAAAATGACCATCGAACGACATTTCACTTTGTGTCGTCCTGTCAATACTATTATTATTATTTTT
Source organism: Wollemia nobilis (assembly GCA_028583015.1). NCBI lineage: Eukaryota > Viridiplantae > Streptophyta > Pinopsida > Araucariales > Araucariaceae > Wollemia > Wollemia nobilis. Next base: position 3,631,419 of record JAQPPZ010001206.1, read on the forward strand.
TAATTAATAATGTTAGCACGGTCGTTTGATGTCGTTGTCGTTATTATTATTTACTTAGTAGACCATCTTAAATGTTTTTAAATTCATTTGAAAAATTAGAATATATGGTATGTATAATATTTATCGGTTATTTTTGTGAAGCTAATAATTTAACTTTGACCTTTCGTACCAAACATGTATGGATGTATTAAAAAATTGTATGTGTATTAAAAAGAAAACACCCACAAGTCACAATCTTTTATTTAATGTATGGACAAGTTGGAAAAAAAAACAGCCAGGCAATCACAATATCTTATTTCATGCATGGACAAGTAGGTACTTTGGCTAGAGGGAGAATTTCTATTTATTGTACTTAGCAAGAAATATTTGACCTATGTGAAATTTATAATAATAATTGAAGAGTTTTTTATAAGATGAATGAAGGCGTTTTGAAAGGTGTTTCAAATCTTTTATAAGAGTAGATCAACCAATCAGCTAAAAACAACGAATAAAGATATCAACATAGCAAACTAAGAAGAATTCACAAAACAGATAAACAACAAAGCTAAATAATAGCCGAGTAGGAAAAATAGCAAATTTTCCCAAGGGATCCCTATTGTCGCAATCAGAGCCATTTGAAAACACAAATTATCTCCTCAAGATTTCATTATCTATTATATCTAATCCATCTGGGAAATCCTCCTGCCAAATTGTGCATCTTTCTTGCAAAAGTCCCAAGTTTGCTAAAAAATATACCGATCTATTTTCCTTTCTGTAAACATGCTTAATCTCAACTGCTTCGAGGGTTAAAATTTGTATTTGGGTTTCAGTAAGTTTGTTTGTGATCATCCAAGAAGGGACCACCTTTGGGCATATTAATGATATTGAGGGAATCCCCTTCAATAATTACCTTTATGCCATTCAAAATTTCTATTTGACAAATCCCTTGAAAGAGAGCTTGTACCTCTGCAAAATGATTGGTCTGACGATCTAAATTTTCAATGAAATCCAACAAAATCCTTCCATCAGAGTCTTTAACAAATCCCCCCGCACCGGTTGGTCTTGGATTCCCTTTAGAAGCTCCATTGAAATTTAGCTTCAACCAGCCAGGAGGAGGTTCTCAAATAATAGTATTTCTAGCAGGAGCTTTAGGGCAATGTTCGAGAGAATGATATCTAAATCCAAGAGTTGACTCCACCGTCAACTCCCCAATGGAAGTGACCTTATCTAAAGAAATTGCATCCACATTTTCAACAATGGTAGCAAAAACATGAGTACCACGAACTCAGCCGGCTGGGAGATATTTTTAAAGGCTCTAGAATTCCTCTCCTTCCAAATACACCACCAAACATGAGGTAAACCAAAGGACCAAAAAGCTCGAAGATGTGAAGACAAAAAGGGAGACCTAACCCAAACCACACTAACGGTCCTCAAGAACTGGGAGAAGACAAATTGAGAGAAGGAATTGTTAGACAATAGGTGCACAGGTGATTCTTTAGCACTACCACACATGTAGCATCTATTTGGGATAACCAATCATATTTTTTGCAAATTATCCAATGTGAGGAACTTCCCTTGAGCCGCCAACCAAAAAAAATATTAACTTTATTAAGACCCTTCAGCCAAATATTACTAACAGGAAACCAGGGATCAAATGTAAAATCTAACAAAAAAACAACGGTCCTTCTCAGCCCTCCACACTAATCTATCTGGCCTATCTTGGTTAGAAATAACCATCCCCTTTAGGATGTCCATCAGATATTTTAATGCAATTTCTTCTTCTTGCAAAATTATTAAAAAAGCAAATGGTTTCCAACATTTTCTATCATTAACAAAGATAATGAAATCACATACCTTCGGCCCAAAAGCTTAGCTTGTGATTGGTTCCACCAGACTCAGGTGAGGATATGATTCTAATGGTCTATCAATTGCCCATGTGTCTTTCCAAAAATCAATGCTTTATCCATTACCTAATACCCATCTTCCACCCTTTATGATATCAAAGTGATTGTTAAAAATGTTGTGCCAGAATACTGAGCCAAGGGCAGGACTTGGATCTGTGAGAAAATTACCAGTGTTACCTAAATATTTAGCTACCAATATTTTAACCCAATTAACATTATATTTTTGAACCAATCTCCAGCCCTGTTTAGCTATTAGTGCTCTATTTAACGTTTTCATTCTTCTTAAGCCTAGACCTCTCAACTCTTTCCTATTGCACACTTGATCCCATACCACAAGTGAGAACTTCTTCTTCTCCTTAGAACCAGACCAGAGAAAGGATCATTGAATTTGTTCAATTTTCCAAAGAATCTTTCCTGGAATCCGAAAGAGATAAAGGAAATACACTGGTATGCTCTGCAGAGTAGACATAACTAGCATAATTTTACCTGCTTTGCTCAAAAGTATCCCTTTCCATCCCACCAATTTTCTTTGAACTATTTCTACAACTAGTTCCCATAGAGAAGTCTTAATCCCCCCTTTGAACATTGGTAGTCCCAAATAAACTAATGAAAGGGAGTCAATCCCACAACCCAAGATCTCAACAATTTTCCTCTGCCTGTTGAGAGGAGTATTAAGGAAGAACACCTTACTTTTCCTCAAACTCACTTTCTGCCCAATCTCTCTTTCATAGTCCTGGAGGATCTCTTTAACAGCTTTAGCCTAAGGGATTGAAGCTAAAAAGGATAATAATGTATCATCAGCAAATTGGTGGTGTGATATCGGGTCAATGGCAACTGTAGGTTTGATTCCCACTACTGTGGTATTTACCTTTAGAGCTCTTCCTAAAGACTCAGCCAATAAAATAAACAGATACGGAGACATAGGATCCCCCTGACAAGTGCCTCTACAACTGCTAAATTAACCAGTCGATGATCCATTAATATTTGAATAGTTATGTTAATATATTAATAGGAATTGAATAGCTATGTTAATATATTAATAGTAGATTTTATGTCTAAACTATTTATTAACTTGTTTGAAGAATTTATTAATAAAATTAATACACTAAGAGATGAGGGTAATGGATACTTTGCTTTAAATTGTTGAATTGTTTGAGGAATTTATTAGCACGATCATTAGCAAAAGATGAGTTTTTTAGAAAGAGATAATAATGACTCAACTTTGATTTTACATGTAAACATGTTTTCTCATAGCATATTATATATGATAACAAAGCTTCCTTAGGAGTCAGGGGTGAGTGTGAATAAAAAATGAGTGCAACCTTGGAGCAAGCCTTTCATTTTTCTTGTTTTAGAAAGCCAACATAGTTACAGATATTAGTAGGAAGCAAAGTGTGAGCTTGAAGCAAGCCTCATCTTTTTCTTTTTTTAGAGAGCAAGCAAGTGTTATGGGTGTGACTAGGAAGCAAACTATGAGCAAGGAGTGAGGGCCACTTTTTCTTGATCTAGATTTTAACAGAAACTCAAAAACTAAAGGATTTATGTGAAGCAAATCTAGGTAAGATGTATGGAAAGTTATTTTTGAAAGTCCTTACTAGAAGTAAGGATGTCGTATTTGGAAGTATGGATGCCTTAGTTAGTGATAAAAGGTAGAACGAGTCTATGGAAAACTCTATCTAGGTAGCAGATATTATAGTAGAAGTGATTATCAAGGCTTAGATGATCAAGCATGATATAATAGGTTTTAAAAGCAAAAGGTTAATATGTAAGTTCAATGGATATTGGCCAAGTTTTTTGGAGATTCAAAATTAGTTGAACTAGAAGTGGGGATTGAATTCAAATTACTCCATGACTTTTTTTCTAAAAATGTTTTCCCTCATTATCTTCTCTAGTTCAAAAAAAAAAAAAAAATAATGGATGGTGGACCTTGGTTTAAGGGTAAAAGGCAGAACGAGTCTATGGAAAACTCTATCTAGGTAGCAGATATTATAGTAGAAGTGATTATCAAGGCTTAGATGATCAAGCATGATATAATAGGTTTTAAAAGCAAAAGGTTAATATGTAAGTTCAATGGATATTGGCCAAGTTTTTTGGAGATTCAAAATTAGTTGAACTAGAAGTGGGGATTGAATTCAAATTGCTCCATGACTTTTTTTCTAAAAATGTTTTCCCTCATTATCTTCTCTAGTTCAAAAAAAGAAATAAAATAATGGATGGTGGACCTTGGTTTAAGGGCAAAGATGCATTATATTTAAGACCAATGGAGTGAGAATTTTTCTATGGATATAGAGACTATTAAAAGGCTTCCAGTGTAGATTAGACTCGTTGGACTTCCTTATTAGCTCATAAATAAGGAGAATTTTAAGAAAATTGACAATACTCTAGGGGAGTTCATCCAAGAGGGACCAAATACTAAGGACAAAAGACATGTTGTATACATTTGCTATGAATATATTAAAAAATTTAGTGTAGTCCATTAGGATTAAATATAAATTAAGAGAATGGATCAACAAGTAGATTATGAAAAAATTGTATTCCAATGTCACAAATGTTATGAGACTAGACACATGGTAAGAGATTGCAAAGTGAAATTGATGGAGAAAGAGATAAAAATGTTTGGGCATAAGACAAATGTCAATATGAAACAAGGTGATCATATCATAGTAGAAGCTAGGTCAAGGATTTTCACTCCTTAGAAAGTGACAAAAAAAAACCTCTAAATCATCAAATGGAAAGGCCATTATAGTTTACTTCAACCAACCATTAGAATAAAAAATAACACAAGGGATGAGGAAGTACAATGCACAAGTTCAAATTCAAAAGAAGTTAAAGATGTGAAGGAATACGGGGAGGCAAATTTTAAAGCAAATGAGGTGAAGGAGGTCAAGGTTAATCAAAGTAAATCATCTTCATTTTTCTCAAGAAGCATAAAGTACTCTTCTTATAATAAAAATGAAAGTAGTATAAAGTGTATTTATTGTACTTTACAATTTCAAGAGTAGTATAATAAAGAAATGTGTATAAAGGATATCCATGGAATTTAGGGTTTCCACAATAGCATAATAAAGTTATTACTATGGAGGATCATCCTTGTAATTTAAGAAATTTAGGGCAATATAAAGAAACATATGTTTATGAAATTATTTGTATTTCATATTTTTATGGCAGCATAAATATTTAGAAGATGAAGTATCGTTATGAACAATATGGAAAAATAGAAGAGATTGATGAATACAAAAGTGTTGGTGGAAATAGAAAAATAAGAGGAAGGTTGTCAAAGCATGAACCAAGAGAAAAAGAAACTCAAGGGATATCAACTTGGGAAGCCAAATAATTTTTTTATAAATGTTAACAAGTGCGGTTAAGCCCATTAAGCGATGACAAAAATAGTATCTTGGAACATTAGGGACATGAATAAGACCCCTAAAAAAGAGTTATTAAGGAATTAATAGGTAGTTAAAATCCTGAGTTTTTTTTTTAATTGGTTTTATGGGATTGAAACGACCCCACCTGTATTACATTATCACCACTTAGTGGTATTACAACTTGGATATTATCCAGGTATCGCTTGACAAGATTCAAACCTAGGTCTTCTTCTTGAATGTTGTGGAATCTAACCAAATGAGCTAATGACATTTGATTAATCCTAAGTTTATTTTAATAATAAAAAATAATAATAATTAGTGAGTAATGTAAAGATGCTTTTAAAAAGGTTTGGAATATGGGGTTTGTTTGGTCGTTTCTTCTATAGGAGCTTCCAACAATAATGCAACAATATGAGACAATGCAAATGATATGGAAAATTGTTAAAAGCAAAAAATAATTAGGTTGCTAGATGTTGGAAGGACCTTAGCATATTTTTTTAAACACAATGATGATTCATATTGTGATCTATGGATTCTTGGGGTGACTTTAACACAATTCAATTTCCTTTGGAAAAGAATGGTGATACTTTTGGATGGTCTAAATAAATACAAGATTTTGATTTATTTGTCAATTCAAATTGCCTTTGGGATATATTCCGTCAAGTTTTTAATATACATGGGATAATAGACACATTGGAAAAACTCATAGAGTAGAAATATTGGATAGATTCATGTTATCGAACACATTATTTTTTGAATGATTTTATGCAGGCTTTTATGAAGGGTCCTGGTCCCCTCATACTGAATGGGGTTTGAACCTTAGACCTCTCAAAGATAGGCCAAAGCCCTTACCACTGCAATAATGTTGCAGCTATTAAAATCTAAGTTTATATGGGTTTTATGAAGGGTCCCCTCTTATCGGGGTTCAAACTTGGATCTCCTGAATGAAAACCCAAGGACTTACCACCATGATATCCCTTACGAGTCATTATCCAACACATTGTTGCAAACAAGGTATACAATCTTTTCAAATATTTTATTGCAAGCAGGAGCAAATCACAAACCCATTCTTTTGACTTGTAAGGTCCTAAATAATGGTCATTCAAAACCATTTTGCTTCTAGTCTATGTGGGTCCAAGAGCTTGATTTCTTCTAGATGATTATGTTATGGTGGTCTAAAGCAAATTTTTAAGGATCATGTATGTACAAGTTTATTCAAAAGATAAAATATTTAAAGGAGCAAATGAAGATTTGGAATATCAAATCTTTGGGTAACATTTTTAAAGAAAAGAAGAAATTGAATCTAAGCTAAAATTTTTAAAAGAGAGTAGAATCAATGGAATAGACGAGGATTATTATGTGCAAAAAAACAATTACTTTTTTATTATCATAACGCATTAAAAAAGGAAACATATTGATTCTAAAAATATAGGAAGAATTTGCTTAAGGAAGGAGATAGAAATAACAAAAATAATTTTTTCTTTTTTTTTGTATCAAAAATATTTTAACTCTAGATGGAAGAAACATTGAGGAAAAATAAGATATTAGGAAGTAATTAATTATTTCAAAAATATTTTGTCAATACTGTCACTAGGCAAGATAAGGAGGCACAAGGTAAAATTTTACAAAATATTCAATCATTACCCATGGAAAAAATGAAAGCTTGACGAAGAAAATATCTTTAGAGGAGCTACATGAAGTAGTTTTCTCTTTCCATCCTAACAAGGCACCTAGCCCCAATGGATTTCCTACAATATTCTTTCAAAAATTTAAGGATTTATAGAAGAGTGGTAAGTTGGTTATGGTTGAAGAAGCCCAAAAAAGGAAGGATACACTAAGTAAGAACAATGTCAAATTTATTACATTGGTTTCCAAGAAAGACGGGACAATATTTTGATATTTTTCCTCCTATAAGCCTTTGTAATATGATTAATAAGAAAATTATGGCAAATAGGTTGAAAAGCATTCTAGATTTTGTTTTCTCAAAGGAACAAGGTAGTTTTGTTTGTAGTAAAAAAATTATTGATTTTGTATTCATTGCATAGGAGGCCATACATTCTCTTCATTCCATGGAAAAAAATTAGGTATACTTATAATGTTAGATATGAACATATAAGATTTCCTAGATTTTTCTACATGATATTCTCAAAAAGTGTGGTTTTGATAAAGGTTGGTGTGAATGGATTAAATGTTTTTATAGCACTCCAAAATATTTGATTTTGATTAATGGCTCCATGTTTTTTACTTTTTATGTCATTTCATGGACTTTGCCAAGGCGATCCACCATCTCACTACTTTATTTATTATTCTTACAAAGGCATTGGGAGAGCTTTCTCAAAGACAAAAATGGACAGAAAAATAAAGGATATTTAGATTGCAAAAAATGGTCCCTTTAAATCTTATCTCCAATCTGTTGAAGATAGTTTTCTTTTGGGCCATCCCTCGGTAAGTGAGGCCATGGAGTTTAGATTAATATTATCATGTTACAAGAAGGCTATTAGATAACTGGTTAATACTATCAAATACAAAAAATATTCTATTAACATTGCCTTAGATTTATAATAAATTATCATGGATATTTTAGGGTTTAAAATTAAACAATTTCCACCAACCTTCTTAGGTATTTTTTTTGTCTTATAAAGGAAATAAAAAGGATATTTGGGTCTTTTTCTTGGATAGAATAAAATTTTGTTTATTAGGTTGGAAAGGTAAGTTCTTAAATTAGTTATAGAATCAAAATTTGATAAAATTGAAATAAACTTTCTTTAGAAAGGAAGTGAGAAAAAATTTAAGGTTTCCTCTTTGTAAGCGAGATAGGATTTGCAAAGAAAAGAATATTGGAGGGCATGCTTGGGGAATTACAGATATGAGTTTGGTCTTAGGGAGAAAACTTGTGTGGGGATTATTTAGAGATCAAGGAAAGAGTTGGACAAAAAATTTACTTCAAAAATATACAAGTTCTCTTGATGCAATGGAATTATTTAGGAAAAGAATCCTACCCAAAGGATTATAAACATGGTGCTTCATATTAAAAAATTTACAGTTGATCAAGAAACATATTAGATAGTTAGTCAATAAGGGAATTATTAGATAGTTTACCATTGTCAGGACCAGGGTTATGCATAGCGGTGAATTATCGTAAATTAACGAATATTAGGATTTTTTAAATTTAAAATTGGCTAATATGGGGACCCTGGACGTCGGCCCATTCACCCAAAATTTTGGGGGGAAATTTTTTTGGGGGTCGGTTCCCCTAAAATTATAATACTTTTACGGTTTAAATTTTAAATCGCTAGCCTTCTCGCCTAGATTTTGGACCTTTTCACCTTAAAATTATATATAATTTTATTAACATCGAAAAATTTACCTATTATACCCCTAGTATATATACCTAATGTGATAGCGACAATCATACACGTTAAACATTGGTTCTCCTCGATTGAAAACAAAGACGACAAAAAATGAGCGGTAGTAGAGAATAAAATAAATAAAGAACAAACTACAAACGAATGATGCCCGATCGCATAGAAAATACTACAAATGAAAGATGCTCGATTGCATAGAAAAGACTACAAATGAAAGATGCATAACCACATAGAAAAGACTACAAATGAATGATACCCGGTCATAGATGAAAGGTGACATGACAATGGTAGCATAACCGAAGATGATGGGAGGCATATCGAAGATGATTGGTGGCATCACAAAGATGACCAATGGCATAACAAAGATGATCGATGGCAGATGGAAGGCGACACGATGACGATAGCATAGCCGAAGATGATCGGTGGCATAATGAAGACAATTGGTGGCATAACAAAGATGATCGATGGCATAATAAAGATGACGACCAACGATAGGTAGACCATGATGTCCCTTATAGTTGTAGAATTATCAAAATTTTATTCAATCTCACATTCTTTTTCTAACATTTTCCTTTATAGGTACAATGGCTCCAACTCCCAATGGAAACAAGGGAGAAAAATCTTCTGGAAAGAAGAGTATCCTAAAATATTTTAGCCATATCTCAAAATCCAATGAGGCATCAAAATCCAGTGAGGTGTTGAAATCCAATGAGGCACCAAAATCTACAAAGATGCAAGGTACACACCCATTTTACCTACTTAATAGTAATTTTCTTAAGTAATTTAAAAAAATGATATAGAACATCTTTGAATGCAGAATACACAATTGATCCTAATATGCCTCCACTTGAAGATATTCCCGAGGATGAAATAAATCATGAAAACTTGATCAACAATGACATGCAACAAATTGAACAAAATCCTAAAACTAGCACACAAATAAAAAATAAAAATGATCATTCTAACCAAATGCACACTTCTGGGGAATCTTCTACTAAGAAACCCAAACATAGAAAGTTAACAAGGTGGACTATTGGAAGGTCATTTCAGCTTGAATGGTCATCAAAATATTCATTTATTGAACCAGTGCAATCGAAAAATAGTAATGATACGCCAATAAAATGTAGATGCATTATTTGTAGTTGGAAACTAGGGAAAGATCATAAGATGCAACTTAAGTTGGACACAATAGAAAAACATTGTGGGAAAGTTTATGTGATAGTAAAAGAAAGTGATGGAACAACTAAGAAAATAATTAGGTGGAAGAATGCATCAGAATGCGTACATGTCAAATATGCAGAAGACTATGACAAAGAGATGAAACAACAAAAAACACTAGCTCAGAATGGTGGAATGATTCCAACACAATTTCAAAAAAATCATAAAACCACTTTAGTTTCAAAAATCTTGTAGTTTGTTGTCATATTTACTATTCTTAAAAAGGGTAGACCTATGTCAGACTTAATTGATTTTAAGCATCTCTTTCAACTAGCTGATGTACAAAATCTCCCCAGTGCCCATTGGTCAGATCGAAGTGGTTGGAAAATGGTAAAATGTCTCTCTTTGGTTGAGAAGGACATGAAAGAGAAAGTTAAAAATTCTAAATTCATTTCACTCTCTATTGATGAGGTAACTATTGTTGACAACACATCTTGGATTTGCATGCATGTTTACACCTTTCAAAATCATGTAAGGCAACCTCATTTGCTAGCAATACATAAGATGGTGGAAAACTGTAATGTGGAAAATATTTTCAATGTTGTTGTTACTAGCTTAAAGGATATTGCTGGAATGGATGATGCAACAATAGCTAGTAAATTAATATGTGTTGGAGTTGATGGTGCTGCTATAATGTAAGGTAACAAAAATGGTCTTTGTGTTCGACTTCAAACATCAGTTGCCCCATATTTGATCCCAATTCACTGCATGGCTCATAGAATGAATCTTGCATACAAAATTGTGAGCACATTTGAAAATGTTGCAAGAGTTGAAGAACTCATCCGTGAAGTACATGCTTATTTTTTGTGCAATCCAAAAAGGTTTGTAGAGTTTCAATTGTTTGCACTAGGAGTTATAGAAGGTAAAAAATTATTGAAAGATGTAGATACTAGGTGGATTTCATTGTTTCAACCTGCAACAAGAGTTTTCAAAGAATATAAATCCTTAGTAGGCTTTATGTATGATAATTGGAGGGTAGTTGATAAAGCAAAATATTTGCTATATCGTATGATAGACCTAGAAACACTACTCACTTTATGTGGTATTCTTCCAATGTTGCATGAAATGAATACTTTGATTAAACTTGCACAACAAAGATCCATTTATATTGTTGATTTCATCAGGATTAGAAAACAAATTTGTATGCATATTGATATGTTATACTTGTCAAGTGAAAATTTTATGGATCCTTTGTTTGATGATTGGAGAACTTTAACAAATGTCAATGAACAAAATAGTTTGTTGAAGTTCAACATCAACGATCATCTTTGTATTAATGTTCATGGAAAAGAGATACCTTTATATTATTTTGATAAGCGATTGGATATAGTTATTGAAGATGTTGAACAGATGCCAATCACATACAATATATTTGATGAAGTTTTACTCAATACAAGGATTAAATTGAGAAAAATAGCAAAAACATTGACAAAAGAAATTAGAGACCGTTTTCAAAGAGACGAGTTGCTTGAAGCGATGGGTGTGGTTAACCCCATGTTTTGGGATTCAGGAACAAACTATAAGAGTAAAAATGACTTGTTTATAAAATATATGGGTACACTTATCCAAAATTTTGCTAAACGTGTGGAAGTCAATGGTATTGAGATCAATGGTATTCTAAATAAAGAACTTTTGACCAATCAATCCTCATATTTTGGAATGACAATGGTTGATCAAATTTCACATTTGACTAATCTTAGTGAACCAGGTTCTATTATACGCTTGTGGAAAAAGTTGTACCCTAGTAGTGTTTTACAAGATACAATGAGCGAATATTTCCGCTTATATGAATTGTGTCAAACAATGGTTTTGGGATCGATGGAAGATGAAAGGGTTTTTAGTGCATTATCTTTTGTGAAATCTAAAGTTCGTAATAGACTGGATAAAAATTTAGAAAACTGCTTGAGAATATATGTCTCATCTTATGAGGTGGACAAGTTTCCTTATGAGAGAGCTTTGGCATATTGGAAATCTATAGCAGACAGAAGAGGTATCACTAATATTGATGATAATGAGAAAAATGATAACTGCAGTGATCAAATTGTTGAGACACAGAGATCAGCTATGCGTACAAGTGATTTAGGACAATATGGGAAGTGTTTGTTTCAACTTCCACCAATGTAATATTTGCATTATTTTTACATGTCTTGAGGATTATGATTTTTTTTAGATGAATTTTAAGCATATTGCATAATATTATTAATTTTTAATTTTTATAATCTTGATGAATCAATATTATTAATTTTTATAATCCTGATGTTGGGAATCAGGATTATGAAATTTTCTTTGGATTGATGAGTTTCTCAAATAATGTCATAAATGTACATTGTTCAGGATTATGAATTGTGCTTTGGATTGATGAGTTTTTAAATAATATTCTATACTTGTTAATGAATTTTTTATTTTATATCATACCCTTTGTTCATAAAATTATATGTTTTATATGATAGGCTTGCTTTGCTTTATTGAGTATTTTAAACATTGGATGGCTTATTGATAATAAAATAAAACAACAAGCAAATGAATGATTTAAATCTCAACACCTATTTCCATAGTTGCAATAGCAAACAAATGTGAATCTCTACAAAGAATTAATAAAAAAATGATACAAAAATATCACACATATTTAGAAATTATTTTTTATTTATTTGGAATAACTTTTCATTACAAAACTAGTGAACTAAGAGTCCACTTTGATACTATTGTTTTATAATTTTACAAAACTAGTGAATTGTGCATCCACTTTGATACTATTTGGTTCCCAATTAGGTGTTTGCTCAATTGTAGGATCTAACTGCTTTTCCTCATGCCCTTTTGTAGATGTTGCCTCTAATGTATGTTGAGGTAGACATTCTTCATGCCCTCCTATTCTAGAAGTTTGTCCTTGTAGGGCACCAACTCTCCTTAGGTTCTCCTCAACATTCGTCAAACTATCTATCAATGCCCTCTCCTCTATAGTTGGATCTTCTTTCGAAGGTATTTCTTTCTCATGTTCCTTGAGAAAAATATTTGGATCCATATTATGTTTAATGATTATTCTCTTGAGGGTATTATTCTCTCTGATGGTGTTATATAATCATTCTTTGAAGTCGATAGCATTTTGTAGACTCTGCTTTTCCATGGCCAAAAACACCTTCAAGCTTTCCACCTGATTCTTCACATTCTCAAAATTGGATTGCATAGCAGAAAATTTAAAATATGTTAGTCAATAAAGGTCTAAATGTGTTAACAAAATCAATTAATTTAATAAAAAATGGATGACTTACCTCTGCAACTACTTTGGCAACCTTTGCCACTTTTACTTTTTTCTTATCAATTGCCCATTTATTGAAATACGCCTGGGCTTCAACATTCATATTCTCAAGCCTATTCAAAAGGATATCTAATATTTCATCATTGTAAACATTAGTGGCCTTTACATTTCTTGATGTTGCTTGATGTAATAAAGCATCAAGCTTTTTAGGGTGTTGTTGAACCAATGAAAACATATTATTTCTTCTTGAAACTTTTTTATATTAGGCACTAATTTCTTTGAGTATAATTTGTTCTCGATACTTCCACTCTTTCAATTCTACAATATCCAAAAGCACACTATATTTTATTATGGCCTCCAAGTTATCTGCTAATAAAATAGATTCTAGAAAGTTTAATTTTTCATCCTCGCTAAGAGGAGCAGGTTGACCAGTTTGATGGGGGGAGAGGAGCTATGAGTAGTGGTTGCTCTTCCTCCAATTTGCAATGCTTCAGTTTGAAGCACATCAGAAGATTTAAAACTCTGAGGAAGATTACCTTATAAAAGATAATCCTCATCCAGGGGAGGATTATCCAGCTTAGGGAAATCATGCATAATGGTGGAAATATTTTTGATTGAAAAAGTTGGAAAGTTTGAAAGGGTCTATGTATGGCCTCCTCCTAAACTCCTTGCAACAAATAATTGCTTTCCACACATATGTTGTTGACCCCTCATCAACTATTATCATGGTGGAGGCGGTGGTGGCATCGTTTGTTGTACCGACCATTGTGATAGACCTAAGGCCCAATAAAAAATAGAATAAATATTTTATGAAAATATTGTAATAAAAATATTGAAAAATAGAGAAATTTCATTACGCATACTATATGCTGATGCGGTCTCTTATTTTGATTCGATCGGTTGTTCAGAAGGTTGTGTGTATTGTTGTCGATTTTGAGGTGACGACGGAGGTGGCATCATTCGCTCTCTTTGATGATATCGTTGAGTTGACCCTAGAAAAATTAAAAAAAAATTAGAAAATATTTGATGATGTCGTTAAGGACTTTAGTGATTAATTAACTATAATTACCCATACCAGATGTCGTTGTGGCCTGATATTCTGATTGGGCCGCTTCTGAAGTATGTTTGAGATGTTGCCTTGAATACATTTAAAAAATATTAGATAAAGGAAACTAAAATTAAGTAAAAATAAATAAATTACACAATTGTGGAAAGAGTAACATTACCTCTAATGGGTTGGCTAACTTCTTGAACATCGTTGAGCTCTTGACGTGCAACTAAAGAGGAAGTTGCATGAACAAGAGGAGATGCAGAAGACCTAATCTGTTTTGCAGATCTTGTTAGTAGAGGTTGTGGTGACTCTATCTCAAAATCTCCACTAGCCTCTAGGAGCATTCCTCTAATTGTAGCCTCTCTTCTGCTAGAAGATGAGGTGGCTCTTTTCTGCATTCAAGTGTAAATTTTAAAAATAAAAAAAAACACTAATATAACAAAAATAAATTTATTGCAAATTTGAAATTAAATAATGAATTTTACCTGCACCTCTTCAGCGGTTAAGCCAACTATCTTCAATTTTGGGTGGAGTGAGGTGGGGACCGGGGTATTGTTTACATTATAAAATGCTTCATAAAAAAATCAATCAAATAATTCATAGTAGAAACAACGACAGCAATGGCAATAGTATTCGTGCGTGCATGTTGAAGATCATTTGTGATTCTATTGGAAACATATGAGGACCAGTCAAATATGTTCTTTCCAAGACAACACACAATATATGCTAAAGCCTAGAAAGGAATGTTTGTTGTTCTCCCTTGCAAAACAATACGTGCCTGGAAGAACTCGATGACCACACGAAGGAAGTTGTTGGTAATAGATGAAAAATTGAGGCCCCTTCTGGATGGATTTGTTTGCCCTACAAAAAAATTATAACACAATTAATAATTACATTTGGAAATTATGCAAGGAAGAGGAAACTTTCAATTTCAAAGACTTACCTTGTAACAAACTCGATGAGAGATTGTAGTGAGTCTCTAGATATATTTTTTCATCTTCAGTTAGAGTGAATTTTGATGAGATGGGTTCAAAATTTTTAAATGGAAGGGCTATCAATCGATGGATGTCAGACGGTTTAACAGAGAAGGATAGGGTTTTGTTATCGATCGTCATTGTGATGACCGACCCATCATTGTCGAAGGACTGAACAATCCTATTCAACAAATAAATGTTAGTGTCGTATTGGGGCATTTGTGCTAAGCCCAGAAGCCCAGATTTCTTCATCCATGTTGAATCGTAATCTGGAGTATTTAGAATTTTGGAGATTAGCAGCAAACGAGGTTTTTGAAAGCAATTCTTGCTTGAATGGATGACGTTTCAGCCATTGCTAATGGTTTTGAGAAGGCTTGGAAGGGTTTCTAAAGGTTTCACAAGGTTTTATATTATGCAAAAAAGAGAGAAATGATTATTCATACCCTTTTATAGGCATTTGCATGCATAGCATTAAATGAGATGTTGATACGTAGCAACATTAACCGAGGAGCTGACATGTTGAAGATAACTTAGGCTTATCCACTTAAGCCTAAGTTAATATATCATTATTTATTATTATTATTATTATATTAATTTCCTATTTCTTGCACTTTGTATTTACGTGAGGTATAGTATGCCCATGTTAGAAATAGGTTGTTAAGTGGTTTGGGTGTTTAGTTAGCTATTAGAGATCTCCTTTGTCTTCTCGTAGTTAGTTGTCACCTTTGTTTAGCAGATAGTTATCTATTAGTTAAGTGGTTGGCCATGTTTGGCAAATTGTTGCAACCACTTAACCACATGAGATTCCATTGTATTCCTATATATTGTATTGCATTTGAATAATAAAGTAGCTTCACATTGAGTTATCTACATCATTGGTAATCAGAGCCATAGGATTTTTTTTAGCAGGAAGGAAGGCAAACTGCCACTTCTTTGTGAGGTGCCTAGTGAGATTGCTAGTGCATCAAATCCTAGGAAGGTGTTGATTGGGAGTTGGCTTGAAGCCACCTAGAGCACCAGGTGAAGCTAAGGTAGTAGAGGGCAGAAATTACCCCTGCACCAATTATCTGCCTTGAAGATCATAAGTTGAGTTCTATCTCATCAGTGCACATTTTTGAGAAGTTCTTCAGTTAAAGCCTATTTGTGGCCAAGAAGAAAATCGTGCATGCTTACTCCAAGTTGAAGAAGGAGAAGATAATTTTTTTTATATTAATATTAATATTTAAATTTTTAAAAAAGAGGGTGTGCATGATTTTTTTAACATAGGCGAGGAGTGTTAGTTTTGGTGGTCCATTGAAAGGCCAACTCACGGCAACGATTTCGGCCTACGATGCTGAACACCAACCGGTTGGCCACTAGTTGACGCAACTGATGCCGACTAGCAATTGGTTATAGTCGACCAGTGTCGACCCTGATAGGAACAACCGGTTACCGCTTGGAAGAGTCCTACACACGGGCGACTGCCTAGCATACTCCAACCAACTCGACAACAACCGACCACTCACCAACCACCACCCACTGATGACAGATCTTCGTACCATTAGTTGCCTTACTACGACCACCTCGGCACCGTCGACCATCAGACGACAACCCTCACAGCAGCTGATCACATGTGGTGATCGTAGTCATAGGAGGCAAATTTTAATTCTTGGTGACACAGCAGAGTTATAGTTTCTCGATGCATAGACAGAAAATAGCATTTTTTTTTACTACAACCAATGAAGTAAATAGCGTCCGACGTGAGCAAATAAATCGTTGGCGAGTTTTTTTCGATAC
Organism: Wollemia nobilis; assembly: GCA_028583015.1. Classification (NCBI taxonomy): domain Eukaryota; kingdom Viridiplantae; phylum Streptophyta; class Pinopsida; order Araucariales; family Araucariaceae; genus Wollemia; species Wollemia nobilis. Next base: position 3,648,304 of record JAQPPZ010001206.1, read on the forward strand.
GGTCATAATTTCTTGGTAGAAGACATCGAATCCCAATAGATAAAAAATTGTTCCTTGTGACAAAAATCACGAACATCAAAGAATCGATCAAATTTTTGTAGAACGGTGCACTTCCTACCATAATTTCGACAAGGTTCGTTTTTCAACGAGCAAAGCAATTTTTGGCGAAGAAAATTAAAAAATTGCTAAGGTTTTTGGCCACCGATAAATTTCTCCATCATCATAGAAATTTCTTCGTCGTCACGGAATCCACCGGTGACCAGCACGCGGGTACTTTTGCGCTATGGGAATTATCCCACATCTAGAGTATCAGGCACATAATATGGTTTATAAGTGCGCCCGCACACTGTAGATGGTGACCACCTCTCCTTGTCACGTCGTGCATGCAATAGTGCCTAGTGGTGGAGCACAAGCTTCAAGACTAAAGTAGAGCTAGTTGGAGGCTCTTCCTTGCTACAGTTAAGGTGCTAATTTGACCTTGCACAGTCGGCTTATGACTTGCCATTACCTAGACCCGGTGGGGTCAAATCCAATTTTTTTTGGCAAGAAAGATAATTTTTGGTGGGAAATTCGAATTGGATGATTTTTTTTGAAATTTCAAAAATTTGAAATTTTAAAAATTGGTGCCAAAACCTACAAACAAGGACAACAAGCAAAAGAGGTGATAATTTCTCCATTTTTGGTCCAATTTCAGCCAATTTTTTTGTAATTTTTTGCAAATTTTTGCAACTTGATAATATTTTTGCCTCCTAACCAACTTTGGCATTGTAAAGGGCTAAAATTTTATCATTTTTAAGTGCTAATTTGTATTGCAAATTTTGATTTAATTTGTAAAGAGCACTAAAAATCCCATTTTTGTGAAATTTGGAGAGCAAAATTTTGTAAAATCTAGGCAATTTTCTGCATTAGGAAACTAAAAATTGTTCCTAAAGCCTAGATTAGTTCTTGCATCCATTTTGTAATCCTCCTAGTCTGGCATATACTAGGAAAAATATGGTTCAAGACATCAAATCAAATATGGAAAATCTTACTACTGCAGTAGACATTTTAGTAGAGAAGGTAAAAGATATTGCGGTGCAATTAAACCCGAGAAATATAAAAATTCATCACAATCATGCAAGTAAAGCTAAATGTGAGGTCAAGTTGTATGATGGATCTAGATATCCGAATGTCTTATCTACATGGACTTTGGATATGCAAACTTGGTTTGCTTATGCTGAAACTCCTAAGGATGAACACTCTGCATTTGCTACAATCAAAATTACAAGTTTAGTAAAATTTGAACTGTAGAAAGATAGATCCATAATGCCACAATGACTTGGAAAGTATTAATTCAAATTCTGAAAAACACATTTTTTCCATAAAACTACCAAAGTGACCTCACTACCAAGAGATATAAATTGAGGTAAGCCTATGGTATGTCTATTTTTTACTATATTTTCCAATTAAATAGGCTAAGGGTATTGCTTGGTGTGAAAGATTCAGAAGAGGACTTGATTAACAAATTCACTCGTGGTTTGCAAGATCAAATTTTTAGAGAAATAAAGTTCAATGTTTTCCTCACCTTGGATGTGGCATTCAATCATGCCATTCTTGCAGAGGAGAAAGTTGGTGCATATCACAAATCTTGTCCATCATAGGAGAGCTCTTCCAGAGGCGAGAATCAGAATAAATAGAAGGTGAAGAACAATTCTCATTCTTCCCCTCATTCTTCTTCTCCTCCCATTTCTCCTAAAGCACATTCTTCTTCCTTTCATGTTAAATATCCTTCTTCTTCATTGTATTGTGAATTTTGTAAAAAGCATGGTCATGTAAAATCTAAATGCTTTACTTTTGAGAATTTTAAGAAGAATAAATCCCTATTTGTACAGCCTACACATGAAGAACCACATGATGGTCCCATTTTGGCTACAGGGACAAAACAAGAGTATCTTGCTTTAAAGAATAAACTAAACAAAGTTACCCTTATGTCAAATATATTTGCTCAAGGGGGGCGTGACCATTTGTTTGTCACTAGATCCCACCTTACACATGATTACTATGTTGATTGTATCATAGATAACGGATCGCAAAAGAACCTCATTGCAAAGTTAGTTATGGAGAAGTTGAAACTTCCCATCAAACCACATCACCAACCATATGCACTTGGGTGGAAAGATGTAGACTCCACATCAAACATCACCCACACTTGCACCTTGACCTTTGCTTTTGGTGATAAGTTTGTGGATAAAGTTAGGTGTGATGTCACAGATATGGACTATTATGGGCTATTGCTAGGTAAACCCTATCAATTTGATAGGAATGCTATCTATCATGCTAAAAATAACACCTAAACATTGGATTTGCATGATAAAATCTACTTGATACAAAGCACTACACCTACTTCCAATTTGATGTTAAGTTGTAGGCACGTAAGGAAGCCACTAAGTCAAGCACTCATTTTAGCTCCTACTAGCATCAGTTCCACACAAAATGAAGAACAAACACCATCTAAGGAAAAATAAGAAGATTCACTCCCACCTAATGAACAATCACAAAAGCAAGTGGTTAAGGAACCCACTATTATCACTCATGATAAAGATGCCATTCACTCCATTGGTATCATTTCGAGTACACCTCTAGCTAAACAACCTCTTGTTCCACATAAATTACCTTTGGCTTTGCCCACTCCCACCATTGCACACATGAAGGAGCAAGCTAAGGTTACTTAATTCACTGAGCACCGGCAGAGCCTTCTAGGAAAGATACCATAGGACTTGCAGGAGACTCCAAAGGTTTATAAATATATTTATGTATAAACCTAACCGAGATATTGTAATGGTAAAGGTATTAGGCTCTTCTTGTGAAGATCCAAGTTCGATTCATGAGGAGGGTGGCTCCCTATGTGCCCCTAACTGAATGCTTTGGCTATTACTATATATTTCCTAAGACAAAATGACAAAATTATGCTTTTTTATCTAATGCTTAGTTGAAGCCTTGTCCGTTTATCTTTCTTTCAAAATAGCAACCATTGGCTTAGATATGTCTAGCTTCTAAAGGTTCAAATGTTAAATATTATATAAATATGAATAACAACTCTAGATCATTGATTTCTATTAATAACTTAGTTGAAGTAAAGGAACACAAAATGTTTTGAAACTTGCTTCAAGAGTTTTATTTACCTACTTTTACACAAAATAATAAGTTGGTTTAGAATTTTTCAAAATATGGTGGATAGTCAATTTGGAATATGAGGATTTACAACAATCGAAATTTTCCACTCCTAAAAATTCTTATTAGATGAATGTTTAGTCACTAGAGGCTCTCTCCAAGGCCTCAAATTTTCTTTGGTTAATAGTTCAAAGTAAGATTATTGCATGGGAGAGTCTACAAAGAAGAGGATATCATGGATCTTTCATATGTGCCTTGTGTGAGAAGGATTTACTTATTCATTTGGAAATATTAGACAATTTATTTCTTCATTGTCCCTTTGCTCACACCAATTGGGTTTAATTTTTAAAAAATATGAGAATATGGGTATCTCCATTAATATTGCAAGAGTTGATGAAATGTTAGATTAATTGTTTTAAATATAAATCATTATGTATGCTGTGGAGGATTCATCTTGCCATTATTTGTTGAAATTTGGCTTGAAAGGAAATCTAATTTTTTTTTTTAAATAATTCTTAAAATCATACCCAAGTTTGAAATTGTATTAATTTCTCTCTTGCATAATGTTTTTATATATGGTGCTCATCATGGGAAGTCTCAAGTGCAGAAAAAGAGTTGCTAGCCATTTGGTTCCATGATTTGAATATACATGGAAGAATTATCTTCAATAATAACATTCAAACAAAGGATCTACTTCAATCTATGGTAAAATAGAAATATCCAAAAATTGGTTTTATTAAAATTAATATTGATGGTGGGGGAGATGGAGATGGAGGAGCGATCATGTGTAAAAATCGTAGCAGAATCAGGTAAGAGGATGATATAAGCAATATTGCTTGGAGGGAAAGCAACTATGGTGGATGAGAATTAGGACCCCAACACAGGGGAATCCACTGACTTTGAGCCTCCCCTGAATGAACCAGCGAGATACACAACATCTTGAGTGCGAGCAAGGGGCTAATAATCAACACAAATAGAGAATGATCGTCCAACGATGAAGGAAGCAGATGACCTCTCGTGCAAGCCTCTCAAATCAATTGGGATAGCATTTATATAGAACAACTAGAAGACCTCAGCCCACCAACCGGTCCAACCACAGAATCCCAACCTTCGAAGGAAAATTTGGATCTTGAACCCCAAGCAAATCCTCTTGGTCGGGAAGAGAAAGTCTCGGATGTGGAGGATGAATGAAAGAAATCATCCTGAACTTATGCGAAGATAGTAAAACCTAACCCTAGTCTGATGACTAGGTCCAAAGCAGAGCTACTCCCCACCAATGGCAACCTCTACGAAGTCATTTCTAGTGTGCTTGACTAAAACTCAAACTTTTTGGTTGGAAAGTTCCTCGAATCCCAATCCAATATGGAATTCATCCGTAAGTGGGCTAACATATCTTGGCACCCAATGGGATCATTGGAGTTGATTGCCCTCATCAGAGGTTTTTTTCTAATTCGGTTGAGTGACCTTGTAGATTCTCAATGAATTCTCACTAGAGGGCCTTGGTTCTATGATCGAAGGGGCCTTTTCCTTCGTAAGTGGGGAGTTGATTTCAACCCAAAAACCTAGAGCATCAACTGTGCTCCAATATAGGTTTGCCTCCTTGGCCTTCCCATTCAATTCTGGTATGAGGACATCCTTCGTGGAATAGAGAGAAGCATTAGAGAGTTCATATCTTTCAACCATCCAATGCACACTAGGACCCGAATGATTCAGTCTTGCATGTGTGTTAATGCCATCCTGGATGCTGATCTACCATCGTCAATCAATCTCATCTCCAAGGTATGTACCTTTACCCAAACTATTGAATATGAGAATAAACCTGCTTTTTGCAATCTTTGTTCCAACCAAGGCCACCTTTCCTCCCAGTGCCCTTCCTGACCCTATGTCACATCCTCTCAAAGGAATCATCGAGCCTCCAAAACCCCTCTCCCCCAGGGATTCATCCCTACCTTGAACCCTCATGGCCTCCCTACAGGCCCTAAGTAGTGACGGGAACCACCTGGTCCCCCCTGTCAGACCCCTCCCCCTACAGCCCGACCATCCCTATCTCCAACCACTTCTCCCTATTATCCTCTGATGAACCCCCCACTAACTCTACTAAATTGACCTTCAACTTGCCCACTGCACCCACCCCCCTCTCCCCTTCCCTTTCTTGAGCCTCGGCATCCCCATCTTCCCCTCCCCCTCCCCGAGCTCCCATCCCTCCAACCCCCTTCACGCCCCCTCAAGAAACCCATGGCATACGTGGAATCAGTTAAGAAGAGGGGTCACCCCTCGATTCAGGACATCAAAAATAGGGAAGCCCTAGATGACATCGCAAATGGCACCCAACTCACTCTTAGGGAGTCCTCTTGGCTCTTAGAAAACCAAGATTAGAACAGAACCAATATTCCCCTCCAGTAGGGAGAGGGAAGCACATTTTGACCAGACTCTCCAAATGAATATCCTCTCATGGAACATGAGAGGCCTCAATGGGTGAAACAAGCAGCGCTTGGTCAAGTCCATGAGGAAGGAACACCAACCTGCAATCCTTCTCCTCCAAGAAATGAAACTATATTCTCAAATTATTTCTTCTATATCAAACTACATATGGAGGGACTCTGCCTCCTATTTTAGTTCAGCCAATGGAGCCTCAAGAGGCCTTATGTGCCTATGGGACCCAACCAATATCGAGGGGATATTATTATCAATGGTAGAAAGTTACATCAACATCCGGTTCTCCAACAAGGATGATGGGTTTCATTGGGTCCTATCAAATGTGTATACCCCAAACTCTCCCTCTCGGAGAACCTCTTTATGGAACTCCCTCAACCAGCTATGAGATGTTTTTTTTGTAGAGGCCTGGATGTTGGCTGGGGACTTCAACTCGCCTCTCTACCCATCTAATAAGAAAGGAGGAACTCCTATATCTAAGAGATTCTATGAGCAATTTATGAGTTTTGTAGACAACAATGAATTGATGGATGTTAACCTTAGAGGGCCAAGATTCACCTGGATGAACCGTAGGAAAGACAACCAACTGATCTAGATGTGTCTGGACCATGTCCTCATTTTTATCAATGTCATCCCCTTGTTTGGTGATGCAATTATGAGCTCTCTCCTTAGGATTGGATCCAATCATGACCCCCTCCTCCTCGAGAGTCATCCTCGTGACGGGGAGTCCAAAATGTTTTGGAAGCACAAAATGGGTGCTCCAGAAGGTTTTTTTACTGGTTTTGTAAAAAAATTACAATATTTGCCTCTTAAGTAGATTAGCACAAAAATCCCCCCTATGTGAAGTACTTCAAACAAAATTTTCTATTTATGAAGTCTAAAAAAAATAGGTGGTGAGGTTTGATGATTTTATGCCTTAGTATTGCCTTAACAAGGTTTAGCAACTTTGAGTTGGCAAAATTTTGGACTCCCCGTCACGAGAGATCAAACTATATTCATCTCTCCAGGCTGTGTTCCACCAAAATATTGTTGATGACACTATTCTGGCTACCCAAGCCTCGGTTTCCCAAGCCCAGCACATCAAGTCCATCCTCCTCTTCTTTGAGGCTATGACAAGACAAAAGGTGAACTTTGACAAAAGTAAGTTCTACTTTTTCAACACTCCAGCAAGACGGTAAGCCTACATTGCTACCATCCTTGGATGCTCCATAGGTGCCCTCCCAACAACTTACTTGGGATTCCCTCTCTTTGGTGTTCAGTCCAAAAAATCCCTTTGGTACCCCATCATTGAGTGCATTCAAAAAAATTTGGTGAGCTGGAAAGGCAGCCTACTCAGCCAAGCTGGCAAGGCCACTCTTGTCAAAGTGACTCTACAAAGCATTCCCATATTCTTCATGTCAGTCTTCCAAATCCCTGTCGAATTCTGCAACCACATCAACTAGCTTCAAAGGAACTTTATTTGGTTTGAATTAGAGGATAAAAAGAGGATTCATATGATGGTTTGGAATCATACATGCATTGGGAAGGATCATGGAGGCATTGGGTTGCGTAAGGTCTGCAACATGAACCTGACACTCATCACCAAAAAAGGATGGTGAGTCCTCACCAACGAATAATCTCTTTGGGTATCTATCATAAAAGCTAAGTACCTTTGGAACAACCCAAATTTCTTGGATGATCCTCACCCAATCAAAGGATCTACGATGTGGAACTCCATCACCAAAACTAGGCAAATTATCCAAAAGGGTATCAGATGGAAACTCGGTAATGGAGCCAAAAACAATTTTTGGAGCGACCCCTGGCTGTAGAGTGGCCTTCTTCAAGAAAGAGAAGACCTAGTTTACCTCTGACCAGTGATAGATTCCCTCTTAGAACCAAAAGTAAGTAATTTTCTCCTCCAAGAGTCTTCTTCTTGGAATCCCATCCTAATCGCTGACCTCCCAGCTGATCAGAAAATTGCCTTTGCTACCCTGTCTGATCTCCTCCACCTTTGTGCCATACCCTCATCCCCTATGGAGGACTCCATACTTTAGGCTCCCTCCCTGTTCGACATCTTTACTGTCAAGTCAACATATGCCATTTTTGAAGACCCCGACCTCCATTGGTTCCCATCCAAACTCATTTGGAGGCCTCACCTCACTCCCAGGGTAAATTTTTCCCTGTGGTTGTCTATCCAGGATAATATCCTCACCATTCCTAACCTCCATCACCATGGATTGTCCCTTCCCAACCGTTTCTACCTGTGTTGTGCAAATTGTGAGTCCACCCAAAATATTTTCTCTTTCTGTCACTTCTTCCATTCCATCCTTTCCCCCTGTTCTCCTCGATCGGTATCTCCTGAGCCTCGCCCCTTTTGCTCAGTGATATTTGTGTTTAGTGGTCAAACCTGTTCAAGGGGTACCAATTAAAGACCTGGTCCTTTTGCCTCCTGCACTTCCTATGGGAGATCTGTAGAGAGCATAATGCCTATGCCTTCAGAGATTCATACCACAAGGTAAGCCACGTCCTTGCCATAATAATTACTGCTATAGTTGAGAATGTGTCGATCACTCACTTTAAGGATGGCTCGGAATCCTATCCTAAAGGAATCTTAGCTTCCACTATCGACACCTGTATGGCATCCGTCTCTAGACCCCCCAAGGCTGATAGATACCTTGCCAAGTGGATTCCTCTGCCTTCATGCTTCCTCAAGATCAACTTTGATTGCATAGTGAAAGGTAATCTAGGAGCTGCAGGTGTAGGGGGAGTCTTTTGAGATCACAAAGACAATATCATACTGGCTTATGTGGAGAACTTAAGATTCAGTTCCAGCCGCTTTGCAAAAGTCTGGTCTCTCTACCAAGGCACCATTATGATCCATAAGCTTTAGGTTCCAAACATCGTGATTGAAGGTGACTCTAGGAACATCATAGCTAGCTTGTATCTTGGATCCCTCACTTCATCATGGAACACCTCCACTATGATCGATGAAGCCAAGTAGTTGTTACACTCCTTATCAGACTCTAAGGTAACCCACACCTACAGAGAGGGTAATCGTGTGGCTGATCAACTAGCCAACATCAATATCTTAGAGTTGGGTCTTTGGGTGTGAACTGACTCCTTCCCCAAGTGATCATCGATGCAAATGTTGCTAACCTTACCAATCAGTGAGCCAATGTGGTCCAGCATGGAAAACCATAATTTTCATGCCTGCACCTGCCTTCATAGAGTGAATTTCTAATCGATCTCTAACATGGCGCTTTCCTATAGTGGCACCACGAGGTCGGCTTTAGTTTTTATCTCACATGCAGATTCCTTCAGGTTGAAGCCTCCCCATGTGATTCTTCCCAACCTGTGCATGAGCGAGCTTTTTTGCAGCCAAATCCACTTGTCCTTTTGAAAGTGGAGGTCCATCCATGAAAATGGACTCCCTCAGAACTAGGAGCATTGCTATGCTAAAAGGTGTCACCTTGGAACCAGATTCAACCATGTCTTAGGCAGCAACAAGTACGCCTAGACATGGGGAATGTTGTCCCTCGATAATTGAGCCCTCGATTGGGTCACCACAATAGTTCCTATGCCCTCAAGGTGCTCTTTGTGCTTCCTCTTTTTTAGTCGATCTATTATGACTTGCTACGCCCTCTCCAACACTGTTTTGACTAGATGCACTGTCATCACCAGCATGGAGGTGGATTTTTGGCCTTTCTGCCTTGTAGCGACTGTTCACGTCATAGCCCTTACTCTTATCCGTTACGGTCACCATTCCACCAAGGATATTAATCCCTATCATCATGACCCATGCTCACCTTCCCCTTTAGTCGATTGTGGTGTCAATTATTTGAGCCTCCACCTAGCCCTCCCCATTGTTTGGTGTGCCCTTCCACCCGTGCCATCAACTTTTCACTTGATTCGGAAGATTTTTTGCATGAGCCACATTGGATGGGGGAATTTGCTCATGCCTTGGATTTTATTTATATCCACCACCTTTCTTCCTCATCATGTTCACCACCCTCTCACCTTAATCCTATTTTATCATCCCTTGAATATTTCGAGTGTCACCATCATGGTCGAGATCGAGCTTGCATCCCTCCAATTAACCCCCCTGGTCGAGGATATCTTTAGGGACCACGACCTCCTAAATTTTTTGTAGCATTTTCATGGGGTTGAGTTGGACCTATCCATGGACTTTATTTTTTCATGGAATGGGGGGCATGTTATTATTCGAGGATTGTATTTTGTTATTTCGGTGGACCTCCTAGCGACGGTAATTGGTCTCCCTAATGACGATGAAATCATCAATCAAAATAAATACTCCTTACAAGAGGAATTGGCGATGTTCAAGGATAAAGGAGAATCCCTAGGGAAGGATAAGGGTAGGATTATCATAGAGACACTCCCGAAACCATGGGACATGGTGATGATAATAGTCCTTCAGTACTTCACCCTCGATAATCCATCGATTATTTTGTGGAGCTTCCACCTTGCATTTTTAAATCACCTCAGAGGGAAGAAAACCATTAATATCCCTGAATACATGTTCAGGTCGATGTAAATGTCGATGTTTAGAATTAAGAGGGGGCCTCCTCATCCTCCATCTATCAAGGTCTACACCATGTTTTGTTCAGGTTCGTGGTGGCAGAGTAGAACCAAGGATCAACAACATTGGTAGGGCCTCCCCTCACTAGAGATACGACTGCCTCCCCCTCATTGAAGGGTTGATCAGATATCCCCTCCTCATTAGAGGGCTAACCAATATTAGAGATGATATTCAAGCTGACACCCCCCACCCATCGACACCCTGAGTGTAGCAACCAGGTTGGATGACACCCCGATTTCTCAGAAGACCTAAACCCGTCAATACCCTATCTGAGCCAAGGTGAGAAGCAGTAAAAGGAAGGCTTTGCTTGTTATTAATGATGTTTTAGATGACTCTCAATCATTCCCGATGAAAAAATAGAAAATTACAAGGTTTTTGACCCAGAGCAAAGGGACCTCGATGCAGGATCCCCTCCTAATTTCATGTATGATGTACTTCCCGAGCCTCAACGACCGCGGGTATATCCAAGAGATCCAAGACCTGCTCAAAGTATTATAATAGGCGACCAGAATAATCTCTTCCCTATTGACACAAGTGGAATCTCTCCTCGAGGAGTATAAGAATCAGTGTGAGATCATTGAAGAGTTCAAGAACCTAGTGGGGGAGAACCCTGCTGACAATGGCTTTGGGCCCAATGCGTGAGATGGGATGCAGGGGAGTCTCCAATGCCAATCCTATTTCAGTTTTTGGATGGTAGTGGTTTGGTATGCAGTTTACCCCTGTGTGGGTTTTTTGTTTAGTTTCTAGAGTTACCCCTACGTGGGCTTATGTAATTAGTTGGTTTTTCCCCTGTACGAGATTTTTTTTTTGTATATAGTTGTTGTTGCCCCTATATGGGCCTTTGATGTGTTTCTGGTTCACGATAGTAGCTTCTCCTCTTGTCCAGTAGGATGGCTTCCCTAGTGTCTGTTTGTCTCTAGGAGATTTTGGGATTTTTCTAAGCATTGTAAAAGGTTATGAGATCCTTTCAAAACCCTTTTTCACAAATAAAAATAATAATAATATTGATGGCGTTTCCAAATAAATTTGGAAAAAACTAGTTGATA